>CM077115.1:216696290-218111290 GCA_039619475.1 Icerya purchasi
CTTCCTCTTCAACATTGTCAATTTTATTGTTAACCCCTTTAGATCTTATAAAACATAATTTGTTATAGTTCCAAGTCCCATAAATCCTTTCCCTTGTCAATAACCTTCTTTTTCTTGTTTTATACCTTAATAACTTATTGTAAAAATTTTTGAAGACATTTCTTTATTATTACCCCACCAGGTAGTATTCGTTATCAGATCCGTATTTCTCCAGTTCGGTTAAATTTTTTTGAATATCTTTTTTGTAGCTTACTAATTTTCCTTAATTCCGTTTTTTTTACCTCGCTCTGAATTTCGATTCCGTATCTAATTCTAGAGTCGTTTTACTTGTTCACGTTATTTAAGATCGATAGACTGCAAAACTGAATTTTCAATTCCGCAGAGCCATGTACGCAAGTGTAATAATCGCACACGATATATTTTCCGCTAAAGCTTTTTTCCAAACAAGTTAATTAGAGATAGCTGTCAACACTAATTTTGAATACCCCCATTTGTCAATTATTAGATATTTGATATAGTTAGGTCGTGTTATTTCAAACGTGAAAAAGTTGAAATTACTTTTTCCCTTCACTGAAATATTCTTAAATTTATTTCAATAATTGTTTGAAAGTTTGGGTCTGTTATAGGTAGGTGAAATTTTGTATTTCCCATACTATAATTCACACACACATACACGCACACACATATATATATATATATATATATAGGATAATTTGAATTTTTTTTTTTTTTTTTTGGAACTGATGTATAGCTTAAAAAATGTACACATGAACTTGATAAATAAATCACATTATCCAGTTCCGAGGAGCAGTGTAAATCAACAGTTAATAGTATACAAAATAAAAAAAAAAAAAAGAGTCGAAAATCGTGTTCAACGAACGAATAATGGATGGGATTTATCATAAATTTTGCCACGACAATCAATATTTATTTTAAAATTTTGAATAAAATTTTGACAGTTCTAGATTTTTCTCCTTGCTTTTAATAGGTAAACAAAAAGTTAAGATAAAAATAATTTCAGTGTTTTTATTTTCAAAATGTTCTAAAAACTAAATTCTTTACATTTTAATTCACGAATACTACTTAGTTTACGATTTTTCATTCATTTTCATAGGACAAAAATTATAGAAATAAACTTTCGAAAGTTTTCTTAAAAAATAAAAGCATTAAAATTCTAAATTTACTAAATTTTGAAAATCAGTATCACTATGTAATTTATCCAATATTTATATTTCACAAATTTTGCTGCTGGAATAAAACTACACACAAAATACTTCTTTAATTACAACTCGACAAACAATCATTTACGAACATCACACAGTTTTTTTTTCTTATTTTAAGAAATTAACTTAAATTCTACAATACAGCACATTTCTCTTCAGTTTACTTGAACTTTCGTAAAATAGTAAATAACCTTAATACAGGTTTCTAAAAGGAATAAAAAATGTTATTTCAGAGATGTAAAAATCTTGAAATACCTCAGCAAAACATAAAAATAGATAAACGAAACGTCGTGTAAAATTATTATTTTTAAATACAATTAATGTAACAAAACAATTTTTTAATTTCTAGTCCTGCTAGAAAATAACTGAATATTGTATTTTTAAGAACAAGATGCGTGGTTGTAAGCCACTATTCCGTTATTTTTTATAAATTTTAAAATACGTATTTCGCAAAAAATACAGATAAAAATTTTAAAATTATGAGTGGCCATATCAATTCGGGTATGACAATGGATCTGTTGCGAAATCCATTTTCAAGGCGATCATTTACAGATAAGAACGTTTGAACTACCAAATCTAAAAACTAAATAAAAATAAATAAAAAGTAAAAGACACATCATCAACTATTCAAAATGGCATAATAAGTGTAATGTTTCGATGAATAAAAAACGGAACCAAAGAAGAAATAAAGCAAGCTGCATCCATTTATTGCCATAATGCTAGATGAAACATCTGAATCTCAGAGATGTAACAACTTTTAGCTGTTGTTAACTTTAACAATAAAATAAAGAACGACTCCACCTACAAATGAAAATTTTTTTAGCAGTCTGATGAGTTTAAAAGGATAAATTTTTTGAATTAGAGCGGTTGAAGATTAAATTAATTGTATTCACTTCAGGTAGTGTTCCCTTATTGATTAATAAATCGGCAACTAACATCATAAGACTATTTCCAAATTCGAATTTAACATTAGAAAGATTTCAGCAGCTATGCAGCCTAGTTTGCACTAGTCTGCTTTTGTGGCATCCGCTGAAAAGTCACTTTTAGCTTTAAAAAAAATAAAAACAAGAAAATAATTACTACACACTTTAAAATGTCAATCACAATTTTACAATTCTGTTTTGGAAAAGTATATTATTGTGAGCAAAGTATTGATTTAATTTTTAGATTTCTGAATGCGGTTGCATTTTTCGCTTAAATAATATATATGTTTCTTTTATTATTATTATTATTATTATTATAAGACAAAGGATCTATATGTATCTTCCTTTATATTTTTACAAGTATGTTATTTAAGAATTATTTTTATTTATCTATATATTTATTTTTTTAAATTCATTTTGCATTATTCCTTTCTGTCGTTTACGTAAAATTATTTATAGCAGATTAGTTCATTTTCTTTATCTAAATTTGCATATTTTTTTTTAATACAAATAACTTTTTTTTTTAAAGTGGCTTCTCAATTTCTCTTTGTTTATATAATATTACGCACGATTGCATATCGAGGGAATTCCATTTCAACATTTTTCTGTCTAAATAAAACCAGCAAAAAAAATCGGGATTCGCTACTGCTATATATACACATATATACATAAAGATGTTTGTTTAAAAAATATGTTTTTTTGTATTTTTCTTATTCAAAACCATAAATGTTTAATAAACATTTCAATTTCGGTTTTTGGAGTGATTACATTACCTTCGGAAATTTTACAAAAACTTTTTAAAATATCAAAATATATATTCAAATTATTTAGAAATAAATATCGCAAAACAAATTTACATAATTTGTATTGAACTAAAAATTAAAACTGATGAATTTCATATTTCTAAATTCATTTATGCTTTTAGCTTTCATTACGCCAAACAATCGCGAGAATTTCTTTCGAAAATAAAAATAACCATATAACTTCGTCTTTATTTTTTACGTAAATATTATTTTTTCGTAACATTTCATCGCATTTTCAACAAAAAGTGAGCAGTAACAGAATCAAAGAATCTTTTTTTTATTCAACTTAA
Source organism: Icerya purchasi (assembly GCA_039619475.1). NCBI lineage: Eukaryota > Metazoa > Arthropoda > Insecta > Hemiptera > Monophlebidae > Icerya > Icerya purchasi. Next base: position 216,699,530 of record CM077115.1, read on the forward strand.
AAAACACAAAAAAAATTTTGACGCGCTATTTTTTGCAACCATCAAAAATAAATAACCTAAAAGTTCAGCAATATACGATCTTCTGGATTTTTTTGTTTTCAAGATTACCTTTTTTTTTAAAAGTATAGAAAAGATTTATAATTTTGTTATAGTTACCATCTCAAAAAATTCTCGATATCATTTGAAATCCTTAAACCTCTACCAAATAACCGACTTTGTTCACATTCAAACCTTCCAAAATCACGATATCTAATTTCCTGTTCGTACTAATATATATATATTAGTATATATATATATATATATATATATATATATATATATATATATATATATATAAGTAGTGTGTATATTAATGACTATGCCATTCTTACTCTTGGACTAATAATAAATTATGTTGCATTTTTGTGTTGCCGAAGTGCGTTATGGAAGCTGTGATAGAAATTTCAACACAGACTGTAAGTTAAATTCAATTCAATTTATTAACATTTTTCTAATAACAATGAAAAAAAAAACATTAGTGACATTTGAAATCAACTCTTCTATAAAAATTATATAGACCATCATCTAAGGGTCCAACGCAAACACGCATAGTAAAGATATATATATGTATATATATACAATGGCTATCCCGTGGTAATTGAGACTGCGCTCCCTATTTCTGAACAAAGTGACAGAACAAGTTGAAAACTGCATGGACGTGTAGCGCAGCTTATTTTATAACTATAGCAACAAATTCAAACTGGTTTCATTTGCGAGTAAGCGTATTCAATTTATGAATGAACGTTGCGCGATACCCTACGAGTTTTTTACGTTGCAATATGGACCTAAAAAAAGACATCGCTAATAGGAAAAGGGAGAAAGGTTCACTTGTCCAAAGTGTTCCTATTGGTAAATACCGTTAAGCATCTTGCTGCATCGACAACTCACTCGTGACAATGTGCCCCAGTCAGATTGATGATATCAATCTAGAGCGAGCAGGCGAGTATCCGGCGCCTAAAAATCGGGTCCTCTCGACTAAGGGAGTTAACCATAACAGAAAATCCGGCGGAAGGCAACGGATAATCGCTGTCGTACAAATCCCTGGCAAACCATGCATGAATTGACGAAATGGAATACAGTCACGAAGTCGTTCAACAAGAAATGGAGTTGAACAAAGTAGAAGAGGAGAAAAAAGCGGAGTGCCAACGTATGCAGAATTAAGGGAAAAAGCATTTGGCAGGCTATCATAGAATCGGCTGGTGCATGGGGCGAACCAGCCTATGAGCTGAAACACTGATAATGATGATGATGATATATTTATTTATTTGATATAAATATTCGCCTTTTATTTTGGTCTGTCAATTCTTAAGTTTCCTGACCCTTGAATACTTATCTATATACTTTGCTTTTCTCCTTACATTACAGCTTAATTTATTCTTTATATCACCCACGCCATTGCTTTGTTCCTTTGTTCTTTCTGTGATTATTTCCATTTCATTCCCTCACAACACCTTCTAATACATGTAAACTAAGGATGGGAAAGTATAAAAAAGGATTTACTTATAAAAATTTAATTACAACAATTTAATTTATAAATTTCGAATAATTCTGGAAAATGCAAGATATCAGTAAGGTTAAAATGGCAAATGGAAAAACAATTCATAAATCACATATGCTGATGGAAATTAATACGCAATCGCATAAAGAAGTGATAGAATAAGATCGTCATTCTAAACTGAAAGATTAGTCATATTTAAAAGATTTGATAATTTTTTTTGGTATTTTTTTACGTTATCGTGTAGTATCTGCTATCAGTTGTTTTGGCTGTTACGTCCTTGCAAAAATTTAATAAATTCCAAGTTAAAATTTAGTTTCACCCGACAAATTAAATTAAAAGCAAAGAAATCTATGGAATACAAAAAAAATTGCGTGTATTTTTCGTGAATTTATTAAAAAGGTAGAAAATTGTAATATTTTTAACGGTGGAATAATTTCTTCCTACATTTTTTTTTCAAATTATAAAACTAAATACTTCGTATATGGTGAAATCTGAACTGATATTTCTACAACGCCTGGTAACACGTATTTTTGTATCGTAACGTATAAAAAACTATGAAACTGTTGAATATTGCGCAAATCTCTCACTTTCAGATGACGACAGCGAAATAAAAAAAAAAGTTAAGAAAATTATACGAACCGATTCGAACAGCGAATTAAAGCAGTTGTTTGATTCTAATCCTTCGGTCTCCTGCACGATCTTCAGAAATTCATTTTTAACTATATACGTACCGCTTTCGTTCGAATAAATATTGAACAAAACTGCAAATTTAAATCTCCAAATTAGAAAAACCTTATTCGAATATTACAAATTTAACGTTTAAAACTAATAAAACTAACTTTATTAATCGGGACTAAAAATTACGGAATTTACTTTATCCGATCGATAGGAATTGCCAATAATACGTATTTTTCGACACAAATATTATTAGAAAAGAACAAAAACATAATTACACTGGCATTTTTCTTCAAATCTTCCTCTTGTCAATAAAACAAGACCACAGAGGAGTTCCTTGAACCCGATACCTTTCGAAGTGCCACCGCAAGATGCGTAAATATCCTGTATACAAACAGAAGAGGTTAATTACTTTTCTAATTTAGATACGTCATATAAATTTAAAAACTTCGATTAAAAAACAAAAGTTCAAAAAATAATCAAACAAAGAAACAGTAAATGTAAAAAAAATTCAAATAACGAGTATTGCTGCGTTGCTTGAAAAAATTTTATAAATCAGCTTTATATCACTAGTTATGTTGTTGTTGTTTTTTTTGGCTCGGCAATACACCATTTGACCACAATTTTCTTTAAGCCAAAAAGAAATGCAAAACAAGGCATAAAGAAACTTCTTAAAGTAAGGTAGTGATAGTACCTAAAATTTATCTTTAAAATTTATGAAAACTACTAAATAAGGCCGAAAGGCATAAACGACAAAATAAAAGGTAATTTAGGTCATTCAAAATAAATAAACAGATAAAGCATTTAAAAATCTTCTTTTATTAAATGTATAAAAAATAAGATTTAAATAATTTACATTACAAATTAAAGACATACGTTTATTAGCCTAATTAATGTTTTCATACTTTTAACGATATACCGTTAACCGTTTGTAAATTACCTAATTAAAAGTAACTGTTGTTTTTTTTAAACAGTCACGCGCGAGATAGTCAAACATATGCGCGCTACATATTCTAACATGACAACAAATTAGAATTTTATAAAATGAGCGAAAGAATATTTACTAATAACGTAACATAAATTAATACAAATTAATCGAATATGTCACAAGAAATGGTAACATAAAATAGTGTTATATTGTACACACGAACCGATCAATATTTAGTTGATTTAAATAAATATATATATATATATATATATATATATATAAATGAATTTTAGCTGATAGGGTAATTTTAAATTGAGCAACACCTCATTTCTATTTTATCAAGCCTAGACATATAACCGCAATGTGATGACAAAATAACAACTTTAAAATTGTCTTCAATAAATTCAAATCTACATTGACTGCTTTTTAAACTGTCCACATTACCCCTTCTTTACATACTCGCTAGCATTTGAAATAAAATTAAAAATTAACTCTATACATAAAATTAATTATCGCCAAATACTGTAGAAAATAAAATTCTGACCAAAGCCGAAGTCGAAAATTACACAATTTAAATGCTGGCTATATTTTTTTAATATTGAACATTAAATTTCAGATTCAAATAATTTTTTATTAATAGGTAAATTAATAGAAAACATTGAAAAAACGATTCATATAAATTAAACACACTTCAATATTAAACTACTACCCCCGGAAAATATTCAGACATTAAACTTCTGAGAAAATAAAAAAATAAGTCGATACTTGCACGCTATATATGTATTCATTTCTGACGCTGGCAGTAATAAAAGAATTTTGTGACGGAATTTGCAACGTTTTTGTGTTAAGCTTTTAAGATATCTATTTTGTTTTGCGAAAAATTTTATGGAAGATTAACATGCAGGAGTCCGGAGGTAGCCCAAGGTCCGAAGGATCGAGTTATACATATATATATATATATGTATACATGTATTATATATACATACATATATTGGTAAACATAACCACTTTTGATCAATAAAAAAGTTTGACTCTGTACCAGCTAAAAATAGTTGGCATTTTACTTGAAGTAAAAAATGCTCTTTTTTCTTTTTTCTTTTTTTTTTGACTACTTTCGACAAAGATTGTTGATTGATAATTATGCCTTTTGTCTTCTATCGATATATCAAATTTTAAAAATAAAATCGATCACCTGCATTACACATTAAACTTCCACTTGAACAGTGCAATCCAACTAGCATTTAAAATACCGAAATTATCTTAATTTTACATATTTCAAAAAAGATTTAGAAGTAAAATTAAAGATTATACGTATTCTTTCCTTTCCTTTTTTCCATTAAACCAACAGTTCAACTAAAATTTTAGTTTCATAAATGACTACGCCATATCTCTTTCGGGGTATTTTTTAAATTAAAAATACCACTGCCTTGAACAAGTGTTTCAAGTTGATTTAAAAGGAAAAATTTGAACCCCGAAGGTAATCAATAACGAAAACTCAAATTTAACTAAAGGATATTATTGAGACACAAGTAAATAAGGGAGAACTTACCGGCGATGAAGCACCAAATACAAAGTATTATCCTCCTTTAAAGGAAACGTATTACTACACTTATTATTAAAAATTAAAATGTGTAAATATTATAAAAAATAGAAACAACAATAAAAATAAGGATGAAAAGAAGAAGAAGACATAAATTTACAAATGAAGTTGAAGAAAAAACATCATTAGACATTTTGAAAAATAAAGCAGCAATAGAGAGAAGGTTTAGTTAGCAAGGATACAATAAATACAATGTGATAATGTGCCGCCGGCCGTTCGAACACAGAAACGCGGATGAATTTCCGGAAATATTCTTTACCGGTAACACGTCGCGGTATCGGTACATTTTACAGATTACGTCAAATAACTTGATAAAATATAAGAGCATTCTTGGAACTATTTTATACTTCGCCTGGTTTCGAAATTTCTTTTTCACGAAAAGAGACCAGTTAATAAAATTTCACAAAAATCATTATTGTAATGGGTAGGAGGAATTTTAGTTGATACAATGGCCGTGTTCAGCACATGACATGATATGTTGCTGAAACGTGGTATTGCAAAAACATTCCGTAAGAGAACTGATTTTTTTTGAAATATGTACTGACGATATTTGCCGGCCTAAAGAACGAAGAAAATTTAAACAAGTCTTAGCGTCGAGACTAATGAAAAAACGAATATCAGTTGATGACCAACAGAGAAAAGGCGAAAGTGACGACGAGAGAAAAAAGAAATATACCGGAAATTAATAAGTGCAAGCGAACGTGAATCAGACAAAGTACTAAGGTAAGAGGGTATTCTTTTTATAAGGTAGCTAAAGAAAAACTGTAAACAAGAATTATATGAAAAAGAAAAGAATTCTGCAAGGATTAATCTGTTATTGCCCCTATTATTCGCCTACGGTTTAATCGCACTTTATTGCCTTCTTCCCGCTATCGTCTTTCTTTGGTTTCTTCTCCTTACTGTCCTCTACATCCTGATGAAGTATTTATCTGTGATGCTAATCATATTTTCTTTGAATGTTCTTCTCTTTATTTACTCCTTCTTAAGGCTTCCTGCTGGCTATTGTGCTTCCTTTCCTATATATCCTGTCATTTCCCTCTCAGTCTGTTGTCCCTGCCAATGGTTATTTCATCTATTTCTGATCGAATTAAGTTTTAATTAGTTGATTCGTCTTACCATCATTTTTGGGTGGAGGTTGAATCCCCCCCCCCTGGTTGAAGAGCCAAAAAAAAAAAAAAAAAAAAAATTATATGACCAAAAACATTGTGTATGAAATTAACAGAAAGGAATGGATGGTTTAAGATAATTCGTGTTTGGTTCGAGAATATGTTGTTTCATCCGTGTTCTCTGATTCTGTATTCGTCCGATGATATTTTCAGCCAATAATGTGCTCTCGTTCCTATAAAACACTACAACACACAACACGGTCTCTACAAAATACCATTTTTTATCAGGAACTGCCTAAAAGTACACAACCATTTTGTGGCCTTTCGGTGGAAAGTTCGAAGAGTCTCTATCGTCCCACGCCGTCTCATTTTGAAGTAGGTTTTTAATTTAGTGTCGTCGGTGAGTTTTAATTTTTTTGTTCTTTAATTACTACATATTTAAGACGTAAAATAATCATTTAATTTAAAAAAAAAAAAAAAAAACACTCACGAAATTAGTAATTATTTTTATAAAATTGGTAATTAGTATTTTACGTCTGAAATATGTATTAATTAAAGAAGAAAAAAAACTGAAAATTCACACTGACGACACTAAACTAAAAATCTACTACGAAACAACAGTACGAGGTCAATACGCTGAGGCCGAAACGGTACGGGGCCTCAAGGTTGAACATCTTTGAATTTCTTGTCTAATAACATTCTAGCATTCTACAATTTTCCGACTTTTCTGTGACGAGTGTTCCCTTAGATCCCTAATGTTAATCTTTGCAGCTATCCATCTATAACTGCAAAATTTCATCGGCCATGTAATTTTATCCGACGCACGATGATCACTAAGAAGAACTGCAGGTTAATTACACAGCGGTAGTTTCTTTTTATAATATTCCGTTAAATTAGTTACTTTTTTCAATACCTGTTCGGACGTTGACGGTACGCACACAGCGTAACCGATTCGTTTTCTGTACACCGGCTTTAGTTTCGTTATCACTGTGTCTGAATTGTTGTAGAAAGAGGTATCAGCACGCGCATATTGGTCATCGTTATTCTTTTAACTTGAATCGATTAATAAACAGTAAAAAATTACGTACTAAGCAGATGTGATAAATTACCTCCAGCATCTGGGCATATGGAAAATTACAATAGGTGAAGTAAAGAGCAGCTTTTATTACGCGTTTCCGGGTAAATTCAATTTAAAAATTTACAGACATGAAAGAGTAAAGCGTATATATAATCTGGAAAACTTAAAAATGTTAATAAAAGTGTAATCACACTAAATTACAGAAAAAATCCAAAATTACGCATAAGTTGCACTTAACGTCACACGCTACAGTGGCACATAGAACCAGTCCCCCGGCAGCTGATTTAATTAAATCCGTATCTCCCATAGATGGATTGGTCTCTTAGTTCGTTCGACTAGTTCATCACGATTTTACTCTAGCTTTGACTCTATTTTAATGTTAAAATTTGTTTCGCGCATTATTTCTGTTAATTACCAAATAAACTATACGGAAAATACTGAAATAATAATAATAAATTAAATATATTATTATTATTATTTCAAAAAAAGTGACCCCCCTTTTCCATATAGAGTTTACTTGTCTATTTTACTCGTCTTCCGATTATTTAAACTCACTTCTATTTAACGTATACCATTTTTTTTAATCGCAGCCGATTCCGAACGTATCATCAAACACGCGCCGTAGCGAAAAGCAATAACTCGAATTTGTCGCAATTGTCTCCATACATCACATAAAATCCGTATTTCCGATTGATGAATAGACCTTATACTACTTCGTTAAATTTCAGTCCAGCTTCGCTTACTTTACTCGTCTCTTTCGATTGTTTAAATATTATTTAACGTATACAATGTGTTCTTTAACGGCAACACAGGTGGTTCTGAACACTGAACGCTCACATCAACAAGCGTGCGCTATAACACGAAAGGAAGCAACTTCAACTTGTTATTATTTTTTTAAGCACCCTTCAAATTAAATAGCAGCTCTCTCTCTCTCTCTCTTCTATGTAATAATCGATTATCCTCAGATTTCGGAACATCGATTATTATAGCGGATTTTAAATTATGAAAAAAATAATTACCGAATGAACCGACTGCGACACCGACCTATTTTTTCTTCTTCAAAGCATTATATTCCGGATGCATAAAAATTCATCACTTTTGTCATTCTTGGAAGTGGCGGTTGTGAAAAATTTTTAAGTGATCTCTTAAATTTCTACAATTAAAACAGTTTAATATACAGTTTCCCTGCAGTACTATCATTTTTTTAAGCACCCTTCACACTATTCATCATAATAACAGTCTAGCGGTACGCTGAGCGATTGATATTGTACAAAATTACAGACAATCGGAGACATCAAATAAAAACAGTGATAACCGTTATGCGTGTGTGCGCGTGGAAAGGGTATGTATAAATAACATTTCATTTATTTTGCAACCGGGGGAAATCGCCCAACGTCGTACACATAGGTAATGTCAACGAACATGGTATTATAACAGGTCTACATAGCCGCTTTTTAAACGATTTATTTAGGGAATTTATAGTTTTTAAGCCGAGCACCTTTAAAAACAACGGAAGCTTCCATATTAGCTAAGCGATTATTAAGATAGAAGAGAGCCATTTCAGTTTTCATCGGGTTAGGTTGTAGGTTCCATTTGTAAAAGTATTCTTCTAGTACCTTAAGATCATTTTCCATCGTGGCCTAACACATGTGTAAGTTCTTTCCTTGTATCGTAAGAGCTAAATCGTCTGCATACTAAAACTTCTTACAAGTAGTTTTCGGGATGTCACAAACATATATGTTGAACAGCAAAGGTGCTAGTATCGATCCTTGAGGAAGGCCATGGTTAACTCTGCGCCATCTGCTGCTTCTATTTCTTACAAATATTCTAAAATATCGGCCTGCAATCATGTTATTTATCAAACGGATAATTTTTTTTCAGAGAATGAAGTCGGCCAGCTTTGCTATTGGAGGCAAGGTGTACACCTCCACGAAACACGCTACAACAATATTAAAGAATCAAAATCAAGCAAACTGATTACATAAGCGCAGATGCCCCCGGAAACGTAGATCGAATTTACATATGTCAATCTACGGCTAACTATACCACCAAAATCATCAAACCCAAATTTTGTAAGTACTTCGCAAAGCTTGATATAGCGAGCAATGGAAAGATGAATTCCAGCTGTAACACTAATTTTCGAACGGATTAGCTAGGATCACATGATTGCTTTTTAATTTCAATAAGTTTTACCGACGTAAGCATAATTTTGGGCACGCTTTTATTCTCCGTTCCGCAGAAAATTTTATTCCAAAATTATCAATGATTTTCTCTAGAATCCGTGAGCTTATTTTCGATAATAACGTTCACTAAATACGAAACTAAGAACAAGAATGGTGTTCAATCATGAACGCGCACTTTCCAGTACACAGCTTCAGTCGTTTATTCGTATCGCTATTAACTGCCTGGCTCATTTTTATTTTTATTTATTTATTTATTTTTTTCAATTAGGCTGGCCTACTGATTACTTAACCCAGCGCTGCAGTTCGAGAAACGATTACAAATTGAAAACTGTCTGGCTCATTCAAAAATGGTTGAGTTTACACTCTTGATCGTGCTCAATAACATTACACTCATATGTGCAACGGCATAGAAGCCCCAGGGTATTCCGATTTTCATAAGTGCATAAAGAAAGGGCCTAACGGTCAAAAACCCGATTTTTTCCACATAATCTGGCGTAAAAAATGTCGGGGAATTGAATAAAATCGGTTCCCGGTCTCTAAAGTCATTTTTGAGACGCCACCTAGCGCGTGCAATGCGCGGGAAGTACAAATGGACAAGTTAATTTTAAACTTTAAACGACTTTCCTGAAAAATTTTATTTTTTATCCTTAGGTCCCTTTTTCCATGCGCTGCCACATATATATATATATATATATATATATATAAACAAACCGCGTTGATATTTCACGATAGTTTATGATCCAAAGGTTTGCAAATTATGTGTTAACGTACATATGAAAATTATGTTCAAATCTATCTAATGTAATAAACACGAGTGTATTTCAACAACAACAAAAAGGCCCCTTAAGTAAAGAAAACTGGCAAATCAACTGAAAATCAGCATAAAGGAAAATGTTTAACATAAAAGATTATTAATGCAGTACACAAAACTAACCTCGGCAATCAACGGCGGTACGCAATCGCCCAGCACTTCTTTAATAAAGGAGTACTTGCTGATGAAGCCATTATTTAACGGACTAGACCTTTTCAGTACTTCCTGCTTAAAAGCATCTTCCAATCGTTTTAGTTCTTGTTTGTTCACTGAAATCAATAAACCGGTAGCAACGTAAATTATCTCACGTAACTTTAAAAAGCGCAATATTATTTAATGCGATTAAATATAATTCGTGCAAAATATAAATTTCTCCGAAGCTTACGGATGATACAGAGCGAAATAAAAATTTCCCCTCAGAGTTCATAAATCAAAATTCTCACCTATATCAGATGCTAATCATCTCGTTTTCACCAAAACATTAAAAAATAACGAATTAAACGCGCACATTTAAAAAAATAATAACGGTAAATATCAAAAAACAAATAAAACAATTTATCATCAGTTATCGGTAGACATGTTAAATAGCAAAAATGCAAACTACACCGAAAAACAGTAACAACGTTAGTAAAAAACTGGTAAAATATAGTCCATAACTTATATAAAAAAATTATTTCAGTGACTAAAAGTCATAAAAAACAAATAATATTCCTTTTAGTTTAAAAAAGATGATCATAGGATTTCAAAAACTTAAAACTGAATGAAAACTAATTTTTATACTGATTTCGTTTCACGGAAGGGCATTTATTTTCATTTATACATGTATATAAAAATAAGTAGCTATTTCAAAGCGGGGAAAATTTCTAAAAATATAAATTAATTAAATTAATACAATTATAATATGGTAGGATGTTATAAAAAATTGCATAAAACATTAAAAATAGTTTTTTGTATATAAGATATAGAAAAAAAACAAAAAAACAAGCATTAAAACTTAAATAAAAATAAAAAAAAACAATCAGCGTCCGTGTTCGGAAACGTTGCCGGATTCTTTGCACTACAATTTCCAAAGAAACGGTTGCGCAATATGTTTTATGTGTTTCTAGGTGTTTCAAAGGTCATCTTCACGCTGAATATTAGATTTTTTAATAAAATATGACCGTATTTTAACTATTTATTAAAAAATATAATTATTTTAAATTTCATGTGCAATTTATTTTCAAAGTTCGAAAAAATGCAAAATGAAAAACATAAATTTTCATTTTTCTGTTTCTTTCGGTGGTCGAATATTTACATATCGACCAGCTGACACTAGTCCACAACTCGTGATTTATTACATCTTAAATACTTGTATCTTGAGACGACAACTTCTCTCTTTCATCTAGTTGTTTCTTCTTTGACTACCTGCGTTTATGCAATATGAGGACACATTCTTTCTCTCTTTTTTCTCTATTTTCGATATTCTTTCTAGTTTCTTTCATGCACACATGCACATGCACGCACTCACACATGATTTAACAATCTCAAACAAGAGAGAGGAATGAAAGGGACTATTTATAAAAACGCCTTTTCGTATTTATTTTATGCTGTTTTTTTTTTGTTTTTTTTTTGGAAAAATATGATATATTTTGTATTACTCCAGTACCGAACAAACTGAAAATAAATATTGACATCAGTATATTGTATAATGAATAATTAGTACACGACAGTATTCTGATTTTTCAGGAATTTTTCTTCTACATTGATATTTTTTTTATATAAGCTTTTATGTATTGCGAGTGACAAATTTCTTCCAAACTCTATTAGGTAAATTCTATTCAATTATTTTAAAAACAAACTAAAAATAACAGATCTATGAAATTAAGCGGTAGAATTTTCTACATTTCACCAAATAAAAATTGAAATATAAATAATAAATGTATCGTATAAATAAAATAACACAAAATTCAATGTATTGAATGCAATCAGAGTCATAACTGAACTGGTTAATACGATTCGTACGCCTTAAGTTTGACAGGATATTTATGAATATATACGTTTAACATCTAGTCACACAAGAGAAGGAAAAATACGTGCATATATATATTGCACAAACCAGATTTGCATAAATAAGATTTTTAGCAATGCGCTAGTTGCATAAGACACGATTATTAGTTCCTACGCGGGATACAGGTTTATCTAAATTACTGTTAATCGGTTCACGTAAATAGAATTCCATAACGAGCGAGTAAACGTAACGATATCCGATTAGGGACAAAGTACATTTTGCAAATCATTCTAGTGTAGGCACGATTAAATTTACATTGTATACAGATTCCTTCTAGCACATGAAAACCGATTTAGTAAATAAAAACACCATTTTATAATTTACGAGCTTTAATTAATTTAATTTTATACATATTTTTCATAGAGGTAGCGATAAATTATTTTCCATAACTGATAACGTACAATGATAAAATACAAAAATTACAAAACACGAAGAAACCAACATTTCTGCCTAAGCTTAAAATATCAGTAAAAGCCTTAGCGGCCCACAAGACAGTTTATAATATAATGCATTGACTTTTTACACATAAGTAATTATACTCAATAGCTAATTTTAGAAAAAAGTTAGGTCAACAGGCTAAATTTCCAAAATCTGTCTCACTATAACAGTGAAATAAATACGCTACTATTTGTTTTGTAAACACTCTTGGGTTGCACAAAAAAACCTATTGAAGGCAATAAGTTCGACTACTAAATATGACGTAGGTAATTACATTATTGTCCACAATTAATTCGGTTCATTATCGAGATATAATAGAAAATTATTTTAACTTTTTAAATCTTGCAAAATTGCTTGGAACCAAATCTTGAAAATAATACACGCTAAATTTCTACTTCACATTTTTTAATCATTTATTAATTGTTTGTTTTTATTTCTGTTTATGATACGTAAATTATGCATTAATAAGACTCCCGGAGCGATATGTAATTTATGAGAGAAAATTATGACAGTCCTCTCGAACTAATTCAAATTATTAAAAAAAAGTTAAAATGCTACTACTCTCGTTTGTATTATTTTCGAAATCGGCAAAACAAAATACAAAGAAATAGTTCTAAATAAATGTCTTTAACAATGAGTATTATAGTTTTCACCTCAACTTTGTTTTGTTAAATATTTAATTACAAAAAATAACCGCTGAAAATATTCTAGATTAGTCAAACATTATTTTCAAATCAATTTTAATAATAATAATGATTATAAAAGATCACATTTATATAAATTAAAATAAATTTGTATCAGAGAAAAATATCCCTATAATTTTTTCTTTTTTGGAATTTTAAATTTGTAATATACTTCTACTAAAAAAAATTCTTTAGGTTATTTTATTTAACGAAATTGCACAAAAGCTGTAATCAAAAATTATTTATGAAAACAAATTTTCTTAGCAACGTCTTTTTAAACATTTGCATACTCAAAAAAAAAAAAAAAAAAAAAAAAAATCAGATATATTTTGCAAAGAATTTAAAGCATTATAAAAATTTGACATAGATACGGTGAGGACAGCATGGTAAAGGGTGAAAGAATTTACCGGCATCCTTAAGATTCATTCGCATTTTTTAATTCCGTGAGATTCTATACTATCCGACGTACACAAAATTTTTAAACAATTTCTTGCTTCGCACAAATATGTATGTACATACAGTAATTACAACAAATATAATGAAACTATTCGAGAAGTTGTTTTAAATAGCGATTTAAGATTCTACTCGAAAAATGTAATAAAAATGAATTCAAAAGTAAAAAATAATTACTCGATAAGAAGGTAATATATTTTAAATATATACCATAAGGAGATGTTATGATTACTCTTAAATAGCATTAGTACTTAATAAAAGAATCTGTACCAAATACAAATTATTACAATAATTAGAAACAATTTAATGGGTATAACATATTATTCTCCCTTTTTATAAGTCAAGTATTGAAAATATTAGAAATATTTAAAGTAGAGTTTTTAATTACTATTGCAATTTGAAATTTCAGCCGACTTCATAAGCATTAACATTCTTCAAAATAATCATAATATCTTAAAGCATAGTGAAATTATACACACCGGAATAAACGCTAAACAAACATAAAAAAATACAAGTGTATATTAATTTATGTTTATTTAGTTTTCTCTTTTTTTCAAGAATTCATAATTTTACCATTCTATAAATATTTAGCAAATAGGATATACATTACCTCCCTAAGTACATTATTCTGAAATATATTATTTTCTATCGTACAATTATTTTTTACTATTTAGTGCATTTTCATTATACTTTTTGAGTAACCTTTGAAGTCGATAGTTCGTGGGGGGGGGCAATTTTATTTCTCAACTTTTAATATAAATACTTTTAAATGATGATACAGATAAACCAACCAGAAAAAAAAAAAAAAAAAAAAAAAACCTTTACACTATAAGGTAAACACCAATTAAAGAGTATAACATTCAAAACGTAATATTTTCGTCAGTGACCATCTTGTAGTAAATCGGACTGAGAGAGTTCGGTTATTTTTCTTCAAATCTATATTTTCATGGAGAACTAACGTTAATAATACTTCGCTGCTTTAATTTTAAAATTTTAAAGGTTCATATTTCCTCTATATTCTGATAATAATCGTTTGACTAATTTATGTCTGGCTATATTAAGTAATAAAAGTACATCGCTTAAAGGGACTCTTTTTTGTAACGATTATTTTAATGATTACTATAGATAAATAGTAGACTCGATGATATATGCTCACATGGGACCAGCACTGACCAGTACACTTTCGAATAAATCAGTTTACACGGTCAAAAATGTGTTAAAATGTTCAATATTTCCGTCGATAATGAGCTTTTTAATGTGCGCTACGGCGGTTTCAAATTCGTTTTCTTCATTCGAATCTATTATATATAGGTCCGTGGTAATTAACACTAATAATATCTGAAGTTACTCGCATTCACTGCCCCTTTAATTTTATAATTTTAACACTTAAACTTTAAAATTTTATCGGTTCGTATTTTTCCTACATTCTAATGATGAAAAAACATCGATTAAAAAAATTCAACCTTCCAGCAGCGGTAGAAAGGACTGTGACCTTTCAAAATTTTTCAGCTGATCTTTGTCTGGCTAAATTCAAAAATTCGCTTCCTTTACGATCAAAGTTTATACAAAAAATAACACTGATAATATTTTATGTCAACCGCGTTTGTTACAATAAAACTTTTGCTAAAAAAGAGACCCCTTTTTTCCCCTTTCCAATTTTTTCGTGTTATTTGACAACTCCGGGGTCTGCACTTACCGATACTCATTAGCGCTCATATCAGGTACACTTTCGAATAAACAAAGAATCATTGAAATCAGTTCAACGGTTAAGAGAGTTATACGTGAGATAAAGGAAATACAAAACAAGTATGTAATTTCCTATTTAGGATTCCATACACATATAATGGACGGAACCCTAATGATAAGATGGTTCAAAAACGACAAAAATATCAAATAAAAATCAATAACTCACGAATCTGACTTATAAACTTCAAAATTGATTCATAAATTGCAATTAAAATTCTCTTTGTAATTTATAAATTTAAGCTAACCGATTACCCCGGGCGGCAAAAAATCCAAAAAAACCGGCAAGAATATATAATATGGAATTTAAAACAACCTCAGAAATCACCCCTAAAAAAAAAAATCATAATTCATCACCAAGTAACCCTTTAAAAGTGAAATTCAAAATGTAAAACAAAACGTAGAAGCCCTTTAATAAAATCAAAAAATTACAGTTAAAAATTATTTACCCCCCCCGGCCAAAAACAGCAAAAAAAAGGGGGAAATTCACGTATGTAATAGCCCGACTAAAAAAGTTAGGGAAACCATAACACATCTGAAAAATATAGCCGAGCTTATAACTTTATATTCAGAGCGCCAAAATCTCGAAAGTTTTGAAAAAAATATTTTTTTTGTCCGAACGTGTTCGTTATTTGTTGGGAACGAAACCGTATTTGATTCCCTTAACGAAACTTTTGAAGTTGGCGAAAAGTTCAAAAAAGTACTAAAAATGACGTATTCTTTCCTCTTTTGTACCACGAAAAATCAGATTTCTTTGTTTTGAATTTTGTACTATGTAAACGTAAATTACAGCCTTACATGCGGAATCCTCAGCTCATAAAACATCATGCTTGACTGAACTTTTTTTTTTTTTTTTTTTTTTGAAGTTGAGGTAAAAAAGAATAAATCAGTAAAAAATCTGCACTTAAAAAGACCGGTAAAAGTGAGTTCATTATTCCATTTTCTCGCTGTAATCGCGCGAATAATAAGAAGAACAATTAATAATAATTCTGAACAAAATTGACATTTCCGTTTCAGCTTTCGATTTTCAGCCGAAAACATAATGACCGCCTCTCTAGACTTTAAATGTCACGAAACTAAAAAAAAATTTGCGATCTTTGAATTTTAAATGGTGTTTTTGCGAAGCCCATCAACCCTCCGGAGCGTAAATCGGTAAGAAAGGTGAATAAATTTACACCGTTTCGTACACGTTCACTTGACACATAAATCTGTACGAGAAAAAGGTGCTTTTGACGAAATTGAAATATTTATTATTTCATTGCTGTTTGTAGAATGTTGCTATATCGACAAAGAACGAGAAGAATAACCGGTTCCTATGATATCTGTTATTTTCTAAACAACACGATATCCTGACGATTATGCTCATAAATAGTTGGTTACACTGACATAATTTAAATGAGCAAAACTACTTCGGTATTAGTCGTTTATTGAACTTAGTATAACATTGAACATTTTTAAATGATATTTAGCGGTCTGCCATCAAGGAAAAATAGTTCTCGTATAAATGTTCACGCGCTTGCTAATATAAATGCGCCACCTTACATGTTCTTGATAATATTCATTTTACTGGTACCGCATATTACTATGAATGCAACAAAAAATTTATAATCCCTATTTAAACTAATTTAGCATGCTTCTTGCCGCTAATATTAGTCTACTAATAAATTTATAAATGTTAATAATACGGGGGGAAAAAAACAGAAAATATACTTACTGGCCAATTATAGGAGGGACGATCAAAAATTGACGAAAACTTTTCATTTTTTCAAAAAGTACTTCCTTAATGGTCAATTTTTATTTCGTTCCTCCTTCAAATTACTCGCCCCGTGCCATCGTATATTCCAACATTGTTTCAAGAAACACCTCGCTGAACGTCGCCTATCACCTTGTTTTTTTTTTCTTTTATACGGGCGCGCCAACGACTTTGACCCAATAACTGAAAAGTTTAGAGAACGATTTAAATCGAGAAACGATTAAAAATGGAGAGTAGAAAATATTGAAGTACGGGAATTACACTTAGAACGGAAAGGAAAGAATAAAGGAACTAATTTATACGGAGCAGGAAGACCCAAAGGCAAAATTTTAGAATACAGGAGAGATCGTTCATCAGCAAGAGCGGAGCATTCGAAGAAAATATGATTTGCATCACGTATGAAAGGAGGGACAAAATTATGAAGAGGGCAAACGGCTGAAAGAAGACAGAGAAAATCGAAAGCGAGAGAAAGAGAGTGGTTAAATCGAAGTGTAATTAAGAAAGCAATGGTGGAACGACGATGAGAAGAAATGGATCGAAAAACCTAAGGACCGGGTATTCGGAGATAGTCGAAAGCACGATATTAAATAATAAAGAAATATGTATGATTGACCAGAGTTTAGCACGGTTAGTAAAAAAAAAAAAAAAGCATGTTCGAGGCAAGAAAATTGCTGAAGGACCATCGAGGGCAGCTAAACAAGCGAGTTCGGTTTGCGTTTTTGTTTTTATTGGGTTTACTATTGGAAAATGTTGTCTTTTAAGTGTCCTTTTAAATTTGGGAAACGAAAAAAAAAAAAAAAAAAAAAAAAGAAAGAAAGAAAAAAAAAGTCGCAAAGAGCCAAGTTTGAAGAACAAGGTGACCGTGGCATCGCAACGATGTTATTTTTCGTCAAAAACTGTTGGATAAGTAATTATCTCCAAAGTTCAAATCGTTTCTCCAAAGTTCAAATCGTTTCTCCAAAGTTCAAATCGTTTCTCCAAAGTTCAAATCGTTTCTCCAAATTGCCTCATACTAATTGTGCAAAATTCGTCTACACAATCAGTTAGTAAAAATGTATAACCATGGTGGTCATTCAAACATAATTTTTAAATTCCCGGTTTATTCCTGGTCCAAATGCTCCCGATTTCCCGATTACTAGAATTATACAAAAAGAAGAATGGAATTTTTTTATCGCTATTGATAATATTTGACCGCCGCAATGCTGTTTCATATGAATAAAACGGAACTTGGTAATTTATCCTTGAGTGTGAAGTATATTAAAAAATGCATTCACTTTTTAACTTTTATAAATGATTTTTTCTTATTAAAAATAATCTTTTTTGGCTATTTTTACATTTTTTCCTGGTTTTATGACAAAAAAAGTCCCAGGTTATTCCTAGTTTTCCGATTGGGTGGCCACCCTGATAATGAACTTATTCCATTTCGGTCAAAAAAGCAGTTAGAAGAACCATTACGTATCTGACCGGACTAGTACTTTCTTGATCGCGGTTCTTCAAACTGCTTTCGCTGGCACGACTGAGCGTTTGTTCCAACATCGTACCTATTTCATCATCAGTTAAAATTAGTTTGAGAAAATCTCGGTTATTATCAGCGAACATTCTTGAAAATCCAGCAGTTTCAAGACAAGCACCCGTTTCATGTTCAAAACATTAATAAAGATCGCTTCGTATGAGCTACGGAAATTCCTTTTTCTTCAGCAACTTCTCTGAGAGTAATTCTTCTATTAGCAAGCGCGATTTCTTCAACGTTTACTACGTTTTCATCACTGATGGATGTACTAGAACGCCAGTCGGAACGACTTCGCATCATCTTCAATGTCAAAATATTTTGTACCATTTGTAAATCCGCAGCTAACATCGCCACTTAACTTCAAAACTTCACGCAAACCCTCCGAATAAACATTTTAATCCCTTTAAAAAAAAAGGTCACAACACGCTAAAATACACTTACTAAATGCGCGCCAAACACATACCAAGTATCGCAAGTATCTGAAAATAGATATATGCACATTCCCGCCAATGTCATCTGAATGCAGAAAAGAGAAAAAAACTCGGTGCAAAGAAAAAAGCGTTAGAAATTTAAAAATGCTCGTTACTTCTTGATCGGTGATTATGATCGACTAGAGTTGGAAATTGGTAAATGGCAATAAACATTTTCCTTCCGTATACCCTTCTTTAAATTGTATTCATTTTTTCCAATAAATAAAACTTAACGGGCAGAAAATAAGTTTTATGGACTCTAAATAGAAGAGTCATCCACTTGTTTGCCACCGCGGCATTGTAGATCATGCTAGCTGTTATCGACCTTATAAAGTTAATACTTGAAATTAAAAAAAAAATACGCGACATAACGCTACTAAAAATGATTTTTTTTTAAATTTCCAGCGATACGTACTTCAGTTCTACCACCGACGCCTACACAAGACAAACAATTCGTCAATTATTTATGCAAAAATCGCAGAATTAACCTAAACCCAGTCAGACGTAGGGAAATAATCTTTCTTTAATCACACGCCAAACCCAGAATGGAGCCACCTTTATAAAAAAATTCGATTAATAATTTCATACACACGGCAATACTTCTTTTAAGCTACTTTCAATATGACTGGAAACTTAGAATGCTAGTGGGCTTTATCGATACAGAAAACGGTTTGGGTTGAAATGTTACAATTTTGTTTTTGTTGATTTAGTAAATTATCCCCACCAGGATGGCCAAACGTAGTGTCATATTCTAGATTCTCTCTATCCCCTCAGGAATGACACCACAGACTCGAACCTACCGTAGACATATTAATTTTTATCATCTTTTCATTTTATTTGTTATTTTTATTATTATCATTAAGCTCAGACAATTAAGGTTTTAAATTTTATATTAAAAATATTTGCTCTGTACACTAATTTTTCTTTATCTCAACAACCGTTGAAAATACGTAATAAAAAATATATACAAATTATAATGATTAGTATAATAAGTAAAATTCTGCGCTTGATGTCTGCTAATTAATTAATCAGTTGTCCAAATCCGGTGGATAATTTTGTTTTGTTGGATTATGGAACCAATGAACTCTCCTAGAAAAAGAACAATTGAGAAAGCAGGTAGAATTTTAAGCGCTGAGAATCGAGTAACTCGCGCTCACAGGATGGGTAGGAATACTTAAAAAATGTGTGAGCTGCGCCACAAACATAATACGAATTTTGCTCGGGAAAAAGCGGAGGTTGTTGGAGTCACCAGTACACAAATTCTGAATTTTGAAACAATTTAATTTTGAATTTAACGTGTTATTATTTAATGCAAGAAACTGTTTATTACCGCGACTCCACTATATATTTCCCGCTTTACATAGACTCGAAATTTAATACACGATGATACAACATTAATTTAAATACCGACTGTTCATCTGGCTTCATTTAAAAATTTCTGCTTTGAACAATAATATCAACTGACGAATGTACATATTGGATAACACTTATTTACAGAGATATAATGATGCGCAAGCTCTGGTTTTACTAGGAAAATGTTTCAATAATTGACCATTTATTGTACGATACACACATAACAATAATAAATTAAAACAAACAGTGTATACTATATTTAAGAAAACATCCGAGCGATCATTGCGAGAAACAATATGGAAAATTTGTGAAACCGTTATTCGTTCCTATGTTACGTAAGAACTAATACAAACTACGAAAAATAAATAAGAGGGATATCTGATGTGAACTGCAAAATAATGAATTATATGTAGCGTATTTATACATTTCAGATAGTGCATTCACCTTTACTGATAATTCCTTGGTTTCCTATTTTCCAGCTGAAGATAGGTAAATTCGTTCTTCTTGAGAATCCAACGGAATATTCTAAATTTATCATTATTAATATAATCCTACTACTTATCCATTATTGGTATAATTATTATTATTTTATATATTAATTACAACGTAATTTTTAGGCCGGCCGCCATTAGATTTTGTAACGAAAAATGTCCCAATTTTATGTAACCAAAATTAAATGTTAAACGAAAACGTCATTCTTAATCATGCAGATTTTGTGATTATGTTACTTTTCCGATTCCGTACACATATAATGTACGAAATCCTAATAAGATGGTTCAGAAATTACAAAAATATTCAATTAAAATATCCGATAACTCACGACCGGTTTGACTTATAAAATTCAAATTTGTAACATAAATTACAATTTAAAATCTCTTTAAAACGATCTATAACTTCAAGATCGCGAAAAATGACGTGTTCCCTAGGGCCGCGAGTATTATAGCTAAAAGTTTTAAACACGATTAAAAATATGCGCTTCCACGTATATTTCCGTAGCTTGAAACATCCAGGAGATCGCTATTTGACGGAAACGAACTCATAAGTCATTTCCTTAACGAAACTTTTGAAATTGGCAAAAAGTTCAAAAAAAAGTACGGATGATGGCGTATGTGTCCTTTTCTGGACGACGCGAGTATCATAGTTAAAAATTTAGAACAAAGTTAAAAATATGTACATTCCCGTATATTTTTCTAGTTTGGAGCATCCGAGTTTCCAACGTCAGAAGTAGACTTTGGGGGTGCGGAATACGCGAATTTTTGAAAAAAATTTTTCTTTTCGGTCATATGATATATCAATTTCATTTTCTTAAAGAAATTTTCGAGATGGCAATCATTTCAAAAAATCGCAAAAAATTACGTTCCCCTTCCTCTTTGCAACGGAAAAATTAAAATTCTTTGTTTTGAATTTAGTATTATGCAAATATAAATTATAGTTATGTTAACTTACATACGGAATCTTCAGCGCATGAAACATCATACTTGACTGAACTTTTTTTTTTTTTTTTTTTTTTTTGTGTCGATGCCGGTAAGAATGACGTAACTTTTGATCATTTTATACAAAGTATAGAAGAGAAAGAGATAAAAATGGAAGCAAGAAGAGTCAAGAGGCAAAGCTCCTTGCGAGGCCAAAATTACCAAGTTTATATATATATATATATATATATATATACATACCCTAGGAGGTTTCATCCCCTACTTTATAAAAATGTTATCAAAACATTAAAATTTTTTATTAAATCACAGTATAAATATACAGATAATTTTACACAACTATTTCTTTATCTTCTGATCTCCAATTGTCAGCTGACGTTACTAAAGCGCGACTCGAAAGAAGTGAACAGAGATTTTCAAATTCTATTCGAGTAGTGTTCCCAATTTTTAGTTATTTCTGACTATGCGATAAACGTCGGAATAGTTTACAAATTTTTAAATAAAGCATAAAAAATAAAAACATCAAATAGTTTTTATGCTATGGAGCAGTGTTTTTCAACGTGTGGGTCGCGACCTTTTGGGAAGTCTCGAAGCATCTTTAAGGATGTCGCGCTTACTTTAAAATTTAAAGTGACTGCGACCCCCTTAAAGAGACTTTTACAGTTTAAAAAATAAAATCATTCTAATTCAAAAGTAATATTTATTAAGCAAACGTTAATTAATGATTAGGTCTTAGGATATTGGTTAACGCGGATAAGCAAATACCTACGAGTCACACATTTACATTAATGTGATGGTTGCGCCTGTTTCTCGGTAACCAATTTTTCCCATTGTGGATCCATTTTTGCTGCACATAGAATTAAATCGTTTTCTAAATCTAAGCGGTTTCTCTGTTTGTCTTTTATTTGAGCCATCGACGAAAACGTCAACTCGTACAAGTAGGAGGTAGCAAATGGAATCAAACACTTCAAAGCTTCTGTGGTTAATTGTGGGTATTCTGTTTTTCTATTTAACCAAAAGGTATCCAAAGTAACAGGCTTGAGTTCCAAGCGCAACATTCCATCAGCAGATAATTCCAGTAGATTTTCTTTAAGGTTGGTCCCAAACTTGCCTCGTTTATAGCTGCATTTAAAAATGGATTTATAATCCACCCTTGTTTAGTGTTTTCTGAAAATTCTTGCACCGAGAAATAATGACACAATTCTTCTTTCAAATTCTGCAAGACATTTTCCATGTCAGGTACATATTGTCCAATATAAGACTCAGTCAAAGAGAATGTATCAAAGGTGTTTTGTTTTATATGTGATGACCATTTTGTCTTTAGCAGTAATGAAATTTTCATCCCGCCCTTGAAAGCTTTTATTCAAGTATTTAAATGCTCAAATAGGTCAGAAAGAAAAGCCAGTTTTAAAAAAAATTCCGGGTCACAAATAAATTTAACATATTCCAACTTGACCTTCTGTAAGAACTGTAAAAGTTTAACTTGAAGTTCCATAACTTTTGACAATATTTTGCCTTTCGATAACCACCTAACCTCTGAGTGGTAAAGCAAATTTTGATGCATTGATGCATTGAACTTATGTCCTCACAAATTTTTCGATACAAACGTGTCTATAACGTTTTACCGTTAATAGAATACACTATATTTATAATTATAGCGAGAACTTCATTGTATTCCTGTGATAAGGTTTTGGGCGCGAGAGCTTGGCAATGAAGGAAACAATGCATCCAACAAGCGTTTGGCATTAGTGCTTTCAGTTTGGTAATAAAGCCGTTTTTCGAACCGGTCATGGCTTTTGTTCTGTCACTGCAAATAGCTACACATTTCTTCTTCCAATCGATATGGAAGTCTTGTGTAGCTTCAAGGAACATGTTATATAAGCACTGACTTGTTATATTCGTGGGAAGAGCTTTACAAAACAATATTTCTTCTATCAATTTCTCATTGGATTGAAAACGCACAAAAGCTACAAACTGCGCACAATCCGCAATATCCGTGGATTCATCAAACTGTAAGGATGCGAAAGTGCTTTCTTTAATTTTTTCTATGACTTGATCGCGAACGTCAGTCGCCATATCGTTTACCCTACGTAGAATGGCATTGTCGGAGAGAGTTATACTTTTGAGTTTTTCCACCTTCTGTTTGTCAAAAATTCATTTCTTTCCACAGCTCTGTCCGGCTGACATTATTTTTGAACAGTTTTCATCGCATTTATAATTCCGAAAAAATTTAATTTTCATGCCCCACCAACAGCATTAAAAACTTAATCCCAATCGACTAAGTGAGAATAAAAGTTGAATTTATTCAGTTATTTTAAGATATAGAACGCTAATGCACCCACCAAAAACACAATTAAAGGTTGCGCTATGTATACAGTAAAAAGGGCTACAATAAATTGTAGACTAGTATCACGAGGTTTTCTGCATTTGCGCACTTATACATGATTATTTGCAGATTTCATAAAAGTTTGACGATTAGCGTAAAATGCGTAAGCTTAATAACGAGCTACAAAAAGAATGTAGATGCTGCGTTAACTATTAAAACAGTGAGAAATAAATAAGGCTAATGTTTTCACGTTTGGTGTCAATTGTGTGCTTGCGCGTAGTTAATTGTAAGTATTTTGGGGGTTTTGGTAGTTAATGAAGAGTACGCTAACTCAGTTAAAGGTTGCGCTAGGGTGCGTCAGATATGTAGATGCTGCGTTGGTTGTTTCAACGACATTCCACTAATGGGGAAGGAAATAGGGTTAACTTGTTTCCTCCCATTCATTTTTGGTATAACAGTTTCTATGGGTGCGCTAGCTTTCGTAATGGTTGCGCTAGGTCTAAGAGCGCTAATTTTTTTACGATTCTAAAACAAATGGAGAGCTAGCTTAATAACCCCCCCCCCCAGGTTTTTACTATTACTGAAGGGTGCGCTAGCTCAGTTAAGGGTTGCGCTAGGGTGCGCTAGGTATGTAGATGCTACACTAGCTGTTTCAACGATCTACCACAAAGGGGAGGAGCTAGCGTTAAGTTAGCTTCCCCAGTCACGTTTAGGTATAATGCAGGTTCTATGGGTGCGCTAGCTTGCATTAGGTCTAAGATAAGTGTTTTTAACGATTCAAAAAAAAACAAATAGTGGGGGGGGGCTAGCTTAACAAAGTCCCCGCAGCGCTGCACTCATGAGGCGGAACCGGCGGGAGCCAGCTCTTTCGGGCGTGAATCGTTTGAGCGGTAGCGAACTCAGACCCTTTTACGGACTACCTGCGGTGATTTTCAGATATCATTCGCTAAACGTTATCATTTGTGTTAGTGAGAAACACGAATTACCAAATACTGCTATCAGAAATTCCACACAAAAAATACCGTTTTTCGTTAACCATTTAGTTTCTTTACATGTATAGCAGTTATGGACGAACAAACATAAAGAAAAAACATAAGTGAGATATATATAACTTCCTCCCATTTTGAAGCCGGTGATACATATTAAACACCATTAAAAAACAGCTGTACTACTCTTCCTATATATTCTACCATATTAGCCTGCTATTAGTTCTTCACATTGTCAGACTAAATGGAAATCTGTTCTTCCTCCCTCTTTCGCTGTTTCTGATCGAAAGTCCTCAGTTAACGACCTGATTTAGAAAAAAAATAAATAAAAGAACGAAAGTTAAATGGTCGAAATTTTTTCGCCCTCTACCATTTCCTTCGTGCTCGTTTAACTGTTAACATAACGTGAAGAAATACAACTCGCATTTAACTTCGGTAATAATAATACTAATACTAATAATCAAGGACGTCGCCAGCCGATGAGCCAGGGGGCAAGATGAGTTGCCAGCCGCCGGCAAGATGATAGAAAGAGGATATGAGTTGTAGGAAAAATAAAATTTATAAGTTGTAAAGGATTAATATTTTATTAAACAAGAATAAAATCTTAGAACATAATTTTCGTGGGTTTCTAGCAAATTGTTCTACTACTTTATTATAAAATTCTTCCAAATTGTCCATGATTACGCGCCTATGGATACTCATCATGGCCAGTTGATTAAGAAGTTTCAAGGCTCCAGGGGGAGCAGCTGCTCCCTGCCACCCGCTGACGACGCCCATGCTAAAAATAACACTAAAACTAACACTAATACTACTACTAATAATAATATCAGTAAAAATAATCTCGGAATTATATAAAAAAGTTATATGATTTACATCATCTCCAGCGGCTACAGTCAAGGAATACTCTTTAATGTAAACTGAAAAAAATAAAATAATATTCTAAATTGTAGTTCCAAATCATTTATTAAACCTCATAGTAGAACAAAATTATAAAATTACAATTACAAACGTACATAATTTATATCAACCATACATCGCCTTCCAGTTGTGGGCCCACACAATCATCGTCTCCATCAGAGACGCATCCAAGGTCAATTAGGTGCGCGTTGCTGCGCACATTACATTGCAACGTCACGGCGACTTTCGCAGACTGGAACCAGTTATACTTCACCGCAGATGAATTTGTTGCATGAAAGTTGTTTACCCTTTACCGCGTTAACATATGTGTTAATTCATTTTTAACATTTCATATTTAATATTGATATTTTAGCTTTCTGCATATGAGCAAGGTTCTTTTTATATTGCTTCCCGTAAGTATACACATTTTACATGTGTTCGTTTCTTTTTTTTAGTTCATTATTTTCAGACTATCGCGAAATTGGAAGGTACGCAGTTATTTATTTTCACGTTTTCATATTTCATTTACTACAAATAATTTCTTTTTCTTTTTAAATTTAAAATAGACGTTCAGATTTCTTATTTCTCGGGGGGGGGGATCCGTTGTGTTATTTCCGTATGTAATAATAGTCGCTCGAAAACTAACAAATTACCTCAAGAACTGCGTTAGTTACCACAGGTTTCCGAAAAGCAAAGTTGTTAGGAATGTTTGGATTCAGCGTTGCGGACGAAAAGATAAATTTAACCCAGATAGATCTTACATTTGTTCAATTCGATCTACTTCAAACGGTTATGAAACAGACTTAAAGGTGAATTTCTTAATATAAAACTTGAATTTTGAAAAAAGATACAACTCCCCTTCATGGGCATCATAAATCGGAAATTAACGATAACGAATGCGACAAAAGAATACTTAAAATAAATGATAAAAAATCAGTGAAAATGACGATAAAAGCAATGAATACGAAAAATAATGTTGAATGATAATTAACCGAGAGTAATTATAATGATTCAGAATGTAATTTATTGAAATGGAAAATGAAAAAATCGACAAAAACCGATAGAAATGTTGGAACAAAAAGTAGAATTCGATAGTGTTCGCATAAGAAAGTTAAAAAAAAAAACAAAAATATTTTAAACAACAAATTGTAAACATCTTACGAAATACTTTGGGTATTTCAAAAACTACTTTTAAAATTTCTAACGAAAAATCAGTCAGACCTGTTAATTAAAAAGAAAAAAGTTCGATGGAATGATGATGAAATATGTGCAGCGTTACAAAATGATACTTGAGTAAACGATGTTTCCTTCATTCGGAGAATAAATTACATTATCCATTGCCAGCTTTGTCACCGCTACAACGACCGGAATAGACACGCGACAAGGGATACTTCGTAATGTGTTAATTTTTCAAAATAGCAACCACAAAATTTAACAAAAATTAACGCGTTATTGCACTGCAGTTTGATGAAATGAAAATAAAAAACATCCTCCTTTTGAATATGGTACTTGCGGAGACGAACTTACGAAGCCATCTTTAATAACATGCAGGTGTGGTGATGACAAACGAATTGTGTTTTCTAACTGGAAGCAGCCCGTGTACGCAGATTTTGATATAAAATGACTAGAGTGATTATAACATCATTAATTCAACGAAAATGGGCTATATACGATTAAAGCAATTGTTAGCTATCTTGATGGAAAAAATATTAGTTTGTGAAAAGATCTAATCGATGAATAATATATATTTTTCTACCATCCGAACACTGCTGTATATTTGTGTTTGCAGATGTGCCGCACATGCTGAAATTAATATAAAACTGATTTATCGACAAGGAGGATTTGAATTATTATTATCGGAAAACAAAGATGTAAATAATATTCCGATAAAAAAATGAATTAACACAGAAACTAATTTAGAGCTCAAAATGTGTTATAAATTACGCCAAAATCATTTTTATCTATTAATAGCACCAAAAAAAAAAAAAAAAAAAAAAAAAAAAAACAATGTCTACCTGGAAAAGATGCTAGGTGTAGCTGAATCAACAGGAAATTTCATAGACCTAGTAGACCAGTGGTTTGATCTTAAGAGCACACGTATAAACTTGGCTCGGGAAATTTCAGTAAAACCATCAAAATTCGCTTACGGTGAAAATATTTTAGAACAAAATAAAATTATTGACGACACCAAGTAAAATTTGTAATCTACGATGTCGTAATAAAGAGTCAATGCACTTTATTAAAAAAGAGTATGTTATATCATCAAAGTCTTTACACTTGTTATATAAAAATGTCGAAAGTTCTTCCGAGATAGAATATATGCTTACTTATCGCCTTAACCAAGGTTCATTGAAAAATCCTTTATCTCAAATTCGTACCCGAAACGAACTAAATGATCGTGCATTACCATTAAATACTTCGTACCGTTTAGAAATGGTAATACTCGGAAAATATCAGGGTACCATTCAAACCAATCGGAACACAATACTAATGGGTAGCACCGAATTTACTGTCGGAAAAATGGTATACTGGAATATTGAAGCTCACAAATGTAATGGTCAACCTAACAGAGAATGTAAATGGCATTTCTCAAGAGATTGCAGATGACTTAAATATAAGAAAATCATCAGAATTAAAAATAACAGTGAAGAATCTGTAAATAACAGACTTGAATATCCCGCAGTGTGGGTCACGAAAAAACATAATCAGCAGTTCCCTTATTCGGAAGAAAATTCAAAAGTTTAGTTTTCAAAACCATGTACACACATGCGCGCGCACGCGCACACACGCGCACACACCTTCTATAATACCGCGGATCAACTTCATCTTCAACAATGTAGTTAAATCAGGCTAAAAAAATTAAATACGACTTCAAGATCTATTATGATAACGACATTGATAAAGGTCAAGTTGTTATTACATTAGTAGAAAAAAGTTTAACCGAAGAAAAACATAGTCCCCATAATGAATTTACATCACAAACATACATCGAAACAAACGACCGCACGATTAGGCGACAAATAAAAAAGTTGTAAAAAAGATCAACGAACGAAAATTACTAATCTACTTCTTCAGTCCGGTTTATTTCAAATTGTATGTTTAAAGCTCAACGATTTGGCTTTGTAATTTTTCGGTGTCAGTTTTGAAATAAATTTAGGTTAGCGTTAGCGAGTTTTCTCCTTTTTTTCTTTCTTTAGTTAATATTATATTTAAGCATAAAATAATCATTGAATCAAAAAAACACAATCCAGAATATTAGCAATTAATTTTCTTACAAAATAAATCAGCAGTTTTTAATACTTTTCTTGTTCGTATATTTATATATATATATATATATATCAATTAAATCCAGTTCGAAACAGGACGAGACCAAAAAGATAAGAGACCCATGTTTTCAGATAAATACTATTATTTTCGTCTGCTGTATACAATCTATCGCGGCATTTTACTCGTATTTTATAAATTTCGAGTAATAATAATTGCCATTTTAATTATCCGTTTAAAAATCTAAAATAGGCCTCCTATTTTTGTAAAAAAAACATGAATATTATAAAATGTTAACATTTAAAGCTTACATGGATATAATTTGGAAAACAATTTACAGTAGACACCATGTTTAAAAATTTAATCTTAAAACCCTAACGTTTCGAAAAGTCTACACTTACCATCATCAGAAAGTTTCTGATGATGGTAAATGTAAGCTTTCCGAAATGTTAAAGTTTTAAGATTAATTTTTTAAACATGGTGTCTACCGTAAATTATTCTCCTAATTATAAAATTTATTATTATATTCTTATTAATATTTTTTAACAATATAAACTGAATAGAAGAAATAAAAGTAATAAATGCAAAAATATCCCAGTAGTAATATAAATAACAAGCATATTAAACATGAATAGAAAACATAAAAGCAGCTTTAGTAGCTGGACTGCAACTGACGTCACGCGCGTATTCAACTTACACAGGTTACATGTAAATGAGGCAACCTGTATATATTAACCTTGATCGCCACCGTCCAACTTCTTAATGGATTTTTCACTAATTCGAAAGGATATGGAAAAAAGGTAAATCCGTTTTTAACGGATATGTGTGGTATTTATTATGTTGCACGTAAATATAACAAAATTAGACAAACTTTAACTCAAAATTATAAGCTGAAATATCTTCTCGAACTAAAATCTCAACATTCAATTTTGTTTCGTGTTAACCCCGGTCCGGAGATACATGAACAGGGATCTTTAATTGCTTGTAAATAATACACTTTCGCAAACACGGCCATATTCGGACAAATCGCCGTTTGCAAACTAACGTTTAAATGTTTACTAAAAACTAATATCGGGGGTTTCTAAGCTGTAAAAACTTGCAATACCGTACTGCAAGACTTCATCTATACATTTAACGGAAAATTACGCCAGGACAGGTCGTACAAACTGAAATCTTACATAAAACGCCGACCCCGAGAATTTTATGAAACAATTTGCCACCGTTTACAGCTCGAATTCATTCGGACTTTTAAATTGTAAACAATTTAGACGTTCAGATAATTCTTAAATTATTTTACGTGTAAAATTACTAATAAAAAAAAAGACCTAACCGAAATTGCCTCGAAGTTTTACCTCAACCGTACTTGCAGTTAATACCAAATTTGTTTATGTCAAATTTTTGTAAAATTACAACGCAATCGATTGTACGTCGTTACGCTACCCTTCGCTACGTATTGTTCAACTCTTTCTAATACAATAAAATTAAAAAACATTTACTAGCCAGTTAAGTATCGTGCGCTCTTTATCACCGCCTGATGGGGCTGTAATGCAATCGTGAACATGTGTCTCCTCTTCCTTGTACACATCAAAACAATGTGTCAAAAGTCAACTCTGGACTGCTGTCACATGCTTAAATTAAAGTCAAATACCATATGTAAGTGAATCTGATCTATCGCTGTAACAACCACAAACCTAATCACTAAAGCAGTTTCATCTTCCACGGAAAAAAGAGGTTAATGTGACATCACCCTTACTTACCACTTCCCACTACATCACTTCTATGCACTTTTCCTCCGACAACAGCGCCATTCAAATTTTAACAATTTCAAAAAATTGTTTTTCCTGTCGTTGGATTTTTATTTTTATTCAAAATTGTAAATATAATAACGAAATTATCGAATAACTAGGAATAATTAGTTGGACTTTTACTTTTATTATTATCGATTAAACAAATTTTTTCTGATGTTATTCACTAATTCTTAATTTTTATTTACCTCTCCTCCTTTCGTAACGATCAATCCTTTTATCTATCTAAACAACCTAATCATCCTTCTGATCCTTGGTTCTCTGAATTTCCTTCACTTCCCTGTTCTGTTTTCATTTCTATAATTTGCTTGCGTTTTGGCTATTCTGCTCTGCCTTTCTCTTGTTTTTTGCTATTCCCTTGTTTCATCTCCAAATTGTTCTCTCCGCCTCAATAAAACTGTGGTTTGCGACGCCAATCATATCTTTTTTGAATGTCCATTCCTTTTCGTCGAACGTTGTATTTTATATTCTTGTCTGCTGAAATTCAAGCTCCTTACTCCTTATTGTGTACCTTATAGTTTGTCCTTCCCCGCGGCATCCATTATTTCACATTATTTCACCCATTAGTTCCTTTATGTCATGCGTATCTGACCGAATCGGGTCCTAACGCGGCATGTAGTGGGTTACCGAAATGGATAGACAACCTATTCATACACGGGTATGGCGCCAGAAGCGTTGCCGAACCCCTATCCACAGCCTTCTCGTGGCGGACCTGTTAAGTCAAGCAACATTGTTGGGCGACAACAGATGTGGAAGGAGGCAAGTGGATAACTACCCCCACTTGTGCAATACACAACAAACTTAAATAATCATCTGGAAACAATGGAAACAAATTCATAATTCAACTTCAATACCACAATACCATATCAGCTCATTATAGCTCATATCATCCAAACTAATTCTGTTTATCCTGCTCAGTTGATTAACGCCCACCTCAATCGTCTCACTTAAGTGTGCCATTGAATCAGGTGACGTTTTTCTAGCGGGCGTAGGTGTAGACGTGCAACTGCACTTTCGATAAGCACACGCACTGCAAGATGCACATTTAAAGTCCTACGGCGATGGAGTAAAGGTGACGGGAGCAGGCTTGGTCGGCCGGAAGCTTTTAGCTGGAACTCTGCACGCAGGCGGCGCATAACTTTGGTCGCTCGCTGATAAAAGTGGCGGATTTAGCGTTCGGCAGCATTATGCGTGACGAAGCAGCCTTTTTAGGACGCACTGCTTCCCCTACGCCAAGGGAAAGGTCTAGAAAAGGTGACCTAAAAAAAGCCCGCCACACACTCCCCGCCTGGGTCACCGCGCCCAGGAAGGAACCCCACCCGCGGTCGAAATATTAAGAAAAATAATAGGAAAAAACAAAAATTAGATTTCAACTTCCGTGCAGCAAACGAACTTACCATTCCCAACACAACATTCAGACTAAAAGCGAAGTATAAGACCACATGGAAACACCCCCGCTCAGGTCACTGGCATCTCATTGACTATGTAATTGTTAAACGCTCAAATTTACGGGATGTCAAGATCACAAGAGTCATGCGCGGTGCAGAGGCGGACACAGACCACCAAATGGTGCTATATTCGAATGTCACCACTGTGGGAAAACGTGTACTGCTAAAATTGGACTAATCAGTCATCTACGAACACATCGCTGAACAAATATATGTGCATCTGGGCTACTCGGATACTAGTTCCAGCTATGATCTGACCGAATCAAAATTTAACTGACGGCTCTTTTCCTTCTTGTTGTTTCTGAGTGCAGGCCCTTGGCCGGCGTGCCCCAGGGGAGAAAAACAATTATTTCTGGCTATTTGATTTGATTTTTGTAATCATTTCGTTTACATCTACTCTAGTAACCTTTATTTTCTGATGTTCGGATGTTCATCGCATAATTTTCAGTTGACGTCGCTAAGATCAGCGAATACAAACAAACCTGGCAAATAATAAATAACGGTAATTAAAAGAATTTTTGAAATGGATTCGCTTTGTTTTGAGTTTTAAGTAAACAAACTCATACGTATAATATGTAGATGCATTTTTAAATGTCGTACATATAACAAGCGATACTTTTATTGATAATACATTTTACTGAAAATACACTCTCTTATGATGACAGTAAATGTATCGAAAATGCTATGTGTCGAAAGTACATCTCGGGCATATGTCGAACAATTGTATAAGGAAATTATGAACACTACAACCGAAAGAAATGGTTTTAAATCAAAGTTGTTTGCCGTAGTATTCACCGTATATACCAACGGCGGTTGTTGTTAAACAAAACTCGCTAGCTTCGATAATCTTAGGTAATTTAAGTGTTACTTTGAACGATAATCACACCATCTTATCAACTCAAATACACTTTAATGATAATTTCTATTTGACCCGAGACAAAAAAAACAAAAAAAAAAACGTATTCATCACATTGCACTTATCTCGATATAATGCTATTACTTAATTAAAGAATACGGGTGATGCACACAATAAGAGACGTGCATCGAAACTACCATTCCTATAGTGTCACAATAAAAGGTGCAGGTAAGAATGAAAACATTAATTAGCCATCCAGTTAATTTATCAAGTGGGCTTTATTTGCATATTTAACTTCACGTCGGGCGACGATGGTTTACGAGCATTCGTTTATCACATTGCTTTATGGTATTTCACCATTGTTCATCTTTTTCTACCATTCTTTCCGTAAATGAGTTAAGTATCTTGTTCTTTCAATCATACAATGTAAACATTAAATAGTTGATAAGATTAGTCTGCAATATAACTTTAATGGCTGATTTTGTTTGCCCGTACATATATAATCCTTACATATATGCATATTGGTGTCTCTATTACACATAATCTAAACAACTATTTTTGTTACAATGAACTCCTTCGTCGCATCCCGATTTTTTTTTAAATTTTTGTCGAAATAGATATCATAGTCGTTTATTATTGTTTGATCTAATCAATAAACAGAAATTAGAAATATCACTTTTAAAAAATTGACTAAACGTGTTTGTTTTTTTCTGCGATGAAATTTCTCAACCATAGTGAGAAAGTTTAAAATTGCAACTTATATTTTGCACATTTTACATATTTCATCGAAAAAGCATACCTAACTCCTTTTTTTTATTCAATACGCGATTTTATTCTAAATTACCGACTTTGCCTTTAAACGATACGTATATGTACGTTATAATAAAAATGAAGTTTTACAAATAACTAAAAATATTTCACGGCCGGAGATTGCATAATAATATTTTAACTTTTTAAAAATAGAAATTTTAATTTGATTTTTTTTTTTTTGCAAAAAACAACAAAAAATCAGTAATTAAAATATTTTAGAAATGATTAAAGAACCCAGCAACAGGAGTTTCAGTGTATACAAATTTTTTAACCCTGTCAACTATTGCGGACAAAATAAGCAACAGAAAGATATTACAGCGCTTCCAGAAAGAATGCGAACTATTAACAACTATAAAAAAACGCAAAATAATGTACCTGGGACATATCATGAGAGGAAATAAATACGAAATACTCCAGCTGGTACTTCAAGGAAAAATAGAAGGCAAACGGAAACGTGGCAGACCAAGGAAATCGTGGATACAGAATATAAAATGCTGGACAAAAATTAATGAAATGAGAAAACTAACGGACATAGATATCGAGAAATGTTTAACCGTTTGGTCGCCGACGTCCGTTAAACGGACATGGTAAAGGAAGAAGAAGAAGTCAACAATTGCGATTTCCTGTCGTGGACTGTACCTAAATTTGTTTTAATTGTTATATTAATAATATAGCCAACACAAAGGAAAATCTAATATAAAAAATAAAGAAAGCGCGCAATGATCGGAAAAAAGGGATTTTTAGTAGAACATAGAATTCCTGTATGAAAAAGGAGGAAAAATTTTAAATTTCAACAAGTACTAAAATATGTCGACGAAACTGTGGGCAAAAGCTAACAGACACGCATACATATATATATATATAAATAAATATATAAATATATATAAATATTTTTTACCGCATCATCTGTATCATGTACAAAATGGCAACTTTATTTTTAAAGACTATTACCTACATG
Organism: Icerya purchasi; assembly: GCA_039619475.1. NCBI lineage: Eukaryota > Metazoa > Arthropoda > Insecta > Hemiptera > Monophlebidae > Icerya > Icerya purchasi. Next base: position 216,734,678 of record CM077115.1, read on the forward strand.
CAAGTCATTAATATTCGATTACAAATATAAATTTCAACGTAATTTTTGAAGTCTATTAATTTTGTTTTTTAGTTTGTAATATATTTTTTTTTATTTTTATTTTTAAATAATCTGCGGATCTTAATATCTGTGAATGTCCAATGCCCTTAATATTGTTCATTTAATGAAGTAATAACATAACATTTATTTAATTAATTATGTCGTTCAAATAAACGTTAGCTTCTGAACAAATAAAACAATATTAAGGTATGTAATCACTACATTAGTGCATTCCAAAAATATTTAAATATGTACTTTAATTAAATTCTTTATCACACGTATAACATTGTAATAAATCACGCATTCATATGTTCCAGACGCACTCGCGAGTGCAATAATCGATTTTTAATTATAACATAAGATTACATTGCATCAAGGCCGTGTCTATGGTGAGGGGGGGGGGGCATTAGAACTGAAATAGTTATTATAAATACACAAAAATCTAAAAAAAATCAAAAATTTTTAAATAAGTATTGATGAATTTTTAGGGTGTTCTTACATTCCCCTCCCCTTTCAAAATTCTGGGCACGGTCATGCATTGCATAGTTATTAATCTAGTTCAGTTTCAAATACAGCAAGACATTGCAACAATTGTATAAATAGGTTTCAAATATATAATATTATAAATTGAGTTAGATTAGTTTCAGCTGCTAATTACAAAAGTGAAACTTTGTTTCTGCTATCCTTAATCGCTACTATACACATAGAACGTGCACACGTAAACATTTTATGAAATAATTTATCATTTGTGTAGAAGATCCTTGTCACATGTTAACACTAATAGCGTCAGCTTCAAACGATAAAATGAATTATCTGACAATAAGTTGAAATAATTTTTAACTTAACAGCTGTGTAATGTTTTTACGTAATGATTTTTTCCACTATCTGTTTTTAAAATTGAAATCGGTGACAATGGCGAATAAAGTGTATTTATTAGTAGTACCACGACTATTCCACCTCACACACACACACTTACACACCACGAAGTAAACATTTTCAATATTGAAAAAAGCATCGTATTTTACAGTCAACTCTGGATCACGAATTTGTTTGTATTCTAATACTGCTTTAGCGAATGACGGTACATGCAAAACGAGCTTTTCGTAACGATTTTATTGAGTAAAATTTAAGGTAACAGCACGCGATTTGATTGTGCAAATAACGGTAGAATTGAAAATCAAGGATAATCACTGCTTTCTCTTATTCAATTTCGTGGAATATTAAATAGTTCGTAAAATAATCACACTAAGCGGAAAAATGGTATATTATTATTATTTGTTCATTCGATTAGTGTCGAGTAAACTTATGAAATTAAAACAGGTTATAAGAACCGTTTATGATAAGAAAAAATTATAGAACGGAAATATTTTAAAAATTGTTCTGGAAAAAAATAAAACCCGTTCAATTACGTTTATTTTTTTCCGGAACAATTTTTTCTCCTTTAAAATAATTGCATTCTGATTTGACATTTAATAATTATACCATAAAATGTTCTTATAACAACACTAATCGAATGAATAAATGGAAATAAATTTAACTTTTCCCGATAATTTAAAAAGAAACGAAATTTTATCCCAATACATCTCTCTTCCGCGCTTTACCGATACCGATCGACTATCTTCTCCTTTCCTCCTACTATGAAAACAATACCCAGTAAATGTAAATCCATATTAAATTACGATAACCCCCAAAGATCGTCGGGAGATTTCGAAAGGAAGCTGTTAAAATTACTTGAAAAACTAAACATCGATGACTCAACGGCTAGCTTACGTAAGTTATCTCCGATAACGTGCACTTTCGAAATTGACGATGAACCAATGGGGTAGGATGTTCATCTAAATGATGCCTATTCAGCGCGGGATACTGAAATAATTGAGATCCTTTTCTGTTTACAAGCTTGCTATGAGTTTTTTTTTAAAACATAATCAGTTAATTATCGCTGATGCAAATACTATAAAGTATCAACATAAAAGTATCAATCGGACAAAAAAATATAAAAGACTTTGCTATCGTTAGATCACTTAAGGTACCACATTTTGGGTTCCTCTTGGTTTCAGAATATATTCGCATTTTTTTTTTTTCTTTTTTTTACCCTGGGCGCACCAGCGGCCATGACCCAACAACATGAAAAATTAAGAGATAAAGGAAATAGCGAGCAAATTTAGAAGTTCCGGCATTATATTCATCCCTATTGCCGAATAGAACGTAAAGTGTCACTTTTGATAACCTTCTATCAGCAGTAATGATCGAACGATGAAACAAAGAATAGACATCTGAGATTACATTTTTACAGGTAAAGCCGGTTATGGCTAAGTAGTTCATCACCAGACTAGAGCAAAAAAACAAAAAGGAAAAAAAAAGCCGACTACCGAAATGGTTACCGTTTGTTTACATTTAGCACATTTGATATGTATCGCGATCCGTCGGTTAAGAGTAGGGCATATATCTACAATCCATAACGAACAACACCTCCATCATACGTTCATACTAAGCTGAATCAAAATACCTCTTAACACCGTATATCCTGATTTCATTCGTAACGGTAAACAGCTGGACTCCCCTTAAAATTATTCAATAATCTTTGATAGCGGTAAATATGGTAGGGCCAATAACAGTAATCGAGCATATATTTTCGTTAAAAAAAAGAAAAAAACGTTTTGATTATATTTCGAAAAAATTTCCACGCTACTTGGTACCATTTAATAAACTTTAATCAATAGCTATTTTAGTATTAGAAAAACAATGATACTGTCAACAAGGAAATCAATTGTAGAACTACAAGATAAATGTTATTCGTCCTTACCTATTCGTCCTTTATTTAAATTATTTCGCTAAATTATGCAATGTTAATGGTTAGCTTTCTACATTTTAAATACTATGATGACTTACAGTGTGAACAAAACACGGCAAAAGCTTAAAAATAACTTTCTCAAAATAATAAAAACTGGAATACATAGAGAAAATAAGAGAAATTATTTTCACTAAAAGGAAACTTGAATATCCGTAATTCTCGAAAATAACTTAGTTAAATTTAAACCAGGTATTAAGCACCACGAAATCATTTCGATCGCGGTTAACATATAATAAAAACCCCCGTTCTCTATTTGCAGTCAATTAGGCTAATGAAATAATCAATCATGCATAAAAGCTTACTCTGTCACCGCTACTTAATCTACCCTTTTTTAAATGAACCCCATAATAAAATCTACAAATTTCGAAATAGATGTTATAGAATTAGTCTTGAAGATTCTTTATATACTAAAACTGTTTGCAAGTGCAGTACTGTCCTTAATTTACTCTGATAAACCATAAATCTTTGAAAATGGTCAAGATTGTTACTGAGATACAATAAACAGATAACACAACACACGGGATGTAAACAAGTAGAACAATAAATAAAAACGAATAAAGTCATTCAAATGCATTTCATTGGATACTATCACTAACTGCTTCCTTGAACTAGACAGATAATAAAAACGACCTCGCTCCATCGAAGCCAGAAATAGAGGTATATATATATATATATATATATATATATATTCTCGTTAAGCTAATTATTATAAAAATACGCAACTGTTTTATCCGTGTCAAATAAAACATTAAAAATCAACATAAAAACTAATTTTTCGGGTTTTTTTTTTTTTCAACGTTATAATATGAAAACGGACAATACTTTTCAACTCGAATTATAAAAGAATAAGTTAGAATCTTTTTACATTAACTTTAATAAAAAATTCAAAGATTTGGAATGAAAAAATTCCAGCTAACAATTCGTATTAAGGAATTTTAACTGTACGCCGAAAATAAAATTTAAAGATGTACCCTTATATACATAAAACGTACACTAAAACACTGCCGGGCAGTCCTAAAAGAAGGTTAAAAGGAAGAAAATGGTACCATGACGCTCTTCCAATAACATAATACAATTAGCGCTGAACTATATATAATATTCATTTTATAACGCTATACATATACTAATATTCTAAGAGCCATATATAGCAGGCGTTAATTTACTGTTAATATCCTAAAATTCTCCTCACTATGACTTAAATGCATAGGTTGCCATGTTATTCCGCTGGTTTTATAAAACACGCTTGTTAATTATTATCACTGACTCAATCCTTCATTGAAAGGATGGGTTGGTTACTACATGGTCAGTAAATATAAGGAAGAGAAGTCACGAGCACTGTTTACAGTTCCTACCGGTAGAGTGGAAGAAAAAAAAAGATGTATGGTACGTTTAAGCTCAATAGATTAGTAGAATTCTAATGATAAACGTAAACTAGTCTAACACTATTAACCAGTACTTGAAGTAATACACTACAAATCATGGGAATCGATATCAACTACACTTAAACCGAATAGATCTGGCTACATGGCAAAACGATAAACTCATACACCTAACACTATAGTTTTTTGTTTCGAAATTTCCACAAAAATTTTTCAACAGACAAACTGGTTTCTGTTAACTAAATACACTTTAGGATAGAAATTCTTTTAAGGAAAATCATTGTCTCGAAATGTTCTTAACATGATTACGTTAAATGCGCATTCGGAAAATATCGAGAATTGTTTTCGGCCTCGCCTTTTCGGCACCATTACATTTCGACTTCGTAACGTTTTGGCCCCGTCCTATTTCGAAGGAGATATATAGTTTGGGGTTAGTGAGTTTTCAATTTTTTTTCTTTAATTAATATCTTATTTAAGGGGCGAAAAATAATGCTTGAATTTAAAAAAATACCGGCGACATCAGTAGGTAAAATTTTCTTACAAAATAAATCGCCAGTTTTCAGTACCTTTTTTTTTTTTTTCATACATCTATTGAAAAAATCGAAATGTTAATATACATTTATTTGGCTTGTTACTTCGATACAAAAATTTGTGAAAAAAATTACTCTATCCCGGCAATAGTTTCCCACTATGACAGATTTTTTGCTTTAAAAAAAAACACAAAAAAACGTAATATGTCCTTGTAATAAACTTTTTACATTTATAAAACATAAAACGTAAATTAACTTTAATAATTATGAAAAACAACTGAAATTAAATTATGAGCACCGCATTTGCAAAAATCAAAGTCGATCTGGATTCCGAATTTTACTCAAAAGTTTTGTTGGCTAGTCTTAAAAAAAATTATTCTCTCGTTTTCATGTTTATTTCTAGCGGGAACCGTCGTTTCGGCGTGATCGACTGAACCCGGTTGAGTAGCCGTAGAAAAAATTATTTTTAAAAAACTTTACAGGAAATATTTGCTTTTTATTTAGTATTATAGAAATTTTTGTAGCTTATCATACAGAATACTTAGCGCTTGGTACATTATACTGGACTGATTCGTTGTATATGCGCCAACAACTAAACTATTTTTTATTATGTTTTTATTTTTTTTTTTTTTTTATTTCACTCACCTGAAAAATAATTGAGAACTAGATATTTAATCCCACGCGGCATTTAACGTCTTTACTTCGTTTGTAAACTGATTAGCGCGAAATAAGGACCTTACGTAAACCAGAGAATTCAGCACTTTTAGACCATGCGAAAATTTCAATAAAGCAGTTCGTTTAGTAATAATAAAAGTAACAAAATGGATTAATAAAAATTTTCTGACTTCTAATCAACTATCAACCTTTCTGAAATTTTAGTTTAATAACCGTTATGTAATTGAAATATTATCGTCATATGCACAGACACCCTGAGAAATATCGTCTCTTTCACCTCGTGCAATATGGAGAAATTACTAGCCACAGAAGACCTGGTGGTAAACGCAAACTTTCCTTGGTAGCAGACATAAGAAGATGGTACGAAATGTCAACATCCGAACTTTAAGAGACATCCAAGAATAATCGCCAACCTTCGACCGGTGATAGCGTAATAATAATAATAATAATAATAATAATAATAAGAAGAAGAAGAAGAAGAAGAAGAAGAAGAAGAAGAAGAAGAAGAAGAAGAAGAAGAACCGTTATATGTCATTACTCTAGATAATAGAAAAATATCTATCGTTGGTAAATATTTCTAAAAAATAAAGCAGCACTTAAAAGGCGAATAGGAATTTTACGGAAATATTGTGATAAACTCGTGTTATTAAAAATTTAAATATTGTACCTTAATAAACGTTGTTTTTGCTTTCCTCTTTAAAACGTTCAATTATTATACTCGTAGATGCAAACATTTTTAGTGATTATTTTTCTTCGGACTCGAAACCCAAATTCGCATAAAACTAAGGATGGCTAACAAAAAATTATATCAATTACTAATATTTCAACTTCTACAGCGGAACCGTGCGAACCTGGATTTGTCTAACATTTATCGCTTCAGTATTTGTTGGGTGGGAAATAGGAAAAATAATACGGAAACATAGAACCTCTCAAAGACAGAATCATTAGTATATCTCCATCAGTAACCGAAAAGAAACACGAAATAGGCTGCTCAGTTAATAAAGGAAAAGGAAACTCTAAAAAAATCATTTATGAGGAAAAAGTCGAAAAACAATAGGTGCAAAACTTTATCAGCTGAAGAAGCGAAAAAAAAAAAATCTGACACATTAAAAATTCCGGCATAACGGATAAAATAATGTCATTGATTGATCCGATGTTGAGAAAGAAAAAAAAAAGAAATGAAGCAACAGGCTTTCCTTAAAATAAAGAATTAAAGATATTAAAAAAAACAAAACAAGCATCTACGTCGTGGATGTATTATCGTATTATCTTGCGGTGGTCCGATTTTACGACACATTCCGTAAAATTATTCGTGTGTGGCCTTTACCGATTACGGCCGTACTCAATTTGTTAAAATTCATCATCAGCTTTAGATTATTAAAATACACGCTAAAGATCGATGACAGATTAATGATAAATTCAAAATTACCCCTTGGAACTTCATAGCTCGACTGGGATTCCAAAATTGCGAATGGCGGCTGCAGACACGGTAACAGCAGAGAAGACGAGAGCGAAGAATAGCGATCTTTACCACTTTAATTCCTCGAATTACAACTAAACTCCGAGAAAATTGTATAAAAGCAACAGCATCGAGAGTATGCGTGAAGAGAGAAAAACATTTTTTCCTTCGGGTTAGTAGTTCTCAGTATTACAAAATGGCAAAGTGTGGTGTAAAGATGTGACAATATAGGTTTGCAAAAAGAAAACGGTTCTTGCACCTTGAAGTGATTTAGTTCTTAATAAATATCTCTCTTTCCGAAGTTATAAACGTGGGCAGTATATCAAGAGAATATTCATCAGCGACACAATAAACAAGGAACAAGGACATCCATTATGAAGTATACGACAGTTTTTCGAACACGACACGCGTACCAGATGCAAAACTGTAGCCAACCTTATTAAGAAATTATTCTGAATTTTCTTTTTCTTTTATCTCTTACGAAAACAATCACAAATATACCGTTTACTTTAAAATATTAAAATAATTAGCAATCCATTTCCAAAAGGCCACACTAATTTAGCCTCTTTTCCTTTTTTCTTTTTTTTTAATTACAGCATTTTTGAAAGCAATTATAAAATAAAAGTTTCAAAATTCCCTCTCTATTGATAAATATTTATTTTATTAATAAATCGTGCCGAAGATAAATTTCGTTTATTTTTTATCTCTCGTCACACTGATCGCACTATAATCGGTGTTACTCTAATTTCTAGTTCATACGCAACAACTTAAAAATAAAAGAAAAAGAAAAAAAGAAAAAAGCAAGCCTCTTCGAATAAAAAAAATGGTGAAACATTAACTTATTCCAACAGCGTAAAAATGAGATTATTAATCTCTCAAAAAACTTATCTTAATTATACGGATTCGTAACATTCAAACGAAACAATGTTATGCTCACGTACAACTTAGTCATTCGCTGTTCAAAATATTTCAACAGCACATTCTCGGTATATACTTATTTCCCGGAACAGAGAGAGAGATACCTTCTACGTGTAAACAGATTACTTCAAATCATTACGGCTCGTTAGTTTCTTGAACTAATTTGTTACAGCGATTTTCATGGTCACCACACGGATGTGTACGACGTGTATTTAAAATTAAGTGTAAAAACCGTTCGAAAAGTTAAATATGGAACAGAATTTGCTTTACAATTTTCAATCGTATTCGTTATATTTCATATTAAACATGGCCCTATTTGACGTTGTGTTCTAAGCAAATTTCAAATTCGTGCCTGCGATCACCGCGAACTGATATCGATTTAAAATAAGCCACCACTTCCCCCGATTATTCTAAGATCACTTAAATATAGTCGACGTGTAACAACGCGAGCCAGCCAAAAATATTAATAAACCGAAATATCCGCTCTTTGCCCTATTGGTAAGTTGAGCAGAGACCCACGTGTCTTCATCAATTTCGAATAACAAAGGGCGAAATATTTACCGGGAATAGTCAATTTTCCCGATTTTACACATTCAGTGCCGTTCGTGTCCGAATTTTATTGCGGCGTTCCCAAAAAGTAGGTACAAAGCACAAACCGGATGCACAACGCGTCATTGTCACTGGGACACGCAATTGACAGTAATCGAACGTCCACTGTGATTACGCGAATGATTTCAAGCACGCTCTCAACGCGGGAGTGAAATAGAACCTAGATGCGGGTGAATCGACTTTTTCCGTCAAATTATTTTTCGATAAATATCGGTCGATATGATCTGTGTGCAAATTTAAAAAGCAAAGATGGCGTGTTTTAATCCCGAACAACACAGATCATATCAAACGTACAAAATGAATCCAAAGATTTTAAAAAATGACGAAGAATCAATTCGTCTCATAAAAAAAAACAATTTTAGAAAAACTGCCCAGTTTAATAATCGGTAAAAACGAGAGTTGTTTTCCGTAGTATCCTTATAAAGTTATGGTTTGTTTTCTCTCCCTCTTTAAGAACGGCGGAAGCTCAGCATGGAACCGGATTAGATGTGGGAAAATATAAAAATTTAAATTTTGCCGCTGTAGAATATATAACGAAATTTAGAATGGGAATTAGAGATTGAGGTGGTACAGAAAGAATAAATGAGGAATTGTACGGGGTGGGTAGAAGTGTAATAAATTGGAGTAAAAAAGAGAACGCTGTAAATGAAAAGAAAGGAACACTGGAAGAAAATGCAATGTGTATCGCGGATAAGCGGTAAATGTAAAGAACACGGAGAGCAAACAACAACAGAGTTGAATCAAACGTAAGAAAAGAGTAAAGCTATGTAATTCATGCGTAAGCGACACATGAAAGATATTACAAATCTATTAATAGGGAATAAATGGAGTGAAATCGAGAAATAAGATTACGAATTTGAAAAGAAAGATATCCGATGTCGCACTTTACGATGCAATCAAAGATTTTCGGAGGAAAATTAGTTTAAAGGGCAACAACCTCACTGATTGCAGTTCTTCGAGCCGGAATATCGGCTATTTCGCTACCGTGAATTTCCACGTGGCACCCGCAGGAAATTAATTTCAACGAAACAAAGTTTGAGATCAGAAATGAAGTAAAGAGAATAATGGAGTGTCAGACGAATAGGCGTAGAAAGTTTTAGAGAAATTTCTAACATCGGTAGGCAAATAGGAACGATTAAAACAACAAAGCGCACTATTATTCGCGAGATATAAATAAAAACGCAGATCAGCGATTGCCGTTCTATGCATACATTTTATAACTGAAATCAATATATAGGCATCTCATTCTGGAAGAAAATAATCTGTGTAAAATATTCCTTGGCACGATTTCGTTACAGCATTATCCATTTTCTAGCGTTTTGAAACGGTAAACGAAGTACACAGAAACGTAAAAGAACAATATTGTTTACGAAATTTAATTTTTACGACTTTTCGCAAACTTTATCATTTTTTGAACTGATAACAAAGAATTATAATGTCAAAATAATGCAAATACAGGAAGAATAGGGCGCATTTAATAGGAAAGAGACAATGATAGTGTGTTATTGTGTACGTGCGCAGAATACGGAAAATAATAATAAAGATGAATATTAATAACAATAATAACAGGAGCAGAATATGGGAAAAGTATTAAAAAAGAAAATAAATAAATAAAAAAGAAAAAAAAAATACCGTTTCAATTCTAACGCGAATAATGCAGTGCAATAACATGTCATCATCGCAAGATAAAATCAGTCGGCAGACGACCAATATGGCCTTTCACCTCTTACATAATTGCAACAAATAAAGCAACTTTACACGAATTTTCAATACCAACACTAAATAATACATGTGACTCGACTTTTTATCATTTAAGAATGTTTATTAGTCCTCTAAAAATCATTATCACACGTAACATAAATAATAATAATAATAAAGATAATATTAATAAATATAAATAATAAATAATTAACAATTAATAACGATGGTACGGTATCGGTTAACTTTTTTTTTCTTTTCATAATGCTAATAATTAAAATGACAATGAAAGCTCTTATTAACAGCTACAGCTTACGCTGCATACAACATAGTGGACATTATACTTTCGTATTTATCATCGCTCTACTGCAACATCATTATATACGAGTACAGCCGGTCAATGAGTTTCCTTTCTTCGTGTAAATACATACATATATGTACATTAAGCGTGACAATTAACACTGTCTGCTTTACAGCAAATTCATTATTGAAAACTAATTAAAACATTAACGATTTCGATCTCCCTAAGTTGCAACACACGAGTTTGGCTTTATTTGCTGATGATACGGCTATGTACAGCTCGTATAGAACGTCTACCATTTATAATCGTCTACAGCTGCACAGTTTTCGGGTTTTAAAATTTTTGGGAAAATGGAAAATTGAAACTAATCCAAATAAGACAGAAGCTATACTACTTTTTACTCGTAGATATCCCATTCTTCCAAGTCATTGATTATTAATGGCACCAGGACTAGCTCTAATCATGTTCGATATCTTGGTGTAATTCTAGATAAAAGATTATCTTTTAAGAAACACTTAAAATACGCTGAAGCGAATAGAACCATTGCAGCTTTGTACCAAATTATCAATCGGAGAACAAGCTTATCATCTATAAAAGTATTATTAGACCAATATTGGCTTATTCTCAGCTCTCCGGTGTTTGGTGCTCGATTTCAAACTCCGATTTTAATTAATTTAAATTACTACAAAATAGGCGTTGTCAGTGTGTATTTTAAACGTTTCCCGCTGGACTGAAACTGATATTACGCATAATTAGTTATAGTTGCCTTATGTAAAAGATTTTATAACTAATACAGCAAAAAAAATTTTTCATCGCTGTTCCTACCATAACGCTTATTAGGAATATAGACGATTATAATTCCCAGCAGCTATCCCGGATGTACATTTAAGCATCGTCGGATTAAACACAATTTAGTTAGTCAGTGATATCTCTCTAGGCTGTTAAGTAATGTTTTCAACGGTATAAATTGGTTGTAATTTTGATTATTTTAGGTTATTTTTTTATACTATTTTTATTTGCTCTTTGTATTTTTTGTATAGTATTTATATTTTTTGTTAACAATACGTGATTTTTGAATAAGTCGGTGAAACTTGAAACAAAGAGCATCTAAAGTATAAAATCTTACAAGTGTCTCTTTCAGACTTTTTTTTTTTTTTTTTTTTTTTTTTTTTTTGTTTGGCATTATAGATAAAATTACTAAACAGAACTGTACAATTTTCAGCAATTTGCTACAATATTAATATGTAAGCCACAGAATAATCACTAATTATTAAGTTCTATATTCCTTTCTGTAAAATCGCAATCGTTAATAGTAGTCAATATTTTTACGTTTAGTATTCGATATTGCTCTATTTGGTTAGATGAGTAATGTTGCTTGTTTCAAATGTTTCAGCATAAAGAAATCCTTGAAACGATTAATAAGGGGCTAGTGGAGAACAAAAACTAATATTTATTCACCGTCAACAGGGAAAAAAATGGTTTCAAATGTTTTCTAAATTTCTGTTGACAAATGACTTAGTTTTCCGACTAATAATACAACAATACTGTTTGCATGAAGTGTGTATATAAGCTTGTACTATAAAAAAAAAACCTGCAGTAATACAAAAAAAAGTGGGAATAAAAAAATTTTTAATTTAAAATTTTTTTCTTATATAAATTTTTCAAATGTTTTTAATATGTATCAATTTTTATACAATTTTTTTTTTATAATAAAAGTTAATATTTAAAATAATATCAAATTATATAATAAACAAGAGTAAGTTATTGTGCACGTAAAAAAAATACAAAAAAAAAAAAAATTGGCGAAGCGAGGATTTCAACGTGTAACCCGAAGATTTATACACTAGCTCTCACTAACTTTAGATGCGCTTTTCTGAGTTTCACAAATTTATGCAAAAAATGATGCAATTATTTTTCGTTTTTTGCTGGAAAATGTGGGACCACCAAATCGGTAAAACACACTTCTGATGTTCCCCTTGTAAGTGAAATCTGGATCCACTGACGCAATGTAATCGCATCCACAAATCAAAATTTTGTGATGGCGCTTTTCCGGATTACCTCGGTCGTAAAATAATCCCCGTGTAATAAAATAAAATCAACACATATTTACGGAAACCGACTTAAACCTGTACAAAAATTCAGTATTTCCCCGTGTCGCTTTTAGAACAATCTGATTTTCTCTAAAATACCAACTGAAACGTTTTTACCCTGAATCAGAATTTTCAATGTTTTTCGGTATTCTTTTTTATGACGTCTTTCGAATTGTCAATTTAAAAGCATTCGGAGACAAAAAAAAAACGAACCTTGGACATTTTACTATACCTTTTCAGAAAAGGTGGAAGAGTAGTTGTCATATATATATATATATATAGAAAAGGATGATGCGTGTTTAATTTCGTCGATTTATTTTATTTATTGTGATGAATTATTAAAGGTAATAATCCCGCTTACATCACTTCAATATTAAACATTTATTTAATTTTAACATATTACGTGAAATAATTAAATTCAATACTATAACTGAAATTTTTTAAAAAATTGTGTACTTAATCTCTATATACAGGAATAATACAAATTACACGATAGCAAATCCGCTATCTTCTCCTTAATGTTGTATATTAAGATAATTTTGAAATGCACTTCATTTAAATATTAATGTAACCAACAGAACGATAAAATGAAACCGAGTACCTTCAAATACAAATAAGAATATGCGAGAAGAATGAACGAATTAAACCTACTGTTAAAATTCGAAACGTTAACACACCATACATTACTAAAATTTTGTTCACATACAAATTTTAATTAGTAAAAAAAAAAAAAATTACAAAGACTTTTTAAAAGCCCAAGGTAGAGAATGGATAATGCGAGTTTATCAAATGAGTTATTAATATGAAGCAAGCACTAAAAAAGAAATAAAAAAGATATTTATGTACATCAAAATCGTGTTATAAAGTTGATTTTAACAAATATTCGACAAGGAGGATATAAATGTATGAAGAGCAGAAGACCCGAGGGGAACAACTAAAACTTAATAAATACCGCGGATAAGTTGTTTTTGTAACTCCACCATCGGACCAAGAAAATATAAGCGAATTTAAAAAAGTAAATAAATAAATTGCATTTAGTTGAATTTTTTTTAAACACTTTTGTGATATTTTGTCGAAGTGATCAAGTCTATTTCCGGTATGATTGTAAAAATCAGACTAGAAATTAAAATTTTTAAACGATTACAGAGTTAATAAACTCTCATAACATCTAAAAAACAACCTGTCAACAAAACTAAATAAAGGTAAACAGCACAGAAATAGATACCGAACAAAGATAAGTGACATATATATATATGTATATTGATACAGCGGAAAAATAATAAATCGAAAGGCTGTCTCAACAACATTCGCGTGTCTTTGCATATCATTAAAAGTGCCAAATAACAAATAAGTAAACTAGCGCAGCTGTACAGGTAGATGAAAATGGCGAAAAAACAGAAACCGTCTATATGACGGCTTCAAGTTATAAAATATATTACAAATACCGGCAAAACGGCACTAATAAATAACTAGAACATAAATTAAACACGAAACTCTATCCGTCACATTATTTTTAAAAAACCGTATTTAATTCGTCCAACTATTTTCACGCTATACACAAATGAACCAACCCCGTGTCATGTCCTTAAACAAATGCCTCAATTTCAGGTATTCATTTTAGATTGCCGTAAATAAAATAATTAAACACTAAAAAAAAAAACAAAATGATATATATAATTCATAATGTAAAATACAATATCCGAAACTAGTCGGTGTTGTATTTTACATTATGAATTATATATCATTTTGTTTTTTTAGTGTTTAATTATTTTTTGTTTACGGCAATCAACTATTAACACATATCGACTCTAATCATACAATTCATTTTAGGACGATCCGTACAGCACACACGTTAGTACGGATTTGGCAATGTTAAAATATTTTTTAACGCACGAAATATAAACACACGTAGAGATCGATCAAAATGGCAAAATTCTGCAAAAATAACGATGTTTACGTGAAAACAAGTAGATTATCTTCGGAATAAAAATAAAAACGTAAATCATTTTAAAAGAACTTTTACTACTAGTAAAGTCTGAAAATTTAATTTTACTGGTTTTTCGGAATAAATACCGTTTAACGCCTGAAGTGTCGAAGGTCACGGGTTCGAGACTTGTCTCGTCCCGGATCCAAATCGCTCCCAAGCTTACCCAGCCTGAAATAATTGGGTACCAGAGAAATCTGGGAAAGTAAAGGCGGCCGAGAGAAAGGAACTGGCCCCCCTACTCTCATTAGTGCCGTTCGGCTTAGTACATTGTGAACCTTAACTTCACAATCCCGACGCCCTGTCAAGGGTATGGAACTTACTAACGCCTGAAGTTACATAACTTTTTCAAACCGCGTGACTGCCGATCAAATTGGTAGCATGTTGTGAACTGCAGCCTGACTTCTTTCGCTGTTGCATGCCGTTTACCATCAAGTTCGCATTGTAAGTAGGGGAGAAACGGTAAAAATCAGATGGTACAAATCAAGAGGATATGCACAGTGCCAAAATAAGTCCCATTTAAATGATACGAACAAGTTCTGAGCCACAGCAACAGTATGGGGACGAGGGCATTGTCGCGAATGAAGATGATCTTTTTTGACAGTGTCCTTTCACTTTTGTCTTAAATGCCCCCCTTCGAAAAGGTTTCAAAGTCCTGCGGTAACTCGACTGTCCAGCAGGTAAAGAATATTTTTCCAAAAAAACTCCTCCAAGAATCGTCATGAGAATCAAACTTTTTCGACATCGCTTATTTGTTTCCTTCAAAACTCGGGATGGCTACTTCCATTCGGGAGTGTAGTAGTGTACGTACGACGCGGTCACATGTAACAATACCAGAAAAAATTACCCCCTTCCACAATAGAGAGTCAAACAGTTCAACGTAGCAGCCATTCTCGATTTGCTTTTCGCTGAGTTCTTTTGGTACCCAACTCGCCCACGCTTTTTTTCATTTGCAGATGTTCATTAAGAACTGAATGAACACTGTCATGCGAAATTTCAATGAACTCGTCTTCGCGTAAACAATGTCGAATTTCATCGACCCGAAAGTCTCCGATCTTTTCCGAGCAATGCGCGAACGTTGTTCACATTATTGTCGTTGACAGCATTAGTTTTGGTCAACCAGAGCGTGATAAATCATGCTCTACCCCTAACTAATTGTTTTCTCCATCTTCTAATCATTTCAATGCTCATATCGTATTGTCACCGTAACATGTGTAATTTCTTGAAAAATTTCAGGGACACATTTCTGCCGTCTGCGTACAAAAACCAAATAACAGCACTAACATCACATGTGCCGTGAAGTCGTAATGGCACTTCCGTGTCTTTGTTACACTGACAATGTTTTCTTTAAAAAAAATTTGTTTAGCCTTATCGGACAATAGTGCATTTTATTTTGTGAAAGTCTGAATACGGCGTTCCCTTAATTAAAAAAAAAAAAAAAACAAAAAAAAAACGGAACTTACACCGCCATCTGATCAAGTGCGATATCAAACAGACGTGCTTAGTGCTTACAATGAATCGTCCGGGCGTTCACGAAGCTCTTTGTCTAGCTAAGCTAATTACGGAATTAGTAACATGTACGGGTTTTGGTTGTTCGAATTATTTAATTTGTAAAAGGCGATTCCTCCCTTCATCAGAACAAAATACAGCCCGAGTTTCGTTAATACTTATTTCGATTTTCAGAAGTATTTTTTTATTTTCCTGTAATGTCACCCCATAAAAAGCGTGTACAATAGTAGGTATCGAGTAGAGCCCCATATATGTAGAACTATTTTAAGGTAGACACGAAAAAAAAAAGAATCTAGAAAGAATAAAAATTCGCAAGAAATCGATCGGCCAACGATTTAAACATAAATTCAACATTAAGCATCTTGATTTCGAAACGATTTAAACGAATCGATTCGTGGAACAAAACGATATTTCATTACAGCGACATAATGTGCTAGAAATATTACACGTGGAATGTTTTGTTGTTTTTTTAAAATTTAAATAACTTTTAAACAAGTATGCAGCCTGGTTATACAATACATTTATAAAAAATACAATACATCTTTCCCCTTCTGAGAGCTTGATATCAAACGAGTACTTCCATGTTCAATTGTAAACTATACACATTAAATACAAAAATAAAAATAAAAAAAACAATAAACAATATCCCGTCGTCGTCACCTTTGATGTTTGTATTAGAACAAATACGTAAAATTTTCCGTAATTTTAAATTATTTTTAACAAAAAAATATCCTAACAATTCTATAAATATTGATTTTTTGATTGTGTGTTAACTTTGATATTCCGATCTTGACGTTTGGAAATAATTCGGGTTAAGCTGTTCTGTATTTCTAACTTTCGTTTGTATCGATAGTTCTACAGGATTTAATTTATACTTTTTTTCTGGATCAACCTATGTACGTATTTCCAAATTTCTTAAGTTAGAAGTTTTTAGTACTAATTTTACGCCTTTTTTTTTTTTTTTATGTATAAAATTTATTTTATTACAAACTGAGTTATCCGCGCACCTCTCCTATTCTATTACAGATGTGATATGCATAACTTGGAAGAATATTTTTAAGGCTTTAAACGGAAGTATGAATTTTAGTCTATTATAGAACACGTCACTGATATCGATTGTTTTATCTTTGTTATAATATCTTCTGCATGAACTTTCCAGGTTAGGCTGTTATCTGTTACTACTTCGAATTAAGGACAACACATCGCTTTGGCGCCACGACAAACGAGAATAACTATGACACACCACACCAACGAAACAGACTGACTACTCGTAGATTGTTTAATACCGCGTATATCGGGGTAGTTGTAAATCTCAACATGTTATTAGTTAGGTCAAATCCACAATTAAGCAGTACTTCCAGCGTTTGCTAAATGTTAATTTTCAACTCGTTACTCTGCGCCTAACTTGTAACACTTTCAACTAGTTTTAAAAGATTTACACTAAAAGTTGGATAGCATTCTCGTATTGTTGCTTTAACGAGAACTCACTCTCCCAAAAAAACTATTATAAAGCTCATGTGTTTTCGATTAACCGTACTTCGTTCCCGTGACAATTATTTCCAATAGTCTTCCTCGAAACCGGCTCTCCTAGTATGATATTCACTATTTCAGTTTACTCCGTAACGTAAGCAAAAAGTCCCTGAAAAAATCCTCGACTCTCCCCGTAAGTACATTTTAGCGATATGAAATATGCTTCCTCAACGTAACAAAATGTCAGGAATATTTAATAAAAGTAACGATTATTTACGAAATAGAATATTCACACTATTATTATCCGTCAATTCAAAATTTAGTCAGCTACGGAAACAACGCAGTTTGTTAGGCAACAGCAGAACACGATTTCAAAATATCGATCTCTTCCTTGATTTCTCACGTCTGTCTTCTGCTTTTATCCGAAACCTCTACATGCTTATAATCCAGCTTAAACAATTGATCGACGGTTGCTTGATAATAAAAAACAAAAAAGCATGAGAAAAATGGTCGAAATCGAGCCCCTGGGAAAGGCTGAGCAACAGACTAAGGTGTCTTAGAAATTCTTTTAATAGCATATAGATTGTTTACCTTAAAGTTCTAATATATTATTTTCAATACAATAGGGTTTTTTTTTAATTTTCTAGTCGCATTTTTCTTATATGGCATAACATTACTTGCGAAAAAAGATTAATAATATAAAGTTAACGTGAAAAAACGCTAGTAATCGGTACACGTTAATCACAACTATGTCCGTTAACAAATATTAATTTGTAAATAAATTCTTTCTTCTTTTTCTAAAGCGTAATTTATGAAAAAAATAAATAAATAAAAAAATACGCCATTTCTCATTATTGACTTTACGAGGTCTTGAAAAACATAAATGTTTTATTTTCAGTGATGGTTTTTTTTTTAAATTATAATTGCAAATTTCACCACTAGACCTTGTTTTTTGCTGTGTTTTTATAACATTTACAATGTAACAGAAACGAAAAAAAAAAAAAAAAAAACACTTTCAAAAAGAAACGTTTAAATTTGCAAAAATTATGATGATCGAATAAGCGGAAAAATTTATAGAAAGTACCGACGAGTTCATCGGCCTAAAAAGTTACTGATGTATGACCGAGAACGACCAAGTTATTTACGTTTCCGTGCGTTAACTTCATGCCTCTTTTTTAACTTTTTCTTTGTAAACATGCTTCTCATTTCGATCGCTTTAACTGTTTTAATGTAACTTCAGTTTGGAACATTATTAACAAAACAATAATCCACATTTCGTCAATTAATCATAATTAATCTGTTAGTACTATACGTTACAAAACTATTCAATTCACATTGAAATCGCGCAATATCTGTATACTGAATAATGAAAATATTTTAATTAAATTATACACGTTCGCGTTTTAAGTATTTAAATATTGCGACACTATTTGAAAACAACCGAAAAAAATTATAAATTTAAAAACCCAGTTTCACGTATAAATTTGTAAGATGTTATTTTATGTTACGAATAATGACATAGTCAATTACTCTTTCATAAGAACAGCAAAAGACTAGTGGTCGTTCTGTGTGATAATGAAGAACTCGAGTTATATCAATGCCGCAAAAAGATGAGATAAAAATTTGGCGCAAAAAAGTTCATACATCTCGTTCTGTAGTAGCTGCTGAATTGTTTTTTGTCAACGAGAGGGACCTTTACCCAGAAATAATTAGGAAAGGAAGAAGTCAATTATATCTTGATACGGCCAGATATTGTTAGAAAGAAGGAACAAACCGAGTTGGAACGATGTGTGGAGAAGGAAAAGATAGATTATAAGAAGCACAATATGGAGTAGGAAGATCAAGTCGCAGCAAACTAGAATAGAAAGCAGAACGCTTAATACAAAGAGATAAACCCTTGATCAGCATCGCAATCCTTCGTTTCAGTGAAAAGGACAATATGGAAAAGCAACCAACGAAAAAAAAGAAAACGGGAGGAAGGCAACAGAGAATAGCAAAAGCGCAGACGAATAATGGAGACAACAACAGAACGACGAAGTGAAGGAAACAAAAAGAACCACGGATTGGCAGGAAGACTAGGTTGAACAGACAGGTAAAAAAACAATTGATAGTGAAAGGGGGATCGATCGTACATATCTGACCGAAACCTAAGATGAAAACCTTTACACGGTGGAAAGATATTAGACGATGAGAAGTTTAAAAAAAAAAAAAAAATGGGAAGAGACAGCAACCAGAGCCTAGGAGTCCGCCGTTTCATTACCGAAAATGCCCGAATGACTGGAAAGCCGCAGTAATTATCAATACTGAAGGGCGGACATGGAATCTGATATAATTAAGAATTTAGAAGAAAAGTGATTTGAGAAAATGAAAATAATGATGGGTAGGATAGTAATTAATACGTTTACGAATATAGAACAGAAAAGAGGCAAACGAAAAGATTCTGAAAAGTCAAAACCTGGGAGGATAAAAGAGGCACCAACACTACCCGACCTCTCCGAACCATTTGTAAACACGGTTACATGCGATGGAAATTGAGAATTGATAGGACTGTGGAAATCCTGTCTAATTAGAGCCTGCGGTTAGAAATTTGGAGAGCGTGGCTATGATACACATATTAGGAGGATGGCGAGTTCAGCGAAATCAAAAGAGAAATAATGGAAAAATTTTCAAAGAAAATGATGTAAGGGCAAAACAAACTAGGCCGAAGAGAGATGAGGGATACACTAGGGGTTGGCTTTCCTGCGAAACGCCAGTTCCTAAAAATGGAAAGATAGAAATGGATAGAAGTAGAAGACGTGAGTGAAAGACGCTTAGTAAGAAAACGATAGACTAAATAAGATCTGCGAATAGAAAGGGGGGGGTGTATTAGATTCAGCAAAGACTACTGGAACTGGAGAACATTTAAGAGCATTAAAGCATAGTCGAAGGCAAAAATTTTGGATTTCATCTAATTTAGGGAGTCGGGACTCAGAGGCACAACCATAAAGAAAAGAACAGTAATCAAATTTTGAACAGATGATCGATTATGTAGAGAAATAAGGATACAAGGATCACCACGCCACTTTGTTAGAGACAGGACCTTCAGCAGGTTTAGCCTTTTGATTGCAAGAGAGGAAAGATACTTGATGTGTTCGGAGAAGGACAGCCGACTGTCAAGGAAGATAGCAAGATAACAGAGAAACGAGAAAGGAGTGTATTTGCTAGGGATAAATAGAAAGAAGCAGGATTATAAGGTGGTCACAGAGTAAATACGACATAACAAGATTTAGTAGGAGGAATAGAAAGGTTAGTTGAGGAAGGGGAATGATCCAGCGTAGAAAGAGACAAATTAAGTGCTTCACTGGCTGATACAATATCATGAGATGAGGCAAAGAGTAGAATGTCTTCAGCAAAGAATAAAGATGAAGAATTTCGAGGAAGGTTAGTGTATATGTTAAACAGAATAGGATCGAAGGAGGAACCTTGGGGAAGACCTTGAAAACCCGTTCTTAAAGTTTCAAAAGATAGAGCAGAGAGGTGGAAGGGACGATTCAGCGTGAGATAAATAATAAGGGAAGTAAACAGAATATTCCAAAAGGGAAGAGTTATACCCCCAGAAAGGAAACAATTAAAAAGACCATTAATATCCGGCTGCTATCTATTGAAAACATTATGGTAATTATATTTAACTAATAAAATAAACAACCCTGCCCAAATGATAAAAAAAAAAAAACTTAAAATAAAAGGAGGACCGCCGACACTAAATGGTTTTCTTTTTTTTTTATTAACAAACTCACATAACTCCAATGCAGAAATAACGAAAAGAACCAATCCACACTCAAGAAGGATAAAAATAAAAAATGGACAGTAAAAATTCAAACATCACTGCTATCATTTATTCCCGAAGAACAAAATAATAATAACAATAAATAAAGGTATCGCAATAATTCCGAAAATTTAAGCCGATGTTGCTTGGTATTTATAAATGAGAATATGCATAACACGCGGGTGTTGTATAATTTCTCAGATGTGTTTTGTTTATTTTAATAATGAAATATTTTAAATTTTTATTTTCTATAATTCAAATTCGAATGGTACAGTTTAAAAAAATAACCTTCGTACGTACAGCTCCACGCGCCTATAACATCTTACTTTAAAAAATAATAATAAAAAATAACATTAAAAAAAAAAAAAGGAGATTTTCGAAGGTATTAAAATTTCTTCCGTAATATTCAAGAAAACGTTCTTTTTAAAATTAACGGCAAACTGTCGCGTAATCGTTAGGTCTGTTAAATTTTAATCAATCGCTTTTAAAAATACTGTTTAACGCATCGAACGTATTTTCTTTAACTTCTGATGATGGACGTTTAGTCGTTCTGAAAACATCAATATTTTTAATAGCAACGTGGTTTCTACCGAATTTTAATTTCCTTCAGATCAGGAAAAACAATAAATTCATTCGCTCAAAAATGCGTAAAAAGAGAATATAAATCACCCCTTTCATCGACTAACTATTTTTACTACGATGTTTTACATCAAACAGACAGTCAAAAAATCAATTAAGATTTTTCCACGCCGAGTGAGGAGACGGTATTATTAATCGCAGATGTGAATTTTAGTGATAAAATTTTGTCTCGTGAAAATTACATTGTTCGCGCTTTCTCTAGGAGGGAGGAGGGGGATGGAAATTTTAATTTAAAAACCTCGCACAAGCTTAATATCGCCAAAAATAACATCGGAAGTTCATTAGTTCATAAAACAACGGTACAATTAATTTATAATACTATTCTCTTCAACGGCTGCGATGGGGGCGGCTTAAACAAATGTTCGCCGCTTACATTTATTAATTATTCTGCTGAAAAGTTTGTCAGTGACTTGTCGAAATAATGGCCGGTTGCACATAAATTATCTATAATTATTCTGCATTTGGCTCTTTGTAGACGACAATTATTTCAAAGTAACTGCGACTAGAGTAATTAATTGCGTGGTAAGAATTTGCGACGATAAAATTCCCACAGACGGACAGGCAGATGAACACAACGGCTGAATTGCCGTAGCTAAAACGGCAAACCGATGATTAAGCTGTTTTCAATTAATCGTCACTGCATATTAAAAAGAAAAAAAGAAAAAAAAGAAAAAAAGAAAAAAACAAAAAACAATGACATATAATTTACCGTCGTGTCCTTCTTACGAATACACTTATTAGACAAATTCGCACTTCCTTTAAAACTACTTAATACCATTAACACGTTTCATTAGAATTTTGCAGTAATTTTTCTATTTTTTTAAATTACTTGTTTTACTATTTTAATAAATCTTTCATCCGTACAGCCTGCTTAAATTTCGAAGCGTTGTAATTTTTCATGGTTTTTTCCATTTAAACTTTAAGCATGTTCCAATTCGTTAAATAGGACATAACCCCCCGTATATAAATTCAGAAATGTATAATTAGACAGTTTCAATTTTAATTAAAAACTCCATCTTCACCTCGGAAGTCTTAAGAGGAATATATTATAGAGGGAATTCATACAGTCGCATTACCTTTAAAAAAAAAAACGAAATACCTTAAATGGAATATTTTTGTTACTATTGATAATATTTGACCGCCGCAGCATATTCTATATAAATAAAACAGAACTTCGTAATTTATTTAGAGTAATGTACATTAAAATATATGCATTCATTTTTCACTTAAAATGATTTTTTCTTATTAAAAATACCGTTTTTCGGTTGTTTTTACGTTTTTTTACCAGTTTTACGTTTCCGGTACACTTCCGGTTTTTTCCCGGTTTGCAAAATTCCCAGTTTATTTCCAGTTGGGTGGTCACCCTGTATATATGTCGATAATATCGTGCGCAAATACAAAAACTCGAAGCTAAAAGTAACAAATTTCAAATAGCAATCAATCGCACACAATGAAATATTTTAATGCATAATAAATGGAAATATCGATTCATCTTGACAGCAAAACTGAAACGGAAGTTGTAACGCATAGACGTCCTCTACTACCGCATAAAAAGTGACAGTTTGGAACACCAAGAACGTTTGATTTGGTCACGCGTTACCTCGAAGTAATGATACAAGGTTAAATTTCGCCAAGTTTATACATTAATCGTATCAGCGCGTTAAGTAATCGAGATATTTACCCGATAGTACATACAATATCCTATAGAAAGCACTATCTAAATTATTCCAATTAATTCTTTAACTCAAGCGTCCCCCGCATTAACTCGTACGCCATTTCCACATAATCATCTGTCCTACAGCTGGCAAAGTTTTAAATAGCCTTAAATGAATACAAAAATAAATTACGACAACCGCGTACATTTCACGATTCTACTATAACTCCTGACACGCATAGATAACGGTCTGCTTTTTTCATACATATCCTTAAACTACCGAAGACATTGTTCGAAACTGTATGCTACACAATAATAATGAGTTAGTCAAAGCTGTTATAACTAACTCGCGTGTACTAAATACAGAAGACACGTCTTAGTTATCATAGAACACTACTTTGCTTCGTCATAAAATTACAAAATATTCATTATCGTACGTATGTATTTATATTCTGCAATATACATATATAAATTCTGCTCTTTTTTTCTCATCTCATTCTTCACTAATCATCTCTCTATCCCCAAAGACTTAATAAGCCTTTACAAGTGTCTCTCACGGAATTCCAAAATTCATTTATTTTTTAAATCTGTATACAAAATTACTATATAAAAATATAAGAAAACAACAGATTCGAAAAAGAAATATATATATATATATATATATATATACATATATAATTGTTACTACGATAACCGTCATACTTTTAACTACACAATTGTTAAATATCCCGATAGCAGATTATTCTAGCATGTTTTTAGTAAATTCTAACAATGAAAATATTTTCACACCGCTTATTTACTGCTTTTAATTTTGATGTTTTAACAATTCACATCATTAGGTATTTAAAAATTAATTTTAATACCTAAATTCGTTATATTAATAAAACTGCATTGTTCTTTTTTTTTTTATCAAAAAACAAACCTTATAAAATAATGGTCCAGTCCCGGCCGTCTGTTTGCCATTTTTAATTCGACAAACATTAGATTAGTAAATTTGAACATATGAAAAAAGTCTTACCCTAGCAATCTGAGCTTTGTTCCATTTTAATATATTTTTTTTTCTCTCCTTGGACACGTCAACACAGGACATTTACCCAACACAAAAGACTAACAGAATGATGAAACGTCGGGATTTGTAAGTTATATCAGGAAGCGATTAGAAATAGAATAAATGAAGGTAGCCAATACAGAAATAACAGAAGGAGATGGAAGAACAAGAATGTAAAGTGGGCTCCACAGTAAGGAATCGGAAAGCCAAGGCCAAGCAAATTAGAATAAAGGACTGCGCTTTCCGAGGAGATAGAAGAGCATTTGAATAGAAGTTGATTTACATCACAGGTCAAATTTAAGACAGGATGATGGAGACTGAACAATATTAAAAGGAAAGAGTGAGACAGGAAGCAGACTGTGATTAAAGCGGAGGCAAATTATGGAAGAAATAATAGAGCGGCTGATGCAGGGAATATTATTAAACCAGGAAGAAATGGGTGGTAAGGGTTGTATAGCAAGGTAAAAGGAGTTAAAAAGAGACGGATAAAGACCAGTCCAAAAGTCACGGTGAAAACGATAAGAGAGGGGGCAAAGGCATTGGAAGGGGAATCTGTCTATGAAACGGCCATTTACTGCAGCTAGACATGCCAAAGAATCGACAAGATCGTTACCAACAATGCCGCAGTGGCCCGTAATCCAGAGAAGGTCAATTAGGACAGAACGGAATGTTAATAAATTATAAATTAAGAAACGAATATAAAGAATAATAGGATCTGACGAGGGTTCCGGGAAGGGAGACGAGATGGCTAATAAAACGCTTTTCGAATCGGAACATATGACGAATTTCGATAAATTGCATGTTAAGGATATCAAAAGAAGAGCACGTAAAATTATGTAGGGCACTAATATTATCGTTTTATATAAAATGCAACTGTTTCTAAACACCCAGCAATGTTTATGGGGAAAAACAACATCGATGGCCACTTCTTCAGCGCGGATGAATACAATAAACCAGGAAAAAGATGTGTATAATATTAACAATCAGTTACAAAAAAAATTACACAAATACACTTTTTTTCCGGTTTCTGCCTATCTTTTTTTTAAATTTTTCTCCAGCTATCAATCGATTAGCGATCATTATTGGCACCGCTCTTGTATTTCATTTTAGACTTAACTCGTAGTAACGCTAAGATTACCATGTATCCAAGCGGAGTTGAAAATATGAATTATTACATCTATTTAAACATATACGCTATCATTAATTAATTCAATATGGGAAAACAAAAAGAGAAGCGAAGAAATTTCGTCTTGACATATTGTCCAGAATATTCATTTATATTCTCTACAAAGTGTATCCCCGTCACAAAAATCACCCTGACTTTCATAACTTCCATTCCGTAATTAATAGTTTTTCTTTAAAATATCTAGATTTTTGCATTAGATTTTTTTTTTACATTTATCGTTACCAAATCAAGTATACAAAATTTCCGCTTAAATCTCTATATCTCTGTTGTCCGATAAAAATTGAAGTTTTCGCATTTACATTATTTTTTCACAACGGCCGCTAAATTTACAAATACTTAAACCGAATTACACGAGTAAAATTAAATATGTAAAAAAAATGCTCATTTCATACGTACACACACAGTTACACGTAACGGTTTTAAAAAAATACATAAGACAATAAAAATTAAAATACTAATTACGAAATAAGACAAATATATAAATTTAAGGCATAATTTTTGGAAAAATAATAATAAAAATTCTTTCCCGAGTAAACACTTAAACATGCATTACATTCAAACAATACCTTATTTATTATAGCGACCGAGGGCGAATCTGCGAATAAATAAATCGGAAAACCAAATATTTTAAAATATATAAAAAGCGAACATTACATAAATGAAACAGTAATTGCCGTTCTACCAAAATACAGAAATTTGTAGTTCTGTTTAATGATTTTACATATACGAAAAAAAATACGGCAACTGGAGTCAAGCTCCTAAGACCTGCACATAAATAATTCTTTCATTGATTTTATGTCATCTCTCTTCGATAAATAATCATTTTCTTTGTGTATCCATACACACCGCTGCTTTCAACGAAACCTGCGCTGAAACACTTTTTTTATTCTTGAACTGTTTCCATATTCCCCTTAGCGATAAAAACTTTTTATCGCTTTCATTTTTTAATCCTTTTTTTTTTTTTTTACTACAAACCTTATTCGCCTTCTCAAAACATCTTCTCTTTTTAAAAAGCCACTTCTTCGCTCAGATTTTTGGTTTTCCTTGGGCTCTCCAATTGAGTTCCAACAGTTCAGAGTACTAAAAAAGGAAATAAATAAAGCAGATCTTAATGCGGTTATAGATTGAGGAAAGGAAGAAACTTGAAGAAAACATAAAAACGAAAGATGCCCCATAGAGTGTAGGAATAAGCTCAAGTGTTGAATGTGGGAACATTCAGAAAGTAGGGTTTTTTTTTTTTTTGAGGCACGTCAACCAAGGACCTCAGCCAGAAACGAAAGGAAAAAAAGTTAACTAATTAGACCGGAAATAGCTGAAATAAAGGAACCAATAGCAGAAACAACAGACTGAGAAGGATAGGACAGGATATAGGAAGCACAACAGGGGACCAGGAAACCTTAATTTTAAGAGAAGTAAATACAGGGAAGAGCGTTCAACAGAAAGAGCAGAACACTCAAAAAAAGTGTGATCAGCATCGCAAACTACTGCATCGTTAGGATATAGGAAACAATAACGAGAAAGAACTAAAGAGACGATAGCGGGTGAAGGGTTAATAAAGTGTGATTGGAGCGTAGGCAAATAATAGGAACAATTACAGAACGAGGAAGAGAAGGGAATTCTGATAACCAAGGATTAGCAGAAAAGGGAGTTTGAATTGAGAGGTAAAAGAAACGATTAAAAGGGGAAGGGTACATTTCCGACTAAAATTTCAAGTGAAATTTTTGACTTAAGGATAACACTGGTCTGCAAAAAAAAAAAAATTCTCTCCTTCTAATTTTTATGCATAATTATCACAAATTTAATATTTCTGAATAGAAAAATAGTATAAAAAATTACAAATCACGTATACATTTTTATTAATGTAATTTTTCAATAAAACTCTTTCTTTTTTGTATCAAATTTAAATTATATATTTTATAACTAATACAATATTAGATAAAATTTATTACAAAACATCAAAAACCATTGATAGTATTTCACTTTGTTTCCTTCCTTGTCATATTTTCTATTGGAGTTTCGCGACGAATTGACCAATAAAAATCGGCGAGCATTGTTTCTAACCATTTCCCGTTGTAGCGCTTCTCTATGTGCACTACGTCTTGATGAAACCTTTCACCGAGTTCATCTGATACTGCTCCAAGATTTTCGGGAAAGAAATCTAAGTGAGAGTCTAAAAAATGAATTTTAAGGGCCATGTTGCATTTCAGAGCTTTATATGCAGAAAGAAGAAATTCTTGGATGATTTCCTGGTAGTTTTCATTTTTTATGTTTCCAAGAAAATTATGACACACTTCTACGAAAGCGGTCCATGCTCTTTTTTCAGCTTTATTCAACTTAATTATAAAATTTAAGTCCTTTATAAGCTCTCGTATTTGGGGACCTACAAAGATTCCTTCTTTCAATTTCGCATTACTGATTCGAGAGAATTTGGTTTTGAGGTATTGAAAACCTTCACCATCTCTGCTCATGGCTTTTACAAAATTTTTCATAAGACCCAACTTTATATGGAGTGGTGGTAAAAAAGAATGTTCACTTTGAACTAAAGGTTCTTCTTTTTCATGCTTGACTCCAGGCATCAAGCTCGCTCTTTTTGACCAATTTTTCACTACGTCGTGCTTATCTCTTGCGCGACTGTCCCACTTGCATAAAAAACAACAGCGTTTTGTGTATCCTCCATGCAATCCAGTTAACATTGCTACAACTATTAGATCAGCACAGATGTTCCACGTGTACTGTAAATATTGAATTTTTTCCAATAACAACTTCATATTTCCGTAATTTTCTTTCATGTTTGTTGCATGTGCTAGGAGAATTGAAGGATATTTATTGCAATTGTGAAGTAATACAGCTTCTAAACTGGTTTTGGACGAATCAATAAAAAGTCGCCATTCCTCCGATCCTTCGGGAAAACCCATTTCTTGTAGAAGTCCTTTAGCATCATTACAAAATACCAAATCACTCTCTTTGGTGACATAACTCATAAAATCTTCATGTCTGTTACGAAAATATGAAACTTTCGTATTTTTATCTATCAAATTCCATTTTTTTAATCTTGATCCGAGAAGCTGAGCCCTAGATTTTGGGAGTCCTAAATCGCGAACAAAGTCATTCAAATCAGATTGCGTAAGAAGCCACGAGGTTTTCTTAAGTCTGTATATAATGATGAAGAAGCCGAGGAAATACTCGATTGATTAAGTGTAGGATAAGCGTCTCTGATATCGTTCTCTCTCTTTCTATCAGTGCGAGTCTCGTTTTTGTGTGTATAAATACGATCTGAACTGAGCACCGTTAATGCAAGAACGACAGACAAAATATGTATAATTTTGAGCCATTTAAAAAAAAAAAAAAGCATTTTAAATAAATATATACGTGATAGCAAAAAATGAAAAGCAAATCTGGATTCAGCACGTTAAACTCCTCATATTCATCATATTTTTATTTAAAGGAGGATTCCGTTGCAGACCAGTGTAATAGATTAGTATTAGGGATCTTTTTAAAGTAAAAGCGGGAACGGACAGCAACCCGAGCTAAAGCATCCGCCATTTCGTTACTCTCGATGCCTCTATGACCAGGAACCCACAGTAGATCAAAGTGGATAGAATGATGAAATGATAAAGGCGGAAGAGGGAGGGGAAAACTGATAGCCTGAAGGGCACTCATGGAGTCAGATATTATCAGATAGTGGGCAAAATTACGATTAGAAGAAATATAAATAACTGCACGTAGGATAGCCATCAACTCAGCTGTTAAAAAAAGCGGAAGACGAAAGGATTCGGAAAAATTAAAATCGAGGAGAATAAAGGAAACCCCGACACCACCAGGCCTCCTAAAACCATTAGTGGGAATGAGTACATGAAAAGGAAAGAGAGAACTGATAGTACTGTGAAATTCCTGTTTAATAACCGCCTGGGACAGAGACTTGGAGGAATTAGAAAGAAAATAAACTTTGGAAGGGTGTGAGATCAAAGTAATTAAAGGAATAGTAAGAGAAAGGAGGGTGGAAACGTTTAAAGAAACTCTAACTGGCGTTGCTAAACTGCTGTCTCGTCAGGATGAAATTGACAAAAAGTAAAGCTTGTTAAAAGAAAACGAAAGAGAAATGAAGGGAGCAAATTATGACTAAAACGAAAAGGACAAATGGAAGAAATGAAAGACTCGCGCATACTTAATTTCTTTAGTTGACGAGTCAAAAACAACAAAAAAAAAAAAAAAAATGCCATTAGCTAATCAACTAAGTTACAGTACTGTCACTTCTTCATTACCCGCGTATTCTATTGACCATATTAATCAGCACATCAGAAATAATTTAAAGCGTATCTTATTAAACCTTTTTCAACCAGCACATTTACACAATTGTCTCAAGGTTGATTTATTTGGATTACATTTCTTTCCTCTTATTCAACATTCACTGCCTTTTAGCAAATAATAATGCGTAAATTATAGTTCAAGTTATCTTTAATTTTCTTCTTTATTTCACAATTGCCCTAACAAAAATAACCATAATTTCGAACACTGCTATACTGACACAATCCCCAAGTGCAAAAGAAATTTACGAAATTCGATACAACAAAGAACGCAGATAAAAGGAAAAAACAAAAAATACGTAAGAAAGTGATAAGAATAAAAGAATGAATAACCAAGGATATACTAGAATTACAGTAGAACGTGATAAAATTTATACCGAAGTCGGGAAAAATAAGTCAAACAAATTACACTTAGGGAACGATACTATGGAAGAATCGGGAACAAAGTAATTCAAAAATCAGATATCAGAAAAACATGGCGGATTATAAATAAAATATTCACAAAAAAAAAACAAAAAAAAACAGATGAAACCATAGATAAATATTGACGTAAAGAAAAAGAAACAAAAGAGATAGACGATTTCGGGAAAGAATTTAAAACTGTTTACTGAATACAGCGTAAATGTAAACCTTACTATAAAAAGTAAAAGATAATAAACGCATGGTTCGCCACATTTAATGCAATAACGGTAAGAAACACCTTGTGAGCATACAGAGAGCTTCACGCAACTTTGGACAGACTACAAACACTCTTATCCCCGGTATTATGTTCCTTTACTTTATACGACATGGTACTGCTGCCAATTCTGCAATACTACCAAAGTATCAAAACCGATATCAGCGAAGCGAGCTGTATTGTCTAAATCGTTCTATCTCTATTGTTGAATGCCCGAACTTTCTGCTAGACGAAAAAGAAAAAAAACATCCAGAAAAAATACTAAAATGAAAAAGTTGCTAAGGAAGAAGTAAACGACATTAAATCATGAAAACCAGTACGCAAAGAATCCAAGAGACACGTTTTTACTCCTCAAGATATTTCTGACTACTTCAGCCGACACCCCGAACGTTATCGACACCGAACAGTTGAATAGCTAAACGTTACGATTACGTACAGTTCTCACGTTTTACAGACTTCGCAAGATTGACTACCAAACCGTAACTGTGTGTCAAATTTCAATATCGAAAAATTCGCTCACAGAAAAATCGTCATTTCAGAGTTACGGGGTGCCCATACTTCTTCCAATAGTCCAACATTGCCACCATGAACCTAGCATAGAGTCAAATGATTATATATATTTGGAAAAAAATTGTCCACGATATTAACGTACAGGATCGGATACGATTCAAAAGAAGGTGGTTGAAACTTTCATTCTTAATTTACTGAAAAAACTTGAGAAACTGTAAAAAAAAAAAAAAAAAAAAAAAACGTTTCCAGTCTTTCCAGTCTGTTTACTATGGTCCTGTTAAGATCGAGGCGCTCTATTCACCTGGTACAAGCAGAATAACAGACTTACTTTAAAACTTCCGGAAAAGACTGTGGTTACAGGTACCGGACAAACATAAATTAGCCATTCCATCGATAATAGGCTTTCATTATCTGTTATTTTCTTGATGTCTTAGGCAAGCGTATCAGTTAAAAATAAAAATGAAAGACCTAGATTCAACACTAAACAGTACGCCGTCGGAAGAACAGATCCCCCCCCCCCCCCCGATCATAACTCTAACGGTACTGGATGAAGACAAGAACGCTGATAACGTATTTAAAAATTTTATTTTCTAATTATAATATAATACGATTGATTTTTATCTTGTATTTTTTTTTTTTTTTAGAATAATTTTTTAAGATGGTACACCACATATATTCTATCTGATAACTAGCATTCGTCTAAGCATTTTGATTAAGCTGAATTAGACATGTTCCACTTTTACCTCTGAAAAAGATTACTATCATTTTTAAATGGGTACGATACAGTACGGAAATTCGTATATTTGGGGTTACTCATAGAAGATGTAGGCGGCCCCATAAACGAGATAAAACGCAGAACTCAACTAGTACGAAATTCCATAAGCAGATGACGTAAAATATGGATACAACCATTGCAAATGCAGTAATTGTACGGTGCTCGGTGTTTTCCTTATTTATATATGCATCGGAAACATGGACTTTAAAAGCCGCCGAAAAAAATCATATATACATATAGTTTCGAAATATAGATATGGTGACGAATGCTGATAACATCCCGAAGAAAACCAAACAAACGAATATATCGATTCTAAACCGGCTCCAAATTACAATCGGATTAACCGACCAAGTCCTGGCTAGAATTATAAAATTTTTTGGATACCTTATGCGGCGCAAGAACTCCACTGAACAGCTACAAGGGAAAACGACATCGGAGACGAGTATGCACCAGGTGGAGTGACGCGATATGGAAAGCCACGGGGAAACCATTCGTGGAATGCGTGCGAGAAACTGATGACCACGATCGATGGCGGAAATTAGAGTACAGCTAGCAAAAATATGAATTGTAGTCACGATATCCCTTAGGCGGATTACGACTAATGTCGATGTTGATGGTGTAAGACGGAAACCATTAAATTATCAAAGTTCCATTTTCTAATAAATCTGAATACCTTAATTTTGTGAATTTCTTTTAACACTTTCAACTTTGGCAAAAAAATTTAAGACCACGCTAACGCTATTATTTCGAATATTATATCACAAGGATGACAGTTCTGCTTCGACTAATTAACGTATTAGTAAATTTACAAAACAAAAAAAAAAAAAAACGCACATATTAAACTGATTACATAGGCGCACAAATCGGAAGCTGAAAATACATTTTATAATGCTGCTTATACTGTTACGGTACTTTGATATTCGGGCAGTAAAAAATAATGCCTATTTTTTACTAATAAAACAAAGTTATGGCATAACGATTATTTTTTAAAAATTATTGAAATGTAGTTATAAGTACAACGGGTAACGAGTCAAACATTGTAAATAGTTGTTTTTTTTTTAATTTTTAAAACTTTGCAATAAAGGTAAAACTACGGCGTCGTATATTTAACGTGTTACAAAAATATACGAAGAACAGAAGTTGAGTCAGTGTTGCAATAGCGTATTGTTTCACGATGTTTTCGTACATTCGTTGATACTTTTTCGTTTCCTATCGTTACATTCAACGTCTTTACGTTATCAACAAGATTACTCCGCTAAAAGTATTAGTGAATTACTTATTAATGATAGCTTTAGAAAATACTGTTCAAAAAAGTAAAAATACTGCGTTTAACTCATTATTTATCTGCCGTTATTAAAAAATTTGTACCGAAAAACAGCAAATTTATTACGTTTCAGAAAAACTACATACTGCATGACACAATTCAAATTGAAAAATAGAATTGAATTTATTCCACAAGAAGAGAGGCAATCAATTCTAACGTTTTTTGTTTTTTTTTTTTGTGAAATTATAATAGAAGATATTATAGAAACTCGGCGGATTAATGCTCCAAAAATGATCAACAGAATTCTTCGTAAACAATTTTAAACAAAGTAAATCCACGAACAGTACGTCAAGTCATTAAAAGAAATTGCTTTAACCTTAAGAGCATGGAAAAAGAAACCTTACATTAATGAAATGAAAACTTTTAAAGAAGTTTTTCCTTTTTCACGAAAGTGTCAAGTTGATCATAAAATATTGGAATAAAGCAATTTGCTTCGAAAAGAGCGACGAATTGTAAAAGGTTTGGCGCGTAAAACTCCAATTAAATAAAAAACAAAAAAAATTGCAGAGATTTTATAATTTAGGAATTTATGAGAGTTTTCCAGTGGGTAATTGTGGAGCAGAATGTGAATTGCAATAGGTAAATATGTCCAAGAGCGCTAGAAAATTGAGCCTTAAAAACCCTTACAGGTTATATCAGGATAATGATCTATAAGGCTTACAATACACATTTATAGCTATTGTACAATTACCGGAAAGTATTTAAAACCCCTCCACAAAGTCTTGATCTGAATCGTATCGAACACCTTTGCAACCACTTAAATCACCTGCAAAAAAACTGATTTCCTCATAAACGAACTGAAACCGGGTAAGTTAAGGAAGAATCGTCAGCGACATTACTAAAAATACAAAAGATCTAGTAAAACCCCACTACCTAGAGGACTAAAAGTAGTAATTCGAAATAATGGCTATCGGTAGTTTTTTTTTTTTTTTATTGGCTTTCTATTTCGTTAATGTGTCCGATTATTATTGCAACAAAAAGAAAATATATTGTTTCATTTGCTTTATTTTTTTTATTAGTTCCGTTTAAATTACCACAAAATTTTTGTTATAAATATAATGCGCAATAAAATTTGATTTTTAATAACTTCCGTCTTGATTCTCCAAAAAGAAAATCTTTAATTTTTATCGGTGCCCAAATATTAAAGTAACTCACTAATGACTACGGCTTAAAAAAAAATAGTTACGAGATCACAACTGTAGTTCTTTTGTAATATTATCTTCTGACGTGTTAAATCACCATTATAATGGTGCATATGTAAAAGTTTTTAGTTTTTCGATTTTTGCAAAAAAGTAACTGCCCACTTCTACTGGTTTTAAAAAAGGTAAGAATGACGTAGGCGATGAAAACAACTTATCCATAAGTGTTCTAGTTGGGAAGATTGCTTTTTAGCCAAGCCTAAAGAACTAAGTTTTACATATTTACATATGTACATATATACAATAAAACATCTTTTACTTATTTTGGGCTCTAATGTAGTTGTAGAATTATTATTACTATCCCAACTTTTTATTAATTTACGATTAACTAAATGTATCCAATAATTTTAACAGACAAAGAATTAATTCAAGACACTATCGCATCCGCTGATGAAGTCTGAGAACTTGCAATAGTAAATATTATCTGTCGGTCAGGTTAAATCTATAGGTTTGGTGCAATTAATCAAATACGATGTAATTCTAAATAAAACAATGCCCAACAAATGTTCCGTATTACTTTTATGATTGTACTGTTTGTGTCACGAATTTCAGAATAAATATTACATCCCCGGCACATTTTCTCATTAATTTACTCCAGATGTAATTGAAGTCAGAAATGTTTATTAATAAAACGAGCGATATATAATAAACTGAAGACTTCAAGACAAACAAAAATTGTAGTCGTTCTGCATAACACATTGCAACTAGCGATGTGAACTCTAACATGCAAACGACAGAAGTACAAAAAAAAATAGAGCATATACCAGATCTTTCAATATGTACGTATGTATGTACGTGGGCATATGTACTTCGTATAATTGTTTTAAAAGAGACATGTTTTCCTTCAATCCGAAATCTGCAACACTTCCGATCTTTGAAATGTAAATAAATAATACTTTTGTTTCTCTCTCGGAAATGGAATTTTTCTTAAAAATAGTTACCGTAACAAAAGCTGCAAACATCCAAATCCTCCTCGCAACTACGAGTACTACTGACATAATCGACTTTTGTTCTCAACAAATGTAAAATATAAAAATTGTAAAAATGTCATAAATTATTCTATTTCTTCTACTGCGAGAAGTGCTGATGTGCTATTTAAGCTACCTCGAGGATTTACAGCACCTAACAACATATGTAGAAATTTTCGACCTTATTCGGCAGCTTTTTTATGGACATTTTCACTAAAATCACCAGATTTTATTTTAGCGTAATGCAATGAAAACTTGAATCAGAAAACGTATCTTCAAGTTAAAAGCTTCATAGGAATCGAACCACTAAAAATATAAAAGAATAAGCAAGTTCTACCCAGCTTTTCTTGTTCTCTGATTCTTGTTCCACACCTTCCTACTGTTCGTAAGCTTATTTTAATTTTTCTACTTAACTGAGCCTCAATCATAACTTAAATTTCTTGTTTTATGCTTTCATCCTCCCAATAGCTTTCTACACTTTTCTAACTAGTTTCCATGTACGGCTTTTTCGACTTATCCGTTTTCTTTCTTTCTGCTAACTAACATTTATTACCAAAATTTTGAACTTTCCCTTTGTATAACATATTTCTTCTCCCTTTTTCCTCCCTGCTTTATACTCGTAATCTTCTATTATATTTTTTATCGTATTACATTTAAATATAATTAAGAAGTGGCACTAAATGTCCTCTCTCAATTAACACGCTTAAAAAGAAAAAGAAAAAAACTATGCTGTCTCAAAATGCAAAGCAATGAACCTCTAGAACATACTCTAAACCATTCATTTCACTGTGACTCCTCCGAACAGCCGAATGTTTTAACGAATTAAAAACTATTAACATCCGTCGCTGAGTTGTCCATCGCGAACTTGCAGTTGAAAGTCACTGCGAACGTTCACTGTTAGTTTTCAAGGTTTAAGGTAACTTAAATAGTTCAGATTATAAACTATTTCACGGAGGATGTAAATTCGGAATAAAATTTGTTAGTTATCAAATAAGCGTATACAGAGTAATATTGACGTAATAATTTTCGACTGCAGGTTAAGAGTAAAATTATAACTTTTACGCTGCTGTTTATGTAATGAACTCAGAATAATGTTTTCGATACAAAACTCGAATCAAATTAGCGGTATTCGTCTTTTTTCAATTACAAAAAACGATTAATCCGGTAAAACATTTTGCAAAAAGTGTCCTGATTAGTTGTGGGAATTGACG
This sequence comes from Icerya purchasi, assembly GCA_039619475.1. Classification (NCBI taxonomy): domain Eukaryota; kingdom Metazoa; phylum Arthropoda; class Insecta; order Hemiptera; family Monophlebidae; genus Icerya; species Icerya purchasi. The sequence continues at coordinate 216,771,489 of CM077115.1, forward strand.
TTAAAACGAATACGATAGTTTTCAAAATACAGGTAGTATCCTCCAATTTGAAAGGAAATCTATCCATCTTCTCTTTAGGAATATTCTTTACAATAAAACAATACGCATTTCAAATGTTGCGTTCTTATATCCAACAGTTTCAGCTAAACATAGAATGAATGAAATAGTCGGTCAGAACTTTACCTTTTTCATACAATAATACATAAATCCTACGCTCTTTGTTCGATTCTTTATAGGCGGTTTACTCGATTCATGAAGGAAATTTACACTAATTCGACAAATTTTAAATACCAGAAATGTAGGTAAAACATTCATTAGCAGTTATTTTAAATTGTTAACCAAAGCAAAATAATACGTACAAGATCCTATTTCTTATTTTTTAAAAAAGATTTAAGCAACCATAAAATTTTGAATGCAACAAAAAATTTTAAAAAAATCAGTACTCATTGACCACGTTACGCGTACATCATAATAAAAATATAACATTTCTTTACTTCATTACTAATTCTACTAGGATATATTTTTTCACTACCTATTTACCATTGTTTGGTCATCGCAGTGGAGGAAAAAACATGTAATTTATTTTGATCGATAACCACAAATTACAATTATTTTTTCAAGAAGCACTACGAAAATCATCTTTTTAAAACAAAATCTTTAGTTCACAAACGATGATAAAATTTTCCACCGTAAATGAATTCGTGACAATTGCAAAACATAATTTTTATAAGATTAATAAAATAGAGGATCCTCAAAAAACACTGTCATGCCATAAAATCTCGTTGTTCTTATCGATTCATTGATATAAATTTCGTAATAATAACAACGATAATTCCAATTTAATAAAAAATATATATTTTAAGTGAAAATATACACAAAAAAATAAGTAAAAACATAAAAATAACTAGCATAACTGACATCCGAATATTATAAATAGACTGTTGACTGATTATATTGAATTCACTTTTTTATCTTTTCAATTATTAATTCACTTTCGCGAATTAAATTAAAATACTTTTACTATAAAAAACCCGAAAACTGAACGTAATTCGTCAATCACGAAATAATAAATAAAATATGATGTCGTACAAAATTCTGTTTTCAATATAGTACATTACTTTTTGATATTCTCCACTTTTACGCTATTTTGAATATTATTTTAAATTAGATTTCTATATTTATGCAATACGTTCACGTATCATAAAATCTCGTACGTAAAATGCGTGGATTCTACAAAATTCTTGTGTTTGACAACGAAGAGAATAACTGAACAAATAATATTCTAAATAAGAATCAAGTTTGAAAACCTAATTCGTCCTTAATTTGTACATATATAAAAAACACACGATGCTTTATTACTGTCACATAGTTCATTTTTTTTTCAAAAATTACAATCCCCATCATTCATTTTTATTATTAAATTCACGTCTTGGCCGAAATAATATAAAATTAAATATGAATAACAAAAAATTTAACTAGTAGTACAAGACCAAATGTAAATAATAAGGTGTACAATTATCGTGCATATTTGTTTGCATTGATATTTCTTTAATGTATTATTTACAATTTCAGATACTAATTAGAAGATTACACTTATACGTTAAAGACACGAAAGGAACAGTACATTTTTGAATGCCGTACTTCTCTGCAACGAATCTGAATACGGAATTTTCAAAACTATTTAATACTTCGTATAAAAATATTCAACTTACCTCGTTTTAAAGCTTCTTCATAGGTAATGCAACATGTTTTTGATTCCTTGGCCCCCATATTAAATACTAAAAAACCGTTTAAAACACATAATGAACGACACTAAATCTAACGAAACTCCACTATCAGTGTATATAAACAACTGATAACCTAACACTCACAAATTATTTTTTTACAAATTACACATATTTACATTATATTATTAAAATCGGCAAAAAAACATCGATCATATTAGAATATACAAAACAACATTTACTACAACGCTTTTACACATTACAATTAGATCTAACACAATTTTCTTCCCAACTACTCGTATCTTATTCTCAAGAAAACATAACATCCCGATGTACTTAGTTCAACAATCTTAATCAATTATTTACGTTCTTCTCTTAGATCTGATAATATAATTTATAAGTCACCAAAGTAAATCAATTTAAAAATTTAAAATGATAAGTAACATATTTTTTTAATGTGTTGTATAAGAAAAATAAATCTAATAAATAAAAATTTTACATAAATTCATTCTTTATTTTTACGGTTTAATTCGATACAACACTATACAGATACTAATATTTTTATGGGCCAACAATTAAACAACTAATTTTATTAAATAAAAGAAAAAAATAATAAAAAAAATTAAATAATAGGAAATTTAAACTATTTTATTATTGAAAAATATTGCATTTCAAGGAAGACTATACGAATAAATCTGAGATAACAAATTTCATTCTAACTTTGTTCAATACAACTAAGTTTATAATCTATATTGTGTACAAAATTTTTCGACTTCAATTATTAGCATACTCGACAAGTTTATCATTATTACACGCTTTAACATATTAAATACGTTACCAGATAAATTCGTATAATTAATAATACAATAATTAATAATACAATAATTAATAATAATAAAATAATACAAGAGCGTCGATTGTTCTTCTACTTTATTATAAAAATCTTCCCATCATGGCCAGTTAATTAAATAGTTTCAAGGCTCCGGGGGGAGGGTAGCTGCCCCCCTGCCGACCACTGACGGTGCTCATGAAATAACCCAGCAATCAAACGTTGGAACTACAGCAGTATGATACAGAAAGAACATGAACTTGAATTATGTGATAATAGAATAGATGTAATATACTCTTAAAAAAATCATTGGCTTAGTTACTTTGAAGCTAGTTGTGCTCAGAGCCACATCTGAAGAAGAGTTTTCAGGGTTCAAACCCTCCCGAAATGTCTGCGAAATAATAACTGCTTGAATTAAATGGACCGAAATTCAGAATAAATTTATTTCTTTTCAATTTTTGACAAAAAAAAAGAAATTGGAATTTTTATGAATTCTATGGAAACGACTATTTTTTATTCCTTTCTATTGTAATGTTTAAATATTGCATATACAATAATTGACTACAAGGCTTCAATGTACTATTTATAAATAAATCTACTTCGTGATAACACACACACACACACACACACACACACACATGTATATATATATATATATATATACATTTATAAAAATATTTTCGCAACCCCCCCGAAATTTTGGTCTAGATACGGCCCTGCCTGCGCTTATCATATACTAGCTCTTTTCGACTAAACCACTCATAATTCTACTACACTAGTAGCATACAATGGTCATCGACATATGATCATTTTTAAGGAGAGACTAAAGAATACTTTATTCGGTTTAGGCTTAAGAATAATTATAGAAGGAGATTTTAATGCAAAAAATGTGAAGTGGAATTATATCAAAAGTAATTAAGAAGGAAAAATTATCAAAAACATAAAGAAAATAAATTGTTCTTGTGCCAAATGAGCCAACTCATTAGTTATCATGTATATAACCCTGAAGCACTGAGTTTTTTCAAAAACATATACAAAATCTCAAAATATTTTATAAAATATGCCATTGTTAAGCTCTGATCACATCCCAGTAATAATGGGTGTTACCATAATACCAACAATATGTAAGTTTTTAGGAAATGTCTGTATGAATGTGTGTGCATGTGGCATGTGTACACGCGCAACACACGCACACACACTATCCTTTTATGCAAATCTTTGGTTAAAATTTGTTGAAAAATTCATTATTAAAACATTATACATATATATATATTTTTTTTGGCATCGAAAATTCTACCCATTGTCTATATGATATTTAGTTTTGTTTACATTAATAATTATATGTTAATTCGTGAATTCAAAATAATATAATTAAATTAAATTAAAGAAAATTTAGTTATTCTATAAAACTGATAATTTTGTCACTTCCGAAAAGGGCCCCCCTAATATTTCCGTAGCCCCGGGCCTATCATACACTTAATCCGGACCTGGTTCAAACTCTTACTCAGTGCACTAAGTGAGCTAACTCTATGAATGAGTGCCATTAAAGAAACCATTCGCTGGCTTTGTAAATAAATTAAATTTTTTTTTCTCAAATACACGCATTTTATTTCAACACTGCTTTGACACACTCACAGCAGACGCAGTTAATCAGAATATAGATACCATTTTGAATGAAATCAACATAGAAGAGGATCTGTGTGAATTAGAAAAATTAGATTTAGATAAACTCAAGCTTTTGTTGGTAACTTTGATTCTTACTACCATATCATGCATCTAGAGCAATTATTTTGAAAGAAACTGATACCATAAAATTATTAAAAATTGGGGAAAAATGTTGAGCATATTTGAATCGTATTCTTGACACGAACTTAAGTATAGAATCGATAGAATCTACCAGGGGTGCCTATAAACGGTATCGGTCAAAAACTAAAAAACAATTTATTAGCAAGTAAAACAAGGTGCTTTAGTAAGCTATCAAGACTGCAGTTAAGCAAGGTGTAGCCGGACCGAATGTTCTTTTAAAGTCAATTAATGCTACTATTTCGGGATCACCGGACATTCAGTAAAAGTTTGTTGTAGAATGAAACAGAAAAAAAAACGTAACACACCCTAGAAATTAATGATACGAACAGCACACTGCAAGCAGACATAGATGCCAATGTAACTATAATTAGATTAAAGTCATTGAAACAAATAAGACGACCAGCACTTAAAGAATGTTTCACCAATGACTATAATGCCGATAAAAATGAAATCAAAACTGTGGGTTTGTGTGATTCTACCGTTTATTACAATATCCAAGCAACTAAAATTCAGGTTATTATGATGCCGAAGGATATTCGATTGTTGAACAATGTCCTTTTAGAACTTAATATTATAAAATGGGCAAATCATTCAGTTTTGTAAACGAGAAATGGGAACATGTTACGTATTTTTCCTGTTCTGCCATTAAAAGACTAAATGTATTTAAATCCTTATCATCATCCGGATAGGAAGGCAATTCTTCTTAAGTCGAATATTCATTTCAAATTCAATTACTGTTCTTTTACCTATGATTGCGCTTCCTAATCCTATCTTTCTAAATTAAATGTATTCGTCTCTGTCTTGGTGCTTTTAAATTTACAATCCCAGCAATAACTGGAGATTTGGCTTCTAACAAAACCCTTATTTTAGTTAGCTCATTTTCGTCTCATATAATCTGTAATATTCTTCCATATTTTTCCTTTAATTGCTTTGATTTCCTTTACCCCTCCAAAGTATTTTTTCTTTCTAATTCTAGTCTCTCTCCCAAGCTATTATTAAACAGGAATTTCACACTACTATCAATTCCTTATTTTCTACTTTTATATATATATATATACTGATAGTTTGGAAAGACCTGTTGGTATCGGAACTTCTTTTATTCTTCTCGACTTTAATTTTTCTGAACCTTTTCTACTTCTTTCCGCTATGTTTTTACAGTCGAACTAATGACTATTCCACGTGGAATTATTTATATTGTCTCTAATCAGTGTTTATTCAGTTATCTAATTATTGCCGACTTTATTAGTGCCTTTTAATCTATTCATCGTTTTCTCCCCAACTGCTGCGACTTCATCATTCGTCAGTATGCAGTCTCGCATTCATGAGCTTTTTTTTCACCAGTCCATCCATGTTGATTTGTTATAGGTTCCTACTCATAGGGTCGTATTCGATGAATGATGCTTTGATTAAGGCTGCTGTCAATTCCAACTTCTGTTTTAAGAAAATTACAGCTTCTTATTGTCTATCCCGTCGCGATAGCCTAGTTGCTAGAGTGTTTGACTTCTGATATGGAGGTCACGGGTTCGATCCCGAGCGACGACGAACTTATTACAAGAATTAAATCAAATAAATAATCACTAATAATCACGTGGAAGGCAATGGCAAAAACCACTACGTACAACATCATATGCGCGCTAGGTCAGTACACAGCAGACCCACACGGGATTGCACTTGTAGCGCGATAAAAAGCGGCTACTATCAATTCCGAATGTAGTCTTGAGTGTGTACACCTGCATTGCATATAATAATTGCCTAGTACACTATCTATATCTGTACAGCTGAGATGTACGAATAGGTAGTCGCCGACGCTCAGAAGCTGAGTATGGCACTATAAAGAAGAAGAATTGTCTATCCTTATGCAAAAAAAAAATTTACTCTAGATTTTGATCAGATATTTATCCTTCTTCCTTTATAAATAATCACTCCTTCGATTTCTCCATTTAACCCAATTTTACTTCTGATCCTTGGTTCTTACAGTTACCTTCAGTGCCGAATTAAGCAAGTGCGGGGCCCGTAGCAAATTCTATCAAGGGGTCCTTATGAATTCTTAAGTATAAAGTGGTAAAACAATAATTCAATACTCAATGTGTTTATTTTCCATCTATAGGTTACAAATTATGTTAGTGTTTAATGGTAAAGTACAAAAAGCCAGAGTTGAGATTACCCTGGCAATTTAGAATAATTTTGATAAGAAACTAACATTTTAAAACTGACGATTAATAACGACGAACTTTTATTGTTTTTTAAACTTTTACAAAGTAACTTTTCTAGATTTAATGTGGGCGAATTTAGAGATAATGCGATACGAATATCAATTTATCTGAGCAAATCATATTCTATATTCATCAAAGAGTTATAATTCAGACGTTCTTGACTCATCGTGTTCCACCTTAATTCATTTTTTATACGCTTCAATGTCGAAAATGAACGTTCGCCACTGCAGTTAGTTATCATGAGAGACCTAAGTTGGACGCTAAATACTATCAATTACTATAAATGTGCAGAAATACATGGGACTTTCATTACGGATACAGACTTGCATTGTACAAGTCACTTGTTGGGAATACAGTGTGTTTCTGTAGCTCTGTGTTTTTCTAACACCTAAAAAAGAAAACCTTAAAGCAAAAAATCTACTTTACACAACATAAATATTTAATAAATGCCTGTAAAGCTTATAGGACAATTTTTCACAGCGCCGTTGTTGCTCTTACTGAAGTCTTTCCACTAGACCTTAAAATTAGCTATAAACCAATCATTTTTACCATGAAAAACCATAAGACGACATCAGATACTTCAACATAGAAAACCTCAATTTGTGCAATTCAACTTCGGCAACTAAATTTCAAAAATTTGCATTCTTAGTTTTAAAATCAAAATTTACTTGCAAAAATAACAACCTACAGTGATTTACATTACTCAGTTAAATAAATAACATTATACTTAAAATCTACTCATTAACATATACAATTTTCAATATTAATACCCGGACAAGACAAGCTACCCTAGATGGTAAATCAAACCGAAATCAATCACACGCGTCTTTCAGAAAAGAAAAAAAAACAAATAAAAATATTATTGTTTATTAAATAAGCACACAGTGCATAACCCACCAGATCATGTAGTATTAAGTTTTCCAAACCCCGTTGTACCAAATAGAAAAAAAAAAAAGAAAAAAAAAAATGAAAGACAATTTGCAAAAGCATGTGAGGATTATAGAACAATATCCTTGATGAGTCATCTTTTGAATATTTTCTTACTTATAATTCATAATAGAATTAGAATTAAATGTGAAATGGACCTTGATGATACGCAATTCGGATTTAGACAAGGAATGGGTACACGTGAAGCCTCATTTACTATTAATACTATACTTCAAAGATGTTGTGATATGAAAAGAGATGTCTTCTTATGTTTCATCGACTATGAAAAAGCCTTCGATTGTGTGGTACACGAAAAGTTAATGGACATCCTGAACAGAATTGGTATTGATAAAAATGACTTAAGAATAATCAAGAATTTGTATTGGAGACAAACAGCTGAACTTGTTGTAGGAAAAAATGTGAAAATTGATTTTAAAATTAAAAGAGGGGTCCGTCAAGGATGTATCCTCTCTCCATTGTTATTTAATCTTTATGCAGATAAAATTTTCAAAGTGGCTCTGAAAGATGTCAACATTGGTATTAGGATTATTGGCAGGGTAATCAATAATATCAGATATGCCGATGATACAGTCTTAATTTCAGATTTCATAAAGACCTTAGAAAAATTATTAGAGAAAATTAATATTTCTGGGAAACAATACGGACTAACAATAAACGAAAAGAAAACGAAATGAATGTTTATAAGTAAAACAAATAATACTTATGGAAAACTGGGGGTAAATGGAAAAGAAGTGGAACGTGTTGAAAGATTCATGTATCTAGGCTGTCACATAACAGAGACCTTAGATCCTGATTTTGAGGTAAAACAAAGATGTGCTTACACAAAAACAGCATTTACAAATATGAAGAATCTGCTATGCAACGACACTCTGAGCTTGTCAATCAGGCGAAATATGGTCAAATGTTATATCTATTCAATTCTACTTTATGGGATAGAGGCAGCAACCCTTAACAAAAAGCAACTGGATAGGTATGCAGCACTAGAAATATGGACACTTAGAAGAATGTTGAAAATACCTTGGACAGCAAAGATGACAAACGAAGAAGTACTGAAACGAGCCAATACTGAAAGGACATTATGTAAAACAATAAAACGACGTAAAATTGAATATTTTGGATATATAATTAGAGGAAAAAAAATGTGACATCTTACATTTAGTCATAGAAGGGAAAATTCAAGCTAAAAGAGGGCCAGGAAGAAGAGAAGCGGAATGGTTGGACAATATTAAGGACTGGACTGGACTCAATAATCTCAATGAACTAATTAGAAAATTGGAGAAGAAAACGCTGTAATGATGGTGATCGTCAACGCTCAGGGACTGAGTATGACACTCTTAAGAAGAAGAAGAAGTTTATTACTTAAGTTTTATTGTAAGAAGGTTCTAGGTCAAGATTAAGCTTAACGGCGGTGCTTGGCTTGGCGCCTTTGTACGCAGACTCGTATTGTAAAAAAAAAACGCTATTGAAATACAATTCTTAATCAAAAAAAAACTCCCCCCCAAATGTCTCTCTGGATCCGCCCCTGACTAATAGTAAGGTGTATTTGAGTGCACCAAAATGGTGAATATTCTTAGTGATGAAAAATTTCCAATTGTGCAATTCGATAATTACCCAAAAGAATTTGATCACTGGAAATTTTAAGTAGAAATTTAGCTTGAGTATAAAGGCGTCGAGGAAGCCATTGTAAAAGAAGTGGATAAAAATGTAAATATAAAAGCAAGAAAAATCAAGACGGAGAATACATGAGCCATTATCGTTTAATTTAACCACCACTTATATGTTTCCGAAAAAACATAGATTGAGAAAAAAAACTTTTACAATTGTCGTATTGTCAACTTGAAGTAGAAAAATCGCACCCAAAGTGTTGACATTCGTTAGGATCTCCAGCACATCAAAAATCTTGTATTTCGTTGGTAGCATTTTGCCATAAGCCAATGTCATTCTGGTATTCTACTTCTAGATGGACTACGTTTTGATACAGTAATTAGACTTCAGTCTTGGCCTCACTTTCCTCTGCATCCACTAAAGTAGCTCTTTCTTGATCTTGGCCAGTCTGTTCAGAACACAAGCAATACCTAATCATTAAAATTACATTATTTGCTTTCATTTCTGTGTATAAAAATACTTTTGATTTCACTCAATGGCAATTTTATAATTCCTAATCCTCATAGTATGTTCAAAAATAGGAATCTTTTATCGCATCATAAAGAGAAGATTAGAACGCAAACACCTAAAACATAGATAGTTTTCACTCCTAATACTTAAAAACCCACCTGTTAAGGGTTTTTACAAAAATATTCTAATTAAATCGTCTTGAAACCAGTAAAAATATGAGATGTAATATAAAAAAGCACGGCAATAATATTGTCATTGAGGGTTTGCTACTTGCAAATCTTCAAATTTAATTTTCGCTCGAAGAAATATTTTCAAAAAAAAAAAAATTATCTCGGGACGCAGGGTCTCAAGGCAATGGCTTACACAGCCTAATAGATAATCCGGTTCTAACAGTCAGCCATATTAATATTCGGTCACGGCGTTGTGGAACAGATGAACGCATCAAACAGATGGAAATAAAGTTTTATAAGTCATTTTTTTAACGGAATAACACAAAGAAAAACCTAAATATATACATGCAAAAAAAAATATATATAAATGAAAAAGTATCACAGTTCTGGTAACAGCGAACGCAAAAAGTTAAAATTGGTGTGCCACAATAATATTTGGGCAACGACGGACCAAAGTCTATTAAAATTTAACAAAATAGTTTAATGTTCCTCATAGTAAAATTTTAAAATTAAAAAAAAAATCGAAAAGAAAAGGTAAAACAGAATAAAGGAAAACTGGTTGAAGTAAATATACTGAATTAAAAAAAAAAAAATTACATGGTTTAAATTTCAATAAAGCATTAATATTAATACTGGTGAACCAAAATTTACAGAACAAACCAACAAATTTGCTGAAAAACTAAGTACACATAATTTTTAGTGTTCATCTTTATACATAGAACAGTTTTATAATTGCTTTGTATTGCTTCTTCAAAAACCGCTGCAGAATTATATAGAATAGCACTCACATTTGCCTCTAACATAGGTAAGAAGATCTTTCATTTAATCTATAATTGGCAACACAATTAAATGCCGGGGAAATATATGGATAAAAAAATAAAAATAAAGCTATTGATTCAGTATGTACGTTAGCGTTATTTTATAAATAAAAAAAAAAAAAATGTTATGTATGTCAAAGAAGTATATGATTATTAATTATCGATTAAAAAAATTAAGAAAGTTGTGTTTCACTTTTAATTGCTTTTTGTATAAACGCGATCCAATAGTCGTAAGTTGAAATTTAATCGATAGTATTCCGAATTTGTTATCATAATGAGAGGTTTAACTCAAAAAATAAAGCGTACCGGTTGGTTTTAAGCAAATGTATCAATAATTTAAATAGTGATCAGTTTTAACGTGGTATGAAAATTGAGTAGGTTGTAAATGAACTTTAAAGCGAATTAAAAGGAAGATACCAAAATTTAAAATTATGCTAAAATCGAATAATGGAAAAACAGGTATTTATATATTTATTTCGAACTCATTATCTCATATTAAATTGGTGTGAAATTTGTTTGTATATATATAAATATATATGTATGTATTTTTTTTCAGGTAGTTTCAAAAAGAAAAAAACTTCAACTTTAGATTTTGCTCAAGTAGCTTCGACGTTGTCGTTTGTAATTATTTTGCTGGTGGTAGGTGTACCGTTATGGTGGAAATTGACTGAAGTGAAAAGAAGTTTTTTCCCTTACAATGCTATTGAGGATTTGTCCAATAAAAACATCAGTTTTCTACTAAAAATAGGTGTTGTTTCCAGCGATGAAACGTTTAGTATATTTGAAAATGGAATTCCCTTTTTGTGTTACAATTTAAGTTAGTATAGAAAGATATCTGTAGAAAACAAGTTGTAACTTAATTTTCACGTATTTAATTAGATAATATTTTTAGGTATTTTTACGGTGCGAGTAGAGAAAGTTCTTATTAATAATTTAAGAATTACGAATGTGACCCATTTGGAATCATTAGAACATATTCATCCCAGCGATGCTGGATCACTGCTACTTGTGGAGGTGCCATCTTTGCTTCCTAATGAAATAATTATGAGTAGACATCGGACAATGTATTTTTCATCAAAAACTGGTAAGTTATTCTCAGTCCATGTTGTGTGAAATAATTTGGTATATTTGTATTTTTTTGAAATCTGAAATTACTGTAGTTATCACTTTTGTATTCATTATAAAATTTTACATTTTTTTACGAATTTTAAGTTTTAGTTTTTTAAGGTTAGTTTTGATTGTTTAATTTTTTGATCTTCTGTTTTTTAATTAAAAGTACTTCGTGCAGTTATAAATCAGTTTTTTTCATTGCGAAGTTTGTATTTTATTGGATATGAGAGAAATATTAATTTACTTTACTGTAATATTTGTATTTTTTTCTTTCTTTTTGTGAAAAGGTTTGGACAGAATTTTTGCTGTTTTAGAAGAAGTCGTTTTTGTTGAAGAAGAAATTAAGGAAACGATAGATACCATAATGTCACCAGGATCAGTAGCAAATAATATTAATCAGCTACGTAGAGTACGTGCCAATAACCGGTACGATATAATATTCACAACGGTTTATTCCGAACCTACGATGTATACATTAGAATATGATCAGAAATGGACTATTGATCGTACGTTTTTTGTTCATATGATTAATATATTTATAATAAAAGATAATCCGAATGGATATTTATATAATGTAATTTGACATGATGTCTAATATGTGAATCGATCTGTTAAAGTGTTTTTCGTGAAGCTATTGTTAAATTTTAATTTAGAACTAAGCGTAGACACTTTTTTGCTTTCATATATTTATTGAAAATGAAAAACTGCGCGAATTTTTTCCATTCTAGTCACTTGTATATTAAACATCAGTAAGTTTTTTTTTATTAATAAGCTTTTCATAAAACTTCAGGTCATTCTGCGTATTTTAATATAATCCAATTTAAATACTAAATATTTTACTGAAATAAAGTTTTTATTTAATTTTTCTGAAATTTATTACACTCTTTAAGTCTCAGTCTCATTAAAAATGATGTAGTAAATAAAGCATTTGTCATATTTGGGATGATAATACAATATTAATTTAATACGATGGATGATGAGTGTTTAAAGTACAGAACTATTTACGAGTTGAAGGTGTGTAGTACTGCAGATATCTTATACTATATAACGAATTATGATTTTCTATTCTGTTAATCGTGATATTTGATTTATACGCAGATTTGTTTTTTACAAGAATCTATAAATTTCGTAAATTTTTTATAATTTGTTAAGAATAATTTTATATTTTTATCGTTTATCTCACGTCTCATAATTTAGTGCTGTCTTAGTAAGTCGAAAATTTTTCGTCAGAAATATGTATTTTTGAAAACAACACAAATATCTGGTGCAGGAGTAGTGTAATTCAATTTCATCTTAAAAAATAATATAATTTAACCGGTTAAAATATACAGCCATCGATTACTTGATCTTTGCATTTCAAAACTCAATTTCGTGTTTATAAATGCCTTTGAATTATAGTTAAAATTAGTAATCGTGCGTTAGAAATACACGAATTTCTAAGTATATAGTTATTTTCAGTAGACAGAATTTAATCTCTTAATTGTTTATCTTGGTTACGTAATAAAGCCAATGCAAAAGCGTTTCTATATAATTGAGCAATAAAAACTTTTTATGTTATTTTGAGATTGTATTAGATTCAACCAGATTTAGGTATATCGCAGGTTTAAAAAATGCAGTAATGCTATGAGATAATAAAATTAAAAAGATGGTAAACAAGAAAAATATATTAGTATACTTATTGTAAATATAAAAGTGTCTTTATTTTAAGAAAATGTTATGAAAATTCGTTACTCTTTTTTTTTTAACGAGAAAACAATATTAATTTATGAATTTTTTAAAAAAAGTTGTTGAAATGTATGAAAATAATCGTACTTATTTTAAAATGTAGACCAAATGTAATATATACATATTTTTAAACTAGTCTAACATAAATAAAAAAACTAAACTGAAATTTTTATGAAAAATGAATTCTTATGTAATTTAATTTTTTCCTTCACAAAATACGGTTTTAAAAAAGCACAATGATTTAGTTTTGTTATTTTATTTATGAAAACATTCTTCCATTATTCATCGACCATGGTTTTATTATTTTTAAAATATCAAAATACTATATTTAGAGAAACATTATTTATAGGTTTCGGAAATGAAAAAAAAAATGACCTCGCTTATATTTCGATTTGTTTATTGAATTATTTTGCTAAGGTTATGTTGCAATTTTATTATAATGGGAAGTAATTACGAAGTAAAAAAATGAAAAAAACCTGTTTTTAAATTTAATTTAAATATTTTACGTTTTAACCTCTTAATTTGTATAAAATTTCATGTTTTTAATCAAAAACAAAATGTTCAAAACCCGATATTACCTATCAAGGAAACGCCGGTATAAAATAATTAGTACATTAATGATTAATTAATTACAAATAGTTTTCGAAAGGAAACTATTTTTTTTTTTTTTTGGTTTGTATATACTTTCTCATCTGATTGTGTATGATATATATTTTAAATCGAAATGTTTTTACTAAGTGACTTTGATCTGTCGTTATTATTTTTCACTGTCTCTTTTACTTCATTTTTATAGATACTAAATTTTTTTTTTTTCATTATTATTAACATTATTTATTTCATTTATATCTAAATGCTTGCTTATTAATTTATTTTTTAAAGGTTAAATATTTGATATTTTTTTAGAATATTTCAAACCGTTTCTGGAACATTTATCTTCGGTAGCAGAATTCTCTGTAAGATCTCATTGGTTATTCGATGTTAACTTGCAAGTAACACCGGAATATATTAAGACCAAATCAGAAAATTACTTTTCGTTTACTTACAATCAGATTCCTCAGATTATAACACCGCTTGAAAATCGTTTAGGTACGTTTAGGAAACAGTCCTATTACATATTATATTTTGATGACATTCCGTGTCTGTTGACATAAAATGAGAGTAGTACTTTTGGGATATAGATTTAGTAATTAGTTCAAAGTTAGTTTTAGCATCAAAAATGTTTTTAACGAAAAGATATAAAGTGAAACTTGTTTTGAAGAACTAGGACTCATTTTCAATGAAATATATATATATATATATATATATGTATTGAATAAAAATAATCCTCAAAAATAAGTGTGATCAATTTTTAAACTATTATCATTTATGATAGAAGAGAAATGGAAAAGATTTGCGAAAGGTTAAAGCCAATTTGACATAAAAGCAAAATATTTTACCATTAATGATGAAATCAAATGTAGCAATAATTTTTGATTCTAAGATGACGTAATAACTCTGTTTGTTTTCAAAAATCTCTGTAATAGAAAGATTTCTTTTCGTTTATTCATTAATATTTTTTTTGTTCTTTTAGGTTCGGGCGTTAGCAAAAATCCGTGCGTACATTTTGTTTTATACGTATCAAAGTGTTCAGATAGTCCAATTTATTTCACGGATAGGAATAATGTGAAGTCATTGGCCACGCTTTCAGCTCGATGGGGAGGCATTCAAATTGTAAATCCGCGGAAACAACATTGCAATGCTTCGAAGGTAAAACTGAAGCCGAACAGTGCCGTAATAATGAACATATTTATCGATCAGTTTCGTTTACTATTTGGTTTGCATAATTTTACGAAAACGGTGACGATCGTACCGTTATTACGTGAAACGTTGCCGGTTTGTAAATGGGAACTAGATATATTGCACCGATTAAAAATAACCGAATTGTTTATTTCGTCGAAATTAACGTTATTGTCGTTGTCCAAATTGCTCGGTGAAATCAGCAATATAGTGATTACGGAAGAAGTTAGTGAAGCAGTTATACAAGCAGTTGATGATATAAACAATGTCTTGATTCACTCAATGGAAGGTTCGACAGACACAGCTTTGAATTATAGCAAGAAGTCGTTTGATAGAACCGAATATGCTTTTACGCATCATTCGTTGCTGGCTTTATTGTATTTTCCGGACGATCAGAAATACGCCGTTTATATACCGTTATATTTGCCCGTCATGATACCGGTTTTTATGTCCTTTAACATTGTGTTTATAGTGATTCGCCGATGGTTTGGTATCAAATCAGATATTACTGAACCGTTAGTGAAAGAAGAGAGCAGCGATGAGGATAATAATATCGATGTTACTGAAGATGATAAAAAAAATTTGTAAAAGTTTCTCACGAAAAAAGAATTGGCATTTTTCTATATTATAGAGGCGTCCTCCAGTTTCAAACAAAAAATAAATAAATAAATAACAATAGTTTTCTAAGTACTTTTTTGTGCGGTCAAGTATGTTTTTTTCCTTTGAAAGGCGACTGTTTGGTAATTCTCTATTAACTGCGCCAATTGAAATAAAGATTTAAAGGTAGTATCATTGTGTAAGTTTATATATCTCATCGCTGTTGGTTGTTGGGCAGTGGAAAGAGTAAGTTGATGTACTCCATGGAGTTCCGATAATTTAAGAAAAAGTTTGGATGTGATTTACACGTGTTATGCGAAAAGCTGGATAAAAAGTTATGTTTGAATGTTGTAGAGAAGCCGATTTATAAAAAAAAGAAGAATAAACAGTTATAAATTCATTTTCGCTACGAACTGTAATATTGTCTCTATTGCAATAGAGTTGGTTTTATGTTTTTTTTTAGTTATTGACTGTACGCTAAGAGGTATTATTTTATCTATTTTATTTGAATAACAATAATAATTAATTTTAAAAAAGTATTTTTTGTTTGCTAAAAAGTGAATAAAAGAATATTTTTATTTAAGGTATCTCCGATTTACGGATCTTCACGACATTAATATAACTCGTAATTAGTGAGACGTCGGAAAAAGGTACGATTTAGTTTCTCTTTACCTTTTATCTATATTCCAAGAATGAACAACCTTTTGTAAACTTTGAATGTTGAAATAAATTGAATTTTTCTCCCGCAGGTCACATCGAATATTTTTTACCATTTATTTTTAATTTTTAGGATAAAGTAATTTTATGTTGTTTATCATTTGTGTCCAATAATTAAAAAATAATTATCTTTCTACCATAAATATAGTTAAATTACTAAAATGCAACATAATAAATTAAAGAAAATTAAAAGCCTAATTAATTATATGTACTATTTCCTACAACGCTGCCGTAAAATTTATAATAGCTTCGTAGATCGTATATTTTGAAAAATATAAATTTTAGACAAGACGTTAATTTAAGAATTGCGTTGTATGTAAAAAACTGATTTCCAAATTTACATCAGTTATTCTATTTATGCATTTAAATTTGGTATCAGTTTTTGCGAACATTTATTCCTATTTATAACAAAGAACCAAATAAAGAATAAATGTACCACTTTGCGTGTTCAATTAAATTCGAAAATTCCTCGTATAACTTATCTGAAGATGATACATAGGTGCCCGTAGAGTAAGGCTAGTGGAAGACGTCTCCCCCTCCCCCTGAAAATGAAAAAAAAACAAATCAGAAAACCTCTGAAAAATAAAATTAGTTGCATTTAATAATAAAATCTGTACATATATTATATATCATAAAATAAACTCACTAAATTTATAAACCGAGGTGTTTAAATTTTTTCAAAAGAAGTTTAAGCATTAAATTTGTCAAAATAGTTCGACAGCTTCGGAAAATGAAATAAACTATAAAATACTTCCAAAATTTTAATACGATCGTATATTGTCGTGCGACATATTGGCTGTATATTTTCTTAATGTTTTGTTTCAACAATAAAAGCTTTCCGTAAAATGCTTCGAATCTGATAAAACCGTGAAGTAGTAATTATTTTCGTATCTATAAATAGTTCAGTTTCTTCTCTAATATTTAAGATTATTTCAGATCTAGTCAGAACAATAATGCAGAGATCTTGCATATCAGTTCTCAGAATCAATGAATAGTTTTAGAAATTCGCAATGATTTGATGAGGATTTTTAAATAACGTTTATGCCCTTAGACGTAACAGATACGATGTTATCCAACTGTATCGATTTTGCATATAAACTCCGATGAATAACGCAGAAGCGTATAAATAAAAATTTTATCATTTCTCATTTTTCGTTTAAAGAAAGAAATAATTTCTTTGAAAAAGGCAAAATACATTTATTAACTTCGGTTTACTTGAAATTTGGCCTACTAAAATTAATCTGTTGGACAGCTTAAAATGCTGATGAAAATTAATAAAAAATAAAACCTACATCAGGATATGTTTTGTTCGTTTCTTATTTACTTCGGAATTTAAAAAAGGAAATAAATTTTTTTTTAAATATAAAAATATAAGTCCCTGTCATAAGTAATGTACGTAATATAGTAGTTTCGGCGATGTTGTCAGTACTATTTCGATGGAATTAGTATAGAAGTTATCATGGATAGCACACATATATGCCTGCAGTAGTGTTTCCCGATTTATTTGTCACGTTTTGCTTTTTATTCCTGAGACTGGCCATCACTGGAATGCGTTTATTAACCATCTAGATAGAATAAGAGTTATTATAGTTCTACAGTTTCTCAAAATTGAATCCTTTCTAGGCAATGGCCGAAAATACATGAACAATCGTTTGTTCACTTACACATCTCCATTTTTTATATTAAGAAATTTTATATTATCTAGTCAAACGTAAGCGAGTCTTAGAGAGCTGTAGACGGTTATTTTCTGTAAATCAATTTACGAAACAAAAACAGATGACTAGTGTGTACATTCTCTTAGATGTTTTTTTTATTTTTACACTAATAATTCGCATTTACTTTAACGTCAAGGATAAGTAGTGTACGATGGCTTATTAAAAATTTTTATAATCGCGTTTGATGTTCTTTTATTTTTTTCCCAAATTTTACATTTGTTTAAATTTTCAAATTGAAATATTTGATATTCGCAGTCGTATTCGATGTTTATTATTCTGTTCGTGGAGCCGAAAAATTATTCTCTACCAAAGATTCCAAAATGAACGTAGCATGCAACACACTTTTTTTCTCTTATTTATATAATTCATTTCCCCCCTTTATCATATCTGAAAGATTTTTTGCGCGTGTTTTCCGTTTTCCTGCTATTTTTATTGTTTATTCTTTGATTTTTTTCTTCGTGTACGTTTTAAAAACTTTCTCTGATGTATGTATACATTGATACGTTATTTTAACGTATCCTATTTTTTTCCTTTCGTACTTTTTTCAATGAATTTTAATTTTACCTTCCCCGAAGGTTATTTCGTTCGTCTGTATCCGTTTCTTTTCTGTCTTTACTATTATATCGAATAACAATACCGTGTTTCATATTATATATGTATGTTGATTAAATTACATGTTTTTTTTTCTTTCTTGTTATATATGCAATCAGTTTCGGTTTGTGTAAGTCTGTTTTTATTCATTAGTTCATTATTTTACTCTCGTAGTATTCTTGTATACTTTATTATTTCTTTGCCTCTGCCTTATGAGAAAATTTAGCGAAAAAAATTTTGACGGAATTTGTTACGTCGGGATATTTTATTTCAAATCGTCAAAGGACTATATATAAAACGCGCATAATAGGTTTTTTTTAGCCGCGAGGAAATTTCAAATTAATTTTGTAATTATTTTTATCGCCGAAATAAAATATACACATCTTTTTTCTTCGCTTTGGCGCAGTATTTTGATATTGAAATATTATCGGTTAAATCGTGAAAAAAAATTAATTTCATTTCACAGTAATATATAGCCGTAAGACTTTGGATCTTCTAAGCAGACTGCTGTTTATCTCTTATTTATTTATTTTCAATGATGTTCAAAAGTTTTTAGTGTATATTGATGCATTCAGGTTATCGAAGATCGCACTATATTATGGCGTGTGCGAAGAAAACGTACGGGTTTTGAGTAAAAATTCACGACGTAGAATAAATTACTTTAATGAACGTTAAATAATTGTATGAAATACACGCGTCTCGAGTTGAATTTTTCGCATACTTCAGGAACTGCTAGCAGCAACTGATTTCGTTCGTCTTATCATTATTATGGTGCGGGATATTAGTTGTAGAAAATTGAATTTGATAAGGTGATTTCGGTGTCGTCGGCAACACGATAAGGCTACATCAGTAGGTACCGGTATTGTTTTTAATCTCGTTTTTGATAAGAATCTGTGTCTAATGATACGGCTGAACGATTATAAATTATTCTAGTCCAAGGTGATGCGCGTGCGTATGTCATATAATAAACAATAAGGTACACAATAAAAGATCGTCAAAAAAATAAAATAAAAACGAAAATATCGATTAAAGTATCGAAATAGAACGGTTAAATTTTCCTTCGGAATAGATCGGTTACACTGATTTGTTGTTGCACACATTTCCTCGAAAATCAGTTGCACGGAAGAATTGTCGGGTTTTGAAATATCATCACTCATTTTCTCGGTATTTGAACACTTATTCCAAAACTATTTCGTATTCGTTCGCTGTGTTTGTTCTAAATGTGCTGTGTAAGCCTTTCAAGCTTTCCTATCGAAAAATACATGAATTTTCATCGTCTTTTTTTCTAGTTTTTAATCGATCCTAGTTAAAAGGTTATCTCGCTATCTTCCCGAAAAACAAAAAATTATTATTCCACCTTGATTAGTGCACTTCTCTAGTGACAGCGGTGGTTTCCTATTCATTCAGCGTTGCTTTTGTTACTTTTAACTTCTGCCGTTTCGGTTTAATTACAATAACGTAGTAATGATCAGATTAATTGTTTCTTCCTATGTTTTAATAACATTCAGCTTGTTCCTGGCGTTATTTATCGACAATTACAGTTGCAGCATTGAAATCGCAAGAGAAACCCTCAGACAGTGCAATGAAACCTACCCAGTTTCAAGAGGTATTTCACAATTAATTTATACCGTATTTAAAAATAAAGTCCCGCTGACGTTTTTACTTTTTTCCGAACAATTACAAATTTACGTAATTTTTACTTAGAATTTTCTGATATTCGCTTGATAATTTATTCTTTGCGTTGTGCATCGACGAGAAGAAAAGAAAAGAAAGCCATCGGGTAAATATTTTGGCACAAAACTCATACTTGTCTGGGGGATGCAAATAATTTAACCTTACATGATTTGGTATACGAGCGGGAATACTAACGACTTTTTTTTTTTTTTTTTTTTTTATAAAAATTTTGGATTCCACGATGACTAAAAAATATTAACGTTTTTATTTGCAAATGAGTAAATAAATATTTTTTAACATTTTCATGTAATAACGTCAAATGAAAAATAATCGGTAATGTTGATTATTTAAAGCGACACGCTGTATGCACCTTTTAATATACTACTCGCATTTACTTTTGCATTGTTTGCGCAATCTTCTTATTTACTTTTTAACAGTTAAGACAACTTTACGGGTTATCTTTTGGAAAAATTTTAGGTATTGCTTTTCATGTTTTTACAGAGCTGATGGCGGCAGTGCTACACTTTCTTCTTGCCGCCAATCAATCGTTTTCGGATATTAAGAAGGAATGGAAATATAAGAATCAGTTTAAAATTCTAATCATATAGTTTCAATTTGGTTCGGAAAGTTTGGCCGTTTTCTCGCGCAATAAACGTTTTTTATTTTTTCCCCCGTTTCGGTTCGACATTAATTATCACTTAGCGACCTACTAACCTATAAAATTACTTTTTTAATCCATTACTTCCAAGCCTTCGAGAAAGAATAAACAGAACAGCGGTCAGACTATGTTACATAAAATAAAGAGATAGAAATATTTTTTTTTTATTATACTGTAATGATACCATTTTTATTTATTTATTTATTTATTTATTTTTTAATATTTCAATAAATACGGTATTAATATCGTTAACCGAGAGTACTTTAACTTGAACCAAAATTTCTTTTTGTAAATAAGTTTAAACATTACGAAAGGCCCCATTTAACAGTAAAGTACATGATAATATTACATGTTGCGTAAATAAATGCCGAAGTTAAATCATTGGAAAAAAAAAAGGCTAATCCCTCAAATTCAAACAGTTTGCAATTAAATAATAAATGGTTAATGTCACATCCTTAAAACTAACAAACACGTGATTTTACTCAATATTGGTTGAATCAATTGACAGCTTAAAAATTTAAAGAATAGACTATAGTCGTGATCGACAAATGAGTCTGGTAAAATTAAAGAAAAAATTGAAAGTAAAGTCTGTAATAAGATTTACCTAAGTTGGGCTACTTCGTATAAAATGTAAAATCAGCCTACTTATTATTACCTCCTTCGGTAAGATCGATCGATGGAATGAACGGAAATGTACGTAGCTCACCTTACCAGTTTGTTTAATTGCAAGGTCAACACGATTATGAAATATTACATCGCGGTGAATAAAGCAAAATTTAATCTACTACGCTATTGTTCGAACAGATTTTGGTCCTGATGTCGCAGATAAAAGGCTGGCTTTTATAATTAAAACGACTATGTTGGAGAGCCCAGAGTGCTCTGAGCTTATTGGATTATACGATAAAATTTTCCTTGCAATTCATTTGACATCCCACTGGTGAAAATTACGATAAAAAAATTCCATTATAAATACTAAGTTCGAAAATTGTTTGTACAATTCGTTAGTTGTTTAGAGATCTCTAAGGAAAGATAAATAAATATCTAATTGAACCGGTTGAATGTCGTATGTTATATCGAAGTATCTGGAAGGGAAAATAGGGCTGGACTAAAAAGGATTTATTAATTATATGAAAGGCGACATTTTAGGGGGGGGGACCTCCGGCTGCTTATGTAAATGGATCGTTTTAAAAACAAAAGGTCCGTTCAGGTAACTACAATATTTAAGAATCTGTCTATTAGAACTATTCTTCGGATGGAAGGTGATGGAATTTTACATTTCATTTAAAGACCACTAATAGAGCATTACATCTAATATTACGCGTGATATGCCTCAAACCTATTGTAACGAATTAAGTTTGCTTCAGTCATGTGTTGAAGGGAGTTGAATAAAAAAATTGATCCATCAACCTAAATCTAGTAGTTAACTGATAAAACAAATCTAGCGTGATTGGATTTCTCGCTCCTGATGAATTATTAATTGCCTCTTTAACGGAAAGTGATAGTGTTCCACTGAATCAGTGTGTGAATATGGAAAGTCCAAGTTAACTTCGAATCATGACATAAACCAAAATATTTAATTTGCTTAGTGCACTCGCTGAACTAGGTTTGAATTTTAGTTTGAACATCACTATTATTAAATGGGTGCAGGGTAAAAACAGGGGGAAGGGCGATTAAAGGGTGATAGATCAAAGTCAATACTTCCAGAAAAATTATTGACCAAGATTTGGTTATTTAAAATATAATCGTTTTTTTTTTTTTTTTTTTTTTTTTTTTTTACGTATACAATTAGAAAATGACGATATCTAAAAATAATTTACATAAAGGTTTTACCGTAGAAACCGGGATATCGATAGAACATAGCGGATGCTAGCGATGTTATTGAATGCTCTCTTTGTATCGAAGAAATAAGCTACAAGAAATTCTTTTTCGATATATGATAAATATCGAATAAAGCTTATACACTTTCACAAGTTTCCTCTTTCGTTACGAAATCGAAACATATAAGAAGATAATGTATGTACCCCTATCCTCAGCCCACCACAGTTAATGTCCTTAACTGTAATTTCAGATGAGTTCCTAATGTAAGAAGATGAAACCTTGTTTGTAGTTTTCCAGGTTTTTAAATGGGAATGATTAGAGACCGTCTTCAGTTCGTTGAGATTCTCACCGAAATCTTCTAAGAGCCGTATTTCGATGCTAAAATTTTGATTTGCATATCTTGTTCCTTCAGCGAGGAGGATGTTCCCTACTTCTGTACATGACGCTTTAGGTAGGATATTATTGCAATGCTAAAAAGAAGAAAGTATCACGAAAAAAAAATTATTCAATTCTATGTTTTAAACCAAAATTGCGATTCCACTTTAACCGTCTTCTTTGCCATCCCGGTAACAGTAAAAGTGTTTTGTATATTAAATACTTTAGATTAAATGATGATGTTTCAAAAAAAGTTTATTTAAAAGACCTCTTATTCATTCACACTTGTCAAAAAATAATGCTTCTTACATTCCACTGACGTAAAAATGAACTAAAAAAAAAAAAAACTAAAATAAATCAAGTTTTAACTAAACGAAGGAAAAAATAAATACAAATCGAGGGGTTAATGAAATCAAAATACCTATGAGTAAAACAAACATAGTGCTTAAAGTTCAGTTATAAAGTATAATTAATGTACGTCAAAACTTTTTCTTATAACGATTTTCTAAGGATACAAAATGGATAAATATACTCAGATGATATTATTAGATTTAAGATCTTCAACTGTTTTATTTTTATTAAAGTTAACGGTACGGGGGGGGCGAAAAAAAGACGATACTGATAAAATAGAGAACAATTCTCTTATACATTATATCATCGGCCCATAGAACTTCTTATACATCTGCTTATATTATCGCAAGGGTATAATGTCGGAATTACACGTGTTAAATGAAATAAAAACGGCAAAATACAAAAGCACCGAGTGGAGAGATTCGAAATCAAAAATGAATCAAGTAAAATGAATGACAACAAAAAATACGAATTAGAAGATTGTTACCGAGCTTAAGAAACGGAGTAAAAAACAATTATAATTCCGAATTTTTACATTTCACAGTTCTCATCAGGGCCGAGAAATTTCGTCGTATATCATGAAGGCAATGAGAAACGATACACGCAGAGAATGCAAAAAGAGTCAGATAAGGACCGAGGAGTTCGATATTAGTAACGATTATAACGGACGTTGGTTCCACAGCGAAGAAAAAAAAAAACCCTAAAATACCATTTTGCACTATTTTTGTTTAAAACTTATTTGGACTAATCAAATCTGCAACGGCGTTAATAACTGTATTTCCTATTTCAGTGTTGTTTTTTTTTTTCGTGCTCCGTCTCTGATCAATTTTTTAACGATCGATCTCTTTTCTTCATCCGATGAAAGAAAAAAAGTACAATTCTCTTTAGCGTCGCTATTGGATGTAATTTGATTAAGACTATGAATAATCGGTCTTTCTCTGAGAAATAGGTTTCCGCTTATAAATAGGAATTGTAGTGTCATCGCGTGTGTTTCGTTTTGTGAGATAGGCGGATAACCGTGGAAATCTATTACCCGAATAGAATATAAATTTTCTTGTCGATGGGCTTGAGCAATATGGACGCTTTCGTATAAATGAAGTTGCGAATAGTCATCAGCTAGTGAATAGAAAATTGTTTTTTCCTTTCAAGACAGCTAGTGTCTTCTGTCGATCGTTGTTGATTATTACAGAAACACATATTGTCTGTAGTTGGCTTGTGCACTGACTTTCTGTACGTTTTTACTTCCACATTTGGTTGAAATACTTTTACATTAAGAAGCAGTGTACTTCAAGCACCGTCAACATTACCTAACTCTTCTAATGAAAGGTTCACTATGAAAACGAACGTGCCACAGGAAAACATGCGACTGTAGAGACTCTGACCTTCAAAATTAAAACAGAAAGATTAAGAATATATATATTTAACTTCCTTATCGAAATGTTAGTATTCTATCATGTTGACTAATTGTTTGTCTGCGGAAATTTTCAATATCATCATGTTTAAAATGTACACTTTGTTATAACTAGCAACAGAAAAACGAGGATTATTTAAAAATTTATTTGCAGATAATAGTGATGACAATAGAATTTTGGCACGATTACGGCCAACTTTTTCAATCTCAATCATGTCTTAAAGAACTTTTTCTGAGAATTTCGGAGACTCAGATACTACTATGTTTTGTTGACCTAAATTCACTTTTTCAGTAAAAACTTCTCGCTTCGGATGTGTTCGTGAATTAGAATTATTTTAAATTTATCCCAAAAATAATTTACGTTATATAAATGACACGTTATTTTGATATGTAAGTATCAATAAAAGCAATAATAAATCGAAACGTTTCTTTAAAAAACGAATATTCACATTTTTAGTAAGCTAAATGAAATTTTTTTGAATTTTTTTATCTGGTTAGATGCGAAAGAAGCAAAAAAAAAAAAAAAACCGTTGCTTATTATTGGAGTTGTAAGCAATTGTCTCGGTTGTTTCGAATGTATTTTCCGTATAAAAATAGTGTGATGTTTGCAATAAGCATTACTTATAAAAACTATTCAGCCTATCTTTCTGCATTTTAACGACAGTATATATTTCTGCATATTTGACAGAAATTGTTTCCAGTCGGATATTGTTACTTTAAAAAAACAATTGCGACTTATTCAATGATAACAGAAATGCTTTAATGTATATTAAGTATTTTGTTTCTTGTTAAAAAAAAATCCCCGTGGTAAATACGGTTGAAATAGTCGTTTTTTATGTGAGAAGTAGCGCATCTTTTAGTAGAAAACCGAATATTTCGTATGATAAAATTAATTATTGAAAGTAATGGCCCTCCATACATTTTTGTCTTTGTAAATTTAAATTACGACGATTACAATAACAGATTTAAAGAACCGAAGAGTATCTCCATAAATGATTAATTAAACTACAACGTGCGCTATCATGTAAAAGGGGAAACACTCAAAAGAAGAGGATTGAAATACTGCCTGAAATATCTATCTCAATAGCCGATATTGGTAAAAAGACTACAACAACATATATATATTTAGAAGCATGGGGCATGGACAACGAAAATGTTGATAATGTGATCAAACGATAAATCGCGATGATTAAAAGTGCTTCAGGAAAGTTAACAAACATTTGGAAAAACTATTCAATAATAAAATCAGCCAGAAAAGAGACTTAACTGTTGTATTTTTTGTTATTGTTGGCAGTCTTGTACCTTGATATTCAGTATCATGTTAAAAGTTTGGGGCGTTTGAAGTGATTTGTTAACGCTCAGAATTTCATGGGTAAAACATAGAACTAATTTTCTTCAATACTGAAAGAATTAGAAATAAAGACAGAAGACGTATTAGTTCTTCAATAATTAAAAGATGCTTAAATTTTTCGATGATTATGGCCAGATGGATTGGAGAAAATCATTATACAAGCAAAAGTAAAGAAACAGAGGACGACCAACAAAATACGTTTTATTAACTACATTAGAGCGATGATATGATTATCAATGCTGGAGCTGATAAAAATCGCGGAAGACAAGGATAGATATGGAGAAAATGGTTATGCGACATGTACGATTGGTCGTGATATCCGAAAGTGTATAAGCCAAGAAAGAAGATTTGTAAGTTTACAAAATGTTGATTTATAAAGAGGAATTGAGAATTTATGATATTAATAGTGTAGAATTTTTAGTAAATTTATTGATAATTTCTTACTTTAAATCATTTTTCCCAAATAATCTTTTTTTTTTTTTTTTTTTTATCATGGACCTCGATCGTATTTTAAAATTTTTCAAACTTCGATGATCCTTTAACAGTGTTTGCGCAGTCCAAATCATTAAAAGTATGCTTTGTAGTCGAAAAGGATTAACCATTTTCAAAATTATTAAGAACTTTTTTTTATTGCGTTTAAAGTTGATTCGACTGTTGAATAGACGAATGCCGTTCGCAGGATATACAGTTTCTCACTTAAAAGAGTTATTATTGTGTCCACTCGTTTCCAGTTTCTTTTTTTTAATTCTTTTTCTCCTTAATACTTACAGTTTCTTCTGATTATTCCTTAATTTGTCATTCCCCTTTTCTCAAAAATAACACCTTCGTCCGTCTAATTTCAAAAATTTCTTTCGTGCCCTCTCCCAGTTGTATTATTATCTTTACTCCTTCTGTTGCGATACAGAAAATGAAACTTAAAAACGAGTAGATATTAACATTTATTATATTAGTCTTAATAGTTAGAATTAGAATAAATATTTTTACGCATTTAATTTGTTGAAATCAAATCGAAATATACACATATATGTATGTATAATATAATATAGTATACTGTACAGAAATCATGAGCATTCCACAGTTCTCTTAATGTTCGGCATACATCCGGTGGTAGTATAAAAAAAGGAGAACCATTAAAAGTATCGTTGCCACAGACATCGTGCTAAACTGATATTTACCAATGCAATTTTCCTATTCAAAAAACCAGCGAAAAGTGAGTTTCGGCGGAACAATTCAAACCTTTTTTTCATGATGGCTAGTGTGATTCGAAAACTGGCAACAAGTTTTTGATGTAGATAAAAGTTTATATTCTTTTTGAATAGTTCGTTATAGCGAGAACCGAAAAATAGCTCGCCTAAAGAAAAAACGCTAAATAGCGTTAACATTTTCAATCTCTAGGCAATACTCCCCGGTGCAAAGGCGTCTATTACTTGCATTTTATATAGGAGCCCTGTTAAATAAGACTATCGGGAACAATGGTAAAACTTGTTTGATCACTGCAAAATAATGTATTCTTGACTCCTTGAATCGTTAATGGAAACGGAATGTGCCAAAACGGCTAACATGCAGTTGCTTCAGTTAGTTTTCAGTTTAGTCAAAAAAAAAAAAAAGAAAAGAAAAAAATAATATGAATAATATAGAGGAAATTATAGTAACCAGAATACACGACAGGGGTGTCACGGTCAATGTGCATGGTAACAAATTCCACTTTCTGATGTAATTTGGAGACCAATTCAATTTGTAGTAATATGTATTAAGCTTTTGCATTTTGTTCTACATTGTTCATTACATTGTATTCAAATTTTCTGTGTCAAAAAAAAAAAATAACGCTCAAAATAAACAAAATTTAAAATTACCGTAACTATTAAACATTACTTTTAACATAAGAAAGTAAATAACGGCATTTCTTTTCATTTAAATATGCGGTTTCATAAAATGAATATAAAAAATGAAGTCATTTAGAACAGTTGACATAAAAAATTATTCGACGCTAGGAAATATGAAATTTTACTTTAATTACAATAATTGTATACTTCTTAATAAAGAGAGTATGTAATAAAACTAACACGGTAATTATAGCGCTTCGTTAACTTTCGATGACGTTACAATGAAATAATGAGTATGTGCATGATTCCTATCATGTATTCTAGTTACCTTAGAAGAAATTATCTTTCTTAGTACAATCATCAGAGATATTTATAGATGGATAGATTTTAGTGAATGGAGATTAATTGTGGGTATGTCATCTAGGCAATTATCGATTTTTTCGATTTAGTGAACGAGAAAATAATTATATTGTGAACGGTATATAGGATATTGTATAATTTAAAAAATCCGAGATTTGGCAGATTTTTGATTTTTCTTCCTCACTGCGAAAACAATTAAAATAAAAATCACCGAGGAGGAGGAGGTTTCGAAGAATTTGTAGAAATATTATAGGTATAATTAAAATATTTAGTCGGGTTACTATTTTACCTTAATCGGTACAACATATTTCTATAAATGCGTATATGTATAATGAAGGGCAACACGCTCGGTTTATTACAGTTAAGGAATGTAAATCAATGCAAGCGACGGAAAATTTAAGTACTTCCGTAATAGATTAAATAAACCAAATCCCTTTTTCGGCACTGTTCCTTCCTTAAAACGAATTAGAAGTTTTCTCAAACATCAGAAAATATCGTTTATGTTGCTAGCTCACCTCTGCTATCTAGTACCAAATTTCTAATTTCATTTAGTTTCCCGCTTTTTCCTTTTTCATGCTTTTTTACCTAGCTTCTATTCCATCGTGTGTGCGCTGCTTCCATATGCTTATAATCGTAACCGAAATTTTGAGAAAATTGAGGAAACATCTTTCCACCGTTGAAATTTGTAACATTTAACGAGCACCGCCGAGGTGTAAAAATTCGCGACAAAACGAATGCTCGTTTACGGTTTCAAGAGAAATACTACGTATTAAGTGTAACACGAAAAAGATCGTTGTTAGAGTGTTGATCTGATCATTAGTCGGGAGAGAAACGAATTTGACTCCGTTTACAGAAACATCATAGTATTCGCGTGAAATGTACAAAATTGAGTGAACCAAAGAATTTATTGAACAGCCGGCATTAGAACAGCAATGGCGCTACTGAAAATTCTGCCAACTCTTTGAACCATTTTCTACCATATCGTCGATCAGTTTAGAATAATGAAGTAAATTCTCCATTGATGGTTGAAATGACGGTTCTGTAGGCTCTACGGTGAAGGTGATACCGCCACGTTTGTCTGTAGAGTATATTTCGTCTCGTAGTTGCCGATACCAATTGTCAATCTCCGACGCTATGTCTTCGACGTGTTCTTTCATAATTTCATCCTTTACATACTCTTGCGCCATTACGCGCGAATTTAATTTTGGCAAGTCGACATTCAGCTTCCGTAGAGCGTTCAATACATTGCTGCTGGTCATGATGGGGCTCGCTGCGACGGTGTTCTCGTACTCGTTGCCGATCTCGTGACTAACTTTATAAATGTCTTTGAAGATTGCCAGTAACTTTTCGATTTTTCCGATACCGCTGTTCAATTTTTTTCGCATCTGCAAACCGATAAAACATTTTTACCGACCATTTAAATTTCAACGCTAGCATAATTAATATTCGTTTTATAATTAAACTCTGCAGCTAGACTGATCAGGCGGAGTAGTCAATAACACTGCTCATGACAATTGTCTGCAACAGTGATTGTGTTAATAAAAACGAACGCTTTACGGAAGTATTACAAAAATTTAATATTACTACAATTATCTTTGTTCTGTCAATGCCTATTTGTAAAAAAAAATTTAAATATACGCGATATTATTTCAGATAAATTATTTACTATTTTTTTTATTAGTTTTTAAGAAATGTAAAATTTATAAGTTAAATTGTGCAATTTAATGTCGCCGTCTTGAAATATATAGCGAAAGAATTGATATACAAATAAAATAAACAAATAAATACGAAAAAAAAAATTGAATTTAAGAAGTGTCGATTTATTGCAAATTTACTTTAACATCTTCATATACATAGGGGGGGTAGGTACAATAAGAAATATCGGAAACCTGAAATCATAGAAAAATTCATACGATTTAATTTTATAATTTTAACCCTTTAAAAAAGGTTAAAATTAACCTCGGTTAAATCCGACCTGTATATAAGGAGCATTGCACAGTTTATTAGTCGCGCCCGGTATTTATGAAACTAATGAACCCGGGGAGTAGAATTTTGGTCGGAGTAAGGGAAATTATGTTGAGGATAAGCGATATTTACACAAGACGATAGCGAGCCTTCCGCAAAGTAAATCTCTCAGATTTCAGTTGGAGATGCGTTAATTTATGAATTTAATGCGATTAAAATAATAGCTTTCGCTGCAGGGATAATATTATAAAAGTGTTTTTCTTTTATTAATAATAATAAAGTAAGTCACCGCGTATCCGTTTACGTAATGTTAGTAGAAATCAAAGTTTACAACATATGTATAACAGTAATTAAACTGAATTGTAAAAAAACGTAAAATCACATAATAATTGTATATAAAAACGTAAAAACGTAAAATCGTAAAATAATATTGCAGCCCGGACCCCGGCTTTGTCTTTTTAATTTTTTTTTCGGCTTATGTAATTTTTAAAAAGTTTTAATGGGCATAAAAATTAATTCGGGAAAACAAAGGAACGTCACCATTAATGAAATATTGCCAGCACGCTGGAATGATCGAAGCAATGTTTTTTTCGTAATGAATACGTTTTTATAAAAAAAAAAATTCTTGACTATGTCGATTACTAATGATTATGGAAAAAATTGATAATGTTAGATATTATGCTATTTATGTTCATTTGTGTCTGCAATGGCGCCGACAGTGTACTTAACGATAGAAATTATATCACGAACGTTGATGTTGGCCGGCAGTCTGAGTAAAATTGTACAATAATAAATCGGTTTACTTAAAATTTCAGTTACGCTAGCAATCGCAAGTATAAAATGATGCTTAGAAATTTGAAAAGTACATTTTTGTTGAAATAATTTACATCGTCGCCATTATGTTTTCATGACGATCTGCCAATTCGACACAGCGTCGTTGACATGTAATGCTGGGGGGTTCGTGTTCATCGTTGATCGAATTCCGCTATTTATTAAAAGACAGAAAAAAACACACCTCGTCTGTGGTATACTGTTTTTCATAGTTAAGTATTTTCTGATTGCTTTCTATTATCGGTTTCTTGCGGAAAAAGCTGTCCCGAAACCAAATCATGTGATCGATCGTATAGTTTTTAATACGGTGCATCTGTAAAAATATATTAAACAATCATGTAAAGTAATTTTTAATTGACGTATACGTATAATTATTTCCATGGCATCGTTACTTTGTCGTTTTTTTTTTTATTGGGGATAGAACAGAAATGCATCAGAAAAATGTTTATTTTTCGGAGGGGATAAAATTTATAAATAACGAATAGATTGATCTTTTTGAAATTTGCCGACTCAGTGGATTATGTTATCAACGAAAAACTTAAAAAGAAGAGTATTTATTGAATAGTTTATTAAAAGGACAAAATCAAAACTTCAGAACTATCCTTGGAGTTTAAAATTACAAGATATTATATGTTGTAAATCTTTTGGCTGAAACAAAGATTTCGTCGGAAATCAAAAAAATCAAATCCCAAACTGATCCGAAACTTTGATTAAAAATTAAATATTTATTTCGAGCCGGCTGAAAAAATTGTCAGCTTAATTGGCGGAATTTGCTTTTCATATTAAAAAGGAAGTGATGTTTTTTTTTATCTAATTAAAACTTTACGGTCAATGATCGAAAAATATTGTTACATATTAAAAGATTTATTTTCCACTTCATCAGGAGTATACTAACACACGCATGTGCGCACACACACACATATACATATACATATATATACTTAAAGATCGGGGCGTTTAAAAGCAACATATTACTGGAAAACATAAAAATTCACAGTATACAAGAAAATTTCTCTTACGGCATCGCATTGGGCTCTTATTCTTTATATAACTTTTTTTTTCTTTTTTTTCGGGCTCATCAGCTGAAGGCATACCCAGCATCACGTTATATTACTAAGAAAGAGGGAAGGGGAAAACGAACAAAATTAGAACTGAACATTTAGGGGAATAGAAGTAAAATACGATACAGGAATTATGGTCGCTGACGGAAATAAAAGAATAAACGAAGTACACTATACGGCGTGGGTAACTCAAGGTTCAAAAGTTCTAAATAGAAGAAGGAACGTTCAGCAGATATAGAAATACAGATTCCATGTGCACAGTTGAAGGGTGCAATAAATTTAATAAACTTTTTTTTCGGTGCACCAGGAGCTTATCACTCGTTAAACTGATTACCTATACTGTAATATACTTTTCGTCAAAATGTAATATCGGGTAAATATGGTGTGTCGTATAGCCTACGCACAGTCAGGCGTCTTCTTGTCGATAATTAAAATGGTACTTGATTAAATATTGTTGGACTTTTTTAGTTTATCGAGTAATTTGACAAAAATTGTTGGTTTCATTCAACACGTTTGAACTGAAGATACGTTTGGTGGTCAAGTGACTCGTTAACTGTATTTTACGTATCGTCTTTCGAATAAACAAATGGAATTGGCAGTTTTCAGAATTGATGGTCATTATTTGAATTATCATTTTAATCATAAATGTGTGACACCTCTAATTGTAAAACTCTTCGGGTAATTTTTATATCCAAAAAACGACGTTATACGGAATGTCACATGTTTTCCGAGTAATCCAACTTATAAAGCGGAAAATGTAAAGTTTTCTTAGGAAAGAATTTAAGGTAAACCGTGTTAATCTTTTAACCAGTGGCGGATCCACGGGGGGAAGATAGGGGGAATTTCCCCCTATAAAGAACCAAAGCCTCTATGAAAAAATTTGTTATAGCAGAGAAACTTAATTTATACTATAAAAGGTTTGTATGAATTTTTCCTGCGGATTTAATTACAACTAATATTTAATACTGTTTTCTAGTAAAACTATTAATGTTCCCTTTTTATTCTATTTTAAACACAACTGTCGCCGATCTTTTGCCATTTTTATTTAGTATCACACTTTTATTAGCTTGATCTGTATGTAAATGAGTAATATGTAAGAGTGTAATGGAATTTTACAAATCAATTTTCACTGACTTCCCGACGTCTGAATAATTTGAAAATGTACATACGTGTTCATTTTGGATGACAATTCAATAATTTCATAATTTTGTCCTAATGTCCTGACCACGATCATCAGAAAAAAAAGGAAAAACAATGACCCCTTCTACAAGTTACAAACATGATGATAAGTGCAGTGTCCTTTGTTCATCAAAAACTTGATATGGTTCGAAACTGATTTCATAGATGTCGCTAAGTCATTTTCTTTACGCGCTTTTTATTTTATTAAACTTTACCTTAGGTTAAATGTATTACAGTCTAATGCTTCGGTTTACTTACGAACCACGGTAAAGTAATTAAAAGGTTAAATAACAGAACTTTAAGCAACGAAAGAAAATTTTCTTAAACCTTACGTCTAACGAGTCAGTAAATGTAAATAGTGTACGTAAAGCACGAAATATAATTTGAGAATAGAAATCCTAAGTCCTACCTGGGATAGTACAAGTCAGTATTTGTATGCGTTGTGGACTTCCTAAGAGGTATGTCGGCACGATGAAAAGACGGTGTTACTTCGCAATAGGGTAGTGCTAATAAAAATGGTAAAATTAACGACAGAAAATAACGACTTTGGCGACGAATGTTGAAAGAAATTATAAATCGGTCGTAGCGTTCGGGACCAAAAATAATAAAGCTGAAGAATTTTTGGCGGGCCATAAAGATAAAAACCGTTCGGCGGATAAAAGATTTCCATGAGAAAGACCGATATATTGCAAGGTAAAAAAGCAGATAGTCGAGGACCGAGGACGAATCGGATAAATTACTAGCCGAACATAAAAAGGCCATATATCTGTATGTTTGCATAGGAGAGAAGGAAACAGCCGTCAAATAGCCGGTAGGAAACAATTAGAGATTTTGCGGCACTTTGGTGAGAATAAATGTTAAATTAAATTAAATTTTAAAAAAACTAAAAAAGCACGCTTTTATCGCAATGTGAACTAAAAAGTAAAACATAATTTTTAAATATAAAGATAATATTCAACAGTGATGAAAATCTACTCCCAAGTCGATATATTTTAAGTTTTTCTAATAGGCTCAAATGAGAATAAAGTAATTCACAACAAATTAACTTTAATGTAAAAGAAAGCGCGGGGTGCTTACTATATTTAGTAAATTAAATCGACCTACAAATAGTTAAAAAATAAAAGAAAAAGTATAAACAATTGATATCAAAAGAACTCCACGCTTTCTTTTTACATTAAAGTTAATTTGTTGTGAATTATTTTATTCTCATTTTGAGCTTATTAGAAAAACTTAAAATATATTGACTTGGGAGATTTTCATCACTGTTGAATATTATCTTTATATTTAAAAATTATATTTTACTTTTTAGTTCACATTGTTATAAAAGCGTGTTTTTTTAGTTCTTTTTTAACTATAATTATTTTTTAATTATTATTTTGTAATGTAAATGAAAATAGCTCAATGAGAAATATATATATATCTTTTTTACTTACTCATGAACAAAGCATTCGGGTCGGATTACTAATAAAAATAAAAAAAAAGTAAAGTCTAATAAAATTACTATTTTTCTTACTATTTCTAAACTACCATTTTAGCTAGAATTTTATAATTTCATTTTGTTTTTCACCTAAAAATGAAACTGAGTTTAAATTAAATTGTAATAATTATGTATTTTTAAAACATTTTTAAGTTTCTATAAAGGTCGCTATTTGATTTTCTTTATGAAACAAGGGGTATTTCTCAAATCTACTGCCTACCGTTAAAGATTTTACGTAATTATATAATCCCCCCCCAAATGTCCTTTTGGATCCGCCACTATTTTAACTGATGGGTTTTAGCTAATTTATTATGCATAAAGATCACCGTTCTCTTCAGTCGATTTTCACGCATTTTGTCGTTATTCTTTTTTCATTCTTTTCTTTTATAATTGATGGCGTAGCTAAAAGCGAAATACCGTCTTCGCTCAGCGTTTTTTCGATTAAAATATACGCAGACAACTGAAATATTTAATAGCAGTTTACAATTAAGACTATTAATTGCAATGATGTTTCCATTAATTAATTTATTTTTCTGTTGTCAAATTCTTAGATTATTGACGCTATCGATGTCTTTCGAAATTTTAATTACCGGGGGGGGGGGGATTTCATTCGTGCCGGTAAATAGCATAGCCTACTTTATCGCAGTGTTCTGGTATCTGTAGGTGGTCGATTTAGATAGTTTGAGAAAAGAGAAAAAGAGAACTCGTGAGAAGATTTACATAGTCAGTAAGAGTAGAATACGAGATGGTTTGTTGGATGACAATTTTGAGAATCTGATATTATAAGGACAATCTGAAAATTAGATGAAGAGAAAGGCACGTGAAACAACAGTAAATTTGGCGTGGAAAATTGAGCATAGAAGGAAAAGAGTTTAAAGGACCATTCGGAGTAATTAGAGATAGGTCAGAAAAAGGCTGAATTAACTCCACTGGTGGGTCCTTTTTTCAGTGAAGATCATAAAGTATCGAGGAAAGCAGAGTTTAAGGTATTTAAGAATTCCGATTCAACAACATGCTGAGCTGCAGATTTCGATGAGATAATTGTAAAAATGCAATTAATAGGGTGAAGGAAAGGGAAAATGTTTTTTTTTTTTTTAAAAAAAAGTTGAAGTACGACGGCTTATCATGAATGTATGGTGGAAGCTATATGGAGGTTTTATTGGCGAAAAAGTGTCAATTACGGTAGATAAAAGTTTAAGAAGGAACAAGAGTGTGCAAGAGGAAATAGGGGTGTAAACGTTTAATGAGAAGACATAAAACAACAGGAATCAAGAAATAAACGATTAGTAAAACATGAGAACAGCGGTCGTCTCCCAGTTAATGTAGAAGGGGTACTTAATTAAGTTGAGTCTTTTGAAAGATGACAAGTAGAAATGGCTAATGAAACCACTATACAGAAAGAAACACCCAAATAATCCAGGTAAAGCAAGAGGGATTTGGTCATTGATTTAATTAAAGAATGATCAAAAGGGCGGCGAAGAGTAAGGACAACAGTGAAGAATTTAATAAGGAAGATGAAAAGGAGGATATTTGAAAAAGTTTTGGAGTTAAGAGTAGGCCAACGGGCTATTTTAATGAGAGGAATTTAAAAAAAAAAAAAAAAAAAAGAAAAAAGAATTTTAAGGGCAAAGCAATTTCAATAAAGCAGTAGAATAAAGCCGGCTAGTTACTTTGCGGCAATCGGAAAAATATTACGTTAGCGATGATGCGGGGAGGAAAGAAGACAATGACGGTACTGTAATGAAGTTATTAACAAGAGAAGAAAAATAATAGACCGGTTTGTTAAAAAAGAAAGCTTTATGTCAAAGAGAGGAGAGATGTCAATGAAGGAAAGTAGTAAGAAACTTTTTGTCGATAAATGACCCGCGTAATATACTGAAATAATATAGTTGAGAAGTCTGCGTCCAGAGTGAAAATTCTCAATGCATGACTCCGTTTTTTTACTACAATTTTTCTTAGATAACCACGCAATTTTATTTGTCCATCATGCAAATGACAGAATATGTTTTTCTTGGAAAAGGAGATGATGGAATTCATTGAAACGGTTTGATTTTCTTACTTTAAACAGAATTTCGGATCTGACGAGTTTAATCTCTTCCACTACGAACATATACAAATAACCGGAAATCGTATCATCTTCTACGAGTTGCTTCATCTCATCTGCGGTTAATTGTAACCATTTTTTATCAAATTCTTCAACGTGCCTAAATTCATGTTCTTGTATTATCGTCGCAGGCGTGGAGCTGAAACCAAATATGGAGAATTTTAATTAAATATTAACCGTCGATGACGGAAGCTACGCATAAAAATATTAACTGATACAAGTCCTAAGCATACTTTAACAGATTAAATTTGTGGAAATAAAAGAAAAAAAAGTGGCATTCTGAAAAATTCAAAAACATCGAGGGGATCTGCTAACACGCTTAAATTGTTCATAAGATGATCAGAGTTTAGAGGCTGTTATAGAAAAAAGAAAACAAGAAATACTATACAGATTCTTTATATTTTTTTGGGGGCTGAAAATAATGAAACTATCGCCGATGTTCAGATCGAGAGTTTTTAACAAATGGAAAAAACTCTTTATTTTTTTTAACGAAGACAGAACATAAAAGATTTAAAAGGGATTTGCTTATTTTCTCTTTCTCCCGAAATTTTGTACATTTATAAACTGCGTCGAAGGAATCATCAACCTCTTTATTACAATTCTGAAAGGTATTTCTATGATTTTAAAACGTTTTAAATGAGAGCAGTAGTTTCCATGACCAGTTAAATATCGCGTAAAATGAAAGTTAGTTTCAAAATGTTTCATTGCTAACCTCTTTTCTACGGATCGAATTATTTTATACATTATTCTACCTGTTAATGATTGATCATATCTTATTTTCCAAAATTGGACGCTGTTTAATTTTAGTTTTTTAATTTCTTCCGATAATCTCTTTTTTATTTTGTTAGAGATTTTTAATGTTTTTTGCAAGTTGTAATTTTAAATCAATTGGCAGTATGCCTGCTATTACGTTGACCGAAGCATAAGAAATTGTACTATATCCAGATGTTACCCCTATTAAAATTTTTCTTTGTAGATTTAATAATTTTTTTTTTTTTTTTATACGCTTCTCTTAGTACTGGGTAATAAACTATCGAGCAATATTCAGTTATTGACCTAACAATAAATTATTCTTTCTTTATACTTTTAATCCAAACGCATGAGAGTACAACGATTTTAGTGTAATGTAAAACTTTTTGATTTAATCTATAATGTATTCTACGTGTTTATAAAAATTTAAGTTATTTTCTATTTACTATACCGAGATATTTCATTTCATTTAGAATTATAATTTTATTATTATCTATTCTTTGACAATTAATTTATCTCGTTTCTTGCTTATTAAATAGGGCTTGTGTTTTAGTAGTGTTAAATTTAAGACCTAGTTCATTTATTTTTTGATTAATTAGTTTTATTATATTATTAATTTTAAGTACTTCTTCTGCTTTATTAAATCGAACAAGTGTAACATTACATCATTTGCATAACTAATTATATTAGAAATGCACAGTACTCGTAGCAATATTAAAGAGTGTGAGGCCTAATACTGATCCTTGTGGGACCCTAGCACTCAGTTTCCTATTATATACTAATTCATTTCCTTGATTAAATAATCCTATTTTTCTGTCTGTAAAATAGTTTAATATAATTTTTTGTACTGAAGATGAAAAACCTTTATTTAGAAAATAAAGGATTTTTATCAATAAGTCAACTGAAATCGCTGTTAATAAATTATGAAAAGATATTTCAACATTCAAAAATTCAGCGAGACACATTCTTTTAATCAGTTTCGATGTAGCTGGAACCTTTGATAGAATTAAAATTGATAAAATACTAGAAATATTAAAAATATAGTCATATCTTTTGTTAAGTTTCTCAATCATTTTCTAATAAGGTGAACAAGTTCTATTCCAGAGAAGTTATGATTAACTTCTTCAACACCGGTACCATAGATTTCAGTTTTATTTGTCAATGGGGTTATTTTTATGTAATAACTTCATTAAATGCTACATGACAGTTTGATCTGAACTAGTTTCTTTGAAATCCACGCAGGTCCAATTAATATATATATATATATATATATTATATATTGTAGACGATTCGGGATGTGCACGCTTTGTTAATTTCTAGGCGTTTGCAAACATGTATATACATATATATATATATACATATATAAGTAAAATAAAAATGAAGTAAGTCCCATATCCTTAACAGGGTATCGGGAATTGTGAAGTTAGGGTTCACAATGTACTGAACCCAACGGCACTAAAGAGGGTAAACCTGGGAGCGACTTGAATCCGGAACGAGACAAGTCTCGAACCTTAACAGTCTACAAAGAAAAATTTTAATAGGGGTAACATCTGGATATAGCACAATTTCTTATGCTTCGGCCAACGTAATAGCAGGCATACTGCCAATTGATTTAAAATTACAACTTGCAAAAAACATTAAAAATCTCTAACAAAATAAAAAAGAGATTATCGGAAGAAATTAAAAAACTAAAATTAAACAGCGTCCAATTTTGGAAAATAAGATATGATCAATCATTAACAGGTAGAATAATGTATAAAATAATTCGATCCGTAGAAAAGAGGTTAGCAATGAAACATTTTGAAACTAACTTTCATTTTACGCGATATTTAACTGATCATGGAAATTACTGCTCTCATTTAAAACGTTTTACAAATCACAGAAATACCTTTCAGAATTGTAATAAACAGGTTGATGATTCCTTCGACGCAGTTCAGAAATGTACAAACCCAACTCTACCACTTCTGTACCTGGTATAAAACGAGGAAAATTGATAACGCCATTCTTCACCCGACCCCACTACTTTTTCTGTCACAACTTCGTCTTCTTATGTATACCACATATATATGTAATGCTTTGAGACAAAAAAAGAGAGGCGGAGGTCAGGGTTAAGAATGACGTTTTCATTGAATAACATAATTAACCTGGGCAACAATGCATTTTGTCGAAACGTTGTCTTCTTACATATACTATATATATATATATATATATGTAATGCTTTGAGACAAAATGAAACGTTTTGGGACAAAAAAAGTGATAGGGGTTGGCCTAAGAATGACGTTGTCATTAATTATATATATATATACTGGTATATATGTTTAAATAATCGTTTTCACGTTAACAGTTCGCGTAATTCTACATGATTAGTAATAGGAAAATATTAAAAGAAAATGCACGTACTTCCTAGTATGGTGATAGATGCAGATAAAAACGTAGGTGACGAAAAATACTAAGGTTAACAGTGTCGGACTGATGTAAAAATTGAACTGCGGAATTTTGAAGTACGCTTTGAGACTGTTGTCCGTGGGACACGAATGCTGGTAGCGTATAGCTGGCATTTGTCGGAACCACTGTCCGAGCCAGAACATATCGTTATCGCAAAGGAGGACACTGTTGTTTTCGATCTGAAGCCGTTCCAGCGAACGCAGAGTGATAATGGATCTGGGAAGACGTTTTAACTGGCATCTACTCATGTCCAGCGTTCGTAAGTTGGGCAGAAAATTGAACATACCGTCCGGTAAGTGTTCATCGGAGATCGGATTATGAGAGATGTTCAAGTAGCGTAACCGTTTCAGGTTGTTAATGTTGGCCAAAGTCAGTTCCGTTATGTTATTTCGAGCCAGGTTAAGCTCGGTCAGGCGTTCATTCGACTCGAACAAGCCGCTAGGTAAACGTTTCAGCTGATTCCCGATCAAATTCAAGTACTCCAAACGTTCCAGGCCGGAGAATGTATTGTCGTTTAAACCGTCCTGGATACGATTGAATTTCAATTCTAGCCTTTTTAGCATCGGAAGCCGATTGAACAAGTCGTCCGGTATTTCGACGATCGAGTTACCGGCTAAATTCAGAATTTCTAGTTCGCTTCGTTCGACAAATATGTCCATCGAAAGTGAGCCGACGTTGTTGTCGTTCAGATAAATCGCTCGCAGTTGAGGATTCAGTTTCAATAGCTCGAAATCGACTTCGTCTATTTCGTTACGCGGCAGCGCGACGTACAGTAACGACGGTGTCGCTACAATTTCCGGAATGCGGACGAACTGATTGTCGCTCAGCCACAAACTACGTAATTTGGACGCCCCGTTCAACGTGTCCGGGTGCAGAGACGTTAAACTGTTGCGCGACAAATCGAGCACTTCCACACTGCTCTTGATCGGGTCGAAAGCGGATTTATCGATTTTCATTATCTTATTTCTACTCAGGTTTAGTTCGCGAATGTTGCCGAATGGTATTTTATTCACTCGACTAATATCGCTTTCGACCCAAACGAAAATAATCAATGATTCCGGGTACGGGATTGGAACGGTGCTGTTCTCGTCGATTACCGACTGCGCCACTCCGGTTAAAAGTAAAGTGGAGGCTCGTTTCATCGGTTCCAGCTGCAGCGGG
This sequence comes from Icerya purchasi, assembly GCA_039619475.1. Classification (NCBI taxonomy): domain Eukaryota; kingdom Metazoa; phylum Arthropoda; class Insecta; order Hemiptera; family Monophlebidae; genus Icerya; species Icerya purchasi. The sequence continues at coordinate 216,813,137 of CM077115.1, forward strand.
TCGATTTCGTCAAATTTTGTATTGCTGATTTTGATGACAACGTTATTGCCGCAAATTCGATCGGAACGGAAAGCTTCTTCAGTGCCGGCTGCGGCCGGAATCGATTCAGTCCACATAGGGTCAGCACGATAATCCCGCGCGTATAGGAAAGAGTTTAAGCAACTACAGTTGACTCTATCGATGATTGCCATCAGACAAACTATCAGGCAGTAGCTGACTACTAGGATATTTTTGATTAGCTTCATTTTTAAAATTATTCGCGTGTTGGTTTACCTACGAAAAATAAATAAATTTAATATTTCATAAAAACTCGTATTACGTCCGTTTTAAATTTCGCTCGGGTTTTTTCTTTCAAATCATTGCGCTATTTCTGAAATGTTCGCATTTTTTTCCAATTTCGAAAATCTATAAAAAAAAAATCGCCAAACTTTCACGGTTTATTCGACAATTGTGTAAAATTTTCTTAAATTTCGTTGATATTTAGGAATTCTCGTACTGTATAAAATAATCCGAATAAGATAGTTTGCGACTTAATTCGATAATTCCGAATTTGTAATTTATTAATTCCGAAATTATAACTTAAAAATCGTAATTAAAAATCCGTAAAATTATAACGCGAAGCTTGTTGACAGCGTTTTATAAGAACGGATTTTAAAGACTACTTTATGCTTTTGAAAGAAATAGTTCGCGTTAATTAATTCGTTATTCTACTTTTTATTCCTACATTAATTTTCGTTTTATTATTTGAGCATGAATAAACGGTATTTTAATTTTCAAAAATTCCATATTAACATCGTAACATTTTATAAAAAAATAGTCAATTTAATTCTCAACATATACACTAATACGTACAAAAAAGAAAAAAAAAAAAATCTACGAAGAAGTGTACCTAGTAATTAAATATAATATTCCTAATAAAGTTGTTACTGCTAACCGAACTGGATTCTTTTTTATTTTCATAAAAGCATTTAAAACATGCTAGAACTGTGTGCATCTTGCATTGCACTTGACAGCTATTATACTGTGTTCTGGTTTTCTTTTTTATTTCTGCGCCAGTCACAAAAGTGGCATCGTTCGGGAATGATTTCTTCAATATTAATATTTAGCTGTTCGTTATTATGCCTTTCATGCAAAATACTATGAATCCAAAGTAAACTAAACTTCACCTAATGCTACTAAAGATATTGAATGCATAAATGCCACACGATAAGTCCTCCAAGAATTTACGTCTGATAAAAGATGTTTCTGTGTTTTCTCTGCGTATAATGCGTACATTTATAAATTCAACAAACAAGAAAACAATGTTAAAGGCGCCTTTCCTTGATACTGAGTATGTATTTTTTAACTCATCCATAGTACATCTACTCTTCTTTTCGTTAAATTATAAAATGGTAACATTCTCTGGTATATCAGCTGTTCCTGAATCTTTGGCAATAGCATCGGTTTCAGTGCCACTTTATACTTTTTAGGAACATAAGGCAAAAAAAGTTATCTAAACTAGTTAAAACTGATTAGTCATCATGCTTATTTATTATTCTAGGAATAGCTAAGTAATTTCTGCTATGGTAACAATATAGTTCACAAAAAAATTGAAAAAAATCCGGTCCGTTAGACCAGACGCGACCTTTTACGGATTAGGACAATGATAACTTTAGAACAATTACATGGGAACTGAAAAACAGCACTAAATAAAAAACGACAAGAAACTCTATATGCGATATTGAATTTAAAACGATCCCTAAAAATACTCGTTTAAAGAACTTACGCTTCAGTGATCATTTCCCCATAAAACTCCGTATTCCATCTTGTTTTGCGAGCAAATCAACTTTCTGTAAATCATGCCTTTTATTGCACAAGGTAGACTGGAGTGCGTTTTCAAGGAGAATAGGCGTCCCTGGCGAACCATTGGAATAATCAATAGCAGACAATATTGATATCTTTCTAGAAGTGATTTCTAGGGTTGCGATGGTGTCGATGCCCAAATCAGCCCCATTCCTCAGACCCCGGCGATGCCCTGAAGTGGAAGAAACACCGCGTCAACGAAAACGGGCTTTCTTAACGAAAATTTAAGCGGTTTAGTCTCCGACTTAACAGAATTTAGGAAGCACCGTGCCAGCTACAAGGAACCCCATCAGGCGCAAAAAGCAAGAAACTAGGCAACAATTTGTGACGCCCATCTCCACTACTACCATCAATAACACCAAAATTAGGACGTTAAACGGCACCAACTGCACCCTCATCCCCATTTTATTACACAATGATGAATTGGTCACATCGGGTATCTTTGCAAAACATTTCTCCACCACGCCATGTACTCATCAACTTATTCGGCTGCTTTCTCTTTAAATAAGAATATGTTACAGCAACACCCAATACCCGCCACTCCTGACTCCTCTTGCCTCTTCGACCATGTCAGAGTTGGAATACCAACTGAAATATCACATTCCAGCTAGAGCACCCGGACCTGACTCCATTCATCCCTTGTGCTGAAATATTTGCCTCCTTCCGCCAAAATTTTTCTCCTGCATATTTATTATCAGATTTGGTAGTATTCCGGTTGTATCCCAGGGCCGTGGAAATTAGTAGCCGTGATTCCTGTTCCGAAACAAAACAAAAGGCGGGGTTGTATTCACAAAATTGCCAACCCATATCCTTCCTAAGTGTTCTTGCCAAAACTCTAGAGAAAACGGTTAACCGACGTTTCCTTTTCTTCCTTGAGCAAAATAATCCCTTATCCACAGTACAAGCTGGAAGGCAAAAAACGCGTACTACAGCTAACCATTTACTAAGCCTACAAAGGCAAATATTAACAGCATACCAGCGCCGACAGTATGTATACTACCCGTCTTTATCGATGTAAAAAAGGCGTTTGATAGACTGTGGGCCGGTATGTTTCACTATCCAAGCTTATATCAGCTGATATAATTGGAAATATGGCTAATTATTTACGCAATTTCCTAACAAATAGAACGTTCCGTGTTATAAGATTGGTTCGGCAACATCCGTAATCATTTAAACTGAGAATAGTGTACCACAAGCCTTTACCCTGAGTACAGCCTTGTTTATTTTTTATATTAACGGAATAGCTGAATGTATCGCACCGCCTGTGATTGCCCGGCTTTAGAACTAATGCGCAAAAGATCCTACAGAAAAAGTGTCAGTAAACTGCAATTCTGGTGTACCGATAATTGTCTTACCTTTTCTCCATTCAAAACTTCCACAAATTATTTATAATAATAAATAGAAATGTAAAATATTTCACTAACCGGAAGCAATTATGAGAACACTCGAATAGTATTTGTGAAAATCGTATGCGCTATCGAAGCGAGCAGGGATTAATAAAAAATTTTGGAAGGTATATTTTATTTTTAGATTCTTTTCAAATGATAATAGAGCATGGTTTTGCGGGTATCAAACGGAGCAAGCAGGAGGCGCAAAGCTTTCTTTAGTTTTTATTTAAAAAAAATTATTGTTTCAAATTTTATCTGTAAAATTATTAATGCAATGAATTAGAAAAATTTGTTAAAGAACATTGTTTATTACTTACACTAGAAACAAATTTTTAAATTTTATCTGCAATTTTTATTTACTGGGATAAACATTTTATTTAAAATTTTATTAACCGCATTTTAAACTCTTTTTCTTTTTTTTTTTTTAGAAACATCAAATTTTCTCACACGAAACCCTAATTTTTATGGAGATGAAAACATAAAAATTGTGTTCCTATATTTTTTTATGTAAAAAAGGGATGAAAAAGAATCGTGTAATCAAATAGCCAGAAATAATTAGTCAGATTTATATGTAATTATAATTTTATTACCAATTTTTTTCGTTTCTATGAAATGAGTGTTCGGAAACAAAACCTATCAATTTATCATAACTTATTTACGATGCTCATCATGGTGTTTATTAAGTGTTCATCTCTTTTTGTTGAATGTTCTGCTTCCTACTTCAGTTTGCTACGACTTGGTTTTCCTACTCCATATTGCGCCTTTTATATACTACCTTTTCCCTCTCCACACATTGTTCCCATTATTTGATTACTTTCTCCTATTAATGTGTCTACGTTTACTTTTAGCATTTAAAATAATTGAATATTCTTCTGAATAATAATTGCTGCAACTTATCATCAACATGTTGCTTCTCCTTTTAAAAGTTGTCGCACGTCGAGAAACGCTCAAAAGTTCGAACAGCTCATATCTATTTCACATGCATTTTCATTATGTCATCTGCTTTTCATTACATGACAAGTTCGTTGTAATGAATACTATCCTTTTCCTTCCTTTTGTTAATTTTCCCAGCATTTTTCCTTTCGCCGCTGGAAGACATGTTCTTCCTTTTCGTCCTTTATGCCCAATATTTTTCCTTTCTACTGAATACACCGATATAATTCTAATCATTACATACCAGAATATAACTAATAATTTTACACTGCGCCATACCATGGTGTAAATGAACAGACTTTAGTATTCGACATTATTTTACCGTTGCGTATTATAACTGCCTCCTTATGTGCAGTATAGATTGTGCTGTAACATAGTATTTTCATTCTTATCGCCTGTATATGTAGGTCTTGTATATTATTACCAATATTACTCATACTACCTCCTTTATAGCTTTGTAACGAAAAATTTACCTTGTCAGCCTCATCATTTACAAAAAGTGCACATATCATTGACCGTGTAACTTGACTAACAATTTTAGAAATATACAACAGACAATTAACAAAAAAACTATTATTCCACGTGATTGCCATTGCTGATTTTTAATTAATATTGTTAATAACAGTAAGTGAAAGCAATGTTGTTCAACATTAAATGTGTTTTTCTCATAAGGTCCTTTTTTTTTCCAGCTGGTCACACAAATTAATAAGTATGTTATTCTTATACTGAGGGTCATAAGGACATCTGTTCTTTTTTCGCGTTTCTTTTCAAAATAAAGAAATAGTTTTCAAACATTTTTTTTGTCAAGAATGGTACATCTGACTCTCCTGTAAGTATTAAATAAGAATTAACGTCTGGGGATTTTCTCTTTTTGGTAAGGTCCAAAGGACTGAAATTGTGTTTTATATATATACTAGCTGTGTCCCACGGCTTTGCTCGTGTATTAATGTCCGTTTAAATCTGTACTTGGAAATTCATAAAAAAATTTTTGCTTTTTCTGGAATTGTATTTATGTTAAGATTTTTTCTCTCTTTGGGAAACATATTTATTACCGTTCAACAGAAAATAGTCTTCACGTTCCACGTTTAGCTGAAGATTATCAATCTTTCTTTAACCTGTCGGTCTTGATCTAATAAAAAGTTTTGCTCAACTAAACAGCACACACGGCCATCGGTTTGGAGTTACTCACACGGTGATCTCCCATAATTACACATTTAAGAGAACATCTTCTTCACTCATATCTTCCGAATTCTCCGTATCGAACATTTTATTAGAATTAATTTATTACCGCAACAACAAACTGCAGTAGTTGAGTAATAATTTTAATACTCCCGGTAGCAAATTATTAAAAAGAAAGTTAATTTAAAAAATTTATACACAGCGGTTTTGGCCCAAAAGTTCGAATATTTGACATGTCAGTTGAATACACTCTATTTCTTTTTATATGTTATCCATTAAGTCCAATAGTGTATATGGATTAAACCTCTTCCAGTTTTTATAAACATATTGTACAATACATTTTCATATTTCGACTCCTAATCATTCATTATTATACAATAAATAAGATAGAGATGAAAACAAACATGTACCATCCCTATCTATGTATTTAACATAATGGGCAATTATTGTATCCTTAACACATATTAATTCTACATTCGTAATTACAGTGAGTATTTATATATTAAAATACTCACTTCAATACCGCACAGAATTTGTACAAAGTGAAAGTAAAATGAAATATTTTTGAATATTAGACAACGTGATTGCACCGCCCTCTGCCATTCCGACATCAACAACAATTTTTCTTCCGACCTCCCTGTCTTCAGCATTTTATTAAAATTAATTGATTACCACAACAGCAAACCAATATACGTAGTTGAGTAAAGATTTCAAATTTGAATATAAATAACGTTCCCGGTAGTAAATTCCGTTGCAGGATATTTTAGAAAACACCACTTTTTTTCTGAACTCTCCGTAATGAGTACAGCAGCTAGCTAGGAGACTTGGAAGTTTAATGATTTCAATAACGCAAAAAGTGAAGTAACAAAAGCGGCGTATTTACTTACACCAGAAACTAATAAAATAACCATAGTAATCATTTTATTTAAATTTTTAGGTTTAGTTTATCCTTACTGTGGTAATCATTTTATTTAAAAATTAATTTTTTGTTAATTTCTTTTTATTCGTCCCATATACATTTCTGTGCCCCTGGTCTCATCTCAACTATTTAAAACCCTCATATTTCGTGTAGTGGACCGAATTGTGAATCTAAACCATTCTTGAATACCCTTGAACACACACAAAAAGTTTCATTAAAATCGGTCCAGCCGTTTAGGAGTTCAATCACAAACACACGCACAGAAGAATTATATATATATATATATATATATATATACACTCATTCGTGTCAGGCTCGCGTTTATGATTAACGTAGCGCAACCTCTCCGTGTTGTTTCTAAAGCAGCTTATAACTTAGGACGCAATTGAAAATGTGCATTTAGCTATCGCAAAAATCAAATTCGGTTCGCCGTAAAATACTGCAGCGCGAGTTCAGAAAAAATCTACAACATACGCGCCAAACTAGCAAAGCGGATGAGAGCGTCTGTGGAAGAGAAAAGGTTTAGGGGCCGGTTACGTGTGTTTATCGACTGAAGGAAGCCGAATTTGGTCGATGATAAACGAGGAAGGTGCGTGCGGCTCAATTTTCGGAAAGCTCTTTCTAACGCCGACTGTTCGCAGTACACCGTTTCCCCTGATTAACATCGGGCAACACAGTCGCATTCACCTGCATGCGCATACTTGCGCCACTCCAAAATCACATTTTAAAATTGCGACAACGTTTCGCTCTCGGCCCGAGTTATTATTTTCGCCGCGTTAATTCGATTAAAGTAATCAACGCGAGACAGAGCGAAAAAATAATTTTTGAACACTCTACTAGTTCCACTAATGGAACATACCGCGTACGTCCGAGGTTGTTTTTAGTCGCGGTACTCGCTGATGATCCGGCTAACGTTGGTACACTACTCGGGAAAGCGCTTCTCCTTATAGCGTGATTAACGTAATTAACGCATCTTACAATCAGAGATGTACTTAAAACACACTGTCGTTGACAAAACAGTTTAGATAATATTTCGAATGCTTGCCCCCCCCCCCCCCCCCCACCGTAGTTTTAATTGGAAGTAAAATAAAAAATTACGGAATAAGAACAGCAAAATTCTGTAAAATCGGCAAATTTTGGTCGAAATCAGTTTAAAAACTGCCACGGCACTGAGGAAGATACGGTTAAACTGTTACTGCCGGAGGAGTACCATTATTCTGTTACTCGTTTTAACGAGAACAGTTAAATCAATTTATGAAATATTCGCTGTAAAAAGTTTGTTACAAGTTCGAATGTTTAATATTTCGTCGCAACCGATAGAGAGAAGGAGCTGTGATCGAATTACGAAATATTTACGAAGAAGAATGGGAATATGCGTATAATTCTATTTCGCAGAAAAAAAAAAAAAAAAGTACAAATAAGAGCGCTTAATAAGTCGAGAAAAAGGTGGCAAGGAAAAATTCATGCAAACCGGCAAAGAATAATAAAAGTTAATTTTAACAGCAGACAGTAACCATGACAGTTGCGTAGTGAAAAGCCATCGTAACTAATGATACGGATAGGGGGGTTTGTGGCGCTATCTTTTGCATTAATACCTGTAAATCAAATTAGGTAAAATATTTCATCGTTGTCACTGCTGGTCGGTATATATCGAGACAGACGGCCAAGCAGCTGGACGTACATATCGGCGGGAATTTTTAAGATCTCATCCGACGAAGTTGAAATTACAGGTGTGTGTGTGTGTGTGAAATGGTACCGTCGCGCATACTCCAGCACACTACTCAAAATGGTATATTGTACTGTGTGTGTGTGTGTGTGTGAAAATGGACACATACATATAATATTAGCGTGTATGGATAGGTAGGCACAGTAGCGCGAGTAACGGTCAAATTATGATAATAGAAACGAGTGATCGAGACAGAAGAGGTTTGTTAGTTAGTTGTCGTCGAAGTTCATCTGTCTAGGTGAGTCGCGATGATCTTATTTTTCCGAAAAATTCGAATACTCCTCGCGTACGTAGCAATTTAGTAATTTTAAAAAAATCGAAAAAAATCGTATCTAGTTTATTTATGAAGAAAGTCGTATTTCACTTTGAAAATTGATCGCTATCGTCGCCGAGTATCGCGTGGCGTAGGAGATTGAAACTCTCGCGAATCAAGTTAGTTCCGATCGATCAGAAATTCACTTCATTGAGCCCCCCCCCACGCACAGAAATTCATTTCATTAATCGGGACATACTGGCGCTGCCGATGTGATTAATCGCTTACAGTGACAAGTTCGAAAACCCTGATTAGCTTCTTATCCACGGCGAAACTGTGATGCTTTTAACCTGTTTATTCCGCTTTTTCCTCTTTATACATACTCAATGATCCTTCACGATTCCCTTATTCTTCGTCTGATGTCTATTCTCCTCGCTGGCTTATTTTCCTTTTCTTTCGTCCCTCCGTAACTCATTGTGTTCTGTCAACTTAAAATGTTACAACGCAACTGCCGCTGCGACGAATAACCATTTTTTCTTAAATGTAAATATAGGCGATACAAACTGGGCTGGAATACTGACCTGGGCTTTTCTTTAATTAGTTTTCTAACTCGAGATATTTTAATCTTCCTGCCTCCCATGTAATCCACCCGAATCTTGATCACATCTTAGTTCCTAAAAGCCGTTTTATTTGATTTACCTAGCTTCCCGTTTTTTAATCCTTTATTGATTCCCTTAACCTTTCTCCTTTTTTTAAAGATAATAATTGGAATGGTCGTTTTCCTGTTCCAAACAGGATATGGTTCCGTTTTAGAAAATATTATCTTACGAAATAATGCGTTTAATTCAACTTCAACGATGGTTCTCTTTAGCTTCGTTAATAATGTTCTACCAACCTATTTATAATCTTAATCTCAAGACGGTCAACGTTAAATGGCATCTTCGAAGGTAACCCCGATATACTTTTATCATTATTTCTCACTTTTTATCTTTCCTCTCTTCTATATCTTACAAACTTTATTACTCTTCCCAGCGGATTCTTTCTAAAATGGACTGATCCAATTCTTTCGATCCATCGTTGACTCCTCGCTCTTCTTAATTCTCTCTAATTTAAAGAAAAGTTCTTCCTTATTGCGATGAAATGAGAACTGTGGGGAGCAGTCTTTGATGTAAGTATGATCACTTTTCGATCCTAATGCTAAGCAATACCCTCGGCTGGCAATGCCAAACAAGAAAAGAAAAAAACACTTTTCGATCCTGCCCTTCAGTTTCTGATTTTCTCGCTCATGAAAATGTTTAAGTTGGACTTGTTTTCAAAACAGCGTGGAAAATTTTTTGAAAAAGTTTCCGCTTCTCTCTTTCTCGATCTACTTTTAATTTTTGTCCATGGAAAACAACTAAAAGTCCTTTAAATCCTCTCTCCCACCGAATGTCGTCCTTCTAATCATAAGTTACCATTTGAAAAACAAATTCCGTTATCGATTCTGCAGCTCCTATCTCTATGTTCCTAGCTTTCGGCAATTCGGTCCTTCCTCAACTCCGGTTATTTGTTATATTTTCTTAGCCCTCTGACAACTCCGTTCATTTTCAATCGATTCCTTTAATTCCTCCCCAAGTATGGAGAAGTAATTGCTTTTTATAGTTTTTAAAAATCTAATTTTAAGGAACTTTATAAATAAAACTTTTTTATTATTCAGTTTTTTTTTTTTTTTTTATAAATTTAATATTAAACTACCGATATATCACGAATATATGGGACTGTGTTCAAACATGTCTGTAGTTTAGTATTAAATTTATAAAAAACAAATCTGTAATAATAAGAAAGTTTTATTTATAAAGTTCTTTAAAACTGAATTTATCAGAAAAAAGAAAAATGTTTGATCAAGTAACCAATAACAACATCGATAAGTATGTATATAACTTATAAAAATCTTTCTGAATTTTCCTTCGAGGTACTTTTAAATATTTTAAATTTCTTTTTTTTCGGTTCTACCGCATTGCTTTTTTTGAAATAACTTCATTATTATTCCTCCGTTCTAAAACGTTGTTTTTTTGTTTTTTTTTATTGGACTCGACAACCGGGGACTTTCACCCAGAAACAATTAGACAGGGAAATGAATCAGTTATATCTTGATACGATATCAAATGTTGTTAAGAGGAAGGAACAAATAGTAGGAACGATGAGTGGAGAAAGAAAAGACAGTATATAGGAGGCACAATATGAAGTAGGTATACCAATTCGTAGAAAATGTAAATAGAAAGGAGAACGCTCTATTGGGAAAAAAAAAATGAACACTTAATAAACGCATTATCAGCATCGCAAACATGTTCTTCGTTTGCGTGCAGAGAACACTATGGAGAAGAAGATAACGAAAAACGAAAACCAGAGGAAGATAGTACGGCTTAAGAATGCAGACAAATAGTGGAGACAACAACAGAACGACGGAGAAGAGGAAACAAAGAGAACCATAGGTTAACAGAAAGACTAAGTTGAACAGACAGATAGAAAGGACAATTGTTTGAAAAAGAGGATACGCACATATCTGACCAAAACTTGGAGGATGGGATTTTTTTAAATAAAAGGCGAGAAGAAGCAGCAATCCAGCTCGCCGTTTCATTACCAATAATGCCCGAACGGCTGGAAACCCGCGGTAAATATCAATACAAATGGAAAATAAAATCACAGAGGTAAGAGAGATGGCCTGAAGAGCGGACATGGAATCTGATATAATTAAGAATTTAGAAGAAAGGTGATTTGAGAAAATGAAAATAATAGAACCTAGGACAGTAATTAATTTATTTACAGATGCGGAACGGAAAGGAGGCAGACACGAAAAGATCCTGAAAAATCCGAATCTGGGAGGATAAAAGAGGCACCGACACTAGCCGGCCTCTTCGAACCATCTATAAATACGGTTACATGAGATGGAAATTGAGTATTTTTATAGTACTGTGGAATTCCTGTTTGATAAGGGCTTGTAGTAAAAATTTGGAAACCGTAGGTATAGTAAATATTTTAGGAGGATGGCTGAGTTCCGTAAAATTAAAAGAGAAGTAGGGGAGGTTGTCAAAGGAATAAGGGAAAAACGAACTAAGCCGAAGAAAGATGAGGGATAAAATAGGGGTTTTTCTAGGTGTGAAACGCCAGTTCCTAGTATTCTTCCTCGTTACGTCCCATCGTTTTTACTTTTGGCCTGTCTTAGAAAGCTTTTCGAAAGTTGAATTGACGAACGTGTCTCGGGTGGCTTGAACGCACTAATCTGCTACCTGGTACAATATATTTGATTTTCCTCTGCGTCGCAGTCGATCAGACCGTAACGTTTCTGTCACATGTTTATAAATCTTAATCGCTGCTTTCGTTAACATTTCAGTTTTCTTTGATAATACCCATCTTCTGGAACTCTCTTCGTTATTTTAACATTTCTGTCCACTTTACCATGCTTATTATTCCGGTTTCTTCCAAAGCAGAAATTATTTCATATTCCACTCTTCTACAACGTTAATCTTCTGAGATTCACTTGAGAAATTTCAGCACTGCACTCTTTAATATTTATCAGAATTTCCTCTTTTTAACTGTCCTTTCATTTTCTTTGCTAACGACATTCTTACATCTCATTAGCAAACTATCACTTTCAAAACTCATGTTATTTGCGCTTACTAATATTCGTCTCTTTATTTCCTCATCTAAATTTTCTTTTATTATCTTTACTCTTTATCTCTTTAATCCTCCATTGATTAGTCCTACCGTAAAATTTCTCTAGTCGACCTTTTTCGTTATTTAAGTGTCTTTTAATCACATTAACCGTCTGCGCACCTATCCCAAAAAAAAACAACAAATTCAACTTATTAAAATCCCTTTCTTGTACTAATTGCAGAGCCTACCTATTTACATTCTACAAATCCTTTATCTAAGACTGCTGCCGTTTCATTTGTCAGAATTCCTGCGGGTCTTTCGTTTCAAAATTAAGTCACTTTCAAAGTACCTATATCTTCGTCTATGGCTGAATGTTCGAAGATCTGTCCTCGTTCCAGCTACCCTTGCTGAGTGGCGTTACTCGTCGTAGGTTTCCGCTTTCCGATCAAACACTTTCCTACTTTTTCTTTTTCATTTATTTCCTTTTATTCATAAATGGCAATTTGATTTTCGTAAAACTCGAATTTTATCCTTCATCTTTATTCATCTTCTTACAAAAAATTTTCAATAAGCTTGTTTTTTTTTTGTTTTTTTTTTTTTTTTTTTTTGTTTTTTTTAGTTTCCTCCATCTTTCTTCCCAGATTCATTCTCAATCTGCTCTACCAAACACGTTGTTAGAACTAAATTTTCTGTTTTAAGTTCTCTTTTCCCTACTCATTACACTGTACACTCACTGACGGCTTTAAATAGCTGAATAAAATTGTTCTGTCTTTTTCGTTCTGCCAATTATTCTGAATCTTTTTTAAACTTTCCCGTCTCCGATTCTGAAAGTGTTCTGCAAACTATCTTATTTTCTCTTCCCCCTCTTCCGATTAACGCTTCTCATAAGCTTCCTTATTCGCGACTTTTCTTCTTTCATTCCATATCCTGTACAGATTGAAGCGTGGAAAATAACAATTAATTTCGATAACCAAATTAGGCAAAAAGGATCCTTGGACCGTTAATAGTATTAGACCGAATGTTACAATACTTTATTAGCGTCCTACGCTTTTTGGACGACAAATATGTAAATGTATAAACTGAAAAACACTATTTATACAGCACTTTTACTAGTACAAATAAGTACAATGTAGAAAAAACACAAACTAGTTTTCAATTGTAGGTCTATAAGAATTTACAGTTATATGTAATCTGGACAGCTGAAAGATTGCACCGTTTAATAGATTAAAGGATAATTTGGATAAAAGTGACGTTTTTATTTCATATATAAACATATCAGTATCGTCATTCTACTGTTCAAAAAATTTCTGGCATACTTGAAAATTATTATCTCCGTAACTGATGATATAAACACGACGTCTTCAATTAGAAAAAAATTAAAAAATATCTACGAACCTACGGATCACTCGATCGAATATCTAGGCTTAATATATTAAATAAAAAACTTTATCTCGATAAAAACAAATACGGTATAATGTCCGTAGTTGCTAAATCATAAAAACAAACTACGACGACCGGTCATTGCATACACTGTTATTCGATCGGGTCTTTTTCCTTAACAGGGTGTGCAGTATTATTATAAACTACAGCTAAATCTAATCCAACATTGACGTGCCTTGCGAATGTCTATTCTTAAAACTTGGACAGATACATTAACCACGTGCGTGTCGAACGTTAAACTTAGCTCAAATAAGGGGGTCTTTTAAAAAAAGCTCCACCCAAAAATTCTATAATGCATAGTACGAGCGTATTAATTTCCTGTTCCAGGAGAATGGTACAATCTAAAAAACGTTGTCGACTTCTTAATCGTAATGTATGTTAAGTTGTAAAATGTGTTGTCTTATTTCCACACTTTTTTCAAATGTGATAAATTATTTTTCCTTTATTCATACACCACTTTACACAGTTGGCAGAATTCATTAATTTTCCCAATCGGTTAATTTGAATATTAAGTTGTTCTTTTTCTAGTATCAGAACCCATTTTGACAAATACTTTTAATCATTTTACTTACTGTTTTGGATACAACGTGTATTCTTTCATTCTTTCTAGCGTAAAAAGTACACTCCCTCATTTGTGTAGTAACGTAATACGCGGGAAAATTCAAAAAATAATAGTAAGGAAGAAAGAAAAATTAATTACGTAATTTGGAAATGTAAGAAGATGGTTTAAATATATTAAGGAATAGCAGAATCTTGAACGAAGGCAGAACACACTATTACGAGAATTTCAGATACTAACGAACGATTAACAAAGCCAAAAAACATCAAATAGTTGTAATTAATAAAGGCAATCAACAACTACGTAAAGTTCTTCGGTTTCGCTGAAAACCGTATAATTATTAAAATTATTTATGCAAATATTGCGGTTCGGTAAAACGGAAAAACTTATCGACCAATTTTATAGTATTATATAATCATTAATTGTGTTCTCGCGTATGCCTTATCAATCGTAATTATTTCGAATATTGACACAGTTTGTTTATGTAATGGGGCAATATATATTATATGGAATAAATGAAAAACATTAAATATAATTATAAATTCTAACGGACCTAAACTTATTTTTACCGTGTATTCATTATAATTATCAATATTTTAGAAGTTTATATTTCCAAAAAAAAAAATACACTAGCGGGGGTAAATACCGCTTAAAAACGTTTTCAAAAGACTTCGTACACAAGTATATTAAAATCGATACAAAAACCACATTTTTATCCTTCAAAGTTTGAAAATACCAGACCTTGATTCTCTTTGATTCTCTTTAAATCAGAATACTCAACAGTTCGGCTGAAATGTAGAGCGCTTAAACTGAAATATTTCGATTCTCTTTTCTCTCTCTTTTTTTTCTTCTTATTCGTCATTCTAATAATCGCAAAGAAGAAAATTCCAAAAAGAAAAAAAAAATAAGTTTTGCTCGACGTAAACTTCGAAAGAAAAATAACAATGTAGTCGTTTTTTTATCCTTACCTGAAAAAGTGGAGCAGGAGTTCTGAAATTCTAAGGAGGCAGCGTGTTTTTCAAAGAAATGAAGAAATGGCAAACGCGTTTTCATCGAACTGCACACCTAAAGGCATTAGCGCGAACAAAAAGTCGCTACACATTTCTCTTCGGTTAGCGCTCCAACAATTTACCCCTCAACCACTAACCTTCCCATTAAAAGCTTCTTCTTGCCCCAGCAGCCGGAATATTCTCCGAGCTACATACATCTCTCACTCGTAAACTTTTGATCCGTTCTATTTGCACCCTGCAAACTGCGGCAATACTAGCGTAAAGGTCGAACGAGCCTTTTTTAGCTCAGAGTGCTTCTTACATAGGGTGTTTACTGTTAGTTGCTTTCGGCAAACTCACTGATACATCAGAATTCAAACAAAGCCTTTTCGCTCCTCTCTTAAGAGTTCATTATTAAATCCGAAATTCGCCGGTGTTACTAACTTACTACCGACGATGATATATTTCGAATAAAAATGTTTCTGGTCGGTTTCAAATTGAACGAGTTATGAGACAGCGTGTCATAATAATAATAATAATAATTTGAGTTTACATTAACCCCTATATATCAAATTCAGCCCTTCGAACCTCGCAAGGAGGCAAGCCCTCTTGACCCCAAATCTTTTTTCTTCTAAAATTCTTTTAGAAAATTAGTTCTCAACTATGTCATTGTGGTTCGTTTTTTATTTTAAAAAAAAATCTTTTATTTTTCGGTTACAGTATACACGGTTCTAGAGTAAATACTGTACATTTATACTTTAGCCATTTGGATCAGATTCGTTTAGCAACTGTACAACATAGTATTCAACTTTTGCTGTCTTATATAAAGTAAACAATCATGGGACAAAACGTATATTATACCCCGGGCTAAAAATGATGTAGTTATTAATATATATATATATGTGTATAATGTATACATTTATACATAATACCTAGTAACCAAGCTTTGTTTAGATTTATTTCGAACTTGTAGATCAATAAAAGTATTCATGAGTTCCATAAACATTTAAAAATACTGCCTATTGGTCAAAATTCGACCATAATTATTATTAAAAATTTGAGGAAAACATATACGAATTTGCGTATTTCCAAAAATGTTTTTCTACCCTTATACATTCGTTCATTGTATATTTGGGAACATACACTTTTATATGTACTTACAATACAAAACAGTTCAGTACCATTAAAATTAAATAAAAAATAAATTTAATAAAATAACAGGAAAACCAAAATTTAAAAAGCTTCATTTATTGATATTAAATGACACGTTAAGATTTAGTATACTGTAAAAAAGCCAATAATGATGATTATTGAGAAAAATTAAAACATTTTAATAAGAACAGATTTATTACTGGCTATAGCGATTTCATTCTTCATTTTTTATATTAATTTTTTATTTAAATAAGAAAAACAAAAGTAATTTTGTGTACTGATAACACTAAAGATCGTCATTGTCTTTGCCTATTTATATATATATATATATATATATATATATATATATATATATATATATATATATATGTAGATAACAATAATATGCACGTAATACGCATACAGTATCCCATTTTTTAATATTTAAAGTATATTTTTGTTCATGTAATATTTTGAAATTGCCGTGTAAATGTATCGCAAACAAATTCATTTCATCGCAAAATTTTATTTTTTTTCAACCTGGTAAATTGCGAATTTATTAATTTTTCATTAAACCTTAAACAAAAGTTTCACCACTAACATAAATACTGTTTGCAGGAAACGATTTTTAGACCTCTTAAAGCCCCTACCAATCTATGAATTTTATCAAAATCGTTAAAGGTATGTGCATATACAAGGGGTTGCTCATTTAATAATATATATATATACTAGCTGACCCGGCGAACTTCGTACCGCCTTAGAAAGTAAATTTTGTGTTAACTTATTAGCTGAATTAAATTCAGTTTTTTATTAAGAAAAAATTAATACTGAAAATGAATTAAGTTCAATAAATGTGCAAAAACCAAAAAGACAAATATTTTGAAATGAATGTAATTTACGCGGCAGCAAGGCATTATTAACTCTAATAACAATAATCAGTATAAATTTATATTAAAAATTTAATGTACTTTGGAAACATGTTTTTTCGGGCTATATCATCAGCTAACAACACAGAGCACACACTCAATTTATATACTTTTTAATAAAGTGTGTACTCTATGCAGTTAGCTGATGAGATGGGCTATACACGAAAAAACGTGTTTCTAATGATCTCTAATTTCTTAAAGTAAATTTATACCGATTTTTAAGATTCCGTACACACTATAAACGACGGAATCCCAATAAGATAGTTCAGGAACGACAAAAAATATTTATTTCTGTTATAGTTCAGAAACGGTTCGACTTATCGCAATTGGATCATAAATTGCAATTAAACTTCTATCTGTGACAATTTACAACTTTAAACTGAGCGATTACCCTGGGCGGTAAAAAAACCTCTAGAATACATAATATGGAATTCAGAACGAATACCCTTAAAAAATTCGTAATTCGTCACCAGATAACTCTTTAAAAGCGAAATTTCAAATATAAAACAAAACACAGGAGCCCTTTATGGAAATTCAAAAATTACGGTTAAAAAATTATTTAAACCCCCCTTTTGGACCAAAAACGGCAAAAAAAAATGAATTTTCTTCATAAATTCGTAAAAACATTTTGTAATGGACCGAATTGTGAATCTAAACCATTCTCGAATCTACTTGAACACACACAAAAAATTTCATTAAAATCTGTCCAGCCGTTTAGGAGGAGTTCAGTCATATACACACGCACAGAAGAAATATATATATATTAAGAAGATATATTGATTACGGGCTCGATATTTATGACGTTATCTAGCGATGATGTCGAACCAGCAATTACTTTTCGGTTAAAATCATTAATTTTTGTGTTCTCGCCATCGTCGTATTGTTCGTTGTCAGCGATGAATACGGTCCGAGACGCTTACAGTGCCCAAAATGATTAATTGATAATTGATTTCGGTAATTTACCGTTATAGGCTGTTAGTTTTGATCTCATTGTGCGTCCTACATAAATGGTGGCCGATTATCGTTCGGTTGCAAGTTTTAGCTGGTCTACGCAATGTCGCGTGTTCTGTTTTTGTGCCTGGCCGCCGTATTATAGCCGTTGAAGCGAAATTTTAACCACTACGCTGCTTTGAACTGTGTTGTTTGTGTTCTGGTCATTTTTTCTTTTTTTACGCTTTTTCCTAGTCAAGCATATTTACCGTCGCTGTTTTGGAAGAAATTTGTGTTGTTTTCCGAATATAGGCGGTTTTGTAAATTTTTCGTTAATTCATTGTAGATTGTCCACCGTAAGATCTCTCTAGTACGGGGAGAGGCGCGACCGTAGTGAAAGCGGGTTCGCGATTTTTTTTACCGTCTACTCGGGAAACAATAATAAAAAAAACAAAAAAAAGACAAAAACCTAAGGCTTCGCCGTTGGGTGTCGTCAGTGGCGCCCGTTATTTGCATGATTCGCGTAGTTATTTTTTCCCGTTTAAGTATCAGGAAGACGAGGAGGAGAATTCGTTAGAGAATTCGATTTACACGGGAATTCTTTTCAGAATCCGTTTCACTGACTTTCCGGAACAGGGTCCGATCAGGATTCGTGTTAATATTAACCGAGCCCTGCTCGGATCTGAACTTGCAAATCAATCAGTGTCGATTAGTGTATATTCTGCGAAAAGTCAAATGTAAGTACCGAAAGCGACATTTTTGTATATATTTGAATTATTGGTTTTCATGTTGAAGTATTCTCGCGTTACTAAAGGTAACAATGAAGATATATTCATGAGTCGAAAGAATTATTAGAAATTATTATCTTGAAAACTCGTATAGCAAAGTCGTCCGGTACGTTTGAAAAATGGTAGCGACTAATTTTCGTTTCAGCGATCATTACGTCTTCGGGGTTTACTATGAAGCAAGTAAAATGTTTTTCACGGCAGAAATAAACTTAACAATGTGTTCAATTAATAAATACAGTAAAATGTTTTTACCATAGTAAAAAAATATTCGAATGATTTACCGCGGCAATTGAAAATCGATAAAGGCATAATATTTTTGTTTCGTGATGTTATGTATTTATTTACACATATTGGAACTTGATCAGAGAAAATATTTATATAATCATCGACTACGTGTGTTTCGGGAGCACAAAAAGATTAGAAAAATTAAAATTTTTAATTGTAATATACCATGAAAAAGGACTACGAAACACGTCGATGATTGTATAAATATTTTTAAAATATATTTTCTGATTGAGTTGATTTTAAAAAGTTATTTTCAATTTTTAAGTGAATATATTTCATCACAAAACCAAAATATTATGCCTTTATTTATTTTCAATTACTACGATAAATAAATCTATTATTCTTTACTACGATAAATAAATCTATTATTCTTTACTACGATAAATAAATCTATTATTCTTTACTACGATAAATAAATCTATTATTCTTTACTACGATAAATAAATCTATTATTCTTTACTATGGTAAATAAATCTATTATTCTTTACTACGATAAATAAATCTATTATTCTTTACTATGGTAAATAAATCTATTATTCTTTACTATGGTAAATAAATCTATTATTTTTTACTATGGTAAAAACACATTTTGCTACTTCATAATAAACCCTGAAGATACGATGATCACTAAAACGAACGTTGGTCGCTACCATTTTAAAACTGTCCATTTTGTAGAATTTGAATTTTGATCATGGTTGTTAGATCCATTTCTGCACACACACACACACACACACACATATATAAGGTAAACCAGATCACCAAATAGGACCGTAGTGTATATAAACGTGAAATTTAATAGATGGTCCCCTTCATCTATTAAGCATTAAGTAAGAACGAAATTTCCAATTGTCCTTCTGTCTAACGCTAGAGATTATGGAGAAACCAAAATCCTGGGAAAAAAACGGGAAAAACATGAAATTTCTGGAACGAAAATACGCGCAAACTTAAAATTTGGTACGATTTCCCATGTACACCGAAAGCTGATGAACTTACACAAGCATTTAAAACACGTGCACCCATGAAAACATATGCATGCGTATCTACACGTGTTTGGGCGCCTTAAATTTTGGGGTCTGCAAAATCGCATCTGCTAAAAAACTTAAGTTTCCTTGAACGAGAACTACAAATATCCAAAAACGGAAGAAAACACAAATTAAATCCGTTCAGAGAAGATTTTTCCTAATGTAACTTCAATAAATAAGACCAGAACTACTGTCGGCGGGAGAAAACCAAGAAATATGAGAAGCGCACTGGTAGTCTAAGTTTATTAGAAACGAGAAAATATCCGAAAAAAAAGATTTGCATCCCACAAAGAATTACGGTCGTAACGGTAAACTTCGTAGAAGAAATATCGCACTGGATACACACTACGAAAGATGAGTAAGAAAGGAAAATAAAAGAAAATAAACGCATATATTATAAAAAATAATAACTTTTTAAAATAGCAGAATCTCTAGCGCTCACCGGCCGCCTACAAAATCTAGCGTACGGAATGAGTAGCTTAGAGAGATAACGCAGTAAAAAGTTTCACTAGGTCCCTAACCATATGGATACGGAGGGTAATGAAATAGATCCCGGAAAAAAAAAAAAACCTTTAATTCGGATTGCTGCGTTCGCCTATCGCTATTCCTTTAAAATTCCAGTATCTAACTTGGTTCCCCTATGCAATAAATTCCATATTAGACTCTGGCCATTTTTTTTTCAGTCAATTTTTCTTTTATTTAGACATCCAAACGAGTCTTCCTGCTCACGCCTGGTTTAAAGATTTTCCTTCATTACGTAATTATATTATTCCTTTTCGCTTTGATCCTGCTTCTTTTTTTACATTTTCGTTTGAACACCCTTCTCAAACTACATTCATCCTAATTACGAAGCTAGCTCGATGACCCTAGCCACATTTTCTTTGAACGTCAACTGCTCTTGACCGAATGTGCCGTTCCGTATTCTAATTTGTTATTTCTGAGGCTTTTAAATCATGATTGCGCCGTTTATATCTTAACTTTTCCTGATAATTTAGCCAATTATCCCAGTTCTTAATTCCGCCGTTCTTTTAATTTGACTGGATCAGTATATTTAACTTTTCCTCTTCTAATCGCTTGTAGGTGATGCGTCGACGTACGCAAAAAAACGCTAGTAAGGAAGCAATCATTAAAGATGTTAATTCAGATAAAACTTTTTTTCATTAATTAGATCAGCTGCAAATAAATAAGGAAAAAAAATCACGCACGGAAACAGTCGCTTATAACTGCCACGGGGGGAACAAATCGGCAAAAGTGAAGGATAAAAAAGAATCGCCAGCGATCCCGAATAATTATTAATCAATGCCAGATTTAAACGTAAAAGTATGCTAATAATAAAATGTTTTTAACGTTCGATGGTTAGCGATGCGAGCGAAACCGAGGGATAAGGGATGCCTCCGATTTTTAACCGATTTCAAAAAAGGAGGAGGTTCTTATTTCGACTGTTTTTTTTTTCTTTTTCTATGTGTTTTACCTCAGAACTTTTTTCTAGGTGAACCGATTTTAACGATGCTGCTTTCATTTGGAAGCTGGTGCTTTTCACGTGGTCCCATTTAAATTTGATCGATATCTGACCAGTCGTTTTTGAGTTATCCTTAACAATGCTTGAGGTGTATTATGTGTGGCCTTAATTGTCGGAAGACAGATTTCGTAGCCTCGTTATTTCGGTTAACGATTTGTCGTCGTAATTGATTTTTAACAAGAAAAAAATCAAGTATAACGCTAAAAATTGTAAAATAAAATGTTTTTTTACAAAAAATAAATACCGACTTCAAGGTTTATTATAAAAATTTAATGAAAAAATGCACTAGAAAGTAAAAAGTAATTGAATAAAAAAATGCACTAGAAAGTAAAAAGGAATTGAATAAAAATGCACTAAAAAGTAAAAAATAATTATTCCCGATGAGAAAATATATATCGGAGTGATATACTACCCTTAAAGGTGTTATCGTAATTCTTATACAACATTAGTACCTTAATTAGAGTCGGCATCAAATTCATATTAAAATAATAATTAAAAAAACTGCATTAAATGTTCATTGAATTGTTCTCCTAGATATTGTAATATAAATTTCATGCCGACTCCAATTAAGGTACTAAAATGTTGTATAAGAATTACGATATTACCTTTAAGGGTAGTATATCACTCTGATATATATTTTCTAATCGGGAGTAATTATTTTTTACTTAGAAATAATTTTGAACCTCTCAATTGAACCGTATTCGTGGTTGCATTTAAATGTTGCGTGTACGGATATGTCAATTCGTACCGAGTCATTTATTCTAATGTTGAGATCAGGCAATTTAACTAACGCGGCCTAGTTCACGTGCTTGGCTGCATATTAAATTTAGACGTGTTCTACCGTAGTATAAAGTGAATCGTAATCTGAGTTACAGCACGTAAGAGTCTCTAATACGCCGTTCTTTTATTACGGTAAGAGCGTCCGATTTTATTTCACGTAGCGACGAAACGGTCGTCCGATGATGTAAATATTGCGTGTTTAAACTTAACGGCGATAAGAAAAGTTAATATTAATATTACGATTACTACTGTCGTTATTATATTTTTGCTCGAGCCTGCTTTCTTAATCAAAATAATTTAACTACTGAACAAGTTAATAACATCGAAAAATTAAATCTACGAAATTAATATTACCAATCTTGAAAACTAGGTACATTTCCATAGCTTTGATATTTGTCTTATCATCTGTGATATTAATAGGAATATCGGTGATGCCAATGAGATTTCTCTTGATTTAATTCTTTCCATCTTGTATTGCTAAATTCGTAAACTCGCGACATTCGATAGACACCTCTCTTAAGGTGTTCTTCGCATTCGCATGTGTTATTGAGTTTTTAACAATTTTTTTTTTCTTTTTTTTTTTTTTTTTTGGAGATAAAGATCGTTCTCAGACTTACCGCAGTTTTAGTAAAATCTTCCCATAAGTTTCACACTAGATATATTATTCGGTGTATCATTTTGTACCGTACGATAATGATATTTTCTACAATTTATACTGAATTTTGTACCTAAATTATTAGTCTATCAAAACTTCTGCATCTTAGCTCGCTTTTAGAACCCCATTCCATACAAGCATTTTATATTCAATTGTTAATTAGCCGCATTTCCGCAAAATCGCCAATGATACATTTTTCTTTCTTACTCTCTTTCAGTCTAGCGCAGACGTTACGATAATCTATATCGCGAGGATATGATTTCAGCTAGATTATGAACGGTAATGGAGGATTTTTTTTAGCGGTTTCCAACAATAAAAATTAACCCGCCTCAAAAGAAATTTTTCTATATTTTCAAAGGACAACTTACAAGTTTTTTGGTCATATAACAAACGCTATTTACTCAAAATACTATTAATCATAGTAAGTTGGAAAAAACTAATTTTTCAAAAGCCAAAAAATTTAAAATATTATCATTGTTAATTATCACGGATAAATAATAAAGAAAACAAATTCAATTGTTTATGGTCATATAAACAAATTGCCAGTCGCAGGCGATATTATCAAAATCGAATGCAAATGAGCGTACAATGTTAATTGTCTGTTATAAAATATACAAATATCTTTAATATACTAAATAACGCTAAAACAAATTATATTAAATATAAGTACGAGTATATCATTATTAACAAAATACTCCATTTACTAATAAGCACTTATTCAAAATTAAGTTATGATTATATTCAAGGGCGTCGCCAACCGTAGAGCCAGGGGGGCGAAGTGATAGAAAGAGGATATGAGTTATAGAAAAAATTAAATTTACAATTTGTAAAGGCTTAATATTTTATTAAACAAGAACAAAATCTTAATTAAAACATAATTTTCGTGGGTTTCTGGCAAATCGTTCTACTACTTTATTATAAAAGTCTTCCAAATTGTCCGTGGTTACGTGCCTATGAATACTCGTCATGGCTAGTTGATTAAAAAGTTTCGAAGCTCTAGAGGGGTGGGGCAACGACCCCCCCCCCTCCCCTTGATGACGCCCATGATTATATTTATTTTATTCCGTCATTTAGTTTCGAATATCTTGTAAGATGTGCAAAATTCGTGTATGCGTGCGGGTATGTGTGTGTAACTGGGTTCTTGGAAATGGCTCTATTGATTTTGATGAAATTCACGAATTAGGGGTTGTTAGGAGTTCAGATAAATCGATTGACTGAGGTTTCTTACTAATGGAACCAATATCAACAGATAGACAGGTGGGGAAATTGCTTGTCGGAGGTTATATTTCTACATAATAATAATGAGCAATTAAATAAAACGAAGTGGTTGAGAACGTCTACGGTTTTCAAGTGTTCATTTTATTTTTTTTTTAATTTTTTCGTTTAAAGGGCAGTGCTTACAGTTCTCGACGTAAATGAACCGCTTACTGATTTTGGTCGAAAATATTTCTCATCACGCGAAGATGTATATTAATTACAATGTAATTCTTAGGCCGACCCCCATTAGAAAAAATGTCCCAATTTTATTCTAACGTTTGTTATATTTTTATTTTTACCGATTTTCAAAAAGAAGAAGGTTATGTATATTCGCCGTGTATGTTTTTTTGTTTTTATGTTTTATGTTTGTTTACGCATAACTCATATTTATATAGAGACCGATTTTACTGATTCTTTGTCCATTAGAATGAGTACCATTCAACTTAGCTATCATGTGAGTAATGATGAAAATTGGTAATCATAAATCGAGTATTCGTCAAAAAAACGTGAAAAAATGTGGTCTCTTTGGATAATTTTTTTTTATTATTTTTTATTAGTATAACACAGGCGGTTGACTTAAAATGCTATCAAACACTCCAAACTTTTCTACATCTGTCGTTTTCGAACCAAAAGGCGTATCACGTATAAATGTTGCAAATTCTTCGCTATTGCATAGTTCGTCGTGCCGTTTTCGTTTCGGTTTTCGTTTTTGGAAACATAATGAATATGAACTTCTTATTACTATGCAGGCTGATGAATAAGAAGTCCCACCATAACAGGGAGAAGCATGTAAGGACTGTATTATGCGAATTTAATAATACCATAGAAACGCAAAAAAGGTGTTATTTTTATATGTTGTAGTATGCTAAGTTGTTTCGGTAGTTTAATAAAATTTATGCTATAAATTATTGGTTGTTTTTTTTTTTTTTATTATATAAAATTGGGATATTTTTTCGTTATAAAATCTATGGGGGCCGGCTTAAGAATTACGTTGTAAATTTTAATCATTTTATACAAGGTATAGAATAGAAAAAAACAGAAATGTAAGCAGAAGGGGTCAAGGGGCATAGCCCCTTGCGAGGCCAAAATGGCAGAGTTTATATATATATATATATATATATATATGTGCAAGGGCGTCGCTAGCCGATGAGCCAGGGAGGGGCAAGATGATTTTCCAGCCGCCAGTCGGTGTGAGGGGGGGGGGGGGGATGATAGAAAGGGGATATGAGGTATAGGAAAAATAAAATTTAGAAGTTGTAAAAGCTTAATATTTTATTAAACAAGAATAAAATCTTAATTAAAACAGAAGTTTTCCAAACTGTCCATGATTACGCGCCTATGAATGAATACTCATCAATGCCAGATGATTAAAAAGTTTTAATGCTCCAGTGTGGGGGGGGGGCAGCTGCCTCTCCCTGCCATCCGCTGGCGACGCCCATGTATATGTATATAAATATATTAATGACAAGTTCATTGTTGAGGGACCGCATAAAAAACGAAACTGAAATTGTAATAGAAATTGCTACACGAACTGTAAATTATTATTATTATTTTTTTAAATTTTACGAATAAAATAGTCGATTGAAATTTATTCTTCTACAAAGTATTGTAGAAGAACTATATTATCTGATTTCAGGGAATTACCCCATGGAGCGTTCGAAATATAGGGTTTACTGCCTAAATATTATTTAGTAATGATGACGATAACCTCTGAAATTGAGGGATTTTAGAAAAGATAGTTTAACCACTTTATACAGACAAATCTGTGTGGTTGTCATTCTCGGATAGGCTAAGTAGATTTGATGCAATCGCTGAAATTAACACCCCGGCACCTTGCAATAATGGTGTGCGAGTGGTAGTGGTTTTTATAATGTTTATAATTTGGACCAACGTTTTTTCCCGGACATGCGTATACTCAAGTCGAAAAATTTTATTGTTCTTGCGGTAAGTTCGATAATTTTCATTTAGAGATATATCGATGTGTTTGCTCAACCTGGTTGTACGATGCAATGGTCGGCGTTTCATTCGGTTAACGATATACATAATTTTCTTTTTATTATTTTTTATTTAATCATACCGGACAGAATCGTAAAAATCAAGAATTTTACGTTTAAAGGGAATTTGCAATTTTCCGAACAATTTTTAAGTATATTAACGTTATTTCTAAACATCTTCTGGTTAATTCTAAAAAATATATTCACAAATTACATGCATAAAGATAGAAGTTATTTTACTATATTAAATTCACAATAATTTTAAACGAATTTTCCCGGAGAATTGTTTTCTCCGAAACATATCGGGAAAATTCGTTTAAAATTATTGTTTTTTTTTTGTTTTTTTTCCCCTACCCTGAGCGCGCCAGCGGCCTTGACCCAACAACATGAAAAATTAAGAGTTATAATTAAATAGCCAAGCGGTCAGAAATGGAAAAGACAAAGGACAGCAGCAATGGAATAACTGAAGGCAATGGGAAGGAAAGAATATAGGTAGCGTTAAAGGGAGTAGGAAGACCCAAAACTAGAAGTTGGGCGTAAAGAAAGGAGCGTTCGTTAGAGAGTGTAGAACATTCGAATAGGATGTGATTTGAGTCATAAACACAAGAAGGCTCAGAAGCGTGAAGAGTGCAGAAAGGAGAAAGAGCTAAAGAAAAACGAAAGCGAGAAGAGGGGAGTAGAGAATGATTGATTCTAAGCCTAATTAAGGAAACAACAGTGGAACGACGACAGGTAGGAATAGATTGAAACCAAGGCAGGAAACTAGGAACCGGTTGAATAAGAGTGTAGTATGAATAATGATTAGAGAATAAAGATGGATACATGTCAGACCAAAGTCTAGAATGATTAGAGCGTGACAGAGAAAGAATGTCTGAGGAAGGGAAAGAGTCGAGGAAAGGACCAATGCGGGCGGCTGAGCGAGCTAAAGAGTCAGCTGCGTCATTGCCCTCAATATTGGAATGACTAGGGACCCATAGAAAGTCTATGAGAATGGAGCCTGAACGAGAACAAAGAGGAGACAAGAGATCGAATAGAGAGGATGATACCGTCAGAAGTATGAGAAGGAGGAGAGGAAATGGTTTGAAGAACGCCTTTGGAATCAGAAACAATCAGGAATTTGTGAACCCCACTCGTAGAGGATATGAATTGAATGGCACGAAGAATTCGAGATAGACTCGGCTGAGAAGATAGAGCAGAAAGAAGGAAGTCTGAAAGACTCAGAGTGCAGGAACGTAGGAGACGTATACGCGCCACCCACGCCCCCACCACTCTTGGAGCCATCCGAGAAGATTAAGGCATGGGAAGGAACAGAAGAGTTCAGCAGCTGAAGGAATTCGAAGTTGACTACATTGTGAGAGGAAGAATTAGCTCGGACTGGAAGAGAGGAGAAATTGATGGGGTGCCATATGCTATTAAAATCGAGAAAAAAGTAAGGAAGACTGTTATAAGAGGAAACGTAGGGAGAAAAATTGGAAACACGAGCAGCTATATGCGATAAAATCGGGGTTCTATGAGGCGCCAAACGCCAGTGATTTTTGATATGAAGATAGGAAGGAATAATATTGGATGACAAAATGGGGAGGCGTTTTATTAAAAATCGATAACCGAGGAGTGAACGAAAATTATTGTGAATTTAATATAGTAAAATAACTTCTATCTTTATGCATGTAATTTGTGAATATTTATTAGAATTTTTAAGTAAATTATTTACACAAACCAGACAAAAAATGTTCTGTGTAACGGCAAAAAAAGGGTATATTATAAATTACGTGTCATTTAAATGAAAGCTTCCTCGATCGAATTTTGTAGTCGTTTATAATTTTCCCGTTATTCTTTGCTCGATAATTCTCGTAGATGCTCTAAAGCAAGTCTTCTTTGATAACAGTTGGATGGATTTCTCAATTTTTTTTTTCATTCTTAAACTATTAACCGAATAAAAAACCACCACATCGTTTACTTAAATAACTTTTTCGTCATTTACAAAAAAAGCACATGGTAGATTGAAATGATGTTACGTTAGATTCGTTTGCGCTATCATAATTATTTATTTACTATAATTCCATTTTAAAAAGCGGCTAATCAAATTGCGATGCCAAAAAGAAGATTAAAAATGAGGAAATTTAACGATATTGAAATTACGTCTTTTACTAACGCGAAGATAATTTTGTCAGTCATTAGCGAAAAATCGTGTGAAGAAATTGTAAATGATAAAAATTTACATTATACCGCAGAGCCCACGATACGAGAGTACGTCATGTCCACTATTAAAAATCTGGATCCTTCGAATATACCTGTTTCGTGAATGTAACGTTTCATAATGCAAACATTTCTACTCCGAATCGGTTAGGTAAGAAGAAATTCAAAGGAAATTATGGCCTTTGAATAGTTATCCTTCTAAGAAGCTTCAAAACATGAAGTATTTTATGCCAGTAGCCTCTCGATTTTTACGAACTAAATCTGTCACCTTATACACATTGAATAAATCTAAACTCTACCTATAGTCGCGGTCTTCAATTTCCTTTTCTTCCTCCCAAAACATTGCTTCTAACGAATATACGTTTCCCGATAGCATGTATTATCGCAGGAGGGCGTCTGTCGTTACAATTAAAGACCGTAAGGGCTATCGTTGAAAAAAATACGAAAGGTTTAAATTGAGAATTTAATGAGCATGCGTGAACGCATAAACACTAGCCTATGGAGAAAGAAAATGACCTTTAAATGTATAAAACCTAGGCTTCCCGATTATCTTTACTCCTTTTAATACACTTCTCCCTCGCCAATTTTCCTCCGAAATTTCCCTACTCATCACCCTTTTATCTTAGATTTCCTTTGCTAATTCTTTTATTTCCCTTTCTCTAGTAACTTCTAATTGTAATCCATTTGATCTCATTTTGAAGATTCTTTTTCTTTACCATATCTTTTATTTATTCTTAGTTTTGGCGGTAATGAACTTTTTCCTTTCTCTAATTCTCTTTTCCCTTTTAAACTTGATGTAAATGTTTTTCGGAATAATTTTTTTCTCTAACTTTTAGGTTTTATTTTTAATATTTAACAGAGAAGTTTTTGTGGGGCAGGGTACATTTTCTTTTTTATTCTTCCACAATACAAAATTATCGTTTAACATTGATCCTGATAAAATTTAAATTTCCCTTCTGCCTATACTTTTTCTTCACTTTTTTGCTTGTTTATTTATTTATTTTTATTTTTTTAAATTCCCTTAAATTGTATGTGCTGTGTGTAACTACTATGGTCATTACAGCACACACAAGGGAGGGGGGTAATTTAAATGTGGTGAGTTAAGCCACTCATTTTAATGAAAGCAATAATCCTGTTGATGGAGATTACCTCGTTTGAGAGGGTCTGCCCCATATCTATGGGTAGGCCAAGTTGCCTCCGGAACATAGTAAACTTTTGGCAGGTAAGTATTATGTGGGGAACTGTCGGTGCGGTTGTCTGGTTGCACAAGGGGCATGTAGCCGGAGGCGGCGTTTTATCAATTATATGTTTATGCGAAATAGCGATGTGGCCAATTCGCAGCCGGCTGAGGATCTTAAAGTCGTATCGGGATGTTCCCTCCGGTGGCCACCATGATTCAACTGTGGGCTTAATGGTTCTTAAGGATGTTGTTGCAGCTGCCCATTCAGTTTTCCACTGGTTTTCGCACACCTTTAGGAATATATATGTTATTGATGAGGGAAGCTCCGCGTCCTGTGGCATTGGCGAGAGCAAGGCATGTTTATTCTTTCTCATTTTACTTAACAAGTACGCTGCGATAAATCCATTGCCTCTTACTAATATTATTCTTTTGGAACTATTATTTCTCTCGAAAGTTGTCTCGTTTCACCTACAAGTTGAACAATAGTATACAATAATTTCATTTCGAGTACTAAGATCCTTTTCTTACAACTCTTCTTTGAATATTTTCGTTTTTTACATTTTTCCTTTCCTGTTTAGAATTTCGGGGTTTCCCTCTTTCCATCAGCTGTTCATTTCTTATTCTTTTCAAGGCCCTTAAGATTGTTACATTATCTTTCATCCTACATCTTAGCGTTATTTAATCATACCGTCTTTCTCTTGTCCGCCACAATTTTACTCTACCTTTCCATTTTCTTTTAAATTCAACCACTATCAACTCCTTAGTGATATTTGGTTTTGTTGTCTACATCTGTGAGTTTTCCTCTCTTTAATTACCTCCGGTTTCTTCTCTTTTAACTGTATTATTTTTTTTCTTGTTCTTTTTATTCATCTGTTCGACCTAATCTTCCTTCTGTTTCCTGATTTTGTTCTGCTGTCATTTCACCTATACACCTGCGTTTTAATCATTCCCTTCCGTCTTTCTCACGTTTTCACTTCTCCCCAAATTTCCCTTTCCACCCGAATGAAGCAATGCTATCTGTAAAGCTGATTATATCTTCTATGAGTGTTTATCTATTTCTGTCCAGCGTTATGTTTTACATTCTAGTCTGCTAAAACTCAAACTCCCTTCTCTTTATTACGCATCTTATATTCTGTCTTTTCTCTTCCGATCATCATTCCAGCCATATTGGTTTCAAAATATATTTTTCAATGTTTGATCGAATCGGAATTCAATTGATGTCTCTTTCCCTTCATTTCTTGGCGACGTGTCCAAAAATAAGAATACTATTTTCTATTTTATATTCTATTCTTTTTATAAAACTTAATATGTCCTCCGATTAAATTATCTTTGTCCAAGAGTGAATAAGTTAGCCTTCTTCTTCTTTCATTTGTGTTGCTCAATTCCGAGAGTCGTGAACCATCCATGTTATACTGACTAAATGCAATCATACCATTTGTCGCGGTCTGCCGTTGCTCGCAAGCATTCTTCCAGCCTTTTTCCTGTTATGTCCGGCAGTTGATCTATATATCTATTCGGAGGACGGCCACGGCCTCTCCTTCCGGAGACCTTCCCCTACATAGTAATTTTTTTAAGAGACACTGGTCCGCGGCGCATAACATGTCCAAAGAATTGTAAAATGCGGCGATGGATTGTTAGTAACAGCCTCTCTTGAGTCTCGACTTACAGATTGGTCAATATAGACGTGTTTGTGCGCATCTCTGTCCATGAAATCCTTAGCATGCGATGCCAGTAAAACATCTCAAAAGCTTGTATTTTATTTTCGGCTTCCCGGTTTATTGTCCATGTTTCGCACGCATATGTGGCAATAGGGAATACCAGCGTTTTGACTATTCTCTTCTTACACGTAGATGCGCCTGTCTTTCCATATACGCGTTAAGCGCACCATTGTTTTCCGGGCTCTTGCTAATCTGCTCTTAATTTCCACGTTACAGCCTTCCGTGTTCGATATGAGTGTGCCTAAAAAATAGATCAGCTGATCTTTCATTTCGATCCCGCAGAGTGTCTTTGGTGGGGTTAGTGGCGGTAGTTCATTACTTCTATCCACAATTAGGATTTGACTTTTTTGTCTGTTCAAGGAAAGACCATTTTCCGCGCTTACTTTTTCAACTCTTTCCAACGGTTCATTTATTTCCTTGTATGAGGATGCTATTAGGACTGTGTCGTCTGCATACCGCAGATTACAAACTTTTTTGCCACCAATCGCAAATTCTCCCTTCCAACCATCGATCGACCGACAAATGATCCATTCTCCATATATATTATATAGGAGTGGTGATATCACGCAACCCTGTTGCACGCCTCCTCTAGTGCTAATCGATGCTGAGTATTGATTTTCTATGCATACGTCTACAGAATTTTCCCGGTGTAGAGATTTCAATAACAACACCAAATGCCTTGGCGTGTCCATCTTATGGAGTATCTTCCTCATCGTATCCCATTGCACTGAGTCGAACGCCTTTTGGTAATCTAGAAAGCACATGATTACTGGCGTATTAAATTCACGACCATTTTCTATTATTTTACGTACATTCATTATCTGTTCTCTCGTTCCTCTTCCAGGTACGAATGCCGCTCTTATTCCTGAGATATCTGTGATAGTAGTATATTATTCAGTCGTTCTACAAGTATATTTAGCATGATTTTGCTTGAATGAGAGATTAGTGTAATTGTTCTATAGTTAGAGCAGTCCTCACGTTTGCCTTCATTTTTATAAAGCGGGATATATATATATCGAGAGGTAGTCCAGTCTTTTGGCCATATTCTTGTGGTCCATATTTTTTTCCATCACAATATTATCTTTCCTTGCCGCTTTACGGGGTTTTAATTTTTTAGCCGCTTTCTCTACTTCTTCAAAGAGAATTCGTGGTTCTAGCTCTTCTTGTGTCAATACATCTGATGTAGTTACTGAAAGTCTCTGTGAGCTATACAGTAAGTTTTCGCAGTATCTTTTCCATCTATCCGTAATTCCTTCCATGTCTATTAGGGTTTTCCCCTTTTTCGTTCATTATATTTCTAAAACGAGGTTCGAAGTCGTTTGTGATCTTACAAAATAAATCTTTCGGTTCATTTTTTTTCCGATGTTTTTCTATCTCGTCGCATATTTCTGTTAAGTATTTTTCTTTGTCTACGCGATTTTGTTTCCTAACTGCTCTATCTAATTTACGATATTCTTTTCGGGCTTCTTGTGTGGTCAAGCCTGCTGCTTTCCTTTCTTTCCTTTTCTTCTGTAGCTCTATTGTTTCGGGGGTAATCCATGGCTCTTCACTTCTCTTTTTTCCTTGAATTCTTCGGCAGCTTCAGTCATTGCTTTCTTTGCCTCCTCCCATATTTCCTCAGCCGATCTTTGTTCTGTAATGATATGCCTTACAGATTGCATATTTTCCTGTGCTTTATTTTACCGTATTTTTCTTTTGAGTCTAGATGCCAAAGGTTTTTGCTGCTTGAGCTATTACGCGCTAACCGCCCTATTGATTGTTTGAGCCGTATCTTAATCTCGATCACAACGGGCTCATGATCAGATCCGCAATGTCATCCAGGGTATGTTTTTACATCCTTTATCGATGAACGCCATCTCCTAGGCACGAGAATGCAGTCTATTTGATTTCTATAGCCGCCATCTGGCGAAGTCCATGTCTCTTATGATGTTGGAACATTGTATTCCCGATATACAGCTGATTTTCGTTACAAAATTCGATCAGTTTCTCTCCTCTTTCGTTCCGCGTTCCTATACCATATTTGCCTGAAACATTTCTTAGATGATCTTCTGTGTTCGCTATTTCTCCAACTTTTGCGTTAAAGTCGCCCATTATGACCAGAAGTTCCCTTGTTGGAAACTTTTGTATTGTGTTATCTAGTGTATTATAAAAGTCGGTAATTAGTTTTTTTCTGGTGCGCTCGTGGTCGGTGCATATGCAATCAGAAAGTTTGTTTTAACTGGATGGGTGTTTACAGTTATTGTGGCTACTCTGTCGGTTACTGGTCGGTATCCCACGACTTTACGAACTATATCTTTACGGACTATAAAGCCCACCCCTCAGACTCCGTTCTACAGGAATACCTCTTATTTCCATCTCTTTTGCGTTCTTTTTACCCGCTCTCTCTTTCCGCTAATCTATCGTTTATTCTAAATAAACTGATTTTGCGGGGATTCCTCGTCATTCTGCCGTCGACGGAAACCGCGTAGTCGATTAATCATCGAAAATGCGACGACAGATTTTCATTGTACCCCGGAAGATGAAAGTAATTTATCTGATTAAACAACTCTTCTCTATCAACCTTTGCTTCCATTTTGGACAAAGATCTTTTTTAATTTCTTCTATTCGTTTCGACCGAGCGCAATTTACGTTCATTTTGTCCTTCTTCCACCGCTCAGGTGATGTCGTCTACCCATCGCATCGGTGGTTTTCCCTATGCTTCTTTAGTACTACTCGTATAATATCCTCCATCGCATCATTTACCTATATACCACGGCCTACTTTCCAATTGTATTTCTCGCTCTGTTGCTTTTACCGCCATAATCTTTGCGATAGCTCTGATGCCAGTACTTCTTGTACGATCGTTCAGAGTCATAACTCGTCTCGATCTTGTACTTTTCAATTTTCTGTCCGATTCAGCCGTTCAAAGATATATTCCACGACTAACGTGAATATAGTTTCGCTGATAGAATGCCACACCTTATCATCACAACTTCTCTTCGTAGGTTTATCGAAGCAGTTTCATCATGCAGTCTGAATGTAGCGGTGACATTTCAGTTCTATTTCCGATAATATATCTTGAATCGATCTTGTAATTTTTCAGCACTTTTTTTACAGTTCCAGTTTTCCATCGAATGCCTCGTAATATGTTATCTTTAAAAGTTAAACATAACGAAAATGTTATATTTGTCTGTTTGTTTTCACTGTTCGTAAGTATTCTTCTACGGTTTTTCTCAAACCCGCTTATTCAGCGAGCCGAGGTATTCATGATAAAGAATTTACAAAATCAGACTCATTGGTCTATTATTGACGAGCTTAACTTCTAGTATTATCACGCAGCTTATTTGTAAATGTGAAAACTAGAATTCGCTGCTGACTCAGCAAAATTCCTAATATTTAAAATTCTAAATGTAATGTTAAAATCGAAAAAAAAACAAACAAATAATAATAGCGATAATAACAAAGTTAATTTTAAAAGAAATATTACAAACGGAACATGTAACAAGCACAGAACTTGCTAAAAAATGATAATTTACAAAATTCCTTTGCACTACAATAATTAAATGGCAACTTTTTGATTAAACAAAACGACGGATTATTTTAACGAAATTTTTAATTATTCCGACTTGAAAAGCGTATTTTCCCTTCGGATGGCTTATTATCGAATTTCCTGTATAAATTTTGTTCATCTGGCAATTTGCTTTTTACAACTAATGATTCTTATTGCGGATCTTGAATAGTAATTTTTTATAATTCCGGAATGAAACGCGTTCATATTTAATCCACACATTTTGCGAAAGCTTACAACTCGTATTTCTAAAACTAAAACTTAATGGATCTAACGAAAAGTTTTTTATGATATTTTCTCGTTTTGCCAACTGCGACCGAAGTGCCACTCTCCCCTATGATAACCGTTTTATGTCTGCGAGGGAGCGATGAATTTGGCATACATTCAGATGAAGTCCTAGATAAGATTAATAAACCAAACTGATTTTAGTTTTTTCATTACAAATATTAACTCTGTGCTTTTTTCGCATATATTGCACAACCACTCACAAGAACGGCCTCACACATTTTCGAAGACAATGTATCATCGAGATGAATTATAAATTAGAATCGTCATTAATTTAGTTTATTTTACTTCCATGACTAAGCACTTTTCCTTCTTCTTCGGCCTGTCGTACACAGTGTTCTGCGCGTAAACGATCATATATTATGGCTTCTTACCGCCCGCATTAGCTGTTCCATCGATGATTTTCTAGTCCACTGCCGGACATTTCTGGTCCGTGATATTCTTCTTCGACCTCTTCCTCGGTTTCCCTCTTTCTTCCCCTGAATAATCAAACGTAATAGTTCATATTTTTATCCTCGTATAATGTGACCAAAATACTTAGATTTCCTATTTGTTCAGTTATCTTCCTTTCCGTTTTAGCTCTCTCTTTAGTACATCTTCACTAGACATTTTCTGTATCCAAGATATCTTCAGAGCTCTTCTATGTAAACACATTTCGCACGCCTCGAAATATTTAAGTTGTTTTTTTTTTCGGAATGGGGGGCATGTCGGCTAAGGACGTTTACCTAATCCAAAGTTATGACAGCACTAATGATTATATAGGAAAAAGATTAGAAATGGAGCAAATGAAGCTAACAAAGGAATAACCAAGGGAAACGAAAAAGAAAGGATGCTGTGAGCGCTGTAAGAGGCGTAGGATAAGACGCAACAAAAACAGAATACAGTGTCGCACGTTCTGAAGAAATGAAAGGAGATTCAAGTAAAATGTGATTTGTATCATAAGTGAAGTTTGCTTCTGACGGATCAAACGGATAAAAAAGGAGACTGAGTAATGGAGAAACGGAAGAGCGAAGCAGGAAGTAAGCTGTGATTTAACCGAAGTTTAATTATAGATGAGATAGTTGACCGCCTCGTGTTGGGGAAATTAAGGAACCACGAGAAAAGAGGAGAAATGGGTTGTATGGATAAATAAAAGGAGGCAGGATTAGAAAATAAAGAAGAATATAGATCAGACCAACAGTCGTGGTGGCAACGAAAGAAAAGAGGAAGAAGACTTTGGACTGGAAAATGACTAATAAAGCGACCGTCTGAAGCAGCCGAACGTGCCAATGAGTCAACTAACTCATTGCCCGAAATTCCGTAATGACTGGGATAATCTATAATAGATCAATACGGACAGAGCGGGAATGAAAAGATGTGAAATTAAGGAGCGTATATGAAGCACGATAGGATCGTCAGATGGTTTAGGAAAGGGAGTAGCAATCGCTTGTAAAACGGTCTTTTAAATCAGAAGATAAGGGAACCTTGGATATATTGCTAGTAGAAGACATAAAAAGGATTGCTTGTAGCATTGCGACAGATTAGGAATATGGAGAAGGAGGGAAGTTTGAACGCCTCAGAATAGATCCGGCAGTGTAAAAGCCGCTCCGACCTTCCCAAAACCGACTTTAAGCCATCTAGGGTATTTGATATAGGAAAGAACAAAAGGAGAGAAGGTCCTGAGACGTGAAGAAACCCAAGGAAAGGATTCGAGTTGCACGAGAAGGGAGTATAAACAAGTAGGAATCGGTAATATGGAGACCTAGATAAAGTCGTCGCATGAATAAAGGATAGGAGCCAGTTTCTCTGCCAAAATGGCTTCAATAGGAGAGGAGTTCAAGGCAACGATACAAAGGCGGAGACGCATGTTATGGATTTTATCGAGCTTAAGGAAAATATATTTAGCAGCACTAGCGTAAAGGAGCGAACAATAATCAAATGCGTTTTTTCGGTATTAGTCATTGCTTCGACCCTATACATTAGAATCGGATATATGTAGCATTTTATGAAGTCTTGTCTTATGCGGAGATTCGGTGATTGGTTTGTTAATAATTTTTTACGTTTTTTAAAGTTTGTTTTGGCCTGCCCGCATCTTCTTTTGACTTCAGAATTTGGATCAAGTTTGTTCGTAATATAACCCATCCTGAGTACTTGAACTGTTTAACTTCTCCTATGTTTTTTTTCATTAATCTGAATAAATATATATGTTCCGATATTGTTTGCGACTGACTATCATCAATTTTATTTTGTTTTCATTTATTTTTAGTCCATATTTCTTACCTGTTTCATTAACATTTTTTGTAACTCTTCACGTGAGTCAGCCAAAAGAACCGTGTCATCTGCACATAGCGGATGTTATGAGAAGTGGTTACGTAAAAACAAGAAAAAAAAAAGAAAAGATGTTGAATGTAGCGGTTCTTACTGTTTATGATTTTATTAAAATTATGCACGACCGTGAAGTAGCGATCAGCATAATTATTTATTTCATTAAAATGTCCGGAACGCAGAAAAAAAAAATCGTAGCATTACGAATCTTCAAGTTTAATAAAATACAAGTTCATTCGTTGGTGTCTTTTTTAGTGAATGCAGATTATCAAAATACGCGAAAAAACTTTGAATTTTTCACATTACTGGGAACTTTAACGGGTAAACAGCAAAAATGTTTACCTGATTCAGTAATTTTTCACGTACATATCTTATTTTCGGTTTCCTTTTAAAGGACTGGCAATACTGTACTCTTCCGAATACCGCCATGTTTTTAATAATTATATTGCGAAAATGTTCCATATTTTTCTAAACGCAAAGTGAGGATGTTGCACATACAACGTGTTGTCTTGCCAAAGTATACATTTTTTGGCCAACAACTTGTATTTATCCGAAATGATTTTCGGTTCAGAAAAAGATTAAAGTCCCGTGTTGACATCCACTGTTACCAATAGCAACCGCTCACACTAAACTATAAAAATGCGGCAGCTCCTTAACCACTGCTATCTGGATAAATTGTGTTAGCTTACGTACATCGTAATTCACAATCGATACCGCTTAATGCATGCATTTATTATCTGCATACAGCCTGATGAACACGTTGAACAATTCACAGAGTGATTCGCATGACTGCTGGGAGTTTTGATTTTCCGTGGAATAATGTATCACTTTTTGTTCCGATCGGTATAATATAACCGAACAATGAAATTAGTCCGGAGCAAAATACACCTAGATAGAGGTTCTTGTTCAGATTTTTAATTGGTTTTACTATGTGAATTGTTGTTATTTTTACAAGTGCCTATTAGGGAAAAAAATTTAAAAAAAATATACAAGTACCAGAATTCCGTACTTGATTATTTTTATTATTGTTATAGATCTGTGTGACCTTTTTCAAGTCTGAAAATATAAACAAATAAATGAAAAACCAACATCGTATTTCTTTTTAAACTCGTATTAAAGAAAAAGCAATCATCATTTCACTTCTCTCTTCCCTCGTTCTCTTCGAACAACATAGCGGAATTAATGGCCATCTACCATTGTATATTCCATATCAGCGAAACTTATCAGTCTGGCAAATTTTTAATTATCACCGATTCCTTAAGTTCCTTAGTTTCTTTCCAAAACACTTCTAAAAACAATCCTCTTATTCAGAAAATACTCAACTTATACAACATCTTATTCCGATCACAAATAAAAATCAGCTTCATGTACATATATCCCGAGTCACATTGGCATCTCCGGTAACGAAAATGTTGATCATCTTGCAAAAACCGCACACCGTTCTTCTCGTCTCCTTCCCTTTATACCACAAGACCTCCAGTCATATGTATGTGTACAAACTCAAAACAAATGGCAATTAGAATGGTCCCAACAACACACCAACAAACTTCATACTTTCAAAAAATCAATTGTCCCTTGGAAACATTTATCAAGCCTCAATAGGACCGACGAAATTATTATTACTAGAATTCGTATTGGTCACACCAAAATTACCCACGGTCACCTATATCAAGGAATTCGACAAAACCCCACTTGTACCTACTGCTCCTCAGATATCATGACAATAAAACACCTTCTTTACTCCTGTCCTTCCTTCTCTGCCCAACGATTACAACATAAAATAACCCCTCAGTCAATATCTGATGACCCAGAACAACTAAATTCATTGATCACCTTTCTCAAAAAGACCCACCTTTACTCCCTAATCTAAAACCTATCGGATGGGCGCAATAATCCTGGCGATTAAAAGCGTCCAAACAAAAAAAAAAAGAAAAATTCTTAATTTTTATCCGGTATGGTCTATAAATGGCGTCTTAAGCGAGTTTCATACCTTCAGAGATTTTTTTTTTTTTTTTTTTTTTTTTTTGTGAAAGCAACATCCTGTACCGTGTTTAACTGCTGTGGCTATTACAGTACGAAAATGCGCAGTTTGTTTTTATAGATATCTGATTATTCCACTAGTTCTGATAAATTGTGTTATGGATAAAATTGCATCGGGGGAATTCTCAAGAATGTTGGTGACTGTTTTGTTATTAATTGAAGGGGGCCGGTGAGGTGATAATGCTGGACAGTCGCATAGTATATGAGGAGTTGAGGGAGCAACATCTTGGCCACAGAAAGGATAATTCATAGGAGAGGGGGTTCTTTGCAAAATAAAATTATGCGACATGGCCGTATGACCTGTGCGCAAGCGGCTAAGTGCACAGAAATCTCCGCGGGAAATGCTTTTTTCCGGCCACCATGGTTCGGTTGAGGGTTTAATTAACCTCGAGAAAGTCTGACACGAGGACCAATGGGTTTTCCATAAGGACGTGAGATTATTAAAGATTATGTTCGAGAGATAAGGTGGAGGTGGGCTGTTACTAAGCGAGAGGCAATATATTTCTGCTCGGGCGGATGTATCGACGCGTTCATTTCCAGGAATCCCTGCATGGCTGGGCGCCCACAGAAAGGATACGGAGCACTGTCTCTTAATAAGTTCGTATAATACCTGCTGGGTTCGAATTGCTACAGGATGTTTGGTGAGGGGATTAGAAATTGTCAATAAAGCTGCGGATGAATCAGATACCAGTAGGGCTTTCTGTGATGTAGGCTCTATAGAAAGAAAATATTCCAAACAGAAAAATACTGCGTATATTTCAGCATCCAGTACCGAGCAATTGTCATTCAGTCGAATGCTTCGAATCACGTCGCAGACTTCAAAGGAACAGGGCGGTTGGGGATGAAGTAGCCTCTGGGGTAGCCTTGGCAGCATCCGTGTAAAAAAAGAGGTGGTCGGGGTATTTTTGCATTGTTGCTGTTGTCAACTGAACGATATTTGGATGCAGGGGTTTATTATACTTCGTCAGGGAAAAGTTAACATCAATGTTTAAAGGGGCCCACGGCGGAATCATGATGTAAGGAGCTAGGTTAGGGAAAGGGATTACGCTCACGTTGTGTTGCGATAGGATAGCTAGGATTTCTGGGAGAGGGTCGTTAGGGAACTCTGGGGTGTTGGGGAGGTCATTTGTGTCGATAGGACAGGCACGTTTACTAGAGAAAAGAGCGAAGGTCTCACGGTGGTAATAATAGGTTCGGAAATACTTTAGTGGGGGAGTGCCTAACAAGGCACACAAACTTACAGACGGTGAAGTTCTATGTGCGCCAAGTATCGTGCGGAGCGCTGTGTGGTATATTGAATCAAGGGATTTAAGTAAAGAGGGACTGGCTGACGCATACGCCTGGGACCCGTAGTTTATTCTGGAAATGACTAAGGATTTGTATATGGAGAGGAGAGTTTTCGGAGGTACATTATACTTTGTGTTTTATACATATTTAAGAATAGATAGGAATTTATGACATTTAACTTCAAGATTGGATATGTGAGATCGCCAAGTTAGCTTTTGATCGAACAGTAGTCCAAGGAAAGTAGCAGTAGGGTGGAAATGAAGTGAGGAATTTTCTAGATTGAGGCGGATGCTGGAAGATAAAAATCAACACAGATAGACTTAGATGGAGAAAACACAAGACCATTATTGTTACACCAGGATTGTAGTTTTGAAATAGTTTTTTGTAGGATTTTTTGAGCATTTGCTGGAAAACTGGAAGACAGGGAAATGTTTAAGTCGTCAAAGTAGAGCCGGGCGTTTACAGGCGGAGCAATACAATTATTTATATCATTGATATAAAAAATAAACAAGGTTGCACTAAGGGCAGATCCTTGTGGTAAGCCATTCTCAGTTTGAATGGTGCTCGATGTTGACGAACCAATCTTAACATGGAACGTTCTGTTTGTTAAAAAATTATTCAGATACTTGGCCATGTTTCCACTTATACCAGCTGTTGTCAGCTTGGATAAGAGGCCGTATCGCCATACTCTGTCGAACGCCTTTTCTATATCGAAAAAAACGGAGTATACATGTTGGCGTCTGTGAAATGCTGTTAATATTTGCCTTTGTAGGCTCAGCAGATGATTAACTGTAGTACGCTTCTTACGCTCTCCGGCTTGTGACGAGGATAGGAGATTATTCTGTTCAAGGAAGAAAAGGAGACGCCGATTAACCCCTTTTTTTCCAGCGTTTTTGTGAGTACACTTATGAGGGATATAGGCCTGTAGTTTTGCGGAAAAAGAGGATCTTTATTTTGCTTCAGAATAGGAATAACAACTGCTAATTTCCATGGCTCAGGGATCGATCCGGAGAACCATATTTGGTTATAGATATGTAAGAGGAAGTTTTTCGCTGATGGAGGTAAGTGTTTTAACATATATGGATGGATGGAATCGGGCCCAGGCGCGCTGTTTGCAGTATGGTACTGGAGTTGATAGTCTAGTTCAGAAATGGTGAAATGGCAATTGTAGGAAAGTGAGGAGTCAGAGATGATAGTTATTGGTTGTTGTTCCGTGGAATATTTCTTTAAAGAGAAGGCAGATGAATATGACGATGAGGATGACTCCATTGCAAAATGATTCGCAAAAGCATTTGCGACTTCCAACGGGTCAGATAACATGGAACCATTCTGATTTATCGAGAAGGAAGGGGTCGCACGATTAATACCGTTCAGTGCCTTAATTTTGTGCCAAATGTCGTGACTAGAAGTATTTATGGAGATTGAATGCATAAATTGCTGCCAAGATTCCTGTTTTTTGCGCCTAATGAGGCTCCTCGCAGCTGCACGGCGTTTTTTAAATTCGATCAAATCAGGGTATAAGTCTGTTGATTTAAACTTCCTAAGGGCATGTTTACGTTGGCGTATGGCTGTTCCTATTTCGGGGCACCACCATGGGACCCATCGGGATCTGTTTGTTGGGACAGACCTAGGAATAGATGCTAGAGCAGCATTCGTAATAGCGTCGATAAAGGAGTTGATGTTCTCTGATAAAGATTCGGATGGCTCGCTGGGAACGTTTACTTTAACTGAAAACATATCCCAATCCGCCTTGTGGAATAGAAATTGAGGCTTAGGTGGGGGGGTTTGGGTAGGGAGGGCTTTGGACGGGCATATGAGTATAGGAAAATGGTCGCTAGAGCATAAGTCCTGTAGCACAAAAGTGCTCAGGTGAGGGAAGATGGAAGTGGAAACAAGTTGTAGGTCGATTGTTGAGAAAGTATTATGGGACAGATTGAAATGGGTGTAACCTGGGGAGGGAAACAGTGTCAGATCGTTATCTAGGACCAGTTTATTTATGACAGAGCCATGTCTGTTTTCCAGTGTTGCTCCGCACAAAGGTGAGTGGGCATTAAAATCACCGAGTAATATTAGTGGCGGGCTGACCTGTGCTAGTACTGACTGAAACATATCTGCAGTGATTATATAATTCGGAGGCACATAGCAGTTACATAGAGTTATCGGGGTGGCAGATATCTGAGGAAGATGGACGACCACTGCAATCATTTGTAAGGGGGTACTAAAATTCAACTGTGTTGCTGGGACAGAGGAGTGGACCATAATGGCAACCCCTCCGTTTGCTCTAAACCCTTGATCATTGCTGAAAGTGAAAAGGGAATAGTTTTGTAGGGCTGGGTTATCTGTGGGCTTCAAATGAGTTTCCTGTAGACATACCACAGCAGGAGAGTGATTTGAAATAAGTAGCTTTAATTCAGCAAGTTGAGGGTAGAATCCTCGACAGTTCCACTGCAGGATAATGTTACGAACCATGACCACTATTAGCTTTCAAATATGTTTAGTCTGCCGTTTGATCTGAATCCGACTGTCTAGCAAGTTTGTTGATTAGCTTAGTGAAACGTGTCTTCATTGATCGGTTTTGAAGTAAGGAGTAATTATCTGAGAGCATGTGAATAAATCCATCTATGTCTTCAGTGAAGTTGGCTACTATACTCGCCGGGTCGTGTTGTCCTTGAATCGTTTCCATTAAGGCTACGAAGTCATTGAAAGACAATGGATAGTCTTTATTGTTGATGTTGCTTTCTGCGGGCTTTAGGAGTTCAACAGTAGGAAATTTTTGTTTTTTCAGTTTTGATGGTGGAGGTTTGAAATCTACGTTTGCTCCATTGTCTCTGGTTTCTACCGCATTTGGATTTTCTCTGTTTTCTGGTTCGTTTGTCTGCATTTGTAGAGGGAAAAGAATAGCTCTTGTGCTATTTGTAAAGTCGGGCTCCGTAGTATTTTGAGAAGCATCAGGGGTTTGTGGGTGGGGTCGCTTAGTTGCTGCTGGAGTTTCTTCGGTGCTGACTGTTGTGTTATTTTCAAAGATAGAGGCTTGAGTGTTTTCCTCAGCGATGGCGGTTATGTTTTGCGGGGCTGGAGCGGCTTTAGTGTCTGTAGCGGGGGAAACACTATCTTCTACGGATGGGGCAGTGGACGGCATGTTCTGCACACCCGTTTGGATAAATATTCGATGTTCACGTTCATTATGAACTATTAAGAAAGAGTCGGGTAAGGGTGGGAGATTGGCGCTATCAACATACAGCTGCCTCCTCCAGCTGATTATATGGTCAAACTCTGGATCATTGGGTTTAACACGGAGCAGAGAAATTGCCGAGACTAATTTTAAATTTAGTATTCCCTCAAGATAGGTTTTGACAACAGAGTTTGGGATGGTTGGAGATACGTTAGATAATATAATTTTATGAGTAGGGTTTTTTAACCTTTGACCGGTGATTGTATTATTATTTACGGTAATAACGGCTCCGTTATGAAAGAGGTTTTCTG
This sequence comes from Icerya purchasi, assembly GCA_039619475.1. Taxonomy (NCBI): domain Eukaryota; kingdom Metazoa; phylum Arthropoda; class Insecta; order Hemiptera; family Monophlebidae; genus Icerya; species Icerya purchasi. The sequence continues at coordinate 216,857,325 of CM077115.1, forward strand.
TGATGTTTTTCGATTTCAAAAAAATGAGGACTCGATTGTTGCTAATTTTGGAGCCTGCAATTATGTTTTTTGGACCTCCTACTGGGTTTTTAAGGGCGTTAAAATAGTCTAAAGGATTCGCCTTTTCGACGTATGGAAATAATACGCCTTGGTCTTCTGTAGGAAAATCAAAATCTGTTATAGGAGGAGTAGGTTTTCGAGATTTTAGTTTGTCGGAAAAAGAGATTGAGTTGGTCACGATGTTTGTGCTTGGGGATGTTTTATTTATTGCTGTTAAGTTTATTGTAGTAGCGGTTGGAGTGTGTGAAATAGGTGTATCGAGCTTGTTTTTTAAGTTTGCAGGCTTACTTGTTTCAATTGGTGTTAAATTTGTTTTTGGAAAGGCGAAAGAGTTTTGCGGGTTAGAAATATTTAGCGGAACGATCTTACTTGTGTTTGATGAAGAAGCCGCGTTTTTATTTTTCTTGTTATCGGACGCTGCAGGTGTAACTGTCCGGCCGGTTTGTACAAGAAGAGATGCTGCTGTTGTCTTTGTAGGTAATGTCTGCGACGTTGATAAGCTCGCTTTACCGGGCATCGTTAATTGTTTCCGGGTTGGCGAGGGGGGGTCCGTTGCATACTGATAGCGATGCGCGGAGTTTATAATAATACGAAATCCGATAACGGTCGAGGTAAATTAAAATCAATTAAGAGATATACTAGATAAAACCGAAACGCACAAAAACGACCGATTGAATCGAACACACAACAATGATGACCATGAATCCAGGTACAATTGCGTTTTATGTGTACAAAATACCCTATAAAATACGGCATGTTCGGCTAATTGCGAGTGCCTCTTGTATCGCCACTTTTTTTCTAGTCGTCTTTATTTTCATTTTTACGAAAAGCGCTTTCTATTTTTTTGCTTCTCATTCCATTATTGCGAATTATTTCGATTTAACATGTATTTAATGTCGCTTGCAAAGCTTTACTTGATCGTTTCTTCTTATTTTCGTAAGTTTCTGTAAATTTGAACTAGAAATTTTTATAACCGTTCTCGGCTTTAATATGGTAAATTTATTATAAGTCATCAAAAGCCACGTGTACTTATTATTATTATTACTCGTGAAATAATCGAACGACGGCCTAAGCAGTTACAGTGATTTGTTAGACCACTAATCTTTCCGCTATACATGTTCTAATTTTTTTGAAGGCATATTCGTCGATGGAAGAGCGTCGAAGGAATGAGCGGCAGATTTTTAAAAGTTCAGCCGGGCATTGTGGTCATTTACGAGAAGGCATCTATACTTTTCGTCCAGAAACATGACTTTGTTAAGCTGCTTTTTTTAAACTTAACCTTGCCTTTAAGTAGTAATTTGAAAAAACAGAAAAACCAAACCGGTTTCATAAGCACGAGTCGTTTATCTTCATCAATTGTCGCAGAATGCAATTTAAAATCTCGATGAAAGATCCATATTCAGGCACTTCGTTTATCATACAAATCGCGTTTTTATTATATCATCGGTGTGTCTTCAGTAAATAATATCCGCTCCAGATTGAAACGTGAAAAGTTACAATCCATTTTTTCTTTTTCTTTTTTTTTTTCGTTTTAAATAAGTTTAGGATTCCGTTTAAGGGAAGATCGGGATTTTTTCTCCTAGTGAACTATGACGGAAGAGGAGTGCAAATTTTGAAAAACGAGTTGAAATTTTTCTAATCAATAAAAATACCAGAAAAAGAAAAAAAATAAACGCGGTAATACTTTATAAAGTACAGCTTATTAATCTAGTTTGCCGGGCTTAATTATTTATAATAAAATATATCTTTCAAGATTTAGAAAATGCTTTTTTACTACACACTTTTATGCTGCGTCTACAAACAAATCGTCGCAGTATAAATTAGTCGCTAAAAAAAATTTTAAACAAATATACTGTTTAACGAGCAATGCGAATTACGGTCGAAAACTGGTTTTATCTGCGAAAGGTCGGAAAGAAAAATAAGCAAGTTAGAAAACGCTCTTAAAGAGTTAAATAATAACGATGGTATTATCGAGATCGGAAATATTAAAACCTAACGCGAAATCGACTGAAGACTCCGGCTAAATGGAGCCAGTTTTTTTCCCCCCCGAACTCGATTTGTGTTTATTACTGTTATTATTAATGATCAAATCAAATATCAAATTTTATTATTGCTATTATTATGAAGAAAACCACAGTGCGTTTTTTTCTTTACAAGTATTGAAATATAATAAAAGAAAAAGATAATAAAGTATCAATAATAACGTAATTCAAATTGCGCTGTGTGAAAAATTAGCCTAATTTTTTTTTTACCTATAGCCGGTTACTTGGCATTGATGTTGTTCTTGGGTAATGTTAGTACAGAGGGGACGAGTACATAGTAAAGTTATCAATGAAAAGTACTCGCTTTATCAGAATTTGATTGTTGATAATGTCGGATAGAACAGAGTTGAGCTAAAACCCAGAAGAACACAATTTTTAAGTTCGAATAATGTCGGGCAACGGAATTTATATATGTAACTCAGATAACTATCGTTCACGATAGTTGTGGTTAGACAGTAGTGTTTCGTTCGGACAGTAGCTGGTTCGAATCCCACTGCCGCACATTGACATTTCAAAAATTTCGCTTGCGTTGGGTTAATGCCCATAGTTGAGTCCCCCTCAAAAAAAAAAAAAAAAAATACATGTGTAACTTCATTCAGGAAAAACCAACCAACTACTTTCAGGGTAAATTTATTAAACTTTATCCGTTCGATTATTTTAAGTTTAAAATTACTGCCTTAACAGAAACAAGAAGTATAAAATTTAACATATTTCTAAGGGGGAAAAAAACCAGCAATATTAATAAATGAAAATATAAACACAAATTACATCCTTGTTTGCCATTTTTACCCTATTTCTTTCTACTCGGATTCGAACAATAAAAAATAATAATTTAAAATATCCTTCCGGAATAATCGCTAATTTCCGTTCAACTTCTCTATTGCAATCGAGAAAACTATGCACAAGATTTAGCCTATATTTAAACGATGAATGGTGACATAGAATTTTTTTCTCTTTCCTTTTTGATTATTTTCGCAACTTAATTATTCTCCATTTACGTTCACTCTTTCATATTTAAAATTTTTTGCTATTCCATTTGAACTATATGGGTTCCTAGCCAGCCGGGCATTTTTGATAATGAAGCAATTGATTCTTCGGCTTGGGCTACTGCTTCTTTTCGCTTCCTTTTTCAAAAGAATGTCGCTATGTAAAAGTTTTCATCTTAGATTTTCGTCAAACTTACACGCTCTATCTTTTTTTTTTAAAAACCGCTCCTTTTATGTTAGGTTCATCCTAAATCCTTCTAATGCATGGTTTCTTCACATTACCGCTCTGCTGTTGTCTCCATTATTTGTCTGCGCTTTAACGATATATTCTATTCTTTTCCGTTTTGCTTTTTATTAACTTTCTCCTTCCATTCCACCTTTCAAATAATACGGTAATTTGCGACACTGATCATACGGTCTGTCAATGTTCATTTCTTTGTTTTGGACGTTTTGTTTTCTATTCACATTTGGTGGAATTCGGGTTCCCTACTACTTATTTTTACATCGTACCTTTTCGCTGCCCACGAGTTATTCCCGCTACTTTTTCAAACTTACAAAATCGAATCAGAGTAAAAATGTAATCGACTTTTTTCCTTTCTAATAATATCCGGATAAAAGTCTCTGGTTAACGTCCCCCCCCCCCCCCCCCCCCCAAGGGATCGTTTTCTCAGTCATTACGCTAACCGAAGCGACAGGATAAGGTAAATATTATAATACTGCTCAAACAGTTTTCCCATTATTATTTTCGTTTAGCGTAGTAATTTAAGATTTGACGCCGTTAGCTGCCTTATTCGCAGGAATGCTATTTTGTAGACTTCCTATGAAGCACATTTTCCCGTTGCATAAAATTTTGAGGATTCCGTATTGGCTATAATGTCAACTTTGATTAACGGCACGACCCCATCTACTATTTAATTACTACAGATTTATCGTACCAGAGAAAATCGTTTTAATAGGAAGGGGGTTAATGTCAGACTGATTTTTCCCTCTATAAACAGCATCTATTACGGCTATTCTGCTCTTTTCGTTTCATAATCGATAATAAATCTTCGTTTAGTGCTCGAAAGGTTGACTGGGTGCAAATAAGCAGATAAGTTCGATGACAGCCCCGGTGCCCAGAAAAAAATATTATTGTTAAACATATGGTTTCTTTAAATACAATGCGAAGTACAGATATATGCGTTGCGGTTTTCTTCAAAAAGCGTTCGTTTCACGTTAATCTTTCAAGGAAAATTAATATTTACGTTTTAAATCGAAATTAATATAAAAGCGAATACGAAAAAAGATGTTGGTGTAGTAATTCTTACTTGTTCTTCGCTTATTCCAGGTGTAGAGAATTACGTTTTCGAGTACTTAGAATTACCGCCGATTATCAATAGCACAAACTTACAGGTATGTTTACCGAAGCACATCTATTAATGAGTCGTCGTTATAATTTTTTTCGGTTTTATTAAACGTCTGTCTGTATTATTTTTACTAGTTAAACGTGCAGCGGCTACTAATGTTTGAAATTTTAATGTAAGTAAAAATGTAAAAGGTTTTTTTCGGGGGTTGTGACTACTGTCAAAATGTTCAAAAGGTATCCAAAAAAAAAAAAAACAAAACTGAATGGGCATTTTACAACTGAATGATCCGATTAAAAGGTGAAAAAGTTATTTCGAACATTCTTGAACTGGAACCTGCACGCTACTCTTAGAATTTAATTTAACGAACAATCCATTAAATAGATATTAAAATAAATTAATTAGAACAATATGCCAAGTTAATCAGAGTGAAAATCCCCAGAAAATGTCTTGAAATTTTTTTTCTTTCTGTTCTTTACTTGTTATTTTACACCTAGTCTCATCAACTATTTGGTAATCTGTGGAATAAGTTAAAATAACATGAATAAGTAACCCCTCCAGAGAAAGGTGCTAAAATTAACTTATATATGTATACACAAAATACATACACGCATACTATTGTATTCTCACGTACGCATACATACCATTCCTACACACACCCGCACATACACCCTCACACATCACGCTCACACACGTTATTTATACATTTATAACTTATATGAGATCTTGAGGTCGTTTTCTATTCAGCCTACGTCCCTCGTTTAGGTCACTCAGCAGTTCTTTTGTTGTATTATTAAAATGTTCTTTCAATCTGGCAGCATATCGTCGAGTAGCGGTTGCCATTTCATTCTTTACAAATTTAACTACAAGATCTTCGTGGATTGTGATGTTGGTTATGTACGATCGTGCGTAATAACTTATTCTGTATTCTTTGCATAATTGAAATGTCGCCGTTTTTGGTACAGCCGTATTTCCAGACACACTGGTTTAAAAATTTGTTTATATGAAGATGTCATACCGTGTCAGATACTGAAATAAGGAAATTACATGGAAAAGGCGTGCATAAATCTTAATATGCTTCCGTGAGAAACGCCATCATTTATCGACTGTATAGGGGGGGGGGGGTAACTATAGTTTTGTTTCATTTGAAATAATCGTCTTATCAATATAACTGCAATATTTTGCAATAATTTTTAGACAATTTTTAAATTTTTGGATTAGTCCTTCATTGCAAGCTTTATCGAAGACCTGTGAACTATCTAAAAAGGCTGCAGTACAGATTTTCTTTTCTTCCCCAGAACTTTTTCTATTATATCTGGAACTCCATTTAACTGATCTACCGTTAAGTGTTTTTTGTTTTTCTGAACCGAAACAACTGACGATCAGGTAAGGGGTTTTTCTGTGACATTTTTCATCCACTTAAGTAGTCATTTTTCGAAAAATTTTGAAACTACCGATAATAAACTGATAGGTCTGTATGATCCGATTTCCGTCGTTTGCTTCCCTGGCTCTTAGGCAACATAACGATTTTTACGCAACTTTCCATAGTTGTAGGTAATAATAGCCTATTCCGAATAGCGAGTTGAATATTTGTGTTCGAGCCATAATTATTCCTTTGGTTGAAAATTCTTTTAGAATACCAGCTTCAGTCATATCGAAAATCCGGAGCGCCTTTTTAATACTCATATTACGCTTTTAATTTCTGTTAAAATTTCACTCGGTTTGAAGTAAGTAATGTTTTCTTCACGTGCTTTCCGTAATTTACGATCATAATTACGTTCAATGTGATTAGGCGTAAATACATCTTTAAAATATTCTGCAAAAGCATTTGCCTTATATTGATCACTTCTTAACCACTGCCCATTACAGTTTTAATCGGAAAATTTGTTTAGTAGTTTTCCACAACGAATTTCTCCTCCGTAACAAGTAAGCTTTTAAATATGTTTTAAAAACTTTCTTCTTTTAATCTCTGAATTTTTCCATCTTTTCCTAATTTTTTCTTCTTTCTTTAATCTTATTTAGTATATTTCAGCCGAAACATTCTTATTATATACACCGGGTTTTTGTTGAGTTGTAAAAGCCAGCACTGCCTGATATGTAGCATTATTAAATTCTTCAATGACTAGAGATCTATTTGATTTTTATTCTTCAAATCTATTTTCAAATCTAGTCTTTCGTCTAATTGTTTTCTGAATATTTCCCAATCAGTTCTTTTATTGGTTAGTGTGAAGCTTTATTTGTTCAAAATTGAAGTGCGACTAACTGTCAAGAAGACAGGAGAATGGTCTATCACAAAATCGTAATTGTTTTCGAATATTATTACCCTGCGGTATTCGTTTAGTTATAAAAAAGACCAGAGTTGGTGGCACTATGTTTATATTAGACGGCCAGTATGTTGGCTCACTACCTGAGCAGCATTCGCAGCCATGATTATTAATTGTTTGCAGTAATTATTTTTAGAATTTTCCTTGATCCTCAATACGCACGATTCGCATTGCAATCGCCGCCTATAATACATTTATGTCCCAAAGTACTGACATAGCTAGGAAATATCTCAGTTGTTATTTACAAATTAGGCGGACAATACGCTACCGAAACGATTAATTGCCCTTCTTCGCTATTTAATTTTACTATTATCTTGTACCTAACTTCTGTAATTCGTAATATTCAATATTATCTTTGATTGATACTGTCGTTCCTCGTATATCCATCACCACCAAATAGTGTAATAAAGACAATATAACCTTTAAATTTAATTGTGCGTTTTTCTGTTATAATATGCGATTTTGTAATAAGTATATTACATCTATTTGATGTTGAATTATTGACAACTATTTCCTGTCGTCTATGCGCCATTCACATTGTAAGTTACGATTCTTATTCTGTCCATTGTTCCTTTTTTCATATGATGTATTTTGTCTAATAAATTGAAATCACATGAATTAACTCTAAACAGATTACCATAATTTTTTATGAATTTGTTTCTTGTAACTTTTTAAGAGGTTTGTGTTTATTTTTGAAATTTTTCTAAATTTTATAAACCCCGCAATGCCTACGATTTAAACGCTGATACAAAAATAATTCATTAAGTTATTATGTTTTCCAAAAATAAACCAGTTTTATGCATTGCGTTTACTTTGAAGATATTGTTAATTGTTTCTTTTTACAGAAAATGATTTTCTACAATTTGTGTTAATTTCTAGTTTTGCGAACAATTGATTCGATGCTGAACGAGAAGAGTTATAAATCTTTCTTGGATCGTTTAATCATCTGAAAATAAATTTCGAAAATAATTTTTAAGATAATCTTTTTAGATTTACTAAATATACCCATAATTAATTTTTCCATCATTTTCGGCATTTTTTTTTTTTTTTTTTTTTATTAAAAAAACTAAGTTGTGGGTCCCGCAAGGCATACTGCCCGTCTGCGGGTGCCCAACACGCTTATCATCGTTTACTTAAGAAAAAATGTGTGTTACAATAGTTCTTTACAATTATTATACTATTAATTTTCATACTTATAAATAGTGAGAAAATATAAAAACTAAAAATAAAATAATAATAATAAAACAAGACCAAAAAAGATAAAAACAAAGAAAAACTACTTATTTATACAATTTCATAACCGCATGTTCGACAAATATATAGGAATGGTCGATTCCACAGCCAGTTCCCAATTTATCTAATCTAATGTCACTCAATGTTATCAATCAACCATGGCTTAATCAATAATTTCCAAGTTCCTACTTCTTCTTGCATTATATCTTCTGGGATTCATTCTAGGAGCTTAATTAGAACTATTTCATCAGTATTATCAATCTTACTATTTATGCCTTTCGGTCGAATGAAATATACCTCCCTATTACTCCTCGTTGTCCTACTTCTTGTCATCGTAGCTATTGATATATATTTGTGGTGTCGTATATTTAAGTAATCGGTGATAAAAGTAGTACATCCTTGGAGACATTTCATTTTTCTCTCTCCGCCAGCTAATATTAAACCTGATCTTTATTAGGTAATATTACCTTCAAGCATTTCTTTTGCTGACTACTGATCTTTTTGATTATTGTCCGTTTTGCTTCACCCCAAATTGATATCCCATACATGATTCTAGACAATACTATAGCGTTATAGTATACACGCAGACTACCCATATGGTATTGAAGGAGACAATTTTTGCAGTCTTCTACAAAATATAACATAACACTACCCCTTCTCCATAACTGATAGGAATTATATTAAATTACAGACTTGATTTTAATTCGCCGTGAAAGTGGTTTTAGTCGAACTTGGCTTGATTTGACTAATAACCAACGTAAGTGAAAAGTATAAGTACTTTTCTGTCGTAAACCGCACTATATTATAAATGGTAAATAATTTTAAAAATTGACCATTAACATTACTGATGTTATATTTCTTATGACATTCACAATTCACAAAAATATATCACCTTGTCTAGATTGTAAAAAACATTAAAAAATGAACCACCGGTACATATATAAAAACAATAAATGAGACTCCACGAATATGTCGATCAATTAACGAAATCGGTCGGACTATTTTATTATATTTATTGTTTCTATATGTATTAATCGTTTATTTTTTAATGTTTTTTTTTTGCAATCCAAATAATGCCTTGATATATATTTTTGTGAATTGTGAATTGTGATCGTTTGTGTAATATAAAAAATATAACATCAGTAATGTTAATGGTCATTTTTTTAAACTGTTTACATTTATAATTAAGTGAAAAGCCTTTTTATCTTTGGTTATTTTTATTTATTTTTTCTTTTAAATTGCTTGATATTTTGAAAGAGGTGACATCGTAATATAAGAATTATTTTGCATAATTATTTTACTCTTTTCGCATTTCATTGTTATTTATTTATATTACTGTTTATTTTTTCATTTGTATTTCACAGTGTTTATATTTTTGTGCAGCAAGAAGATTAAATTTGGTACGTATACAATTTTATGGTAATAATATTATTTGAGAAATGGTTTTATTTTTAATTAACTTTCAACAACTAAAGATATTTTAATTTGCTAATTTATTGTTTTAATTTATTTTTATTATAATTTAACTGACCCCTGTCGATTTTATGGTGTTTTTTAATTCTTTAATTTTTCAAAAAAAAAGTTAATAAACTTGTCCGTCTCGTATTTCTATATAATAGTATTGAAAATTTATGTTTACCACATTTTTGTTTTATATTCTTGAAAAAGCTATGAGTTTAACGTGTATTATATCCTGTAACCAGTAGTAGTCGGACACTGATTATTACAATTTTCAGCAGAATTTTCTAAAAAACACGGTTATTGGATAAATTTCCTCACGTGGTTAAAAAATTAAATAATGGCGACATTAGGCAAGTAACGAGTAAGTGCGAGATCATCGAGATAACTGCCTGAGCGCACAGAGGACACAGATGCGGAGGTGGTAATTTATCGATTACATGTCTATAGGGGGGTATGTGACCAATTTGCAACTAGTTGAAGGTATTAAAATCGTGATAGAATATTCCTTCTGGTGGTGGCCCCTACGGTTGGTGATCGTGTGCTTAGTATTTTTTGAGGACGTTTTAGTAGATTCCAAATCTGTTTTCCACTAGTTTTCGTGGATTTTTAGAAATATATAAAGCATCGACGACGGTAAATTTTCATCAGGAAGAATAAAGCGGAGCATGGCGTCGCACCGATCAACTCATTATCAGGTACCTCAGCGTACCTTGGAACCCAAATTTTTAGTATAATTATGGTTATTACACGGTTATTACATTTTTGGTTTTTAATTATACTTAAAGATATTACTGGATTTATTGCAGTCGTGACAAGGCGATAGAATAATTTTTTAACTTCATAAAGCTCTGCATCCAGTGCAAGGCAGGCTCTGTTGAACTTAAAGATATGTAGAGCCCGAGTGGAGGACAGTCGGAGAAGATGCACATGCTGGCGGTTGGAGAAGATCAGTGCATCCCAAAACGGTCCTCAACGTAGAGTGATTCACGGGATCGAGAAATTTAAACACGGACTTACTAGTCGAGGTATATACGCGATACCTGTAATTCATTATCGATTGCTGTAGATGTTAAAAAGAAATTTAGGGTTTGCACCTGTCACTCTAGTCAGGTATTTCAACGTGGACATACATTCTCGGTGAATCTGAGTTATAAATCGGCTATACAGTATTTTCATTTAATTTTTAGAGAAAAGCAAAAGTTGTTCAAATTTAAAGGTAAACCAGAAAATGACTGTGTCCCTTGTAAAAGTCGACATATACAGTTTTATACTAGCTAAAATGTTCATTGTTTTCAAATCGCCGCTGCATTTTATTAAGAGTTTTTTAAAGAATTATTCGGATGTTAAAAGACAAAAAAAAAAAAAAAAAATCCCAAAATCGTCTAAATAGCTGGGCTGATGTAGGCAACGAGGTACAGTTAGCTACACCATTGGCGTAGATAATAAATAAGGTTACACTAAGGCAAAGCCGAGTAGCGCACTATTTTCAGTTGAAACGGATGATGACAATGGCGAACCGATTTTTACTCGGATCGCTTAAAAAATCAGAAATATCGCGCGATCGACCAATTGTACTGGTGGTTCCTCTTCTTCCAGGGCACAAAAACCCACTCCTTACTCTTTAAAATGAACATAAGTCGAATTCACTATTTGAAATGGTTTCTAAAAATTCGAAGAAATATATTTTGTATTATAGAAAATTCAAATATATACTTTTTTACTATAAAAACGCCCATGACACATTTTATAAAATATTTTTATCCCTTTGGAAATACATATTTCCCTTCCGTCACAACGGCTATTTTCTATCGCTCAGGCCATTTTTAGAAGCATTGAACGAACTCCATCTTGGCGATGTTGTGTATCTGTTCCTTGATGATTTGTCAATCGTTCTCTTTTCAGTATGGATTTCGATCTTGGAAAGAATCAAAAACCGCGCGAAATCGGGTGTGTAAAGGGTAGGGAACTATGGTAATCTAATTTTTGGCAGTAGTATTTAATCAGAGGAGGTGTGTGACGTAAAGCATTATCGTGATGCTGAAATCAACCATTTTTCCACATGTCCCGGTCTTTTAAACTAATTTTTTCGCACAAATTTCGCAACACATCGCGGTAAAATAACGTGTTTATCGTACGACCTGGAAGGTAAATTGGTAACCAGCCCTTCATTGTCAAAGAACATCACAATTTTCACTTATGATCATTCCATTTCTTTTTTTCTTTCTCATTTTAGCGAATTTTTTGGCGTAATTCAATGAAAGCACTGCACATTCGCACACCAAGGTTTCGCTCCAAGAAATAATTTGGTTAAGAAAAGAGATGGGTTATATTTGATACTCGTGAACAATTTTTGAAATGTCTCCGTTCGAGATTCCGCTTTTGCTCTTCCATTAACAGCCGCAGTGAATGTTTCAACAAGTCTTTGTCGTTAGCAAATCTTCCGGTAAAATTTTTTGAACGGTCTCGTATCTGGGTTTGAAGAAAAAACTCACTTTTGGAATTGTCAGCCGCCTATCTGAGCGCACCAAAAAGTGAACTCGAGAAAGAACGGCCTGTAACTTGCCGACCATCTTTCGAGGTTATCTTTGATGGATACTCAATACCAAAAGTGGACGATGGACTGTATGGATGATTCGCTACGAACCTGTTTTATTACATCGAAACATTCACTAAACGTTTCTCTCAGTTTTTGCATAAAAATAGAAAATCGAAAAACTATATCAACACCACCTAACTCAACTGTGCATAAAACGCGAACTAAACGTGTTACTGGTTTCGTCGGTAGCCAATTCGAAAGAAGCAGGTTCAGGCTTTCTATCCTAATCTCGCTGAACAACATAAATGTACTACTCATGTCACAGTCGCGTTTGTCCAAGGACTTTCTGATCAGACCTTATATATATATATATATAGAAAAAATGTCTCACTTTTATGTGACGAAAGTTAAATGTTAGAATAAGATTTTTGTGATAATGTTATTTTTTTTTTTTTTGTATCGATGCCGGTAAAAATGACGTTTTGATAATTTTATACAAAGTATAGAAGCGAAAGAGATAGAAATGTAAGCAAGAAGGTTTAAGAGGCAAAGCCCTTTGCGAAGCCTAAGTGGCCACGTTTATATATATATATACCTATATAATATTATCAGGTCAACAATATTACGAAATTTATAACAAATTAAAATTTCTTAAAATAAATATTATCAAGAAACATTTTCAAGCAAAATCAATCTTCAGCTTAAGATGTTTAGCTTAAGATATGCGGTTGCCTAAAGGCGTTTCTTTGTAACATTTATTCTGAGAACTTTTAGTTCGCTATACATTTTATAATATTATTATTCTACTTTATATACTTTAACAAACGGTATGATTTTCTATGCTAAATTAAATATCCATTCGTATATTATAAATTAAATTAAATTTTAGTACTCTGTGAGGGATGATAAAATATACGATATATTAAATTTGTCGCGATAGCCTAGTTGCTAGAGCGCTTGACTTCCGTTGCGGAGTCACGGGCTCGATGCCGGGCGACGACAGAACTTTTATTACAAGGAATTAAATTAAAATGCTCGCTAATAATCACGTGGAAGGCAATGGAAAACCACCACGTATAATATCATATGCGCGCTAGGTCAGTACACAGCAGACACACACTGGACTGCACTTGTACATCGATTACAAGCGATTACAATCAGTTCCGAATGAAGTCTCGCGCGTGTACACTCGCGTTGCATATAAACAATTGCCTAGTACACTATGCCTGTGTCTGTACAGCTGAGACGTACGAATAGGTAATCGCCGACGCCCAGGAATTAAGTATGGCACTATAAAGAAGATATTAAATTTAAAGTATATTAATTTTTCTTTTCGTTTTCGTTTTAATGGCATGCTTTTTACATTAATTGATCAACTTCAACCTTTATGTTTGAATGCGAAAATGTAATATCGAAAAGATGGCTTTAATTTAATAAAAGTAAAATAAAGTTCGAATTTATAGAAGTTAAAAGAAAATAGTTTAGTGATAAAAGTGTAACATAAAATTTAATCTACATCAATAAGTACGAAGCGTTTAAAATTCCTAGTGTAATAAAAAAATAAATAAATACTTTTAAAATTTTTTAATTTGTAAAAAGTTTGAGTAACTCTATGATGATGTGATATAATGCAGTCAGTATTTTAATCGCGTGCTACTAATTTTTAATACAGTAATGCCCCGCATCCGCAGTATCGGAATCCGCGGTTCTAATTATCCGCAGTATGTCACGGTGTGGCTAAAAAAAAAAAAAAAAAAAAAAAACTAAAACTAGTAGAATGATTTATAACCCATGCGATGAGCGCCGGCAGCGTTGACGTTGGCCGTATCATACTCACATCCAAAGACATCCAACCAAGTCAGTTAGTTTTTATGAACTGTACTGAATTTTGTTAGTGGCTATTTACTCACCGGATGTAACGTTTCGGTATTCGCTTCATTTATCTCGTGTTACTAGTGATTGTGTTTTTGTCTTGTAAGCGGTCTTCTGTGCGGTAACAATGTCCACAAAGCGTGGCAGTAGTGAAGTGCCTAATAGTGCTAACTCTAAGAGAAATCGCAGTGTTTTTACATTAAGTGAAAAAGTAAAAAAGTAAAAATTTTGGATATCATAGAGGTTAAAAGAAAATCGTTCGCGTGTATTGCGCAAGAAGAATGAATCATCTATTCGTAAAATTTTTAAAAATAAAAATAAAATTCGTTCAAGTTTTTCTGTTTCGCGAGAAATTGCAAAGGTTGCTGCTACAGTGCGTGATAAAACATTAATGAAAGTGGAAAAGGCCTTAAATATCTGGGTGGAAGATATGAATAGGAAGAGGATATGTTACAGCAAAAGCATTAAGTTTATACGAAGATTTTCAAAAAAAAGATGGTACAGAAGAGAAGACTATGCTTTTTTTGCTGCGAGCCAAGGGTGGTTGCATAGGTTTCATTAAAATTGTAGGAGAAGCTGCGCCGGCCAATGAGGAAGATGCAGCTTTGTTTACAGCGGAGTTTAAGAAAATTATTGATGAGGGGGGATAAAAACATAGGCAGGTTTTCAACTGTGATGAGACAGGCCTGTTTTGGAAGAAAATGTCCAACAGGACCTATATTCAGAAAAAGGCAAAACATGTTTCTGGATTTAAAGTATGGGAAGACCGACTAACCCTGTTACTATGTGGCAATGTAGCTGGACATATGATCAAGACTGGTGTTATTTACAGTGCTAAAAATCCTCGTGCTCTAAAAAATAAAAATAAAAACTTTCTTCCTGTCTTCTGTCAGTATAATCGCAAAGCGTGGATGACGGCAGTATTATTCACTGAATGGTCTCGCGGATGTTTCATCCCTGGAGTAAAGAAGTATTTAGAGGAGGAAGGATTATAGTTTCGAGTTTTATTAATAATAGGCAATGCACCTAGCCATCCTTAGATCCTCTGCAGCACCGGGGATGAAAACGTTTGGTTGGTGTTTCTGCTACCTAACACAACTGCCATACTTCAGTCACTTGACCAGGATGTCATTAGATGTGTCAAGGTCTCATACACGCGCCAAATGTTTGAAATGATTAGGATAACCATCGATTCAAACCCTGATCTTGGTGTCATGCAATGATGGAAATTGTTCAGCATTGTTGATACGATAACTTACATTAAAGCAGCGTTGGATGAACTGAAATCAGAGACGGTCAGAGTCTGCTGAAAGAATTTGTGGAGGGGTCTGTCGATGATATGAATAACTTCCTAAAGATCGATGGAGATGTTAGGGCAATCATTCAAGCAGTAAGAGATGTTGGTGCTGAGAGATACGTTGATTTGAATATTGCAGAAATGGAAGAGCATATAGAGGAACATCTAGAAATATTGACAAACGATGATTTAGAAGAAATAATTATGTTATCTTTCGAGGAAGATAGAGAGGTGGACGAAGAAGAAGAAGAAGAAGAAATTGATTCAAAAGAAGCCGAATGAACACTGGAAAAATTTGGAGAAATTTTCCGGATGGCATAAAGTTTAAAAGAAAAAATATTGGATTACGACCCACTTATGGAACGTGGAATTAAAATCGCCAGAATGATCATGGATACCACGCAGCCTCTCCAGAAAAAGAGCCAACTACTAAAGATCCTGTCCCATCGACGTCATCTGCATCACCAAGTATAACAGTAGACTGATCTTTTTTGAAAACTGTGCTTTTTCCGTTGCAAATGGAGATGTTCCTGACAAAAGTTTTCTTGTTTTTAGTTTTAATTTTTAACTACTTTTCATCATATGTACTAATTAATTTTTTAAAAAATGTAAACGTGTGTGGTACAGTACATACATACGATGCAGTACTATCAAATAACTTTTGAAAATATCGTAAAAAAATTGCCATCGGTTACCTTTCAAACGTCCTTATAATTTCATGTTGGTAGCAACAAGGAAAATGGAGTACAGTACATAATGGTGAGTACATAATCACAATATTCTAGTACAATGCATTGTAATAATTTTTAAGATTATATGTGGTGTACTTAGACAATTTACGTATCTATAGATACAGGACTATACACATACATGTCTGTAGGTATTCAATGTTCACTATTATGCGCAGTTTCACATATCCGCGGTATGGCTCGGAACCATTAACCACGGATACGGAGGCACTACTGTATTTATAAATTTAATCTTTTAACAAATAGTACAAATTAATCTGTATTTCTAATGTGGGACATATACTTGTTTAGGTTGATGAAAATGCGGAGCCTCTGATTGGTAATTTATGGTTCACTATGCAAAATGATTTTTCATACTCGCGGCCAGAGTCCATCGAACTGACATACATATGTTTATATACATTAAGTACGTTTCGGGGTATAATATTATGCAATTTTCGTGAATGAATGTATTAATGTGTTTATTTTAAAAGCAGGTTAAATGCGTGGAAATAAGTTCAAACTTGTTTGTGTGAACTGCATCGAAAATATTACTTCCATTGCTGTAATTTCCAAAAAATTGTTTTGTTTTCGCTTCCAATGTTATTTCCGGAGACAGCTAAAGTACTTTATCTTAATTGGCGATAAACCATCATAAACTCCAACGTTTCGAAGCAGATTACATCGCTCATCATCAGAGAAGTTTATGATGAATTTTTCCAACATGGTTTCTACCAAAAATGGACCTGTGGATTGTGGATAATTTCAACAACCATGAAAACCTTTCCTCTTTTAAATCAATAATGGCGATAAACCATTAGTTAAATATTGCGTGAACCATTTTTAACAATTTTTTTGCTGCAACTAATTATGAAGTGAATAAAATATCATTCAAGAAATAGGTTATGTAATATAATATGATAAAAATATGATTTTATTGTATTTTTCTTTTTTTTAAAAAAAAACGATCATGATCTCTTTTCATCACAAAACCCCATAAGAGTAGTACTACCCTTTCCCTTTCTTTTTATGGTATAGTTTTTCTTCAATTATGAAGTATTCTTAAATTTTTAAACTGTAGTGAAAGAAATTGTAATGTATTTGTTTTTCGGGCATTGTTGTACACATTTACAGTAATCCTATACGATGACGACGATATGTTTATGAAGAAATAGAACGTCGGGTTAAAGGAAGTATTTTTCAGAAATGGAAGTCTTTAGACACCGACGTATACATAATTTTCAGTCGGAGCAAAAAAAATTCATAAAATTAGTTCGGACGAAGGGACTTTTTCAAGAAGTAATAATAGAATAACCTGTACCGGTAGCTCTTTTTTTTTTTTTTTTTTTCCTACCCTGGGCGCGCCAGCGGCCTTGACCCAACAACATGAAAAATTAAGAGTTATAATTAAATAGCCAAGCGGTCAGAAATGGAAAAGACAAAGGACAGCAGCAATGGAATAACTGAAGGCAATGGGAAGGAAAGAATATAGGTAGCGTTAAAGGGAGTAGGAAGACCCAAAACTAGAAGTTGGGCGTAAAGAAAGGAGCGTTCGTTAGAGAGTGTAGAACATTCGAATAGGATGTGATTTGAGTCATAAACACAAGAAGGCTCAGAAGCGTGAAGAGTGCAGAAAGGAGAAAGAGCTAAAGAAAAACGAAAGCGAGAAGAGGGGAGTAGAGAATGATTGATTCTAAGCCTAATTAAGGAAACAACAGTGGAACGACGACAGGTAGGAAGGTAGTAATCATAATACTACCATCGTCATTAATTATCTTTATTAGTTGATATTTTTTTAAATGACTTTTACTAATCGAATATGTTTTTCCAGATGAAGGGAACCAATGTAAAAGGGTATTTGATTTCGCCTTATGTTTAGCAAGAAATGTGAGTAGATTTAATTAGAAACGTGTTGCATTAAAATAACTTTTAAGCGTGCATATTCACACACACACACACACAACACATATTTCAATACACTAGCTATGCATTGAAAAAATATGACCCATATATTATTTGGCTACATACAGTACGACGGAGTATTAATCAAATTTGGCAATGTAAAAGTTAATTGGAAGGAATTCAGTAAAATTGTGTGAAATATAATTAAAACAAAATATATTATTAAAAAATAATTTAATTAAACATGATAATAATAAAACCACAGAAATAATATATAGGCGTGGTCTAGAAAAAAAAAATCAGCACCTTCTTTCTTTTATATAGAAGTGCACTGTGACCCGGACATACCTTTTGAATGGTGTTTCGTTTCAGTAAAAGCATGAAATCAAACTTTTAATCACGAATGGAATAAAATGTTTACCATAGTGTAAATACAAATAAGAGTAACGCTTTCGCGTGACGTCCAAATTTTGTGAAACGACCCCGAGCCGTAAGACATATCCATGTCAAAATGAAATTTGTAGATGTATTATTTCTTCTTATTGTGATTTTAATCAGAGGTGTGGCTAAACTTTACCTTCAAAGGGGATTTAATAATATCTATAAACAATTTTTTTTAAATAATTAAAAAAACAATTTTGCATTTTTTTATTCACTTTTTTTAATCTTCATTTTATGTGACCGAGAGCATCAGACAATAATTTCTCATTAGGTATGCCATACAGGAGACGCATGTGGTAAAATTAAAAGAACCGTCAAAGAGGTCTTGAATGAAAATGAACAGGTGACATTGAAACGGTAAAAGTAAGTGATCAAAAGACAGAAAAAAAGAGAACAATCAATTACTTACCGGATGTGTAAGCCATGCAAGAGTATACGATTAAAAGAGGTATAAAGAATAGCCTGCAGAACAAAAAGGTAACACGTATAAAATGAAATAAAAAAAGAAAAGAAAAGAAAAATAATAAATAGAAATAATAATTGAAATTTGGGTGTGATGAAAGAGTAAGTGTATTAGAATGTGAGAACCAATTGCCAGCTAGCGACTGCCAGACCCAAGTTTACCGTCGTCTTCAAGGGATGCGGGCGGTGATCGACAGCGGATGTACAAATTGCTCATTGATAACGAGGGAGGAGCCACAGAATCGAAGAAACAAGTTAAAAATGATGGAAGATGAACGGAGACAGTATTAGTTAAGTTACTAAGAATATTCATCCAATTTCTGTAATAGTACCTGGTGTCAGGATATCCAAAATTATTTATGACCCGATAGTGTCCAAATGACCAGACCACTCTCAAGTCCGACATCGTTATTTATAAATTCCACATAAATTAAAGTAAATAAATTCGCCTCTTCTTCCTATTATCATCAAGAACTCAATCCGCAAAATCAATATACACTCGCCTGCCCACAAGGAATTCTGATCAACCTAACCGCAGTAGCGTGTTACATATTACCTATATTTATATAATTTTAAATTCGCTTATATTTTGTATATATATATGTATATATGTACAATGAGTGACATTAATCTTTGAACAGTGGGGGGTCGAAATGAAAATACACAAAAAATTTAAGAGAGAAAAATGCGTATTCTGAATTTTTTTAGGCAAATAACAGAACGGAGAATCTCTTACATACGTACAGAAACAAAAAAGTTGGAAAACAAAAATTAAACACAGCGTCGGTTACGAAGAACGAAAAAATGGCGAAATTACGCGTTACATTAATCGTTGAACATACTCCAAATCATGGAAAAATTTTTCCGTCTAGGACAGCAGGTGGGAACTTAATATTTGGTATGACTACCTTTGGCCTCCACAACGGATTTAAGCCTTCGCGGCATGGAAAAAACCAACTGCTCTAGATACTATACCGGAACCATTTCCCATTCTTCTTCTGGACGACCTTTCAATTCATGCTTATTCAAGACCGGCCTCTCTCGAACTTTGCGGTCTAAATAATCCCACAGGTGCTCAATTGGATTACACTCTGGAGACTGTGGCGGCTTTTCGAGGACCTTTGGGCAGTTGTATAAGAGCCACTCACGCGTACGATAAGCCGTATGCTTCAGGTCGTTATCCTGGTACAAGCGAAAGGAACTTAGATTCCCCAACTTCTCCACACTGGGACGTAGATTCTTTTTCAGGATCTTTCTGATACTGATCCGTGTTCCTTGTGATAAACTCCAATGCATCTACGCCACTCGCGTCAAAACAACCCCATACTTTAATATTGCCGCCATCGTGTTCTATTGAGGCAGTTAAGCTTTTACTTTCCAGTGCTGTATTGAGTTTACGCCGTACTTTGACTTTCCCATCACTGCCAAACAGATTGAACTTCGATTCATCCGTAAAAACGCCAAAACGTTTCCAGTTCGAACTGGTACTTTTTTTCGAACTCGAGACGCTTTTGTTTGTTCGCTGCACTATTGTAGGGTTTTCTACGAGCCGTTCACGAAAAATAGCCCATCCTTTTCACCGCTTGGTGTACAGTTGCGGCCGAAATGGTTATACTTGCTCTTTAAGCTAGTTCACGACTTAATTGTGGTGCGCTTACCTGCGGAGTTTTTGCGATTTGCCGCCTGATCCAGCGTTCATCGGTCTCAGTTAGTTTTCTCGGTTGTCCTTTTTGCCGAATTGAATGGATGCGATTTTCCTGATCGAAGCGCCGTAAAACCGCGTATACGGCGGTTCACCGAATATTTAGTCACTTTGATATTTTCCCTCCCAAAAAACCTTCCTCATAGTTCGAAATTCCGAGTTTACAGACCGCAAGATGGGTATGTTGGCCTTTAAGCGACATTTTTTCGAATATCAAGCACACTTTTTTGAATCGTGACGAATCTACATTATTTTACGGCGAAATTTTTTCATGCACTGGTTTCTACGTAGGTACACCTGAACTATATGAACCTGACGCACTCCGGACAAACCCATTACATGATGTTTAACGATTAATGTAACGCGTCATTTCGTCGCATTTTTACACGTACTGCTCTAACTTCCAACAAATTTTGGTAACTCAGACTTCGATATCTTCTCCTTCGTTTGACACAACAGTCGCATATTTCATTCAGCCATTACCAAGGTATAGGACGTTCTCCGCCTTGGAGAGTTGTTGTTCAACGATTAATGTCACTCACTGTATATATGTATTTATAGGGATTGTCTTTTCGAAGTCGACCTACATTAAAATATTTCTGTACCGTTTTTAGCGAATGCAAACTATAGAATATAATAATAATAATAAAATAAATAAACAGTTTTATAAATAAAATTGAATGGTACGTTCACGGTTAATTCAAGACTACGGTAGCATCTCTAAGGCTTTAATTATAACCAAGCTTTACAATATTTATATATACCTATATATAAATATTAAAGAGCTGTTTAAATATTTCTTGAATTTTACGAAATAAATCGCGATCCAATGAATACTATCTCCCAGTGCTTTATAAGCAGATTGCTGTGTTTGTTCAACTTTTTATAATAATTTGTTTACATTATTAAAAATTTAAAGCTTTCACAGTGATTACTCATAATAAATAATTTACGGAAACCTACTGTGTTCTAAAAAGATATATTTATTCGCTTAACGTTTCGACCAGCTTACACTGGCCATCATCAGAAGCAAACTGAAGAACGGAGCGAAAATTTCGATCGACAATAACATTAAAATAAGAATCAGAAATCAAGAAAAGCTCCAATCAAAACAGATAACCTACCTCTAAACAGGAAAAACTGACAAAACGCATAACAACAGATAATGAAATATAAAAACATATGAAAAAAAATAATAATAATAATAAAAGGAACACAAAATCTAAACGGGAAAAACCGACAAAACGCATAACAACAGAAGATAATAGAATGTAAAAACATATGAGGAAAAAGGCATTAGAAAAAAATATACAAAAGAAACAAAAAAAAAAAAACATCGGGTCACAGTTGGAGCAGGGGGAAAAACGAATAACAACGTTGGAAACGCACGGAACAACCAACCGAACAAAACAAAAATATAAAATATTACAACAGCAACAGTTGAATTAACTGAACAAGGACTGGGAACTACCTGAAAATTGCTTGGAATCCTCACCTGAAAATGACTGTTCACCTAGCCCGATGAGTGAAAATTACAGGAACCCCGTCTAAAAGTTAACAAACCTCACCTGAGGACCCACTCGAAACCTATCTGGAGGAAGCACCGGAGGGCAAGGCCCCGGGCATTGAACCAAAGGAAGCTTAACCAAACGAAATAAACCAAAACAATTCCAACCGAAAGAAGAAACCACTTTGACCGGCGCGATGTGTGACCAAAAGACCAAGAAGAAGTGAAATGAGGTGGCGGACGTCAGGGTACCTAAAGAGACACTCAAAATTAAAATCAAATAACCCAGAGATGGAAAAGAAAAATGAAACCTACCTGGTCGCTGTTATAGATGCAAGTTCGTCAACCGTATGACTGGTTTCCATGCCGTTGGAACACGTAGACCTCCTTCTCTGTTAAAATTTGGCCATTTCTTAATTTCGATGGCTTCTCTAACCAACCTCCTGCCGGTGTGAACTTCCTTAGCTAAAGGAATACTATCCTCAAATTTGATAGTATGATTCGTTTTCAACTGATGTTCCGCTAAAGCGGATTTGTGCACCCGCCTATGCGCGCAATCAGCCCTGTGCTCCTTTACTCTGGTTTCAATAAGCCTACTAGTCTGTCCGATATAGCTTAATCCACACGAACAGGGTATTTTGTATACACCGGCACAGTGTAACCGAGGTAAACTATCTTTTGGACCTCTTAACATGTTCCTTATTTTCATACACGAACCGAAGACTGGTCTTACATTGTTTTTACGTAAAATCCTTCCAATTCTTTCCGTGACTCCTTTGATGAACGGTAGCACAACACTAGTAGCAAACTGTTCAGATTCATTAATATTAACATGACTATTGCAACTAAACTTACTGATATACCAACTTGCTTCATCCGTGCTATACCCATTTTTGACTATAACAAGGTGTTCATGTTAAGAGGTCCAAAAGATAGTTTACCTCGGTTACACTGTGCCGGTATATACAAAATACCCTGTTCGTGTGGATTAAGCTATATCGGACAGACTAGTAGGCTTATTGAAACCAGGGTGAAGGAGCACAGGGCTGATTGCGCGCATAGGCGGGTGCACAAATCCGCTTTAGCGGAACATCAGTTGAAACGTCCGCCACCGCATTTCACTTCTTCTTGGTCTTTTGGTCACACATCCCGGCGGTCCAAGTGGTTTCTTCTTTCGGTTGGAATTGTTTTGGTTTATTTCGTTTGGTTAAGCTTCCTTTGGTTCAATGCCCGGGGCCTTGCCCTCCGGTGCTTCCTCCGGATAGGTTTCGAGTGGGTCTTCAGGTGAGGTTTGTTAACTTTTAGGCGGGGTTCCTGTAATTTTCACTCATCGGGCTAGGTGAACAGTCATTTTCAGTTAAGGATTCCAAGCAATTTTCAAGTAGTTCCCAGTCCTTGTTCAGTTAATTCAACTGTTGCTGTTGTAATATTTTATATTTTTGTTTTGTTCGGTTGGTTGTTCCGTGCGTTTCCAACGTTGTTATTCGTTTTTCCCCCTGCTCCAACTGTGACCCGATGTTTTTTTTTTTTTTGTTTCTTTTGTATATTTTTTTCTAATGCCTTTTTCCACATATGTTTTTACATTCTATTATCTTCTGTTGTTATGCGTTTTGTCGGTTTTTCCCGTTTAGATTTTGTGTTCCTTTTATTATTATTATTATTTTTTTTCATATGTTTTTACATTTCATTATCTGTTGTTATGCGTTTTGTCAGTTTTTCCTGTTTAGAGGTAGGTTATCTGTTTTGATTGGAGCTTTTCTTGATTTCTGATTCTTATTTTAATGTTATTGTCGATCGAAATTTTCGCTCCGTTCTTCAGTTTGCTTCTGATGATGGCCAGTGTAAGCTGGTCGAAACGTTAAGCGAATAAATATATCTTTTTAAAACACAGTTGTTTCCGTAAATTATTTATTATAATTTGTTTACATTGTTAAAATGTGTTGGCTCTTTTACTGTAGAAGTTTAAAACCAACCAGCACTATTTGGATGAACAGTAGTCCTCCAAACACTTGAATCTTGTCTGGCTGCTGAACTTTATAAACATATTTTCTTTCTTGATAAGCCATAACTTTTCCGGAAGAAAACATTTTAAGATCTAAAAATGAAAAAAAACAAAATAAGAGTGTTTTAAAAGAGTTTTTGAGTTTTGTATAATCTGTTGTAAAATAACATCTTTGACAATGGCGGCTTGTTCATATGTTCACCTTTGCACATGAACACCCTGGATTTAACTTTAAAAAAATATAATCCAATGTTTTTATTTATAGTTATTATTTACATAGTACTCTATTATAGTCCGTTCAACGAAAATGTGCCGATGGAAAAAGTCGATATAAATCGATATTTATTATCCGCTTATGAGGCTACCATTAGTGGATAAAAAATATCGATTTATATCGATTTTTTCCATCGGTACATTTTCTTTGAATGGACTACTATAAAAATTACATACATTATTGATTATACTCGTAATAAAAAATGTTGCATAAAATATTAATGAAGTACCTAAAAATTTGGAGCACATTTTTTCTTTTTTCTTTTAAAAGTAAGAGCATCCTAAAAAATCATTAATATTTATTTTAAATTTTTGATTTTTTCCGATTTTTGTGTATTTCTAATAACTATTTCACTTGTTTATTTAGCGCAGTTTATGCCATAAAATATTTCATGTCAATTTTATAACTGGAACTGTTCATTAGAAGTAAATTTGGGACATTAAAAAATTATAATACTTTATTTGTCTTGACATAACGACCAAATGCTTTGAATGTTTTTATAACCAATTTCCACAGTATCTTATAATTTGTTATTTTATTATACTCTGATATTAGCTGGACGTTTTAGCATTAAGATATAATTGTTTTTCGTTTTAAGCAAATTCAAATAATTGTAATAATTGATAAATTTAAATAATGATAAAATATAAATATTGCATAGATTTAAAAAATAATATCAACCAACATTTTACAAAATTTTAACTTTTGTTTGTTTTTTAAAATACTTTAATATAAATATGTAACAAGTTTTCGCGATTCATGTTACCAAATACTACTCAACGTTTTAAACGTGTATACATGATCCATCATTGGAAACAGTTTAATTCCTAATGATGGACCGCATATATTCTTTCGAATATTTTTAATAGTGACATAATTCCTGCCTAAAATTTTAATTTTAGTAATATGAACCATGAAAACGCTATATTTTTTTATTTGCATATTTTAAAAAACAACCAAAAGTTAAAATTTTGCAAAAACGAATTAAAACCTTTTTACATAGCACAATGTGCGAAGACAAGCTGAATGCTTTAGTTATGTTATCAATTGAGAAACAAATGTTCCACAACATTCCTCACTTTTATTTAACTGTTATAGATTTGTTTGCTTTAAAAACAGACAAAAGAATAGATTTAGTTTATAAGACTTAATTAAAAATTATTAATATTATGCACATTGGTAGTGGGTAATCAGGCTGCATATGAAAAGAGGACGACTGGAAAGCAACCGAAAATAAAGGATCAATTGAAAAATAAAAAACAGGAGCAACAAATTATACACATTTAAAAAGAAAGGCCGAATTAAGGGAATTCTAATGCTTAGTTTAATTAACAGGATCGAACAACATAAAAGGTTATCCACCAATCTACGGATTGAGGACAAGAAGAAGATACCCACGCACACATATATATATATATTTTTTCATAAATTTTTTTCAATAAATATTTGTGTAGTCTTTAATATATTTAATTGTGAATCTCCACTTCTATTACTCGCGAACCGCCACTGCTTTTTGACATCTCTTGGAATGGACTCACAAGTGCTTCATGAAAGATAATTTTCCTATTCAGTATTACTTTTAAGTTGTTGCTACAAGTCTTAATGGTAGATGATTCTAAAGAACAACATGAATGTTATTTATTCTACACTTCAATTTTTCTCATGAGATCTATGTTATCTGAAATACAATTTAATAATTTCCTCGCTTAATAACAACTTAGTCATTACAAGTAAGAACTTTGTAAAACTATTCAGAAATTTCACGCTAATCTGTAACATCCCAAAGTGTACTGCCATCATGCAATCAGAAAACTTTAGTTTTACCATTGACCTTTCTATAAGAACCTTATCGAACTGCATGATTAACCCGCCATCATGATGCAACTTCATTTAATAGAGTATATATTAACAGCAACTAGTAAGTTATTACAAGTAGCGTACACATATATAATATGGTATCAAAGTATATGGTTGAAATTGTTAAAAATTATTGAAAATGGGTGAACACCACTCTACATTCAATAACTATATTTATACCAAATATAAGCAGAAAGGCGAGTAAAAACAACTTGAGTTGTCATCTGTGACACACAATGTACAATGAATGATGGATGAGTTCATTATTTTTTTGAAAATTGGATCACAAATTTTGAGACAGATCCTGTATGCAATATATTGGAAACCCATACATAGTACACTCGTTTTGTTGATACAATGTTCACTGTGCAATTTTTTAAATTTCATGCAAACAACATATTACATGTAACAAATTAATGTTATTTAGTAATGACTGCCAAGTTTCAAACGGCTTGTTAGATACAGTGTATTTAGATAAATTAGTATAATTGAATATCATGTATTTTTTAATAGATGCATGAACACAAACGCAAAAATGAGTGGATGTATGTAAGTAAAAACTTGTTTCATATTTGAAATATTTGTTTTATTTAAATTTTTTGTCTCATTATTTACAAATGTTGCTAAATAAGTTTCTAACCGTTTAATAAAGTTATTGTAATATTAACTGTGTTGTTAACACTGAATTTAAACACAACACAGAAGTAACATTAACAATTAATGATTAATATTTTACATTTATTACATGGGCGTCCCCAGCGGGGGCCGGGGCAGCTGCCCCCTGGAGCTTTGAAACTTTTTATTTAACTGGCCATGATGAGTATTCATAGGCGTGTAATCATGAACAATTTACTAGAAACCCACAAAAATTATGTTTTAATTAAAATTTTATTCTTGTTTAATAAAATATTAAGCATTTACAACTTGTAAATTTTATTTTTCCCCCTGGCGGTTGGCAACTCCCCCCCCCCCCGGCCCATTTCTGGAACAAAAGTGGATTATACAGTCGATAAGTGAAGATCATTGTATTAGGGAAAGCATCCTGTTAAGCGATACAATTCCGATACGATAGCGACAAAATGTAGTTTAGAAAATAACCCACGTTATTAAATGAGTTAGCGCCCGCTTACGCGAAGCGACAAGCAACCGATAAGCAATTATCATATCGCCGTCGCCCGAGTGCTACATGTTCTATTTTTTGTTGCTTGAGCTCGATTGTTTGTTTACATTGTGAATTTTTATGCGTAATATGAATGATTGGAAAAAATAACAATTTAAAATCGGTGTTTTAAATTTATTTCAGAATATTTTTAAAAACAATTCATATTTATGGAATAAATATTAATATTTACATTTTCTTATTTTGTTATATGGTATAGAAAATGTTTCCAAACATTAGGTATACATAATTAACAAATGTATTTCCCGTAATGTGATTAAAATACATTTCTGCAGTGTATAAATGTTCTAAAATGGGCCAATTTTCTCTATTAACCAATTAAACGTTTCCTTATTTATTCCATGAAAACTTTAGAACTTTTCCGGGTACATATTCAGTTCTTTATAAACATTAAAGCGTTTATTCTGTTACTCTTTTGAAAAAATGGATGTACTCAATAACGTTGTTTTCCTTTTTGATTTAAATTGTTAAGATTTATTAACGATGCATTGCTTCTTCACTAAAAGAACAAGAAAACGAAGAAAAATATGACATTTTTTGCACTATCACACCACATCATAAATTAAGTTGCTTCTCCAGCAGATAAATCGTGTTGCTTAAGTGGGCGTTATGTCGTACTGGAATCGATTTCGATATAAAATCGCTGTCGTATCGGAATTGTATCACTTAAGTGGGCTCTCTCCCTTAAATAAATGAACATTTTTTGTAGAGTTTTATGAGAGCAGAAGTGATATGTCATTTATAATTCAATGACAGGGAGGGGATATTCCAGATATTTGTAAAACTCGGCGCTATACTTTAAGCAGCCAACTTAAGGAATCAATTTTTAAGGAATTTCTATTGCTGCGACTGTGTCGAAAACCATTTTCTAGTCAATCGCTAATACATAATACAAGAAATTCCAATGCAAAGCAAAGAAATACAGTTTATGCAAACTGTTTTCTCTTCTTCTTCCTTTTATCCTCTTAATGCAATTTACAACATAAAGTCTAGCGATCCACAGTACAATAATAAGCTTTGAATGGATTGTTTTCGTTATGTTTCATCTCTTACAGTACGGTCGAGATTTTTTTCAGTTTCCCTTTTTTTTTATACACTTCAAAAATTCTAAGGTCCTCTTCACTCTATTCAGTATTAATAAGACTGTTATTATACACTGATAAAATACAATTCCTGAAGAGCTAAAAACAAGCATTCTGTAGGGAAATAGAGAATGCTATTTTCATAAACAGATTCACTAATGATAGTTTTTTAAGGCAAAAATGAAGTTGGCTCCATCTTGCCATTATGTTTAAGAATTGCATTTATACGGCATAATTGCTAGAAAAAGGGAACCATTGAAGCAAATCAAAGATTTAAAGTGTATGTATCAACGCAACTTAAGCTTCTATGAATTGTTTTTTTAAGAATTCCATTTTAAGCTCATTTAGTTTAAGAGGAGCATTTAGGATATGAATTGATTTTGCTATATTTGAAGAAGACAGATGAGATTTGACCTGGTTAGCATACATAGTGACTCTAATATTTGTACTAGAGTATTTTAATTAGATGTCCCGATATTGAAAAGCTGAAATTAGCGAATCAGGGAAGGAAAACTGAAATCCTCTCTTGAAATCTCATACACACAAATGTATTTACATCTCATAAATCTATTCATGTAACTATTTTCACATAGTAACTACATGAAATTAGCTTTCAGCCTTTTTCATAGAAATTGTTAATAATTTTATTGACTATACTTACTCAACATTTCATATAAACAGAAAAGATAGATTCGCAAACATACTAGACTCCAAGAAGTATCATACTGGCAGAATTTGCAATAAGATATGAGCACACTTGTTTTGTTTTCTTTTTTGTTATCATGTAATATTTGTAATTAGCAATTGTTACATGTTACATCTCTTATACAGATGTGTAACTCGATATTAATTCAAATAATTCAAAACAGGAATACTAGTAAAAGTAGAACTCATTTGAATTATCAAAACATATGTAAATCCACTGAATTAAATTGTTTTATCGAACGGGAATGCTCTGGAATTCTTTGTTCTAATTCTAATTAAATCTGTAAATGCAGTGTTAACTTTAGGATATAAAATTAAGCTTCTAAATGTGTACATTACGCTAAATTTTTTAAATTAGTAATTTTGTGAAATGTACATAAGCTTTGTTAAATTTATAAATTCAGTATAGACTGTGTAATTTTTATATTCTGAATTTTAATTATTATATAGTACAGTATTGAAAACATTAAAGACAGGTCCAATCAAAAAAAAAGAAGTATAGTATAAGGTGGGATTATATAAATAAATCAAATGATAACGAAGTAAAATATAAAAATTTTGCATAAATTTTAGTTATTTTAAATAATTCAGGTAAGTGTATAAAATTAAAACATTGTACTATAGGATACACCCTTACACTTTAACACTAACAAAAAAATGAATATTTTCATAATGTATTGAAGAAAGAAAAAGAAGCGAAAAAAACAAATATCATTTTAATACCTGAAAAATTTTATTAACTTTTACTAAAATCCTTTGTCGCTGTCATCGCCTCATTAGGCGACGACATGCTCAACATTCAAAAATATCATACACCACCTTAAACAGTGTTGGTGTAATCGTTAATTATATTTAATTTTCTCCCTACAGTACTATATCAGTACATTTAGAAAGGCAATGCTTTGCATTTCTACTAATTATGATTTTCAATAATAATAATGTAAATGTTAAAATAAAAAGTGAACTGCAAATTCTATCAACTCATTAGGAATACATGCTTATATATATATATATTTATAGTATGACAAATTTTATTATTAAACTGAATTTGATGTGTTTCACAATAAAAACAAGTAATTTTTATAATAAATTTTACACGTTATTAATTAACTTAGCTTGTTTTATTTTGTTATTTCAAGTAATCTTTAAAAAAATAGAACAAGCATAAATTTCACTATTGTAAAATGAACTTCTTATTTTAATAATTATCTTATGTTTTTATAATATATTATACATTTTACTCATTAGAAGTGAAAAACATAAAAATGTTTCGAATCTAATAAAACTGTATTAATTTTAATAGGCGTATATTCTTTTTTGTTTTTATACTGTTTCATATAAATAATATTTATAAATTTTATTTCATAAAAAACCGAGATCTTAACCCATTTGTACACTGTGTACATACTTCTGTGCAATAATTTTTCATTAGCTGACATGACAACTGTAGAGAACGCTTGTACATAATATTGTAACCTTTAGTCATCGATAAATCGCATATGTTTTTCTTCAGAATATCTAGAAAGAAATAAACTTATTAGATGTATTATTGTTTTTGTTTACATAAAAATGTGAATTTGACACCTTTTACAATACCATTTGAAAACGATTTATTTGAGTTTTTTATGGAATAAATTATTATTTGGTAAGCACAAAGTTTATATTTAACATTCGTATATTATAAAGCATAATATTATTTACATAACGCTTAGAACAAATTTTCAAAGTGCGATATTTATAATTATGTACCTACTTGGTGATTTAATGTATGTAACACACACACACGCACACACACACACACACATATATATATATATATATGAAACATGTTTTGCTGTTATGTTACATGAATTGATCATAATTAAATAATATTTATAAAACATATTTTAAAAGTAGGCTTCTTCTTAATATAATTTAAATGAAAATTTGATATAACTGGAACAAGTATACCATATAATATTTCATTGTAAATGGCATTATATTTTTATATAGAAAAGGAGTGTATATCGAAAGAACAAATTCTAGAATTATTAGAATGTAATCATAATCCGGATCTTGAAATTAGTGACGACAAAGAAATGCTTAAATAAAGAGCGTCATTATAATACCGGTATCAGAAAACCTTTTACAGTGTTGCAAACAAAACTTCTTGCTGTTAGTGAGATAAGCGTTCTCTCTACATATTTTAATGTAATCTGCCCTGAAGTTGCTGGATGAGGTTGATCAAATGAATTTTCTGCTTTTAATTTATCAATCACATATCAAATTCCATAAATGGACAGTATGGATGATAAGTCATGCTCTCGACTTCGCTGTAGTCAATTGTTGGCTGGAGTATAAATGAAACGTAATGCTGTTGGGTATTTGGAAAAGTAAAATCTTAAACCCGTATAATTTCAGAGAAGCATTATCTAATTCTACGAAATCGTAGTCGTCCCCATTGAATGCTGAGTTGACCTTATCCCTTCTACATCACATACTACTCTGCAAGCTCATTCTTGTATTAATGTTAGGTATGACGAATTCAATCATTTCCTCATAGTACATGAAAAATCGGAAATCACAAGAGAAGCAAATATAAAAATTGTAAAAACCAAACTCAATTTTACTGTGATAAGTGTAAAGTAAATTTATGCATTTTTAAAAATAGGAATTTCTTTTTGTAGTACCAACCAAAAAAAGTAATTTTTCAATATCAAAATGCATACAAAAGAATCGATTAATTAAAATAATATAAGTTGTACGTAACACTGCTGCGACTGCGGGTTTTCCGTTGGTTCTTCATAACAGACAGGCTTACGTGGGAAATTCCGTCCTAAATTTTCGGCGAGCGCGGGAGCAAGACACGATATTCGAAATTAATATTATAAAAATTTTCTTTTATTAACCGGCGATCAGACTCGAACACCTTGCTAGATCGTACTTTTCAGTTACTCAATTTATTTCATTCCGATACCAGAAGAGACAGTTGGTACTTTCTACGACTCTTCGATAACTTAACGAACTCGACGCTGACCAGAGACCTTTTTCCTGACTAGAGATCAATTAACTACTGCCCAAGGCTCGCATCTTCCTTCGCAATTTTTCTAATTCCGTATTTCTTCTGCTAAGTCTTCTCCTTCGCGTTTGATGTGCCAATTATGAACAATCATCGCGCGCATCCCTTAAAGGCGACATCGACCTCTACAATCACCCGCAGCCGGCAACTGGTTCCCATTCACACATACACACAAGCACTCTCACACTTCGCTCGACCTTTATTATTTTTCGATAAAATTTTATATTATTTTTTTTTTCTATTTTTTAATTTAGCATTCCCCTGCTGTAACCGCTCTGTAAAAATTTAACTAAACAGTGCTTTAGTAACAGTAACTGGGTCAACAAATATATTTAGAATTTATTTTTGTTCTACTTTCTATTCCAATTTGCTACGAATTAAGTATTCCTACTCCGTATTGTGTGCCTCCTATATCTTGTCTTTTCCTTCTCCAACATATCGTTCTCATTGTTTGTTCCTTCCTATTAACAATATCTGACCGCATGAAAATATAACTGATTCGTTTCTCTTTCTAATTGTTTCTGGGTGATGGCTCCCCTGATTGACGAGCCCAACCAAAAAAAAAAAGCAGCATATGTCGTACTTTGAAAAATCATGCATAAAAAGGGCAAACCTTATTAAGAAGTTATCGCAGACAACATGCAGAGCCCACTGTTCAATGCTAGTCTAAGTTTACCAAGTTCAGATTCCATCAAAATGTGATCACAGAACCTTGCTATTTCATCAGCGGCAAAGGTACTTCTTTTATACTAGACAGCGTTCAACATTCAGCTATTTGTACGGCGATTGGAGCTTTTTGGGAGCCGTATCGTTTGGACCTCAACATTTCGGCTTCACTCTTTTTCCTAGTAGATTTAGTTTATTGTAGAAAGTTTTTAATTTTTTTTTTTTTTCTTTAATTAATATCATATTTAAGGCGTAAAGCAATCATTAAATCAAAATTAGTAATTAATTTACTTAGAAAATAAATCAGCGATTGTCAATGGTTTTTTTCTGTTCATATATCGATTAAAAAATTATTTCGTCTTTAGTGAATGCAAAAATCTATTATAAGGCGCAAGAGTTTTTTTTTAAGCAAAAAATATATCATAGTAGGAAATTGTTGCCGAGATTGACTAATTTTTCCAAAAAATTTTATTGAAATAACCCCCTTAAATGAATATATAATCACAAATTATTTTTTAAGCGATATATAAACGGGACAAAAAAAAAAACATTGGAACCTGCTGATTTATTTTCTAAGCAAATTAATTACTAATTTCGCGGGTGTTTTCTTTGATTCGGTGATAATTTGACGCCTTAAGAGTGATATTAATTAAAGAAAAAAAAAAAAATTAAGAACTCACCAACACTAGATCTACTACTTGAAAAAAGGAAGAGGTCGAAATGTAGTGAGGACGAAACATCTCTCGGCCGAAACTTAACGAAGCCGAAATGATCTAGGCCAAAACGGTTTTTCTACTATCCCAATCAAAAGCCTACTTTGCAAGACTTTGGAATTACCTCGATATCCGAGACAAAGTTGGCACACTTTTATCCTCTTGCTATATTCAATTTCCTTTTCTAATTTACTTGCTACAAAATAGGTCTTACACAGGCTTTTCAAATTCCTTCTCTTTAAAATTCACAGCTTTTCTCGTTCGATAACTCGTATATTAATTTCCTTGTTCCAAGTATTACCACGTTCAACTATAATTCCACCTTTGGCCATTACAATTGAAGATATTGCTCATTAAATACGATAACGTCATAACTCAAAAAATAGCGAATTTGAGTTATGTGTATAGTTGGAATGTATTTTATGAATACAGTTACAGGTTAGAACGCCATATTTGTGAATAAGAAACTCGACAAAATAGGCATTGCTCTTGGAAGGTGTACACCGTTCAAATTATGGTAAATTTAAATGTTAATTTGCATTTTCCGCGAAATAGCGTTTTTTGAGTTGTGACGTTATTGTATTTAATGAGCGACATGTAGATTGTGTCTTAAACCCAGCCTTGCCATCATGGACCTATAGATTCGATAAATTCGATTTTTCCTTGTTTGACAGTCGTTCATTGTGATTTGTTACAATAGATAAGATATTTTCATTTTAAAAAAGTCCCCCGTTCATTACAAAAACGCCTTGAAATCAAAGAAATATGCGGAATGTGCTGTTATACGAAATTTCAAAACAAATTATTCACTTCTGGTAATATTTTCAACAACATCCGTGGAACTGTATAGAATAAGATTGGCAATTGAATGTGAAATTTTTATGAACAAATTTTATCTGCGAAGACTCATTTGTGGTCCCACAAAACATACAAAAAGATTCAACGCATTCGATTGCCGAATATATTTGCAACTAAATACTACGTTATCGGTCGCTAGGCGCTTTTTTTCTTTAGATACCTAAACACGGGGATATCCTCCTCGCAATAACTTAGCGGATACAGTTGCAAAGGAAGCTGCTAAGAGACGTCTCACATTGAATGTAAAAGCACTCTTTTAATATACGGAAAGCTCGATAAAGGGTCTTTTGCTGGAACTAAGGCAGTACAACTGTATGAATCAATCTTAAGAACTTGCTTATCTTTACACCATTGAAAAAAATGTAAATTATCAACCGGATACTCGTAGGGAGCAGGTCGTTCTGTGTCGTCTTCGCTTGAAACACCTTAGCCTGACGTTCAGATACATATTTGCTAAATTTGCGCATGTGTGATATCATATAACGTAAACATGACTGTAAAATATCTTCTAATTCAATGTCCTTTACATTTCTCCTTTCAACAAAATTTAAATATTCATCAAACTATCTCTGTTATAATCTAATTATAATTTCTCTTCTGATCTCTTTCCTCGGAGCTACTGGGGTTTTTTCTGTTAATGTAATTTAAGTTTTAATTATATATGCACGTTACTAGTCTAGTTGCTGCACACAGCGTGTAAAAAGAAATATAAATATTTCAAATTTCAACTTATCTCACTCGTTTTATAAATTTATAACTCGTTACTTAATGCATGTGATTTAGAACTATGCAATTACGTTGGCATCGAATCAGATAGAAAAGTAGCAATTTTTTAAATGTATATTGCGTTTTTACACATAAAAGAGAGAAAAAAGCTCAGGCGCATTTGTTTTTTTACGAGCTGTCTTCGTTTCCTCTATTCTGTTCACATTAAAATCTAATCTTTTACGCTAAGAAATGAATATTGCTGCATTAAAAATTAATTTTCCGCTCAATGGGAACAGAGCTCTCGGATTACTTCCCCGCGCCCACTGTCACCACCGCTACTCGGCTGGTTCTGCCACTGGCGGATAATAGTAACAAAATATATTAAACTTATAGCCGGGGATTAGAGACTACAGATTTGTTCATTGAAGCTTCTTTAACTTATACGCATTTATGAATATTTTACACAGAAAAATTGGTGCGATCGTGTCTCACCGTAAATTCTGCCAACCAGTATAGCACTTCAAACCGAATGCAAAACTTATTCGCAGGACATTAACGTTTTTCAGGGTAGGAAAAAAATGTGTATCTGTGAGGACAAAAAAAAAAAAAACAAAAAACAACAAAAAACAAAAATCCCCTTGGCCGAAAAAAATTTTAGTTGCGTTACTCATGAATGTCCCCATATTTGAATATTATAAGTTAAGCAGTTTATATTTTATTTTGCCTTTTTTTTTTTAGAGATATAGAATTTTATTTTATTTTTCGTTTTATTTCTACACTATTTAAATGATCAATTCTCACAATAAAAAAAAAAGCGTTTCATATGAATAGCTGAGATATCTGTTTAGAATGGAGTTTGATTGGCTGTAACGGAATAATCTATTTACAAAGGAAAGGCCATATAATTTAATTATTAGAAGTGTTCAATGTGATATTCGTTGGAATAATTTCGTTTTTAGTAAAAACGAAAAAAGCAAAAAATAATAATTGATAATTTAAATTTTTTACGGAATTTCTGTACTTTTTTTACATTTTTACATAAATTTAATGTTGCCTCAATTTTCCTAATATATTTATCGCGCTTAGGATCCAGCCGACGATCCCAAAACTCTCTTCCATTGGCCATTGTTTCGTGTTTTTTTTTTTTCTTTTTTTTTGGGGATCGCCAGTCGAGGGCATTACCCAACATTAATCCATGTTAGAATATATTACAAAATATGTATATCCGCAACCGAAGTATATAAATAATTATGACGATTACTTATTCTTGGATGTTTCGTAGAAAATTCCGAAGCATCGATTTAGCGGCAGTGGTTAAAATTTTGATTTCTGGTTGGAGAATTTCGCGGTTGATGATCTTTGAATAAGAAATATTCACCTTTTTCCTACCGCCTACAACGGAAATACTTCACACATTCAAGAACGAATAATTCCAACTACAACTACATTCATTTTTTTAAATTTATTACGATGCTAAAGATTTCGCAGTTACCTTTTATGTGCTATTTTAATTATCGACGTAATTTTAAAGTAACTTTAAGTTGATAAAAGTTATATAATTTATCGTAATAATAAATAATTTAAAAAATTAAAACTGACATTTGATTCTTTGATCGAAACATGTCTCTTAAATTAATCTTTTATTTTATAATGTTGGTAGTTTATCTTCAATGAATATTTACCATCGTGTTTTTGCCCCCCTCCCTCAAATTTGAAGTGAGAACAAAATATAATTGAGCTCTAGTTTATTGCCGAATTTAGTATGTAAATTTATTGTTGTTTATTTGTTTATATTTACCTTTTTAAGTTATTTCATAAACATTTTTAAACTTACGGGCCATGTAGAATATTTTAATTAAATAAAATTAATACACCGTTTCTTTGTAATTACCCGTTTTCTGAAATTATTTAAAAGTACCTACTAAACCAGACCCTTGTTTGGATTTATTCTGAACTTGCGGATTAATTAAAGCGTATTCAGAAGTTTCACAAACATTTAAAAATATAACAATAATACGCAGGTAATACGAAAATGTAAATTGCATACATTATCCTGATTCTCAACTTCGAAAGTGTATTTTAGTTTACGTAATATTTAAAATCGCTATATGAATATCGTAAACGAATTTATTTTATCACGAAATTTCTATTTTCTATTCAACAGGATAAATAAGCGAATTATTCTTTATTTACTTTTTATTAAAACCCTAAATGCACAGGTTTGATCACTAGCACACGTACTGTTTGCTTCCGTTTCTTAGAAAAATTGATTTCTAAATCTTAAGACCCCCTATCAATTCGTGAATTTTATCACAATCGTTATAGACGTTTCTGAGAACTTGGTTAAATATATGTATATATTAAGTCCCTCTTTTTCTCCTTCCAAGTCTTCTTCTATTATTTTCTCCCTCCGCCCATATAATCGTGCTCTGGTAAACATCAGCTCCTCCAACTATCCTATTCCTATTGTTAATTCCATATGCTATCTTGGTCTTTTCCTAAATAGTCGACTCTCTTTCCAAGAACATATCGAGTACCTTTATATAATATATCTTGTCTGAAAAGACTGAATCTCCTGAAAGCCTTATGTCCTCTCAAGTGGGACGGTAATCTATATATTCTCCTAATTCTCTACAAATCCATCATTCGTTCCAAACTAGACTACTGTTCCTTCTTATACGGCAATGCCACAAACTTTCTTCTGCGCAAACTTGATAGAATACAAAACTCCTGTCTTCGGCTCTGCATTAGGGCCCTAAAGTCTTCTCCCATTCCTGCTATTTTGTTCGAATCTAATATTAAATCCCTGTTTATCCGCAGATCTCTGCTTGGTTACCGTTTTCTAATTAAACGCCTCCCGATCTCTTCATCTAAACTTATTTCTTCCTATCTGTATATCAATGACCACTGGCGCTTCGTTCCTCACAAAATTCCGGTTCTTGCGCACATAGCTGCTCGGGTCTCTAAGTTTTCTCCTTATGTCTGGTACCAATTTCTTCCCTTTTCTCGGCGCTCGGCTATTGTTTCTTTAATCAGACTGAGATTTGGTCATTCCCTCCTTCCCTTTTCTCGTTTTTCTTTTTCTCTTTCACTTCTCCCTTTTGCCCTCTCCACTCTACTGATCCTCCCATTATATGCGACCCCAACCATAAACTTTTTGAATGCCCTGCTCTTTTTCCTGAGTGCTCTCATCTATACGCTGAACTTTTGGCGTTGGATCTTCCTACCCCTTTCAATGCTTCCTGTATCCTTTCCTTCCCATCTCCAGCCGTTATTCCCCTCCTTCTTTCCTTTATACTTTCTATCTCCGATAGCCTCAGAATCTGAGTAGGTGATCTAAGTTCATGTAGTTGGATCAGTGTTAACACCGAGCCCATTACAAAAAAAAAAAAAAGTCCCAATCATTTACCTAGGCAGAAAAAGCAAAAAATCGTTTATATCAGCATTTGTTCAAATGTTGCTTGAAATGTGCAAATCAAATCAAGATGTCTATTGAACAATCTTATTATTCTTAGCTTTATTTATTAAGACTTGAAAAAATAAATATATAAATAAAATGATACTACCTATAATAAGTTATAAAAAATTACAAATTTTAAAATTTTAAAAGGGTTCATATGTACATGGGCGTGCCCAGCATGGACCCCCCCCCCCCACACACACACACAATCCTATCATGTGTAATGAAAAAAGCAAAAGGCAAATTTGTTTTGTTAAATAAACATATGAAATCATTTTGTTTAGCTATTTGATGTAAAAATGACTCGAGGAGTGCCATTTTCTCGACATCATTAAGGGAAAGAAAATTATCTGTTTATGTTAAGATTGATATACATGTGAAATGTACAATAAAAGAGAATTGAAATAAATTATTGTTCATTCTTTTTGCTCCAAATTGTAAATAAAAAAAATAAAAAAAAAAGGCTCTGTTTAACTGAGTGATCATAATGCAGAAAAAAATTACTTACTCAATTATGTTACGGACTTGATAATACAGTTGCAATTTTATTGTTAAAAGTGTAGCTAATAATTGAAAAACTGTATAATCGCGAATAGTTTTCAATTCTTCAAGTATTTCAATTATCGCTGGTTGTAGTTCAAGAAATATGAATACTGCATCATGACATTTAGTTCATCCCATGTAACAAATGTACTTCGGTTTTTATTTTCTATTTTCATTATCCATTTTTAAAATTTTATTTTTCAAAACATCTTGCCTTTTAAGCCACTAAAAATAATTATTTACTCTTCTTTATACCTGCAACATTACAAGCTGCATTTATAGCTAAATTAAAACTGTGTTAAACAATGCTCATAAAGAGCCAAAGGGAAGTATTTATGTATGCACAACTGAGCTCTATCAAGCCTACGATTCATTGAAGAAATCTCGCGATATGTCCCCTTGATTATACTCTAAAAGCAGTACCAATTCTGAATAGGTATTCCTTGCGGTCTTTGCCAATCATTTACTAGTGACATCACTAACTGTTAAAAATCAAAGAAATCCTCGCGAATATTTAATATTATAGTATTTAATAGGCATGGGAACTCCAGACACAATTATATCCTCGGAAAGGACGGAGATATATCCATCTCCGACGATGTAATTTAATATATCTCAACTCCAGGAGATGTCACACAACGAATAAATGTCATTCCAGACACACAGTCGGATTTACCTCTGTCAGACTGATTTAATATATCTCGACTCTGAAAGGCGATAGCTGCGCGCACAGCTGTCAAAATATGCTTTGCCATTACTGTTTCATGGGATGACGTCATGTTCATAGATTACGGTGTAGGAGGTAATAGTGATGGCCTGATTTAACATTTTCAAGCCTGGATGAGTAATTCGATTCACGAATTTAATACTAGGTGGTATTTAATGTGGTGCGAACTAGCTATTTTATCAAAAAAAAGTGCTGATAAATCGGAATTATGCGAAGAAAATGTGCATCGTGTTCAAGGACGTTTTGTTGCTTTGTGCGTTCCGAGTACTACGCGGAGTTGAAGCTGAATACACAGCCGAAGATTGCGATTGTACACCAAATATGAGATACGCAACTCGGGCGGGATCGGAGTTGCGAAACGGTTACAATACACATATATCTACAGTCGGAAACGAGACATATATATCCAACTCCTCTAGCGGAGTTGATTTGCGCATCTCTAGTATTTAAATGCCGGGCATTGTTAAGCATTGCGCTTAACTTTTGGAGAATTGCAACCGCAGAACCATGTAATTAACAAATTAAACTCGAATAGAAATGTATTTTGTAATTTGTACAATTGAGAAAATAGAAATAGAAATTTGTAACGAGTACTAACTGTGCCGCTGCTATTAATGCTTTCTATATGGGGGAATCAATAAATATGGATCTGCTGCAATAATGTTACTGCCCGACAGGAATGGTAACCAAACACCGGTATTTGAATACTGAGAAGGATGGATCTACAACAACAATGATGCTGCCCAATAGAAATCGATGACTAAATTGATTGACTCTGGAAAGGAGCTTTTGTATTTTACCTGCAATAACGGTAACGGCTGCTGCTGCTGAAAAAACTGTGTGCATTGCAGAATGTGCAGTGATCAGATTACTGAGATGAATGATAATCAGCAGTCAATGATGGCAATCGCAGCTGGTGGTGTGTAACTCGTGGAAGAGCTGTTATTCCGAATTAATGTTGGTGCTCCTCGAATGACCAGTAACTACTGGACCAACTGTGTTGAAATCAGAGCACTGGGGAATTGCTATAGACTGCCTATTTGAAAATACAACTCCATCTAAGTTAAAAGTGTGTTTTTAGAACGTTGTCTACGCAACTTAACGTTTTTTTTATTTTTATTATGAACAGAATTGGATGATTACATCCCTTTCATTGGGGGAGGGGGATATGTTTGTTTCTAGCGTGAGGCGAGATTTTTTGGGCAAGGGGAAGGCCCAGTTCTACTACGTGTGGAAGTAGAGGATTGCAGTGCGAGATGAAGAAATTTTATCTTCGTAAAAGGTAGAAGAGACAGTGTGTAAGACAGTGTCAAGATTCAGCTCCCAATAGAGTTGACGATTGGTGAGGTAGAGCGATGCATTAATAAATAAAAAAGAGGACTTTGTTTCGGATGACTTGTGTGTATTACAAATTAGTGGGAGCAATAGTAACATGTATGGTTTTCAAAGAAAGTGTGGGGGATTTGAAGAGAGGGAGAAGTGTTTTTGTAGCGCTTTGACTTTTTTGTTTCATGTGATGACAATGTAGGAGCTAGAAAAGAATGTTGTCAATGTGTACACCGTGATATTTGGCAGTATTGGACCCAGGAGATAGGAATGAGATTATTGATCAAAGAAGTGCCGGAGTACTTGGTTTTCTTAATAGTACTGTTTGGATTTTTAGTGGGTTTACTTGTGTTTTCCACAGGTTT
The DNA here is from genome assembly GCA_039619475.1 of Icerya purchasi. NCBI lineage: Eukaryota > Metazoa > Arthropoda > Insecta > Hemiptera > Monophlebidae > Icerya > Icerya purchasi. The sequence continues at coordinate 216,898,745 of CM077115.1, forward strand.
AGCTACTTTTGTGGTTAGCGTAACGCATTTTGTAAGTGGGTGATGGCGAGAGTGATGCCTAGGGATGTGAATAGAATAGCTGTGCTATGGGCATATTGAAAAAGCTGGGTGTAGCTGATGCGGGGTGTGTCACTGAGGTAGATGTTGAAGAATCTGGAGGCAAAGACAGAGTCTTGGGTTACTCGTGAAGCTGAGAAAGTTAGGAGGAGATATTAATTCCCCATTTTACATGTAATGAACTGCCACAGAGGAAAGAACTATTTATTTTACAGAAGGAGTGGGGTGTGAAGAGTGCGTAGATGTGCAGATTTTTCTGTTATAGTTTTACGTCTAGAAGAATTCTCTCCCTACACTATTTTACACAATATATTTCCATATTTTTCCTTTAACTTTGTTGATATTAACCATCACCCCAATATGCTTTTTGTTTGCTTGATATTTGCATATCTCTGCCTAACGCATTAATAAATTGCGAGTTTAATTTTTGATGGATTCTTTATTTTCCTTATACACTGCTGTACATACTGACGGTTGAAAAGGGCTTCATGACGTTGGTGTATCCTTCATTATTTCCAACTATCACTCCTTTTCTTTCAAATTGGTGGCCACGTTATTTTAATGATCTGTTGTCTAGTCGTTTGTAACTGACTAGATGTATTCAAGAGCAATGTGGGCCCTGTTTGTTTGTGGTTGCGGCTATATTGCTTCAGTATAATGTTGAATACATAATTACTAAGTGTAGTGCAAGGCAGTGTGGGTTCTACTTGATTGTAGTATGCCCATGTTGCTTATTTGTAATTCATTAATAAAATTTGAAGCGGTGTGAACGCTGCTTAATTGTAAATGTGACTTTACTGTTATAGTATTAATTCAACGGCTTTTTTAGTTTTCGATCTTAAAAATAGCATGGGCTCTATTGATAGTTGTATCTATATTACTCTCTTATGTTATTTTTTTAATCCCATTCTTATAATTCTCTTGAAGCATTATGAACTCTTAGATGTAGCATTCCAAATTTTCTATTATTTTTCTCTTCTTTTAACATTTGCTATTATTGATGTCACTAATAACAATATTTATTCTTCCTTTAATTTTCCCTTATGGTAATCATGATGATTTTCTCCTATTATAAGAATTTTTTCAAATTTTGAATAATAACAATCATTTCTTTCCTTTACCAGTGGTTTATGAACCATCCCTTATTGGCAACCAAAAAAAAGGAAAAATATATATTTGTGTTCTATTAATTAAGTTGTTGAGATGTCAGGATGTGTTTTCAAATTGTAGGAAAATTACAGAGTAATACTTGTAAGTTACCGTGAAGTATTTGAGTAGGAAGATATTTTTGTCCAATAGAAGCTTATGAAAATTTTAATTAGGAGTGCAAAAATAAAAAATTAAAAAAATTAATCTAATGAACAATAAATAATTTTATTTGTAATAAATGATTATTTAAAAATGAAATTCATTGTTCTATTTTTCCTATTGCAAAATTTTTTCCATGACTTTCCCATTGAAATTATCAGTCAATGAAATTATTTTGTTTTCGATCAAAACATGGTAAGTACTGTTAATCTTTCTCGTTTTATAGTGATTCTTAAATGTGATTTTACTTATTTTAAAGTGGAAAAACATCTTTTGGTTCTTGCAATTGTCATTGGAAGTGTAATCAAAGTTTCCATAACTTGAGTGATTTTAGTAAAAGCGCGTTTTAAGTTTTCTTCATTTAATATGTTTAGAAGTGCAATTAAGTCTTTATAAACTGTGAAATTCTTTTCTAGAATAATAAATTTCTGGTTCAGTTATTAACTTTTTTTTTTTTTGAAAAGAAATGGGCAGCTTTATATGTTCCATTTATTTCACACGTGGGTAATTCCTTTCTGAAAGTTTTAAAACTTTCTTTATAAAATAAGATTATGTTTCGTTAATGCATTAATCTTAAATAGAATTTTAAAAACGTTTATTTTCTCCTAGAGATTATTTTCATTATTTTTAATATTTATACTAAGTGAAATTATTTTTTTAAGAGATTTTTCAGAGTTTTATGCAATTTATCTAAGTTTAATAAAGGTAATTATTGTTGCACGTCTAATTAAATTGTTTCATCCATTGAATACAAGGATGTTTTATCTCTTTCACTCCCCAAACTTTTCCAAAGCATCTTCTTATAAAGTCCCATAATCAAACAAAAAGAAAAGAGAAATTGTATGATGTACAGAATTTCTAATAAATATTGTAAAATATCTTAAAATTCCCGTTTGTATTATGAATTGTAAGAAAATGCATGGTGAATTTTTGAATGTCTCTTATTCCTATAAAGAAAAAATAACGCAAAATCTTAAAACGGTTAATTACGGAATTATCCAACAATAAAGTAAACAGCAATATCTGCAGATTTATTTTTAATGTGCTCGCTATTTAATATTTATAATAAGCGGATGATGCGAAAAGCCTCACTCAATTGAAATGGAAAGGTACTCTGGTTATTGGAGGTTTGCCGTATGCGGATGACGTCATTGTTTTATTAACAAGGCGCGAAAAAGAAACGGCCTTATTATAATCAAAAAAAAAAGAAAAAAATTGGAAAAATTATGACTTGGGCTTAATAAATCTTAATGTAGACTATTAAGAAAAAGTGCTCGAAAAAGTGATTTAAATACCAACCATCGCCACAAAAATCAAATAATTTATCTTGAAGCTTGAATTTTATTCATGGGAAATTACGGACAAAAAATAAAAATATTTAGCATGGCCAATGCAACATTATCTGAGCTGACAAAATTATGAAAAAATGTTGACATACACAGCAGAATTTAATATTTACGATAAATACAATTATGAGTCAGAATCTTAGACGATTAATACTTCTATTAAGTAATTTGAAATGTCGTATTATTTTGGCCATGGGGAACACATTGAAGAAATAATTAAATTTTAAGCGAAATTCGAACGATCGTGTATAAACGTTACCTTCTGATGATGCAAAAGTTAGTATTAACGTTTTTGGACATAGCATTGGAGAAAGCGAGGTGAAAATGAAATAGAAAAGTTAATAATTCAAGAAAAGATCAAAAGAATAGTGAGCAACCACTTGGTCGCTTTTTCAATTAAATAAACCTATGTTGAAAATGCTACTGGTTTCAAGGCAATAAAAGCAGCAGAGAATGGAGATTGACGGTTTTTTTTGTTGTTACTTTTTTGGGTTCGTCAACCAAGGACTTTTACCTAGAAACAAATAGTAAGGAAAGAAGTTAGTTATATTTTAATCCGATCAGAAATCTTTGCTAAAAAGGAACAAATAGCACAAATAACTAGTGGGGAGGAAAGGGCAGGATATAGGAAGCCCAAGCGTCAACAAATAGGAATCACAGAAGAGATGAACACTCGAAGAACACATGATCGGTGTCGCAAATAACTGTATCATCAGGATGGAGAGGACAGTGAGGGAGGAAATTAAGGAAAAGCGAAACCTGGAGGAAGGCAGTAAAGAATGGCCAAAATACATACGAACAACGGAAACAACATCAGAACGTCGAAGAGAGGGATGCAAAAGAAACCATGAATAGGGAGGAAGAGTAGGCTGAACAGACAGATAAAATTAATAATTATTGAAAAAGGAAGAAGCGTAAACATCCGGTACCATGATCTGATGTGGAAGCTTAGCGGATGGAAATTAAAAAAAAAAAAAAAGGCGAGAAGAAGCAGCAGCCCGAGCCAAGAAATCAGCCGCTTCATTACCAAATATACCCGAGTGGCTAGATACCCACAGCAAATCAATATTAATTGAATGGAGAGAAGAAAGATTATGAATGAGTGAACGTATACGGAGGATAACAAAGTCACACAAATGATCAGGAAAGGGAGAGGATATGGCCTGAAGGGCGCTCAAAAAATCAGAGATAATTAACAAATTGAAAGAAAGGTGATTCGAGGAAATGAAAATAATAGAGCGAAGAATGGCTAACAGCTCGGCTGTGAATATAGAACAGAAATAAGGAAGACGAAAAGATTCTAATAGTTTGAAATCAGGAAGGATGAAGAACCATCCGTGTAAATGGTAACATGAGAGGATTAACGGTTTCAATTATACTTATGTTATTTTACGGGTTTTTTTATTTTCATTTGTGTTTTTTCAAGTTGACGGTTAGGCTTCGGATGGTATTTTAGTAAATCATCTATATTGGAGGCATCGTAAACAAATCGTATCGCAGTTTACACATGTGATCATGAAATTAAATAAAAAATTAAATGAAACAAAAATTATATTTTTAACTGACTTAAACATCTATTACAGTAAATAATATGCAATATTCAAAAGTATAAATCATACAGATAAATTGCCCTCTATAATAACAGAATCAAGCTATCTGCATTTTTGCAATTTAGCTTTAAAATAACAGATCAGTAGATGATTAAAATACAAATATTCTTCTATAGTTTCGTTATTATGACTGCAGATTTTCTATGTAGTATATAGAAAACACAGTTAATTAAATTCTTTCTCTCTCTCTCTCTCTAAAAAAACTTTTCTGTTTCCCTAAATATGTTTCTGACTTTGGCATATTGAAAATATACTTTGAAACATTGATTCAAATGACAAAATACTTCTTTATTCTGGGACATATACAGTCACAGTCAATTGAGCCTTGGGCAGAGCGGTCGGATTCACTAAACAGTTTCCAAACACCCACTGCGCTAGTGGAATGCGATTTAATTTATAAATAATGTCCTGTGTATCAAAGGATGTTGCTTTAGTAGTAATCTGATGTTGAAAATGAGGGCCGATTTCACCTAGGAAATATCTATTGATTTATCAGTTTCGACATGTTTCCCGATTTCCGCATTTATCACCATTATTAATGCTGTTTTATTGTTCGAAGTATATACTTCGCTGTTTAATTGTCGTCGAATGACCACGTTTTCCGAACCGGAACGCACCACATCAAATACCAAATAGTCATAATAGTCTAATACACAAAGATATTGATTATTTATGAGATGAAGTGAAATAAAAGAACGCTCCGGTTTGTCAAAATCACATTGAGAAAGATTTTGGAAATACAGATAGAGGGTGTAAAAGAAGAAAAATAGAAAATACTAATTTGTTATATCATGGGACATACAAAGATATTAATTGTCAATAATAGGCGAAAATGAAAATACGTCAGTAACTGTGCAAATTTGTAATGTTCTAAATTTCTATTTAAGAGATTGTTAATCAAAGCCAAAACGACTGGAATGTGGAGATGGAACCTGATTCGGTTGAATGTGATTTTTCAAATTTTCGTTTACTACAACAATAATCTTAGAATGCGAAATATAAAAATTGCACTGCATCGGACCGTTAACGATTTCTTCCGTTTTATTAAAAATAGTTCCCACATCAGGATAATGCGGATATAAATCTAAGTACTTCTCCATATACACGAATGTAATCCTATTTCCTACAATGTATAATAAACCATGCACCGGACCTTGGACAATGAGTTCCTCTTTGGTGAATAACTCAGAAGCACTTACTGTTTTACGTAAATAAGGCTGCAAATGACTCCGTATAATAAATAAAGTCATTCCCAGGGAAATACGAGTTTCAGAAAGCACCTGATGCTCCACAGGCTCATCAAATGCAGAAATTATACCGGATATATCTACAAAATTATGAAAACGGAAACGCCTAGCAACCAAAACATCTTTGTCCATTACAAACATAGTCTTATATTTAGAAAAATAGAATACACCACGAATATCCCGACGAATTACTTCTTCAGCACGTACATCTTCTTGAACATTTACATCAATTGATATTCCATTCTGGTCATCGCAGTCATATTCACAAACGACTTCATCATTTGATACCGGCATCGCAAAATCCGAATTAACAAAGAGAGTGCCATCAAAACGAAAAATATTTTCGTCCAGAAGGAACAGTAACTTTCTCTGAGAGGCGTAAAATCGGCACCAAATCGGACCTTTCGTTATTACTTCACTGTCGTCGAAAATGGCGTGACTAATCGGAAGATGCGGGTATGCATCTTGGTACTCTTTCATGTGAAGCAAGACGATTCTATCTTTCAGTATGTACAATAAGCAGTGGACCGGTCCATGAACGTAGCGTTCTTCTTCGCTGATGATTAAATCGACTGCATTGATTGCTTTGTCATAGTAGGTCACCGAACTGTTGTTCAGTACGAATATAGTTCGGTCGAGCGATACTTGCGCTTCAGCAACCACTTGCCGTGCGCCGTATAAAACGCCGACATCGTCTATCAGGTCTTGGATATCGACCGTGCTCTCGGTATCGATATTCTTGATCACTTCCGCATCCTTGTCGATGATGATGACTGTTTTCGTCTCGGACACATAAAGATTACCGGCTATCTGTCGCCGAATGGTGTCGTATTTAAAGAAGTCCTTGCGTACGTTGACGTTTATCGTGATGGAATTCTGCTCGTCGTCGTCGTCGCAATCCGGGCCGCATAGCTCTCGATCGTCCGGCAAGGGTTCAGCTGGCCGCTGTTGTGCCGGCGGTGCTGGTATCGTGTAGTGCGGACCGAGCATCAAGCGCTCGATATTTTCATCCAGAACGACGAGTAATTTCTTCTGAGAGGCGTAGAATCGGCACCGAATCGGTCCCTTTGTAATTTCCTCACTGTCATCGAAAATGGCCTGACTATCCGGGAGATGTGGGTATGTCTCCTGGTACTCTTTCATATGGAGCAAGACGATTCTATCTTTCAGTATGTACAATAAGCAGTGGACCGGTCCATGAACGTAGCGTTCTTCTTCGCTGATGATTAAATCGACTGCATTGATTGCTTTGTCATAGTAGGTCACCGAACTGTTGTTTAGTACGAATATAGTTCGGTCGAGCGATACTTGCGCTTCAGCAACCACTTGCCGTGCGCCGTATAAAACGCCGACATCGTCTATTAGGTCTTGGATATCGACCGTGCTCTCGGTATCGATATTCTTGATCACTTCCGCATCCTTGTCGATGATGATGACTGTTTTCGTCTCGGACACATAAAGATTACCGGCTATCTGTCGCCGAATGGTGTCGTATTTAAAGAAGTCCTTGCGTACGTTGACGTTTATCGTGATGGAATTCTGCTCGTCGTCGTCGTCGCAATCCGGGCCGCATAGCTCTCGATCGTCCGGCAAGGGTTCAGCTGGCCGCTGTTGTGCCGGCGGTGCTGGTATCGTGTAGTGCGGACCGAGCATCAAGCGCTCGATATTTTCATCCAGAACGACGAGTAATTTCTTCTGAGAGGCGTAGAATCGGCACCGAATCGGTCCCTTTGTAATTTCCTCACTGTCATCGAAAATGGCCTGACTATCCGGGAGATGTGGATATGTCTCCTGGTACTCTTTCATATGGAGCAAGACGATTCTATCTTTCAGTATGTACAATAAGCAGTGGACCGGTCCATGAACGTAGCGTTCTTCTTCGCTGATGATTAAATCGACTGCATTGATTGCTTTGTCATAGTAGGTCACCGAACTGTTGTTTAGTACGAATATAGTTCGGTCGAGCGATACTTGCGCTTCAGCAACCACTTGCCGTGCGCCGTATAAAACGCCGACATCGTCTATTAGGTCTTGGATATCGACCGTGCTCTCGGTATCGATATTCTTGATCACTTCCGCATCCTTGTCGATGATGATGACTGTTTTCGTCTCGGACACATAAAGATTACCGGCTATCTGTCGCCGAATGGTGTCGTATTTAAAGAAGTCCTTGCGTACGTTGACGTTTATCGTGATGGAATTCTGCTCGTCGTCGTCGTCGCAATCCGGGCCGCATAGCTCTCGATCGTCCGGCAAGGGTTCAGCTGGCCGCTGTTGTGCCGGCGGTGCTGGTATCGTGTAGTGCGGACCGAGCATCAAGCGCTCGATATTTTCATCCAGAACGACGAGTAATTTCTTCTGAGAGGCGTAGAATCGGCACCGAATCGGTCCCTTTGTAATTTCCTCACTGTCATCAAAAATGGCCTGACTATCCGGGAGATGTGGATATGTCTCCTGGTACTCTTTCATATGGAGCAAGACGATTCTATCTTTCAGTATGTACAATAAGCAGTGGACCGGTCCATGAACGTAGCGTTCTTCTTCGCTGATGATTAAATCGACTGCATTGATTGCTTTGTCATAGTAGGTCACCGAACTGTTGTTCAGTACGAATATAGTTCGGTCGAGCGATACTTGCGCTTCAGCAACCACTTGCCGTGCGCCGTATAAAACGCCGACATCGTCTATTAGGTCTTGGATATCGACCGTGCTCTCGGTATCGATATTCTTGATCACTTCCGCATCCTTGTCGATGATGATGACTGTTTTCGTCTCGGACACATAAAGATTACCGGCTATCTGTCGCCGAATGGTGTCGTATTTAAAGAAGTCCTTGCGTACGTTGACGTTTATCGTGATGGAATTCTGCTCGTCGTCGTCGTCGCAATCCGGGCCGCATAGCTCTCGATCGTCCGGCAAGGGTTCAGCTGGCCGCTGTTGTGCCGGCGGTGCTGGTATCGTGTAGTGCGGACCGAGCATCAAGCGCTCGATATTTTCATCCAGAACGACGAGTAATTTCTTCTGAGAGGCGTAGAATCGGCACCGAATCGGTCCCTTTGTAATTTCCTCACTGTCATCGAAAATGGCCTGACTATCCGGGAGATGTGGGTATGTCTCCTGGTACTCTTTCATATGGAGCAAGACGATTCTATCTTTCAGTATGTACAATAAGCAGTGGACCGGTCCATGAACGTAGCGTTCTTCTTCGCTGATGATTAAATCGACTGCATTGATTACTTTGTCATAGTAGGTCACCGAACTGTTGTTCAGTACGAATATAGTTCGGTCGAGCGATACTTGCGCTTCAGCAACCACTTGCCGTGCGCCGTATAAAACGCCGACATCGTCTATTAGGTCTTGGATGTCGACCGTGCTCTCGGTATCGATATTCTTGATCACTTCGGCATCCTTGTCGATGATGATGACTGTTTTCGTCTCGGACACATAAAGATCACCGGCTATCTGTCGCCGAATGGTGTCGTATTTAAAGAAGTCCTTGCGTACGTTGACGTTTATCGTGATGGAATTCTGCTCGTCGTCGTCGTCGCAATCCGGGCCGCATAGCTCTCGATCGTCCGGCAAGGGTTCAGCTGGCCGCTGTTGTGCCGGCGGTGCTGGTATCGTGTAGTGCGGACCGAGCATCAAGCGCTCGATATTTTCATCCAGAACGACGAGTAATTTCTTTTGAGAGGCGTAGAATCGGCACCGAATCGGTCCCTTTGTAATTTCCTCACTGTCATCGAAAATGGCCTGACTATCCGGGAGATGTGGGTATGTCTCCTGGTACTCTTTCATATGGAGCAAGACGATTCTATCTTTCAGTATGTACAATAAGCAGTGGACCGGTCCATGAACGTAGCGTTCTTCTTCGCTGATGATTAAATCGACTGCATTGATTGCTTTGTCATAGTAGGTCACCGAACTGTTGTTCAGTACGAATATAGTTCGGTCGAGCGATACTTGCGCTTCAGCAACCACTTGCCGTGCGCCGTATAAAACGCCGACATCGTCTATTAGGTCTTGGATATCGACCGTGCTCTCGGTATCGATATTCTTGATCACTTCCGCATCCTTGTCGATGATGATGACTGTTTTCGTCTCGGACACATAAAGATTACCGGCTATCTGTCGCCGAATGGTGTCGTATTTAAAGAAGTCCTTGCGTACGTTGACGTTTATCGTGATGGAATTCTGCTCGTCGTCGTCGTCGCAATCCGGGCCGCATAGCTCTCGATCGTCCGGCAAGGGTTCAGCTGGCCGCTGTTGTGCCGGCGGTGCTGGTATCGTGTAGTGCGGACCGAGCATCAAGCGCTCGATATTTTCATCCAGAACGACGAGTAATTTCTTCTGAGAGGCGTAGAATCGGCACCGAATCGGTCCCTTTGTAATTTCCTCACTGTCATCAAAAATGGCCTGACTATCCGGGAGATGTGGATATGTCTCCTGGTACTCTTTCATATGGAGCAAGACGATTCTATCTTTCAGTATGTACAATAAGCAGTGGACCGGTCCATGAACGTAGCGTTCTTCTTCGCTGATGATTAAATCGACTGCATTGATTGCTTTGTCATAGTAGGTCACCGAACTGTTGTTTAGTACGAATATAGTTCGGTCGAGCGATACTTGCGCTTCAGCAACCACTTGCCGTGCGCCGTATAAAACGCCGACATCGTCTATTAGGTCTTGGATGTCGACCGTGCTCTCGGTATCGATATTCTTGATCACTTCGGCATCCTTGTCGATGATGATGACTGTTTTCGTCTCGGACACATAAAGATCACCGGCTATCTGTCGCCGAATGGTGTCGTATTTAAAGAAGTCCTTGCGTACGTTGACGTTTATCGTGATGGAATTCTGCTCGTCGTCGTCGTCGCAATCCGGGCCGCATAGCTCTCGATCGTCCGGCAAGGGTTCAGCTGGCCGCTGTTGTGCCGGCGGTGCTGGTATCGTGTAGTGCGGACCGAGCATCAAGCGCTCGATATTTTCATCCAGAACGACGAGTAATTTCTTTTGAGAGGCGTAGAATCGGCACCGAATCGGTCCCTTTGTAATTTCCTCACTGTCATCGAAAATGGCCTGACTATCCGGGAGATGTGGGTATGTCTCCTGGTACTCTTTCATATGGAGCAAGACGATTCTATCTTTCAGTATGTACAATAAGCAGTGGACCGGTCCATGAACGTAGCGTTCTTCTTCGCTGATGATTAAATCGACTGCATTGATTGCTTTGTCATAGTAGGTCACCGAACTGTTGTTTAGTACGAATATAGTTCGGTCGAGCGATACTTGCGCTTCAGCAACCACTTGCCGTGCGCCGTATAAAACGCCGACATCGTCTATTAGGTCTTGGATGTCGACCGTGCTCTCGGTATCGATATTCTTGATCACTTCGGCATCCTTGTCGATGATGATGACTGTTTTCGTCTCGGACACATAAAGATCACCGGCTATCTGTCGCCGAATGGTGTCGTATTTAAAGAAGTCCTTGCGTACGTTGACGTTTATCGTGATGGAATTCTGCTCGTCGTCGTCGTCGCAATCCGGGCCGCATAGCTCTCGATCGTCCGGCAAGGGTTCAGCTGGCCGCTGTTGTGCCGGCGGTGCTGGTATCGTGTAGTGCGGACCGAGCATCAAGCGCTCGATATTTTCATCCAGAACGACGAGTAATTTCTTTTGAGAGGCGTAGAATCGGCACCGAATCGGTCCCTTTGTAATTTCCTCACTGTCATCGAAAATGGCCTGACTATCCGGGAGATGTGGGTATGTCTCCTGGTACTCTTTCATATGGAGCAAGACGATTCTATCTTTCAGTATGTACAATAAGCAGTGGACCGGTCCATGAACGTAGCGTTCTTCTTCGCTGATGATTAAATCGACTGCATTGATTGCTTTGTCATAGTAGGTCACCGAACTGTTGTTCAGTACGAATATAGTTCGGTCGAGCGATACTTGCGCTTCAGCAACCACTTGCCGTGCGCCGTATAAAACGCCGACATCGTCTATTAGGTCTTGGATATCGACCGTGCTCTCGGTATCGATATTCTTGATCACTTCGGCATCCTTGTCGATGATGATGACTGTTTTCGTCTCGGACACATAAAGATCACCGGCTATCTGTCGCCGAATGGTGTCGTATTTAAAGAAGTCCTTGCGTACGTTGACGTTTATCGTGATGGAATTCTGCTCGTCGTCGTCGTCGCAATCCGGGCCGCATAGCTCTCGATCGTCCGGCAAGGGTTCAGCTGGCCGCTGTTGTGCCGGCGGTGCTGGTATCGTGTAGTGCGGACCGAGCATCAAGCGCTCGATATTTTCATCCAGAACGACGAGTAATTTCTTTTGAGAGGCGTAGAATCGGCACCGAATCGGTCCCTTTGTAATTTCCTCACTGTCATCGAAAATGGCCTGACTATCCGGGAGATGTGGGTATGTCTCCTGGTACTCTTTCATATGGAGCAAGACGATTCTATCTTTCAGTATGTACAATAAGCAGTGGACCGGTCCATGAACGTAGCGTTCTTCTTCGCTGATGATTAAATCGACTGCATTGATTGCTTTGTCATAGTAGGTCACCGAACTGTTGTTCAGTACGAATATAGTTCGGTCGAGCGATACTTGCGCTTCAGCAACCACTTGCCGTGCGCCGTATAAAACGCCGACATCGTCTATTAGGTCTTGGATATCGACCGTGCTCTCGGTATCGATATTCTTGATCACTTCGGCATCCTTGTCGATGATGATGACTGTTTTCGTCTCGGACACATAAAGATCACCGGCTATCTGTCGCCGAATGGTGTCGTATTTAAAGAAGTCCTTGCGTACGTTGACGTTTATCGTGATGGAATTCTGCTCGTCGTCGTCGTCGCAATCCGGGCCGCATAGCTCTCGATCGTCCGGCAAGGGTTCAGCTGGCCGCTGTTGTGCCGGCGGTGCTGGTATCGTGTAGTGCGGACCGAGCATCAAGCGCTCGATATTTTCATCCAGAACGACGAGTAATTTCTTTTGAGAGGCGTAGAATCGGCACCGAATCGGTCCCTTTGTAATTTCCTCACTGTCATCGAAAATGGCCTGACTATCCGGGAGATGTGGGTATGTCTCCTGGTACTCTTTCATATGGAGCAAGACGATTCTATCTTTCAGTATGTACAATAAGCAGTGGACCGGTCCATGAACGTAGCGTTCTTCTTCGCTGATGATTAAATCGACTGCATTGATTGCTTTGTCATAGTAGGTCACCGAACTGTTGTTCAGTACGAATATAGTTCGGTCGAGCGATACTTGCGCTTCAGCAACCACTTGCCGTGCGCCGTATAAAACGCCGACATCGTCTATTAGGTCTTGGATATCGACCGTGCTCTCGGTATCGATATTCTTGATCACTTCCGCATCCTTGTCGATGATGATGACTGTTTTCGTCTCGGACACATAAAGATTACCGGCTATCTGTCGCCGAATGGTGTCGTATTTAAAGAAGTCCTTGCGTACGTTGACGTTTATCGTGATGGAATTCTGCTCGTCGTCGTCGTCGCAATCCGGGCCGCATAGCTCTCGATCGTCCGGCAAGGGTTCAGCTGGCCGCTGTTGTGCCGGCGGTGCTGGTATCGTGTAGTGCGGACCGAGCATCAAGCGCTCGATATTTTCATCCAGAACGACGAGTAATTTCTTTTGAGAGGCGTAGAATCGGCACCGAATCGGTCCCTTTGTAATTTCCTCACTGTCATCGAAAATGGCCTGACTATCCGGGAGATGTGGGTATGTCTCCTGGTACTCTTTCATATGGAGCAAGACGATTCTATCTTTCAGTATGTACAATAAGCAGTGGACCGGTCCATGAACGTAGCGTTCTTCTTCGCTGATGATTAAATCGACTGCATTGATTGCTTTGTCATAGTAGGTCACCGAACTGTTGTTCAGTACGAATATAGTTCGGTCGAGCGATACTTGCGCTTCAGCAACCACTTGCCGTGCGCCGTATAAAACGCCGACATCGTCTATTAGGTCTTGGATATCGACCGTGCTCTCGGTATCGATATTCTTGATCACTTCCGCATCCTTGTCGATGATGATGACTGTTTTCGTCTCGGACACATAAAGATTACCGGCTATCTGTCGCCGAATGGTGTCGTATTTAAAGAAGTCCTTGCGTACGTTGACGTTTATCGTGATGGAATTCTGCTCGTCGTCGTCGTCGCAATCCGGGCCGCATAGCTCTCGATCGTCCGGCAAGGGTTCAGCTGGCCGCTGTTGTGCCGGCGGTGCTGGTATCGTGTAGTGCGGACCGAGCATCAAGCGCTCGATATTTTCATCCAGAACGACGAGTAATTTCTTCTGAGAGGCGTAGAATCGGCACCGAATCGGTCCCTTTGTAATTTCCTCACTGTCATCGAAAATGGCCTGACTATCCGGGAGATGTGGATATGTCTCCTGGTACTCTTTCATATGGAGCAAGACGATTCTATCTTTCAGTATGTACAATAAGCAGTGGACCGGTCCATGAACGTAGCGTTCTTCTTCGCTGATGATTAAATCGACTGCATTGATTGCTTTGTCATAGTAGGTCACCGAACTGTTGTTTAGTACGAATATAGTTCGGTCGAGCGATACTTGCGCTTCAGCAACCACTTGCCGTGCGCCGTATAAAACGCCGACATCGTCTATTAGGTCTTGGATGTCGACCGTGCTCTCGGTATCGATATTCTTGATCACTTCGGCATCCTTGTCGATGATGATGACTGTTTTCGTCTCGGACACATAAAGATCACCGGCTATCTGTCGCCGAATGGTGTCGTATTTAAAGAAGTCCTTGCGTACGTTGACGTTTATCGTGATGGAATTCTGCTCGTCGTCGTCGTCGCAATCCGGGCCGCATAGCTCTCGATCGTCCGGCAAGGGTTCAGCTGGCCGCTGTTGTGCCGGCGGTGCTGGTATCGTGTAGTGCGGACCGAGCATCAAGCGCTCGATATTTTCATCCAGAACGACGAGTAATTTCTTCTGAGAGGCGTAGAATCGGCACCGAATCGGTCCCTTTGTAATTTCCTCACTGTCATCGAAAATGGCCTGACTATCCGGGAGATGTGGGTATGTCTCCTGGTACTCTTTCATATGGAGCAAGACGATTCTATCTTTCAGTATGTACAATAAGCAGTGGACCGGTCCATGAACGTAGCGTTCTTCTTCGCTGATGATTAAATCGACTGCATTGATTGCTTTGTCATAGTAGGTCACCGAACTGTTGTTCAGTACGAATATAGTTCGGTCGAGCGATACTTGCGCTTCAGCAACCACTTGCCGTTCGCCGTATAAAACGCCGACATCGTCTATTAGGTCTTGGATATCGACCGTGCTCTCGGTATCGATATTCTTGATCACTTCCGCATCCTTGTCAATGATGATGACTGTTTTCGTCTCGGACACATAAAGATCACCGGCTATCTGTCGCCGAATGGTGTCGTATTTAAAGAAGTCCTTGCGTACGTTGACGTTTATGGTAATGGCATTGTGATCGTGATCACAGTCGGGGTCGCATTGCTCGTTGTGATGTGGTACAAGCTCAGGTTGCCGTACCGGTTCCGCTGTTTCTGATATGGTGTATTGCGGAGCTAGTGTGAGGCGTTCGATATTTTCGTTCAAAACGAAGATTAGTTTGCTGTAAGAGATGTAGAGTTGGCAAGGTATCGGTCCGTTTAGCACTTTTTCATTTTCGTGAATTATAGTATGTGTGTTTGGAAGTTGTGGGTACTTTACTAAATACTCTTTTGTGTATAGCAATACAATTTTGTCTTGGAGAATGTATAGTATACAGTGGATTGGACCTAGTGCGAATCGTTCTTTTTGCGTGATCGTTTCTTCGATGTGAATTGTTTCATCGTATGTATTTTGCGATGTATTGTTTATCATAAAGTACGTTTTATCCTTATAAATATGGGTTTTGGCCGTTACTTTGCGTGCTCTGATTGTTCCGAAGTTTTTTATTATATCCGTGATATTCATCCTGTTTCCGGATTGTATGTTTCTTATCACATCCGCTTTCTTCTCCATTATTATGATGGTGTTTTCAGAGGATATATACATGTTGCCGTTGATATCCCACCGAGACATTTTGCGTCGGTGCAAATTTTTTTCAACTTTTATGTCGATTTTAATGGAGTTTTGATCATCTTTGCAGTAGCCATTTTTGCACTCTGTCCCATCTGCTGGATAATATTTTTTCGGTTGCTGTGGAAGTAGCTTCCTGCGCATGTAATTCTCGATATTTTCATCTATTAGAATATTGATGTTTCGGTTTGATAGATAAATGTCACAATATATCGGACCTTTCACGATTTCTTTTATTTCTCTGAATATATGTCTTGCGTTCATATATTCGTGGTAACGTTCGTCATCCGGATTTATATATAAGAATACTACTTGATTCTTTAAAACGTACATGAGACATTTTATCGGCCCTTGCATTATTCTTTCGCTTTCCATAAATAGATCCATCACATCTACTTGTTTGTTAAGTTGGAATGTGTAGTTAGTGTTCACTATGAACAGTGTTTTATCCACTGCAGTATAGGTTGCAGTGGCCATCTTCTGCTGTGCGAGGTTACCGATTTCCTTAAGTATACCCGAAATGTTTACTGTTTTGTGGTGATGCATGTATTTGACGGCATCGACGTCTTTCTCTATAATAAATAAGGTTTTTCTGTTTGAAAAATAGAATGTGCCGTCACATATTTTTCGTTGAACGGCTTGGTGCTGGAAGAAATTCGGTCGCATTATGGCGTCTACAATATTTTTCTGTTCGTCCTGACAGTCATATTCACAAACAGTGTCATTTTGTAACACGCTTGCCGGTAGTGTAGGTTTATCAAGTGGCAGATTTGTGTAGTATTCTATATTTTCGTCAATTATCACTATGACGTTTGTTCGTGAAAAATATAATTGACAATGTAACGGACTCCTTATCGCTTGTTCCAATTCCTGAAAAATGCTTCTACTATCGTCCCGGTTATGAGAATATACTTCTTGCATATTTTTCATGTGTACGAGTACAATTTTGTTTTTCAAAATATACAATAAAACGGACACGGGTCCTTTGACGATGTGTTCTTTTTCACCAAACAGTCCCGAAATATCCACTGTTTTATGAAAATACGATTGCAACGGTCGGCGTAACGTGAATAGAGTTTTATCTGCGAATACACGCACCCCAGCAATTATTTGGTGTTCGGTGAGAGAACGGTCGAATTCGCTGAGAATTTCCGTGATATCCGCCGACTTGCGGAATTGTATTTGTTCGGTGATTTCCATATTGTTCTCTATTATCAGTAACGTTTTTGACTTGGAGAAATAGAGCTTGCCATATATTTCTCGTTCTACGCTGTAGGGTTCGGGCAACGTTTTGTCAACATTTACATTAACTGCAATTTCATTTTCATCCTCACAGTCGTATTCGCAAACAACTTCCTGCGAATGTTCCTGTACATTTCGACGCAGACGTAAAAAATGTTCCACGTTTTCGTTGACGACGGCAATCATTTTTCTACGTGATATGTAGAAGTGGCAATGTATCGGCCCTCTTGTTATCTCTTTGCTATCTACAAATGTGTCCCGAATACCGGGATATTGATCAGTGATTTTGTCAAACTGTTTCACCCATAGAAATACGACCTGTCCTTTCAAGACATACATTAAACAGCTTATCGGTCCTTGAACTGTGCGTTCACTTTCAGCGAATAGTTCTAGTAGGTCTATTGTGGTTTTATCCGAATACCATTTAGAGCGGTCGGTATCTACTATAAACTGTATTCTGTCCGCCGACGTGTGGGTTCGAGCAATCATCCGATGCCGCACAAGACGGCCAAATTGGGTCAGCACCTGTGTGATATCTGCCGATTTATGATATTGCATATGTTTCGAAATTTCTACATCTTTATCCATTATGAAAATCGTTCCTCTATCCGAAATATAAAATTCGCCATTTATTTCTCGTGGTGCATCTTGTTGAAATTGAACAAAATTTCGATTAATAAACTGATCGTATTTGTTCATATCTACCTTTTTGTTTGCTGCTATGTTTTCTAGTCTTTTTCGTCTGAAACCATTAGCTACATCTGTTGCCGCTTTCGTTGGTTCGCTATGCTGCGTATTATTCGCAGACCTATCGCTAATTGACCGTAATAGAACGTTTAATGTTTTATCACTAAAATCTTCTTTCAATCCATCGTTCAAATCTTTTCTGTATGTATCTGTTGTAATTTCTCTGATTCTTCTCGCCAGATGGCGGTAATCATTCTTAATTTCTTTTCGTAACCAAATTTTTCCAACTTCCTCGTATACGGGTTCATTGAACTTTCTCTAAAATTGGAATAATAAATTTGTTTTATAAAGTTTCATTTTCGATTAACTTATTATTCTGTTTAATGATTTTACTTTTCAAAAGTGTTGTATAATATTTACATAAACGGTTGTGCAATTAATGAAAATACGTTTCGCGTTTTGTAGAATTCATCGATTTAATCGCAATATCGCTGGCTTTTTATTTAAATTAAAATGAACTCATACATGCAAAGTTAGTAAAAATGATTGATCGTTTGACTCCAGTAGTAATAAAATGATTTTGACTATGCGTTGAAGTTTGCAATATTTTTATATCAAGTGATCGGAGATGTAAAATTATTGTTAGTTAGCTACATATAGTTACATCTAAAATATATTAATTATTTTTAAAAAAATGTTAAAAAATACCGACTTGAAGATTTAGTCCAAAAATTAAAAAAAAAAACAAACAAAACGCCCTGAAAGGTAAAAAATTGTTACTCCTCCGGTGCAGTGAAGTATACACGAACAGGGAAAGGGGGCATTATGATTTTTCTTAAATATTAATACTTATTGAAATCTCGATAAATTAAAAATCTCATTAAATATTTCCGATGTTTTCAATGCTTTACGGGGGAACAAATGATTGTATTTTTATTATACTCATTTATAGTATAGCTTTTTTAAGTGTTGTAATTTGAATTTAGTGCTGACTCTAATAAGTTATAATATTTCTTTAAGGGGACTAACTCCCTTTTTGTAACGTTACTTGTGATGATAACTGGTCATCATTACAAGTAACGTTAAAAAAATGATTTAGTCTCCTGAAAGGAATACTTTTTTAACTTTGTTATCGGTATTTATTCGTACTCACATATGGGACCAAAAATTATGGAATGCGAACACGCTTAACCGGACGACTGAACAACGTCGAATCCGTAAACAAGTACTATGAGACATAAACGTCAAAACCATATAGTGCAATAACTTTCGATGTCGTATACTAGTAAGCTATTCCCCGGATATATTCGTAACAGGCTAAAACAGAATTGCTGCCCCGACGGGAATAAGCAGATTTCATGTCGGCAACAGGTACAAGAGAACAGACTCTGAATATATACGACAGATAATAGAGAATCGTTGGAAATTCAATACTAAAGCCTAAATACGTTTTATAGGTTACACAAAGATGTTTTATTTTTGTTTTTTTTTTTTGGCTCGCCCTTAATATAGGCATTAACCCATTCCAAAATAATAAATTAATCTATTTAAGTTAGAATCGAATACGGTTAGATACTGCGGATAAGAAAAAGGCAATTATTGGAATAACCGAAGGATGAGGAAATGTTAGTAAAAAGGAAGCACTGTAGGGGGGGGGGGATATTAATTCTAAGTAGATTTGTGTGTAAGATATATCGTTCATGGTATAAGAAGGAGCACTCAAGAAAAACGTGGTTAGCATCACAGTAAAAGTTGTCGTTTGGGCGGTGAAGCGGACAAAAGGGGGTAGATGATAGAGAAAAACGATAACGGAAGGAGGGTAGTAGGCTATGTCCGAAGCGCAATCTGCACATAGAGACTATTCGATTGCGTGCAATGGAGAAAGTGATGGTGTAAAAATTCTAGATGAAACCGGTATTCCACGGCATTCGATAGAATTGACTAAATCGCTATACGGCAACACAGTGAACAGGTAAAGAGATTAATAATAAGTAAACCGAGACATTTCAATTTCAATAACGGGATCTGATAGGGTGGTACATTGATTGCTTTCAGCGAATAAGGATAATTAGAAAGGCAATAGACGGATGGGAAGACGGTATAATAAAACTGAAAGAAAATGTTATCAACAACCTACGATATGTTGAAGACATCACCAAAATCGTTTCGTCGAGAGACGAACCATTTGTTATTTTCCAAAAACTAGAAAAACACCATAAATAAAACAACGAGTTTAATAATAAATAAAGACAAAACGAAAATAGCCATCATCGGAATAATTCTGATGACATACAACATTTAGACAACGCCTAATTTGTTGGTAATATAGGATAGGTAATTATCAAAGATAAAGATTTAAAAGATAAAATTAAAGGCGGTTAAAAATTACCAAAAAGCACAGCTTACAAAAATCTGGAAAAGTCATCTCTGTGTAATTCAAAAACAAGTCGTCTTATGAACACTTTAGTCTTCTCCCTTTTTTTTCTTTTTTTTTTTTTTTTTTTTTTTTTTTCTTTGTGTGTGTACATAACGAAATGTTAGACCGACCGATAACGGATTCAGTAGTCGTAAGAAAGAACAAAGTTATCTGCATTAGACGAAATCAGTAGATACGACTACGAGGCGCATAGTAATGCAGCGAATAGGCATGCACTTTGGCCATATAATATGCCGGGATAGTTTGAAAAGATTACGTTCTAAAACGTGTATAATTGAATGCCAGCGGAATCAGGAAAGAACGCTTAAACAGCTCAGATAGAATTGAACAATAACAAAAGACCACGTCGCTCCAACAAAATATGCAGAGAACTGGAATCCACGGCGAACAAAAGAATACGTAGGCACAATATTCGAGCTCACCATGAAGAAGAAGAAAAAGAAGAATGTAGGACCATCACTATGAACACTTTTGAATAAACAATTATTCGGATCAGTGTCTACATAATCAAAAGTTACATGCATAACCGTTAAGACGTAGTATTTCCGTCAGTGATGAGCTTATAAGTTACGTTATGAAGAATTGATTTCTTTATGCAAATTTCCATTTCCACAGTAGTATTAATACACTATTTTAAATCACTTGCATTCATCGTTCTCTTAAATTTTGAAAAAAAAATTATCTCTCGAATTTTAAAATATATTACAACATTTGAATCGGAGCAAGTTTTATTCGTAAATAGTATTCAAATTAACCTCAAGACGACTCAAGAGCTCAAGCTTCACCGAGTTAATATCAGCGCCTACGACCCTACAATTTTACAATAACGTACTATAAGGAACACATACGTCTATTTGCAAATTCGCGGGAAAGCTAACATGCGTGAACTAAGACGTTTTTGTAACGTGTGAATGTTTCAAAAAAATGAAAATTACAAATGATGAAATATCCTATTTCAAAAAAAATTCACTTACCGATTTTTTTCTTAACATCAAGCAATCAATGGCGTATAACGCTCTGCGCGTAGTAGGACTGCTAGGTCTGGCTGCAAACAAAGATTAAACGGATAAAATTCGTTACAAATATATTCAACGATAAGGTTTTAAAAAAAAATTAAATTGTAATGATGATTTTACAATTGAACGAATGACATTCGATAATCAAATGTACATAATTTTAATACATACCGAACGCTCGATAACAATAATTAATTTAAAAAGAGCATAATTTAATTTTGAAATGGAAAATCCTTTTTATTCCGTATTTTGTGATCCCCCCGACTACCAAAGCCTAAGCATTGAAATTGGATATAGTCGTTTTTGTTTTTTTTTTCGAACGGACAGATAAGAGTTACCGATATTTTTTTACTATCGCTTACATATGGTTGAATAACAACAAAATGTCCCCCCAAAAAAGGAAGAAACGCTTTCTCGGGAAATATAAAAATGAATGGTATTACTTAAATTTATCGTTCAAAGCATTCTCTGTAGAATGTGATTAATACCTCGACAGTATTTTCAGTCGTATATATGTATATAATACATATGGCGAACCGGACCCAAGATATGTGAAGCGCAATATGAGTCCTTCAGCAGACTGTGTAGCCTCTCCACTTCTGCTCCGGCATCTGTCTACCGCGTAGTCCTTGTTACGTTGAGTAACCTGATCAAGTGTGTAGTGAGAATTCCAGAGGAAGACAGGTTGACAAGCAAAATGATATTCAGCTGGTTTGAAGAGAGCAAATATCAAGAGTCTAACTTGAGAAAGGTCTCTTTAGACCGAATGAGAATAAGAATAGATTGCCCATCCTATTTACGGAGCAGCGGAAGATCCTAAAAGACAACGGTGGCACATCCAGCTGAAGTTAGCGAAGCTACTATGAACCCCTTCCCAACGCAAATTGAGTCATCGTGAGAAGGCAAAAACACACTTCTCAAATATGAAAAATACAAAGAATTAGAGCCCTCAGTGCCCTGCATAGAAGGGCTAGATGATGGCAGAGGACTTTGGATTGACGTTAAGGGGGAGGCGGCAATCTCGACATGCGGCCACCTATAATACCCTCCTTCACTGGCAACAGCTGATAGACTGAAATACCCGAAATACGAATTAGAGCAAAATGAAATGGCATATACTAAGACTGAGCGAAGTAAGAAAAACCCAGGGAAGATGAGAATTTATTAAACGATTGTAATGCAGTATACTGGAAAGACAGTGCCACAAAACAACACGGAGTAGGTTTTATGGTACACACAAATCAATTAAAGATAGCATTAGAAAATTCGTTGGAATATCGGATAAACTAGTATACTTTGTAATAAGAATTAACCAGAATGTAATACAAGTAGATCAAGCATATGCCCACATAACTATATGTACTAGCAAAGACATTAAAGTAGAAGAATTATATGCAAGCATTGCGATCAGAATAGAAGTAGAGAAAACAAACTATACAGTTGCTGTTGAGAGACTTCAAGAAAGCAGAAGACAAAAGTGGTTATATCGGTAATAATGGACCGGGTGATAAGAGGAGATATGCTAACGGATTTCATCAACTGTAATAAATACATATTTTAAAAAGAAACCACAACAAAGGTGGGGAGATATGGACCAATTGGCAAAGTAAAACCCCAAATTGACTGTATTACTTGTCCTCTCAAATATATCAACATTATTAAAAACTTCGATGTACTAAATAAAGTAGGAATAGTAAGCAATACGATATAAGATAGTCCTTAACAAAAAACTCGACAGTTTTAAACGCTTTAAAAAATAAAGAAAAACATTAACATCGGAATTCTTTATTAATTGGAGGGCTGAGTACAACGGAAGATTTTAAACGTAAAATTACAAAGATTGAAGAATTCGACAAAAAACAATAACACTAGAGACAAATTGGCACAAGAACTAACAAAAACAATAAAAGAAGAAAGTACGATTATGGAAAAGAAAACTTACCGAATCTATTATAAAATGAACAGAGAGGCGAAAGGATATTATAAATCAAAAAGGTCATTCTGTAGAACAAGGGTCGCAATTAATGAAATAATAAGAAGAAAAATTAAAGAAGACCTATTAGAATATGAAAATTCGAAAATAACAGCGAAAAAGTAAACGGTTACTGCTCCTCGGATTACATACCTTGGCCTGATTTTCGACAGAAGACTATCATGGATGGATCATATAAATTATCTCAGAGCTGCTTGCACGAAAAGGCTAAATCTGATGAAAAAGGTTGTCACATACTACCTATGGTGCGGACAAAATTTCTCTTCTCAGAATATACAGAGCCTTGATAAAATCAAAATGTGACTACGGTTTTCCTGCTTACGCGTCTGCTACACCAACAACCTTGAATCGATTAAACTCAGTCCGCCATACAGCCTTACGCCTTGCACTTGGTGCATTGAGATCAACACCAATAAATCATCTTCTTTACGACTCTGGAGAGCTTCCCGCTGATATTCATTATTCTTACATCCTCCTTAAATTCCACATTCACTCACTCACAACTCCTGATCTGCCTGACTCTACAATGTTTTATCACAACTACCAATCTATTCCTTATTCAAATTTATTCTTTCGCAACAAGATTACTAACATCTTCCAAAACCTTGACATTAACCTGCCTCCTCTCTGCAAAACTAGCCAACTGTCTATTCCCCCTTCGATATCCATTCCCATAATATGCGACACATCTCTCCTAAATCTTCGCTCATCACCACAATTCACTATTCAGGGGACTGGTTCCAGAATCTTCTGAATATGTATAATGGTCATGAAATATACTATACACGGATGGAGCAAAAAAAAGGAAATTCCTGTGGTTGTGCCGTCGTTTATAAACATGGAACAATTCGATGTCCACTTCCATCAACGTTCTCCGAGCTGTCGACAGAGCTATATGCAATTTCTTGCGCAATTGATGCTGCAAAATCGGAGTTAAACCATGATATACTAATTTGCACAGATTCCCTTAGTTCCATCAGATGTATACAGAACAGACACGAACATCAACATCCCTTCGCGAAAACTGTATCGGAAAAAGCGCTTACTTATTCGGGCCAAATTGTACTCGCATGGATACCAGGGCACAGCAATCTTGCAGCTAATAACGAGACTGACACAGCGGCAGCAGAATCATGTAATATAACACCAATTCCACTCATACCAACGCCGAGTAAAGATATCCTGACTCATATTCGGAGTAAGCTAAAGACAGAAGCAACGGAACGATTCGCTATTCTTCCTCACTACGACTCCAGCGTCACAGATCCGGTAATGTGTCGACGTCCAGGCGGAATGAGGTGGTCCTCTGCCGCGTTCGGTCCGGACATACACGTCTTACGCATCAGTTCCTGTTTGCAAAAGAAGAACGGCCGACCTGTCCTGCATGTAATACTCCCCTTACCATCGCCCACATCTTAACTTCTTGCACAACTTATACTTTCCAATGCCAACTCGCTGACCCCTTCCTAATAATCTTCCTAACCGACTGCGGCGCACCTCCTCCGCCGAAACTAAATTCCTCCTCTTCCTCAATAATACAAACATCCTACCTTTAATCTAATATAATACCTTTCCTTCCGTGCCTCTGGCCCAAGTAGCAGAATACGGCACGGTTACAAATCAAAAAAGAAGAATAAGAAGAAATAAACGGTTAAAGATATTATGAAGAAATTTAAAAGAAACGAGAAGTATCAGATAATAACGGCATACGTTAAAACACACCCGAGAGAGAAATAAGAGATAAATCGAAAATACAACGTACGCATAAAGAGGACTGCTGCAAATCATTAGATGATAATAAAGTGAAAAAATAGTAAATAATGCTGATACTGATAATAACAGTTTAGACACAGATGTAGAAAAGGAAATACTAATTATATTGAAAGCAAAAGTAAGACAGGCTATAAAACGAATTTAATCAACATGGATGAAATTCTCTTCCTGTAACGATATAAAATATAGCGAAGAAACAATAATATCCAAATTACAACGATTATATAGCAGATGTCTGGAAGAGACGACGGTACCGAAAAATTGAAAAAACGCGATTACAATCCTGATATATAGATAAAAAGGTGAGATAGAAAATTAAAAAAACTATAGCCGATAAGTATTCACGCGTTCTATATACGTTTCACTCGAATTATATCGAATAGACTTGAAATAACGCTGGGGATAACGAACAACCGATAGAGAAAAAGCAGGATTTAAAGAAACTGACAGAAATACAGACCACATTCCAACATTAGCGGCATTAGTAGAGAAATGCAAAGAATATAACATACCACTGCACTCAGGATTGGTAGACTTGGAAAAGAAGCTTTTGACTCCGTTTAAAAGCTCCGGGGAATTCTGAAAGTACTGGAAAATTAAATAAAATTGTACGAATCACCCGCATCACAAATACGACTACACAACATAACAGAGACATTCCAGATAAAAAAAAAAGGAGTGAGACAAGATGAATTTCACCGAGGTTATATTCAATGCTACCCTTGAATTAATAAATCTACAATGGGAGAAACCAGTGGGACAAATACAAAATGGGAAGTACATAAAGCATCTTCGTTTTACCGATGACATCACTAATAGCTAAAAATTAAATACAACTTCCGAAAATAGTGCTGGAATTATATAAAAAAAAAAAAAAAACCAGCACTGAAAGAAATTGGATTAAAAATAAACCGGGAGAACAAACAAAGGTTATGAAATATGGAGAAGATGAAGAAAACGACATAAATATAAATTTAGAACAAGGCAATAGCTTTTTATAGTTAGGTAAGGTATTTACAACTGAAAAAAAGAAAAATGAAAAAAGAAAAAAGAAAAAAGAACGCACTATACAGAAAATTAAAAGAAGAACATGGATAGCGTTAGGAAAAATGAAAAAGTTTTTCAACTAAAAACTGTCAGTATGCTTTAGACCGTGTATTAAACTGGGCGGAAAATTGGAAAATCAAGCTCAATAAGCGAAAATCTATCCACACCACTTTCGCCCTTCGTAAACGAGATTCGCGTCATGTAGTGTTCATAAATAGGCGACAAGTGTCGATCTCCGATTCAGCAAAATACTTGGGTGTACATCTAGATGCGAAGCTGACTTGGAAAACTCACGTTGTGTCAAAAGCTCAGCAGATTCGAGAAAAGACATGTGCAATGTATTGGCTTGTTGGGCGACATTCCAAAATGAAGCTTGAAAACAAACGTCTCACGTATGAAACTATCGTAAGACCGATTCGGACTTATGGGGTACAGATACGGGGATGTACCAAAACATCAAATAGAAATATTATTCAAGCAGCCCAAAATAAATTCCTCCGTATGATAACCAATGCTCAATGGTTCCAACGGAGCGAATCTCTACCTACTGATTTAAGGATCAAATGGGTGGACGAAGTCATTAAAGACTTTGCCAATCGTCACGAAGAAAGACTCCATACCCATCCCAACCCGGAAGCATTGGACCTTTTGCTTACTACAAAAGATGCAAGAGGGCTTAAACATTTTAAACGAGCGACCTAGTCGTGTTGTAAATTTTTATCGTTTTATTGTATGTATGTGTATACAAATAGCAAAGAATAGTTTTATAGTAATCTATTCCGTTGCAACATGTTAATTTACTTTTAGTTATAAATATTACTTATTTAGAAATAGTTCTAAGATTATCATAATCATACAGTTACCTTAAGGGGCTGTTTTACAAAAAAAAACAAAAAACAAAAAAAAAAAATAGAGTATCAGCAAACCGAGTCAAACTGTTTAATCAGTGTATCATAGCGGGCTGAGCTACGGGGAAACCTGGCCTCTAACAAAAGAAGCAGTGGATAAAATCGGACAGGTTGAAAGACGACAGAAATTACACGGGGAATAAGACTAAGTGACCGAATCAGAAATTCTCTAACATGCGAGAAAAGAACACAAGGGGTTTAAAGATATTACGACCAGAATTGCAACACGAACAAATGAAACTGGGGGCAGAGGACATGTCGCAAGATTAACAGACAAAAGATAGACAAAAGAAGTACTGAACTGGGCAGCACCATATATATTTATATATATATATATATATATATATATATATATATAGGCAGCGTGGTAGCCTAGTGGTTAAGGCGCTTGGTTACTAAATCAGAGGTGTCATAGGTTATCGAGACTTGTCTCGTCCCGGATCCAAGACGCTCCCAAGCTTACCCAGCCTGAAATAATTGGGTACCAGAGAAATCTGGGAAAGTAAAGGTGGATCCCAAGTAGAAAGGAACTGGCCCCCCTACTTTCATTTGTGCCGTTGGGCTTAGTACATTGTGAACCTTAACTTCACAATCCCAACGCCCTGTCAAGGGTATGGAACTCACTTTACTTTTATATATATATATATATATATATAAGAAAACGGAATCAAGGAAGACCCCCCTACAAGAAGAAAGTCAAATGATATAATAAAACAAGCCGACCATACATGGGGATACGCGAGACTAAACGTAATCGAGCAGCAATCACACAACACAGTCAAACAAGAAACATCAAACATAACACATATAACAATAACAGTAGGATTTGGCTATTGCCAGTACTACAACCGTTGTTAACTTGATAAAATGAAAATAAAATTGCACCTATATATGTAACTAGATCTACGACGGGCTTCGAGCGATTTAGCCGTCTACCATATCATCACTGCTACTGTCGAACAGAAAAATGAAAATTGTTCACATTCATAGCGAAAAGATCTTAAGGTAGACGAAAGATGTACAATTCACTCGGGCAGAAATTCGCTGACAAATTCCGATTTTCAAATGGTATAAACTGTTATTTTCCGTCGTGGCCAGGACACAGTTTTAATCGATGCAACCGAATTTTTCTTAAACACTTTTCGCAAGAATACACACACTGTACGTTTAAATTGTTTTTAACGTGAACGAGTTTTTTCTTTTTTTTTATGGCTGAGAGTTGTTCCAAGTGTTTTCAAACAAAATGTGTCCGCAAACAAACTTTTTAACACCAAAAAATCGTTCGGATACACTGGTAAGCTAAAAAAATTCGGTATCTAAGGAGCTGTGTTTACCCGGTCCTATTGAACACCATGTTTTCACCGGTCGCCGTTGACGATCAAAGAAGACGAAAAGGAATTAGAAGTACTGTCCGAAGTGTAACGATGAAACGGACGTTCATTGAGTGAGAAATAGTGACAAAAAAAAATTGAAGGAAAGGTGACTAGAGGAAATTAATTCATTTTCGAATATGGAACAGAAAGAAAGGAAACGAAAAGATTGCAGGAAATTAAAATCTAGGAGGATAAAGAGGCGCCGAACCCTGCCTGAACTATTAGTAAACATAATTAAAAGTAAATAGGGAATTAATAATTCTGGAGAATTCCTGCGTAATTGAAGTTTACGGAAGAAATTTAGAAACTGCAGGCGGAGCGAACATTTCAAGAGAATGGCAGAGCTCGTTCGGCGGCCCGTTCATTTGAATAAACGACTTTTAGCAAGGACGCTAGGTAGTAATTAGTAAATGAGACAATAAAGGAATAATGACCGTTTGCGTAGATTTGACAAAAATCCGGTACAAGTAATTTTAACCTTTTCGATCAATAAAAACGATCTCCATCAGTTCCATCGACCGGGTTAACAACAAAGAAGGAGTCTTATTATAATTTAAAAGGTCGCAACAAACAACCAAGTCTGTTTTAAATAGTTATCTGATGATGGACCGCGTAAACATTTTCTTCAAATGTTAAATAGTTACGCAGTTTTCACTGCAAAATTTAGTAATAAAATTGTTCCGATTTTTCGCATGAAGAATTTAGTAAACGGATGGAAATTGATAGTTTGTGAAACACGCACAGAGGCGCATAACTTGTGTCGCGTTATTTATGATAGTTGCGATTCTGAAAATAAGTTCGAAAGTGGCCAAGCTCGTGAAGGGCAAACCAAATTTGCGTTGCACCGACTTCCAAAATGTGTTCAACGGTACCGTGGCAATCGAAATTCTCGATCAAATGTGCACACCGAAGTGGATATGTATAAAAAGGCGCGATCCGAAAGTATTTTCAACTTACTTTCAGTACAAAATGCGGTCTTCTTTCGAATAACTTGAGATCCGGTTGGTAAGATGGCGTCGTTATTTGCATCTAACTAATTGTACAAAAAAAAAAAAAAAAACAATCAAGAAACGTAGATTAATAAAAATAATTATTAATACTTTAAGGCGTACATTTTTTTTTTTTTTTTTTACTTCGTTATTTAAGTGCTGCGAAGAAGTATACGACAAAAAGAAAGAAAACAGTAAAGTGAGGAGAAAAACTAGAAAATGAGAAAAAAGGGAAGATAAATAGTTTCGAATAAAGTCAAAAGGATGAAATTTTCAGGAGGCGATGGAGAATGATCAAGTGGAAAAAAAGAAAGGAACAACAGTTAGCTTAGTCCGTACGATAAGAGTGCACGAAAAGAATTAGCGTGTACATAAATTATGCAACTCGGTATTTAGACTAAACGTACAGTTTTAGAAAATCAATGTAAAAAGCTGATTATTTTTGAGTGCTTCTTACGATTAAAACGGATCCTAAAAATTGTCGAAAATAAAAAATTGATTATTTTTACGAAAAAAAGAAAATGAGAATGCTTTAAAAACTTTTTTGAAATTGTAGAAACGTAAACTTTAGGATATAAATAGCAATTGTAGAGCATGTTGCAAAACATAAATTAGTGATGTTGTAACATCACGTGAAATTTTCCAAAACGCGCTGAAAAATCCCTTTCAACCTCAACATTACCTTAGCCAGTTTTAATCGAGATGACGACTATAAAGGAGAGTTGCTCGGAAATTATATTCATTTTCTCCCACACTGCAATATCCGTTTTCCTAACTCATCTTCCTCTCACTTCCCACAGTTCAAATTTACATTCTTAAAAACTTCTCTTGTCCTATAAACTTCATCTCCGTCTACATTATCCTCTTTCGTGATTCTTTAATTCGTTCTCCTATTTCCTTTTATTATTATTGGAAGATATTGAAAAGCCTGTTTTCGTTTTTCGATGTTGTACAAATTTTTGTTTCTCTCTTAATAACCTTATTCTTCACAATAATAATTATCCTACTTTTTATAGCAATCCATTTCTTTTTTTTTTCGTTCAGTTGACTTAAACCTCCTCAAACTTCGGCTTTAATTGTTTAAGAGGACTTTTTTTTTTTTTTTTTTTTTTTTATTTTGTTTTATGAGCACATCGGCACAAGATATTCACCCAACATAAACGATTAAAAGAATAGAAAGACGTACGAAAAAAAACGATTAGAGACAGAAGAAATGAAGGCTAACAAAGGAACAACAGAAGGAGATGGAAAAGCGAGGATGTAGAGGGCACTGTAAAGGGAAGCCAAGGCTAAGCAAATTGGAATAGAAAATCGCGCGTTCTACTTTAAACGGCACGCCCGAAAACGATTGCATCTCTATAATCGTATTCTTTAATAATTTTTCTCTTCTCTTGTATAACCTAATCCTTTCCCTATTCTTCGTTGGTATCTTCCCGAAACCGACTGGTCTAAATTTCGTTTTATTGCCGACTTCTTTCTCGCATCCAGGTTAACAGGAGTCCTATGTGTCTCAGTATCGGTCATTCCGCTCTTTCTTTATTTTCTACTCCGTACTGTTCTCCGCTAAAAAATAAATCTCTATATAATAAATAATTTCCGGAAACAACTGTGTTTTAAAAGATATTTATGTAATCACTGTGAAAGCTTTAAATATTTAATAAATCTCTATATGTTTTTCGTTCTTGTGGGGTGGAACAATGATTACAAATCTGCATTCGACTTGAGTTTTTTTTAGCCTTCCATTCCTGTTCTTCCGTATGTAACTTCGATTGCATATAACAACGCTGATGCTGAAGCTAGGTTGATCTTCAGACGCACGAGGGTCGATGGTATTTTATCTAAATTGAATTTTACTGCGTCAGAAGAAAAATGTGTTAGCACGATTTTTTTTGTTTTAGATATCTATTAACTACGGTCTATGCAATATATCTACATAGATGGCATCCTTATTCTTCTTCCTACGGAATATAAGTATTTAGGGTGCGTGTTGGATTCACGGCTTACCCGGAGGAAACGTATCGTTATATTAACAACATTTCCTAAACGTATTTTCCCACTTAAAACACTAAGTAATATCAATTGAGGTAACGATTCATTAACTCTGAACATCCTACGTTTAGCAAATTCTCGGATAGCGATAATAAACTGAACGTCCTTCAAAATGTCTGTCTTAGATTAATAGTTGGTGCACGCAGCTTTTCTTCAATCAGAATTGTAGAGGTTGAAATTGCCCCGCTGGGGTACTCATTTCTTGGTGACAGGTTGTTATTACAACACAATCCTGTTAACCGCCTTAATTTAATTAGTATGATCAAAGGAATCAATACTGGTTGGAGGTTTAATGTAATTTAAACAGGAAGAACTCCTAAAACCTGCTCGACTACGCCACCCGTATATAGCATAAATATAATATAATATTAATCACAATGTAATTCTTAGACTACCCCACATTCGATAAAATGTCCCAATTTTATGTAACGTTTGTTATATTTTATAGGATTTTTGTTATTGTTATTTAAAAAATGACACAATTTTATGTAACGAAAAATGTAACGAAAAAATGTCTTAATTTTATATAATGAAAGTTAAATGTTAGAATAGGATTTTTGTGGTTATGTTATTTTTTTTTGTGTTGATGCTAGTAAAAATTACGTTGTAAATTTTGATCATTTTATACAAAGTATAGAAGAGAAAGAGATAGAAATGAAAGCAAGAGTGGTCACGGGTCACAGCCTCTTGCGAGGGCAAAATGGCTGAGTTATATATATATATATATATGTATGTATGTATGTATATATATGTATATATATATATATATATATATGCGTACATAATATAAAAAGAAATAATCGGATCATTCGTTAGGCGTAAAATCGAATTAAGAGCCCTTGAAAATCGGCAAAGATGTTAGAATTTGTATAATTAAAACACAACGTGTAAAAACGATTAGTAAATTTAAAGTAATGACTACTTACGAATCCTCTTTTCCTTCCGAGACATAACAGCGATCTCTGAAAATCATAAGATTAATGGAATTAGAAAATAAAATTAAACTAGTCAGTGTTTTTGTGTACTTTATTTATTGTATTTATTTGCAATAAATCCTACGTGAACAGGCTCGTACCCAGAATTTTGGAAGGGGGGGGGCGAAAATTTTCTTCACATGTTTATTTTATAAATAACAATACATTTTTGACTAATATTCATACTCGTACTATTAATAATTTCCATCATTTTGATTTATAAATTAATAATTTACATAAATTAATTACCGTATAAACATTAATAAAAATTACATATGTTATTAATTATACCCGTAATAGAAAAATTTGCATAAAATATTAATGAAGTACCTAAAAATATGGAGCATATTTTTTCTTTTTTCTTTTAAAGGTAGGTAAGAACACCCTAAAAAAACATCAATATTTATTTTAAATTTTTGATTTTTTAAAAATTTTGTGTATTTATAATAACTATTTCAGTTCTCATACCCCCCCCTTGTGTTCACGGCCTTGTACGTGAATAATTTATTTCTGTTTGTTTATTTACTTAATGTAATCACAATCATCACCGTGTTTTGAAATTTCCGACAACTCCAGCTTCTTCCTTCAAGCATTTCCTTTCAATCTCTTTTACTGCTCTATATTTTCATCTTCTTATCTAATACTATTATTTATTCCTTTTCCCTATTTCTCTTTTACTTTAATTTTTCCGTTCTCTACTGGCTTTTTTAAAGTTTTTTAATACCGTGCACCTCCATTACATGTCTCATTTTTACCGTATTTTCTCTGTTCTCAATTTTTCCACATGCCAGCTACGACTGTAATTGTTCTGTGTTTTTTTTTTTTTTGTATTTCATCTTCTTTGATATACTTAATCTATTATTCCGTTTACTCTTTAGATCTTAAGATAGTTGTGTTCGGCAGACATTTTGCGCGAAAACATTTAACTCGCCATTTTCTTATTAATGTTTACTTCTTTTTCCTCGATCGTTCTTCTTTAACTTCGTATTTAATTTGTCGGTCTACCGCTGAAACTATTACAATTTCAATATAAAATATTAGACTAATATTTAATATTAAATCTAATAACGATTATACAAATCGTTAGCTATGAAAACGAGTCTCATCGTGGCCGATTTAAATCAGTCCTGAACTACTCTGTTAAAATGTTTACGCATTATAACGTCTTTCTATTACACCTCTATGTTTTTCCCTTTTCTCATTTTATAAATTGTCCGATGCGTTATATATCCGAAATTATGTCCTTTTTTGATTTTTCAATTCACATGTCATGCCCACTACACGGAATAAAGTTTCAGTTGTACTTAAGTTCGTTCTTTAAGTGTCTTTTCTTTAATTCTAATACTTCTATTCCGTTATTTTAATTTTATCAAATTTGACAAACATATGTGACAGTGGGCAGCATACAACTACTTGAAATTATACATTTTAATCGTTTTCTGTCGAGAAAAGAAATATTTTTCGATGCCTTTCCAAGTCCGCGATTTATTTCTTCGCCTGTCTGACTGCACAATGATTAGGGTTCGGATTTTGCATAGAACGCATAATATTTGTTTGCTATTTCGTATCTGTGGGCGTTTCAAAGGTTGCAGATTCGAAATATATTACAAGTAATTTAATAGCGCATATAAATGCATATTCTGAACGTTAGTGCGTACAAATGCATATTTGAAGATTGTTTAAATATTTTTCACAGTTATATACAAAGAAATCACGCGCATAAGCGCACACATATGTATACTAACAATTATGTATTCGAAACGATAAAAAGGTTAGAATGGAATTTTTAACTTGACTAAAAAAAAAACAGGTTATCATTGCTCCTTTTTTGTTTTTTTTTTTGTCGAGTCTATTGTTGGATGATAGCCGCTTGCCCTGCAAATAAAAAGGAGTCCTTTTGCCTCTTTTATAAATGAAATGAATTGGAACAGAGTATTTACTTTCCGCTCTCTTGGGATTTTTATATTTACACTGTCAATTGCTAGGGAGCGGAACAATGGTGTCGGCAAACAAAAATAAGTATTGTTGACCGACCACGCTAGTATATGATTGAACACTAGTTTTTTTGTTGTTTTTTTTTCAATGGGTTCGTCAACATGGACATTAGCCCAAGAACTAGGAAAAGACTTAAGGAAGAGAATCAAATTATTGTGCGACGTGAAATATCCAACAAGAATGTATCAAGCGCTTGGATGACAGAAGGAGAAGGAAGGGAAAGAATAAATGCAGGGAGTAGGAACACTGCTTGATAAAAAAGAAAAGAGTACAAAGAAGATCGTTGAAATGAAAGTGACGAGCATTCGAACATTATGTGATCAGCACTACATACAAAGTGACTGTTGGAGGAATGTAGAGAACAATATGGCGCGAGAGAGAACCGGAAAAGCAACGAAGGGAGCAAACTGTGTCCAAAGCGCAGGCAGCATATCGCTAAGGAGATACTAGAGTGGCGCATTTTTCTATTTTAGTTATATGAAATCGTGTATCACTTCAAATAATTTCTTTACTTGTGCCAGCAATTGTGCATTATAATGCATTCTCCATTTTGTCCATTGTATATGTTGGGAACAAAAATTGTTTATCAATCATTTGCGTTTCGTGTTTATCGGTGCTATTTTAAGCGGTTAATAACAGTGATCGGCAAGCATCTTGTAATACCTTTGAAGAAATTCAACAACGTAGAGAAATAGTCGGTTCAATAGTTGCCCAGCGATCATCATGCGATGACGAATATAAGAAAACTACACGGCAGTTTTAGCTGTGTTTGAAACGGAGCGAGGGAAGAATAAATACAAAAAAACTTTCGTTTGTTTTTTTTTTTATTTTTTATTTTTAGTTACATGTGCATTACGTTTGAGGATCCTACCAAGCTCTGTAGCTTTTCGGCCGGACCCTAGAAATTAACACACATGCCTTCATTCTTTATTTTGTTAATATAATGCAATTGCTACTTATACTTATAATGAGTTCGGAGACATATTACTAGTTATCAGTAATTCTTATGATTAGTTTTGATTAATAATTCTATATATTTTAAACATTTCCTTAAAATTAAGAATATTTTAATATTATTATTATTATTATTATATAAAATATTACCTATTATTAACCTGAATATTCTTTTACAAATAAATTTTCTAATATAGTTAATGTACGTATATATTGCATAACCCACACACTTAATATATGTTTATACATACCTATACACAATAGAAGTATAATATATTGTCTCGTATATATCCATATATTTTCACATATATTCATTACTAACTATACTTTATATACATATATTCGATAAAGGTAACATGATTATTTTACTGTATTTTAATATTTTTATTCATAATTCATTTTTGTTTATTTCTATTTTAGATGTTTTCTTTGTTTGGTAGTAGTTGTTTAATAAATTCTGGCAATACGTTTAATAGTTTGCATAGTAAATTTATTTTAATATCATCTTCATTTTTGTTTAAGTTTTCTGAATTTCTGAATATAATTACGTTACATTTTGCTGATATTATGAGTTAATGGATTTCTGTTTTTCTATTCTTATTTCTTTATTTAATCATTATTCCATCGTAACTAAATAGTATAGATATAATTTAGGGTTCGGAATATCGTATTTTTTTAATAGGTTCCCATCTGCATATAAATATTGTCATGAGCCTACAGTTGAGTAACGTAAATAAAATATTGATTTTATGATTGGAATTCTGGTTTTACTATGCTGTGGGAAATGAAAAACATGGATTAAATTTTATATTTTTATTTTATTTCTTATCGATCAACACACAGCATAGTATTTCGTATATATATTTCTCTAGTAATGTTCGGACCGGGTAAAGTAACGTAGCTAATTAAATGGTTCGAACGGTTGGGAAGTTGGAATCTAATTCCGATGCCGTACCAACACAATTATAATAACGTAAAATTAACAAAGGCTAGACGCGGAGCACTGCCCGACTAAAGCGACGTAATTTTTCCAAAAATTACGCGTATGATAAGTATGATGTGTTGGTGCGACTGGTCGGGCAGTGCCGACAGCTGATCGACTACCTGGGTTTTCGCGAGTCTTTCGGTCGTTCGGTAATTAATCCGTTTAGTATCCATTTTGCTCTAAAAAAGTTACCGTTATCGAAGCGTTGCGTGGTCAGCGGATCCGCATCAATTTTTAAATTAAATTTATTATCCGTCGACATAACAATTAATACGCGTGAAGAATTTTTAATATTTTTATATTTGCGTTGTTTATCTGTTAAATGTCTCAATCACCTGCATTTTGTTCCGAAGTATTCTAGTCACCGACGCGTGGTCTAATTGTGTGTGAATATATATATTTTTTATTAACAATTCGAATTTATTCACGTCTATTACGCGACCCATAACGCGAGCCTCCAGGCGAGGTTGATAGTTCGGACCGAGCCGCCGTGCGAAAGCTATTTCTTTAGCTTGGGTGGTTTCTCCGTCCTTTTTTTTTGATCTAATCGTGAAACTAGAGGAATTCGAAGAAGCCAGAGTCACGTGATATCAGAATTGAGCACACGATAATATTCAGTATTATTATTCACAATGGTTGTCAAGTACTTTTTTTAAAGATAATTGATATGTTTCATGTTGTTAAGTTCAGAGTTAACGATATTTTTATTTGTAGTGATCAACGCTATCGCATCTGCACATGCAATGATTTTCCCATGTTTTATTGATTTTTCTGTATTTCCCATATATGTTAAAAATAGTACTGAGGCCGGGGAATTGTACCTTGGGGAACGCCACATTTCGAGCTAAAAGATTAAAGGTGATTTGATCCATTGCGTGTTGTAGAATTTAAAACCATCCGGATAAAGTCCGGTTGATTGTGCATGAGACAATGCTATGTGTCACAACCTTGACCTCGATAGAATTGAGAATTCCCTGACATTGGGAGCGGTGTGGCTAACACGGCTCAGTGCTAGACTTTATGGATCTGAGTCAGATTGTTTGATCTGACTACAGTTTATTTGAGAAAGTGGATAATTTAAAAAATATAAACGTCTTACTACTACCAATGTTGACACCTCTTGGTGCATAATTATACTACTATAGCATGAACTATCTACAAACAATATAAAAAAATGTGTATATGTTAAATATTTAGCTCTGACTTAGCGGGTTTTTTTTGGATGCATCTCATGAAAGTAGTTAAAAAAACATGCATTGTTCTAAAACAGATTAGTTTTCACGTTGATTTATAAATAAATATCGCAATTTTCGAGAAAATATTCTTCAGTTTGTTTTAGGTCTCTGTCATATTTACATGTTTTTTTGTTTTTTTTTTAGTACATGCTGAAGCAATCAATCTCCAAAACCCTGTTCCACAACTAAATATTTCTCATACACAGGTTCTGCAAGGTAGGGTCTTAGAGCTCATCCTGTATTTGTTGTATACAGCGAACATACCATCGTCACAGGGTGCAACAGTTGCGATGTTCGCTGGCGATACAGAAATATTATCAGTCATTCTTAGGCTAAAGTAAATAATAATCTGCAGCACGCTCTGGATTATATAACTGAATGGACGTGTGATTGGAAAATTCTGCTAAATTAACCAAAATCTGTACACGTCACTTTTGCTTTATGTAATCAAAATCTGTGTTATGTAGTCCATATTAATAACCAGAAAGTTCCGGTAGCAAATTCTGTGAAGTGCTTAGGTATACATATGGATTCAAAATTAACATAGAGAATTCATATTGATCACAAAGTGGCGCAAATGTGAGAAAAAACAGGTCAAATGTACTGTTGAATAAGTAGCCAATTGATTTGACGTCAAGCTGAAAGGCGAAATTTAGTTTTAAAATAATTTTTCAAACTAAAGATTCAATATAAACTTATATTAATTTTTTTGTAATTTTATAAATTATGGGAAAGGATAAACGTAAAATTTGTTCGTTGTTTAAAACATTAACAATAAGCACTTCGCATATCACGTACTTCACTGGAAGATCAGCTGAAGATGTGATTAATAAGCTGGGGAAATAATTCCTTGGAGGTGTTTCTAAGCAAAACAGATTAATGAAGTTGTATGGTCCAATAAAAACTTGGAATTCCGTACTAAAGAAACAGATGTCTATTCGTCGAATGATCCATCGCTGACTGCATTCGGATTATTAGATTTAGGAAAAATGAATGCGTACAGGGAGCACTTCCTTTACATTTACCATGTGAAAGAGTCGTAACAGATAAGGGAAAAGAATATTGAAAATGTTGTAGAAGAAATATAATAAACAAAAGTTTCTATTAGTGAAAAAGTTTTTTTTTTTGCCACACGAAGTTTTTCAGAAAACGCCTTTTACGTGGTTGGAAGAGGTCGTCATCGGCTAAAACGTTGTAGTGTAATGAGTCGTTTTTGTTTTTTTTTGCGCATGTCGAGTATTCCCGTCTCAGCGAAACCATATGTAGTTCAAAACTTCAGTACCTCTCTATAAAGGATAGATCCACAAAAGTGCACCTAACCAAGATTCAGAAAAATCTGAAAAGATTGCAGAACTCCAGTACCCCTACGACTGGAGCCTAATCATTTCGTTGGGGAGCATCTGACTTTTTTTTCCAAATGTGAACGATATATGGATGAACCTCAAATATTTATCGGCTAGAACTGCAACGGAGTTTATAGGCATCTAGAGGATCTCAAATTAATCCAGTCTATTTATGATCCAACTATAATATGCCTGCAGGAAACACATCTTAAGAATAACCGAACCTTATATCTTCCGAACTACAATATCATATCTTCAAACTACTCTTCGAACTAAGCATCTGGAGGAGTGAGTTTAACTGTTAAAAACTACCTCAATTTCAACCAGCTACATACAAGCTGTTGCAACAACCATATGTCTTTCATCACCACTCACTGTCTACTTAATGTATTTACGTCCAAGAGATAATATCACTCAAGAACACATCAGTGAACTCATGTTGGCTCTTCCAAACCCTTTTCTCATCTGTGAAGATCTAAATGTCTATTCTCCATTCTGGGGTGGATCACGCTACAACTCTAGAGGCAGAATCTTCTTCTTCTTCTTCTTCAGCATTTTCCCGCTGGAGCGGGGTCTGCTTGGCTTATGGCGCGCTTCCAGCCCGAACGGTCATATACTAGGGATGGATTCACTCCGACTCTGTTGACATCCTCCGCGACAGCTTCTAACCATCTTATTTTCGGCCTACCTACCGGCCGTTTACCACTGACCTGAACTCTGTCTGCCAAAGCTAGCACCGATTCGCTTCTAGTTTCTCGGGCCCGTTGTACGTGCCCATACCATTGCAACCTGCTCTCGCACAGTTTGTCTGTTATTGGCACGACTCCCATTGTTCTCCGGACAACATCGTTCTTAATATGGTCCGATAATCGGGCGCCTAGTGACCATCTTAGCATCTGCATTTCCATCACCTGCAGTGACTGCTTCCCCGCTTACAAGCAGGCCAGCATTCCCCGCTATACAGAGCCACTGGTCTGATAGCCTTCCAGGCGTGCGTCTGTCACACAGCATGCCTGTCATTGATCTCCACTTTAGCCAGGCTGCGCTGATGCGACCACGAACTGCATCGGATGCACTACCGTCTGTCTGTATATAGGATTCGAGGTATTTAAAACGGCTTGTCTGGAGTAGTACTTCACCGCCGACTTGAATAGATCCGCCAGTATTTGGGCCCGTTTTAAGATACTCAGTTTTTTGGACATTGACTTTAAGTCCATACTTCGACATTTGGTTACTCCAAACCTGGACTCTAGCTTGAAGAGCATCTTTTGTGGTATCAGCTAGCACAATATTATCTGCGTACAGCAGTGTCCAAGGGACTGGAGTTTGCATATTTCGTATAACGGTGTCTAGGACAATGTTAAATAGTAGTGGCGAGAGTGTGGATCCCTGATGAACTCCTATTTCAATAGGGTACTCATCTGATTCGCTTCTTGCACATCGGCATTCTAGAGGCAGAATCATTGAAGAAATTATTTCCGGCTACAATCTCGCTCTGCTACATCTCGAGTATCCAACGCACCATAACTTTTCGTATAAGACATGATCAATGTTGGACCTAATTACTACCACCCTAGCCATTCTCAGCGCTGTTGAAGTCTTCAACCAGGATAATCTCGCATCATACCCCCGTAATCGTTCGTCACAAGCACAGCAAAATTATTATATATCCCCGTTTCCAGACATAAAATACAATTACCGCAGAATAGATTCGGAAACATATGGCTCAACCTTTCCATCAGTTGCCAACTTCGAAATCAGTCCAACGTCAGACACTAAAAATCACGTCTAATCGTTCAAAAATATTATTGTAAACTATGTGAACTCCGTGACTCCCCAAATTCCATATGTATGTAAAAACGCTGTCCCAAGGTGGACCCTAGATTGCTCCGCCGTTATACGTAATAGAAGAAAAGCACTGAAAAAAACAGAATCCGCTCTATTTCTGGAAAGTCACGTCACTTACCAAAAACTTCGCGCTAAAGCACGACACGCCTTAAAACAGGCTAAACGAATTTCATGGCAGAAATTCGTACAAACTATAAACTGTTTCACCTCTACCGCTACAATCTGGAAAAAATTTGAGCACTTGATAGGAAAAATTTTTCACCAATTCTTAACAGTTTAAAATTGGATAACCGTATCAGCTTAGACTTAAACGAAATAGCTTCATTGTTCGCAAAATGTATATCTTTTTAATCCAGCAACTTGAATTTAAGCGCTTAATCATAAAACAAATCTTCCCTCCGTAAGACTTGATTTCCATTCGGGAAAAAGAACCGTATAACTGTCTTATTACGCTCGAAGAATTACAACGAGGTATCAAACAGTCGAAACCAACTGCAATCGGGCCGGATATCATTTATGCTTACAAGATCCTAAATGCCCCCGAGCCAGTTATTCTCGTCTTTCTGTCAATTTTTAATCATATCTGGACAACGAACACATTCCCTGACTCATGGAAAACTGTCGAAATCATTCCGATTCCGATACCAAATAAAAATCCAATGTTAATAGACAGCTACCGAGACCTATTTCGCTTACTAGTGTTCTGTGTAAACTCCTGGAACGGATCACAAACGCGCTATTGCAATGGCTCATCGAATCTAAAAACCTCCTGGCCGAATCACAATGTGGATTTCGAGCGAGCAGATCAACGATCGACCAACTGCTTTTTCTCAAACAGTCCGTTCAAACATCATTTATTCGTAAAAATTATCTATCGGCAATATTCTTCGACATTCTTCAACGTAGCCATAAACGACATTCCGGAACAAATTTACCCGCCTGTCCAGTGCTTCTTATTTTCAGCTCCTGTTCGGACCTGTCCCTGGGAACGTCAATACTACAAGAAACAGTCGACAGATTACAAGCTTGGTCAATTCACAACGGCTTCAATTGTTCCAACACGAAAACTATCGTTATACATTTCTGCAAAGTTCGTCACTATAGTCATGAAATTTCAGACCAACAAAACGACGTAACCATCCCGTCATCAGATACTATAAAATATTTAGGAATCATTTTGGATGAGAAACTTACATGGAAACCCTG
The DNA here is from genome assembly GCA_039619475.1 of Icerya purchasi. Taxonomy (NCBI): domain Eukaryota; kingdom Metazoa; phylum Arthropoda; class Insecta; order Hemiptera; family Monophlebidae; genus Icerya; species Icerya purchasi. The sequence goes on from CM077115.1 coordinate 216,940,459, forward strand.
AATTTCAATCAACTAAATCAGGCGGCACCTAAAAACTAAATTCATAAACTGGCTAGCATATTGTATGACTCAGATCGTTCCTCCTTACTGAGAATCTGCCAAGCACTGATTAAATCGAAGCTCAACTATGACACTGTAATCTACTCCTCAACTAATCAAAATATTATCAACTCACTCAATACAATACATCATACTGCTGCGAGACTCGCTATTGGCGCTTTTCCTACTTCTCCATCTGTTAGCATTCTTTGCGACGCTGGTATTCCTCCTCTTAATATTTACAGAGACCGGAACATTTTAAACACGTGGATTCGTCTTAAATCGCCGGTCAATCTTTCATAAGCTAGTCACTGAAATCTTAGATTCGATGCAATTCACTTTACCGCCGACATATCAACTAACTGTGGCCCCAACACCTCCATGGGTAAACCTGCATCTCGACATAGATCTTCAGCTCCAGCAATTCTCAAAAAGAGTAACATGTCAGTGCGTGAGCAGCAAATATGACAGTTGCAAAATAGTTTTTTATTGTCGGCTCCAAAACACCTCAAGGAACAGGTCGTGGAATAGCATCAGACAAAAAAATTATTTTTCGCAACTCTCTTCCGGCACTATTCACTTTCGACGGAACTATTTGCTATAAAACTTGCAATAGAAAATGTAATAATCTTCGATCTTCACTCCTCACACCTCATATATACAGATTCATTAAACGCGATCACATCCATTCAAAAATACAACTCTCCCCACCAACATCCAATAGTCAAAGAAATTATTGCCACTCTTTGTAATACAAATATCCGTGTCTCGTTCGCATGGATCTCATCACACGTTGGAATCCAGGGAAATTCATTCGCGGATACTGCGGCCAAAGAAGGCTCATTGTTCTTTCCGGTACCGAACATTAAAATATCGCCAATGGATCTTAAAACCCATGTAGTGCAAAAATCACTGCAATCATGGCAAAAACGGTGGACCATCATCCCAAACACGAACAAGCTACGCTCAATTCGAGATACTATTACTATTTTTTATTTTTTTGTATATTCGAGATACTATTCAACCATGGAAAACCTCATTATTCACCAATCGAAGGAATGAAATGGTTGTCACAAGACTCCGCCTAGGTCACTCCAAAATCACTCATAGCCACCTCCTGTCCAGACAACCTATCCCTATGTGTTCCAATTGCAATTCTCCTGTTACAATCCAACGTCAGCTGTCCCACCTATAATTCATGCCGAGCACAAATTCTCCAGTCATCTAACCTTTCCGAAATCTGATCTGATCGTCATGACAAAATTGAACGCCTTCTAGGTTTCCTCAAGATCACTAACCTATTACACTCCATCTAACTCTTATCTTATCTGTGCCCTTAGCCTAGGCGGCAGTATATGGAACGTTAATCAAAGAAGAAGAAGAAAACTTCCGCAGGCATTTACTAGAAGATACGCCGCGGAACACAGTGCAAAACCTCAAATACACAACAGGACTTTTCCTTAATGAAATATAATGTGCATGAATTACTATCTTAATAACAGTGCTTGATTATTCATTAAAACTGAGGACTGACTTCTAGTAATTCAAGTAGATAGTAACATTTAATTTTAAAAATTCCTAAGCGCATTTAAAATAACATCGGTTTTTACATGTGTTACAAAGAACCAGGCCCGTACCCAGAATTTTGGAAAGGGGGGGTTTTGAAAATTTTCTTCGCATATTTATTTTATAACTAACAATACATTTTTCACTAATATTCGTACTATTAATAATTTCCATCATTTTGATTTATATATTAATAATTCACATAAATGAATTACTCCGTATAAACATTAATAAAAATTACATACGTTATTCATTATACTCGCAATAAAAAATTTTGCATAAGATATTAATGAAGTACCTAAAAATATGGAGTATATTTTTTCTTTTTTATTTTAAAGGTAGGTAAGAACACCGTAAAAAATCATCAATATTTATTTTAAATTTGTGATTTTTTTCAGATTTTTGTGTATTCATAATAACTATTTCAGTTCTCATGCCCCCCCCCCCCCGTGGACACGGCCTCGCAAAGAACACTTTTTGGTGCAAACATTTTATGATCTGAATTTTTTTTTTTTTTTTTTTTTTTTTGGGCGTCGAAAATTCAACCCATCGACAATGTAATATAATTAATTAACTAATTAACGCTATACATTAATATTACATTGTACTATATAATTATATAATAACTTGTATACTGCAGCACTCCCGGTGGCCAGGTGAGAATGGACACTACATGGCAGAGGGATCTGGAAATTTATTATTGAGTTATACAAAATAATTCTTTGCGTCGTGTGTTGAAAATACTGAAGTTATGCCTCAACTTATACTTACAGCAAAAGCATCCCTGTTTCTGGGTATCCTTCCAAACCGAACATATTGGCCCGACCAGTCTAGAAAAAACGTAATTTATGTATATATAAATGTATATGTAATGTATAAAATACGTTTTATCATATATTAAAATTTTATTTTGGACTGAATTTTAAGTTTCATTTAACTATTTTTTAAAAAAATAAAAAAGAATTGTCTTTTTATTACGTTAAAAAAAATTATAAATCAGTTTAATTATTCATTAATATGATAGTAATCCATACTATTGTGTTACAGTTGAATAATGTAAAATAAAATAAAACCACACACCAACAAACACAATGATATATTACAATTTTTAAAAGTATATAAAAACACCGACTAGTTTCGGATTACTTAGTCCATCTTCATGGTGTATCTGAAAATAGATCAAATATTCGATGTACTTAGAAATTATCATATATTATTGTGTTTGTTAGTGTAGAATATGCCGAAAAAGAAGAACAAAAATGTGTTTTTTTATTTTTTTCCCCCTTGGGCGCGCCAACACAGAACACTAGCAGAATGATGAAACGTAGGAATTTGTAGGTTATATCAGGAAGCGATTAGAAATAGAAGAAATGAAGGTAGCCAATACAAGAACAACAGAAGGAGGTGGAATAGCAAGAATGTAGTTGGTCGAGAGGCCAAGGCCAAGCAAATTGGAATAAAGGACTTCGCGTTCCGAGGAGATAGAAGAGCATTCGAATAGAAGGTGATTTGCATCACGGGTCAAATTTAAGATAAGAAGATGAAAAGAACACAAGGGAGACTGAACAATATTGAAACCGAAAGAGAGAAGCAGGAAGCAGACTGTGATTAAAGTGAATTACGGAAGAAATAAGAGAACGGCTGATGCGGGAAAAATTATAAATATACAAGGTAACAAAAATGTACAAATGACAACATCAATTTACACGTAAGACTCGAAAGTTCAATAGAACAAGACCCGGAAAAACGAAAAAAAGGTAGAAACAAATAATGAACGAATTTTATTTAACTGCACGCTGGAAAAATTTTTTTTGAAGAAGCGAATTGAGAAAACAGAGAATAGAAATGGTAAGACGGTATCAAACTTGCAATTCGTCGATGACATAATCCTGTCTTCCACATCCGTAGAAGAGTTAAGATGCAAGTTGGTAGAACTAGATAAGAAAGGGGGAAAAGTTGGATTTTTCATTATCACCAGAAAAAAAAAAAAAAAACAAATTAAAACATTAACTAGAACTTTTTAAACCGACAAAAAATACAGATAGATCTAGTAAGCGATTTACTTGAGACAACAATTATCATTTGAAAATCAAACGAAAAGGATAAATACAGGAATTACGGAAATATGGAGCAAGTGCTGGTCGCTAAAAAGAATCTTCAAAGGCTCTTTCAACAATTATGAAAAAAGCCAGATTTTTAACGTGTGGTGCGTCCAACAAATTTTAATTTACGGATGCCAAACTCAGACACTAAACACCGAAATCATCAATTTTCTCAACTCAGAATACATTAGTAAGATCAATGTTCAACGTTAAAGAGATCGATTTAAATTTAAAATAATGAAACATCCTTTAAAAAACAACATAGACGTGCAGTAAGTTACTTAGAAAGAAGAAACAAGTCACCACTATAAACGTAAAAGGGGTCGTCAAAAGGATAGGTGGGGAAAGACAAACAAAATAAATTTGTAAATCATAAACAATTCGAAAAAATAGCAATAGGCAGAGCAGAATAGAACGGTTAAACGAAATCTTTGCTCTTTATAGGCTGAGAAAGTTTTATTTATAAACATTTTATTTTCTTAATTGTAGTAATTTCTTCCTTGATAACAGTATTTGATATATACATACATGTACATTTGAATGACTACTCATTTTTGCGCCGGGTTCAATATGAAATTCCCAACAATATTTTTGTAATAAATGTTCAGCAACGTTTAAACTGATAGCCATTTATTTACCATTATTTTAGTCTGTAATTTTATTCTCAATCAGGTAACTATACAATTAGAAACAATACAGAAGGACTGTGCGTCTCGAAATTTAACACAACGTATTATTTCTTTTTTAAACCTCCTATGTTGCACGTTCTTAAATTTTTGCTGAAATGTATTGTATTGACGCTTGTTTCTCCAATAATGGAAAGGTTCGTAACATCTTCGTCTTCCGCTACTCATTCATTTTTCTCTAACACGGTGTTTGAAGTTTCTTCTTCTTCTCACGTGTTGATTGAATATTTTCCCAATGCAACGTTTTTATCGGATAATTACAAAAACGAACACGACAAATACGGATAACTCAAGAAGAAGGAGATAATACAAAAAAGCTAAATACGATGATAAAATCGAGAACTGCAACAGCATAAGGTCGAAGGGTGTAAACAATTTCGTATTAGCAACACAGATGACTGCATGTTAATTATTTATGATAAATCCCCTCATGCATTTATCGTAGTGGCCTTTATTAGTTGAAAAATACCGCATTGATGTACACCGTCATCAAGAATAATACAATATACAAGAAGTGATCGAACTTTTAATTAGAATTACAAGAGCTGACCCAAACAAACAGAGGGAATTGAACTAAATCAAATCCTACTACTAATATATATTAATTACAACGTAATTCTTAGGCTAGCCCCCATTAGAAAAAATGTCCCAATTTTATGTAACGCAAAATGTCCCAATTTTATGTAACGCAAAATATCCCAATTTTATGTAACGTTTGTTATGTTTTATAGAATTTTTGTTATTGTTATTTAAAAAATGTCACAATTTTATGTAACGAAAAATGTAACGAAAAAATGTCTTAATTTTATATAATGAAAGTTAAATGTTAGGATAGGATTTTTGTGATTATGTTATTTTTTTTGTGTTGATGCCAGTAAGAATTACGTTGTAAATTTTGATAATTTTATACAAAGTATAGAAGAGAAAGAGACATAAATTAAAGCAAAAGGGGTTAAGGGACACAGCCCCGTGCGAGGCCAAAATGGCCGAGTTATATGTATATATATATATATATATATACACACATAAAATAATTTAAGGCGTTAATGCAATCTCTTCCGATTTTTAATTCCGAATAAAGAAATAATGTGAGCGATAAACAATCTTTTGCTTATTCGTGAAAAGTCTGACAGTACTCATTGCCGTCCGACTTAGAGAATTTTAGGTTCACAATTCCCGTCGTTTCGTCATGGCGCTCGTTTTACTTAATAACGAATTCCTTTGTATAAGCACATTTCTCGAGGTAAATTAAAAAGCATTTAACAAGCTTATGGTTTAGATAAAAACGAAAAAAGTGTGGGAAATATGTATCGTACCCAAAAATACTTCCACGTCAAGCCCGCATTGCAAAATATGTTGCGTCAGACCATCTTCTGGATGACGACCGCCGACTTCTGATATTACGGCCAAATACGCTAGAAAACAATAGAGTAAAATACTTTTTACCATACCGACGGCTGGTCAGTTAAACGAAGTGTAGCCGACTGAAACCAGCGAACCAAATTATAGAACAACAAAGTTTGGCGGACTTTCAGAGAACTGGTTTTAGTTGATCTGCAAAAATTAAGTTAACGCCTTGGATAACTTACGCAATTTTCTGTGCGAGACATAAAGTAAACGTTATTCGCAATGGTACCGGAAAAATTACCGGGTAATAATTACCATGTTATCTTTATTGGTGCTCTAACAAGTTAGCACTATATTGAAATTCTGTAAAAATCGCTGGCGGTATTAACGGGAAGCGAAATATTTTTATGATTGTGCGCTATAAAGTTTTAATGATAGTAGTTTATACGTGTGTTAGTTACAAAATATGTCGTAAACGGTGAATTTTAACGCCGTCACGCTCGTCAAATAATAAAAAAATTGCGATGGCAACAAAAAAAAAAGAATAAAAAAGAAACAAAAAAACAGTTTAAAATCGAAATAGTAAATTAAGAATTAGCGACAGAAGAACATTTAATATAACTGTCATCCGTACTACTGTGTTAAAATTGTAATTGAAATGAATGAACTGGAGTAAACACTAAAAACACAATGTGATATAATTTAAAAATATAAAACTATAAAAACACCGACTAGTTTCGGATATTACAATCCATCTTCATGGTGTGTATAAACAATTAAAATTAAAATGTTTATGCACACCATGAAAATGGATTGTAATATCCGAATCTAATCGGTGTTGTTATAATTTTATATTTATTTTTTTTAAAAATTATATCATTATGTTTTTAGTGTTTACTCCGGTTTATTCATTTAAAATTATTCAAAACAGTTTATAATAATAATTAATATTATTATTTTTAAATTATATAATTGTGTTTTTAGTGTTTACTCCGGTTTATTCATTTAAAATTATTCAAAACAGTTTATAATAATAATTAATATTATTATTATACAATTAATTTAAAACGTGATAGAAGACAATTACAGCAGCACATGAACCCTTACCCCCCCCCCTCACAAAAAAGAGTTGAAATATTTTGAACTTATTTAAAAAATAAAAATTTTTATTCGTTATTTCAATTTAGAAAAGTAAATTTATTTTTATATTTTATAGCAGTTGAAGTAAAGTATTTAATTTATATATAATTTTTTACGAGAAACGCTCTAAAATGTGTACACATAATCGAAATCGGTTAAGATAAAAGTATGGGGAGCAAAAATATGTTTCGCATTAGTGAAAATCCCATCGTAAAATTCGTATTCCCTAAAAATTGGCATACATAACTATACACAAGTTTTGTATAATAGAGCAGATAAAAAAACAAAAACAAATATGTATTACAATTTCCTTTATTTAATTATAATAGGATTGATGTTTTTTCAGTAACTTTCTTTTACCAACCTGTTTTCTACAGACTCTTAAAAATTGCAATCAAAAAATCCACACAAATCTTTATTAGCCTAAAAATTTCCGCGAAGTTTGGCTTACTTACATTTTCATCCTGCTATTTGCTCGTTTCATTGCAAATTTCAGTGTTTTCTTATTCGCTTTCTCGCGGATATTTTTTTCGTTCTCAGTTAAAACAACAACGACCGTTGCAATATTTCGTCATGCAATTGTTTAAAATAGTTCAACTTTTGATGAAACGGTTAAAATTAAATAAATTGAAAATAAACGACACGACTACATTCGGTTGCACTTCAACAGGATTATGCGAGTTATTCTATTCCTTTTTATAACACTTTTTCTGTGCGTTACGTTCATTTCATTTTTGTTTGTACTCTACTTTGTGCCCTTGTTTCTTTGTCTTGTTAATATACAGTATTTAGAATGAATAAAAACTTTGAATTTTATAAATTTTCTGTATGTACAGTATTTACTTAATTAAATTAATCTAAATAATCCAGTTTCATTCTCGCTAAAAGGTTTTATATCACAGCTATCATTTTATATATAGTACTATTATACAAATTTATTATAAAACAAAAACAAAACAATACAGAAAATTATACAATTGCAATCGTAGATGGTCAGCTATCATTTCATAATATGAAATGGAGTGAAGAGCCTCCCGACCCACATATTACGTGGCTGGCAAGGCTTGGGATACACAAAAACTCGTCGAACGGACGGCAGCGGGTTAACCGTGTTTTCTCGTATCCGTGCTTGATGAATTCCCAATTAACACGGATAATCGGGGTTTTACTGTATTTAAGATAAGGTTTGGTCATATTAGTATAGCTTCCGATGTTTTGGTATATCCTGTGTATAACCTAAAAACCATCATTTTTAAAAATTATTTTTTTCCGGGAAATAAAAATGACATCTTCAAGAAAATTCAAGTGCCATACTTTGTTTACTTTGAAAAACACTTTCAGAGTATTTAAAATGCGACAAGTTGATTTACTGAAGGGGATACAAATAATTTTTTTTTCTTCTAATATATCTTTTTTTATGGTAAATACAACGGTTTAATTAGAAAATAGGAATTTGATGAGGGTCCACACAAAAAATTAAAAAAAAAACGTTTTTTAGGGTTTTTTATGGTTTTTGGTCACTAACCCTTCGTAGTTTATTTATAGAGTAAAATTGATAACACCATTAGATTCTGTAGCAAAAAATATGTTGAAAACATGTGTAACACTTTTAAGAATTGTTGGATCGTCGTTGAAAAATCCAGCAAATAAAATAATTACAGACAAGTCGGCCCAACTCATAGTATGCATTCGAAAATCTGGCTCAACTCGAACCCAAAAACACTTTTTCAATCAATTGACGACTGTAAAGCTATACGAAATATATTTAAAAAGTATCGTTCGGGAAAACGTTGAACATAAAAATTGTAGGTCAATAATCTAACGTAAGATAAAAAATCATCATTTGAGATCACTGATTGTTAAGTAAACGTACGTAAGCGACGTACAGTTGAACATAAATAATTTGAAATTAATACAGGCATTTTGATTTAATTGTGCTTTGTAAATTGTATATACCTTGGATGTCCTTCTGTCCAAAATTAGAATTAAAATTTTAAAGTAAAAATATTAATTTATTGGCATATACTATAAAAAAAAAAAAAAAAAAAAAAAACACGGTTTTTTTGGACCTTCACTTGATGAATTTCTGGCTATGCCACAATATAAATCCAATTATTTCTTTAAACGAATCGCGGGCTTAAATCTATGATCCAGAAACGAAACATCCGCCTTCTGAGTGGGATTTTCCATCTGAGCTCGGAAAAAACGATAGAAGCCAAATTTAGTTTGCCAATCGCCTCAAGTGATCGTTAACTCATTCCAAAATTGAAATGATCACTCTTAAAAAAAACGATTCAAGATATAGATGATGAAAAAAAATATGCTACGAGTATTATTTTTTGGGGAAGTGTTAACAACTGAAGTATCGACGTAAGCGGATTATGCAATCAAATAGGAATTGTTCCGAAGAATGCTATCTGGCCGAACCTATAGAACAGTGTTAGTAGTGTACAGTTGCGCGTGTATGTGTAAATCATTATATTGCTAGAAAAAACATGTATAACGTTTAATTTTGCAGCGTACGCGTCATTTTATGTTTTGCAAATAATTTTGGTTTTCCGTATAATCTTCGATCAGGTAATACAAACCACTTAATCTACCTCACGTCGAGTACTAACGAAGAATCAATATTTCGCGTGATCCGAAAAAATAAGCATTTCCGATACACCATTAATTTATACTTTACTTATGTCAACAATAAAATTTTCAAAACGGTGCAAATGTTAATTGATGCGTTGATAGATCAAAGTTTACCTATAAATTGGATTACAGTAGACGCTCGGTAATCCGACACTCCGTATTATCCGACACTAAAAAATCTCTCAGGGAAGCGAATAATCATGCACAACACACATTTAATATGTGATAGTTTTGATTTTCGCTCGATTTTTTTAGCATCAACTATGCATTCCAATGATAATGTAACACGACTACAACACACTCCGAGAGATATAAAAATTTCCCACGATTAGTTATTTACTTTCTGGTCCACTTAAAACTGTCGACTGAAATCTATTTCGCAGCGTTGACAGCGTTAATTTTCCAAAAATGGCGAGATTATGCAGCTCAACAACGAATAAGTAAGGTGAAACAATTGCTGTCGATGAATACCTTTTTAAAAAAATAATTTTTATGTTGAAATTTTTTTCTTAACTGTAATTGTTCTTTATAAATATGTAATAAAATTAAAAAACAAAAACAAAATTGAAAAAACCCCGTATTATTCGACTTTTTCAGTTATCCGACACATTCAATTCCCCAATTGTGTCGGATAAGCGAGCGTCTACTGTATTTATATTTTTAAACCACACTTTTTAGAACTCTCTGAATCCATCACTGACTTGTAAATTATAAATCAGCTGACAGCGATTCATACAAATTATTAATCGAAAATTTACGAAACATATTTAGGAAGCTGTATCCATGTTAACTTTTCATTTAATTCAAATGATTTGAAGGACAATTAAACATACTGAAATATTATAGAGATAAGGTTTTTGAAAATACATAATAAAGAACAAATTGTGGGATTAATATGAACGAAAAAAAAAATACCAGATACATCAGTGCCTAGTAAGTAAAATAAAATCATACGCAGTAATTATCCATCAATTTCAAATGTGCTAAAAGGAAATTTATAGAATTATCTACAATTAATAATAACAGCCGGATAATAATTAAATTTATTACATTACAAAAGGCTTATAACTGTTTTAGTTTAATTTCGAAAAAGATTCTTTTCGTGAATAATAAGTATATCAAAAAGTGTTAAAAAGATGAAAATAGTAAGAATTTCGTTACACGTTATCGATTCGAATTGTTATGAAAAATACGCATTGTGCTGTTAACTATAAGTTACATAGGTCTGCCTCTTCCTCTTCCGGCTAGAGCACTTGCAGCAGCTGTATCCGACTTTTGCGCTTTAGGATTCCTTATCGTTTCATCTACTGATAATATAAGACAGGCAGCTTCGCAAGCCGCTGAAATCGCGTTCTTCTTTACCACGGCTGGTTCCCAAACGCATTTCTCTAAATTATCCGCAATATCTTCTTTATTTATATCTACTCCGTACCAGCAATCACCTATAAAATTTTGCATTATTTAAAAAGTTTCTAAAAATAATAACGAATAAATATATACATATATATATATATATATATATATATATATATAAAAGCGCGCAAATACACACACTCATGCGCACAGTGCCTTCCGACTACTCGACATCATATTTTATCATTCATACGTTATCTATGCTGTAAATTGTGTTTCGACGGAATCCCTAATTGTGGCGATGAATTTACGTCAGTGGTGAATCTTTTAACACTGCAAGCGCGTTTGCTAGCATCTCTAAAAACGAGCAGTAGACTACCTCGTTATAATAGTTTACTAATCAAAATGTGGATGTAGCGATAGCCTAGTTGCTAGAGCGCGTGACTTCCGATATGGAGGTCACGGGTTCGATCCCGAGCGACGACGAACTTATTACAAGAATTAAAAATAAATAAATAAATAATCGCTAATAATCACGTGGAAGGCAATGGAAAACCACCACGTTCAACATTATATGCGCGCTAGGTCAGTACACAGTAGACCCACACCGGACGGACTGCACTTGTAGCACGATAACAAGCGGCCACAATCAGTTCCGAATGTGGTCTTGCGTGTGTACACCTGCGTTGCATATAACCTTTAGAACGAAGAAGAGAATCAAAATGTAATCAATTTGATTTTGTGTACTGCCTAGACTTCCACGCACTAAATCTTTTTTCGCGTCGATAGAATAACATAGTACTTCTATTGAAAGTTGGTTAAATGCAATTCAAATTCTATTTCTACTATCTCATTTAGTTCACCAGATGTAGATGCGCAAATACTTGGACTATATTTACTGCTATCGGTTTCGTATCTCCATTTTTAACTTATCACAATGCTATCATTTTTTTCCATTTAACCCCGTTGATCAAATGGTTCAGTTTTTTATTACAATTTTCGTTACATTTCCCGTTCTATTTACATTGCTGTTTTTTTTTCTTCTTTTTTTTTGGACAAACCGAAAGGCTAAGGGTCGGAACTGGGGTAGCGAAGTGAATTTTTCAAAGAACAGGCGTAAGAACGTTTTGGTATTGTTTCCATATTCCTATTCTTTTTTTCATTGTTGATATCCAAAGTAACTTTTTTGTGATTTGGAAGACGACATTCTAAAAATTAGATTGAACATTGCGTATTTTGCTTTGGTTATTTCAGGGTGGAAACTACTGTCACTTTTTTAACTTTATTAATACTGTGGATGTAAAAATATTTAGGTTTGCATCCAGAACTGGTTTAAATTCCTGCGAAGAAACCCACATACAGAATAATATAGATAAGTCACGTGCAAATTTACCTTAATTTTTACTTGTCACAAATTTACTTAGAAAACAGCATTCATGTTTCTAATAAAAGCATTTTCTCTTCACTACTTAGATCACTCTCCCCTTTATTTTCCTTCTTTCTAAGCTTCAGTTTCGCAAGGGAACTGCGATACCTTCGCTTCCCTCATCGACCGCTTTTATTTTTTTTCTCTATTCCTATGTCGATCGGAATCTAAAATTGAGCCTAAATTGAATTTCATAATCGCACAGAATGAAGTAAAAATTTTTATTCGTAATTTTAAACGCGCCCATCTAATTTGAAATGCTGTCGTCAAAGAGCTACAAGAATCCGTCTATAAATATTTCATGAAACTGGGGAAGATTTTCGTTAAGGAATTACACTGGCAACGACAAAATGAGAACTAATTCAAAATTTAAATTACATAAAAAAAATCTAATAAATAACACCGCGGCAAAACTGAAATTAAGCATTACGCAAAAAAGCAAAGCACTGGATACTTTGCAAGCTACTAACGGTCGCCCCTATTCGAAATGTTCACCGTTTAGCGTTATTTAAAATAACGGTGATCAGTGATGAAATATATTATCAAATTTGTAAGAATTATATCGCGAAAACTGGGTATTAATTAAATCGAATCGAAGAATATATGTAAAGAAATAAACGAAAAAACAATTTAAAATAAAAATTCCTTTATAATCTTTAATTGGCGCCATATGAACAGATTTTTTTCACCAATATAAGTTTGGTTCAACTATTAACATAATGAAGCGCGTTTAAAAAGTAAGGTTCAATATTTATTATTTTTTTTTTTATCCTTATCAATACTTATATGCACAGTGAACGCTGTGATATAAAGTGGAAATGTGCCAATATACCGCAGGGTAAGTACCTGTACAGTAAAAAATGAGTGAGCAACCAGTATAAGCAAAAATGGCTCTAAATAATCACCAGCAAATGTAAAAAATGTGCGGTTATTCATTTTCTTACAGGAAAAGGTGAAACTCGACTCACTATTCATTCTGAACTCATACACGTGTACGGGATGAATGTTTTCAGAATTAGAATAAGCACGCTCATTTAAAGAAAGGAAAGAAGTCACGCATAATACTGAGAATTAGCACACTTGTCCTTTACATTATAGGGTTACCGCGTGCGTCAGTGTTTTCGAAGGAAAAAGAAAAAAAAATACCAGAGCTTGCACTTTAAAAGCGCTACGCTAATTCATTTGTGGGAGAAATCATTCGTTAAACTCTATTTTAGAAAAGGTTTGAAATACTCAAGACCTTTTCTGTCTCTAGACGTACAATATTGTCCAACTTCCATCATAAAAAATACTTTTAAACCTTATGCGAACTCTAGACAATAATCATATACAACCATCAATCGGATGAAAAATTCAAATTGTTCTTCTTTCACTATACCGAAATGATACTATGCCGTTCCAGCGTAATTCCCGGAGATGCAGTGCAAATATTGAAGCTCGTTTCACTGTGTCAGCCTCAATATTGTGTAAAGCACAATGCCTTTTTTAACAGTGAATAAAGTATTTTATCGGACATAATATCCGACCGATGAAAACAAATGATTACCAGAAATTACTATTTTACGGCAAATAAAAAGTAAACATCGCCAGTTGAAACTCATTAAAGCAACCGTATAATTATCAATTACAGTTCTAAATGGTTACACTTATGTATTGCAGCCAACTTCTCCTATTACCTAACCTTAGGGGAGTCATGTAATCCGTCTGTAAGAGAATATCTGAATGCTACAAGATTTATACAGTTCGTCCAAATCCAAACCCAAAATATTATTGAAGTTACTGAAATGTATTCAAGTAGGATAACTAAAAAATTTGCTACAAAATTATTGCAGATTATTCACCATGATACCATGACAATTAAAAAAACTCGGAAAACAATGGCAAACATGCCAGTCTGCAAAAATACCAAAAAATTGGTTGACTGTTAAAACAGCGTATAAATTCACTAAAGACAGCTTCGCAACTGGTACTATTAATATTTCAGATCATTACATACTATAGCAATCTATAAAACTACCAAACTATGGTGTTCGCCGTTCTAATGAAAATAATTCATAAACCATAAATTTAACCGTTTGTGCTTGCCATGGTTACTAGGGAAGGATAATGTGGTGGTTTCCCCTTGCCTTCCACATGATTTTCTGTTAGGGTTTACTCCCTTAGTCGAAAGGACCCGGATACTCGCCTACTCGTTCTAGGTTGATAAATCAACCCGATTGGGGCACTTAATCACGAACGAGCTGCTGATAGTCTGCTGTTTCCAATGCAGTATGAAGCTTAACGGTATTTATTGGTAGGAACACCTTCGACAAGTGAACCCTCCTCCGTTTTCCTATCAGCTGTGTTTTGTGAGTTCCGATTTAGCTTTCCTAATCAACGCCGAGCCCGCTGAATAGGAAATTGCCACCCTGCACGACGTGGACGTACGGAACTCACGCGGTTGTTGTTTCGTTTCCCCGTCGGTGTGACTGGCACCATATGACGGTCGAGTGACTACTTACTAGAGAAGGTGACTCTAGCTACAACAACCTGTGCCCCGCAGGTGTGGCCAGTAGCGCTGTACTGCGCGGAAACGTGGACCCTGAATAAAATGAATATCTTAAAGTTGCAGGCTTTCGAGATGTGGTGTTGGAGGAAATTACAAAGAATAAGCTGGACTGAAAAAACCACAAACGCAGAAGTACTACGGAGAGTAGATGAAGAAAGTACATTGGTCCATTCGATACAGAAACGACGATTAAACTGGATGGGACATGTACTCAGACACGGCGGTCTCCTTCGCGATGTAATAGAAGGACAAATTCAGGGAAGCAGAAGACGTGGTAGACCGAGGAACACATTTATCAGCGGGTTGGTGAAGGACGCAGGCACAGACCGATACTGGAAAATGAAAAGAACTGCGGAGAATCGGAGGGGTTGGAAAAGGCTTACCATGGAGTTAAACCAGTCCTAGGACTGTCAAACTTAATAATAATAATAAATAATAAATTTAACCGTATATTAAGCAGTAGTTGCGGTTAAAATAAACTAGTGCGACAATTATAGATTTTATAAAATTTCGGGTGGAAAACAGTACTTCCGCGTTACAACGCTTTTTTTTCTATTTTGACGGGCGACAAAAAAGGGATAAATGTACTTGTTTTTCGGAACACAGTATTAAGTATTTAAAACAGTTAAAATTGTAAATTATTCGTCTGAACTTTGTCGGTTTGCATTTCAAAAAAGGTTTTCACCATTACTTGAAACGTTTCAAAAGCAAATGTTGAAATCTGGACAGAAAAAAAAAAAATTATTTTCCTAATTTTCAACATTTGACAAATTCAATAATAATAATAATAATAATAATATATACATTTAAAAAAAGTTAAATGCAACAGTGGTTTTTGGTACTTTTTTACGTTTCTCAGGAATAAGTATTGAATTTCTTTGCAATAAGACTATTAAATAAATACAAAAGCTGTCCCGTAGTAACTGCGCTTTGTTTAAGAATACAACTCCACCTATTGATTAATGACCAAAGTAGGGTGGATACATAAATCATTGTCTATCCGCAGTACAAATTTGAACATTTTCCAATCACCGAATTCTTTATTTCAGGTCGTTTCCTAGCCACATGTTCCCTTAATTTTGACAAAACACCGCAGCAATATTCACTATTGATAGTAGTGCACATGGGAGTACGGAAGTGTGCATAGACCATTCTGCGGCAATTGAAAAAAACCATCAGCATCACTTTGACTGCATTGATTGATCGACGGATTTTCTTCCTCCGCGCCGAAACGGTCGTTTCCCACGTCGCACTTTTTTATTTCAAGTGAGGGTCATAATGATGAACCCAGCTCTCATCACACATTAAGGATATCGGGATCGGTTTCGATCATTTCGAGCTTCTCACGTCACACTCCGACTCGCTTGTCCAATTGTTTTCGAGACCATGCCGAACATACGCGCTTCATTTTTAAACGGTCATTTAAAATGCGATGCAAAGTGCTTTTTGGGAATATGGATTAACTTTTCGAAAGCACGGACTGAACGAAGCCAGTCTCGGCGATTAACCACTGCCCATTCTTCTTTATGAATAGCTGTCATCTCCTTCACTGTGTCACCAGCCGATAAACCACGACAAACGCAATAATAAATGACGAAGCGTTGTTCTTTTTTTGGGCCCGTACTGCAACGCGGGAAACTCGTAAGATATCGCGCAATGCACCTTCATAAACTGAACACCGTGCACTTACTCGCGAAGGGAACTCGTACGAATTTGTTGCTATGGTTACAGAATGAGCTGCCTTACACGTCTGTGTGATTTTCAACTTGTTTTGTCATTTCGTTTAGAAATACGAAGCGCAGTCTCAGTTACCACGGGTCAGCCTTTGAAAAAAGAATAAATTAAATTACCCAACGCGTGTTTTTGACGTAGTTTGTTCAATATGTTTGTAGCATCAAAGCCGGCATTATCGCATAGTTGTCTAGGAATGATTTCAAATGCTTTTGCAATCGCTCCGATTAATAACTGTTCTTTACCGGCGACGTTCCTCGAATAGTCTCGTAACGTTTTACTTAACTGCATTTCGATTGCACCACCGCCTAGCATACAAAAAACGAAATTATTGCGAAACCGTTATTATTATTATTCGTATAAAATAATGATAAATATGAAATTTTAAAAAAGCTTAAAAGGGTCTGTGGAAGCAGACGATAAATACTTTTTTGTTAATCGACAATTTTAGCTTCCGTTTCTTCTAAACATACAAACTATTCGAATAGGAGCATAGCTGGTGTAGTCTTTAACCGAAATCCGTAAAAATAGCAATCTATTACGTATAAAACTTATAAGTAAAAGAAAAATAATTACGTTTAAAACGAAACGTTATTTCAACGCTAACATCATACGATTACAGAATTTAAAATAGATCTGCAGTAAATAAGTATCGTGTCTTAATGAAAAATCGGCTAAAGACCGTACGTCGTTGATTTTAAAACACCGGAAACGTGACTCAGAGTTGGTCGTCTACACGAATTTAAATAAAGCTCGAATCAGCCTCAGTTAAAAATTCGCTTTAACAATTTTCACGGTGAATTAGATACGCAACATAATTGTGAATACTAAAAATCTTCACGATACAAAACTCTTTATACCAGCTTAGTTTCAACTATTTTTGCGGACTAGTCATATCAGTTACTACTAGAATCAAATAACCCGTTCTAATCCTTTAACCGATTTATTTGAATTACACAGAACCGAAAAGAGCTGGATGTTACAATACGCGGAAGAATTTTCAAAACAACTTAACTTTGCTTACAATTTCTGTAAAATTACTAACGATAAAACTAACACAGTATTATTATTATTATTATTATTATTATTATTATTATTATCTGTGCACATTAATGGAATAAATTTTTTAGGCACCATTTTGCGTCAATTATGATCTAAAAATTAACATGAATTATCCAGGAAAATCTGTTGAACGTGATCGGATTTTTGATAAAAAAAAATACTTTTTTATGTTTATATTTATCCGAGTGATGTTGTTATTCAGATATCATTTAAATTTTGTAATTAATAATTGTAAAGGCTGCTTTTTAACGGAAAAATAATTGCTGGGCCTAGAAATTTTTTTTACCAGACTGAACACTTCCACTGAGCAAATGTAGGCTTTTTAATGTTTAATATCTTCAGCCTGAAGTCTAGGAAATCATTTCCTTTGGTGTAGCCTGCAGGGCAAAATCGCAGCGCTAAATCAGATGAACAAGAGGTCAATCTGCAGTCCACGTCTACCAACTGAATCTCCAAAATTTTACCACAAAAAATTACCCTAAAATTTTGTTAATGATAAGACACGGTCTTGCACACATTTTGTTGCAATATTATTTAGTTTTCCTTTATGTAAAGCACTATTTCTGAGTTTCACGTTTGATTATTTTAACAACTCAAAATTAACTCTCCCACTTACAGCAACTATAAAAAAATACCATAAATTCAGTTTACAAAAATATCCGCCCACGTCGACACTCCCAATGTAATTATTCTTTCTCTGTAATTGTGACGTGTAGGATTTCCAATGATCAACAAGTACAGTTTTACTTGTTAATTCAACCGTTTAATTTAAACATGACTTGGTCAAAACGAGCAGATAAAAATTATGGCGTGTTTTTGCTTATACTAAGTACCATTTATACAATTCCGTTCGTTATTCGAGATTATCTTCATGCAAAACCTGCAAAAGACGTGACCTCGGTAAACCTTCGTATTATTATTTTTTTTTTTACGTTTGACATAAATTGCCAGCCTAGAATTTTCACAACACTTTCGATCAGATTAATTTGATTTTCTATAAACCTTACACAATAATTGTCCGTACTAACCGACATGGGCCGTTTCACCGTTGTTAACTGTGTTCAAGGCCAGAATGCGTTACACCTTTTCATTCACGCGAAGGGATTAAATTGTTTCAAATCTACTGGCAAAGTTTGTTGAAGATATCTTCGAAGTAATTATCAAATGTCTAGCACACACACACACGTTCATCTATCATGCACTTATATTTTCAATGTAACGAATAAAATGGCACATCGTAATAGGACACCTTCTAAAAGTTAAAATTGGCGCTAAATGGGAAAACATAAATACTTGCGGAACGAAGGAAAAAATGTTCATTATGCGCGCATTGATAAACCAAATATATACGGACGTTGTATATAGAACCAAGAGCAACCATAGGTAAAAGCATTATTTAAAAAGAAAATCATAAGATAGAATAAATACTATATAGTAAGAATCCGTACGAATGGCCTCCCTAAATGATAAACGAAAAATGTTCACATAGAACTTAATTGAAATCACAAAAAGTTTCCAATAGCGCCTAAATAAGCATACACGTAGTCGTAGTATGATTTTTTAAATTTAAAACGAAAAAAGGAAATCATTTTATAAAAAAGTTCAAGAGTAAACAGAGAAAAAGATTTTCGAAAAGAATATCATTCAATTATTAGGCAATTTTCAAACCACAAATCTACCTGTATGAACTTAGCACTTAGCAGGATGAATAATATTAATATACATATAACACGCAATCCATTTTTTAAATTATCGACAAACACAAAATCCCATTTAATATTATGCAGTTCATTCAATGGAAGTTTTAAAATAAAACAATTTGGTCGCAGTGACCGATTTAAAAATTTACAGCTTTATACGATACATTTTACTAAATTTTTTACATTTTGATGAAGTTTTAAATTCCAAAACAAATTCATTTAAAAATAAATTCCGAATGTTTATATTAAAACAAAAACGTTTTAAATTTGGGAATTTTTAATCGATATTTAAGATAAAAAGTATATCATTTATGTCAAACACTACTTACCAGCGACTATATAATCGTTTTTAATCATTCTCCGGACAATCATAATCGCATCGTGTAATGAACGTTCGGTTTCTTCTAAAAATTGTTCAGCTCCACCACGTAAAATGATGGTACATGTTTTAGCATTCGGGCATCCCGTGAATAAATTAAATCTGTCAAGGGCAAAAAATAGAACACCCATTTTAACAGTATATACAGTTTTATTTTTTAAATTACCATTATTTAGTTGGCTAAAATATGATACACCTCAGAAAAAAGAGGATAAAAAGTGTAACATTATCGCAAAGTTTCCTAAGCAACAATTTTATTATTGGCAATTATAGAACATTATATACGGAGAAGTTAAACGGCACAGTGTTCGGAATTGTGCACAATATCCTCTTCATTTGTTATTTTTAAATCTACAATCTGTAAAATTTTTAAAATAGGGAAAAAAAACGTTTTTCTAAAATGATTGTAAGATACACTAAAAACTTAAAAACTCGTATAACTGTGTATGACTACCAACCATCATTATCATGATCCTCTAATTTGGTTTAAATTGGTAAGTAGCTCAATTTATCAAATCAAAATCAAAATCTTCTGGATGCCATTTTTTTTATCTGTTTTATACTTCGTCCACCTGTGTTAGTTATTCATTATGATAGTCCATTCATACCTTCTTTAACTTTTTCAATAAAATTTATTGTTCTTTAGTTCTATCGATAATTTTTTTTTTTTATTATTATTTTTCTATCCATGATATTCTTTTTATTTTTCTCCAACATTAAGTTTTAAACGTATCCACTTGGTCTTGCATTCTTTTGTTCATATTTCACGTTTCCTATCTACAAAGTACTATGTTTCATACGGATGTTTCACTAAATTTTTTCTGTATTTCTCTATTATTTGTTAAATTAACAAGCATTTCCCGTTATTAACCGCCAATTTAGCCATTCCCATTCTTTCTATTGCATCCTGCTTGCATCTTCCATCTTCTGCTATATTCCTTAGATATTTTTGCCTTTTTATATATTCCATTATTTATCCATCTATTTGCCTTCTTTTTCAACTACCTGTTCCTCTCCAATATTTAAGAATGCCCTCTTATTGAATCCTCATCGAACCTCCTTTGGATTATTTCCTTCCATTAAGTTGCATATAATAAATTATCTTCTCAATGTCATGCTTAATTCGAAAGAAAAAACATCTATGTTCATGTAAATGAGATGAATAATGAATCTCCACTTTCTAAACTGGACAAGTAAATTCTGTGATTTAATTTTTATAAACTAAAAACTATTTTTATTTCGTCTTACTTATTTTCTCCCCTAGTTGCGCGAAAAAAAAAAAGCTTTCATCGTTGCACAGGATTATATTTTTAAATACTTTTCGAAATTCGAAAAAAAAAACAAAAAAAAAACGCAATTGTGAAATACCTTTCCCCGCCGACTTTTTTTTCTTCAAACAATTCGCATACTCCTAAAACCGAATCTTCTATATCGTGTATGGTAGTTAAGATAGCACCACCACATGCCTTCATAGTTCTTTGTAAATCTTCTTCTGGAACACGGCCGGCGCAAAACAAATCTCTGAAAAAACAAATTAAAGGTTTACACTTCATCTAATCATTTGCTTAATTACAGATACATACATACGAATTAATTAAAATTATAAAGGTATATAAAAGACTGAATTGCAATTTTTTATAAAAACAATTGTATATTTCCCGAACTGATCGATTTTTAAAACAACGAACATGTAATTGAAAATTTGTTTACTAACTGCAATTAATAGTCGAGACGAGTTAAATTATTTCTAAAACGTTTGTTTAATTAGAATTTTTACTTTAAAAAAAAAAAAAAAAAAAAAAAAAACATATTTAGACGTATTTAATAAACTTGATAGTGATTAGAATACTTTATTTTGAAAAAACTTCTCGTAATTTCTGAAATGTAGTAAAAATTTTTAGGATACACGTATTCCGGAATGTTTTTAGAATGACATTTTAAAATGTTTAACAGGTGGAATAAATATCGTCTATCGAATTAACAAAGAACGAAATGTGCTATTTATTTAGGCGAGCGAAGCGAGACTACTTATAGGTCATAATGAGCATTTCTTGTTCCAGCCATTATAAAAAAAACTACTAAACATTTGGACATGAAATTGAACATAATTATTTATATTCATGTCTAGATGTGCCATCAATCGTTATTAAAGAAAAAAAAAAAACTTGTATAAATAAAAAATATTATTTTTTATTTTCATACCTGTAAGTCCGAAGATGATAGAACATATTCCGTAAATTACGATGTTGCAATTAGAAAAAATAGTTATTTATTAAAAAACCTGCAACCAGCACATTATTGTTGTTGTACCTATGTAATTTCAATACAACTCTGCACTGTGCTAACTTTTTGTCGGAACTATTTACATTATACTATTTTTAATAAATAATTATTCTTTCAAATTGCAACATCGCAATTTACGGAATATGTTCGATCATTTTCGAATTTTGGAAAATGACTCCATCTGTGAAATACATTACTTACGTACACTTTTTAATCTTATTATAACGGAGAAAAAGCGTAATAATCATGATCTATTATCTTTAACAGTTCCAAAGCGAAATATCTTCAGCAATTAATCGGTAACTTTTATTTTTCAATTTTTAAAATATTTATGCAAAGAATGAAACTATTTTTATTAATAGCAGATTAATATTATCAGTAACCCGACTATTTAAAAACAAAACTATCACTTCCTTTACTAGTATTATATTTATTACCAACGGTCTGATAGGAAATATATTAGTAAAGGAGGTGACAGTTTTGTTTTTAAATAGTCGGGTTACTGATACTATTAATCTGCTTTTAATAAAAATATTTTCATTATACGTATGAATATTTTTATAATTGAAGAATAAAAAAAGTTACCGATTAATTACTGAATATATTTCACTTTGAAACTGCTGAAGATAATAACTAGATTATGTTTATTATGCTTTACATTTTTACTTATGATTTTTCGATGTAATTTTTTTTTAGTGATTTCTATATTTTTTGACCTATAAAATATAATTATTTTCCTTTTAGAAACATATATTTCACGGAACACGATTCGCGAGCCGTCACAAAGTTGTGCTTTTAGCTAGTATTAATATAACAACACAATACGGTAATTTTATACTACAGGAAATGTTTATTTTTGTAACCGTCATACTGATGTATAAAACTTAAGATGCCACGTATACTCAAATAAATGAAAACGTACGATTTATAATCTTTTTTTATGTTATTAATATTGTTAATCAAAAACCCAAAAAAACTGGTGTAAAAATATGTTTATTTGTTCCCTACATTTTCTGTGTTAAGCAAACAATATAACTAAGTTGAATATTTGCAATGTCAAAAAATCTTTCTTAAAAGATATCTAAAATAACAAAAAGAAACGTTTTTTTAAACAAATATAAAAAAATCTTTTTCAGTCAACTTTAAAAATATTCATTAACACCTCTATCTAAAGTAACAAATTTACGCATTTGAATTGCTTGATCCTATTGAGTGTCTGTCACAATTTCTGCATCCGTTATCTCTGGTACGTTCTATCAACCTCTTAAATTATCTTCTATTTATTGAAATTTTTTAGGCTCACTTCGTATGCTATATCACAAAGCCATGAAGATTTTCTCTTGCAGATTAATGCTTTATTTGAGAGCATCTTTTATAGAATTCGCCTAAAATTTTCCTTGATCTTTGTATAAGGCTAATTCACCACCATACCAGTAATCTTTCTATAATGTTGAAACTTCCGTGTAATACTTTTGGCAGTATTTTTTGATAGTTTAACCTTATTTTTAAGCGACAGAAAATTATTACAATTTTTTTTTTTTTTTTCTTTCTTGTAAGTATTATAGTATAGTAAAAATTGATACAATATTTTGAAAAATAGATCATAATTATACGGAAGCATTCAATTATAATAAAGCGCGCCTTCCATTGTCTATAGCTGTTTGACTAAAGGGAACTAGTTACTACTCGCCCAAACTTCACCAATTTTTGTTGAAAATTTGAAAAAAACTAGTAAAACATGAACTACCAAATATAAATATATTTTTGAAGAATCAATTTGTTCTATCTTTCTAGGCGTATATGATTCTTGAAATACCCAATAAGTAGTACGTGTGAAACACAATGTAAACGCTGGTCACGTTCACTGAACAATTTCACATGGCTGCTGTCACCGTTAACAAGGCTTTTAAAAATTGTTTTATATAAATTTTAACAGCTTGCGTAAAATGGCGGCTTAACTGCTAAACAAACTATAGTTAAAAATTGTAAAAAGATATTTCCACTTCTCGAGTACGCGATAAAAATTATTATTCTTTAATATCTGATACTATGGAATGAAAAGCAGTTACTTCATTTCTTTTTAATATATTATTAGAAAGAAAAAAAAAGATACTATATCTAACTTCGTCCGTGCTATTAAAACTAAATAAAAGAATTAAAGCTTGTAATAATTAAAAATGATGTAAAAGTAAATTTTTTACTTGCTCAATTTTGATCCATATAGATAAAGCACAGCGACATAATCGTGTACCATTTTAATATATATAAAATAAAGGAAAAAACGCAAATCACTAAAAAGACGACAACTTACCTATCTGCGAAATACTGCGTAGCAACGTCTCCAATTGCCAATTTAGACAAAACCACTTGAGCACCAGATAAATAAATTTTTTCTAATTTTTCGTACAAAATTTTCCATTCGGCATCTACTATTTTTTGATATTCCTGTAAACAAAATTAAAAAATACATATTTATATATACACCATAACCGCACTAATGGTTATGCTGATCTATATAAGCGAGGTCTCAATAGTTAATTAAACCACGAGCGAATAGTCCTGAAGACATATTTTACAAAATTATGTGTAGTTAAAATCTTCGGCACGGCACCAGTCATCTGATTACGGTATGAGATTAAAAACTAGATGCCTATACAAGCCTATAATAAAATAATCAAAACCATCAAAAATGCAAATATATCATAGCCATCCAATGGACCGGCAAGAATAAAAAAAATGTATTCCGTCAAGCGAAAAAAGATGCAAAATTTTAAGTTACTAATTCAACTCATTCTGAAAAGTGAAATATAAGCGAAACGTGGTTCCAAATAGATTAACGTCAATAGAAAAATTATCACGATAAGCCCATCTTAACCTACTACTGGGTGTAGACATTTCCCAAACATTTCAAACGACTCTTATCTTGTGCGGCTTGAATCAAATTAATTCCTGCCCATTTTACAACATCGTCCCGCCATCTAGTTATGGGCTCCGCTGCAATGTCCGTTTGGTTCATCTGTCGCCATCTTGTCTCGCTAACTGTCCTGCCCATTTCCATTTTAGCCTACCGATTCGCTCCACTGCATCTACCAATTTCGTCTGCTGCCTAATCCACGTAGTCGTCTTGCGGTCCTTGAGACCGATGTCGAGAATAATTCTTTCATGAGCCATTTGGGTTTTTCTAATTCTTTTAACTGTCCCTTTTGTAAGGCTCCATATTTCAACTCCATATGTCAGGACCGGCAACACACTTTGATTGTACAGCTTGGTTTTTAGGCTATTCGGTATTTCTTTATTCCTAAAAATGTTTTTTAACTTTCCGAATGCCACTCAGGCGAGCGATATTCTTCTTTTAATTTCCAGCTGCATTATGTTCATCTTATCCACCGTAATTTCCTGTCGCAAATATATGTATCTTCTTAAGCGCTCTATATTTTCGCTGTTTACCATTATCAACGCGTCTTCCTCCGTATTCATTATTTTTGTTTTTTGTACATTTAGTTTAAGTCCGATTTTCTCGAAATGTGCGTTAAGTTCTGTTAACATTACTTGTATTTCTTCTACACTATTCCCTATTAGGACTAAGTCATTAGCGAAACGTAGATGTGATTCAGTCTTTCTTGGTTTATTTTAATACCAATTAAGTTCCAGTTCAGTGTCCTAAAGACATTTCCCAAGGCTACAATAAACAATTTCGGCGATATAGTATCGCCTTCTCTTACGCCCCTCTTCAGTGGTTTATCATCCGTATTTTTCTAAAGCTTTATCTTCATCGACGCAGATTTATATATATTCCTAACGACATTAATATAATGCTCCTCGATTCCAAAGACATATAATGAATTTAGCACTGCCCATATTTCTACTGTATCGAAAGCTTTTTCATAGTCTACGAATGCCGCACATAATTTTAGATTATACTCTTCACAATTCTGTATTAACGTTCTAATGGTCAATACGTGATCGTTTGTGCTGAAACTCGATAAAAATCAGGCCTGCTCCCTCGGTTGATTAAGATTTATTATTTGTGTTATCCGATTCGCAATTATTCAAGTAAACAATTTATACATTTGTGATAAATGCTGACAGGTCTGTAATTATTTAAGGCAAGTGCATCTCTTTTTTTATGAATTAAAATAAATTCTGTGTGTCTCCATGCATCTGATATTTTGTTTTCTTTCCGACATAGATTAAATAAATCACATAACGATTCATCATTATATCTCCTTCATATATTATCATCCCTGCCAATATTCTGTCGGGGCCAGGTGCCTTATTCCTCTTCAGTGAATTGAGAGCATATCTGACCTCTTCTTTAATCATGGCGGGAATATCTGTGCCATTCATTTCATTACTATAGATGTTTCTTTGTTGTCCTTCTGGTGATACTTTGATGCTATATACATATATATATATATATATATATATCCGTAAAGTATCTCTCCACTTCATTTGTTATTTCTTTTTTTATCGTATATAATTGTACCATTGAAATTCTTTATCTTTATTAATATTCTTGTACCATATGTTGATGTTTTTTTAATTACTTTGGGACCCCTATTTCCGTCAATTGTCTTCTTTATTAGATGGGTGTTGAATTTACGAATATCATTTCTTTTTTCTTTCCTTAATAGTTTGTTCAATTCTGCCCACACAATTATAAAGTTCATTAATCAAGGGATAACAAAGAAGAATCGGAAAATTTTCAATTTTTTTCTGAGAAGACACAGTCAAAAAGACCAATGAATTTATTCTATAGCAGGTACCATTAATTAAAGACAAATAACATAACACAGTCGACTACAATTAAATAAAAAGTTCATACAATATCAAAAAGGGTTCGCAATGTCGGCGAAGCGAGGATCTGTTTATAAACCCTACAAAATTTCAACTGCAATTTGCAGAAAAGAATATAAAAATTTAATTCTATATTGTACAATATACTTACTTTCACAGAATTCACCCGGATTTCTGCGTTATCTCTTTCAGCTTTGAGTTCCAGTTCAACATTTAATAAAGCTATTTTCGGATTAATATATTTTTTCGGTTGCATTTCAAATCCAGCATAAGAAAAGGTTTTTTTGAAGGAAACTCCGCCAACTAACATGGAATCCTAAATAATGATAAAATTTATAATAAAAGATGAAATTCCGACATCCGGAGAAAATATTTTGTAGTTAATACCTAGTAAGATAAAAAATCATTCAATATTTTCAAAAAATGAAATTACAAAAACTTTTATTTTTAAAACCGGATTTCATTTGTATTCTTTCCAATTCACATATCATTCGAATAATTCTCAATATTTCTAATTTTTTCAATTTTTCTGCGTGACTTTAAAAACATTGATATTATAGAAGTTTTTAGCTTTCATTTTTTTTGTAATAAACGTGAATTAAATAAATTAGATTCAAACTTCATTTCATGAAAAAAATTAAAATCAAAACAGAATAAACACTACAAATTAATCAAAATGAAATGAATGCTCACTTTCAACTACCGTCTATTTCTATTAGTCACGAAATTTTCATTCTTCAGTGACACGTACGTTCAATTTTTACCTTAATTTCGATTCCTTAACATCTCCTTGATTAATAAAATTTTGCGTTTCTTTTTTTTACAGAAAGTAGTAATTCCAGCAAAAATACAAAGCATGTTAACGATAATATATCGTCGTGTAAATACATTAACCACAAATTGGCATTAATACATTTATCGGGGGAAAAAAAACTGTAATATAACTAGCACCAATTAATTTTATCATAATGTAAACATTTTGAAATAATTTTTACAACTAATAAAACATAACGCAAAACGCACCTCCAAAGAGCCACCCTGTACTTTTTTAATACCAATCATATTAACTGGTAACAAATCATCTAGCTGAAGAACTGCATCGACAACTATTTTTGAAAAGAATTCCTTCTGTTGATGGATTAATTTTGAACTAAGCGCGGTAGCTGCGCATTTTTCAAGCAATGTTCGATATTCGCCTTCTTTCTGTTTATTCGTGATCTATTTTCAAAAATAGTTAATAACTTCAGAATTAATTTTTACATAAATAAAATATAGCATTACACAACTGATTCCGCCGTGACGGAGTAGAATAATATCTTAAATTTCTACTTATAACCCCGATTATTCAACTTTAAGTAGAAAAAAAAAACATATATATTAAAATTACGGAAAGTGATGGTAGATGATATTAACAGCAAGAAAACGAAATATACAGCGTACAAAATCCGAGAAGACGGTATTTTTATGCTGGTGATACAAGGAAGAATTCCAGGAAAAACAAGAGAAAGAAAACCATTGCAGTTATATGATGATAGCTCAATTATAATTTTTAAATTTCCGGTTTATTCCCAGTTTTCCCGATTTCCTGATTACTAGAATTGTACAAAAAGAAGAATGGATTTTTTTTTGTTACTATTGATATTTCAGCGCCGCAGCATATTTTATATGAATAAAGCAGAACTTCGTAATTTATTTTGAGTAAAGTACAGTAAAAAATGAATTCATTTTTCACTTCAAATGATTTTTTCTTACTAAAAATATCGTTTTTGACTGTATTTACTTTTTTTCCCGGTTTTACAATAAAATTCGTGTTCGCCCTGAGTTAATGACAATAAACTCACCTGCCAATTCACTTCGCAAGACCCTGAAAGAAATCATCAAAGACGCTAGAAACCGTTGGATACAGATGAAGAAGGATGTACGCAATCTCCTGTAAAGGAGTAGAGACCACGACGACGGTAATCCACCTTTATTATTTTTCAGAAATTATTAAGATACAATATATATTTTTACAAAGATACGCACAAAATTAGGACCAATTTTTCCTCTTTATCTAACACATTCACCGGCCATACGCTATTCCAATATTATTCTATTTTTCTTTTTCTATTTACTCATCATTTATGTCCAGCACCGGTACTAATATAACCTAGTATCAATAAAACTAGTCTATGTATACACACCGGATTCCGTATAGGCTTAAAAGATACGCATCCAAAAAAAATAATGAATTTATCCATTTCATTCTACTGATCACAAAATGATAAAATATACCGCACTAAAAAAATTAAGCTAATTTAAACGGGCGTTGGGGCCTTGTTTAATATTATAACGTGCAGTTTAAAATTACTTTTATGTCATTTTATATTTTTTTTCAAAAAGCAAAAAAATGATTCAGCGATCTTTTTAATCGTGAAGTATTCTAACCTGCGCAGCCAATTCATCAATACGTTGTAAGGCCAATTCGCGAGCTTTACGGATTGCCTTAATGATAA
The DNA here is from genome assembly GCA_039619475.1 of Icerya purchasi. Lineage (NCBI taxonomy): Eukaryota > Metazoa > Arthropoda > Insecta > Hemiptera > Monophlebidae > Icerya > Icerya purchasi. The sequence continues at coordinate 216,969,753 of CM077115.1, forward strand.
AACACGGATGAACACCTTCTTCAACGTACATTTTTTCTTGTTTCAAGAATTCAGCTGCTAATAATACGACACTGGTTGTACCATCTCCAACCTACACGGTAAATAATGCAGATTTTACATTAATAATAAACTATTCATGAATACGCTCTCTAGAAGATTTTTACCACATTGTCCCCACGTTAATAAAATAATTCTTACTACATATATGCATCTATGAAATGAATTAATACGTTTACGAATTCATTAGGCAAAACGTTTTTTGTTTTAAATTATTATCGCACAATTAACGATAATAAAAAACATGTACATTATTCCAACCCGAATATGCAATGGTTTAAAAATAGCAACTTAAAAGCGGCACATAAAACTGAATAACTATTTATTGCTGAGAAGAACAAAAACAAATTAATAACTTATTTAGATCCCACGTTTCCAATTTGAAAGTAATATTAAGCAGATCAAATACTGAGCTGCGAGATTCTATATTAATATTACTTCGGTCTCTTGCCATTTAATCGGATATAACCAAATATATAGGTAATGCGGTAGCCTAGAAAAGGTGTTCGGCCATCGAACTGAAAAATACCAAGTTAAAATTTTGTCTCATTCCAAAAACTCAAATACTGCCAAGTTTACTTAGTTTAAAAAACTAACTAACAAAAAAATTGGAAAAAGTGCAACGGTCAGGTGAAAGAAACTGTTGCCTTATTCCCGTCAATATTATTTCGTTTTACTTTATAATTGAACATGTAAACGAATACAACTTTCTTTTTTTTTTTTTAAACAGAGTAATATTTGACATTTCATTCAACAATTTTTTTTTTTTATAAATGAAAATAGTTTTAAATTTAATAAAGACTAACCTACATTTTATTAGTGTATTAATTAACACTTTTAGAGGACATCACTCACCCATAGTTAATTACCCCCGCATTCGAAAAGTTATCACTTATTTAAACTGGAGATAAGTTTTTATTAAGACCAATCGAATTACAAAATACAAATAAAAAGCAATTAGAAAGAAATAATGTAAAAAAGAGCAACTATAATTTATATTTAAAACCCAGGTAGGCGTTATTTTTACTTGAAGAGACACGAATATAGGACAGAAAATTAGCATTACCATCCAGTGCAATACAACTATTAATTTTTTTTACATTACAAGAATTTAACAAGAAAAAATGCAATCAAGTAAAATTAACAACAATATCCAGTTATACGCAAACGTGCATAACCCGTGAAAAGATTACATTAAAAAATTTTAAATAATTTATTAAGAAATAAATACCGTTAATCATTTTAAATATACAAGTTTTAGGAATAAATAAACTGTAAGAACTTTTATAATACATTATCGTAATACACATTAAAAAATTATTATATTAAAGTTAATACTAAAAGTACCTCAGCATCTTGCGATTTAGCTATATCCACCAACATTTTTGCTGCAGGATGAACAACTTCCAAAAGTTTCATAATCGTAGCACCATCATTCGATATATTTGACTTGCCATTACTATCAACTAGCAATTTATCCATACCGCGAGGACCGAGAGTAGTCCTTATTGCTTCTGCAACGCTTTGACAAGCATTAATATTTGATATTAATTGCTGCTTTCCCTGAAGTTCCTCAGTTCCTTCTTTCAATAAAAGTATTTGGGGTTGCTGTAATAATTTAAAAACAATGTTTAAATTATGCACGAATAAAAGTAACAAATCCAAGAAATTTATTACCGATACTTACAAATAAAATTGAATTTTGTAACTGAATTTATATTAATTTTGGTGGGAACTTACACTGATTACGGTAAAGTAATAAACTAGTTTGCACAATTTAAAATAATTATGTCAAATGATGTATCATTGAACGAAACATTTTAAATTCACATAAATGTTAACTGTAAATTTGTAACAATAAAATTTATTCAAATCATTCAGGTGCTAGCAAGGGTAACACAATAACATACCAAAATAGAGAACTATTTAACACAAATTTATTAAAACAAATGAAATGCCTATAGCAACATTTAGAAACTGTAGAAACATAGTAACAGACAAATGACGAGCTACTGTTCAGAAAAAGATAATTTGATTAGATAAAATTATATGTACGAATAAAGCATCAGAAATTACTGACATCGAAAAATATGGTGTATTTCCAGATTTGACTCATTTTGCATTATTTATAAACATTAAACGTGAAAAATACTTGATATTAGATAAAATATACAATTTTACATATCTTAAGATACAATTAGTAAAAAAAAAAAAAAATGGTCTAATTGACGCATACGAACATTAAAACAATACTTTATCCTTCAGATACATCATTAAATAAATTTGTTCGTTTAAAAAAAGTTTTATTTATTTTTGTTAGCAAAAATATATTTTTGAAGCAATGAACAATTCAAAAAAGAAAAACATATTCGCTTGACTGATCAAGTAAAATTAATGAACGGTAGGTTAAATGAACAATATACGTGCACATAAAACTTCTAACGTATATTTCATTCATGTGTTCTTCAGTTTTTTCAAATCTACATATGTAACAATTCACTTTCGTATCTTTTCCATTTTCTTGCATTTTACACGTACATAATCATAAATAAAAAAATGATTAAACATCAAGTTCCCTTCATGCTAACAAAACAAAAAACATATGCTTCGTAAATTTTTCCTCAATGAGAAATTAGTGATGCTTTATTACTTTACTGTATATAAAATAAATTCAACTTTGAAAAATGATGAGATAATACTATTTTTGAACTTATAAGTGAAGATAACTGCAGCGTAATTTTAACACAGAATAGCATTTATATATAAGATCACCAATTAAATTTAGTATACTAAATTACTCACCATTTTTAATTTATAATATTTCTAATCAGTATCAGAAAAAAAGAATAATTCAACTACCGCTAAACAATATATAATTCTTTAACAATCGTTCTCATATATTTTTTTTTATTTTGCAAAGCATGGCACATGAATTGTTTTGTTAGCCAGCAGTTTTACACCTACGCAAAACATGAAACAGACGGTAAATTTATTTATAAAATAAAATTTAACATTAGCCATTAATTATATCTTATTTGTTTAATGTAAAAAGTATTTTATAAATTTTAAACCTAATGTATATATTCTAAAATTAAATATGAACATTATCCGGTAGATTTATAATATAAATGCCGGTTGCCGGCACTGTATGATTGTAATTTTTAGCGTTCCTCATTTATTGACAGAAGTTTTTTACACATCACATTAATTTATATTTATATTTATGTTATTTTAATTTTATTTATGGTATAAAATTTTCAAACTGGGCGTTGAAAAAATAACAATATTTACCTCAATATTAAATTATGAAATAGAAAGTAAATATTGAGTTAAGAAATTGTAAAATCAATACACCTACTCTAGTTATCAAATTAATTTGTTATAAATCGTTAATAAAAGAAGTTATCTAATTATAGTAAAATAGTAGTGCAGTTCAATTACAGAGATAATCTCCCCGCTCTAAGTTTTAAAAAATATTCTGAGTACAAATCACTTTTGAATTTTATTTATTTTTTTTTAATATTGTTTAATTTATGCATTTATACTTCATAACAGTAATCTTAAGCAAAAGATAAAACAGATCTATTAGTGCCTAATTATAAATTATCTTTAAAACTATTTTTAAATTTTTATAAGTACATTCACGCTAAATTTTACTGTAACGAAACTTTTTAAATTGGCAATGGATAAAATTTTTGATGTCCCTTAAAAAAAAAACCTAATTAAGAATTTTTAATTGATAAATTCTTATCCATTTATAACATTTTAAGTTTATAGACACCGAAAAACCAATAAAGCAACAGTTGTTATAATATTTAGATCTTTGTAAATTTTTGTATTCTAGTGTTACACAAAATATTTTGTCTGATACTGGGGCACAGAAAAATAAAAAATATCACCCTCAAATAATATTAAAAATAACCAGCAGCATGACCATTCACAATAAATAATTTAAAAATTACATTATTTTCTATCATATGTCGCAAATTTAATGGTAAAATATTTTAAAAATTTGTATTGAATAAGCAGTTCAACCAACTTTATAAGCAAGGGCGTCGCCAGCCGATGAGCCAGTCGAGGGCAAGATGAATTGCCGGTCGCCAGCGGAGGGAGGGGAGATAATAAAAAGAGGATATTAGTTATAGGAAAAACAAAATTTGTAAGTTGTAAAGGTTTAAACTAAACAAGAATAAAATCCCAATTAAAACATAATTTCGTGTGTTTCTGGCAAATTGTTCTACTTTATTATAAAAGTCCTCCAAATTGTCCTGACTACGCGCCTATGAAAGCTCATGGCCAGTTGATTAAAAAATTTCAAGTCTCCAGGGGGGGGGGCAACTGCCCCCTCTGGCGACGCCCATGTTTATAAGTACTACTGAATATGTAATCATTCATTTGTTTAATCATTATTAATTTATATCGTTAAATAACATATATTCAATTTTTTGTGCCAAATACCGTATGATGCCAAAGTTTTGCAAACTTCAACGTGGGATAAAATTTAATTCCTCCATTTCTTAAGAAAACGACTGCATGTACACTAATTAAATTTTTAATTTAACAAATTTTGTATTTATTTTTTGAAATTAAGAGGGCTCGCTCGTCACCATAGATATTTATTTGCACACTCAGCATTCCTATTCAAGTATGTCAATAATATTAATAAAAAGAATATACAATTAATTAAACAAATTCACAAATCATAAAAAACAGGTTCAATATCCTTTACAAATTTAAGATATATCTGTATAGCTTTTACTTGTGAATTGTTCCCTTTTATATATAACATGACATGCCGAGGAAAAAATGTTTTTTATGGGAACAATTAATCATATATTAGCAATTTAAAATATAAAAAATTAAATAGTTTTTAGCATAGAACATGCTTTAGCCTTGACCTAACTAGCACAAAACGTCACACTAAAGTGGAACGCCCTCGTTACGCGGGAGATAAATAAGAATATAGCCTTTTTTTGTAGTCGTCTTAAGTCAGTCATGTTCGGACCGTGATGGTTGTCGTTCATCGACGTCTATATGTAAATATTCTATGCATTACAATGTTGCATCTACAAAAAAAAAAAAAGATATAAAACTGTTGTCGAATGATTGAAAGAAATGTAATTACGTAGAAGTATTGAAAAATAGGGTTTTGATGAAATGTACGAAATAAAGAGAACAAAAACTTTTAATGAATGAAATAAAGCATTGAAATTACGCAGATCTATGGAAATGAAATAAAGAATGGAAATTGTGCAGATCTCTCAAAAAAACTTTCCAATGAAACTTGTCTTATGGGTTTACAGTCTTATACATTTACATATCCAGTCAGTCGTGTTCGGACCGTGCTCCGATGATGTTCGTTTGTCAATCTCAAGAAACCTGAAAATCGGTGATTATTTCGGTTCACGGAAGAAACCTTTGGATTACAACTCAAAACGAATCCAGCTCTACCAACTACTCGTGGAGGATCGTGTATCGTTTTGATGTTCGCTCGTCACATATGATGTTCGTTTGTCGATATCAAGAAACCAGAATGATAAAATTGATTCTAAAAATTACATAAGTTACTTTAGCTATCATAAATCCATATTATCCATTACACTTCTAAGGATCATGTGACACAAGAATAAATTTTTTTTTAAAATAAAATCATTAACATTATTACGTTCTTTCGAATTCAAGATGTTCATTATCGCATCTTCAATTTTAACATGTCGTACAGAAACGGCTGACAGTATCAGAGATATTAACAGACAGCAAACGGCTAAAGCATGTTCCAGGTTTTTTGAATTTTAGCCATAGGCAGAGACTATTGGAGAGTCCGAGGGTCTCCAACGGAAAAGCGCTCAGCGCCGATTTTTAATGTACTTTACTCAATAACAAATTACGAAATTTTTTTAGTGAAATTTTAATTAATTATAACAAAAACTTTAGTTCTGTTTTGAAATTTTCATCTTTTAATTAATGTACTAATGGATATACAAATTAACCAGTATTGTTCAAAATTCTCCCGGGGAATCATTTCTATGATATTTCTAAAAATTGATGGAGAAACACGTATTTAAAGACATACAGATACTGTTTATTAACGAACATAAATAATTTCAATTAATTTTTATTTCTTGCGCAGTTTTCATACACGTATTAAAAAAAAATGAATATATTAGAGGAAATTTTTTAAATATATTAATAGTATAATTGCATTAAGATATTCTCATTTCAGACAAGAACTATTTTGTTTTTATAATAAAAAGAAATGAATATTTTAAGGGTTTTTATTACATAAATTCTTTAGTTTGGTACCTAACAATACAGGGAAAAGAAAACTTTTTCCCAAAATGAAGTATTTTTTAAGTTTACAAAATTAAGATATAAAATTAACCAGGCGGCTATAATTTTACCGTGAGTTTTCAACTGTATATGTATGCAAGATGTATTATATTTGAAAATAACTGACATGTCTTTCACAAAAGATCTGCACTATTTTATGAGTTTAAAAAAATAGGGATTTATTTTAATACAATATTCGCGGGACAGAATTTTAAATAATTCTTTAAAAATATCCTTTAAATACATGTTATTTTAAATGAATTAAAAGCTGAATTTTCAAGTACGAATTATCAGGGAAGTGTTAAAAAAAAACAAAAAAACATCAACATGTATTGTTAGTTTAACTTCATTTTTTCTTTGTTTGCAAAGTATGCACTAAAAATGACACAGTAAATAGTGTATGTATGAAATTTCACGTTTTCTACCCTACATTTATATCAATATATTAAATTTTCTTTTACTAATTAAATTTATATTAAAAATACATTGAATTATAAATTTAAATATAACAATTATTATACTGAACACTTTTTTTCATATAAATATATATATATATACATCGGTTGCGCCCTATTATGTGAAGAGATTGTTTTCGGTATTGAAAGTACTTTAACGACACTAGACAATATGAAAATTGTCTAGTATCATTAAAGTACTTTCAATACCGAAAACAATCTCTTCACATAATAGGGCGCAACCGATATATACAGGGGAGAAGTGGGATGAATCGGACACTCGTTTTTTCTCGACTGTATGAGGCATTGGAAGGTTAAAATTTAGTACGAAGGCAAGCTATTGATGATATCTATCAAGCATTTCATCAACTGCGATATTCGTTTTTGTATAACCGAGATAATGCCAAAAAAAAAAAATTTGTTGATTTTTGAAAAAATTTCGTATATTGTGTGAAAACTTTGAAGACATATCAGGTAAGTTCTTTTTATTGAAGTATTATGAACAACCTGTCCCAATTTGGAGCCGTTCTTTCAAGGGGTTTCTGAAATAGACCAAATTTTTGAAAAAATGAGCCATGGGGATGAATCGGACAGACTGATTAACTCTATAATTCGCGATGTGCATTTAAAGATACACACATGAAATCTCGATAATGCCATGATTGGAGTACCAACAGGAAGCCTTGGTTTGTCTACTCCATCCGGCTGGATGACTAAAGAATCGTTTTTGGACGTTTTGAAACACTTTCAAAGGTATTCTAATTCTGAGCCAAATAATCGAACGATGTTATTTACTTATGGATAACTATTGTTCCCATACGATATACGAGGCTATTCGTTTTGCAGAAGAACACAATATTGTCCTTTTTACTTTTTCGCCACATTTAACTCATAAGATTCAACCATTGGATGTAGGATTGTACGGACCATTCAAGAAGGCAATGTCTTACACCGCCAACAAAGCAGCTGTAATTACTCTTGATGTTATTCCAAAAACTCAAAATCACCGTTCGAAGTTGTTTTTGTTCCAGTAAAAATAAAAAATTCATTCGAATATACTGGTTTATGGCCAGTAAACCATTTATGTCTTTCGAAACAAATAAAAAACTCTCTGGTCAACGAGAACAAAAATGCGACTGATGTGATGGAAGAAGTCACAGTACCAGAGTCTCCGGCGATTCCACCTCCAGAGAATGAGGCCCAAAGAGCAATTTTGAATTCATCTCCAGAGAATGCAACTGAACCAGAAACATTGAAGTCATCTCCAGAGAATGAGGCCACAACGGAAATTTTTAATTCAAGCTCGCGCGGACCTTCGAATAAATCTTCCCCCTAGTCATTCTTGAAAACAAAACGACCTCTCCGAAATGCCACAACAGGAACAAGAAAAATTCACTGGAAACTAGGAAAAAGTGCCGAGTTAACTTCAACTTCAGAGGTGGAGAAAGCTGCGAAACGCGCTCAAAAAGCTGCAGAATGTGCACAAGCCGAAATTGATTCGAAACCAAAAAATAAACTAAAAGCAAAAGGAAACCTCAATTTTCAATCCCAACCTAAAAAGAATTCAGATATATCAAACCAAGGCTTCACTGAAGATTTTAGCGACGTTAAAATTCGTGACCAGGTTGCGGTAAACTTTCAAATGAAACAACAGAAGAAATCTTGCCGCTACATTGCTCAAATAATTCGAGTTAAAAAAAAGCAAATTTATTGGGAACTTTCTTCGTTCAGCGTTCACTGAAAAACACACTGGATACATCTTTCAGTATCCTAATATTCGTGACAAGTATGCATTTTCTTACGATCAACAAAAAATACTTGAGGGGTGTTTTTATATTTAAAATCCACGCGACTCATTTATAATTTTTCATCGTTTTTTTGTTCAAAATGCATATAAAATATGATTTTTTAAGTTTTTTTTTTTTTTTGTAGAACATGTTGACTTTTTATCTTATAAGATTTGTATAAGCATTTATTGCAGATTGTTGAAGAAAAATACATTTCAAATGAAAAGAAGAAAAAAAAAAAAACTCGAAAAATCATATTTTATTTGCATTTTGTTATCCGAAAAATAAAAGTGTTGCAGTCAAAATGTAGCGCATTGTTCACACTACACAACGGTGCAAAAAGAAAGTTGATACGATTTACCATTACAGAGGAAATCGATCAAAACTAAAAAGTGTCCTACAACATTCACATGGTCTTAGGTTCGTTACCCAACACAAGCTTGAATATAATGTAATGCTATTAATTAAAAGTCAACTATATACTAACGTGAAAAACGTCGGTCAATAATGTTTGTTAACACCGTTTTTCAATTCTCGTAACTAACATTAGAAATAAACATATTGAGGTCTGTAGAATTTCTGGAGGTTCGAAAAATAAATGATTTTGTTCCAATTCCTTTTATTTATATAAAAAAAAAAAATGTTGCAAATGATGTTTTTTTTATTTTTTATTTGAAGAAAAATATTCTATTCCTAAAGAATTACGACAATAGTGACTATAGATAAACAAGAAAGAATAATTTTTTTGGTTTTCTTAAGGAATTTTTCAATACAGTTTGAAAGAAAAATGTACAACCTCATCTTTCGTGACAAATATATAAATTTTAACAAACCAAAATAGTAGGTGTTTTTTTGTTATTTAATAATCACATTGCAAAAAGCTATTATGTAACAACAAACTTATTCAAAAATTTAAAAAACGATGAACTTTTCGAGATGTCGTACTTTCTGGAGGAAATTATACAATTAATATGTTTACTCCGAATTTTCTGTGAATTTCAAACTATGATTGGCAGGCTTGTTTTCTTTGTGTAATATTATTACAAATACGTAAAAATTCTTGAAATAGGCAAAATAACATAAAATGACTAAAATATAAATTTATATGCACCAACATCCAAAATATGCATTTACATATATGCATTATTAAAGTGATATTTTAAGTCGCATAGTCAGCTGACAAATACGGAATTTAAAAGCTCCATTCTTATCATATTTATTACAATATTGACAAAAATATTTAAGGAAAATCAAAATTAATTGGCAAAATTAGGTTTAGTATATATGTACATATGCATATATATACGCAAAATATATCAAATCAATAACGGAGAATAGTATTTATTTTGCGCAGAAAATGTTGAAAAGATACTTATATTGATGAAACAGTCATTTTAAGAATCTTTACTAGAAAAAATGGGTTTAGCTATTGAAGTTCGAAGAAAGTTGCAGGTATTCATCATAAATAATTTTCGGACACAATTGTGTTAAAAAAATATATTTACTAATATATTTGTTTAACAAGAGTTGTGCCCAAAAATTATTTATAATGAATAACGATCACTGTGAAAATTTTAAACATTTAATAAAGTTACAGGTAATTGATGAAAAGATCTTAATAAAAATCCTCTTTCTGATGGCGCCTAAACATAGGGTATCCTTTCAAAGTACCCAGATAAAAATTATTTTAAGGATATTCGAATTATATATTTTTTGAATGTTTTACCACAGTAAATTTATGTAAATTGTCAATGTCTTGAAAGTTAATGAAACTGTTGAGGTATATTAAAAACTTACCAATATTATTTTCAATAGATTCGTAATTTTAGGTTCATGAATAAAATCTAATCTAAACACATAGTTTCTCAGACAGTATTCATAAAAGCAACATATTTTAAACAATTACTTAGAAATACACGCGAAAATGCGCAGCTTACTTTATGACTATTACAGAAAAAATTCTCAACTTTTTTTTTCATGATTTCTTTAAGAACATATGTGGAAAGTTGTCTATATCGTTAACAGCTCAAAATAATGTACACCAAATTGTAAGAAATAGCCCAAATGATGACTACATATCCAGTTGTAACTATCTCCTACAAATGTCTGTTGATAACTTTTTTGTTGACATTTATAAATACATACAAAATACATCCATTAATCAAAAAAATGTACTCAATATTCTTCTTTAATTGATATTAAGGACGGCAAAAATGTAGCCACAATTAAAAAGAAACATTTTGAAATTTCCTCTTTGAAACATTTTAAAATACATACTGAAAAAATTTCGGACTCGCGCTGGAATTATTACAGAAAGGTGCGGTATTTTCTACAAGAAATTTTTATAATAACAGTTATTATCTAATGTAATATGTTTGAAATTTATATATATATATATATATATATATAGTATTCCAGTTTTGCTAAGATTCCATTGTTGAATTTAACCCATACATAAATAAACTAAATTTAGAATGTCTAAAGGAAAGGTATAGTAATTTTTAAGCGCGCTTCTTGTAATTTTAAAGCTTTTAACTAATTTCAGATACACGTCATCTATAAAACAGTCAAAGATTTCAATTCACTATATTAACAATAGTCAAAGAGGATTTGATATATTCTCATCATTAAAACTATTAAGAATAAAACTACTTTCAATTTACTGCCTATTATCCTAAACTAACAAATATAAAAAATGATAAGTAAAAAAAATAATTTTAACACGAATTGTTAGACATGTCTTGGATTGTAAGGTTTAAAAAAATAAAGAAAAAAGATATTGTATATTTGATTAAAAAGAAACAAAAACGTTTATTACGATCAGATGATTAATTCGGGACATGTTAGCAGTCCTTTTTATGTTTAATATACATACATGTTATATTTCTTTAATTTCTATTAGATTTAAAATTTGTAGGTTTATGACAATATAGTCTTTTCCACTTTTCTCAGTTCCACCTTCTTTGACAATTATCATCAAAACATTTTGAAATTAACTTAAAATAAGTGCAGTGAGTACCCACACATGGTTTTTTTCTTAATTTTTATTGTAAAATGTGGTTGTTAGTCTCTACCATGGCAAACAAGTAAAGAAAATAAAATGTTTTTTAAATATTTACCATTTCATTTTGAGAAAATAAACGATTTTTTTTATACATTAAACTTAAAAATAATATAACATAATATATGAATTACACCATTAAATTTCAAACAAAGTCTTTCACATTATTTCATTAGGCAGTACAATGTAGTCTGATTCCAGAACAGATAGATCCGGCAGAATGTCAAAAACTTCATACCGTTTTTGTTTCTGTTTATAAGAATCATTTTCAAATAAAAATTCATCACCTAACCAAGACGGTGTTACATACACATCGGTTGCATCAACCTTACCTAAATAAAAGATCAAAAAATAATAAATAAAATATATATATGAATATATATAACCAATTTTAAAACATTATATTATTATAACATATTTATGTAAACTAAACTACATTGAGAATAAATTCTAAACACACAACAATTTAATTTGCTACGGGGATAGAATTTTAATAATTTGCAACTATGAAAAATAAATTTAGAGGAGTCTGCAAAGAACGATGATCAGGCAGACGAGGAAGAAAAGTTTATTTATAACTCACTTTCATTTCAGAAATATTTTAAGTGTAGAGTTTCATTTGGTTGGAACAAAAAATATGAGAACTATAAATAATTTTAATTACCGAGTAAAATTGTCGGATACCGGTTTAAAGCGTAGCCATCTTATTCAGATTAAAAACAGATCCCGATTAGGCTATGAACAGATACAATAGTGAAACTAATTAAGTATCTGAAATGTATAAAATGTACAAAACAAAAATTCACAGCTTTATTCGATCGGTGAATGTAATGTATCAAGAAGAACTACTTATAGAGTGTAAGATTCACTAGTAATAGAGCACTCATGTAAATCATTAGAATTTAAAATTAGTATTCACAGATTATTATTAAAAATAATATAAATCAGCAAAATATGATTTGTTTTTATTATTGCAGATTAAAAACTAAATTTTTTTTATATTAAAAATTCTATGTTTTTCCATTGTTTTCTGCCAATAACTTGGTTGCATTTATTTTCATTAATTTTCTTTTGCTTCTACTGTACCCTTTTTTTTTTTTTTTTTTTGTTTTAAACATAAAATAATAATAATATTATTTTATATATTATCTTTTAGGCGCGCCAGCGGCTTGACCCAACAACTACAGAAATTATGGAAAGGGTTAAATATAGAGACGATTAGAAGTAGAGCTTAGGAAAGATTGAAGTACAGGAATTATATCTGGAGATGGAAAGGAAAGAACAAAGCAAGAACTATAAGGAGCAGGAAGACCCAGTGTTAAGATTTTGGAGTACAAAGCAGAGCGTTTAGAATCAAGGGCGGGGCATTTAAAGAAGATGTGGTCCGCATCACATATGCGAGTAGAGATGGAACAACGAAAGGGACAATTGGGAGAGGAGGACGGGGAAAAATGAAAACGTGAAGAGGGCAGAAGGAAATGATTAAAACGCAGTCTGATTAAGGAAACAATCGCGGAGCGTTGATAAGAAGAGGGTTGAAACCATGGCTAAGAACAGGGAACCGGCTGAATTTGGAGGTAATGAGAGGCGGGATTAGAAAATAAAGAAGGATAGATGTTCGACCATAGGAGGAAAGAAGGAGAATGTCCGAGGCAGGAAAATTGCAGAGCAAAGGATTATCGCGGGCGGCCGAACAGGTTAAAAAATCCGCTGTACCTTATTTATTACCATTTTTTAAAAATTGAATGTCAAAATTATACATTATTGCAGTATTTATATTAAAAGTCCTGTGTTAAAAAACTGACGTTAGAAAAAGATAAGATATAATGGATGGAAAAAAATGCTACACATGACATAAAATTATATTCATAAAGCTCTTGAAAAATGTTACTTAATTTTCACTAATCCCCAACCAAAACAAAAGCTTTAATTATTTACATTTTATTTATCAATTAATTTCGAAAAATGTTCTACAATTCAATAATCTGATATTTCTATTAACTAAGAAATTATTTTAATCATTATCTGTGTCATGCAAATGTCCATAATATATAATTTCAATTCGACATTAATTTAATTTAAAATTAACTTAGGATCTTTCCAACTCTTACCAAGTCAAATATAAATAAAATAATTTATTTAAATAATTCACGTTTTTGTTTATTATACTTTAATTATTTCAAACTTAAAAATAACAAAAATCTAAAAAATTAGATCTACGAAAATTAACTATCACTTACTTTTCTTTTAGTTAAAAAATAAATACATAAATAAATAAAATGGTCCAATAATTTGAAATATTAATTAATTAAATTTAGAAGAAGAAAATATATTTACCATTATTTACCAATACACACGAATACAGAAATATGTATATATTTACCCGCATTAAAAATTATTCTTTAATCAGATATTTCCAAAAAAAAAAATAAAAATAAATAAAATACATACATGTGTACTCGTTTAGAATTTTAATTGTTTAACAGCATAACATTCAATCAGTACTGTAACATAACGAACATCTTCGTTGGATTGTATATAAAAATAATTTACTTACTATCTGGTTAATTGTGAAAATAATAGATTATTAATTTTTAGTTTAATAGAAAAGACTCTCTATCGTGAAAATAAACATGAACTGAAATTCTATACTTTACAAATCATTTCTTATCGTGTTGAATTTTTTTGAATGTTACGATTTTAAAAAATTGAGAGAATTCATCAATAGCCAATATGCAATGTCAATAAAACAATATATCCGCACTTCATTAATAATTAAATATTTCAAGCATAAAAATATATTTCATTAGAATTTGGGAGTTACAAGTTTTCTTTTTTAGAAATATAAAATTTGAAATCACTAGATATATTTTTAAACAAAAAGCCAGCTTCTGGAGCGAGTTGATGTAGTAGTGATGTTATTTAAGTAGGATCGGGTTCGAATGCCACTACTGCACATTGAAAATACAAATAAATTCTTTTTGAGCTAGGTTAATCTCCATAGTTGACGAGCACAAAAAATAATTTAAAAGAAAAGAAAAACTTTTAAACAAAATGTATTACAAAGAAGATAAAATTACGATACATAGGAAAATTCGCTTCATTCGTCCTAAGAATTATTCAAATCCCATATTTTTAAAGTGTCTTCATAGTTTTTTATAACAATAAACTTGTGCGACTTATATTTTTTTAATACAATCATAAATAATACATTTTAATCTAGAAATATACCGAATAAACTAAAAATACAAGAAATTTGAAGATAACATTGCAGACTACAGCAATTACAGACCAACAGCTAAACAAATAACGAGAAAAATGATAGAACGCCACATAGGCAATCACTTTAAAAAATGCATAATAAAACATAATATAAATGATGACCATCTATTGCTGCCCTATTCAATGAACTCTTGGAATATGTTAGTAGACAATTAGCTAATCGTAATCCCAACGTTTAGTTTTGTTTATTGATCTCCCTAAAGCCCTTGATTATGTTAAGACATAATTATTTTAAAAAAAGAATTAGAAGATACTGTCTAAAGAAAAGTATTAAATTGGCTTGAAAAATATTTGTTTAAAAAAATCGAGATTGTAAGAATAACGAAATTTCTTTCAAACTATTCTAGAAGTATCGTATATGTAAGAAACATATATAAATTGATAAAATTCTTCAAAAATTTTCGCTCATGATGACGATACAGCTTCTGTTATATTAAACAGAAACTTATAAAAAAGGGAAATAAATATAAATAGATCTAAATGAATTACATAAATAGCTGTGTAACAAGACATAAAATTAGAACTTTGGTAAATCAAAATTACTACGCATTAAGCCCAGTAATCATTATAAAAGTTATACAATCAACTTGAAGAGTCGTCATCGAAATTTCAATTATAATTAGTTTAATACTGATTGCCAATGTGATGCAACTGAAGTAGTCAGTAGTTACAAATATTTTAGGGATTAAGGCTGACGATATCTTTAACTGACGTAATCATATTCATTTACTATCAAAAAGATTACGAAGAGCTCTACTCCCTTTATTGTATAGGGCGATTTCTTAATTCCGACCGAATGTGTTTCATGACTTCATTTAAATTGAATTAATTTAGCCGGACAAGAAAAACAAGAATAGGCGTATACAATCGAACAAAATTCATTCACAAAATACCGAATATAAAATAACACTCAAATATAATATTTCACCGTCTGGGACAAATATAGATTTTACATTAACAAAAAAAATAATTAAATAAGAAAACATTTGTTAAGGAAAGAAACAAAACATCATGTAACAAGCGACATATTTGAGAATACGTAATCCAAAATGAATTAAAATTAAATAAAGACGGCCACTCACTAAATTACCAAATATTAGCCTCAATTCTAAATAACTTGTCTAATTATTTAAAAAACTGTATATGTTTAAAAAAATAACAATAAAATGAAATTATCTGCAACGAAAAATCGGATTATAAAAAATTTCTAATTAACTAATAATTAGAAATTCTTACAGAAATACCGAGTACTATCTAAATTTAAATATATATATATATATTTTTTTTTCTTTTTTTTGCGGTATATTATTAATCTAACATGTATTACACTCCTTTTGAATTAAACTATATATATTTCCTTTTTGAAAGTTAAATAGCAAATAAAATATGTGTAAGTTATTTGTAAATACTACAAATCTTATTTCTTATGTTCATATTATTTTTTTAGATACATGTTACCTTATTATATTAATAAAAAGTGGAATTACGTGTTATTTTTTCGGAAGCTACCGAAAAGCGGCTGTATGTTTCATATATAAATATACGCGCATACATATATAAACAAAAGCAAAACTGAATAGGTATTATACCAACTAGGCATTTCGTTATTTTTTGAAATTAGACAGGAATTAATCTGACTTCGCTTTTTTAAAAGTAGAAAAGGTTCTATAGATCAGCTTATTCAGTTACTCATTGATTTATTAATAAAGATAAATGTTTTTGCAGCTTTTAGTTTTTCTTTTTTTTATTTTTTGCAATGTAATTTCACTTATATGAACATTTATTACACTCTTTTTCCAAATTAAATTCGATTATTTAAGGACAACTTTTTACATTATTTTAACAAAGAATCCAATGAGCCAAGAAAAAACTACGAATTAAGCAAATTCCAACATAGTAGATTAAAAAACTGATCGTTTTATGTTGTATTAGCACACTGATGCTTCTAAATATGAGTATATGTTTCTCTTTATTAGTTGCACTGCTATAAAAACATATTTTTTGAGTAATAAACGAAATTTCTAGCCATCTTAAGAGGGTTTGATCTCTCGTTTTTACACTTTTACCTCTCTTATACAAAACATGTTTTTTTTTATTATTTTTTCAAATACTTAAATAATTATAAATTTATTTTTATTATTTTTATCTTAAAACCACTATTCATTGACTGTATATAAAACAAAAACGTATATCAAAAAGTAAAACGTAATTTTTCATTTTTAAATTATCTATTTCGGCATAATTCAATATATTCATTAAATATATTTAGTGCAATTAGTGTAATCGTCGGGTTTTTTTCTACATTCTTACGTATTTAAAATCTCAAAAAAAAAAAAAAAAAGAAGCGTTGATTACTTTATTTTTAGTATTTAAAAATCAGTTAGATGCACCGGAACTAAATGATCGTCTTCATTATTTTTTCTCCGTTCTTGTATGTCTAAGCATCATCCGTTCAGTTAATTTATATTACTTATAAATACAAGACCATTTTCACAAAATTAAAAGGTAAATTAAAAAAAGAAAAAAAATTTTTTTTTTTGCTTTTTCAATATAATTTATGCTGGAATTCTTACGAAATGTACTTAATTTTAATACACTTTCGATATTGTGTAATTCTGGAGTTCAAATTAAAATATTCACGCATAAACATATGACTTTTATCTCTTTTCTTTAAAGTTTTTTGGTTACGAAAAGTGTGATTGTTTTATCACAACTTTTTTTTATTGACAAACTGTGTAATACTGAGAGTAAACCGAGAATTCTTGATGCTTTCTCTGATCACATTTGACGAGAAATTAGAAAATAAAAAGATACATATTTACCGAAAATTTATGAATCATACACATGTTTGAATTAAACATTACTTTCATCTTTTAAATGTGTTTTTCAAACATTCAGGATGTAAAAATAAGTTTAAATTTCATCCCATGTAAATTCAGAAGATTAGTTTGTACTAAAAAGTTAGTTAAAATGAGCTTTCTCCTACATTTAAAAAAAATTGAAGTATTACAATTAAAATGTATACTTTATCTGAAAAAATAAATTAAATTGAAGATCACCATGGGTTTGAAATTGTCATTGTGTTAAAAAATCCGTTTTTTTGCTAATTCTTCCCGACCTGAAATAACCAGGTTCTAGAAAAATCTGAGAAAGTAAAGATGTGCTCCAAGGGAAAAATCCTTTTCAGATCCATGAGGCTTAATGTATTGTGAAAGGTTGAATTCCACACAATCCATGATAATTTATCAACGAACAGGAATCTTTATCATGATTTGGATAAAATCCAAAAATTGCGATAATCTTGTAATTATAAAGTTTAAAATATGAAACTCAAACTCGTTAATAATTTCGATAATCCAGGCAGGAAATTTAAATATGAAAATTTAAAAAAAAGAAGAAAGGAACCGGTTTTTCTATTACAAAATGTGACTTTTCCAGAAAGTTTATTAGAAAATGAATGCCTTACAACAGGTTGCAAAAAAAAAAAAAAAAACTTTTCGAATAGATGCTATAAATAGACTAATTTATAATGTACGCATTTTCACGAATTCATTTTATGATTTTATCGAACTCGTATGGGAAATAAATTTACACGCAGACTTTAGAAACTGATGATAATAATAGAATATGTAACTAGAACAGTAACGTCTCAATTAAATAATTTCACATGTAAAATCTTCCATCGCGTTAGACACTGAATATATAATTTAGATTCGTTATCGTCTAGATATAAACACAATTTAATGATAAAAAAGAAGGTAAATACGAAGTGAAGATTATCAACACTGATTACTCTGAAACACGAAAATTGGAGAAATGAAGTGATAAAACAATTAATTTACTCGGGGGGCTCGATCGCGAAAAAGAATCAAGGGCTACCTAATCAAGTTGTTCAAAGATTGAGTGGATATGGAATAGCACATAAATTAATAGGAATAATATAATGCGTCCATTCAGTCGCCATGTCTCATTGCAAAAACTAGACCATTTGATGACATAGTAAATAACATGAAAATGCATTAGACCGAATAAAAAGCTAGCCATCCTACTCGTATTTCATAAATTTGTCATTTAACATACTTATAGAATTTAATTTCTTTATTTTTTTTTTTCGATTTTTATCTTTTCCTCTTTCTCCTACACAGCTTTTTTTTTCTTTTTTATATCAAAGACCTGTTATTATAAAACAAGTGATTAATTTTGATGTTTCTACTCTTCCCATTTATTAATGTTACTTCATATCTTCTATTTTTATATGTGCGAATAAAACCGTTATCTTCATTAAAAAATGAAACAAAGGAATCTACAAAAAATTCTCACGCACACAATATTACCTAAAATGAGAAAATTTTCTAAAATAAAATTTGAAATGTTTCAAAATAACTTAAATTTACACGTATGAACGGAGATAAATAAACGAACGATAAATTAATTAGGAATAATATTACCATTTTCAGAACTGACATGATCGCTATTTTTATCTTCACTGCTCGAAGCATAGACTACATTTAAATTCTAAAACAACAAACAAAAATGCCTTTAATTGTGATAAGTGAACGGGTTAGTTTAAATCAATTACTAGAGTTCTAAATAATTAAATTTCTAATATTCTAAATTTATTATGTTTGCTGTTAAATTAACTATTACGTTTTGTTTTGCTAAGAACGTAAAATATAAATAAAATATATATATACATTTTAATCATACTAAAAACTAATTTTTTTTCTATACGGCTATAGTTTATGTTACAATTTTGGTTATTATACTTGATTTCCTAATTTCATCAATCTTATTTTAATAATTACAAAAAATTTTTAAAGAAATAATTAAATATTTGATCTATCCGTCATTTAATTATCATATTTACATTACACGGAAGTAGTATGCACCATTCCAAATGAAAACAAATGATGAATTTTTAAATTTAAGCGGACAAGTGATTTATATTACGAAAAAACATAAAAAAGGGACAACAGTAAGTTTAGCAAACAAATGCAGATTCAATGAAGTATTCGGTTACAAAAGAACATAAAGAATTCAGGATAGCTTTTTTCCCCTTTGTACTGTTTTATTATTTACTAGATAATATTTATGTTATCACTAACGTGCAATTACTGCGAGTTTCATCATATCGTTGAAATAAAAAATAAAAATAAAGCCTACATGCGAGAAAAGGAATTTGAAAAATAAATGGTAATTTAATCATTTTTACAATATTCGATAGAAATAAATTATTTCAATCGAACTGCATTCCCCTTAAATGTATTCGGAATTTATTCGGAATTTATACCACGTTGAAAATTCAAAAAATATACTGTTAATTTTTTTTTAGATAAATTATCTCGCACGCTCTTATTATAATTTTTCTAATTCTTACGCATATGTTATATTATCGATTTTTTTACGATAAACGATTTCGTTTATCGTAACTGAGATTATTTCTGATCATTTTTTTACACTATTGCGAAAGCTTCGGCACGGAATTCTGAAAGTTCTATCGACATTTATTCTACATACGTGTATACGTAACTTGACTATTCTCTGCGTTATTTATACCACGTTTTAAAATCTATTCAAATGCCTCCTATTTGTAGAAGACAAATTACCTAAGGCAGGTTTAATGTGAATTTAAATAATTCAAAAAACATCTGAAATATACTCCTAAATAAGTTTATTCCATCCTTATTCTACAAAAGAACAGAATGATAAATTCTCTTTGTTCGTAAAAAAATATTTTAAAGTTTTGTGATATTGAAATTGGTAAAGTCAATATCGAAAAACGGATTGAAGAGTATAATGCGATTTAAATAGAAGTATCTGAAATAAAATATTGTCAGTGTAATTAAAAACACATTAGTTATCAAGCGAACAAATTATCAACGGAAAAATTTGTATTCCAATATGTGCCCTATGTTGAAAATATACCGGTGTTTTTCCATTTCAAAATCTTTTAAAGAAAAAACGATTTAGTGCGTTAAAGCTATTAAATTATCTGAAGAACAACATAGCAGAATAATTTCATAAATGTTTTTAATTTGTAACTGTAATTAAGGTTATTAATTAGAAACATTTATAAAGTGTACAATCACAGTTACGGAGGAAATCAAACATAATAGCAGAATAATGACTGAATTGACTTTTACAGAATGATATCTTCTTAAGATCAGAAATTTCATAAAAATTTTCTAAGAAAGTACATTTTATTTTCTAATTTTAGATTTAATCTTATACAGCTATTTCGTTGTATTTTACGTTTTATGTTGACTTCGTTATTTAAGATCTATTCTAAATTTCCGAAATAACAATTAACGGAATTTAGTAAGAGCAGTTTTGCTAGTTTCAGCGAAGTTTAGTGCAGTTATCCCGGGTTATCCGAGTAATACCGGGTGGTTTAGCGCTGAGCAGTCCTTCGGAACGTATTTGCTGTAAGTCGCGATGGAAGTGCGTGTTAGTGGCAGTGCCCCTGTGCCGTGCAAGTGGGATAACACACCACGATCGACGATCATGCGTAGGTACAGACACAGAGAAGTGTATCATCGTCGAAGGAAATGATGAGTTGGTTAGTCGTTCGTTCGTTCGTTTTTTGTTTTAGGGCAGTCGGTCAAAAATATAACACAATAGTCGTCGGAATATACACAGTTTTCTTTTAGACATTTTGACAGTAGAAAATAAACGATAAAAAAAAAAGTATTTTTTTACTTAAAGATTTTTTAAAATTCTGGTTATTTTGGCCCAGGTGCCCGAAATAGTTAAAATCTGCTCGAAGAGCTAGGTTGTATGGAACTCTGCGGATCATTCATTAGGAAGGATCACCCCATTCTACCTGAGAGAAACATTCAGCATTTAAATGATAGATGAAATAGTAAGTTCGTTGGAAGGACAATAGCCGATCGAAATATATATATGTTATATATATATATATATCGTCGTCGTCGATCTCACTCGATTTCGAGTATGAGTTATCTTCTAATTCGGAGAAGAATTAGGGGATAGATAGCTGCGCAACAGATAAGCACTTAAGCAGGAGCGCAGCCTAGCTTTCGTGCTGCCGACAACGTGAGAAAGGTACCAATGGCGAGGGGCCTTTACTCACGTATGCGACGCTAACTCACTCGCACGACTACAGTTGGAACTGACTATAGTCGCTTGTTATCGCGCTACAGATGCAGACCAACTGTGTCTAAACTGCTGTGTACTAAACTAGCGCCGCATATTTTTGTCATCGCCCGGTATCGAACCCGAGACCTCCGGATCGGAAATATATATATATATATATATATATATATTAATCACAACGTAATCCTTAGGCTGGCCCTCATTTGAAAAAATAGCCCAATTTTATGCTACGAATGTTACTTTTTTTTGTGTCCATGCCGGAAAGAACGATTGAAAATCTCGATCATTTTATACAAAGTGTGGAAGAGAAAGAGATAAGCAAGAGGGGTCAAGGGGCAGAGCCCCTTGCAAGACCAAAGTGATCGAGTTTATACATATATATGTAAATATATAAATAAAAGTTTCATTCGTTTTCTTCAGTTTATATGATGATAGTCAGCTATCGCTCTCGGTTACGTTTTGAAATTAAGGATTTACTCGCCGTGTTATCTTTAGCGGTTTGTTGACGAATTATTAATTTACGGTTTCACGCATTGAATTCCACTTGTTTTGGATTGAAGTCGTTATAAATTGATTAACGGGCATTTTCCCGAAGGACAATTCCTCAAACAAAAAATATCCCGAAAAAATATTTTCCCGAATTCTTTTTCTCGAAACCAATTCCCCGAAAAAATATTTATCCGAATATGAGTTATATTTACGTTTCCATGGAATGTGATAAAAGGTGATACACTTCATTGCAGATATTGGCCACGTGAACGAAAAGTGCACGAACACGGCGTACATAAACGAAGCCATCTACAAACAATTTTCGTCATGTTCGTGCAAGTACGGAACACCAGTCAGCAGGAATCATCGCACTAATAATGCAAGCAAGGGCTGGCGTAACGGATTTCGGGTGGTAATCGGTAAATACCACCCAGATCTGTATTCTGCCTTGAAGGAATTTAAGATGGAATAAGTGGACACGGAAACCGCTAAAACAGAACTTTGACTAGGACGGCAAGTGAAAGCAGTTCCAAAATGATAATCAACATTCGCAGATGCAGGCTATAGCGATCAAATATGACGAGTACAAGCAGACAGACACTGTACTTGACTATTTGCGTATCATTGAACACAATAGTGTACTTACATAATAAAATAATGTGTTTTCATTCGGCGTTTTGTTAATTCAGGGTAATGGATTTTAAAAAAAATTTATTCGGGGGATTGTCTTTCGCAATAATGGATTCCGGAAAGTAGCCGGGAATTTTATGAATTTTGTTGTTGAATCTTTTTTTTTTCTAGTCGCGCGTAATTGAATAAAATAATATTTCTTTTTTGACATGAATATGTCGCATGGCTGGGGGTCATTCCGAATATTTGTCCGTCCCACGAAATGTCACACCAAGACACGTCACACGAAATGTTACCGTGACATTATCGCATATATATAATTATACCCCCATATACATACATACATATACACACGCACATATATAAATAATACTTTTTTTGCGTTTCCATGTTATTAAATATAGTCTTTACACGCTTCTCCCTATAGTGGGATTTACCTGCATAGTAATAAGAAGTTTAATATATTATATTTCTAAAAACGAAAACCACCACTGAACGCAAACGTGAATTGCAGAAACGAAAACGGGACGATGAACTGTGCAATAGCGAAGAATTTGTCACATTTATACGTGATACGTCTTTTGGTTCGAAAACGACAGATGCAGAAAAGTTTGAAGCGTTTCTCAATCGCCCAACGTGCATTCTTCAGATAACAGTTCATATTTTGTGTTGTCGTGCTGCAAATTACTTTCGCTATCGGAGACATGGATCGAAAATAATGAATTAATCGAAATACCAGCTTTCTGCATAGTATCGCTATTCAAACGAAACACAGTTTGGTCGGGCGTACGGAAATATGGCACATTCAGACGCTGCAATCCGATCAATGAGAAATGTGAGTCAAGAGAGTCGCGACAACGCACGACGGCGTCGGTGATATTTGCTTAATGCAAACAACTATAAATGGAAAACGCGCCTTGCTCGTATCGGTCTACATCTCGCCAAACACTTCCTTCGAACGCATTCAAGAATTCTTTCTCCTAAACCTCCTAGCTCATAGTCTGAAATTAAAAGGTTTGTTTAAAGATTTGGATGAACTAAGTTACTACAATATTTCGATAGTTCTCAGTAGTAATCTTAACTTGGATTTACGAGGGTCGCACAGTCCCACATTCATAGAATTTATGCGCGCAGATTTCGGACTCAAACTGAAGAATGAACCAACCATTTCCACACCACGCAATTCCATATACATAGACGCCGTCTTTTCACGACACACGGAAACGCACTTGAAAAGCGTAACTATATCTCCTACTTTAGTACGCATCGTCCTCTCCTTTCGATAACGACGGATACCTCCGATGTCAGTGTAACGATGCAAATGTAAATATCGTATCTGTCTCTAAAGAATCACTTTCTGTACAATAAAAATCATAAACACGTCGGCTTTCACACTCGTTTATTTTTGAGCGTAGATACTCGTTTGCTTTCTATAAAACTTTTTTTTGGTATTGAGTTTTCTTTTCCCTCCTTGTTATTTATATATTTGATTTTGTTCTTTGCAGAATACACTAGGACCAGCGTTGTTTATGAATGAATAGTTATCATTTTTTAATTTATTTTACCTGGTAGAAAGATATTCTTTTTTTTAAAGAAGTAGAAGCCTGATGCTTGAAAGAAATAAGAAGCGACCCGGTTTAGGTTAAAAAAGGTTTGTTTCACTCAACAAAGAGGGATTCAACTGACGAGAAATAACAAAGTCAGTTTCAGTACATATATATTATAGTGTGGTTGGTTAGGCAAGGTATTTCATTCAGGTAAAACCTGATTAAAATACCGCTGCCACACATTAAATTATATGTAAATTATATTAAAATCGAACCTGGGATTGTCCTTCTGAAACGTAGTCTTGTAAATCCGTGTTTACCGATGGTTGAACTTCATCATTTGATAATTTTAAACTGTTATCAGTAGCACTTTCAGCTTTTTTTGGGACAAGTGGTGTAAACTGCAAATTGGCAGCAAATCTTGGAACTTCTGAACTCCATCGCGGACCATAAAACTGAAAATATTATTTTGCATTAATTAAGTATTACAAAAATTTATAAATTTTTATGTTTCCAAATACATTACTACAATGATTACTATAATCAAATGCAGTACATTTTAGGTATACTGGGTAAAACCTTCACCGCTAAATTTAAATGTAATTTATAAAAATAAAAATTTTTAATTTATAATAATAATACCAATTTTCAAGAATACGAAAATTTCAAAATAGAAAAATTTGTACATAAAAACAATAGTGAGGAGGCGCCAAGTAAACGAAAATTAAAATGCGAATATTTAAGCATAAGCAAACTTTTATGAAAAATAGGCGAATTCTGAATTAAATGTTCTTTGGTGAAAATTTTACATACATTTTACACGGCAATTAACGGTTTAAAATAACATATTTCATTTGTGAAATACAGCTAACATTAATTATAAGTATTTTGATCTCTATTTTTAATGTAAGATAACTTTTTAAACTTTAATGAGACTATCTTTTATATACTTAGTGTTTCTTCATAATTTTTCAACAGTTAAACAAACTTTGTGTATACAAAGATGGAACTATTTTATTTAGAATGGTTCATTCGTACCGCTTTTCTAGATCAGAAAATTTGTATTCTATCAATATTCTAAAACTTTTACAAATGTAAAGTTACAATCATTCCACGCACACATGCATGCTATTTATCAATCAACGTCTAAAAATCTACAATTTTATATATACCACATTTTTCGAATCAATTGACAGAGCAGTCAATAACAACTTGTAGGATGTTGAACGATTCCATTGATACATTAGGGCAGGGAGTGTCTCGGTATTTTGTAAATGATTCCATATTGAATTTTCTTTCAAATATTCTTCAATTTTTATGTTATTTTGTGTATCATAATCCTATAAATAATACTTTTACTTATAAACCGTCTTCTAATCATCGAAATTTAAGTAATAAGTTTACAACATTATTAAAATCACAGATTACTTACCATAAAAACTGTGAAAAATCCTCCTACTGTTTAAACATTTTTTTACCAGCAAAAGATTAATAACATCAATATCGGGGTAGTAACTTTTTTTTGGAACTTTCGGAACTAGGAAAAAAACTAAATTACAGTTACGTTCTTAGAAAGAATTGCTAAGTTCTAAATCGAATTTTCATTTTTAATTGAAGTTGGAAAAAATTTATATATTAAATGAAAAATTTACTTACATGAAAAAAAATTATTTCAACAAAATGAGCATTAAGCATAACTTTTTTATTAAACAACTTCAAGAATGAACTGAAAGCTATTTATTGTTCTAAAATATATATTAAATCAATGTACTTAAAATTCTTTTAATTTAGCCATAATAAAAACTTTTCTAGAAAATATGCACTTTAAAGTAATATTTTCGTGTCAGTAGCATATATTAAAATAATTTAAAAAAACAATAAAGGAAACGTTTATTCCTAGATAAATACAAATAAAACGCACTTCATTAATTATATTTTTTACATTAAAAACTGAACTTCACTTTTTAATAACAGAAGTTATTAATAATTACACCTAATAAATATAACTTTTAAACAAATGTGTAACTGTATTAACCCTTTCATTAATAAATTTTTTCTTAATTCTTTTTTTTAAAACTAAATATCTACTAGTTCATAGATGAATAAACAAACGATTTGTGCAAATTTTACCTTTCGCCTACCGTGTTTTTTGAGACACAGGTAAAATTACCAAATCGGCAACACTGTAAACGAAGGGAGTTAAACAACGATTGAATTATATTAAAAATTCATACAATTATTTTAAAGTGTTCGGTAAAATTAATTTTTACACATAAAGTAGCCTTTAAAAATACATTCATTTCAAAACTTACCGCATTTTAATGGCACTGTACAGAATTGTCATAGAACAAAGGAACATTTAACAGAAATACATATTTTATAAACCATATACGTATTTACTAATAAATATAACTGTTTAAGTATAAATGCAATTATAAACTATAAAATTCATGTATTATATATATCATATTATTTAAGAAATATTATAAAAAACATAAATTAAAGAAACACGTACTGAATCGATTCGACTTTTAACTAATTATAGTATGCACCGAATGAAAAGAAAACACGAAGGATAAAATTTAATTATACAAAAAACACATCCATAAAATGAAAAATAAACCGAGTTTGTTTTTGAAAAAAAACGAACTTTTTTGCCTATTTTATATGTTACAAGTTTATATTATAAACGTAATATGGGAACAAATACGTACTTATTTATGGTCGGAGTGGTGGGGAATACTCAATACATTAAACGATCATTTCAGTTAACATTATTAGAAAATTTTTAAATAAAATTATAATTTTTGATAAAAGTTTTGCATCAGTTTGGATTTAATTATTTTGACCTTCGTTGAAATCTTGGTTTCGGCCAAAAGATTAAAAACATGAGATATCGATTATCGTTCCGGCTGAAATATGAAAATAATTACAAATAAATGACGTTTTCATGACATCTTAATGACGTTCTGGGACAGCGGAAAGACATTTTTTAAATGTTGGATGTTACAAAGTGAAGTTTCTGGAATATGTTTTAAAGATGTCTTGTATACAACTTAACTAGGGCGCCGCTAGGGGAAAGGGCAGGGGGCAGCTTTCTTTCCCTAGAAACTAATCGTACTATCACATACTGAGAATAAGAAAGTAACTACGCGCGAAGTAAAGTCTCGTTATTTAATTTCCGTACCTTACATTTTTCTTACAGCTATGAAGAAGTGAAACATAATAAAGAAGTGATGTTTTCTTGTTATATTTATTAGTTAACTTTATTTTAATTGTTATACAAATGCTAAAATATATACTTATAATTGTTTTTAAAATAATTAATTAGCCTTTTGTACCGATTATTAATTTCCACACATATTAATTGCAACGAACAATGAAGAACTGAATTTTGCAGTATTTTAAAGAACAAAATTTTGCAATTTGAAATAATCGTAACTCGATTATAGGGAATTTTTTGGGTGAGGGTACGTGTAGAGGTTAAACTGTCTAAAGAATGGACAACATTTCTAAAAAAGTGCCCAAGTTTAGACTATTTTTATCTGTATTTTGTGATATAATTAATATATAAGAATTTTTAGTTCTATCATTCCGTTCGATTCTCTCAATTTTCTTAATTCTCTCCTTAGCTTGTAAATATTATATATTAACATGTGTACATTTAGTTTTTAGTGAACTCAAAGAGAAAAAATAATGATGAATCAAGCAGTGATAGTAATGAGAGGGAAGGAGGAAAAAGAAGAAAATTTGGGAATGTGCTCCAAGTTATCACCTTTGTCTGGGAAACGCAGATTCAAAATTATTGTGTGAGTAATATGGCGAGAGACTGACGTCGTCCAAATATTTTATTGAAAATCATGATTCATCAATAAATGACTGCAACGGAAAGACATTGGCCACTTCATTAATCGAGTGTCAATGTTTTAGTCCGAACAGAAGAAAGATTTATTTAAAAAATGCTGGATGCCTTTCAAGACATATGACTTTGCCTAAGTCGTAAAGCATTTGAAGAGGAAATTTAATTATTCATTGTTGGAGACGTATTCACTGTGATTGGTATTCTCCAGACTCTAAAAAAGCGTTTTTTGGGAATATGGTACCTTCTTTTTATCAAATCCAAGTTCTGTTAGAACAGTATTGAGATCATTCATAAAGAATCCATTTTGCGGATTTAAGAATGTACACAAAAAGCATGTGGAAACACAATTCCATAAGGCGGTACTGGAAGCTACTAGGTTATTTCTTGAAGGTTTGTTTGTGGATGTGCAACTCAATGAATATTCGTAGGGCTTATTGAGGAAAACAGAAAAATTATTAAGTCGATTATATGTTGCATTATATTTTATGGTGTAATGTTATTTACTTGATTTACGAGTCCTCAGGGATGACAGCTCGTGGATTTAAATTAGAAATTTATTAATTTTTATTATTATGATTATTATTATTATTATTATTAATATTGATGTAGACGTGATTCGTTTTAAAGTATATTGTTCAAACCTACACTTATCTTTCTGGAACGGTTGACCACTGAAAACACAATTAATTACAAATACATATATAAAAATCGATTAATTAAAATAATATAGTTTCTACGCATCACTGCTGCAACTGCGGGTTTTCCGTTGGTCCTTGATGACAGGCTGGCGTATGCGAGAAATTCCGCCCTGGATTACGGGCGAGCGCGGAGGGGAGACGCGATATTCGAAGTTATCATACAAATTTGCTAGGTCGGACTTTTCCGTTATTTAAATCATTGTGTTCCAATAACAATAGAAAAGGAAACGGTCGATACTTTTGACGACTGGACGTGAACTTAACGAATTCGATGTTGACCGGAGATCTTTTTCTTGACTGGAAATCTATCGTCAACTAACTGCCCAAGGCTCGCAGCTTCCTTCGCGATTTTCTAATTCTCCATTTCTTCTGCTAAGTCCCCTCCGTCGAGTGTCGTTTGATAAACAATCATCGCACGCATCTCTTAAAGACGACATCGGCCTCTACAATCACCTGCAGCCGGCAACTGGTTCCCGTTCACACTAACAAGCACTCTCAAACTTCACTCGACCTTTATTATCTTTCGATAAAATTTGATTTATTTATAATTTATTTTTTATAGTATTATTTATTTATTTTTTTAACATTCCCATGTAATGGACACATTACAGTGGTTATCATGATTTAGCGCTGCGAGGCAAAATCTCTTCCGAAAGAATTCTTGAGGGCTTACACAAGCTACGAGTTGACACGGGTGATGTAGTCTTTAAGGAACACTTTAAACGTGGGAAAAAAATTCAGGTTATCAATCTGTTTATATAAAAAGAAATTATCAGCAGTTGTTGTGCTTAAGGCAGATATGTGACGAAAGTAAAAAACGCGGGGGCATATAGCGTATTGGTTGACAAAGCAGCTGACATTTCCGGAAAAGAACAATTATCAATTCGAATACGAGAGTGAAGTCCAAGAAGTAATTATGGGATTTGTTAAGCTAAAAGGTTTGAATACAAATTCTATTGCAAAAGCCAATGCTGATTTTTTGTGCAGCGGAAGAATTTAATCCAGATAAATGCTTTGGATTGGGATTCGACGGTTGTTCGACAATGTCCGGAATAAGCAGTGGAGTACAAGCAATTTTGTGCGAAGAATATACCAAAGCTCTATTCTTTCATTGTTCTTTACATAAACTAAATTTGGTAATAAATGATCTCAATGTTCTACCTGAAATTAGAAACACAATAGGAACAACCAAAGAGATAATAACATTTTTTCGAGACTCAGTTTTGAGATGGAGGTTAATACCAAAAACATTTGCAATCTCTGGGAAACAAGATGAAGCGAAAAATACATAATCATCAGAATTTTTATGGATAATTTTTACACTATAATGGAAGCCTTAGAAACCTTAATGAATGGGGGATACAGCACGACTCGGAATAAAGCATTCCAGTTCCATACCGTTGCTTCAAGAATTTCATTTATTTTGTACCTTTTATTAATAAGCAAGTATTCGGCCATAATAGAAACCGTGATAAATATTCTCCAATCTACAACATTGGGTATTGTCAAAGCAGTACAGCATATTAGACACATTTTAGATTTGCTAAAAAGCTACTTTAAAAATCCCATAAACGTCACGAATGAAATCATTAGAGATGCCACTGCTATTCTAAAAGAGCTCGGACTCGAAATTGTTGGGAGGGAACAGTACGCAAACAATCAGCCAACAGGAAGCCCTCGGGAGTTTTAGAAACGGTCTACACCGCTTAGACTCAATTATTATTTTTCTTCGGGAGCAGTTTGCACTCTGGCGTTGTCTAATTTACTACCAATGCAAATGCAGGACATGTCTATGGAAAATCTTAAGATAATTTGTGCAACCTTTTCAAATTTTTACGGTTTGCCGAACATGAAAAACGAAATTGAACTTTGGCAAAAATTATGACAGGACAAGACGAACCAAACTAAGTTCAGTATTGTCCAAGTCATAAAAGAGACAAATGACTTCTTTCCTGAAACGGAAAAAGTATTGAGGATTTCGGTCGCTTTAACGTGCATAACGTGCGCTGTAGCGAGATTATTCAGTAGCCTGAGGCGGATTAAAACCTAGCTAAGAAGTACAATTATAAAAAATAGTCTCGATGGTCCTGTAATGATAAATGTCCATCGAAAGATCATCTCCGAAGACCTAGAAGATTTCATCTTCAAAGTAATTGAAAAATTTATGATGAACCTTAGAAGATTATGTTTTAATTTAAATTTTCGAATTATGTGAAATTATTTTTAAAATTGTAATAAACTTTTAAAAGTCGCATTTATTTACTTACAATTCACCTGCAATTTACATTTAATTTAAATAAAGGATTTGTTTTTACAAAAAACGGCAAGAACTTATACACACACGTAATATGATCCTAGGGAAGCCAATATTCAGTTTCTAGAGGAAACAGTAAAAAAAAATAGCAAAAATAAAAAAGTAGCAAACAAAACATTTAATTTATTAAATTTGCAAAAAGTTTCATGTACGCTCTATGTGCAATTTCTGAGTTATTGCATTTTTGAAATTTTGAAAGGCACAATTCAACAATAATCTAGAAAATTTTAAAAACTGCATTACGCGTGGCTTCAATTGAATCAAAAAAAGAATTGCTGTCGTTGATAATTTGGCGAATAATGTTCAACACGTAGTAGAAGAAAGTTTAAAAACCACCGAGTAGAAGATTTACGGTTTAATTTTTTTCCCCTTTAGTCAATTGTGTTTCGTTCAGGTAGAGGATTTGATATTCATATAAAAATAAAACAAAAACAGGTAAATGTGCTTTTTTAAAGTAAGTGCGAGCTTATTTTTTAGATACGTCTTTTTTTTTTGTTGGACATCGGTACAATTACAGATGATTTCAAAAACATCCCTTCCGGTGCACAGACTGGCGCTCAATTCGATATAAAAAGCAGACCCACCGGAAAATTGTTACGATGAATAGAAGATGTTTTTGTTGTTGCGGATGTATCGAAAGAAATTTTTTTTTAAACATTTAAAACTTCCACGGTGGATATAATTAGAAAAAAAATTTACGGTAAACACCGTTTTTAAAAAATTAATCTTTTCATATTTAAAATCTAATCTTAAAACTTAACGTTTCGGGAAGCTTACAACACTCATCATCATCAGAATCAGAAACATCTTTTTTTAGGATTCCGTTCACAAATAATGTACGTCGAATCCTAATAAGATGATTCAGAAACGACAACAATATTCAATTAAAATATGCAATAACTCACGAACGGTTTTACTTATAAACTTCAAAATTCGATCATAAATTACATTTAAGACAATCTATAACTTCGATCTAACCGATAACCGTAGGTGCAAAAATAAACTCAAAAAACTGTCAAGAATATATAATATGGAATATAAAACGACCTCAAAAATCATCCTTAAAAAATGCATCGCCCAGATAAACCTTTAAAAGTGAAATTCAAAATATAAAACAAAACGTAAAAGCTCTTTTATACAAGCAAAAAATTCGATTAAAAATTATGTAGACCTCCCTTTAGGCTCTAAACCAGCAAAAAACTGATGTTCACGTAAATAATAACTAGAGTATAAAAGTAGAGAAAACCAAAACATACCTCAAATATATGCATAAAGTACCGCTTTATAGACAAAATACAGCTGAATTTACACAACTTTATATTCTGACCCCTGAGGTGTCGAAAGCTCGAAATTTATGGAAATTTTTTGTTTTCCCCAGACATGTAATATATATCGATTAAAAGGTCGCGCTGTTTTTATTAGGAACGAAACCGTATTTCATTTTCTTAACGAAATTTTCGAAGATGGCAATAATTTCGAAAAGTTGCACAAAATTACGTGACTCACTTCTTTGGTTTGCAACGAGAACTGATTTAACGATACAAAATGAAATGTTTAGATTGACGTTTATTCTTCGACCAGTCAGGATGGACCTCAGAGAAAATTTTTTGTCAGTGCATCATAAATCACACCATCGAACAAGTTCTTCGACTCATAATCACGTCCTTATTAACTTGTTTACTGAAATTACATGTGTCTCTTTTATAACTATCCTCCACCGTTATCGATTTGAATTTCGGCGTGCCGATCGCAAATACTATACAATACACAGGGCTCTGTAAACTATCTCGCCTCTGTAGGTGTTGTTTCCTGGAATACGCAAACCCCGCTCCTCTAAATTATCTCCTATTCTGTATGCACAGTAATATGGTCTTAGTAATTACATAAACCGAACCAAAACCAAAATGTAAAAATTATTCGCCGCTGATTTCTTTTCATTCGATTTTTGTATTGAACTCTTCTTTATTAGACATTTCTTACTTTTTGCGTCATTTAATACAACAGAATCACCGATGGAGAGACCTTTTAGGCTAACTGCTGAATTTTCGGTTAAATTTAATTAGCGATTAATTGTATTTTTTTATTGTTTTGTTTTTTTCTTTTTCGGCGGTTACCAACATGGACATTGGCTCAAAAACTGACGAAAAGAGGGGACACGGAAATCTTTATGCGATCAGAGTTAGCTGACAAAAATAAATCAAACACTTGGATGATAGGAAGAGAAGAAGAAAGAAAAAAATAAACGAAACACTGTAGGCAGTGGGAATACTGTCTGACAAAAGGGAGCAGCAGAAAGAAGTTTGTTCCGTTGAAACAAGCATTCAAACATTATGTTATCGAGCTACTTGTGAATTAATTGTTAGAGGGATGCAAAGGAAAATACGGAAAGACAGCATGAGAGAAAAACGGAAAAGCGATGATTCGAGCAAACTGTGCCCAAGGCGGGACATTGCACGGATATTAGAGTACCGTATAGAAGGGAAGTCAAGAAACTAAAGATAGAGTGGAAGGGATAAAGGAATTTGGGTTAGGGAATGAGGAGTAAAAGTTAAACCATAGTTTGTAATGAGCAGCTGCGGACGAAGTGTAATACTGGCGTATGAGGATACGGTAAAAAACCTGCTGCCAAAAGAAGAAGAAGATAACCGTGCTAGTGAGTTAGCGAAATTTCTTTCGATTGTGAATAGAAATCTCCGCAAAAGTTGGATTAAGAAAGGAGACGGTCTTAAAGCAAGGGACGTATAAGAAGAATTACGTAGTCCGTGGAATTTTAAAGAAAGAGGAGATGCGGTAGTCAGTTACACGTTTTGAGAATCTGGCAGAATAAGGATATTGTAAGAAACGATGGCTGCAGTACCCGCTTTTCAAAGTCTTTGTTCAACTGTTTTATTCTCTTTTTATTCGATAACATTATAGCGGGACTACTTTTCACTTTAGAGCGAAAAGCGAAAAAATCCAAAGAAAATATTAAGAAATTATTGTCGATTCTGCTGCGCTGATAAGGAGCGCGTTTTTTATTCTACTTATGTGACATACATTCAAAGTTTAACCCGTAAGAGGTCGCGCCGGTCTTTTTGACCGGGTTTTATAAAAACGTTTTTAAAAACTACTTTTTTATGCTTCTGAAAGAAATATTTCGTGTTCATTAGTTCTTTTATTCCTTTTTATGTTGTTTTGTTTTTATTATTTTATCACGAATAAACAAGATTTTAATTCAAACAAATATATAAGTTTGTAACATTTTATAAAAAATAGACTAATTCTCAACATATACAAAAAAATATTCTAGAAAGAAGTATAGATAATAATAGAATACGGTACATGAAATATCAAATAGTTAACACTCTTCGTTTTCATTTGCGCATTTAAAACATGCTGGAACTGGTATGCTCTTTGCATACAAACACTTGCAGCTGTTACACTGCGTTTAAGTTTTTTGTATTTTTGCGTCAGTGGACACCAAAGTGACATCGCCCAGAAATATTTCGTTGATTTTTTGTAAATTGTTTTCTTCAACATTAATATTTAGCTGTTCTTTATTCTGCCCTTCGTGTAAAATACTACGAATCTGAAATTTAAATTTCCTGGATAACTTTTCCTTGAGACACTAAGTATGTATTTTTCAACTCATCTACAGTATCTAAGTTACAAAATGTTAGCATCTCTGGTTTATTAGCTGCACCTGATTCTTCGGCAATTTTCATGAAGTAATGATAACAAGAGAACTACTTTATATTTTTTACGAACATAAGACAGAATCAAACTGAAATAAATCGAAATGATATCGGTCGCGCCGGTCGAATAGACCGTGTTTGTGTAAACTGATTCTCTATTCACTCGAGAAGATCTAACATTTTTGAACAATTTATTCTTAGTAATAATCTTTTTGTCGCCAATGAACGAGATGAAATTACTTTTTCTAACGCCAATGGTTTCAGCGTTATTGACTTGACTTTGATCCTCCACGGTCGACCTAACGTAATCAGTGACTGGAAGGTAGATAATAAAGCAATTTATTCAGACCACAGTCCGATTCAGTTTAAATTATCAGTAAAAATGAATATTATTAATAGCTTAACGCATCGCATTATAAATTATAAGAAATTTAATAAAATCGTTGTAGAACATTCGCACTTAAACTACGATTTTAAAACTGCTAATGATTCCCACCAACTGAAAATAATGTTAGAAAATTTCCGTAACACACTTCATGATATTATTAGTAGCAGCACTGAAACGATGTTCAATTAAATAGGAATTCGTGGTGGAATATTAATTTAGAGATTTTACGAATAATTCTAAGGAAATTGCGCAAACGGGTTCAACGCTCGCACAAGCGGGGAGCTAATGATCACAATGCGCGCCTGGTTATGAATTTGGTACGAAAAATTTTTAATAAAGAAATGCGAAACGCGAAAACCAAAAATTGGAAAAAATTTTGTTCCGATTCGAAACTATGGGGCCTTCCTTACAAGACTATTTTCATAAATAAACGCCAGTTACAGATTCTTTCGTATTTTTTAGACCAGAATAATCAAAAAATTTTTGATAAGGATTCAAAGATAAAGGCCCTTCTTGATCATTTTTATCAAGTAAACTCAAACACAAATGGGGACGAAACCTTCTCATACAAGTTGCAAGAATTCCAGAGATTTAACCTTAGCGGCTTTAGTTTTAACAGCGAACTATTTATTTCCAAAGCGGAAATTAAGGATATTCTTCGCCGGACTAAAAATAAAGCTCCTGGCTTAGACCAACTGACGAATAAATGTTTGAAGATCTTGAATTTCCACTATCCTAATTTACTTCAGAGCTTATTCATCGCTCTGTTGAGGTTCGGAGTCTTCCCGGAAGCCTGGCGAGCAGGAAGGACAGTTTTTGTGCTAAAACCCGGACGTAGTCCTAGTCTTCCATCTTCGTACAGACCGATTGTCTTGTTAAGCGCTTTAGCCAAGGTGTTTGAATATGTTTTGTTGAATCGTATACTGCCGGTTTTACCTCACGATGATCGGCAATTTGGATTTACTAAGTCCCGTTTCACGGCAACGCTTTTTGGCGAATTATCTAAGCAGATTGAGCGTGCGTTAAGTAAAAAGACTGCGATCGGCCTGCTGACGTTAGATATTAAAGGCGCCTTTGATAACTGTTCGTGGCCAGTCTTATTCCACAAAATTAGAGCACTCAGGCTCGATTATAGAATAATCTCAATTTTAAGACAATACTTAGATTCCAGAACTATTCAATTTATTTACGAACATTAAACATATTTTCGAAATGTTACTCGTGGATGCCCGCAAGGATCGATTTTGGGCCCGATTTTTTGGAATTTGTATATTTCAGACTTATCGTTGATGGAGTTCCCGTCGGCAGTAACCAGATATTTCTATGCAGATGATCTAGCATTCGCGGTCACTTCTAACCATCGTCCCTCCATTTGTAAATACTTCAAGATTACAATCAACAATATTTTAACCTATATGGAAAAACATCTTCTACAGTTGGACGAAAACAAGACTAATTTATTAATCATGCACAGGAAACGAAAAAGGGACTACTACAATTCGCTACATCTCTCTATACCGAACTTTAAAATTAATATCGTCGTATCACTGAAATATCTTGGTATTACATTAGACTGTCGCTACAGTTTTAATCAACATTTTAAAAATTTGTCCAGTAAAGCTACAACGGTTCTAAATAAATTGCACTCCGTGTCTGGACGCACGTATGGGATGAGCACTAAACACCGTTTAATAATTTATAATATGCTAGTTGTTCCATTATTCACGTACTGCGTATTTATGTTTGAAGAGGCTTTAAAGCGTAAAAGCATTCAGGAAGTACTAGTTAAATCCCAAAGGAAATTTCTTTTGTTTATTCTCCGCGCGCATAGAACTACTTCCGGTGATGCGTTGCGAACAATAGCAGGACAATTGCCACTGCATTCCGTATTGCAGCATAAAATTTTGTATTTCAAAGGGTTAAATAATCTCAATTTGGAGTTGGATCTAAACAATAGAGATTTATTGAAATGCAAAATAGCTGGAACAATAGCTCAACTGGAAGATTAATATTTAGTTTCGTCCCCGAGGTTAAAACCAATCCAATCAAAATTAATAATATTAATACGTATGTAACGCAATTTCTTACTGGACATGGTAGATTCCAAAGTTATCTGCACCGTTTCCATCTAGCAGACACCGATTTGTGTTCCTGTGGAGATGCTCCTGAAACTGTCACCCATATCGTTAATGAGTGCGCCAAATGGAAATTCTTGTTTAAAGACGTAAATTGTTTTCCATTAAACAACGATAATTTATCAAAATTCCTGCACGCGGCGAATTTTATCATGGCTTCCAAATATTCGGATGTTGAAGATTTTTCATTTAATGTATAATTTTATTTCAATTTTTATATTGGTTAATTTTTGTCTCTTTCATTTTCTTTTTATTGTTTCCAATCCATGAGGTGTTCATTCAACTGAGATACTCATGGCTATGTTTCAATTACTATGTATTTATGTTATTATTCACCAAATAAATAAATAATAAATAATAATATCCTGGTTAAGTACACAATGGTTTTTATACTAGTTAAAACTGATTAGTCCTCATGCCTATCTATTATTCTAGGAATAGCTGAGTTATTTTCGCTGGGGTAACAGCACAGTTAAAATAACAACGAAAATTTTAAAAACCCAGTCTTTTAGACCGGGCGCGACCTCTTACGGGTTAATGCAACTACAGCTACGCACTAATGCAAGCAGTTGCTCGATAAGCAAGTTAAACTCCAGATCCTATTAAAATGGTTTTCTTAATTACTTTTTTTTTTTTTTTTTTCATCAAAATATATTTAACTTGATGGTCGAGTGATTATGCACTATAGAATTACACGTTTTACAAAATAGATCCTACTTTTCTTTTTTATCGGATGCCTCGTAATGCTATATTGAAGGTAGCTGATTTCACGGCGACCAAATAATCGTCAAAAACAAATGGATAATACGTAAAAGAAGATTAAAGTGTACTATTACCTAAAGAACACTGAAATCCTGCAGGCTGAAGTTAAAAACAGTTGTAGTAGAGTCAGTATTGGGGAGGGAAATTATAAGAACATTTTTTTTTGGGGGGGGGGGGGAATTATATAATTACGTAAAATCTTCTATGGTAGGCAGTAGATTTGAAAAATAGCTCTTGTTTCATAAAGAAAATCAAATAGCGACCTTTATAGAAATTTAAAAGTGTTTTAAAAATACATAATTATTACAATTTTTAATTTAACTTTTGTTTTATTTTTAGGGGTGAAAAATAAAACGAAATTATAAAATTCTAGCTAAAATGGTAGTTTAGAAATAGTAAGATAGTATTTTTATCAGACTTTATTTTTATTTTTGTTAGTAATCCGATCCGAATTCTTTGTCCCCCCCATGGGGAAGTGTAAATACATATATATTTCTCACTGAACTCTATTTTTAATTAAAATTACAAAATAAAAATTAAAAATAAATAAAAATGGCAAAAGATCGTTGGTAGTTGCGTTTAAAATAGAATAAAAACTTAACATTAATAGTTTTACTAGAAAATAGTATTAAATATTAGTTATTAAAAAATCCGTAGGTAAAATTCATACAAATATTTTATAGTATAAATTAAGTTTCTCTGTTATAACAATTTTTTTCATAGAGGCTTTGGTTCTTTGAGGGGGGGGGGTGCCACTGAGTAGAGTACATCTTGGATGTAATCGGATTACGGGTTAACTTAGCAAGCGGTCGTCAGCCACGTGCAATGTTTGCGACTCACCGTTACGTATGCATGATCGCAGCTTGCTGGAAATGGACTCGGTACGAACTAGTTGAAAACGGTTATTATTCACAGTGTGAATAACCTGAAGTATCTCTTATAGTCGTTGTCTGATCCAGTCAGATATTGTAAATATTACTTAAAATTTTTTATAAATATATGTATAACTCTAGTAAATAGCCAAACGGCGCCACGCTAACTGTGAAAGAAAAAGGTTAATTGACACACAAAAAAACAAGAAAAAGGAAAAATCGATTACCACTGAGTCGATAGCGAAATAGCAGGGCAGCACAAAATTTCTGATCTAACCAACAACTCAGTTTCCCCGACTGTCACGATTAAAACTGTTGTAATGCTTATGACACGATATTACACAACACGATTCTATGCAAGACTACACCTGAGAGATTGACATTGTAAATGTTTTCGACATTTCAGACTGTTACATAAAAACAAATTGTGTCGGAATTCAAATCTTTTATAATAAAACACAAACATAAACGAAATTATTAATTATATAAATGTAAAATTGTTATGCTACGTTTATTTTAGTGAAATCGAATATAGTCGGAGAATTTATACCTACATAGCTGTTAATTATGTTCACGTTTTATTAATTGCAACTATTTTGTTTGACTTTTAATCGTTGCGCAAGTGCAGTTCAAGAGTAACATCCGCGCGAATACGATGAAAGGCGTATATTACCACCTCTCACGCGACGACTTTATTAACCATTATTTTAATTAAACTGCTACTCACCGTCGTTGGCTAACTGAGGATCCTGATTGTTTACTACTTCAACCGCTGCATACAAAAAAAAAAAAAAAAAAAAAAAAAAAAACAAACTTGTAGGTTAAGTACTAATGATGAGTAGTAGGTCCGGAAGAATACGTATCCGCAGATCCGTATCTCACAGCAGGTTGATGAAAGTAACTCCGATTACAGTTCCGGACACACGTAAACTCCGACCCAGCAAATATAAACTGAATCAGTGAATGTTATATCATTCCGCTATAGAAGCTAAAATATAAACCTCGAACAGAGAAGAATAGACCGGCGCTGGCCTTTTTTTCATATGGGGGGAATGAATATCTGAGCAGAAATGTACCAGATAAGCTGGAAAAATGAAGAATGATAACGTCGAACTCAGAAACGTGATCATACGCGACTCTCTGTGTGATTATACTTCTGCATTAGCTAAATTTTGCAATTTCCTTCTCTCTTTTCAACAAGCGTAATTTAATACTGGTATATACTGCGTCGACAACCGGTGCAAACTATTTCCAATTTTTAAGTGTACTACATGATCTACACGAATCCCCGATATGGAGATTCGCATCGGGAATGCAGTTCTCGAACCTTCGATTTAGTTCCGGATGATAACTTACCCATCACTAAAAGGTATTAATTCCAAAAATTTGAAATTCAACCGTTTCTTCTTTTTTTGCATTTTTAACTTTTTATTTTCTTCTTCCCTACATTGTCCTCTTCATTCGAATGAGCAGTTGTCTCTGAAATGATTATCATGGTGTTTATTAAACGTGTTCACCTGTTTTTCTCGAGCATTTTGCTTTGTACTTCAATTTACCGTTCCCTATACCTTGTTCTTTTTTTCTCACACATTATTCCTGTTACATTGATTACGCTTCTCATTAACGATATCCGATATCGCTTTAAAATATACTTCCGGCTCTTTCCTAATTGTTTCTGGGTAAAGATTCCTGACTGACGATTCCAAACAAAAAAAAAAAAAAGAAACTGTTCATGAGTTAACATGGGCGCCGCCAGGATTACATTCAGGGAGGTGCATCTGCATCTACACTAGGGTGGGTCAAAACAATCGACTATTTTTTTTTTTGTTTACTTCCGATACTGAAATCAGAAAATTAAATAAATCTTCATTTTTAGATGTAGCAGAAGATATACAGAACCTTTATGGAAGTTTTCTACATAATTTTATTGCCGAGGCTACCGCGTGGTATGAGATATTGAAGACAAATGATGCAAGTGATGCGGCTTTAAATGAATCCGTTGTTGAATACGCAGATTTGATTGCTCGAGCCACTTCGTTTTACCCAGCGGTATGTGAGGCAATCAAAATTGGTTTAACTATTCCAGCAACAACATGTAGCATTGAACGTACATTTAGCACATTACAACGTGTCAAGATTTGGAATCGATCAACGATGAGAGACGCAAGGTTAAGCGGCCTGTGCATGCTCAGTGTTCACAAGAAATAAGTAGAGGAGGACACTGAATTTATCGACAAGGTGATAAGAAAATTTTGACAGCAATCCAAACGCCTTAAGTTTCATTCAAACGGCGACTTAATAAAAAAAAATTCTTAATCGTTTTCTGTGTATTTTCTTTCACGACAGGGGGGTGCAAGCGCACCTCCTTGCACCCTCTTCCCGGCACCCATGTCAGTTAACGCTTTTTTTCCCTAAATCTTTGTCGAATCGAAAAAGAAAAGTAGTGTTTTTCGTTTTCTTTCTCTCTTTATTATTATTTTTCTTAACGTTGTTATTTAGCATGTATATGTATATGTATATGTATATATACATATATGTTATCTTATGATATTCGGCCTTGAACATCACGATTGAACATGAGGACATAGTTGCACTGTTTGTATTATGGAATATCAGAAAACCCGTCTTTACTTCTGTAGTGCAATACACTAAAAAACAGTTTTCCCGAGTCCTACCATCCGCAGAATGAAAAATGTTCATTTTTTTCCTAGACCTGCCGTACATAATTATGTTTGCCTTCGAGTAGAGCTTTGCAAAAGTGAAAAAAAAAAAAGGAACCGCCGATAGATACGTCAAAGGACGAATATTTGTGCCGAAGCAAAAGGTTTTGTACAAATGTTATCGCGTTGTTAGCATTTTTAAAATTGTATCAGGTAAAAAGTTTATTAAAATTGTTGAAACTTTTCCCGTAATATTGAACGGTAATAGCGTAAATCTTTAGTAAAAAACTTCTTTAGCTGATTTATAATATTTAAATTTCTTAATAGTAAAAGTATTTCTTAAAACTGCGAAAAAAAAGAAAAAAAATAGTAAATATATTTTAGAATTATTAAACATTTTATAAAATGAAACATCTCGATACACACGTATAATATGCTGTGAAATGTAATTAGCGGTCACTAATAGTGTTGGTTTTGGTAAGTTTTTTACAATCGGCTCGTTTTGCACCGATAGAGTGCTTCTATTAAATATTTTCCATTCGCCCCACGACCGGAAATACAAATAGTATTTAGAAAAGACGATGGGAGGAATTTGTGTTTGAAGCCCAAAAAAATAAAATAAAAATAGTATTTAAAAATTTAAGAATTTTATATAAATATATTGATTTTTTTTTACAAAACTGTTATATCATCTTATTAATTTTCCAATTTTTTAATAATGTACTTTATTTAGACGTTTAAAAATGATGTGAAAATCAATTTTATTTAAACAGCTGTTTGCGCAAACACGCTTCCCTGGAGTACACTTTTTTCCTTTTGCTTCGCTGTAGGTACGGCATTATTTGAGTAAACAATTTAAATTCTAAGAAAAAAGAAAAAAAGAAAAAGATTGAAAAGAAATAATAAATTTTATTGTTTTTTATTTTTTTCTTGTACGTGGTTGTTCTTGTTTCTTACAAACTAAAGCAGTTCCGTTTTACCCAAAAATAAACTACGATAACAACAGTAAATACAATAATTCAGTTTAGGGTTTTCCTTTTTATTAAACAATATTTTAATAAAAAATCGAGTTACTTCATAAATTTAATAAAAACAATCTTCGCGGCAATTTCCAGACTAAAATTTGGTTTTCGATAAAAGTTTCTTTCGGTTTTAGCTGTCTGCAAATTTGCAACAGAGTGCCCTAGTCGCATTTAACTTCATACTGAGTAAATAACTGCGCCAAATTATTTCTTCATTATGGTCTGCTGAACTGGGCCCAGTTGAATTTTTTGACGAGCCAGTCATTAATTTTTTAACATCTCAACGACGAGCCGGGGATTAGAAATGTAAAACTAAATTTTGCATTGTTAAATGAGAAATATTTCAGCGCACCTGTCTACCGCACTCAATTGTGATAAGCTTCTTCGCAAAATTCGAAAGATTAAATCACCGATATTTAAAGGCAATCGTTTTAAAATATTTTTAAATTTATTCATCGGTCAGGTAGAAACGGAGCAAATCTTCTAATGTAGTAAAAGATCTTGATATTACTAAAATCGGTGCCCAGACTCGATGACCATTTGCGATCTGCTAAACAGGACAAAAAATATTAATGTGATTTTTTTTTTTTTTTTTGATACATTTCGGAAGAATGTTCTTTACTTTTAATGGACCTGCAATCCAGAAACAGTCAAGCTGTTTCCCGTACATTCGTATCATGTTCTTCAAATAATAAAACCTTTTTCAGCTACCCCGCTGTTCCGAATAATTACTTTTTTCTCTATTGTAATAGTTGTAGCAATTTATCGTCATTTGCAAAATCGCGAAAATCATTTTGCAAACAGATTTAACACCTTTTTTTCTTTTTCTATTCGAGTTAAAATGAATTATTCAAAGAACTAAGTAGACCTAGTACACGTCATTGGGCAGAAGTCTGAAATTCGTAAAATGAATCGTTTCGTTAAGCTTGAGAATTTAATTTATCGTTATAAAACAAAATATATCTCTTTATACTTATCTCGTCTCTCTCTAATAAGTAACTCATTTCTGCTCCTATTTTCAAAGATTAGTTTAACAATTTCAAAGGCTTATATTGCAAAAAAAAAAATTAGTTTCTTCGCTTTGAACTATTATTTTTTTTTTTAAATCGAAGTAAATTTAATATCGAAATGTTTATAATCCACAGCGCAAAACTAATGTATCTTCATTTAGAAAATTAAAGAATATTATTAAAAATATGAATCTGAATGTTTAATAATTTTTGAGGAAATTAGAAATATACGATAATTTATTAATACCAAAAGGGGCATAGCGTGATGAAATTATTTAGAGACGGAGTGCGCATTGTTGGATTTTCTCGGGAAAAGCCAGCATTTACCTATTTTCGACTGAAAAAGAAAATTAAAGAAATATCGCTAAATAAAACAGGTCGTAATACTAAGTACGGATTAGTGTAAGCTAATTAAGGAGAATGCCTGTGTAAAGTGAATTTTTAAGGAATCTCTTAAAAGGGGTGCTGAAATTAAATTCCAATTAGTACAAATCAAGAATAATCGGAATGTGGAGCCTCAAACCGATGCGCATGTTTTTCGTAAGTAGAATTTGATGTCAGCATGTCTGCGCTCCATAGCCGACTGGTACTGTTGGGAGCCCAGAGTCTAGCGAAGATGCGAATTACCTTCAGCGTAAAAAATACACCGTCCACCGTACGGCAGACTTACTCCGGTAGCCTAGATGTTAGAGGACAGTGTTGAGTTCGCTTCTAATGGTACGCCGTTTATCGTAGCGCTGTCTCCCAGTTCTTCGACGAACATAAATCGACGCGTTTGTTGCATTTAGAGTTC
The DNA here is from genome assembly GCA_039619475.1 of Icerya purchasi. Classification (NCBI taxonomy): domain Eukaryota; kingdom Metazoa; phylum Arthropoda; class Insecta; order Hemiptera; family Monophlebidae; genus Icerya; species Icerya purchasi. Next base: position 217,014,697 of record CM077115.1, read on the forward strand.
TTCCCCTGACAGATCTGAGATCTCGCCTTTTTTTCCTTTTTAATTCTCTCCGTTCTCTGGTTCGCGTTCGCGACTATAAAGAATATATACATTTATTTTTATTTATTTTTTCATCTCGCTTATTTCCGTTAGCCGCGTTCTACGTAATATTTTAAGTTATTATTATTAAACCGGCAATAGAAATAATCGACGATAGTTTTCGCGATCGACCGTTTTTAAATTAGATGGGTTCATTAGTTTACAATACAATTGTTTGCCGTTGGTACCCTATTGGAAAAACTTCTTTTATAATGAATAAGTAAGTAGAGCGAATTTTATTCGTTTACCTGTTTTAATAAAAACTCGTTAAATCGCGAATTTACATAATAGGAAGAAGAAATTGATTAACACACGTAAAGGAATAGTGAGTTGCAATATAAAAAAAAAAAAACAGGCAAAATAATACGAGTTAAACATTTTTATTTGAAATATTCTCATTTTTATCACTAGCAAAAGTGGTATACCGAATGAATCGAATGCAATTTATGAAAATTAAAAGAATATAATGCGACAACAAATGAACTCGAATAATAAAAGTAACAATAACAGTAATGAATAAAATTTATTTCACGAAATAGTGAATATACAGCGTGTAAAAAAAAAAAAAAAAAGTGACACATAGCTGGACGTTATTTCCAGAGGGGGTTGAAATAGAAAAAAAAAAAGAAAATGTTAAGCAGGTTTAAAATAGGTTCTAAAACTAATAGATTGATTTTATTCTTTTGCTTAATGAGTTATTATTATAAAGTAAACAAAAAAATAATAAATGTTAATAAAAAATATTATACAATCGCCATTCTGTCCAGCTGCGCTTGCAATGGCATGCGATCGTACTACAATTTTTTTTATTGGTAACATATATGTATGTTAAAAACACGCTGTCTAACGAACAAATAATTTTTATATAGCTTATAGGTTTATTATTATATTCTGTTATTTTACTTTTCTCACGGCGTATAAGGGTGTTGGATCAGATTTTATCGTAAGGAAAATTTTTAATTTTACTGTTTTAATTGAATGCTCTGTGGAATTGAAACATAACAAATTGTGATAAAACCTAATCCTAGAATTTTACGTTCAACGAATTGTTGTTTTCTATCGATCCTTACAACTTGATTTTAGTGCGAGTAGATGATGGTATTTTTAAATTTTAGAAACCGTTTAAAGCACGAAACCAACAATAATCTAAATAAAATACCAGTCGAAATAACTCTATTACACTGTATCGTAAAGAAAAAAAACACAAAATGGGGAGGCGCTTGTGTACTACGGCAAACGGGGCCAAATAGGTTAACTATTTTATTCTAACAAAAAAGAGGCCATTTTATTTTAATGCACCGAAAATTCAATTGATTTCGAAAGCATATGAAATCAACATTCTATCTATAGCTTTGTTAAACTTTGCGGTTCCAAAAAAGCAAAATACCCCACTGTTAAACCACGTGTAATTTTTGCGCAGTGTGGTTCAAGACATGTAAGACGGATTATCAGCTGCGGTATTAATTAAAATTTATTTGTTTATTTTCATTACTGGCCCCCAATAGTTTATAGTCGATTGCAGTAGAGTGGGTTCACGTGTAAACATTTGACAAACTAAAATACACGACCACAGACGTTTCAGTTTAACACTGAATTAAAAATTTTCGTTTATTAATTAGGAAATTTAACGTTTTTTTCCCCACAAATACCCGATTACCGATAAATACAATATCTATCCTTACAAACCCACCAGCTGAACATGCTGACAACTTTACCAGTATCCCAGAAAATGCGTTATTAAAGTTTAAAATTTGAACGCCACGTTGCACTTATAATGAGATAAATGGTTAAAAGGTGCAAAAAACTAGAGCCAAAAAAAATATATCTATATATCACGGTAGAGAAGGAGTGTTGTTTAAATTTGGAAATTCTATTAAATGACGCAGAATGCGCAGTATCGGGTTGTTCAGGTTGAAAAAAAAAACCTGAGAAGCCTTAGTCTAGAAGGATGCTTAAAACTTTATTCTGCAACTCTGTGACCACTTAAATAATTACTTTTAATATATACACATATATATTATATAAATACATATATAAAACAAAACTCTTCGGGGCTTTCAAAGAGGAATGTTTCCTTAACCCCCAATCTTTTTCCTTCCAAAATTCGCTTAGAAAAATCGTTTTACGTTATTCTTCCTCGTCTTCTATTAAAATAAAATTTTAGCAATTGTATAATACGGCATTCAGTCTTTGTTATATAAAGTAACGAAACATAATCATGGGACAAAAAATATATTATACTCCGGGCTAAAAATGACGTAGTCATTAATATATATATATATATGTACATATGTTAACGGCTGCATAAAAAATTTGGGGCCATTTCATCACATTTTTTTTTTTTTATCTTATAAACGAAGTTCGAATGGTATAATTGGACAAAAAGTAATTTTTGCGGATTTTGAAATTGCTGTTTTTACCATTTAGCGAAAAATAATTTTTTTGCTTTTGTAAGTTATACCACTGTAAAGATAGGAAAATTGGACTAAATTTTCCGAAATTGCATTAAAATCACTGCATGAAAATGTTTATGCAATTTCCGTATTTAATTTTTTATTACGCTAAATTGGAAAATAAGGCAGCCCTGACGTGAAATAACCGTTCAAATAAGTTAACAGTTATTTTAAGAATAATCCTTACCACTCAAAAGAAAAAAAAGAGAAGCCAATATAAATAAATAAATAAAAAACGAGCGAGTGATAATGATTTTGAAAGGAACATTTTAAAGATAAGTAAATTAACCTTGCCGATATCATTTCTTCGCTTATCAAAAAAATTCAGTCGCGCGACAACCTTCTTCTTCCGATTTACGTATTTTTTTGAAATAATTCAGTTCCATCATCAAATCGCTTCATTCAATAATTTCTACTATCCCGAGGACGGAAATACGGGCAGTTTTTTTTTTTTTTTAAATTTCAACATAAATACATCTTCCGATAATTGTTTAAATAATATTTTAAAAATTATGAAACACTATACACAGAAGTCTTTATTAAAAATCAAAGAATTAAAAAAAAATACCGCGATATGTTTCGGAGAAACAACATTATTTTTAATAAAAGCTTCTGTATTTAGCGTTTCATAAATTTATGACTTATTTGTTTTTAAAAATTTACTTCTACTAATTATTAATATTTTCTCCGGGAATTGCCATTTTAGACTGTAACATAGTTCGATATTTATCTCTCCTCCCACCGTCGGTGCCACGATTTTCTTCTTATTTCTCGTTTTCCTAGCTTAGTTCGCGAAATTATTTTGATTAGTCTATACATGTGGCTTTTTTTTTTTTTTATTCTGATGATTCCAGAAACATGCGTATCACATTTTCTTCGAATATTCCGCTATTCCGAACGTTCTTATTTTATCTGCAACTACTAAGCTTTGGTTTTACAATGTCCTCCTCCGATCTTTCACTACGATTACCATTTATTTATTTTATTGGGGGGGGGGGGGTCTGTCAACCGGGGACCTTTACCGTTTATTATAAATATGCTTCATCATTTCTTCAGTTTTCAGAAATATTCTCAATTGCAAACTGTGGACTGTATTTTTCTCTCGTTTAATGATTTAACCTAATACCGGGAACAAGGCTACCTAGTTCCAAAGAGAAAACAGAAAAAGTCTTCATTTTTTCATTTATTTTTATATGCGTATCATTTATTGCCAAAAAAAACTGCTTGAAGAAAAGTTTTGAATTCATATAGCAATATTTTTTTTTTTTTTGTATTTTTGTTGGCAGCAGCAGGGAACAGTGGCTTCGTGAAATGCAAGATAGGCATCGATGGAGTAAATTAAGGGAGGCCTACATCGAATCAATGATGTAACGCAGGCAAAAGAAGAAGAAGAAGAAGAAGAAGAAGAAGAATGGGTTCGACAAAAGAGATATTGGCCCAAGAAGAAGAATAAGAATGAGAGGTGGAATCAGATGTTTACGCGATCAGAGAGGATAAAAAAGACTCAAGTGTCGGAATGGCCGAAGGCGATGGCAAGGAGAGAACAAAAGATGCACAATAAGAAGTTGGAAGAGCAATTAATAGAAGGGAAGAGCAGAAGGAAGAACGTTCGGAAGCGATATAGGTGTACTTAAATAAAGTGTGATCATCAGCGTCATCTATAAAGTTGTGAAGGTAAGGGTGAAGGGGTCAGAGGGCAGAGAGAAGCGAAATAGAAATGCCGGAAGCAAACTGTGTCCAAAGCGTAGGCGACAGATTGCAGAGAGAGTTGGACACCGTATAGAGGGAGAATTGAAGAACCGGGTATAAGATGGGAGATTAGGCGATTAGGCTGGATAAGGAGATAAAGGGAAGGATTTGAGAATGAGGAGGAATGCGTGTTCAATCATCGTTTGAAATGAGTTAATGTGGAGAGGAGATTAATATTGTGAGATGAAAAAACGCCGAGAAATCAACCAGCAGAAGAGGACAAACAGATGAACAGGCTAATATATCGGCTGAGTAATTACCTTCGATTCTAGAGCGCCCAGGAATCCACAGCAGGTCAATTTGGATAAAAATGTTACGGATGAAAGAGCGTATGAGCAGGATTATATAATCAGCAGAGGGAGAAGAAAAAGGAGATGAGATAGCTTGTAAGACACTGCGGGGATTTAATATAATAAGGACTTCATGAGAAACTAAGAAAGAAGTACTAAAAAGGACGGCACGCAGGATAGCAGTAGACGCGGCATAGAAAACTGAACAAATGGAGGGAAGTTTAAAAGTTTCTGAATAGTTTAAGGAAGGCCAAAAGAAAGCTGAACCAACTTCATTGGGTCCTTCGGAGTCGTCAGTGAAGATCGCAAAGTGTTTAGGGAAAAGAGAGCCCAAGGTATTTAAAAACTCCGATTTAATATGTTGACAGATAAGTTTGGTAGGGCAAGTTGAGATTAGGCAATTAATAGGATGTAGGAGGGTGAAAAAATTGAAAGAAAAGTATGGCGGATTTTTGCAAGAATAAATATACGGTGAAAACTGAGAGAGACGAATGGAAATGAGAGATAGTATTGGGGTTTTGTTGATGGCAAATCGCCAGTTGCGATAGATAGATGAATAAGAATTAGCAAGAGAAGAAGAAGAGATAGGTAGAGGCTTGAAAAGAAAACGGTAGCTCAAAAAAGACCTTCGAATGAAAAAAGGAGGATGTGTGATTCGGCATGTAAAGCGGGGGTAGGAGTAGACTTACTAGCTCCCAGGAAGAGGAGACGAAGGAAAATATTCTGAACACTGTCGAGTTTGGAGAGCAATCGAGGAATTTCCATTGATGAAACAACAATAATCAAGGGTAGAACGAATAAAGGATTTGTAGAACATTAGTAGAATGCATAGATCTCCCCACCGCCAATAGTATGGGGAGAGACTTTATCAGGTTGAGCCTTTTGAGAGAGGACAGGTAGAGATGGTTGATGTGATTATGGAACAAAAAACGACTGTCCAGAAAAATACCTAAATAGCAGAAAGAGGAAGAAAACATCCTCATCTACTCTTTCTAGCTCCCAGATTCAAAATTCTTTAATATCATTACAAAAAAATTCTGTGTCAAATATCTATCTTTCAAACGCATCTATTAAATTCTCCGCAGTTTTGTTTACTGTTCGTTCTTTTGATTCCCCTCAATTAGCGATCATTATTAATTGAGAGGAATCAAAAGAACGAACAGTAAACAAAACTGCGGAGAATTTAATAGATGCGTTTGAAAGATAGATATTTGACACAGAATTTTTTTGTAATGATATTAAAGAATTTTGAATCTGGAAGCTAGAAAGAGTAGATATGAGAATGTCGTTGGCGTAAACGGGGGAAGGTGAACTTTCAGGCATGGAAGCAGTATTGATAGAGTTGATATTGAATAGAGTTGGGCTAAGACAAGAGCCTTGTGGTAATCCGCGCAATTCTAACCTAGTGGCGACGTTGAAAAGAGAGGAAAGAATGACAGTTTTACACTGCAAAAAAAATTACTAATGAAGGAAGAAAAGTGAGCCGGTATATTAAAGGAACGCATTATATCAGACAAAGTAGGGAGGTGGACATTGTCGAAAGCCACAGTGATGTTAACAAAAGAAGCTATAAGAAATTCTTTACGGATAAATTCCGAGTAAACGTCTACCAAAAACGAATTAATACAATCGGAAGAAGGGGCTTCCGGAGCGAAAAACATACATGTTGTTGAGTAGCAAATTATTGTAATCGAGCCATCAAACAAGACTTCTATTAATTAAACTTTCAAAACGCTTTCTAATACAAGCGGTAAGCTGAACAGAGAGCTAACGAGTTGTTTTCAGGGATCGGGACGATGATAAAGGTATTCCAAGAAGAAAGAGTAGAACGAAGAAAGGAGTTGAATAAGTTCAAAAGGAACCGAAGAGAATTACTCAGAGAAGTTTTTGAGAATGGGAAAGGAAATTTCATCTATCCCAGGAGAGGAATTTGCAGAATTACGTAAGGATAATTTCAGTCCTGTAAAAAATGCGGGGAGGTGGAATCGGACAAAATGGGACAGGATTCTTGAAAGCTAGAAACGTAACTGGGAGCTTTAGAATTTTAAAAAAAATGAATAAATTTATCAGGAGGAAGATTCTGATTAGAAGGATGTTGGGAGAGAGGGGGCTTAAAGGCCTTGGCCATTCTCCAGATGTGAGAAGAAGGAATGGAGCGTAGGAACAGAGGCTTTGGCATGGGTTTTTTTTTTGGCCACTTTCAGAGTAAACCTAGTTTTAGCGTTGACTATTTTTTGTTGAGAGTGGGGAAGGAACAGAAAAGTTCTAAATGTGGATAAACTGAGGTCGAAAGCAGCTTTACAATCTTGGTTCCACCACAGGGAGGGGAAGACGATTAAACTTTTTTATGAGCAGACGCCCAAGCGGGAGGAGAAGAACAAGTTAAAGCAGCAGAAACGGAGCCAATGAAGAAATCATATTGAGAGGAAGGATTAAAATTCGTTAGGATTGAGGCAAGTGAGGAATCAACAAAGGAGCAAAAGTTGGACCAATCAACTTTAGAGTGGACCTATTTTGGAATATGAAGAAGATTAGGAGGAGATAGGGAGGGAATTTATAATTAAAGGGGAAATAATTATAGGAGCGTGGTCACTGTCAAAAGTACTGTCCAAAGTACGCCATGAACTGCTAAGATCGAGAACAGGAAAGGTAAAAGAGAGGTCGACGGAGCTAAGAGAGGAGTGACTTCGGATACAAGTAGGGGAACTATCATTAATTTCGGAGGATAAAATTCTTTAAAATCGTACTATTGCTGTTGTAAGTATTACAACCCTAAAACGGCGAATAGGCAAATCACCACCAGTGAGAGATCTTAATGATATATTTCATGGTTAAATGTGCTAAAATTTTCTTCGCTGTTGCAAAATATACATTTACTTAACAAACATAAAACTGCTTCTCAGATAAAGCCTAATTTATAACCCCGACATTTTTTGCAGATGTTAACTTCATATTCTCGGGTAATTTAATTAACGATGTTTAATTAACAATTAATCGTAAGTAGAGTAATCAGTATTACGTGCCTTGTTTAATTCTGCGTTAAACCGGCTCTGTAATATAGTCAGCGACTGCTTCGGTTATGACAAACATGATGGATATAAATAAACATATAAATAAAAAATAACAGAATATAGTCTCATTAAGAGCTAGTTTGCTGATCTGTTTATTTTTCCTTTTTTTTTTTTTTGTTATTGTTAGAGTTGATTTGAAGAGCTAATACAGTGTTCAGCTCGACTAATTACAGCGTTTTCGTGGAATTGATAATGTTAAAAGAATAGCAACGATAATCTCGTTAATCTTTGCAAAGTGTTTTTATTAAAAACAGTGGCGTACTACACAGAGTCGATCACTACGGGAAGACGAGGGTATAATCTTTATGATAAGACATAAAGAAGCTTATGTGACACACATTTAGTATTAAACGTGTACACGAAATTGTATAAGGCAACCGTTATTCATTAAAAATGATATTAACTTCTATAGTTTATATTTTATACACCAAAATTTTATTAAAAATATATTAAAAACAATATTTCCGACCTTTAAGTGATGTTGCAAACCTTTTTTCCAAAAGCGAACTAACCTTCAAAACCCTCTCTTAGTACGTCACTGGTTAAACGATCGACCTGTTTATTAGAATGAAAGTTTATATATAGAAACATAAACTGATGGAAAAATGCGCATTTCTCGTTTGTATATTTACATTTCACCCTTTCGTTGTACCCCTTTTAGTTAAATAAATGTAAACGGTGTCAAGTACCGGCTATACAGAAATAATTAATAATATGCAGTGATGCCTTAACTACTCCGTACGTCTCCAACCGGCAATTTCACAGGGGGCTTTGAAATCAGCTGCCTACTCGTTAATAACTGCACGACCTTAACAAAGCAGCCAATCATGTCCATCCGCTTATGTACGGCGTAAGGGAATTTGATTTTCCCTCTCCTAATAAAAGGCCGCGTTTAATGTAAGTGAATTAATCGCAACACTTCCGCTACGAGTCGGAAGAAATGTCACCTTCCACTCATCTTCACGTAAAGAATTGCTTCCTAGGCAGTTAATGAATCCAGAGACAGACAGATAAACGCCTAACCCTGTTCGCTAAAAATTCGTTTTTTTACAAAAAAAAAAAAGAAAAAAGGAGGGGGGTATCTAAATTAGTAAGTTTTATTATATAGCGTATAAACGATTAATTAACTAAAAATATGCATAAAAATAAATTTAAAATAATCAGATTCATTGTCTGAAAAATAAACAATAGTTCATTTTTAATGCTTCTGTTACGAAGAAATTAAAACTATCGAATAAAATTACACTATTATTAACTGTATTATTAATTTTTTTTTTTTTTTGCGGCCTTTAGGTAATATAAAAATCCTGTTGTGTTTCTGCGACACGGCAGTGCATTATGAAAGTTTAACAGAAATTTCCACGCAAATCGTAAAATAATTTCTTTTATGTTTCTTTTTTTTTTTTTGTTTTTGAAGAATGACCTGGTCAACTGAATTTACTCTTCTATAAGTATTGTAAAACCCTCATCTGGAGGTCCGTGACGAAATGACAAGATCCGAAGGATCGACACTCACACGCATGTATATATTTACATTTGTATTTAATTCTACGATAAAAAAAAATTTGTTTACACGATCTCTTTTTGTTTCTTTTGCAACCAGAAATTCAACGAGATCAGATGCTCGGTTGCTTCATAGAAGAAGTTTCACTGAGAAATTATAGCTTTCACGAAGAGGTGTTCTGCATAATTTGCGTCAAACTATAGTATTTAGCGATCGAATTCCTTAATTGAAAACCTTCTCTCCTCGTTTCAAGCAACGTGAATGGCTTAAAATCGTTGTTCGATATAACATCGTTTCGTGTTTCTTCACGTGATTTGCACAACTTTGTCAGACAAAACGATCACACCACAGAACTCCGAGTTGGGAGCAGCTGACTAAACAAAAAAGACTAAAAAGAACGAAAATGAAAGAAAATGAAAGAAAAAATGTGGCGTGGTCGATAATTTTTGACGGAAGGAGAAATTTATATGTATTATTAACCGGGGTGTCTTTCCAAATCGCTTAAGCGACATATTTTTCATTTTTTGTGTAAGAGAATTTTTTACGCTGGTATCTTCGAGAGGCGGACGGTAAGGCTGTCGAATAAGTTTTGCTCGAATCGGTTTTGCGGCGTGAGCAATTCCACGGTTGTCCGTTGCTAATCGGCTATCGATGAATCGTGCCTAACAAGCGGAAGTGAAATAAAACGGATGTGCCGAGCGTACCAGACGATTTTTTATATCCGATGTTGCTGCGATGGTATTCTATACGATTATATCGGAGTTCAGTGTGTAAAGAGCTGAACATTTCAAGAATATACGTACATGTAGTTATTGTAATAAGTCCCGCAAACGGGGAATAATAAATGTACATTATTTTGCTTTCTAGTATTGCATCATCATTTTCCATTGTATTAGCGGTACCGGTTGAATCAATATTTTGAGACCGTGAGATAAATGGACTGATTTACATGCCCGGTATATTTATACTCTGTTGCTTTAAAACACGTTTCGGGTTTACGTGATTTATTTTCAAACTAGGTTCACTAAGAAGTGAATTTACATAATTTGTTTGTGTGGGTCACGATTGACGACGGGGAAATTACCCGGCGGCAGCCTTTATAACGCACCGAAAAAGTAGTTGCAATTGAATGTGAAAGAAAAGTCCGGCAAACTGAAAATTAAACCAAAATGCCACGAATATTTTTAAAAACTAGCGCTAGTAATTTTTTTCCGAGAGGGCCAAGGTTGTGATAAATTTCTTTACTTTTAATATTTTCAGTTTTAATTTTTCGTTTATCCCGTCAGTTACGTCCCCGAGATTATTAAAATGATGAAATGATAATTTGGATTATAATTAACGCGTTTAATATTCCGTTTTTTTAAAAAAATTAAAATATATATGTATATTTGTCGGATTGGTCCAATTTGCCAGTTATCAGTTTGTTCCGAACGGTTCTAGATGGACGGAAGATTTCCAGCATGTTAACCAACGTGTTGGATAACGCCATCCTTGATGATGATGATATGAAGACGAAAAAAGTTTGGTTTTTCATCTGTTATAAAGCAGCTTCACATTACTTGAAGGTCGCAATTTCATGAAAAATTGTCCTCGATTTGCACGTATAATTAATTAGTCACAACATGCGCGCGCATTAGGACTTTTCGATATTCTAATGACAACATTTACGTCGACTTTTTTATATAGCTTCGGAAGAAAAAAAAAGGTATACATTTCGAAATGTAGAAAATTTAATGAGAAATGCTTCGATGATTTTGTGGATTTTCGGTAGAAAGTTATGTATGTATATGCAACGATCGCTCCGATGCTCGCTATAACACTTGTTAGACGCTACTAGGAAATAATAACAAAACGCGGGTTAGCAGATTATATATATTCCTTTATTTCAAAGGACAGTTGTAAACATCGGAACCAGCAAACGCTCACTTGCCTTCTCCGCGGTAGCCGAGTACACACACTAAACCGTACCCGATTTTCTGGTTTGTTGAAGTTGCGAGTCCCGGGGTATATGTCGGATCTTGACGATTCCGGACACAAAAAAAAAACACAACAAATTACGATAATGACGAGTGCGTTTAAAATTGCTGAAATCATGAGACCCTTACTCGACGATGCTACTCGAAATCCCATAATTATCAGTGTAAAAAGGACTTCGGCTTAATCGGAGTTTTAGCGTTCACAATGGTTAGTCGCAACGTAAAGAAGGTTTGCTCCGGCGCGATTACCGTAATTGTATTGTGATCAGTTTACAAGAGATTACGTGTATTCGAGTTAATCGAAATTACTTTTCGTAATTACCCGAAAATGATTCCCCCAATTGTGACAATTCGGCGATTATGCTTTGTTAATCGTAGTCGGTAATAAGAATTATAGCGCGCATTACAAAGTAATTAACAAAGTCAAATTCTTTATCGAAATATTAATCAGTACGAAACGAACCGGGTTACAAGTGAACATTTAAATATCCAGATAATAATGAGTAGTAGGTTTATTTAATGCTTCTTTAAAAATTAATTAATAATTTATAAGTTGTAATGCAAATGTAATTGAAACACATTAACGTTACCATCGAGAAACGTCGAAATATTTATTTGTGTAATCGTCCGTGTGTACTGCTTCAATCTTAATGAAGCATAGTGTCTGAAACCACCTCGCGTACTGTTTCATAGTGAAGCATTTCAATTATCACTTTTTTTCCCCTTTCTCGCTATTTTACACCTAGTCTTATCAACTATTTGATGATCTACAGAATAAGTTCAAATAACATGAATAAACAACCCATCCAGTGAAGGGTGCTAAAATTAACTTATATATGTATAGACAAAATGCATACACACATACTGTTGTATTCTCATGTACGCATACATACCATACATACACACACCCGAACATACACCCTTACACATCACGCACACACACGCACACATTATTTATACATTTATAACTTATATGAGATCTTGAGTTCGTTTTCTATTCAGCCTACGTCCCTCGTTTAGGTCACTCAGCAGTTCTTTTGTTGTATGTATTATTAAAATGTTCTTTCAATCTGGCAGCATATCGTCGAGTAGCAGTTGCCATTTCATTCTTTACAAATTTAACTCCAAGATCTTCATGGATTGTGATGTTGGTTATATACCATGGAGCAGAGATGATCGTGCGTAATAACTTATTCTGTCCTCTTTACATAATTGAAATGTTGCTGTTTTTGGTACGACCCCATAATTGACAGCTATGTATTACCAGACACCGGTTTAAAAATTTGTTTATAAAGTAGCAACTTGATTTCAAGAGATACTATTGATCTCTTTCCCCCAACAGCCAGTACAGTTGCCGCAGCTTGATGTTCAACTCGTTTTGCTTTTTGTTATAATGTGCTTCGTCCAAGTCAGGCGTTAGTCAAGATATATATATATATATATATATATAGAAAGATACTTTACATCTTTTTTCTGAGGAATTTCCACTCAATTCATCATTATATTTCCGGATGAATCGATTCTTCGGCTAGTGAAAACTACTCGACATGATTTGTCCTCATTGATCTTTTATAATTTGCACCATGATGTTATTTTATTGACTACTGTCTGTAGGTTTTTACGCGCAACTTTTTCGGACATTTATTTGAATACAAGATCGCTGTGTCATCAGCAAAAGTTATTACATCAACGTGCGATGTAATAGGAATATCCGCTGTGTAGATAAGGTAGAGAAGCGGTCCAAGTACACTCCCCTGAGAAACGCCTGCTCGAACCGGATAATTATGAATAATAAATGGATAGTCGAGTCGTAATTATCATTTATGTATTTAATTATAAGAGTTAGCAACTCTGGCTCGGAATAAAGATTTTATATGAAAATTTTGTAATCGCAATTAATTACAAAATTCTCAATTCTTTCACTTACCCAATCAGGGTGCCTGGAGACGATTCACTCATCAATTAGCTTATCTGTTAGGATAACCGAAGCAGTGTATGAGCTACTATAGAGAATACTTGAAGGCAAGATAACGGGAAGAGAATAGGTCTGGGTCGGAAAAGTATATTTTGGCTCAAAAATTTAAGAACATGGTTCGCCACAATAACTACGAAACTTTTCAGAACAGCAGGGGACAAACCATGTGATAGCCGAACATTCGTCGATGGATATGCACCGAAGAAAGAAGAAGAATTGGAAACAAGGAATTTCCAGCGAAAGAAAAAATAACTTTGTAACAGAACAAATGGGTATGACGTTGTTGAACATTGAACATTTGGTGCAGCAATGCCCGAAAAACGAGAATGGGAGGAAAGAATTCACAGCTTTTTTCTATTAGAGAGATATAACACTACTCCTGCATCTGTAGTACAAATAGTAGAAAGACATCGGACGAGGCGAAATATTTATGTCAGTTCATTAAAAGAAATAATTTAATATATAATCATAATTAAGAGATGAAATATATAAAGATAACTAAAAGATCGAAAATCGGGCTAAAAAAAATAAAAAAATTGAACGTGATAAAAATCTCTTTTTTTCTTTTCTAAACGTCCGATCGGCATTGAATTACCGTCACCGAACATTGAAATTTTCAATTAAACTTCCACCTCCGTCGCCAAGAGTCGACACTGCCGCCGGAATATCTGCGACCAGATGAATACGATAAAAAATAATTTCACTTAAATCGAGCCTACGTAATTCATCTTTCGATAGACTCATTCATCTTTTTGTGATTGTTCGCCCCCTTCGGTCCGTAGCGGTTCTTTTACCGAAATAATTAGTTGAATAGTTTTCGAGCTTGTTCCGGTAAAGTGGAAAACACTAGCCGCACCGGTCAGATTCTTAAACGGTTCGGTGCTGTTTGATGAGTATCGGTAAATTTAGATTCTTTTATGGGGAGATTAGGAATTTATTTGTAAAGTTTAAAGCGATTGAAGTGGAAAATCTTTGCCTATCGGAAAAAGAACAAATTCTATTCAGAACGAAGCGAAAATGTTGTCATTGGAATGCGGTTAAAGAAGCCGTACAATGTGCTTCGTTAAAATGCAATTGACGGGTTTTTCACTTCTACGCGCTGTAGATTAACGGCGGAAATATTTTCGGACATTTCACGCGATTTACGTTGAAACTTATTCCTGCATCCCCATTATATAACTCGCTGAAATGAAACATTCAAAACAGTACAAAAATACGATTGCTGACTATTTTTGTTTGTTTTTTACGTTAACGCTACGGTCTGAAAATGTTCCAAAATTTAACAAAACCGATACATCTTATTTTAAAAGAGCAGAGCTCTTCTAAGAAGTACATGTTTTTGTTTTTTTTTGGTGTAACATTTATAAATGTCGATTAATACTTCCCGATTCATTCGAACTTGTATTACTTAAATTCTTCTTATAATTCAGCTGCAATCGTAATAGAGATCGAAATAATGTTATAAATAAGTCACGATTCGCTAGTACATCTCGGCGAGGCACTTTAAAAACTGATTACAGACAGCAGCGGGAGCGGCGAGTTTCTTTAATAGGCTAAACATCAGGAGAGTTAATGTTTACTGCTTTGCCAATATTTCATGTAGAGTTGTAAATGTCTCTTTATGCCGGTTGTAGCATTCGTTCGGAAAGTTACAACCGGAGCTGTAAGTTTTTTTTTGGCCTCGCAACTTAGTTATGTATTGCTAATTTTATTTAGGCAGTGAGAAACAATTATGCTGTAACATAATACGCCTTTTATTTGTTTGCGCAATTAATAATTTTAAACTGTTTCAAATTCTTTTATTAATGGCGTTTGTGATCCATTTTTTTTATCTTTTTGGTCTGTCATAAGTGCTGGAACCCCAGTTTACAATTAAATAAGTAAAACTATGCCATATGATCCGGTTAGCACCCGGCGCCGAAGGTGTGCTGGGCCTTATGGTGTGAAATATGCGACCACCAATAAGGCAGTGGGGGTAACCAGGCTGCGTATGAAAATAAGATGTCTGGAAAACAGCCAAAAATAAAAAATAAAAGATCAATTGAAGAGCAAAAATAAAAAGAATATGGTAACGATTAGAACGTGGAACTTGAGGTCTCTCAACATATGCCGAAAACTGGAAAATGTTAAATTAGAAACGGTGGGAAGGCTTGTAATTGATATGATGGGAATGAGCGAAACAAGATGGCAGAATAAAAATTATTTCTGGAGCAATGATTACCGAATTATAAGCTCAAGCAGCCAAGGCAAATAAAGTGAAAAATTACTTACAATATAACGACAGAATAATTATGGTAAAATTGGAAGCATTACCTACAGACATAGTGATAATCCAAAAGTATATATGCCAACGTCCAACTACAAAGAAGAAGATATAGAAACAGTATATAGAAGATCTTATTAATAACTATGCGGATAAAAAGGAGAATTTGGTAATTCTCGGTGATTGGAACGCAATAGAAAAAAAAGGGGAACATGTTAGAGACTGCGGTATAGGAAAACGAAAACGGACGAGGACAAGGATTAGAGTCAATTTCTGCAAAGAGAATATAAGATAATAGGCAATACAATCGCTAAACAGATATAAGATGGACTACATCCTAGTCAGAAAAAGGTTTAAAAACCAAATTAAGACATGTAAAACTTATCCGGGAGCAGATGTAGACGCCGCAATGTGGTGGTAATGAAATTCGTATTAAACTACAAAAGAAATAAGAAAATAAATAAGAGTAAAGATCAGCGATGGTACATAGAAAAACTAAAAATAAACGATATTAAGAGTATATAACAAAAGAAGGTTGTTAGAGAAAACTTGAGGTAGGAAACGATGATATTAATGATAGGTGGAATAAAATCAAAGAAGCTATAAGGGGAGCAGCAAAGGAAACGTTGGGAACCCGAAATACTGAATACAAAAAACTATGGATACCGAATAAAATGATATAATTGATGAAAGTGAGACGAAAATATAAATCGGTGAATACAGACGAGGGGAAAAAATGTACAGCAAATACAGAAACCTAGTGAACAGGGAAGCGAGAAGGGCGAAAGAAGAATTTATAGAACAGAATGTGCACCAATAGAAGGAAACATCAAGAAAGGGAACGTAGAAGGAGCGTATAATCATATAAAAAAACATTTTAAATAATCAAGTAAAATAAGCATTCTCCTCTGGTAACTTCAATAAACCTCAATAATTTTATTACCACTTGCATTCGATTTATCGTCTATCCTCGATATTAAGTTTGCGTACACTAACTATTACTGTTATTGCTATTATTATTATTATTATTATTATTATTATTTGTTTTATTATTATTATTATTATTATTATGGTTGAGTTATAAGGTTGTCTGAAGCTAAAAAGAAGGCTTACAAATTAATTAGAGTTGATCTTAACTTTATAAAGTTATTATAGAAATACGAGAAAGTGTCTAAATTAAGATAAAAAATTATTAAAAAAGTAATGAATAATTATTATTCAATTGTACTTGATAAGAACTGCCAACTGGCAAAAAATATTATTGGGCAATTGTGGGGCGAGTAATCAAGGAATGAAAAGACGCAATCCGAAATATTCGCATAAACAGCCAATTACTTCTAGTTAGTGATGATATTAAAAATATTTTTCTAAATTATAATAAAATTTTTAATATTTCCGACTTCACAACTTTTTCATAGTTAAAAATACTCTGGGGACACGGATATTTAAACACCATAAATGTAACTTATTTATCTTTTTTGGATTTTCTTGTATTGATACTCTTCATCCAATAAAGAATCGTTCCGATAAAATTTTTTCAACGTACTCTGTTCTACATATTGTGTAAGTTATTTACTAGAAGTCTTAATTGCATTCGTCTCGAATGAATTTAAGTTTGTTTTGTTTCAGTTGCAATTTAATTAAATTATTTACACACCGGTTCTTGTTTGTTTGCGATATTTATATATTAATCCAGATTTGTCTCCTTTCAGTCACACGTTATTTCTTTCATTTGTATTATAAATCGGATTGTTTTATTTCGTTTATTTCTATGTTCAAACTAAATTGGTTGTTTTCTTAATAGTTAACTGTAATTTGTCTTATATATCGTTTATAGTACATATTAAGCTATAATTCAGGATCGTGCCCAGAATTTTGAAAAGAAGGGGGTTTTGAAAATGTTCTCTGCGTAATTATTTTATAAATAACAATACATTTTTCACTAATATTCATACTGTTAATAATTTCCATCATTTTGATTTATGTATTAATAATTTACATATGTTATTGATTATACTCGTAATAAAAAATCGTCATTTTAACATATACTTAATTATTGTTTGCTCCATAAGCGCACTCCGGACTGTCTCTTTGTCCTTCCTTTCATACTCCCATGATGTTATCGTTTATCGTATTCGCTCTCTTATTTACAATCTCTTTTTTGCGCACTTCACCACTGCCGAGCTCTTATGGGTCCGTAGCCATGTGCGAATTGAGGGAAGTGAAGTGGTGGATTTATTAGCACGTTCTTCAACCCATGCAACGCACTTCGTTAGAAAGATACCCCTTCTAGTAACATTCAGGCTCTATCCAAGGAATATCATTTAAAGCTCCCTTCGGACATCTATGTGGCATCATTTTCAAATCCTAATTCGCATTACCTGACAGTTCAGCGTGATCTTCCGAATTTCCCATGGTTCTACGACTTTTCTCTTCTCAGTGTCGTTTCTCAATTTCAGCGATATGTCATCTGCGCTTCGGTCACACTCTGCTTTCAACTTCCTGGTATCGTTTTTCCTTTTGCTCCAAGTTCACACTGCCCGCTGTATCCTCCTGATTCCTTATTTATAGGTGACCCCAACCATATTTTCTTTGAGTGATCTTCTCTATTTAATGAACGGAATACTTTGTATGCACGCCTCTTGGGACTAGGACTTCCTGCCCCTACTGCGCTTCCTATGTGTTGACCTTTCCTTCTGCACAAGTCATCCCAGTCCTTTCTTCCTTTATTAAATCCATACTCAATCGAATTAAATTCTAATTCCTTCAACTAACCTACAGCTTGTGTCTAGGTATTCGCCCTTGTTGGTAATAGCCATTTATATATATATACTAGCTTTTAACCCGTGACGTTGTCCGCGGAGAATTATTATTTCAAGTAAGCTGTTTCGACGTGAAAACAAATATAAATGAAAGAGATTTTATTATTAAATTATAACTATAGGTTTGTTTTTTTTTTTATTATTATTGGTTTTTTTTATTAGGTATTTACTTCTATATATTTTTTTTATTATTTACTTTTATGTAATTATTTTTGTTTATTTACAATTACAGTAGTAAAATTTTAATTCAACACATTTTTGTAAACAACGTTTTTCAGACGTTGTCCTGCCAGTGTATATTCATTTACTATTAAATATATATATATATATCTCAAATGGATGGCCTTTATATTACAATGAAAAGCTTTGTCGTAAAAAAATCAGTTAAGCGGTTTAAGCGTGAAAAGGTAACAGAGAGACAGACAGACAGACAGACAGACAGACAGAGTTACTTTCGCATTTATAATATTAGTAAGGAAGTAAGGATGAAAAATAAATTCTATACTTTTCCCAGCTAACAAATCACCCTTTTTAGGGCTGGGAAAATATCAACCAGACACTGATACATGGGAATTTATATTTTTTGCTGGCCCGCTCACGTATTTGTTTAACCTCTCTCTATGAAGGATAGGGATTTTAAGGCTGACACAAAATACGAACTGCAGGGAATATTTTTTTCGGCTCGTCAGTATTTTACATCTTTCGCACATTAGCAATAAAAGCATATAAGTTGTTTCATAGAATAACAAGCAAACGTCCAAGTCCAATTTTAAATGACCACTTTTTTATTTATTGTTATTTTATGAAGTATCACTTTTCCGTCAAAAATAAATCTCGTAATTTTGAAATTTAAAAATATACGACTAATTGAATAATTTCAAAATGTTTTGGCAGCAACTTTTGACATAACTGTAAACAAAGCGAATAAAAATAATTTGATTTCCTATTAAATTGCTGCATTCTTAAATAGCTTGTATTAAGTTCTGGGGGGAGGGGCATTGCCCCCCTAAAACCCGCACTGGATTCATCCCTGCTCCCGACTAGACACAAAACACTGGTATGGATCCCAGGTCACAAAGGCATTGCCGGAAATGAAACCGCTGATAGAACTTAGCGGCCTTCCTTCTTCCAACCTCGAACGCACCTATCTCCAGCGTTGATTTCAGAGCCGTGATTAGGCTTACGGCAGGAGTGATCTGATATTTGAAGAGATCTCGACGCGTCAGCAAATGAGCCATCAAACCCTTCACAAAAGTTTGCACTTCTGCGCTCCGCTCTAACTATAAGGGAGAAATGGTTTTATGTAGATTACGAATTAGTCATGTGTACTAGTTTAACTCACGTTCATATCTTCTAAACAAAAACCCTCTTCCACTGTGCACTTCTTGCTCAGTTCTACCATCTGTTAAGCACATTCTGGTCGATCGTTATCGTGGTCTTCGCGTAAAATTCAATCCAGCGACCTCTTTGTTCAACATTCTAGATGACGACGTGCACATCGCTAATCATTTTTTTAAAAATTTTTTTTGGAGTCTGCAAACTTTACGAGGTTTTATGACCATTTATTTCGCCGTGCCTCTGGCCGTTGCCGCAGTAAAGACACGTTAAAAGAAGAAGAAGAAAAAAAAACAATTTCGGTAAAGATTTTTAATTGCAATTTAATATTATATTTTTATTTAAGAAAACTTCTAAAAACACATTTTTAGTGACTTCCAGAAATCTGGACATAATCTCAATTACGATTTTTTTTTTTTTTTTCAGTCGAATCCTAATACTCCCTATTCCCCCGGATCTTCGTCATTCTTTCGGGGGGTGTCCAAATTTAAATGAATCTTACGTCATGAACAAATTTCCGCATTATATTCTACACTAAGTTCCGCAACCGAACCCGCAGCATTCGTTTAATTTGCTTTGCAGCAACAACTTTTAAAAATAGGTGTAATAAAGTAAAATCTAAAAAAAAAAAAACAAAAAAAAAAAATAAAAAAGAAAGGTAAATTTGCCGTATATATTTCACACGTGTTTTGTCGGCTCTTTAAAATGTGTCATCAAAAGGTGGACCGGATTTTTCAGTTCAGACACTACAGTCGGCAAGATGATAAAGGATGTTGACGATCAGAAACATCAGCGACACGGAGAGTCTGTTTTCGTGGAAAAATTGTAATCATGGAATTATTTATAATTTTACGATGGACAAATTCAAAAGTATCGTTCGTTGAGCATACAATTAAGCTGATTTTACTCCATCATTGATTTACTTGTAACAAAGGGATGACCGAGCCATTCCGGTCAACACCCGATTGCATCTTCAATTTCGAACATGATAAGTCAATTTTTGGCGCTTTAATTTGACCGACTAATTACGACACTGGAACCGAAGAAAATTACGCATGAACAAAGTAGCGCGAAAATCGCACTACACAACACCGTCATCGGATTAGCGTTTTTTTACCTGTGATTTGCGCCGTCGATTGCGACAGATTATAATTACATTTTCCTTCCCATAAATTAGCTCGTCACTCTGCGTTCCGTTAAAAGAAAAGACGCATCCTGCTGAAGTGATTATGCGAAATGTATTTTTATGCATTATTTCAATAATTAAAATAACAATAATATTACCGTTACTAGGCTACTTCTATTAATAAAATAATAATACTAACGGGAGGGGGGGGGATCATTGCAACCGGTCTCTTATTCGATGCTATATTACGGGTAAATTTGTCGATAGGTGACGGATAGCGTTAATCGTCTGACGTGTAGGCACCTCAGTACCGCGAAGCCTGCGACAACATCTTCGAGATATTGAAACTTCACTTAAAAATGATCTATCGCGAGTAAATTAGAGTTCATCATCTGGTTTGTCTAAACCGGATCGAAAAAGCAAAACGCGAACTCTCAATTGCAAATCGCAGTACGCTGTAATATCATCTGCTGGTAATTTTGTTTAGTCTTAAGAAAGAGCAGTTACAAAAAGGGGGAATTAGGCAATTATAAAATAATGACTGGCTAAGAGTTAAATGCCATTACACACGTCAGTTCTTAATTTACCTGAACAAGAAATATACTTCACATTATTTCTGCTAATTTGTGCAAGTACATTTTTCTGGCGCAAAATGGAGTTCACAATTTTAGCAATATTACGAGTAGAGTTCACCAGAAATACGAGAAATACTCGTTTCTTTGGCCTATAATTTTTTCCACTTTTTTTCGGTTTTGACATGGACATGTTTTAGAGTTATTCCAAATCACTTTTTAATACCGAAAAATTCGATAATTAATCAGATTCTTATTTCCCCGATGATTTCTTTCGAATAAGTCTTTTGTTATTGTCTACAAGAGTATTAACATATATATTGTGCATTCGTTAGGAAACCGATTATTGTACAATAAGAAAAATATGTGATTTTATTTTATTAACGGTTCGTCGTTATTTATTTATTTCAGTTAGCGGTGAAAAGTATATAACAAAGAACAACACCTTGAAAGTCTCTTTATTATTACTCTGTTATTGGTTGTACAGTAAATTATGGGCGTCCGCAAGGGGGGAGCGGGGGAGGGTCATTGACTCCCCTTGGAACCTTGAAACTTTAGTATTCACAGCGCCCCTAATCATGGACAATTTGGAAGACTTTTATAATAAAGTAGTAGAACAATTTGCCAGAAACCCACGAAGAAAATGATGTTTTAATTATGATTTTATTCCTGTTTAATAAAATATTAAGCCGTTACAAATTATACATTTTATTTTTCCTATAACTCATATCCTCTTTCTATCATCTTGGCCCCCTGGCTCATCGGCTGGCGACGTCCTTGCAGTAAATATATCATAAAAATAATCTTTCTGCGACTGCAAGCATACAAATCATATTTAATTCCTCGGATGTTTTCAAGATGTACAAAACTACTGCTGCACTGAACAATGTTTTGACCTACGGGAAAATGATAAATATCTAGTTTTTCTCGTAAAGCGTAGCCATTTTGGAAATTGTTTATGCGAATGTAAGACCATATGTGAGGCACAGAAATGCAAACAAAAATCTGTGGTGAAAAAAGTATATAAGCGATTAGTAGGAAAACAATTAACCTCACATTACTGACAACTCATGCTCACGTGTACTATTGATACAATGACTATGAAAGTAGAAATATAAACAGTTCTTTTGGGAACTATGGTGATATTTATGTAGTTGAATTCCAAGGCTTTAAAAATATTAATTTTCTTTAATTCGCGGCACAGTAGGCGGGCAGGCATCAGCAGGCCTGGATTTAGAGGGGATCTAGGAGGGGCTGCAGCCCCGGGCCCCGCTATATAAAGGGGCCCCCAAGAGACACCAACTTCCGACATGTAATAAAAAATTAATCTATCATTTGTCATCTAAATAAACGTTTTTTTTTTGAAATAAATAGAATTAACTTCATAGGAGCAAGTGCATTGTTTAATACATTTATTTGTTAATAATTTCGTATCCATTTTTATTTCCTCCTAGAGGAAGAAACTTCGTAATAGTAAAATTTCGAGTTTGGTAAAAACGTACCAGAAATTTGTTTTAAGCTATTACAAGTCGGAATCTACGTTTTTAGGAAATATCTGTATGAATATGTGTGTGTGTGTACACTCACAACACACGCACACACACTATCCTTTTATGCAAATCTTTGGTTAAAATTTTTCTGAAAAATTCATTGTTTAAAATCATATATATATAAATATAAATATATATATATAAATATATATATATATATATATATATATGTATATGTATATATTTTTTTGTCATCGAAAATTCTACCTATTGTCTATATGATACTTAGTTTTGTTTACATTAATAATTACATGTTAATTCGTGAATTCAAAATAATATAATTAAATTAAATTAAAGAAAATTTAGTTATTCTATAAAACTGATAATTTTGTCACTTGCGAAAAGGGCCCCTAATATTTCCGTAGCCCCGGGCCTATCATACACTTAATCCGGGTCTGGGCATCGGTGGCTTGAGGAGTATTTTGGAGCTTAATATTTTTTTCAAAGCCGTCGCTGAAAATTATTTTGAAATTACTTAAGAAAATTTGCAGAAATATTAAAGGTCACACATCATACCTGTTGAAAAAAGTGATCGGAAATGTATAAATTTTTATAACATCGAAAAAAATGTTTTATTATCTCCGGCAGGCAAAAAAAAGAGGAAAATAGGACCGAAGTAAATGAGAAAAAACAACATTAAGAATATCATCTCATTCGCTAACAATTCGCCGGTCATACTTACTGGAATTCCGGGTAAGTGTAGAATGTAGCTACAGCAAGGAGTAAACAGCAAAGTTCAGTATTGTTTTATTGTTACGTAATCAATTGTGCTGCAGTCGGACCGAATGTAAATGCAGTGTATGTGTACTCTCTAAATATAGCATTCAACACGGTGCAATACACCGTGATAACGTTTTATCGTTCTAAAAATCTCCAAATATTGTTCTTCAACCGATTGTAAAAATCGAACCTATCTCTACGCCGTTAATAACCTTTCTGCTCTTAACGCTAGTCGGTAAACATTATCGATAGTTGAAGAAAATAAAAAAAGTTTTAAAAGTGACTCGATTTATCTGGGTGAAAAAGGAAATATGCGTTATCAGCGCGGCGTAGTGATTACGTTTCGGCATGCTTCTTCGCGCTCCGGCTAGGTTTTAGGTTATTAGAATGCTGTACGTTGATGCCTCAGTAGTGATAAACTGGTCGCATTTAGATGCGGTTTCTGGTTTGCGATTTGACGTGTGCGAAAAAAACAACGCTCGCTTTTTTCATCTGGTGTAATTAATGGCGCGAAAGGAAATTACAGGTTTGTAAATTTTATTAACCGAATTAGTTATTACTATCGTGGAGTGTTATTTGTTACCGATTTTTTTTTTTTTTTCGGTTCTCAAAGATAATTACGGTAGCGACCATCGCAAAACAAGCGAATAGCGGTAGGACGTAATTATTATCATCGACAAGGCCGTAATCTGGGAAATGTTGAAACTTTCCTTTGGGATTCGTTGAAAACCGATGCAAAAAGATCTGGGATAGATAAAAAGAAGAGTCCCTTCTCTCAGTTTAAAAAATCTTTATTAAAATATCGCGGAGGCCAAAAGTTAAAATTACAAAAGATAGAAACTATTTTTAGATATACACATATATACATTTTTCTTTTTTATTGTTATATATATATATATATATATATACTCGTATATATTATTCTACAAGGCTATATAGAGAATTATGTAAAGTTTACACGTACAAATTGCTTTCCTCGGCAAAAATCTATATTTTAACTACAGCACGGAGAGTGTTGGTGAAAATCGCATGCACAGAAGCCTGTATCTTATGTGCTGTCCGGTATGAAGGTTTAGCGATCATAGATCAGATATGTTACAGTTGGATCACCTACACTGTGTTGGTGGAAGATTGCTATTTGCTAGTATATAAATAATTGCGTAACACATTATAGAAACAATTTAGAACGGAGTATTGCTTCGTGCTGGTGTGATTCTGAGATAAACGGGGATCGAAAGTTGGCTTAACAATCCTTAAGGAACTGCTTTTTGTGAATCCATTCAGAGTTCCACTTTTAGTTGACTCGTAAATATATATATATATATATATTAGATAATGTCGTATGGGAGCTAAATTTTTTCCGGTACTTTTTTTTGAATATACTATTGAGCGTGCTGCGAGATCAACTAAGTCACTTCCCTGTACTCCAGCATGATTCGAAACTATCAGGAACGACATTTCACATCCCTCATTACCGGCTTTAAAAACAACATCACCTCTCGAGAAGATATCTGTAGAAACTTCCAATTGTTATCTCGATAATAAAACAAAGTAAAACGTAAAAATTCACAGTATTTGCGCATTTTAATTTGACGCGGTCGTTATACGATTTTATATTTTCAACTCCGGTTTTTTAGCTATTCTTCTCGTTCTTCAAAACCAGACGTAATCGTGCAGAATTTTCAGTCGCACTTAAATTCGATAACTGGCCTGGTGGGCGCGTAATACTTCCGTGCAATTACGTGATAAGCATCTTTTGTCTCGCGTTTTTCATTTTTAATTTAATTTATTATTTGCAATAAACTTTGTGCTCAGTGTCGCGTTTAATTTTTTAATGATTTTCATTAATTTTTGTTCATTGCATACATATAATGTACACTACATATTTCTTAAGAACTAACGTTAAAAATGAATAACCTATTTAAAAGTGTACACCTAAAATGGTTTTAACACCTTCAAATGTGCCTCAGCTAACAGCTGAAAAATAACGTTTGAAGATTTTGAGATGTTTCAAGAAACTTATTCGGACAAGTTAATGTATATACTATCTTGCTAATCTAGTTTATTCTTCGTAGGAATGCGTTAGTGGTCCGATGGTTTCGTACCAAACCAAAGAGAGAGAAAAAAGAGAAACAATATCTGAATTTTATCGATAAATACCAAAATTGTTTGACACAACTTAAATCGACACAAAAAATCAGTTTCCCCCATACACCATATACTGCTAGACTTCGTTGTACCATACTTTACACCTTGTTCTAAAGTAGATGCCCTTATTTTTTTTTTTTGTAGATGCCCTTATATTTCGTTTTTCTTTTTTTCCGTTAATTTTTCCATCCGATAATAATAATAATAACGTTTTATGTTTACTTTCATTAGCAAACATTACACGATTTTTCGTTATTTTCCTTTTCTTTTTTTTTTCTTAATGGCGCCCTTAATTACGGAGAAATTTCGGATTTTTATTGATAAATAATTTTTTCTGCAATCCGCCGTCCATTAGTCCTTTTTATAAAGAGATTGGCGTTAAAATTTCCGAACAAAATCAATTATATATATATATATATTTTTTTTTTTGTATCACCTTTGCACAATATCATAAATGAAATGGTTCTTTAGTAAATCACGTGTTCCTCGGAATAATTTTAATTTGTAATTCGGAATAATAAGTTCAACCTTTTTACCCAAAAATTACGTTGTCCCAATCGCGTTTCAAATTTTTTTTCGTCCAATTCAGTCTTTTTTGACATGTTTTTTGGACGGTAGCGGTTTTTTCACTGGGCTTCGAAATTTCACTTTATGAGCCAGTAAACGTCTTCTTATCATGATACATTTAGATCCTTTTTACGCAAAATCGCTTGCCCCCCACGCAGTGATAGACGACGATTCTTCTCAAACACCTGTAAAATCAATTTATCCTTTTTTTCATTGTTTCTCGTACGGAGCCACGATCCGGTAGGTCATCGACGTTTTTTACGTCGGAATAACGTTTCACTCACTTAATTACAAATGTATTCGACCTTTTCATGTACTTAGCGGCAACTCCGAGCGACATTTTCGGTCCTTTTGGATGTAAACACAGAAATGCAGCTTCGTAACGTGATGCGTACACGGCAGACATTGTAAAATATGTTTTTTTATCACTAAGATCGAACGAAAAATTAAAACATTTTATACAAAGCATCTAAGGGGAAGGTTGTCGCTATCTGCGCAAACTTGGATTTCCCCTCTAACGGTTTCAAGGATAAAGAGTTTTGCCGTACACGCTCTTATGAATCAGACTGTATCTCGCTGTCATTTATAGGTGAACACCTAAAATATCAAAAAATTCAATTTTCTTTTCATATGCACAGAGTACAGATCATTTTCCTTTTTTATTTTTTTTTTTTATTAGATCTCGTTTATATTGCCTAGCTGCATATTTCGTAGTTTCGTGACCATAAGTAAAGTACGAGCAAATTGTAAGTTAATGCTAGCTGACACGCGTAACGATGAGTAAATTGGTATTTTCTCAAAGTCGTTACAGAAATATAGATCTGTTGCGCCAGTTATACAGCGGAAATACTACATCGATACAGCACTCGATATTAGCGTTTTCAGTATTGTATTTCGTAAAACTACTTTATATATGGATAAACCTGTTAACTCGTCATAGGCTCGAGTATTTAAAGCGTGAGGGACTTTATACGTATGCGACGTTTAGAACTGATGTGCAAACGGGCTGGTTGAAAAGAATTGTTGTCCTTGGAAAGAAGCGATATCTCAACACCAAAGGGTTTCGGAGACATTATACAATACAAACATAGAAAATGAATAAAATGCGTTATATTATTAGAAAGTTTTAGTGACGTAGTTTTGATGAGGGAACATGGATTACGGAGTCGAGCTGTTCTATAATGTACTTTCTTCGGAGGGTCTAGCTGTCGTAGTGTTAAATTAGACACTGGTGCTTTTTGTTCGGCTAGGAATCGGTAGAACAATTCTATTTTGTCCGGTTCTCATAGTTCACCAGCGCAAAGGGGAAAAATTTTTAATGGAGGTCTAAAGAGAAAATTGAAGTCCACTTTCCCAGATGACTTATTTCTAGTGTAAGCAATATTCGATTTCAAATAATACATGTATGTACTACGTGGATAGCGGCAACATATTTAGTTATGAGATAACTTTCGATAATGATACCACTTCTCGTTTGCTACAGTCGAGTACCTTACTGCCAGGAGGCTACCATATTGACATAGATAGAAGTTAATTCTAGAATTTTTATCGGGCGTGTATTGTTTATTTATCTTTTTTTAGAAAATTGTATAATAAGTATAGCTTAGTAGTTTTTATGTAGATTTTATTTGGTTTTTTTTTTTTTTTTTATAAAATTGTTGTAAACTTAAAAATGAAATTCTTATTCGTTTTACTAGCAATCGACCGAAAACGAGACGTTACAGATTCAGTTTTTCTAATCGAAACCCAAATTGATTTCTATATTATAAAAAAGAAAAAAAAAACAGTTCAAGGTTTCTGAAATAACGTTTCTTGCTAATTTTTCAACGAAATAAATGTACCGCGCGTGGATTATACTAATTAGAAAGAGGGGAAAAAGTTGGCATCAATTAAACTTAAACAGAACGATACTAAGAAATAGAAATATAATAATTTAGAAAATTAGCTTAAATTAAACAACTGCCGAAACATAATAACTGCTTTTTAATTTAATTTTCTAAATTATTGTGTTGTCGCCTTAATGTATACACCACATTCGTTTGTCTTGACCGCAAAAATGGATTGTTCATTTAGTGACCTTTGATTAAACGGAAGGTTACGTGATTTGGATAAGTACAGATCTTCGGAGATTCTATTCGACTAGTTGATTAGCGATTTTCGTAGCCCTAACCTCCTTTATGTTCAGCCTTTTTCTTTTTTTTTCATTTTTAGATGCAAATAGTTGTTTGTTTTTTTCTTTTTAGGCATGTTAACAGATAACCTTCGCGCAGAAGCAAATTCGGAGGGAAGAGAATCAAACAGCAGTTTGATCAAAGACAGACAAAATGAAGAAACCAAGGAGAGAAATGATGGCAAAGACGGAAATGATAAGATAAAGCATAATAAAATGTATAAATATTAGCCTGCGAGAATAAAAAAACAACTTTCAGTTGAGATAGACTTTCAAAGAGGATATGATTGAGGCGAAAGAAAACTTTATAGTTTTCGGATGATAACACGAAGAAGATGGCAAGGAAAAACAAAAGTAGGAAAAAGTGAATACGAATAAGGAGTAAGAGAATAATGGAAATTGCGGCAGAACGTCGAACTAAACAAAAATCATCGTATCGCGGGTAGGTTAAGATTAAATTGGTTCGGTGGGTAGAAAGATGGTTTATTCGAAAAGAACGAAACAACGAATTATCAAAATCGCTATCAGTTAGAAAGGAGGGTCGAAACCGGTAATTTTAGAAAAGATAACTCGAGTCAGAAAACTTGTCATTTCAATACCCACTGTCAAGACCGTGTCCACGGTTGGAGGGTTACCCCCCCGCCCCCCATGAGAACTGAAATAGTTATTATAAATACACAAAAATCTAAAAAAAAAATCAAAAATTTAAAATAAATATTGACGGTTTTTTAGGGTGTTCTTACCTACCTTTAAAAGAAAAAACAAAAAAATATGCTCCATATTTTTATGTACTTCATTAATATTTTATGCAAATTTTTTTATTGCAAGTATAATAAATAACAAATGTAATTTTTATTTTATTAATGTTCATATACGGGGTAATTCATTTATGTAAATTATTAATATATAAATCAGAATGATGGAAATTATTAATAGTACGAATATTAGTGAAAAATGTATTGTTATTTATAAAATAAATATGTGTGGAGAAAATGTTCACCCCCTCCCCAAATTCTGGGCACGGGCCTGCCCACTGTATATGAGACTCCAGAGGGTTTATGAACGAAGGTATACGAAGAATGATAAAGTCAAAGGAGTGAGTAGAAAAAAGAGAAAATAATGCTTTAAAGAGCACTCACGGAGTCAGTCGGAAATAATCAGATAATTGGAGAAAGAGCGGTGGAGAAAAATTAAAATAATAGACCATCATCAGTTTGGTTTTATAATATTAAGTAAAGGGAAGAAAATCTGAAAGATGCAGAGAAATGAATGTCCAGGAGTATAAAAGAGGCCTCAACTTCGAAATTTCTTGGTCCGCGGGTGAAGGAAATAAGGGGGGATGAAGAGAGTTCTATGACAAAATGCCTGGGTAGTTACGGTCTGCGAAGGAGATTTGGAAGATAACAGGAAAAGAACTTCAGGAGGTTATATAAGGTTCGCAAAGTTGAAAGAGAAGTAAGAAAGTCGTAGAAACTGGTTTCGTAAGACAAATAGGAAGTAGTAAGACGTTAAGGGTTAAAAAGTATCAAGTTTTCACGCTTTGCATTTCCATCGGCACTATCGATAGCTTGATTATACATAGTGATTAGTTTTGTCTTTAGTAAATCGGTTCTAGCGTTAAAATCGCATTTTATATTTCATAAGTATGGAACTAGTTCAAAAAAAAAGTGCAAGTTTTATAAAGTATTTAATAAGTGGCGCGGCATTGTACATTTTAGAGGTAAAAAAGGCGGTTGTTCTAAATTATTTTAGTTTAATTGCGCTACAAACAATATAGGAAGTATTTTATAAAAAATAAAAGTATAAGGTAAATTAGTCTGTATCATCGAGAGGAAAACGAAATAAATTATTTAAGATATATAGTACACTGATGTAATACATTTTTATTAGTAAAAATAATACGACGACGTATGAAAAATGTAGATTGTTTTCATTAATTTCGATAGAAAGTGTTTTGATATAATATTGAATTTTGATAAATTGCGAAAATTCAAAAAAAAAAAAAAAAAATTATGTTATTTATGATGTGGTCTCTATATAAAAAATTGCACCTTTTGAACCAAAACGAGGAGGTCAGGAAATTAAGTTGACAAAGGAAAATAGAAATACACCATCGAAATTATTCTAAAATCAATGTAAAAATCAGATTCAGGTGTTCACATACATCTGAAGAGAAACAGCTCGAGCAACCAAAGTAATGTTTTCAGAGTGATGGAAAAACTTTTAAAAATATTCATTATATTTAAAATTATTTCAAAAAAATTGTGCAACACGTGTGAAAATTGAAAGTATATAACTGGTATACAACGAACGAAAAAAGTAATTCTGTAACAGACAATGTTTTGTGGCAAACTATGGCACATTAATACTTTTTCATCGTCAAGTATTTGCTTTTATGACACGTTTCTTCCATGCTGAATTCGATAAGCGTTTTAAATTAATTTCAAAAAAAAAGAAAAAACTCTTAGTCATTCATTCGCAACTTTTTATCATTACTATCCGAAAGTATTCAAATTGGACCATGAGGAATTTCCTGCTTAAATAATTAGCCTATATTACACCAGTTTAAAACTGAAAATTTTTAATACCTTTTTCTGGCGACCGGGGGGAAAACGTTGAGACGAGAATTTAACTTTCTATTGCTAGTTTTTTGCCCGACCAAGAGAAAACGTCAGTAACGTACGAGTAATATATTTATTTTGAGAAATGCTTATAAATGTACGTGTCTGTGTGTGTGTGTGTGTGTGTGTGTGTGTGTGTGTAGCGTGTCTGACGTTATGCGAAAAAATGGTTTATCGCGAAAACGATAAGGTGATAAGGGGAGTGCTTAAAGCGCATAGGAATTTTTTGTCACTTCAACATCCCGAGGAAAAGCTATCGAACTAAATAGATATATTGTCCGGGATTGTAAGCGTAGCAGTATGTAAAAAACTGTAAATACGTTACGAATTTTGATGATTGTACCAAGTACAGAAGTTCAAAAGGAAAAAGGTACGATTTAAATTTACTTCTTGTAGTCAACAGATGAATAAAAAAGAAAAAAAATATTATTTCAGTGTCCGCCATGAAAGAGCACACGCTGTATACTTTCTGACTGATTTAATTAATTCGTTCGATTTATACCGGACAGAAAGAGAGAAAAGTAAAGTTTTCAAAACTAAACGCGTATTAATAATCAATACTTGTTCTTTTAAGGTTTTTGTTTAGAGCGGACTTATTTTATCTGGCTTCCCTGTTTTTTATCTGTTTATTCGTTCGTTAATCTTTATCATTTAAATGAAATTTTCAATTAATCGATTTGTAAAGTCGTAAGTTTTACATTCCGTCGCTACGATAAAGGATTATTATTATTATCCGTTGTTCGCTAATTTGCGATGTACTAGCACGATAATCGTCAAATTTGTTAATATTTTTAAAATAAAATGTACAAACACGCGTGTATTTATTTTTTTTCAAATATCGATAAGCTAACAACGTACACAAACCCAGCTGGCGTACTTTTTTTCTTGTTTATTTAAATAAATATTAATAGAAATCACTATTTTTAAAAAATTTTTCGAATTACTGTAACATTTTTACAAAAGAGCTGTGTTCGACTAGCAGAATTAATCACACATTGTTTGAATTTTCAAAAAAATTAAAATGCGGCGAGTTCGATATTATCCAGTATCGATAGTGCGAAATAAAAAAAAAAAAAACGGTATATTTTTTATTGCCATTTTCCCCTCAACTAGTTTCACTTCGACTTTGCTCTAAAAGAACACAATTTGTCTGGTCTCCTCTTCATGTTACTTTTTTGTTCCATTCGAAAAAACATGTTAGTTCGTGGATATTTACAGTTTTTTTTTTTCTTCTCTCTTAAACGGTAGAATAAGTGATTTTGCATGGAGTTTTTTTCTTTTTTTTTTGTTCGTTTTTTTTAATGTCTTGGCGTAAATCGCGTTTAATGCCAAATCGCACATTAGCGGGGTTAGTCGATCTACCTCACAGGTATTAGTAAAATTCCACAGAGCGCGTCAACTAAAGAGATGACTGTAAATTTTCACAGACTGGTACCGAATTCGATGAAGAATATTTAAAAAAATTCGGGATTCTCATTTTCCAGTGTTACATTTTTGCTTTTGGGTTTATCGTGGAAATTTAGTTGTTTTTTTTTTTTTATCAATTATTATCATTTTTTCGGATTATTAAGAAACATTTCAAAAAACGGTGATACATTTAATTAGTTCGGGCGTGGTAGGTTGCTTAGTTCTGTGATTTGCCTACTGCTTGATAATACCGCGTTTCACAGAGAGATATAACACAGCATAGCCGGTTGTTGAAAGGTGACGAGATTCTGATTCTGGTCTTCGGATCGTGTCTAATCGATTTGTCTTCACTTTCCAACGATCTTCGATTATCCAGTCGCCGCCGTCAAACTTCGTTCTTCCGTTTACTATACCGATCTAAAAAATACAGCACAAACTGCAACTGCTGTTTCAGCTCCCATCTGTTCTTGCTGTAGTCTACATTATTTTTAAGTGGGTTCCGAAATGTGCATACGTATATGATTTTTTATTTTTTTTTTTTTTTTTTTTTTTGTACTTAAATATCTAGTAGAATCAACGCAGTCCGTTATGTTCACCTTCATGCAATCTTTTACATTATTTCATCGCAACTGGGTAACAGTTTCCATTTCTCGCGGTAACTGTCTTTGGTCTTATTATGGCTTTATTCGTATTTTTCTTTTTTCCTTCTTTTTTTTTCCCCCTGTAGGTTCGTTTGAAAAAGCAAAAAGACAGAGAAATTAGGGATTGCGAAAGTAATTAAGGAAATTGAAGAAATGAAAAGACCTAAAATAGAGGGAAGTGAAGTAAATAAAAGAGATTTACGTATATAATTATTGTTGCATCGTACAAGAACTTACACATCTCCTGCATTCGTATGAAACAATTCCATACTATGGCACACGGAACCTATTTGGCGTGATTTTTGCTTGAATTGATTTTTGCGCGCGAGTAACTGCTTACATTTGAGGCTCTGTTCGTCCCGAATCTGACTTTATAGAACTGATTATTTAAAATGTTCGGCTTTAGCTCGAATACATTATTTTTTTATTATTACATCGCATCGTAAACGCTGTTGCCGATAAACATCCGATATAATACGCTACATTATTTTGCAATTATATTTTCCCTGTCCAAATATCGACCAATTTTCTGGCTTTGTCCGACAACACTGCTGACCATAACTCCTCATCTGTTACATCAGAAGAACTACATTTGAATAAATGGTTGTGACTCCCCGCTACTTTCCAGCGGTTTAAATTCACTTTCGTTCTAGCACATCTAGTGCGTAAACGATTAAAACTGTAAGCTGTTGTCCTCAAATCAAGCCCTCCGCGCGCATTAATTTTTCTGCCACCGATTCTTCATGTTCTGCTCTAATTCGATAACCATTTAAACGTCTTTAATACTTCTATTACTTAATTTGAACTTATATATTATCGACTTTTGTTTACTGGCGGATTCACCACAAATAAGCGTACATTTCATTGGCTTATAACGGAATAGAACCTGGCAATTTTTAATCTGTTTTATTTAATAAAATTTGTTTTTATATTCCAAATCTGAAGAAATTCATCTACACTATCCATTTTTACGTTTTTTCAACCGGTATGTAGATGATAATGCTGAGCAAAAGTGATTAATACGCTCTAAAGTTATGTACGCGAGGTCACTCTTGAAGTCACATTAAATTACTCGTGTTAATTTATTTAACGTGTGGTGGATTTTAAAACTATTAGCCATATGTCGTGCTATCGTCTACCTTGATGTATGTTAGTTGGTTCAGTGCCATTTCGTTTGATTAGGACCTGGTTCGAATCCCGTTTCCGCACATTTTAGCTCCCAAAAAGTTCACTTGCACCGGGTTAATGCTCGTAATTGACGCGCTCAAAAATAAAATAAAAAAGTTGAAAACAATAACCCCCCCCCCCGAGCTAAACTGTAGTCATGAACAAGACTGTTCAAAAATGGTCAGTGTTTTATTATATTTTTGTGAATTTATAATATATCAGATGTTTATTCTTGTATAATTTCTTTAATTTCTAGCCAACTTGAGCTCTACACAATACCACATAATTAAGGGTTAAATCATCTATTGATTTTAACCATTCCTGCGCAGACATATTCACAAATGCATCACCAATGAGTCGTGAATCTCTCATGGAGATATCGTGATTATGATCTCCACCTGACGTACCTATAAGATGTCGCCACTAATCTCTGTTGTGGGCCAGTCGAACACATTCTACGAAACTTTTTCCTACAACTATCCAGATCATGTCTAACCATCATCTGGTTGGAACGCGGCCACGTCTTCTTCTTTGTCCTTCTACTTTTCCTTCAAGAATTCTTATCTCAAATCCATTTGCTCCTATCACATGACTAAAGAGTATTTCGGTATTCCTCTAATTACTTCCGACACGAGATAATCTTCTTTTCATTACGTCTATTTCTTGTAACAGCGAGAGCTGTTAGTTCTTTGGTTCATTCATGCTATTCATAATATACTTCTCCGACAATTTATAATGCATCTATCTTCTAACCATATCGGATTTACGTAGAGTCCATGTTTCTGCGCCGTAGAGAAATACTGAGAAAACCAGACTCTTCACTAGTTTTATTTTTACTTTCTTTGATACCGCGAGCCCGTATACGTTTTAGCCGATATATAGCACTTTTTGTTATATTCGTTCTGTGTCTAATTTCAAATCTCCCTCGATTTTCTACTATCGAACCTAAAGGGATATCTACACGCTGTTTCATCACACCGTTAACATCATACAATTCCGGGCGATTGTCGTTTTGCCTATCTATAATCATAATTTTCATCTTATCTTTATTAATTATTAACCCCCGTATATATTCAGCGCTGCATTTTTCAAGACGACTTAGAATTTGCGCCATACTGCTTAAGCTGCCGGCTATTAATTTTAGTGTCGTTTGCATACCTGAGGTTTGAAATTTGAACTCCTCCGACTGAAAACCCGCTATCATTAGTCTGCAAAAATTTACGCATGATTTATTCTCTATAGAGGTTGTACAACAGCGGAGATTGCGGTAATAATTATAAAAAATGCAAATTTCGTTGAAGATCTTATTATTAAGTCTATAGATTAAATAGATGAAATTAAAAAAAAATGGCTCATGGCGACCTCTTACATGCGTCACTCAAGCTGTTTATAAAACAATTAGTTTGTAGCTCAACAACATAGTGTTTATTGAACTTTGAATATTAGCTTCGCTTGCTTTTACTCAACGTAAAATAAATCTGACGAATTAAATGGAGAACTTTTTCCACTTTGTAAGGAAATGGTTAAAAGAAAAACAGAAGGTGAGACTGATTTTCGTAGATTGGCAAGTAAAAAAAGAAAAATTAAATAACAAGGTATGTTTCGTTGTAAGTAATTTGGACAGCAATGACACATAGAAGAAGAAGAATGAATAACTCGTCCTAAAAAAGGAGTAGAAAATCCGAGTTCTAACAAAAGAAGGGAATGCAGAAAGTACCGCGGGATCGGGAAAAACATTTAAACGGGATGTGATTGGAATTTCAGTCAGTTAGAGAAGCCGATTTGGGAAGAAAACTGTGGGAAAACAAAAATCAGAATAAGACTACTCGGTGTTATGTAACAGAGAAAAAAAAAACGGACAACTGCTGCACACCAGAGGGAAATTATGTTAGACCGATAGATGAAGAACAACGAGCCATTACACTCGGAAAGGACCGTTCGAAACCATGAGCGGAATTTTTTCTACGAGATTAATAGTGATAAGGGAACTAGCAGAATTTTTCAGTTGTAGGAATACTAACAGTGATGAAGCTGTAGGGAAAAAATTGAGCTACATCATATAGCCGTGGAAAAACGAACGTCGAAAAAAAAAAATTTGAAAATAATTCCGGCGAATGGTGTAGACAGACTTTGCGAAAAACAACACTATCGAGGTCGTCAGTGAGGCTGGAGTATTTTAAAAGGATAGACCATAGTTTCTCGATTTAATATTGAAGAAGAGGAAGTTAGTGAAATGTAATTTTGCGGAAGTGGGGTTTAATAAATTCGCGGTAAATATTTACATTATCGACACCAGTTCATATTGATACGTACGTCATCGCTAGCTTGTATAATAGTTCGTCTCAATTTATTTCATATTCAAATTTACAGAAATAGTAAATTATTATTTTATCTTAATTAAATTAAATAAATACTATTATTTAAATTTGACATAGGTTTGATTTGGTGGCTTTATTTTATTTTTAATTACATTTTGATTTACTGCCACTTTCTACTACTTTCGTCCGACTACTTTTATATTCTCCCATTTGAAGGTAGACACGTATGAAATCAGTCAAAAAGCCGTACAATCGGGAAAGTATCGGAAGTGCGTTCGAAAGGCGAGCGAATATTTAAACGTTTAGCCGTAAATATGAGTAAATCGTTCTATATGGGGAAAAAAAACGCATTCCATCATAATAAACTCTTTTCACTTTGTTGACTGGTTTTTGCGTACCGTATTGGACAGTTTCGAAAGTTTTTCTAGTACGTCGAGAGATTAGATTCGCGAGTAATGCGAGTTCGAAACGATCACCGATAGTTTGGTAGTCGAACATGGGGTTTAATTACCATTACGAGCTTTACACGATGCACAAAGAACAGTATAAAAGAAAAAGAAATTTTAAAAGTAATTTTTCAATGTATATTAGAACGAACGTTACGCTATTATACGTGTTTTTTTTTTATCATTTCTGATCTTCTTTTGTGATTCATTCTACATGATCGATGACGACCCGATATTGTTGATTGGTTCACGACTCACATTTTGTTCATTATTGAGCAAAAACGAATAATGAAAATAAGTTGACCGACACGTACGTAACACACGGTTCATCTCAATATTACGTCAGTTACGTAGAGAGATATTGCGTTTACAAATTCAGTGACCCCGTCTTTCTCTCGTTTAATTACAAAAATAACCGCATCGTATCGTAATGGTGGAAAATATTTACGACTGATTATAGTCGCCTTTTCCCATGTAACATTAACAGTTTTTCCTAAACTCTGATCCACCATCAACATTTTCCACTGGAAGAGCGGTGTATACATGTGTATACATTCCCCGCAACTACTTATCAAAACTTTCCGTACTTCACGCTAGATTTTAAGCATTGCGAATATTCCGCGTATATTGCTTAATCGCGATATCAATGCGAATTTAGAACAGAATTGAAAATTTCTTTACCGCTTAATTGTTCCATTACTCGCGCGGTCTTTAAATTACAGAAGACCTCGAGGATGATATTATCTCGAGCAATTATGCGACGTCGATGAAAAAACGGATTATTATTAAAACGGATTATTACCTGTGAAATATTTTTCGATACCGTTGTAATTTTGCTTATTAAGCGTTATGTATCTTAACACGCCCCTTCCCAAAAAAAAAAAAAAAAACTATTTTCGCTAACTGAGATTATTGTACAATTCTAATTTTTTCGTTCTAATACGAGTATATAGCTCCTGATAAGGACAGCTACTTTATTCCTGCAATCTTATGTCTTATCTAAATAAGTAGTACTTGATAATTAGCGTAACAAGTGCGCAGAGGTGTAGCCTAATGGCTAAGGTCTGTGTTAATTATTATATAACTCGGTAACAAAGTCACAAACGTTCGATTCTATTAATAATTCTTCGGGGGAACAAAAACAAAACACAAAATACAATTAAATAAAAAACAAAATAAAATAAAAACACCTTACCCATTATAGATATCTTTTCTACTTGAGAATATTATAATGACTACGAAAATAAGAATCAAAATAAAAACAACCTTTAAAAAATGTGTCCCGTATGAGAGAAAAAAGAAGAGAATTTTTCAGGCAGGGACGAAATTAACAATGCAATTGATGAAATGCTGTTCATTTTTTTTGGCTGTTGTTGTCAATGTATCTAAAAACTATAGTACAAAATTTCACATTCCTTTGTCAGAGTCGAGAGATTTATTAATATTGCGACAAACTAAAATTTCTTAAACACAGTATTTTAAAAATTTCGGCTTCCATTGGCCTTTTTTTCCCCCCAATATTATTAAGTTTATATATGTAACAGTCCACTAACATTTAATGAACGAAGTTGGATTTAACGCGGGTAATAAAAGTGCCTCTAAAAAAAAATATTTAATATTTAATAATACTTTTCTCTTTGGCGGTGTAGAATGAAGACTTGCATGACGCGATGAGCTATACTCTCGGGGACGATAAATAAAATACACGTTAGAAATATCTCTGCCGTTTGCCTTTCGAACAGATAAGCACTTTCCATCGTCGGAATAAAAGTGGGAGAGAGAATGAATAGAAACTGTACGAAAAATATAAAGATAAATACCATTTAAAATATTAAAAAATACGAACCTGCTCCAAAAACCTACATTAGAAATATTGCATGCATCTGAACAGGTAGTTTTTTTTTGTTTTTTTGTTTGTTTTTTTTAATAATAAATTTCTTTGCACTCGTCGTTGAATTTTTGAACAGGTAATCGTAGCCATTTTTAGATTAACAAACCCCAGAATAAATTCTGAAATGCAGCCGTCTATACTAATATTAGTTCTCTTAAAAATCGAATACGCAAGCCCGCTTTAAAATTCTTCTTCTTTTACGCGCCATGATCTGCAATAAAGGCTAGAGGCACAGAAAGTTTTTTTTTTTTTTTTTTTTTTTTTATTATTATTATTATTATTATTATATAAATTATCTCCTTTTCAAATAATTCTTGAAATTACAAAACCTTAATAAATAAATATAAAAAAAATACGATTACAAGGTGTAAATTCTTATAGATGGAGACCGTTTGACCAATGGTTTATCCGTATCTCCTCTACATTACAAGATATTTAAAGAGAAAAAGCTATCGACTTAGATTATAACATCATATTATTTTTTTTTTCTTTAATATAGCGGTTATATATTTTAAGGTCTTCATGGTATTATTTTTATTCTTGAACCAGTTGTAGTTTTCTCCGATGTTGTATTCAGCTCTTATGTGCTCGAATTTGGAACAATATAGAAAAGTATGATCCGGTGAATCTGTTTCGATATTGCATTCTCTGCATTTATCATCATTTGTTATGCCCATTTTCTTTAGATACTCAGCGAAATTACCATGTCCCGACAAAAATTGGGTTAGAAAGAAATCTGGATTGAGTAATTTGTTCTTCAATCTATCCTCGATTCTGGTTAATAATCCGTACGTTCGTCTCCCTGTTAATTCTTGCTCATAAGTGTTTTGCCATTCCTCCAGGTATTTCGACTTTACTTCTTTTACTTTCTGTATTACCCTTGTCCTATCACTATGGTTGTTTTTGGTTATCTTTATCTCGTTAATCATTTCCAACTGTAAATCCACTGGCATAATTCCTGATATGACATACGAAGATGCATGGGAAACCGTTCTATATGCAGATGTTATATTTAAGATGATTTTCCTTTGTTCCATTTTAATTTTCTTTTTGTTTTTTACCGAAATGTTAGGAAAATAAATCAAGGAACCATATTCCGTTATAGATCTGAACAGCGCTGAGTAAAGAATTTTCCTATCCACAAATTTTAAACCAAAGCTTCTGTTATATATACCTACTAGTTTTGTGTAATATTTTTTTAATTTTATCCATGATGTAGCCAACATGTTTGCTGAAATTGAGATTTTCATCTATGTATATACCCAAATATTTCATTTCCTTGTTAAATTTAAGAGGCTTATTATTCAATTTTAATTCTTTTTCTATTTTACTTTTAATTTCGTGTTTTTTATGTTTTCTTGTTATTAATATCGAGTTAGTTTTTTCCGGATTTAAATGTAGCCCAAGATTAATGAGTTCGTTGTTAATATTGTTAATTTTCTGATTTATTTGAGGAATGTCTTCTATATTATTTATTCCTGAAATCAATAAAATGTCATCCGCATAACTTATAAGATTTATATTATCGTAATGTCCAGTGTTGTTATGTATGTTCGCCATTGCAATATTGAAAAGAGTGGGTGAGAGGCACAGAAAGTTAGGATTCTATAGTTTGGATTGAAGGGTAATGAAGTTGAGATAAGTGAATAATTTCTTGCTATTAATTTCATTGTTACTTAGGGGAGTTCTTTCAAGGTAGACGGAAGGAAAAACGTGGCGCGAATGTGATTATATTTGCGGCCGTCTAATAGAATGTATTGGGCGAGGAGAAGGGAAGAACAGGTTTCACATATAGGTGGTAAGGATTTGTTCGGGAGAAATCGATGAGTAATCCGTGTGTGGTCAATGCGCAGTTGATACAGTGCTACTTCCTCCTTTCTGTTTGGCTGGAACGACGATTGCCACAAGTTAGTATACTCTTTGATATTCGACGTTGGGGCGTTGAGCCACGAATCGAACTATTCCTTTGATAGGCTGCTCGTTATTTTCTGAACAGCGTCGTTGTGTTCCGTTGTTCGCTACAGGAAGCTTTAAAATTATTTCACGTGCTCTCGAAAAATGTTTAATTTTATTTCTAATAGTTGTTTTATTTGTTTTTTTTTTTTTTTTTTTTTTTTTTGTAACATCTTTTCTCGTACTTCATTTGACATAGGATTTGATTAATGGATTTATGTTAAAGAATTTATTATTGAGAATTTTTTATTAACACTGAGTAAAAAAAAAGAGGGAAATTCGGCTTTATCAATTGTATACGTTTTTTTGTTTGTTTCTTTCTTCTTTTTTGTCAATCAGGGACCACATTACCCAGAAACAGATTTTCGGTTATATTTTAATCCGATATCAGATATCGTTATTAAGGAGCTGTCGATGTAACAGGGGGGATGAAAGGAAATGGTAGGATATAAGAAGCGCTGTAAGAAAGTAGCCCGATTGTGTCAGCAAATTCGAATGCAGAATGGTCAAGACAAAATAGTTGGAACATTTAGTAAATAGATGATAATCGTTTCTGACACAGCTGCAACATTTGAGAATGAAGAGGACAAATTAGAATATGGAAAGTAAGGAGCAGCGAAACCGAGAAGAGGACGAACTATGGAGTAGATGGATTGAAACATACAGAAGGAGCGATTGTTAGAAAATTATAGCGCAGTTATGTTTATGGTTAGCCTTCAGTCTATAATAATTCGCCTATATTTTAAGCCTTCTTTCAATTGAACAATAATTGTAACGCGTCAAATGGCTTTCTTCTTTTAGCGAGTTTAGCAGCTTCGATTTTAATTGATTTTTATTTTGGAAAAATCGTCTACTAATTTTTTTCGGATATTGTAGCGATTCGAAAGGACCAATTATAAATTGCCGCGTCGGCGTAGTGAGAGTTGTTCGACATTTTTAAGTTTGAGAAAATTATGTCTATGTAAAGAACAGGTCTCTAAGGACTGGCGAAAATTGCTTTATTTGATTTTAACCGAAAATTTTCTGTCGACAAACAGTTGATAATTTTGATTAAGTGGTATTACAGAACCTGTTATCATCTCATAAATTAGGCTCCGAAGTTAGACGGTATAGTATCTGAAGACCGGTGTGTGTTTGTTGAGGTTATATATATATATATATATATATAGTTGTCTGAAATTTCAATAGCTAGTCTCTAATATTATGATCTATGGTGTACAGATTAGTAAGAAAACCGAATAAGAATAGAATTTTCATGATCTTTTCCGCGATTGTGTAGCATTTTCAACTTGTGCATGTAGAAATAACGTATGCTAGCGCGATATTTACCGATGATAACGGTTTCGATTAGTACGGTTCAATCCGGGTAGGTAAGACAAACTTATAAATCAGAAACAGTCGCGGCACGGCAGATGACGTGTGTATCACATCGTGCTTCCTCTGAGGTCAGCGGTGGACCACCTCTTCGATAGTCTCCGGACAAAGACGCAATGAAGAAGTACAATAGAGCAACGCGACTATTGCGTAACGAAATAAATCGTGATTGCGAACTCAAAACGTAGTTTGTTGCGTTATTATTTTGCATTGCGAGGATGAATTACTTGCCGGAATGGCGGGCAACTGATGAAGTTTTATTGGCTTCTCTTGGCTTGTTTAACTCTCACTGAAATCTTCAGAAGGAAAAAGTGTGTACACAGTATATAATATTATTCTCGTTACCGTTGCGTTATTTTCAATTTGCATACCGCGTGTACTGGAGAACAGCGGGTCTGTCTAACTGCGTGGACGTTGCGTTTTTTCGCACCTTGATTTTACATCTAGCCAAGCTATTATTCACATTTAATTCGCCGATAATAATGGAAGATAAATCGAAAAG
The DNA here is from genome assembly GCA_039619475.1 of Icerya purchasi. Taxonomy (NCBI): domain Eukaryota; kingdom Metazoa; phylum Arthropoda; class Insecta; order Hemiptera; family Monophlebidae; genus Icerya; species Icerya purchasi. Next base: position 217,057,386 of record CM077115.1, read on the forward strand.
GAAACGAATAAACGGAATCGCAGATTAATACAATATATAGTATACGTGCGTAATGCAGCGCCGACTCTAGATGACACACCTGTTGTTCTGAACGTTAACTATCTCTATCGCACATTTCGGTATTTATAATGTATAGGTCCTAGACAGTCCTAAACGTATAATAATAATCCGCTATCGGTAATTAGTAAAAATAACATTTAAAATATTAAGAAATATTCCGTTATGTTTAAAATAATGAAACATACTAAACGGTTATTATTATTACTTCTTTATATGGAAGAAAAAAAAAAAAAAAGAGACAAACGAAAACAAAATACAAAAGGAAAAGACAAAAATAACGAAAAATAGATAGTTTAAAGTCGGCTAAAAATATGCAGTGTTTGTTTAACTCTTTTGATTTTCTATGGAAGATGATTATTTAAACGACGTATCCGGAAGTAGATTTTTCTAAATAAATCTGATGATCCAAACATAAAAAAGCTACACAAAAAAAAAAAATAGTACAGTTATGTGAAATTATTATTAATTAAAATTAATTCAAAGACGTATCCGGAAGTATGGAGTGATTTGGGCTTAACCGATTACCATACTCTATGTATAAGCAGGGGTTTAGTCAATCTCCTTTTTGTCCACACCCGGATCCGATAGAGATAACACGGACCATTTCATTTTTGAATGCAGCCGATACAAAAACACTCAAACAGTACTATATAATTCATTGGGGTTAATCTTAGAGTGTAGACCGTCCATGTAAAACAAGTTCGCTCTTGGCTACAAATAATATCGCTTTATACTGGATTTTATATTCATTTATAATGTCATCAAAAAGTTGTAATTTAACCTTCCTATAATACAATAGACGATGGGTTGTCTCGCATATAAGCCACAAAAAAAGGAGAGAAACAAAAAGTACGGAATGTCCCGATTAAAACAAAAAAAAAAAAAAAAAAAAGAAAAGAAAACAATTTGCAATTAGATATATCCAGTGGCATGCCAAACGGGGAGGGGGGCAACAAGCAACAGGGGCGATTGCCCTCAGATAAAAAACGGCAGGGGCAACGCCCCCTTAGAAAAATATATACTATATATCATCAGTATACTTTAATAAAAGCCCAAGAAAATTAAACGAAAAGCTAAATAAATCTGAAGAGAGATCGTTTGAATTAATAAAATTCAATTTTTTAATAGTATCGCTGTCGCAAAAATAAAACAAGCTGGCCACCGAACCGAGGAAACGTAAATTAGAAATTTCGGATACTTTGAAAGAAACAAAAAAAATTCGAAAAAAGAAAATCATTTAAAGGAAAATCGTTTTTATTTCATTTCGTAATTATAATTTATATAAAGTATTATCAGTAATGATAAAAAAAAATTATATTCTTTTTTTATTAATCTATATAGGCCTCTCTATGTATAGGGCTGATTTATGTTTTTATCGCCTCCCTGTTGGCACGCCACTGGACATAAAAGTTGATCCGAAAATAAAAAAGCTACATAATGACAAACCGTAATGATGCTATTCTTCTCACCGTTGAACGTTCTCTTCGCACACATTGTGAAAGGTAAAAAAGATACGGCTCTGATCAACTAGAATTGTGAAAACCGATTGAATGCGGTCTTTTAGTAAGAACAAACAAAGAAAGACACACATAGATGTGTTTTTGTCTAAAAACTGAAAAGTCTAAAATTTTTTTTAAACAAATTCATTTATTATTAGGATATTTGTTAATATTCTGTACTGTTCATCTGTCTTCAAGTCACACATTGCACGGTTTTTCACTCCGACGCTCGTGCATTATAAATTTCTACTGCTGCTACCGTCAAAAGTAAATTCTTCACACGTTTTTTTATATTAGGAAATACATCAGATTCAATCGTGAGAAATTTACGTATATAAATGTATGTATAACGCTGTATAATGTAACTTACAAAAAGAAAAAAAATATCATCATCCCCTTGAACAACGGGCACATGCGTATATATGTATGTATATATTTTTTTCCGGTTTGCCACATTTTTTACACAGATGTCAGATAATCTCGTTAAATATTTCAATTAGAAATGCCTATAAATTTTAAATCGATAAGATGTCGAGAAATTACGTTCGCGCCCGTGACCCGACTTCATCAAAAGTATAGTAAATGTTCTCGTATAAATATGCGTGGATGTAGGCTTGTTTTTGCTCACGCCTCTCTGTAATAATATTTACGTAACCGATAATCTAGAAATGAAGATTTATGTGTGAAGGTCCTTTTGACACCTCCGATATGTGTGCTATACTAACGTCACCCGATGGATAAACCAGTCGACCGATTTCCTACAGATGACGTTTTCCTAACCTGCCTAAGCAATTTGATTATTATTCATCGCACGCGTTCGGAACGTCGAAATAGGCATTTAGTCGAGGAGCAGTTTTTCTGAAATTACCATTTACCGGCACAAACAAGCCTCACTTCTCTAGACTTATCGAAGACCTTATGCGAAAAAGAAGGAAAAAAAGTAATAATGCAACGGCAAAAGCGCCAAGTAATGGACAAAATAGGTAATTTCTTCGAATTCGAAGCTTTTCACTTGATTTTAATGTCACATCGTTACAGAAAAGTAGTACAACAGTTGTAGATACGAATGAAATCTATACGTTTATTGGAACGTATAAAACCAGTGTAGCATTATTAATAAATGTAGATAAGTCCATTAATATTTATAAATATAAAGTAAATAAATTCCGCCCTTATTAACAAACAATATAAATATAAATTTACCTTAATAAATTAAAATGAATACCTCAATTTATTATATAAATATCAGTTAACAACAACGTAATTTAATTTAGTGTACTCTGTATTGTTACCAGATTACGGGCTATGCCCGAAAAGGTTTCCTTAAATTGAGATATTTTAATTTGAATTTATTAAAATATAAACTTAAACATATTCTTATTGTTTGTTAATAAGGGGAATTTATTTACTTTATTGTAACAAAAAATCAAATAAATGAAACAATTATGTATTAAAATTATACGAATAAACAGAAATAAAAGTAATGTTTCCTGGTAACAATCTACATATGCGTATATGTAGTTTATTACCGCGAAACATATTAGTTTATTAATAATTTTACTATGTTATATTTTCGAGTTCTTTGGAAAGCATCGTTATTTTTTTAATAGATTTCCGGGATTTCCTCTGTTCCATTTGCGTAATTTATTCATTTTTTCGTATATATATTTTAATTTAGTAATTATTCTAAAGATATTACGAATCTCATAAAGCTTAAAAAAAAGGGAATTAAAGACAAATTATATTTATACATCAGAATAAAATCAAAGTAGATATCGAATTAAAAGAAAAGATAGTATTTTCACAATTACTGGAAGGAACAATATTTCGTTGACAATGACGAAATTAACATTCGGTAAAAAAAAAAAAAAAAAAAAAAAAAAGAGTGCTTCTTACTATCCAGAAATATTAGAAAAAAATTTAAAAAATAAAAATAAAACAGTTATTAAGACGTGCGTACGGAGCATACTGCATGGTGGATCGGAAAAGAGGAACATGGACAAAATGATGCGAGACCAATTGGAGGCGTTCAGAATCTGGTGCCGGAAATGAATAGAGATTTTTTTTTAATTTTTTTTTTTGGGGGGGCACGTTAGTGGCCTTGACCCAGCAACATGATAAACTAAATTAGAAAACTAAATAGCCAGGCGGTCAGAAATGAAAGACACAAAGGACAGTAAATGAAGGAGATATCATTGATAGCGAAGGTGGTAAAAAACGAAAAAAAGTATTCGATAGAATTGAAGAGAACAACAAAGGTTACTTTGGATTGGTTGTTAACAGCCGTAATGAATATCTTCAACGCAAATAGTTGAAAGTATCATTGTGGAAGAGAAGAGTGCGAAACTAAAATTGTAAAACACAGATAGATAAAGATGTGCGGATAGAAGTAAATGTGGCTAAATGTCCGATTTGATAAATTGGGCTGTCCACCGATCGAAACCACATTAAGGAATATTATAACGATTTAAATTAACTGTCGAGTATTATATAAGCGTTTTTTTTTGTTTTTTTTTATGTTTATTGTGTAATGGTCGTTCTCAGCTATGCCTGAAATAAAAAAAAGAAATATAGAAGGCATTTCGCATTAAAAGAATTACAACGCTCAAGTTGACGATAAAATGCAAATAAAATGTTCTTCCGGTGATTTCGATATGTTGAATTCCATTAAAGGTCGAGAGATATTCAGTAATAGCGATGATGATCTTCAAAGTGCTCGAATGCCGTTTGTTTCTAAACATTTCTCTAGTATTGCAACCGTTTTATATGATCTGTTCTAAAACCATTTGCCATTATCAATTAACGCCCGTCTACATAAACTTATTTCGTAATGTTAAAACGGCAGCCGAGTGGTCTGTAAGAATTTTGCAATCAATACATAAATAATCAGTGGCGTGTCAAACAGGGAGGACAGGGGCGTCGCCCCCTTACGAAAATATATATCATACCAGTAAACATATATAGCAGTTATTTAATAAATATCCAAGACGAAAAGCTAAATAAATGTGAAGAGAGATCGTTTGAATTAATAAAATCAAACTTTTTAACCGTATTAAATATTGTATCGTTGTCGCGAAAATAAAACAAGCGGGCCACCGAACCGAGAAAACGTCAATTAGAAATTTCGGATAGTTTGAAAAAAAAAAAAAAAATTCGAAAAAAGAAAATCATTTGAAGTAAAAAGGAAAACCGTTTTTATATCACTTCATAATTGAATATCCTTTTTATTATAGGCCTCTCTATGTATGATTTATGCTTTTGCCCTCTTTGGTTGTGAAACGTTGGCACGCCACTGTAAATAATCAATAATAATCTACTTCGTGAAATCGGGAAATTCATTGGCCCATCAAAAACGAGTCGAACTTCTTTTTTTTTTCTTCTTTGTCATTATTATATTTAGATAAATGCGGAATTTGATATACTTTAAAACACCTGGTAAGAACAATTTTCATTTTCTTTCGTTTTTTTTTGTTTTTTTTTGAATTAGTGCTCTAATTTGAAGTAGCGAAGAACGCCATTTTCATCCTAGAGTTCTAATTTTTAACTTAACTCTTATTAACCGAAATTAACGAACAACAATAAAAATATAATTATTATTATGAATTACCTATGAAATATTGAAAATATATTAAAAATGACTGTTTATTAAAGCTAAAATCGTCATCACGTAGCTTTAATAGTGGCCTCTAATTAGTCTCGGTGTATTTTTAATGTCAACATCCTCCATAGTAATAACCGCGTTAATATCAGTTATTATTTAACGCATGTTTTGTCAAAAGATATTTGACGAAAATGGAAATCATTTATTTCAGGTCGATCATGATATTTGATAAATAAACTTATTAATTATATTTATTTCGAGCCTAACTGCGAATAGGTTAATACTTTGACAACACGACGCTGTTTCTCGCACTGTTAATTTTATTAAAAAATAAATAATTTAAATATTTTAAAACTAATTTGGCGATTAAAAATGGGGAAAAAAAACGAAATACTATCGTCTCACAACCGTCTCTCCAACATGGTGTGCATTTACTTTGGCGATTACATTTAATGCTATTTTTACAAATTCTCTGATTGACGAGACGGCAAAAAATAATAAAACAACGTTTTAAAATTTTTTAAAATTGTACATTCTGCACTGATTTTTATTATTTTCGAAAACATATTAACAACAAGCAGACACGTATGCGTTCTAAATTGGAAAAAAATGTGGTTATTTTTTTTAATTGGACAACATATTCTCAATTTGTTCGATGAATTTTTATTGCTACCGTCGTAAAAGAAAATAACTTTTTTTTATTTATTTTTATTTATTTTTATTTATTTTTATTTATTTTTATTTATTTTTATTTATTTATTTTATTTTTATTTTTTAATTTTTATTATAGTTGGAAAGCAATAAATATACTTCTGAGAGGCCAGTCAGTTTTATCTAAACCTAAATTGTAACACTATACTTACTGCGGGCAACGTGTCCAGCGTGATGGTAGAATACTGCGTAATAGCTCATCTGTCCTTTTTTTTTAAATTTAGGAACTCGTTCCGGATCCTACGCAAGCACCAAGTTATTGTGTCGAAAAGCAGAGAGTTTATCACTAAAAGCAAACGCTTGTGAATCATTAATTTCGTGACAGGTTCCGACGTTATCGAATAATAATACACGCGATGGTATCTAAATTCTAAGTGCGTTTATTTTTTTAATATTTCTCTTACCTTTGTTTTATGTAATAATTTGTGATAAAATACAAGCGAATTAGGTACGTTTTTTTTTGTTTTTTTTATTTATATTTCTTTATTATTTATTTTTTTATGACCACCAGTAATAAAATCCGTTTCGCCGTGCGAGTTTATACCCCGAAACCGGAATTTATAGTAATATAACTACACATTGTATTAAGCTTCGTTATTCGTGAAAATAATACTACACAGCTCCGAGTTTAATTTCTAGGAAAAAAGTTTAAAGAACTGCCGGAACTACTGTAAAAGAACTTCAGTTCGAAATATCGGAGAAAAAGTTTGTAGATCGCTCGGAAAGCAAAAATTAGGTCACTCTAGAAATCATTAAAAGACATCGTTCGCGATTTATCTGACTGTGTTGTACGAAAAGAGGATATTAAAAAAAGAAAATTAGCTCTCTGTTAGATCAAAAACACTGACCGCTGCTTTCGAAAGAATCCCGACCGATTTGATTTACGGAATTTGTAGCGTTGAAGTTGCTTCTGGAATAACTAGTTGAATAAGAAAGGGGTCCGTGGAGTCCATAGGGTCTGTGGGTCACATACAAGTTCACGGAAGAAGCTCAGAAAACTAAAAGTATTAAATTTGCGCATTTTAAACGATTTTTTTTTTTTTTTATTTCTTTTTAAACATCGTGGTCAGCATTATCACACATTTTTGCATACAGCAGAAACGTTTTTGATTTTGTTAAAAAATGCAGTTCTTGCGGTATCTGAATAACGATACGAAATTTAAACAAAAGAGCAGTCAGGTTCCATCAAACCGTACCGCACGAGATAGACTTACGATTGACAATAAAATATTGTTCTAAACCGATGTGACTTCAAATGCGGAAGATGAAATAATTTTTTCGCGCATAGTAAAAAATAATTAACGGGAAAAAATATTCTTAAAACTATTATTATTATTATTATTATTATTATTATTATTATTATTATTATAACCATTATTACAGTTTAAGCCAGATGATACTGAAAGTAAATTATAATACTATAAAAAAATGACTTTAAATATAGTATACCATAAGTTCACCCATTTTCAGAAATGAAACTGTTGAACATGATGCAAAATGACCAAACGAAGGGTATTTCATTTAAACTTATCTTTTTTTACGTGTAATTGTATGTTATATAAATATATACAACTGCTTTCGGACCGCTTTTTCATTCGCAGATCTTCTATAGACTTCCAGATGGGGAAATACTCTTCTATTATTCTTGTAAAGGAGTCGGTTCCAATTGACCACGTTATTCTTCTATAACGTTTTTATTTCAATGTTGATTTAAAAAATTTTAAGGAACGATTAATTTTCGAATTTGCAACAATTTTGTTCTATTATATTGCTTATCGCAAAAAAAAGGTATTAATTATTGTGTAGTAATATAGTGTCCGGAAATTAAGTTTGGTGCTCTCGAAAAATTTAATTCGAATTATCGTGTCCATTATATGTATCCGCGGGAAGACGAACCAGGTGCGAAATGATGGGTGACAGTTAACGTCCTGAGAAATTATGCAAGACTTTATTTTCTTTTTTTGGCAATAGCGTTGATGATGACAGAAGGAATGTGTGAGAGATTTTATTTTATCGTTTTAATTCCGGTTACAGAATACGCCGTAAAACAATAAGTACTTACGGGCCATAAACTACGCTATTCGTGACTGCTTCCTGTGTAATAAGGCAGTTTTGGGACTTTTAGGAAATCGCAGTTCAGGTGAGTGCTTAGTGAAAAAGATACAGTAATTAAACGATAAAGCTTATTTTGTATTTTCTCAAAATTTTTACCGCAGTACGTAGAGCATTTTCTTATTGTTAACACTGAATTTGATCAAAAAAAAAAAAATTAAATTTTTATTAAATTTTTCTTAATGCACGTTATTTTTTAGAAAATTATCAGATTAATTTCTAAATTAGTAAAGTTTTTTTATTTTTGATTATTGATTAATTAAAATTTTTAACGCGACTGAAATAAAAAATATATGTATATCGCCGATCGGATTAACGAACGTTTTTTTGTTTTTTTTTTTTTTTTTTTTGGACTGCATTGCGTTGCATTATTGTTGTTAAATAAATATAGATCCTGACCAAACTACGGATACGGTAAAAACAACAATAGGATAGATATTGCGTTAAAAGGGGATATTGCAGAACGACGTTAGTAAGTGAAATATAGTAAATGTTTTAAGTTGATTTGAAAAACTTTTTTGAGTTTCATCTAAATTTAATATCACTACAATTAAGAAAATATATTATATCGAGCCGCGGTGGTTTAATATTGTTCATTTTTCAAATTCTGGGCTATTTTTTAAATAAATATTTACGATACATACACCGGAGTACGATGTAAACTGTACATTATTAGAATGACAATGCGGTGTGAAAACAGTGTATATTTTGCCATTTTAGAGTGATTTTCATTATTGTTTCAATTTTTTTAAAAACAATTTAATTTTTATCTTTAAATATTAATTCTTCTTGTTTCGAAGATCATCAGTTTATTATGAAATTATAGTTGTTTTGTGTTTTTTCTCTAGCGATTTCTGCTCGTTTCTGTCAACCCCCTCCCCTTTGATCGCTATTATTCGTTTTTGTAATTGAATAGTACTTAAATGTTCGTGTTAATTTTCGGATTTTGTTTGTTTTTTTTACCGCTGCCACGCCTATTGGTGCGGCTGTCTTTTAAAAATATATACATAAATTGTACCGCACAATCCCATTACTATTTTTAAAGGATACTTCGGCAAAGAAAGATGAATTATAAAACGAGAATGATAAATACGATATGTAATGCGCACGTACGCACGCATCCATGCTCACGGTAAACCGAAGTAACATTTATTAATAAGAGGGCTAAGAAAGATTTAAAAATCCTTGTTAACTTTTTTAGTCTTTGTGAAAGGGGTTTTCTGGAAAATTCGAAAGATGCACTGAATTATAATAATAATCTTTTGATAAAATTTTTGTACGTACTATAGATTAAGGTGTGTCTGTATTATAGTATATCATCAGAGAAGAGTCCTTGACACTGGACTTGTTCAATTCGATTGCCGTCGATCCTTGTTGATGAATCATATATTTCACTGGCGCACTTCTGCCAGAATCATTAGGTAAATTAATCGTTTTTGCAGTGTAGGTTGATTTCTTAAATAGTTTACCCGCTATACACTGCATTTGATAAATCCGTTGTTTTGTGTATGCTACATATACACGGTCTCTATGTGTGTCAACGATGAAGCATCAAAACGCGTCACTGTTTCATTTTAAATATATTATTATTTTGCAAAGGTGTATATGTCTAATGATTCATTTAAGAAGCATTAGATACTTGACAGAGTTGGTTTTCGGAAATTGTTGATTTCTGTATTCGATCTCGCGGTTGGTCCGTAAATTCTGATACGTCTTTCATTATGATTTTATTTTTCCTCTAGTTGTAAATTTTGTTAATTTATTCCCAATTTTTTTTTTTTTTTTTTTTTTTTTTTTTTTTGTGGCTCGGCGAGAAACCATTTGGTGACGAAATTCCCGAATTAATGATGCGCGCATTAGATTCTCGGAGGTTGCTAACTCACACGTGGTGGTCATCCACAAAGCTTCATATTGTATTGGGCTAAACTTTCTGTTTAATTTTTATATATATATATTTTTTTTTTTCTGATATTTGTTCACTTATTAAAAATGTTAGCCCTAATGAATAACTTTCTCAACCTTGGTTTTTTTACTTTTTTTTTACATTAAGAGCGGCAATTTTAATTACTTTTTGTCCGCATAAATTATGTTCCTATATTGGCTATCTTTATTTCTTCTGTTTCTAATCGCTTCCTGATTTAACTTTCAAGTCCCTACGTTTCCATTATTTGTTAGTCCTTTGTGCTGGGTAAATGTCCTTAGTTGACGTGCCCAAAGAAAGAAAAAAAAAAAAAAAAGAAATTTTTTTTATCTGAGAACAGTCTTTATTATTTTTTTTTTGTTGTTTTTGTGAGATAATTTTTCCGGGGAAATAAACTTTTTTCTTTTATACTCGAAGGTGGATATTTTAGAAGGCGGCCAAATGGTTTAAATGCCAGGCCAAAAAAAAATAAAAATTAATCGTAAATTTTTTATTTCTGATACTACAATTTGTTTTACTATTAATCGTCTGTTTCTATTAATATTTGATTTGCATAAGTTTCCCCGTATCTTCTATACTTAATAAGCAGTAGAAACGCAATTATGATAGTGCCTTTTTTTATATCTAAACCATCGGAATTAAATATACGTCCTGAATAACAAAAAATTTTTATGGTTGGACGCGCTCAGAAAAAAAAAAAATAAAGATCACTTTTAAAAAATTTGAAATATACATATAGAACCGCAAAGATAGCGGCTAAAAAAACAACGTAATTTTATTGTTTTTGTTATTGAATTATTTATTTAAATAAAATTTAAAGGGTATCATCGAGTTGGTAAATTTCCATTTCATTGGGAAGGTTGCATCTTTCTTTTTTTCCCTTTAAATACAGAAATCGGTAAAACGCTACATTGTTCTCTTCGAATATTCAGTCCCTCTGTTAGCGTACATTCTCTTTTTAGTATTCGTAAATCTTAGCCCTAAGTTTTCCTACTCTTCACAATGTTTCTTTTACGCATGTCTTCCGTTTCATCTCCAACAGATTTCTTTTAATTCTTTGTGCTTTCCATCACCCTTTACCCCGGAAGCTAAATTTCTAATATGGTCTATATTCAAAAAATAAAACTAATTAAAAAAAAAATTCAATGTCAATATATGAATAAGTGAATGAGTGTGCGATTAAGTGTGTATGTGTTCGTGTATTATATTAATGGGAGGGGACTTTTAAAAAAACCCGCTTTTTTCTCGTTTTTGATGTCCCACTGGTTATCTTTCGTTTGATTAAAATTAATTCCGTGGTCATGTCTTTTTTGAGAAGCTCTTAGATTCTCGCAAATTTTAATTTCTGTCTCTGTGCAACCGAATCGAAATTGCTCGTTATCGGAACGCGGAACTATCAGATATTATCTCGTTCTTAAAAATAGACTTTATTCGAATAAACAGCTCTACGCACCTTAATTTACATCGGAAATTAGCGGCGAGCGTATTTATGTCGCCTCTGCAGAGGTGTACTCGTTTATTAATATTCAACGCGGAATTCAAATTTTTCAAGTCATCATTATTCCGAAATCGGATAAAAGTTTAGTGGGATTCCGTCAATTTTATGAGATTGCAGAAGTTTAGACCTTGCTTGATTAGCGTGCAATGTCGCCTACATAGATATAAAAACATTCTGTTTACTTGCCCTTGCTAATAACAAAAACCAGTTATGTTCTATTATAAACTCAGAATCGTGGAAACAATAACCGGATGATTCGTGTTAAACATTTAATACTTCCAGTTGTATTACTTGTGCGCCTTTGTCGTATATTTTCATAACAAACTCTGAAGAGTTGTTAAATTAATAGTTCGTACAGAGATTCGTTAGAACTGAAAAGGCAGCTACTATCATTTAGTGACGAAGTAAAATGGTCCTACATCCTTGATAAGCAATCGTGGACTGTGAAATTAAAATTTACAAATTCCTTTGCCCAACGGCATTGCTGCGAGTAGTAGGTCTTTCTCTACATTCAAGCAGATGTCACTTCTCTGGTATACAACCAATATTCGATTTCAAATATTAAGTACATATATACCAAAAGCGACTCGAGTCTGGTACAGGACAGCTTCCGAAAACTTCCTTTGGTTTTCTAGTTGAACACCTTAACTCGTTGGCTACCGCGCTGGAACTCCATTTTATTCTGCGTCTTTCAACCTCTCTGTTGAGCATTTCATAACAATTGATTTATTAGCAGATCAATGAACCCTAATGGTTTAACGAGGATTTAAAATATGAATATAAATAATGTTTCCGGTAGCAACTATTAAAAATGCTGTTTTTGCAAATTCTCTTTGTTTCTCCGTAACGCCTCTATTTTTTTTAAAAAATGAAAACTACGCGCTTTGTACAGCGGCTAGGCTAGGAGCTTGCTTGATTTAAGCGAGCTATTATGGTGGTTTTTGTCAATGAAGCGGGGACAATTTAAAGTAAAATACGCCCATTAAAATAAGAAATTTGAATAAAATAATTATAAATTAAACGTAAAAATTTTAATTATACGATTACTATGATAAGTATAAATTTAATTCATTAATTTCAACGTAAGTAAAAAAAAAAACGTTTTTTATTAGTTTTTGTTAATATTTTTTTTTGTCATTGAATTAATAATTTTATGATTTATAAATACATTTTTATAAAATGATCATCGGAAAGGTCGGAAGAACCAGGATAAAACGAGCTGTGGGTAGAGATGTTCTCTTAAATAATTGTAGGAGATTATCATATGACCAACTCGGAACCAATTTATAACGAAGTATTCTATGTGCATAAGGTAAAAAGGTGGAAATTATGTGTCACTTGTTCATTTCATATAGGTAAGTATTTTATTAGCCAGATGCCAGAATTTTCACTGTTCGTGATGTACAACCTCTTGAATGTCAACAATGATGATGATTCATTTTAAAAGACTAGCTGTGTGTGTTGTTTAGTTAAGCGAAACTTTTGGTTAGATCGCGACAGACACCAGGGGTTTCAGAAAGACTGGGAATCTTCAACCTGTATACAATTTTTTGTTGGATGTTAATGAGCATGATTTTACCAGGGGGAATGAGAATCTTTACATAAATATGTTAATTAACCCCCCCCCCCCCCTCCCACACAAAAAAAAATGAAATAAAAATTATTCACATTTACAACTCAAGGAAGCAATGGAATAAGCGAATGGTATGAGAAAAATAAGATAGTTAAAAAGGAGTAAAAACAGGTGATGGTAGTAATGAAAGTGATTTTTAGAAATGAAGTTCAGTTAAATCTTGTGGATATTTCAACGAAAATGGTGATGTCGCGGAAGCCGCTTTATAACGTAAACATAGTATTTAACACTGCATAATGGAATTACTCAAAACTGTTACATTATAAATAATTCTTTATAATTTTAATTCTTTTCAAAAATATTTGGTTGTATAATTCAGTAACTATGCAGTGTATTAGTAATGTTCTATAAAAAATATATTAGAATACTTTAGAAATTAAAATTACAGAGTAAATAATCCTGCAGCAGTAGTTTAATATTTGCTTATTTAAATTCAAATTTTAAGTCCTTGCTAGTTGCTATAATTTGGAATATACTTAACGTTTATTTTAATTATGATATTGCTAATATCACCAAAAAAAAAAAAAAAATAAATAAAAGAAAGGAGAAATGTGTGGGCAAAACTAAAGACGAGGAATTACTGAACCGTTTTTGTTCCGGGTTTTCAGTAATAAATCTTAAGAAAAGTTTTAGTGGATAATTTAAGTAATTTTTTGGTTTTGGACAAGCGACCTATGCAGATTTTTTTCAATAATAAAACAAGTTCAGTCAAGCATGAGGTTTCATGCTTGCTGAGGATTCCGTATGTTAAGTTAAAGATAACCATAATTTTCATTTACATAATACTAAATTCAAAACAACAATAATTCCAAAACAAATATTTTTAGTCCAGTTCTTTTTCACACATCACGCAGTGTCATCATACTGTACTGCAAAAAAAAATAAATTCTAATAAATAAACGCTATTTGTCCTAGATTTTTGGAAGGATTAATTATCAATAAATATTTAAAAATTTGCAATTGTACTTGTTTTTGTTTTCCGAACTTCTATATAGTTATATTTGAATACTATTACTTAAACAACCTTCCTCGTTTGTCACTATTTATTAGATTACTATACTGAGAAGTCAATTTCTCAACTGTTCATCAAATAAAATCAATAATTTTCTTGACGTAATTTCACTTCAGTTACGATTTTTAAATAAAATTTATTTAGATATATACACAAAATTTTAAATAAACTACAGCAAACATGCCAGAATGAGCATATTTTCAACCCCATTCGAAATTTATAGCTATAATATTCGCGATGTAAACAGGAGGCTACATATTAGTTCTCGCGCTTTTGGAACTTTTCGGCAAATTCGAAAGTTTGGTTAAGTAAACGAAATACGGTTTCGTTCCCGACAAATAGTAATCTTTCAAACGATATATCACATGCCCGGGAAAAAAAATATTTTTTCCAAAATTTCGAGCTTTCGGTTCCCCGAAGGTCCAGTTTTAAAGTTGAAAATCCGGATGATTCAAACTAGAGAAGTATACAGGGATGCGCATTTTTTAAACCACGTTCAAAATTTTCAGCTTTAATATTCGCATCACTAAACGGGGGGACATGTCATTTTTCGCGCTTTTTTGAACTTTACGGCAACTTTGAAAGTTTCGTTAAGGAAATAAAATACTGTTTCGTTCCGGACAAATAGCGGTCTTTCCAACAATATATCACATGCTCGGGAAAAAAAATATTTTTTTCCAAAATTTCGAGCTTTCGGCGCCTAGAGGGTCTCATTCTAAAGCTGGAGAGCCGGATGTTTCAAACCAGAGAAATATACATGGATTCGCATATTTTATATCTTGTTACAAATGTGTACCTATAATACTCACGTCGCAGCTACAAATTAGAGCTCGCACTTTTTTGAACTATTCAGCAGCTTTGAAAGTTTTGTTAAGAAAATGGAATACGGGTTCATTCCCGACAAATAGCGATCTTTCTAATGATATATCGCAACCCCGGGAAAAATTTTTTTCTTTTTTTGAAAAGTTCAAGCTTTTGGCGCCTTGAGAGTCTAATTTTAAAGCTGGAAATTTCGATGTTCAAAACTAGAGAAATATACGTGGAGTCGCATATTTTAAAACCTGGTCGAAATTTTTAGCTATAATATTCGCGGCGCTAGGGGAGAGAGACACGTTATTTTTCGCGCTTTTTTGAACTTTACGGCAACTTTGAAAGTTTTGTTAAGGATATGAAATACGGTTTCATTCCCGACAAATAGCAATCTTTCCAACGATATATCACATGCCCGGGAAAAAAAATATTTTTTTCCAAAATTTCGAGCTTTCAGCACCCCGAAGGTCTGGTTTTAAAGTCGGAAGGCCGGATGTTCCAAACTAGAGAAATATACGGGGATGCGCGTATTTTAAACCGCGTTTAAAATTTTAAGTTGTAATACTGGCGGCGCTAGGGGGAGGGGGACACGTCATTTTTTGCACTTTTTTGAACTTTTCGGCAACTTTACATAACTTTTGTAGCACAATTTTTTGATTTTATGAAAGGACTCCTGCAGTTTAGTTTATATTTTGAATTTCAGCTTTATAGGTTTATCGGGTGATAAGTTATGATTTTTTAAGTGTTTTTTGAGGTCGTTTTATGTACCATATTATATATTTTTGACGGTTTTTTGGGTTTTTTTCCGCCCAGGGTAATCGGTAATCTTTAAGTTATAGATCGTTTTAAAGAGAATTTTAATTGTGATTTATGTTCCAAATTTGAAGTTTTGTAAGTCAAGCTGTTCGTGAGTTATTGATTTTTATTTGATATTTTTGTCATTTGAGTATCATCTTATTAGGATTCCGTAAGTTATCATTACGGAATCCTAAAAAGATTTAAAAAAACGTTTACCGTAATATATGCAGATACATAAATTCTAGAAAAAACAAAAAAATTCGTATTAATTTCTGGATACAAATTTAAACGGGTGTTCATATACGGGTGAAGCCGTGGGTAGGAGCTAGTGTGCAAATGAACGTCAGGAAATTTGTCTGTCTGCATGTGCGCGCTAATTTCACAAAACTACCGAACTGATTTTGTTCCGGTTTCCACCAGCGGGTAGACTGATGATTCCCGTGGAAAGTTTTAGTGCATAATTTGTAAGTTTCTGTTGTAATTAGTCGAGCTATGAGAGTTTTTAAAATACACTCGATAAAATAAAAAAAAGTTTAGATATTTTACATATAATTATTACCATGGTAAATATGAAACATGAAAATTTAAATAAAATGTTTATTATGGTAATTATTTTTAATAAATTAATTATCATGGTAAATATAAGTTAAACATCAAGATTTAAATAAAATAATTGCTATTGTGAACATAAATGTAAGCTAATGTTTTAGTCATTTCTGGCGCAAGTAAGAACACCACATGTTCAGTCTTTTCTCTTTTTGCGTTATTCACAAATCATTTCACTTCTACGATGCGATCTAAATGAACAAACCGCGCTGCTAGCTTAACACAGCTGTATAGAGCGCGAAAATAAAAAGAAAGAAAAAAATCAAGCATTTTCTATTGGCGTCTTTACAGGGAAATAAAGCATCCGGCAACGTAATTTTTAATAGCAGCTGATCGTTAATTAAGCATAAATTTTTATTAGATTATTATAGACACGGATTGTAGAAACACAGAGAAACTTCAGCTGAACGTGGAGACCGTTTTTTTTTTTTTTAGAGGGGGGATTATAAATATGTCTTTTAAGAAGAGAAAAAATCTTTACATAAATGTATTAACTAAAAACGCCTTCAAAAAAAGACATTATCGTCATTTAAAGCCCAAAGGGTAAACCGAGAAAGTAGATTGACAGTTTAAAGAATAAGTGAATGATATGAAGAACATGGAGTGGCCAAGAAAGAGTACCAATCACATGACTGTAATGATGAAAGCAATGTAATTTTCAGAAATGAAGCTCAGTTGTATTTCTAATAAGTATTTCGCTAAAACAGTTCAAGTTGCAGGAAGCAGTTTTACAACGTAGACACGACGGTATTAAATTATTGCATAACCGAAAGTATTAATTACTTAAAAATGTTTTAAATAGTTCTATACAACAATATCTTTCGATTATTTTTAATTATTTTAAAGCGCAATTTAGTAAATATGTAGTGTATTAGTAATGTACTATAAGAAAATATATTCAAATTACGAACAAATTAATTAAGTATCGTGCAACAGAAATTTTAGAAATATTATTTAAATTTAAACCTTAAACCTTTGCTAAATACTGCGATTTTCTATTGTAGAATATACGTAATGTTTTGCTTCTAATTATTATATTAGTAATGTCCCCAAAGAAAAGAAAACTGAATTAAACAAATAAACCTTTAGTGGAAAGGTAGAATACAGGACATAAAAGAGGAGAAAAGTTACGGATTTAAATAGGTATTAATGCGCAGGTGAAGCCGCGGGCATGGGCCGTTTATAGAGTAAATGAATGATATGATGAAAATGGTGAATAAGGAATAAAAAACAGATGATTACAATGATGAAAGCTACGGGCCCTCCAGTAATGCCATTCAGTTGGCTCTAATCGATATTTTATAAACGGTAATAAATTTAAGATGATGGAATAAATAAAATAAATATTTAAAAAAATGTTTACTAGAATATATATATATATATATATACGTATGTATATATATAAAACTCGACGACCCTTCGTGCCTCTTAAGGGATTTCGCGCCTTGACCCTGCCTAGGGATACCCCCGGACTCCCAGCTCTATCACTTCTATACTTCGTATAGAACGAGAAGAATTGACAGCGTTAAGCAATCCATTTCGTCGGTACTTTGTCTTATTATATAAAAATGAAATTACCATTTCCTAGCAATCCTTTTGTATGCAACATGCCATGTTTCGTGACAAATTTTCGTGAAAATTTCTGTGACAGAAAATAACTTTTGGGGGGTCGGGCTAAGAATGACGTTGTCATTAATAATATATGTATGGATTTTTATAAATAATTTGCAAGTTTTATATTAACCTGCGTCGAAAATAAAATGTTCTCGTAATTTACGTGAGAATATATGTTCAAGTGTGTGATCGTGAGACGCGATTTTATTGTAATTCCAAATTTTAAGCAGCGTATACTGCAGACGTTAATGAAACAGCGACGACTCTGTATGTAAGGATATTTCTGCACGTGTCGAGAAAACCGAAAAATAACGTGAAATTACACACATTCTTTCAGAGGATATAGACAAACTAGTCTTAAACAGATGAGATTAATTTGCGTGTAAACTTTTGTACGCCATATGTGAACAGTTGGCTGTCTGCCGTGGAAATGCATCGGAACTTTCTAGCCATCTGTCCGCAATAAACGCTGTATCTTCGTTAGAGGCCCTTATATGTCATAAGCGGTTAATATTTCTATGTGAGCACTCGTAGCCGGATAAAATTAATACATGTGTGCACCTTTTACCGGCTTTTCTTCTAGAAGTAGCGACCGTAACGGTTGGCAACATAAATAAATACGAAAGGTCAATCGCCGTTCCTTTTCCAGCTAAATCGGGACCGTCTTTTAGCTCCCATATTTATACTTCCTGCCTACGTAACATTTAGAGAGACAAACCCGCACCGAGCCCATGCGCCAGTTCGCACCAAAGCGAACTGTTTACGGAAAACAGGCTGCTTCTCGTTTATTCCATCGTTGTTGGAGTTGGAGATTGAGAATCAAATTGACTGGAAATAAGAAAATAATGTTTTTATTTAGCGTTCAGAATTGATTAAACGATGGCCGCTATGATTATTGATGCTAGTTTTTAAGTTTAAATCTTATCCCCAGTTACCGTTTATCCGGCAGTCTAAGGCTTTGAACTTTTGTATTACCGTTCTTTAACCGTTTGCAGCGTAACAATATTTTTTTTTTTTTTTTTTTTTTTTTTTTTTTGTTTTTTTTGAAATTATTATCATCTATTTCTTTAACGATTGTCTATGTACACATTTTGTATAATCTTGCGTAAATGTTGCCACGAATTAGTTACGATTGTGTAGCGGTGAAATATTTTTGGAATTTACCTACGTTCACTACACCGTTATGCCCGCAGTAACAGTCTATTTTGACATTCTGTGTATAATTCTTGCAGACTCCTTACCTGAAAACAAAGGAGACGACCAAATACGCAATTTGGATAATACGAAAAATTGAAAAAAGAGAAAAAGCATTTGTTGAAAATAAATTAAAATTTCTTAAACGTCATTGATGGGACCTCTGATAAAAAAAGTAAGGTTATTTACATGGCTGGTTTATTAAAGAATGTACTGAAGAGGTTCAGTTCGCTAGTATAATGAAGACGATCGATGTATCGAACTAGAAGTCTGCGCGAATATTTCAACAGTAACTGTGTGTGTGTGTGTGTGTAGACGGTAAAACTACCGTCCAATAAGCGCCAGCGGCATTGATTAATACGTTCGCGCGTTACATTCTTAAAAATATCCGTTGGATATTTTTAAATCATTTGTCCGGTGGTGGACAAATAGGACGTGGAAAAAATGCATTTTAAAATAAAAGACTAGCGTGACAAGTAAATATGTATTGACACGAACAAAAGGTTCGCGTATTTTCAAATGTTGTAACTGTGAAAGCTGAACACCGAGAGAGTAAGCGGACAAATCACACGGCGAAATGTAAATAGAGAATTCTTTGTCTTCAAAAATGAAGTTAAATGCGCAACGGTATTAGAATAAATAGAAGATAGCAGATTCATTTTCGAGAGTTCTTTTTTCTTTTAAGACTTCGCTCACATGGGCATTGGCCAAGAACAAAAGAAGGGAAGCAAACTCAGACCTTTACACGATCGGAGATGGCCGACCAAAAAAAAATCAAGAGCTTTTGGATAACGCACGGTAAAGGAAGGAAGAGAACGAACGAAGGTGGATTGGGAATAATACCGTTTGATAAAAGAGAGGAGTAAAAAGAAATTTGTTCAGTATAAGTAACGAACAATAATCAAGCATTATCTGATCGAGGTCACAAATAGAGGGAAATGGACAATAAGGAAACGGTAAAGCGATGCAAACTGCGCCCAAAACGTAGGGGGCATGTTGCAGAGAGATTAGAGCGACGCATAGTGGAAACGTCGAGAGAAACCAGCAGAAGCGAGGAAGGGAAGGTTGAATAGACAAGAAAAAGGAATCCGGGTAAGAGAATGAGGAGGCGCAAGAGTTAAATCAAAGTTTGAAATTAGCAACTCAAGACACGGAAAGAGAAAAATAAAATACCTGGCCCACGTAGCGCGGTAAGAATATTAAGGCGTGACGGGATGTTGGGAGCTAAGACAAAAATCGATAATAACTAATGTTAAGAAAAAATTAGTTGCCAAACATACGAACAACTCAGAAATTAATAAGAGGACTGAATCCACGAGGCATTTTTATTTGAAACTGATGAAATAGTACGGTTTACCGCAAGAGTTTGATTGCTTCTAATAAAATACGTATAAAATTTACGTTGCAAATGTTGCTTAAAACAGGGCTCCAATGTGTGTGTGTGTGTGTGTGTGTGTGTGTGTATGTGTGCGTGCATGCCTCTAAGGGCTACCGCTCAGAAATACACGAAAAAGAAATCGTCGTTACATGTTTTTTCCTGACACCCAAATTTTTCTTAATTTATCTGTGATTTCTCTAAGATGTTTATCCGATTTAAATGTAGGTAAATCCATAATCTGTCAATATTTTCTAAACTAGCTGTTACCCACAGCTTCGCTTATGTGTTTAAATCTGTACTTGGAAATTAATAAAAAAATATTTTGTCCGATCTGGAATTCTATTTACGTAAAGATTCCTTTTCTCCTTTTGAGAAACATGTTTATCACCGTGGTCTTCCTGTTTCACGTTTAGCTGAAGATTATCGGGATCTTTCTATATTCTGTCTGTCGTAATCTAACAAAAAGTTTCTCGCTTAATTAAACTGCACACACAGCCATCATTTTGAAGGGGTCGAGTTACACACACACGGGGATTTTCCACAATTAAACATCTAAAAAAAGAAATCTTCTTCACTCATATCTTTCGAATTCTACGTTTCGAGCATTTTATTAAAGTTACTTTATTGCCATAAAATCAAAATAACAGTAGTTACGTAAGGATTTCAAATTTGAATATAAATAACATTTCCGGTAGCAAATATTAAAAATCCCGTTGCATTCTCTGTAAAAACTGATAGAAAACGATACTTTTCTTTTAAAAATCTCCGCAATGAGTACAGTAATTAGGCTAGGAGTGGGACTTGTATGTTTAGATCATGTCATGGAGGTTTGATGATTTCAGTAACGCAAAAAGTGAAGTAACGGAATGTGGTATATTTACTTACGTCAGAACTTAATAAAACGTTATCTAGAGTTTATTGTTTACCGTAATAATTCTTTTTATTTAAATTTTCACGTTTAATTCGTATTTACACCATAGTATTTAAAATTTTATAAAAGTTAACTTTTTTTTTACTCGTTCCGTATAAATTTCTGTACCGCTGGTCTCATCTCAACTACTTAAAATTTCATATATCGCGAAGGAGAGGGGGTAGAAAACTCAGCCATACCTTTTAACCTTCGCTGAGACATTACCAATTATACCCTGAAAATTTTAGCATGATCCATCTAGCGGTTCATGAATGCATACAGGACAAACAGACAAACATACAAACAAAAAAAAACAAAACAAACATTCATTTTTATATATGCAGAGATATAGATACTCAAAAAATTTAATGAAAATGCACTAAAAAAGTAAAACAATAATTACTCGTTAAAAGGTAACACATATCTAGTGATATTATAATGAAACAACGTTAATACTTTAATTAGAGTCTTAGTACACCAGATTCAAATTACAATAATTAAAAACCGCATTTAACATCAAAGGCGTCACCAGCTAATGAGGGGGGGGGGGGGGGGCAAGATCATAGAAAGAGAATGTGAGTTATAGAAAAGATGAAATTTATAATTTGCAAGAATTAATATTTTATTAAACAAGAATAAAATCTTAATTAAAACATGATTTTCGTCGGTTTCTGGCAAATATATCTACTACTTTATTATAAAAGTCTTCCAAATTGTCCATGATTACACGTCTATGAATACTCATCATGGCTAGTTGATTAAAAAGTTTCGATACTCCAGGGGGGGCTGCAACTGCTCTCTCCCCCCTTCGCAACGCCCATGTTTAACATCGCTGATTAGGAGATGAGTGTATTACCTCTTTTTAATAGAATTTTTCAATTGTTCCAATTTGTGATGTAGACCTTAACGAATATTAATGTTGTTGAAATTCTCTTTAAATATCTATTATGCTTAACTATAGAATAATTATCATTCATCGGGTAATTACTTTTTACTTTTTAGCACTTTTTTTTTTTATTAAATTTTTAAAGTAAATCCGCAAGTCGGCATTTTTTTATCATTTGTTTTAGTTAATTTTTTTATACTGCTAAACTTATCCCGCGATCGGTTGCTACGAGTGCATAAAAATTTTTTATCGCGAAAATTTTCATTTGTGAGAGTTCGTAACTGATAACTTTACAACGCCGATTAAAACATTTAATATATATTTATATTCAATTTACAATGGAAATAGAAAATCAACTTTATCATGTTGAATAATCTGTTGTAATAATCCATGAAATCCAATCGCGACTAAAATAGTAAAATTAAAAAGAAACAATTTTTTAAAAAAGAATGGTAATTTAAAAAAAGAATGGTAATTTAAAAAAAGAATGGTAATTTAAAAAAAGAATGGTAATTTTTTAAAAAAGAATGGTAATCTTTTATTGTTTTTTTATTGACGTGGATGTCTTTGGCTCGGAGTTATTTCGTAAACTTCATGTGTTATGCAAAACTGTTATTCTTATTTATATTTAGTGAACATTGTATTCAGTTTGTGATCAAGAGTTCGAGTTGGTGTTTTTACTAAAACGAAATCGTCGGATCGCACTTTACGTACCATCCGAAAGACGCGTCCATGTCCTAACGTATTTCTGTACAAAAGAGGTGCAGAGACTTTGGTTTAATTTTTTCAAACGCACTAGCTGCGTAGAAAAAAC
Source organism: Icerya purchasi (assembly GCA_039619475.1). Taxonomy (NCBI): domain Eukaryota; kingdom Metazoa; phylum Arthropoda; class Insecta; order Hemiptera; family Monophlebidae; genus Icerya; species Icerya purchasi. The sequence continues at coordinate 217,080,443 of CM077115.1, forward strand.
GTATTTTTAGTTAATCTGACATTACTATACACTGTCCGATCGTGAAATGCCGATAAAGGTTCTCCTCTGGCAGCGTGATTACTCCTAATCCCAAAAAACCGAGAAATATATTCGACATTGGATAAACACACGTCGGGGATTCATTAAAAGATGTTTTTGTAGTGCGCAAAAAAAAAATTCGCCTTATTAATTTTTCGCCGTTAATTTTTTCCTTCACAGATTTCTTCAAGATGACTTTTTACAAAAGATGAAGATAACGAATCCGAAAAGTACCTTATGATTGAAGGAGGATCTTCGCCTCATGGAGAGGTTTAACATGTCGCCTTTACGCACCGCAAAGAGATCGACATTCGGAAGCGCTGGTAATTGGAATCGACTGACCGTATCCCCAATCGAAGATGCCTGGGGTCCGCCAGCGTTTTTCGGTAAAAACGTGTTCGGCACAACACCTACACCGATTGCAACCGATGCACCGGAAACGGAAGAAGATTGCGCCGACTACTATCAAGATAAAATAAATTACGCTCATAACAGGCAACTTTACCCATTACTGGAAGACATCGCTGATTGGATAAATAAAACATTAGGTACGGCTGCTTATTTTTATGCTCTACGATTGCAAAAGCGTTTTTCGGATGTGCATAAATATGCGTAAGTTTCTTTTTTTATGGGCGGCTGAAAGGCTAGAGAACGTCAAAAGTAAGATTAGGCTACCTAACTCGGAACAGGAAAGCTGCATATGAATGCGAAGAGTTATTACGTCCATCGTATTAAGCGTCCAATGTTTGTTTAGAGGTATTTATAAAACGTAACCCATTAATATGAATGTCCCTCTATCGTGTTTTGTGATTTTACTGTTATCTTTTTGGTAACTCGTTGCATCTTCTATGTCGGCATGTTGTAAAACTTTTATCAGTCATCCTTCGAACTATACACGATAAAAAGAAAAAAAAAAAAAAACTATACACGATCCCGTCGCTAAAGCCGAATCCTGTTTTCTTATCCGATAATTAGACAACGCTCCGTTTCATTTGTCTTTACACTAAAATAGGAGAAATTCTTTAACTTACGATAGGGGGGAAGAGAATGATTAATTCTTAATCTGATTAAGGAGACAGTAGTAGAACGACGAGCGAATGGAATGGAAAGAAACCAAGATGGAGGACCGGGTGCCGGTTGTATGAGAAGATGGTGCAAAACGGGATTAAAGAATAAGGAAGGGTATCTATCCAGCCAAAGTCTGGAATGATTGATTGAGGAAAGGAGGGCTAAGTCGAAAGCGGGAAAATGGTTAGGGAAAAAACAACTGAGGACGCCCGAACGAGCTGGAATATCTTAAAGAACGTTTTTCGAATCGGAAATAATGAGGAATTTAAAGATTCCGCTAGTCATAGAAATTAAGGATATTGTATGAAAAATGGAAACTGACTCAGTAATGATGATAGAGCAGAGGAAAGGGAGCCTCAAAGAATCAAAATGATAAACGCACCGACTACACCGTTTTTTCTATTTTATATAGCCGTCAGTAAAAAATAATACACGAGAAGGAAGTAAGGAGTCTAGTGTATGAAAAAATTCCGAATTAATTATCTCTCGAGAAATGGAGTTGGCGCGAAGAGGAGCAGAGAGAATTTGATCGGCCACCATATGCTGATGAAATCGTGACAGGGAAGCCTGTTATAGAAGAAAAAAAACAAATGGAGAAAAGTCAGAAATCCGTGCAGCTATGTGAGAAAGGATCGGAATTTTATCAAGAGCAAAACGTCAGCGGTTCTTAATGCGAAGATAGGAAGGAATGAAGTTAGAATCGGAAGTAGGGAGACTTTTAATTAGGAAACGACATCCAAGCAGAGATCAGCGAATATGAACAGGATGCATATTAAGAAGATTTTAAAGCACTAATACAAAGGCGAATGCAGGAATAGTGGAGTTTGTCAAATTTTGATAGAATCGTTTTGCAGGAATTATTGTAAGTGAAGGAACAATAATCAAGTGTGGAGCAAATTATGGATTTGCAAAGGATTAGGAGAGTCGCAGGATCTCCATTATTGAAGAGATAAGGCTTTTAGAAAGTCGCTTTCATTTTCTCCTTAGCTCCCTCTCTTTTCTGTTCCCTCCGCAACTCTGATTCTCCTCTTGTGTGCGACGTAAACGATGTTTTCTTCGAACGTTCGGCTCTTAGTAACAAACGTTCCCTTTTGTGTTCGAAAATCTTGACTCTTGGCCTTCCGGCTCCTTACGGTGTTTCCCTTATCCTTTCCTTCCCATCTCCAACAATAATTCCCTTACTTCGATCCTTTGTTCTTTCCATCTTCTATCGCCTCAGAATCTAATTTCCTAGCATAATATATTCAAACGGTTGGGTCAAAGCTAAGGGTGTGTAAAAAAAAAAAAAAAAAAAAAGTATTATTATCGAATCAGAAAGATATATTCGAATATTCCGTAGATTTTAACCACCTAATGGTGGATATACAGTGAATTAGCGATAACTGATATAGCCGCCGGTCTGTGCATGAGCACACTGTGCAAGCCCAGCATGCTCTTGTTTGAATCAAAGTTACCGCATTCACAGTACAAACAGGTAAGTCACTGCTTGAAAAACCTTTCCCTATCGCCATGTCGGAAAGAAATATTCACAGCACGCCATATAATCACAATATTGTTTCGGAAGTCAAGAGCTTATTTATATATTTTAACTATAAATGCGAGACGTACGTTACCGGTACTGAACGAAAAGTAAGAACTACTTCGGGACTCGGATTGCGAAGTGATTGAAATGGAAAAAGCCTTTCAGTTACCTAGTGCTGGTGACCCGCGTTCAAAGTACTTTGGTGTATGCGATTTGGTAACTTGCAGGCATCATATTGGAAATACTTTCATTGTGCTGTGAAAAGCGCTGTGACAACGAAGACCTGGTACACTTATATCATTCGCCCGCTGGAACATTTAGATACAAGTGACTTAAGTCAATATGTAGCGAGTTTTTACGGTTCATACGACTAAAATTAAAATTTTCGATAGAAACCACAGCATCTTGAGGTCCACAAGAGATCTTTCATGGCGGGTGGCAGGAGTCGAAGAATGATAGAGTTTATATTTCATAGCAGGCTTCGATTTGTAGTTTCTAACTATTTAGCGGGGTAGCATTGAGCCGAGAAAAATATATAAAGTTTCATATTTTGCACGCGCATAAAATTAATTACGAGAAAGAAATTTGTTTTAATTATCGGTCGAGTTTCGTCGATGCTGGTAATAAACCGTTTACCGTGTTAGCGTTGGTCATTTTATTTTACTCGTCAAATAAGTTTTCGTTATAGTTAAATAAAATAATAGTTTTTATGAAGTCATTTTTCCCCTTTTTTTTCTTCGTTGCCCGTTTTTTCGCTTCGGGAAGCCAATTGGGAAAGTTGTGTTTATTTAATCGTCGTGGTAGATACGGGAGCCCGGGCGCGGCAAGACTTCCTTTCTGTGTTTTGTTTTCTCGTTGTTCTGAGTCCGGAAAGACCAAATGTGCCGCAATATACGAGTATAAATAAATTTTTTTTGTAACTGCTCCCGGCCATATTGTATTTATGATTAATGGTGTTCTACGAATTTGTATTATTTTTATTAATTATAACATTTATTTGTGCGACGGGATCAATACATAAAATATGGAAATACTTTTTAAAAATATTTAAAATATTTTCACAATATTCCTTTAAAATATACACAATTTGATGAGAGTGCTATTAAAAACTGATGGAGATTTATGGGTTTAAATATCAAAATACTTAAACCACATTATCTGCGTGAAGTTGTGAAAAAGAAAATTTTCGCTTGACAAAAATTTAGAATATATCTGCTCGATTAGTTACCGCATTTAAGGTCGTAGATTGGAGACTCATGTTGTTCGAGACCCAATTCACTTTCAAAATTACCGATATCACAGAAGTGATCCGTGGAAAATGCTTATAGAAAGAAATTAGCCCAAAATTCTATTCAGATCCATTAAGCTTAATAAATCCGCTAAATCATGTTAAAAGATGTGACTCACTTAAAGTTTTTTCTGTTTTTTTTTTTTTTTTAACGAATATGATTACCGAAAAATTTAATGATGAAATTCATTATGAATATCGATAAGTCGGAGGAAATATTAAAGCGAGATCCGCGTCGTTAACGTGCGTCGTCGGAATTTTATGTGAGGTTAAAATTCAGTGTACTAAGCTCAATGGCACAGAGTTAGAAGGCAAATGTTTAATAACTCATTATACAGGCACATTAAAAATGCAAAGGTATATGTTTTTGCTGATGTTAATTGAAAATAAAAAGATAGAAGTGGCGGAAAAATTACTGCAACAGGATATAGATAATTTTAGTAAATGTGCACATGATAGGAGGTTATTTGTAAATATAAATAAATCTAAATTGATTCATATGCGAAACAGTAGTAAACACAAGGGTCGCGACCCGCGAATCATACTTCATAATAACGAATGCTTACACGAACTCTATGAAACGAATATTTCACCTACATGTTTATGTCCACCTCTTGAAAACGTAAAAGACTTTAAATATCTAGGTGAATATATATCGCGATAGATCCTTGAGCTGGAAAAAACACGTTCAAGTCTTCAATTCGAAAATAAGACAGACAATTCCAGCTCTATACAAATTAAAGCAGGTACTTTCATATAAAACACTACCTATATACTACAACGCAATAATTATGGCTAGAATTCTACATGGAATCCAAATATGGGGAGAGGCTAAGAAAACGGAAATCAATAAAATCGGTAAAAATCAAAAAAGGTGTCTTAAACTTATACTACCACATTGGAAATGGAGTGACTCAAGATCAACATGGTGGAGGATAAATAATGAAATGTCACCAAAGATGTACTACTACTATTACAGGTTACTCGAATATAATATCAATAATATAATGTTACCAACTAGGACAAAAACTCGAATAACAAGAAATCAAAATAATATACATTACATATACTCTAGAGGGGCAAATCTACGAATTGGTAACATAGATAATTCGGTTCTAATTAAATTAATGAGTAATATTCCCAATCACATTATAAACGAAAAAAGTATAGGTGTGTGGAAAAAGGAGGTAGTGAAATGGCTGAAGGAGTGGTGCAAAGAATAAAAACAAACTGCATCCGAATTCTTCTCATCTAGATAGTTCAATCATGCAGCTACTGATTATATACGTATTCTGTGTTGTTATTGTGTCATTCCATTTCCGTTTAACTTACTGTTTTGGAATTCATAAAGACGATACTGTTTGCGAACGCTATCATTATATATGTATATGTATATATGACTATTTTGAGTGAATGAATGTATGTGTATGGTTTTTTCTTTATTCTTTATACCTATAAGTTACATATATTTACTAGGACTAATATTAATTAAGGTTTATATAATATCGATGTGTATAATAAGTATGTATAAATTTGTAACGTGTACAAACTAAATAAACGATAATAAGAGAGTCGGGCACTTACAAAACGGGCATACTTGCCCAGTGAGACCCACGAACTTATTTTAAAATATATAAAAAAAAAAAAAAAAGTCTAACAACATATACACATAAACATTCAAAACTTCCGGATAACTTACAAAATTCGCATCCTCTAAAATGTTGTAATGGACATCACCAGTAATGTCGAGTACAAAAACAGTTTAATCAAAAGTTTTGATTGCTGAATTGCTTTTGTACTCACAGTTCTATCTTAAGTGTGGTCAGTGTCCTATAGAACAGCTGCTTCGTAACGGCTATTATCGAAGTAGAAAGTCAAGTCGTTCGAATAATAATCTTTGGTATAATTTATAACAACTACTTCCCGCGTTATCAAAATTAATTATGGGTCGTTTTATCGTATGTAAGATCACATAAGGTGCAGTATATATTATTTCCATCTGATAATGAAACATCGACTGATCATATCTTATTCGGCAGCACGAACTTAAGAAGTTTAATATTTATTAATATAACTACTATGCATTATTGTTATTATTATCATTATTATTATTATTATTATTATTATTATTATTATTATTATTATTATTGCAGTAAATTTCTTTTTCGATATAATATTATACGAAAGGAGTATTATAAAAGTCAAGTATCGGTACATTTAACGAAATTAATTACAGCTGTTTCTGAAAAATTGTCATCGGAATTAGGAAAGAAATAAAAAACTGCCTTCCGTATGTCTAGAGCAGCGTACATCGGTGTTTCCGGCACCAGTAAAATTAAATTACTCGGAACTATCCGCGTAGCACGGAATTATTTTCATCTCTTTCAATTCTCGTATTTCTTTTTAAGTTTCTTTACGTGTCTCTTCTATTTTTTTAAATATGAGGTTGTAGGCCGGTTTAACTAAATCCCCCCTCATTATAGACGTTAAAAAATAAAAGAAGTTGTTTAACACTTTCGCGATATTTTCGGTACTGATTATCACAATTTTAAATTCAATTTTTACGAATAATAATTTACCTTTAGGCGGAGGGTCAGGGGTATCTAACTTTGAGAAGACATCTTGCTCCTGGTTATCTTCAATTTAAGCGAGTTTCGTTTATTTTCGCGTTTGTTTTTGCCATTATTTGACTATACTAATGTATTATCATTATCCTAATATATATGTATATATACTCTGACGTTAAGTACTATGTAACTGCTAATGAACTTTTTTTTTTTTTGATTTCTATAATTTTTATGGTATATTTATTAACTCCGTACATATACACGGTCTGTACAAAAAGTTCCCGGACTACCGCTATAAAATCCGAACTAGTGGCGCGATTTGTTTGAAATTCCCGGTACTTATACTTCAATATTGTAAGAAGTGACGACAAAAGTTTCAGGTCACTACTTGTATATTAGTTTACTCAGGAGGTCGCTAATTATCGAATGAACAACTTTGTCACTTTGTCACGTTTGCGATAATGGAACAAAGAGACGCGATTAAATTTTGATTTTTTGAGTGGTAATTCGTTTTGTGTTAGGATCGTACTCGAAGCACCAAGACTCATCGCCGGTAATGATCGTCTTCCAAAAAATTCGGGTCCATATCGGCGGCTTCAATCAGAGTCTCGCTCGCCTCCAGGCGCTGTTCTTTTTGTTCGGCCATAAGGGGAAATGTGGTACGAACCTAGCACACACAGCTTTTTTGTTACCCATAACATTGGTAAGAATGTTATGAACGGACATGGTACTCACGTTTAGTTACGCCCCTCGCCGACTTTCAGCGAGTGCAGCTTGCACACGAGCCACGTTTTCGTCGGTAGTCGTCCTGCTCGATCGTCCTTCGCGCGGATCGTCTTCCAACGAACTCCGTCCACTTTTAAATCGGCGATACAAAATACGTTGTACGGCTTATACACTTGTATGTGTTTTTCATCAATTCGTACGTTTCTGATACGGAATTACCACACAAAAATCAAAATTTAATCGCGGCTCTTTGTTCCATTATCGCAAAAGTGACACAGTGACAAAGTTGTTCATTCGCAACTGACGCTCTCCTGAGTGTAAAGTAATGTAGGTAGCGACCTGAAACTTTCGCCGTCTCTCCTCACGACATTGAAGTATAAGTACCGTGAATTTCAAACAAATCGCGCCACTAGTACGGATTTTATAGCGGTAGTCCGGGAACTTTTTTTGTACAGATATACAGAGAATGTGTTATAAAGCGTATTAGAACATCTGAAGTTTATATAAAATTAGAATGATTTTTGTGAATTCGGAGAGATCGAATTAATTGAATACGCATTATAATATGGCAATGTGTAATGAAAAATACTATGCAACACTAGGTAATAAGTTGACACCCTACTATTATAACATTCCGATTGCAATTCCATAGATCACGCAGGAACCAGAATAAACATATGCGTACTTTTTCTAAGAATTTTTTGAAGAACAGTAACGTATTTGTTTGAAAGTAAATAATAACAAATTTGAAAATCAAAATAAAATTGTTCATTTAGCCAGATAGCGAATTAATAGAGAAAAAAATATATGGTAGCCGATATACTTTGACCACGTGAAAACCGAATACTTGTAGATAAGTGCTTATGAAACTTAACGTTATTTAGTAACGGCGCAACAACCTCTACCGTTTTTTTTTATTCATAGATACCTCTGGTTGTGGATCCCGCTAAAAAAAAAAAAACCGATGCTAAATTTTAAGAAATAAGTGTGTTAGTAATCTTGACAGTTTGTCCTTTTTCTTCTAGTCAAACTTTTCTGTTGCTCTATTTCACATACCTTAATAAGTTTGCCGATGAAATTCGGTGTTCCATTTTGAAAGATTGATTTGAATTTGTTTTTTTCTATTGGCCATTAAAAACGATGTTTTTTGGACTAATTGCTTTAGTATTTCTTTAACTAAGCGATCTACAGTTTCATTTCCTTTGATTTCTTTTTGACCCCATCCGGACGTAGATGAATAAAATGGAGATATTCCGCTAAAGTGAAAATTACATAATATTATTTAAATACATGTTATTAGTAGATTACAATTCTTTCGTTTTTATTTTTTTTTCAAAGCTATAACAATTTATTTGATACTTTGAAATTAAGGGCCGCCATGAAGAGATTTCCGAAAAGGACGAAGTTTATTTGAATATGTCAAAGTGGCGTTGTACTCGAATTTACCTTGCAGATAAATTATCGTTTGTGTCGTTGACTGCTTCCCTGGAGGAATAATATTGAAGTTCCTCCCTGTTTTGTGACCTTTAGCATTCCGACCATTACGCTAATTTCATTTACATAATGTAATGATGGCGCATGACTGTAATAATTTTAAATATCATAAATTTAGATAGAACCTCTAATTAAGCTAACAGTTGAAAAAATAATGCGTTTGCGAGAAACAATGAGCCGTGTAATTATAGGAGAATAACAAAAAAACTAAAAAACTGTTTATCGCTTATTAACGTGTATATTTGATAGTTTATTTAAAAAATCAAAAAAAAAAATCTCAATTAAGATTTTTCTAGTTTAGAATAATTATTGTTCGCTAAAGTTATTGGCCCAGAAATCATAAAGGCTATTATTATATGAAAGGATATGACTTAAATACTAACGTTATTTTTTTTTTTTTGTTATTTTTTATTGTAGTCTCATGACAATAATGTAGACACTTGTTCAAGCTAATCGATTCGGCGTTAAAGATTTTCAGTACGATTATTTTCATAACAATTCTGTGATGTGAGAAAGAAAACAGTTTTGAACAGAGACAGAATAAGAGTATCCTGCTTAATTTGTTCCGGAAAATTAACGAATCTAAAACTCCAAAACCGCTATCACCAGCCTATCAACTTCATCTTGACGTAGAAATTGATTGACTTTAGTAAGATTGTAAAATGCAGCTGAACCTTGTTAGTGACAACAAATATTTCAAGACTTCCTTCTTTCCTCATTGTCCTTCATTTAAGACTCGAATCACTTGCAGCTCCGTTAGTATGCTTCCCGTCGTCCATGGTAGTCACGTGGTAATGATTTCGAAGCATAAAAATTGTGAATTTTGACGATTTCTTCATTTTAAGAAAATAACAATCGTGCAGTTAAACAGCATTCCATTCAGTTTTATAAATGTTATTATTAATAATATTGTTATTATTAATAGTATTGCTATCATTGTTATTACCACGATTCTTGTTGTAGTTACGTAGTACGCATGATGATGATGATGATGATGATGATAATGATGATGATATAAACAATAATAAAAATAATAATAGTGGCAGTGGTAAAACCAAACGCAGTATAGAGGGATGCTGTAAACAGCAAAAGATAGCAATGTCCGCTGTGCGATAAGTTAACGTCAAGGTGAGACCTGCGTTAATACGCCGTATCCGAACTAGCAGCCGATTACGTCCAGTCTTTTGTATTCTGCAAATAACTTCTTCGGAGACCAAATAAGATCTTTTATCCATCATCCGTCACGTGACGGTATGTCATTGTACACACAACCCACACAAATACGTTAAAACTAGGAAAATTATTTTTAATTCACTTTTGTGTAAACTCTAACTAGTGCAATATATATATATATATATATATATATATATATATATATATACATAATTAATGCCCGCTCGCGACTCCATTATTCCATCGAAAAGTCGAATTAATTGAAAAAATTTCAAAAAAACTTTTTTTGCAGATAGAGAGACTTGTAAAAAAAATTCAAGCTCGAATTATCTCTCATAATAAAAATAGAAAGTAAATAGTACAATAGTTAGGGGTGATTTGTAGATTTTAAAGAGTATGGTAGCGTATTAACAATAAACGGAATAAAAAACCCTAATCGCGCTACTGAATACACCTGAACATGAATATTAGTAATTTTTTATGATTTTAACTTGTCCTCTTTATTTTGTCCTATTTACAGTTTAAAAATGATTATACCTTCTTTATTTCTCAAAGTTCGCCCATTTTTGTGTTTTGATTACTGTATTAATAAATTGAAAATTACACTTTTAAACATAAAATACATTCAAAATTATAATACAACTGTAAAAATTATAAAAATAGTCGACTAGTTTCGGACATCACAGATCCATAATCACAGCGCCATTGTGAAACAGTACGTAAAAAATATTAATAAATTAAAGTCGATTATAAAGTCAAAAATTTAAAACGGGTAATTTAAAAAAATTAATAAGCACGAGTAAATAATTAATAAAAACAAAATAAACGTTATAGATATTAATTTTAAATAACGGATTATCAATTATTAAAAATGTTGTATTTATATTTATTAATATAATATATTTCCGTATAATTTGGTAAATTTGGATTTCTTGTAAATTTTAAAATTTTCACATTTATACTAATGTTAAATGATGGTTTGTGTGTATTCATTATACAATACGTCGGAAGATTTATTTATATAGTCGTGTTTAATCGCTGACATATATGCTTATTATAACGCAAAGTGAATGTACGTCGTGCTTAACCAATATCCCTAATTTTTTACACGTTGAACAAGTGATTTTGTATCATTATTATCATCATTATTATCATCATTAGGGCAACATGACTGTCCAATGACATTCTAGCGCGGACCAATTTTTTCGCTTTACTTAACTTCGTGTTTTTTCAATATGTTCTCCGTAAACAGCTAATTCTTGGTCTTCCTTTTAACGGATTACCGTTTAATTTATCTTCAGTTAGACTTGTAATCCATGAAGAATGACTGATTCAGTGACCGATCATATTGTTTTTTCGGGTTTCCATTGTTATAGTTATCTCTCCGAGTTCGCATCTATTCTTTGGAATATCTCTTTTTTATCTATGTTTTCTTCTGTTCAACGGAATTCAAAAGCCTGTAATTTGAACCTCTCTCTTTTTAGCATAGTCTAGGAGTCATAATGTAAAGCTCCAAACGAATGTCTTGTAGTTTTCTCGCGTCTGCCTTGAACAAATCATTACTTTACGTTTTATTTGCATTTATTTTGTTATTCTTACAATAATTCTGTAATATCGTATAGATAGATTTGTAAATATGAAAACACGTCATAAATTCTTATCTTTGCATTTACCGGTAAATAATGTCGACTAGTATCAATTAATAGGTCGTTGTGTTTAAAAATAGGTTTATCTAAAACTAAGCCACCTGCGGGCGTAACCAGGTGACATTTCCTATTTATTGAATAGGTTACTCTACAGCTTGAAACAATTGTTATTAAATAGTGGGTACTTTTTTCAATTTTTTATTTTTATGGTATTTAAAATTTAATTTTTCAGTAAAATGTTGCAGTCACTCTGTGGATAACTATTTGTTTTATAGTGTTGAACTTAAATATTTTTCTTCTATTTGGGAGCAGTTTGTTATCTAATCTGCGTAAATATGTGTAATAAAATGATGCATTTTTATGCACGTACGGATGATTAGATGGTGAATCACAGCGGAATGCAACTTGATTCATTAAAGCTAGAAACGTAAGGGAGAGCTACAGAATCAATAAAAGAAAGTAATAGGTCAGAAGGGAGTTAAAATAATATTGGGATAGAGTGGATTTAAAAGCCTTAGTTATTCTCCAAATTTTAAACATAAGAGTAGGGCGCAAAAAAGAGAATCAGAAACAATCGGTGCAGTTTATTTTATATATGCTACTATTTTCATATATATCATTATTTCCTTTGTTTATGGTAATTATTTTATTTTTTAGATTATCATTGGTTTTAAATACTATTTTTAATCCTTCTTTTTAAAATAAATTACTGTAATTTGTATATATTGTTGTTTATAAAAGTAATTGTTATCCAGTTTGTTTTTATGTATTTTATTGAAATCATTTAAAATATTATTTTCAGTATTATTATTGTTTTCATCAAAAAATAATTAAAGTATCATCCACATATCTAATATATAATTTTATGTTATATTTTCTAATTCAATTTTCCATATATGTTTCTTCTAAATTGCAACCCTATTCAACATAAACATTCATGCTTCATACTATAAACAGCGTAATAAACACTCCCGTGAGTTTAAATAAAAAACAAAATGAAATAAAAATACTAAAATCAATTGCAAAAAATAATGGTTATAATGAGCAAATAATAGAAAAATTAATGCATAAAATAAAATAAAAATCGAAATATAAACAAAAAAATAATATTAAAAACAACAAAGACTGGATAACATTTACTTTTATAAACAAACAATATATACAAATTACACTAATTTATTTTGAAAAACAAGGATTAAAAATAGCATTTAAAACCAATAATAATCTAAAAAATAAAATAATTACCATAAACAAAGGAAATGTGGCATATGTAAAATAAACTGCACTGATTGTGGGAAGCATATATTGGTCAAACAGGTAGAAAAATCAAATGTAAATACTATGAACATATTAAATCATTTAACAATAATGAAATAGAAAAATCTACTTATGCGGAATATTGAATAAAAAATAAACATAAACCAAATTCATTAGAAAAAACGGTAACAGTATTAGCTACAAATAATAAAGGACACGCCATGAACATAGCTGAAAACTATTATATATAAACAAACATAAATTTAATATATTTAATTACCAAATTCCAAATAATAAAACCCTTTTTTTAATATAAAAATTTTAATTTAAATAATTTTAAAATTTTAAAATTAAAAATTTATTTGTTTTAGTTGATGTATACTGTAACTCGTTTTAACATTTATAATATATATATATATATATGTATATTGAGTTTAAAATGTTAATTTAAACTATATAAATCTTTCTATTTTCTACTTTGACCTCAGTACGATTTAGGAGTTGTTTCTGATCACATATATTGAGTTGTTATAATTTTAGCTGATGATGGGTTATGCCCGAAAACGTTCAATTAATTGTTTTATATTTTAAAAGTGTTTGTTATACTTGTATTTGTTAAATCATACTATACGTGATTTTTAGCAAACAGAATGTCGAATGATTATATATTATAAAACTATTACTATTTAAATATTTACCGGACAGTCATGCGTACTGATTACAGCGAATCTTAATGAAAATTTGATTGACTAAAGTATAATCGATTTCATTAAATTTCCGTTACCAAAAGTAGTCGATTGCGCCCAACTCTGGTTTGGAATAGTGGATTACAAAATTCTTAACGTTCGTTTAAAAAGGTTGTTTTTATCGTATATTGCTGAATTTAAGTACTAAAATCAAGTTAAAAAATGAGGGGCCTAATAAAATGGAATCAGGGCAGATTAAGTTTTTCAGTGTGTTTGAAATGTAAAAAGAGGAGCAATAGAGTCGATAAAAAGCATACTAGTCTTTTAGGAAGAACACTACACGGAATTCTGAAAAGGGATTTTTTTAAATCTACGGTAAAGGGCAGTTAAAAAAGGTTACCAATGTTCTTTTTTTTTTTTAATATTTAATAACAAATTCAGTTTTAGATCTTTTTTAAATTTGCGGCAAAAATATAGCAAAGTCTTAAAGGTGCTCGACTAAATTTTTGTTCTAAAGCAAATTTATCCGCCATAAATAATATATTTTCATTATTTAATGGTAAAAATGCAATGTTCAGTGTGATAAATATCGCACATATTGGGAAAATCGGTATTATAGTGATCAGATATCAATGGGTTGCGTGCGCCTATAGATTTAAAATTATTTGTTTTTTTTTGCTTTTTTCATAGGTGGGCAGTGTGGTTCTCGAGTAACAAACGAGCGAGCGAACTGAGAGAAATTTTATACATGCCTAGTGGACGAGCTAGTTGTAGAGTCTGATTTACATGTTTCATACGCCAAAGTGTTTCGTGAAAGTTGTAATTTATTGATGAAACTTGTTTCAGATTAAGTATTCATCGGCTTAATATAATTACAGACTACAGCTGCAAGAACCGTATATTTGCAATACCGTTTAACATACCCTAAATCCTTTTCTAACGCAATGATTAGGAGGGATCTTTTTTGTCGGTGGAGGTAATTGCTGTTCCACTCTTTTCAAACATAGTACAAAATAGTTCACACGCGTAAATCTTCCTTGGCTAACCCTAATTAGCTACGATGGCAATTTTCCTCTTGTTTGCCTCAGCATATCTGTTTCCTTTCAGTATGCTGCTTAATTGAATAATCTCGTTATCTGAGTAGTATGGTTATATTTTAGCATGTATATTTTTTTTACATTGTGAAATAAGCTGCAACGATTGAATTTAAATTATCACAAAAAAACAAATACCCGCTGAATGTGTGTTAGGCTTCTTTATCAGGTTTATTTGAAAATAGTATGGCAGAGCGGTGCCACGACGAGAATAGATTAATATATCCGAAACTTCTATTACTTTTTTCCTCGGCCGAACAAGGTGACATTATGAGATGGTAGCGTCCAACGTGATCCCCAAAGTCGGTAGATCTTGCACATACGGTGCCTCATTAAATTGATTAATGATCGACACAGCATTACGTTTACTCGCTTTATTCTGTTTTATTTTTTCTAGTACCAAATTTTGAGCCATTTATAACTCCGAGAAAACTCGGAAACGTTTCACAATTTTTGCCGATAAACCAGTTTTACGAAGGTTTTCTCTTTTGTAATAGATTTTTATTTATTTATTGTTATTATTTTTTTTTTATTTAATGCCGTTTTAACTACACGGTCCCAGGACATTGGGCACTTTTTACTCATTATTGATACTTCAATTTTGTACGGCATTATGCAATTTAAATGTAAAAACCTCAGACATTGTGCACAGCAAAGACACAGCGGTGCATATGCAATCAGCTGAAGAAGTCTTGAAATTTCACAAGGAATAATGATAATTTATTTTAATATTGTACTACAGCGATAACACTGCGTACCTACATGCTGTGTTTAGATTTTACTATTTGCCGTAAAAACGGTTTTTTAACTCGTCACTGATTTTCTGAAGGACTTTGTACTGTTTTAGTTACACGAAAATGAAAATTTAATATTCCATCTTTTTAATCGGGCCTGATATTTTTTTATGATTTTCACGAAAATTTCACCCCATCGAAAGGTAATCATCAAAAATTAATTACTTCGATTTTGCAATTAATTGAATTATAAATAAAAAATATATACATATATATATATATATATATATATATATATATATATATATATATATATATACATATATGTATAAAGTGAATTATAGCGTGAAGAAAGAATGTGTGGGATGCAGTTGCTAGCTGGGGTAGAAAGACTGATGTCGATCGTTACCGGAGATGGATGTGTACAGTGAGTTGGAGGGGTGGAAACGGATTTTGAAAGAAAGAAAATCCGGATAAAATTCCAGAAAACAGAAAAACCTGACAACAGTTTCGTTCTGAGCCGAGTTTGGTTTAGTTCTTGCGGAGTCTTGTCTTGTTCTTGTGGCGTCCTCGTGAGAAAATGGTTGAAAGAGTTGCAAAATCTCCAAGGAATAAGCAATAAGTGGCAAAAACGGTATCCGCCGAGAAAATATTCGAAGTAAGGTGATCCAGCAACGTCCTAGTAACCGGATTGTTTAAAATTCCGAGTTGGCGATTTGCAAAGTCCGGATTAAAAAAATGTTTTAAGCCGATCATCTTGACTCCTCCCCGTATTTGTCGAGAATCACCAACGTACGTTCGTCTGCTAGCAGGAAATTTCAACCATCCAGCAGCAAGCCCAGCCAAGTGATACGTACAATTATTTTTATATAATTAATTTTGTTTTTTATTATCTATCTATATATATATATATATATCATATATACACACATACATGTATATGTGTGAATATGTATGTATTTATAAGTATTCGGCAGTTGCCCTTTTTTATATGTCGAACCATATCGAAAGATCTATGTGATAATTTTGATAAAAATAGAAAGATTTGAACAAAAATGTCTACCTTTTCAAGCTAATCATGATGATAATAAAAATAATAATTTTAATAATTAAAGAACGAGAAAAAATTAAAATTTCAAATAAAAAATTGAATACGTTCAAGGTGTATTTGATACCGTGGTGGCATATTTTCCCTATCGGCATAAATGAATAAACACGTATAATCGTTTCATTTGGCACCCCTGCTATTAGGATAAAAACTAAACGTTTTTCATTCGGTATCCCTGGCGGAAATAAAAAAAGTTAAACGGTAGCGTTCCAATAATCCTTATACTCAAGGCGGTCTATTGCCGCCATATTTACTTAATTTTGTTTATTTAATTTATTTCCTTATCTGGTAAATACACTTTCAACTATGCTGATATTGTGTTATTTTAAAAACACTTAATTCCGCTGCCACCTACTGAAACATTTCTAAACATTTCGCTTGCACCGAGTTAATGTTCATAATTAATGCGCCAAAAAAAAAAAAAAAAGAAAAAAAATCAACTTCTCCTTTAATCTAAACACCGAAAAAGTAAATGTTTCTAACGAGTTTATTTTTTAGTTTATTTATTTATTTTTTTTTTCTGTAGTGTTTATGATTCCTAGAATTTAATTTTACAACTGCGTTTTATCCTCAATCCCACGAGTTTAATAATCGAATAGTTTAACTGTTCAACTGCTTCGAACTGTAACTGACTTTTGGGGGGCAATTTTGAATTTTCTTTTTAGATATTTTATTATATAAAAGGCAAATAAAAAATTGGCTTCTAAGATTGGTAAAAAATAAAATAAATATATATATAAACTAAATCGTTCAAAGTTTGCCACAGAAACACTCTCTGTAGCTCCTACACAACGCGTCTATGATTTTCTTAGAGAGAATAGAGGTTTTAATTGCTTCGTGAAATTTTTCGCAAAATGATAAGCGTGACAGCAGGGAAAAAAAATTCATACACAATATTCGATACAACAATTTAAAAATCATAAAGTCATTAATATTCAGGTATAATTTCAAGAAACTTATTTGAAATTGAAATTACGGGATTAAATGGTTTTGTAAAGTACCACCGCAAGTTCCTCTATTTTAAAATTATGATGCTTTTCATGTTTCATTTGCTAATTTTTGTTTTTCACCACTGACTTTAGTTCAATTTCGGAGTTATTGTACGAGATCAATTTTTATTTAAATATACATATATTACTTCGAATTCTGTGCCGTTCTTTAAAAAAAAAAAAAAAACTATAAATGAAATACGAAAGGAAAAAAGAAACAGTTTCGTTGACAGAAACATTAACACACACACACACACAGACACAGCGGATGGAAGTTAACTCGATTATCTTTGAATAACTGATATCACGCGATGATGAGAAATTCGTGTTATCGTTTTGTACTCGGTCTTCCTGATTTACTGTCGTTGTAAAATTTTGATTTATCGACTATACAGAGATGGAGTCTTGGCATGATCGAGAAACCATTTTAGCCGAAAGGTCGTTTCCTATAAAAAATAATAATAATTTGATTCATATTGCGATTTTGTTTGTAGGCAAATAATGCCATTATTAATGCGAAATTAATTTTTAACAATGTCATAACACGACAATGTTCGACGGAGTTGCGTGTTCCTCCGTCATGGTCTTTGTTGAGCGTGCCTTCTTCCGAAGTCAATAAAATATTGTGGTTATCAAATTTTGCGTAATTTTCTTCTTTCTTTCTTATTTATTTATAACTTGACGCGGAACTCGAAGTTAGACAAAAGTTTTATTTACCTTTCCGTACGCGAACCTATCAACTCTAGAGATATGATTGACGGCAGCATAAAAAAGGTATAACAAGAAGAAAAAAAAAACAAAAAACAAAGGAGGAAACGAGATTTTTTTTATTTAACGGTTTGTCAACGAGGATATTAGCCCAAGAAATGGGAAAAAGGATAAGGTCTCAAGGAAGCGAAAGAATATATTTGTAAGAGCGCTGGCCATTCCTGTGAGAGAAAACTTGAATAGGACACCAGCGGGACGGCCGGTATCGAGATAGTGCAGGATACTTTTTAGGCACAACATCTTCCGATAAAATACAAGGATAGAACGAAAAATTCCGCAAAAGTGAAAGGAGAAAAAAATGAAAGGAAACTAAAAATCAACAAAGTAGATTTTATCGTAGAGAAAGTAAATAAGAATTAAGCATATTTTGCTGTGACGCAGTAAGTTTGTAGCGTCTAATAAGAGGGAAAAGTTTTATTTTCACACAGTTCCGGAGGAGTACTTTAGTTCATAAATGCTGCAAATGCCGAAGAAATTATAACTGCTTAAAGTGGCTTTTTAGCAAAGACCTGTAATGACTGTCTCGTTTTTGCGCCATAAATAAAAAAAAAAATATATTATACAAAGAAGGAAAAATATCGCACGAAAAAAGGAATGTTAGTTACCTTATTACCTACATATCGTGTAGTACTGAAAACGCTGATCACCTGCAATGTAGTCATAACTGTCTTATTCTAGCTAGTCTCGTAACGTTATTAATAAAAGATCCTCTTCTTGCGGGATCATACATAAAAATTTAGATTCAATAAAGCGCCGTTACTCGTTTTCTATCCGTCAATACCGAAACATCAATCGTAAGCTCCATATAATATCCAGAGGGAAACAAAGACTAAACGTACACCGTACTTAGTAAATTAACTAAATCGATCTGGTACTCAAATCCGATTTGAAATCGAATAAGTTCCTTTCCGCGTACAGGAAAATTATTTTATCCTGTTCACCAGGCTGCATTAATTCGTTTGCAATTATCTTTCAGAAATTTCATTTTTTCGGACACACACACAGAGCGTTTATCGCATACTTTCTGAGTCCTTTCCTCTTCTCCTTCTTTCTACTCTATTTTCTTAAACGAATTGAAGGCTATATCCTACGTGCGATTGTTTACACTTCCTCTAATCATAACTTCTCTGATGATTTTCTCTGTTAATTTCTGACTCTAGTCTTTCGCAATGAAGCGACTGTACTTCTTTAGTTCGGGTTACTGCTTTTTCAGCTTCATTTCTTAAGAAAAATCCGCTTAGCCTCTTACCGTTGTTGCGCAAAAGTTTCCAGAATTTAGCGTCGAATGTTTCCTCTTTTTCTTACAATTATTCATTCCATCTGTCTGTTCAGCCTATCCTTCCAATTCGTAGGTTCTCTTGTTTCCTTCATTTCGCCGTTCCGTTGTTATCTACATTATTCGCCTGCGTTCTTAAGTTCGTAATGTTATATGCTTGATTTGAAAGCCCTCAGGGTTGTCAACCACGAGATTCTTTAGAACTCGTGGATTTTAATTTATTTTATTTTTTATTTATTATTATTAAATTAAATTAATGTTTTATTTATTAAATTAAATTTATTTATTATTTATTATTATTAAATTAACAATTTATGTTTTATCTATTATTAAATTAAATTAAATTAATGTTGTATTTTTAAAAGATATATTTTGATTAATTTCCTACACCTATCTTTCGTAAACGGCTGACCGCTGAAAACATAAGACTATTAATGAAATAGATAAAAATTGTACGTAACGCTTTGCTGTGTTTGCTGGGTGGTCGTTGACCGTTTATTGACAGACGGGCATGCGTTAGTAATTCGGTCTGGATTCCTGATAAATGCGAGAAGGGGACGCGACAATTGATATTTAAAATCCTTTACGGTTATTTAAGACGTTATCAGTTACAAAGAAAACCCCAATTTTCTGAGCGATCAGGTTACTAGGACCTTCTTGGATCGAACTTGTCTGATTTTTTAGTAAAAAAGCTGGTCTATTCCGCGACTGGATGAATAGTTGATGGATATTTGTTGAGGACTTGACTAACACTTGACGAAGATTGGCTATTTTCTTTACTGATTTTTCTGTCTTTCCGTTTTTTCCTTCGCACAACCTTCCTCTCATCGCTG
This sequence comes from Icerya purchasi, assembly GCA_039619475.1. Classification (NCBI taxonomy): domain Eukaryota; kingdom Metazoa; phylum Arthropoda; class Insecta; order Hemiptera; family Monophlebidae; genus Icerya; species Icerya purchasi. The sequence goes on from CM077115.1 coordinate 217,100,711, forward strand.
AAGAATATCCGTTTCTTTGCCGATCGATCATTACACGCATCCGTCAAAGGCGGAATTACCCTCAGCCAGCAACTGACTCTCATTTACGCACACATCCACTCGCTCATTATGTGATAACTAATTTTTTTTTATTTCTTTATTTTATTTTACACTTTTTTTTATCTTTTTTGTTAAGCCTATATAATGTACACAGTACAAGCTTATACAACATTATCTTCTCGTTTCCTCTTTTTATTAACTTCAAAAATAAAAAATTAACTTATTCCTCATATTTTTTCTCTTTAGTCAAACGATGCAGTTGTCTAAAGAGAATATCACGTGTTTATTAAGTGCTCATTTATTTTCAGCTCTGCATTTACATTTGCTAAGATTTGCAACTCCGTATTGTATCTCCTATATTCTGTCTTTTCCTTTTCCACTCGTTGTTACTGTTATCTGTTCTTTCTTGTTAGCAATATCCAACTGCTAAAATAAAACTTACTTCTTTTATTTGTTTTGTTCGATAAAGCCTAGTTTATGAGCCCGAAAAAAAAAAAAAAAAAAAAAAAATGATTCCATAAGTTCGAGCTATTTATTTGTCTCTTCCTCCACCCTTTTCGGACTTTTTTTTTTTTTTTTTTTTAAATAAATTTACAAATTTAAATCTATGCGTCAGGTGTAACTACCTGGGCTATTACGGCACCTAGACTCACTGGAAATTACAGAAGGTGGCGCAGTCTGTTCGATGCTGCAAAATTCAACACTGCCCGAACACAATCCGGATAGTTCGACAACAGGCGGTGGGGTGAGGTATGAGTAGAAGTACAGGAAGTATGCCGGCACCATTTAAGGAGATGCTCTATGGTTGGCGAGGCCATGAACCCGAATAGAGGGCAGGTGGACGGAGGGGGAGCTCCTTCAAAGACGTAATTGTGTGACAGCGCAGTTTGCCCCAGACGCAGCCTCGATAGGATCGAGAAATCCCTACGTTTTCGGACTTTAATATCTTTGTATGCGATCGCTCAATGATAATTTTTCTGTTCATCGCTGTACACACTAATTTGCCGCAGGTTCCTAGTCGTTTGGTCACCCTCGATGTGTAATGAAATGGCGGATGCTTTGGCTCAGGTTGCTGCTCGTCCAGATTTCAATCTTCCATCGTTATGTAAAAAATTTCATTCCAAATTATTCCTGTGAAAAAAAAAAAAAAGAATCCTCCTACTTTATGAATTCTCTCCCTTCTATCATCTCTCAACCCAGTGGAACTCTCCTAATTTTTGCTTCTTAAGAATTTCCTTGTTGTTTCTATTATTTGTCTCTAGTCATCCTTTACAGTTTTCTTTTATGGTCTTTCCCCTTGATTTTTACTTACCCTGCCGTATTTTTCATTCCAATGAAACAGTTATCTATAATATCCTAAAACCAGATTTCCTTCAAGCTCTTTTCTATATGTTAAACGGTGTCCCTTGTTTGTTTTCTTTTAAGCATCATGTAAACTGTTTTATTTATTTATTTTTCTTTTTTGGAATGTAATTGAACGTGTACTCAGCTTGAATTTCGAAAAAATACGACCTTTGGGTAACCAATTTCCGTGACTTCCGAAATAAGAAAAAATACAAACCTCATTTACTTTCATTAACGTAAAATATAATTATTTCGTACACGAAAGTAAATTACACAATAAACCAATTAAAAAAAAAAAAAAGAAAAAATGATGCGGGTTGATATAAAAAAATTTTAAGAAATAAGGATAAAATTGTAGCCGTACAGCGTAATTTCAAAAACTGAAGATAGAAACAATATAGAGTGAATATATTACGTTTAATTTCTTTAATGTTCAACTTATAACGGGATTTGGATTATTTAAGATGATATATTTATATAAATTTACAACGGCGCATTTATTTAACTGTATAATGTGTTAGGCGGCTGCACTGTGATAGCCGAGTAAATAATAATAATCTAAATAAGTGTAACATTTAATAAATTTAAAAAATACCGACGAGAAATGACATAACGCAATAGCAACGTGCATCGGTGTTAACACGAATAAAAGTGATAATTATAAAAATAATGAGAATACTAATAATACGAGGGCGGTTCAAATATAAACCGGAATTTTTAAATAAACGCGCGAAAAATTTATTGTGGAAAAAGTGGTTGCACCGGCAGTTAGACCGGTTTGTTATGTAGAGCAATTAGAACCGCGTAACGTCACTTTTTAGTGTAGTTAGAGCCATGAGTGAAAAAGAAGTACCAGTGTCTGTTGCGCAACGCATCATTATTCGTTTTTTAGTCAAAGACGACGTAAAATCCGTGGAAATTTACCGAAAATTACGCGAACAGTTCGGCGATGAGTGTCTCTCCAAAACTCAAGTGTACGAGTGGTGTTCCGCGTTTCGAAAAGGACGTGAAGTGGTGTCAAACATAGCACATGCGCGGCGCCCAAAAACCAGCATTACAGATGAACAGGTCAAAGCCATCGAATAACTCATTTTGGCTGACCGACGCGTCCGTGTACGCGATATGACCGACGAATTGGGCATCAGCATAGCTAGTATTGAGACAATAATTCATGATCGGCTAGGTTATCGCAAAATTGCAGCCAGATGGGTGCCAAGACTTCTGAATTTTGAACAGAAATTCACTCGTTGGGAAGTTTGTACGCGTCTCCTGCAGCGGTATGAAGAGGAAGGAGAGAATTTATTGCGGCGAATATTCACCACGGACGAAACTTGGGTACACTACGAGTATACGCCGGAGAGTAAACGCTCGTCTATGGAGTGGCGGAAGAAAAAAAGAGGGAGCGCCAGCCAAAGCGAAGGTTACACAGTCAGCTGGGAAGGTGTTGTGTACCGTGTTTTGGGACATGAAGGGAGTGATCGCAGTCGATTTCCTAACTGAACAACGTACTGCGACGGCGCAGTATTACAGTAACCTCCTAAAAAACACAGTCAAACCGGCCTATCGAACAAAAAGGCGCGAAATTCCGATCCGTAGTGCGATACTGCTTCAAGACAACGCCAGGCCACATACCGCTCGGCTCACGATGGAGACATTGGCCGAATTAGGCTGGGAAACACTTGAACATCCTCCTTACAGTCCAGATTTGTCGCCGCCTTGTGATTATTATTTGTTTGGCCCGTTGAAAGAAGCACTTGGTGGACAACGTTTCGACAGCAACGATGAGGTGGAATCGTTCGTGCGCAAATGGCTATGTGACAAGCCGCGAGATTTTTACGAAAAAGGAATAAAAAAATTGCCGGAGAGGTGGAAAAAGTGCGTAGCGTGCGAGGGGGGTTATTTCAAAAAATTGTAAAAAATATGAGCACTGTAAGTATAAAATAAAAATTTTTATGACGAAATTCCGGTTTATATTTGAACCACCCTCGTATATATGCTAAAGTAAGTGTAGAAAAATAGTAAGACGGAGTTTACTGCAATACCAAAAAAACTTAATTAATTGGACTGAATTTATAACTCTGTAAGTGCACCTTAGCCAGAATTTTGCGAATAGAAAATAAGAGTAGTTAAGACAATTTAGAAGTCAGCGATTTTTATCAAAGCTGATTCGGGCGGAAATTGGTAAATATTCGTTATCGAGTTAATTCGGCTATCCTTTAATATAAAGCCTTACTAGGAATGGCAGTTGTTTTCGGCGAACACGAATAAATTTGACATGGTATTTCGCTCAAGATGTATCTTCTTGAGATAATTTTCAATGTTCATGTCAAAGCGCCGATTTCTTTTATATTCTCTAGATATAAAAGCACAGTACCGTTCGGATTGTTTGAAATTCCCTCCCGAAATGTAAGATTTCTTTTTGCTTTAATCCAATTTCGAATACTAACGAGTCACCGCGTGAAAAAAGATATCGGAACTGTAAATTACTAGAGCTATTGCCACCGGGGGGAATTACGGAAAGTTACCATAGGTAGGCTGGGAACTAATATGAATTCTCAAGTGAACCTTTGCTTCGAATATTCTTAACAATATCAAATTTCCCCTGTAATATCTCTCAATGGCCCATCAGAAGACCTTCTCTAGACGTGTTGATATAAATACACCTACGCTTATCCACACCCCCAATAAAGTGATTAACAGAAAAACATATTGTGTAAAATACGCCTGAAACTATCAGCAGATACATTTCGTGACAACCGCTGGTAGTATAAAATCACAACATCAGACGGACGGTGCTGTCAGGTTGCTCGTTCCAAGCGCTTAGCATTCGGTGCTGCTGAATTATACGGTATTTTGTATTGTTTGCAGTCCATTTAACCATCACCCATTCGTGAGAAATCGTTCCAGTCGCAGACTCAGCAGAATCAGTTTAATATCCAGTCCTCGGCTCAAACATGCTTTTAAATTAGATTCATCAAGATTTTGTTTAACCTATTAAAACGAAATTTGTAAGGTTCCTCATTATATGGGTCCCTAGATAAGGTAAGAATTGAGGCGATTTCTTGACCAACAATGTCCCCATTGCTGTTTGATACCGTTCCGTCACTATCAGTAAAAAAAAATGTCCTTGTCGAAGTTCAAACTGTAGTGGAGTCCCGCTGGATTTTTTTTTCTTTGCGCGCGAGAGAGGAGGGGGAGGTGTCGACACAGGACATTTACCCAACTTAACCCGTAAGAGGTCGCGCCCGGTCTAAACGACCGGGTTATTTAAATTCCATTTGTTATTTTAACTGTGCTGTTACCCCAGCGAAAATAACTCAGCTATTCCTAGAATAATAGATAAGCATGAGGACTAATCACTTTTAACTAGGATAAAAACCATTGTGTACTTAACCAGGATAGAGAATCAGTTTACACAAACACGGTCTATTCTACCGGCGCGACCGATATCGTTTCGATTTATTTCAGTTTGATTTTGTCTTACGTTCGTAAAAAATATAAAGTAGTTCTCTTGTTATCATTACTTCATGAAAATTGCCGAAGAATCAGGTGCAGCTAGCTAATAAACCAGAGATGCTAACATTTTGTAACTTAGATACTGTAGATGAGTTGAAAAATACATACTTAGTGTCTCAAGGAAAAGTTATCCGGGAAACTTAAATTTCAGATTCGTAGTATTTTATACGAAGGGCAGAATAAAGAACAGCTAAATATTAATGTTGAAGAAAACAATTTACAAAAAATCAACGAAATATTTCTGGGCGATGTCACTTTGGTGTCCACTGACGCAAAAATACAAAAAACTTAAACGCAGTGTAACAGCTGCAAGTGTTTGTATGCAAAGAGCATACCAGTCCAGCATGTTTTAAATGCGCAAATGAAAACGAAAGAAAAGTCTAGTAGTGAGTGTTAACTATTTGATATTACATGTACCGTATTCTATTATTATCTATACTTCTTTCTAGAATATTTTTTTGTATATGTTGAGAATTAGTCTATTTTTTATAAAATGTTACAAACTTATATATTTGTTTGAATTAAAATCTTGTTTATTCATGATAAAATAATAAAAACAAAACAACATAAAAAGGAATAAAAATGGAATAAAAGAACTAGTAAACACGAAATATTTCTTTCAAAAACATAAAAAAGTAGTTTTTAAAAACGTTTTTATAAAACCCGGTCAAAACGCGACCTCTTACGGGTTAAAGGACTAGCAGGAATGATGAAACGTAGGGGGATTCGTAGGTTATATCAGGAAGCGGTTAGAAGTAGAAGAAATGAAGGTAGCCAATATAGGAATAACAGAAGGAGATGGAAGAACAAGAATGCAGAGTGGGCACAGTAAGGAGTCGGGAGGCCAAAGCCAAGCGAATTGGAATAAAGGACAGAAATACAAGAGCATTCGTATAGAACGTGATTTGCATCGCAGGTGATCAAATTTAAGATAGGAGGATGAAAAGGACGCAAGGGAGACTGAACAATGTTAAAACGAAAGAGAGAGGCAGGAAGCAGACTGCGATTCCCAACGAACCTTTTTGAACTCAATTAAACACGGTCCTTGTGTTGTCCCTTTGAGACTTTCCAACTATTAACCGTTTTTGAGAACCATGATTACGCGTTTATTTCAGAACTTTTTTCACTTATGTTATCTCTCACTCCGTCATATATGTACATTCTTTACCTATCCTAAAACCGTTCCCCCGTTCATTCTTAAATATCTAAATGTCTCTTTACATGGAGTTTTTTCAAATTCCTTTTCGATGGAGTATACGCATCGCCTCGTTATAGAGTTTAATCTGTAACAGTTACCATTTGCTGCAATAGCCGATGTAGTTGTGGTTCATGTTAACTTAAAATATATTTTAAAAAATATACATATATATATATATATATATATATATATATATGTATATATATATTATACAGTATAAATAAAATTAGAGTCCAAAAAATTGTTACAGAGATCTTTTATGTTCTCGCTTTCGTCGATTAGATAAATCTGGAATTTATCGTTATTATTTAAGTGAAAATTTTTCTATTCCATCCCGTTTGATCGTATTCTTACATAACAACTGCAGTTATTTATATAAAAATATTTTTTTCGCGAATATCGTTTTCCTCCAACAATTGTTCTGCTGCTAATTAATAGTACAAGAACAAAAATTATAAATACTAACTAATGGCTATTATTATTTTTGTGAACTATAAAACATAGCCATATTATGAAAAGGTGTTTTATTTATTTATTTATATACTTATATAATTTAAACTGATGGGGTACTCTTTTGTTAATGTTAAATGTTATCGTATAATGATGTAACGTGACAGTGATGATGAAAGATGAATGAATCCGGAATTGGTTCTAATTATGAATACGGGAGTACTCTTGTCGACGGGTTCTGAGGAGAAGATTATAAAAACTAAATAGTTAGTCGCAAGTGTGTGGATCAGTTTCAAGATGGACGCAAGGCTTAGGGTGGCGGGTTACGCTTTTATTAATAATGGCTATCCTTTTAACGTGCGTTTTCTTTGACTAGCCTTGCATGACCACGCGTACTCTACCGGTACACTCGATGTGTCTATTAACCGTTCGGTCAATAACCTTACCTAACAACAATATGCGCTCGCCTAAAACGAATATGATGTACGAATGTGCGACACGCTTTGTATGTTTACTCGAAGCAGAAAATACAGAAAATGATATTTCGCTCTTCTTTTCGTACATCAGCCTGATGACGGCCGCGACGACGCCTTCTGTTGTTAGATAAAACTGAACAAAATTTTTCCCTCCCCCACTCCTCCCTTTTTTTTTATATCATCATTATTCTCGTCTATTCTACAATCTCCGGATCTGATTTTTCCTGTTTTATCGCGCGATCATTTTACTTATCAGCAAGTACGCGATATTCACATCTTAATAACCGCTGTTTCCTTATCAAGTTTAATGGCGTACGACTAGGGGAGAATATCTCAGCTTCGCATAAAGCTCAACTCTCGTAATTTTTTTCGGATTCAAATTCCGGAAGGACATAGCAATATACGCTGGATACGAATATCGTTTCATAAAGGGGTTGTTTTATTTTCAAAATTGACTTTACCAGCGACGCATTTGTTCAGTTAGATTCGGGCTTTTTATTAAACACAGGTTTTGATAACGTTTTTTTTTTTCGTTTTTTTTTTTGATGACTTGCTAAAATCTCAATTGCAAAGCCTACGAAGTTTACAAGGGGCGCATATGGATCGATTAAAAAACAGGATGTAAAAGTTTTAGTCTATGTTTAGCAGCACAATAGTATGTGCAACGTTTGTGTTTGAGTGATTGTTGACGTTAATTCAACTTCTATACCAGAATCTGGATATTAGAAACAGTTTTAAAAAAAGAAAGAAAAAAAAATGTAACAAATGTCGCGCATTGTATTCTGATGAATTGCAGAAATAAGATTCTAAATGCACCAATGCTCGAAGAATATGAACATACTGAAAGAGAGCTGGATGTGCAAAAGAAGTGCGAGGTTCTTCAATCGCATTTGTAAAATGCTAACAAACGATAATAAATGTGCCTAAAGAAAACAAATAATGAAGTATTAGTTAGGCATCTGAAAAGTAAGTTTTCCCTGGCCAACTAAATTAATTAGTTAATTGTGTCATATCCGGCTGCCGCACATGGTAACTTGCAAAAATTTCGCTTGCGCCGAGTTCATGTCCATCGCCGAAAATCGAAAAAATAAATAAAAAAAAAAACTTTCAAACAGAAACAAAGAGATAGTGTTTTCTTCTGTGTTTCCATATATTCCAATTTAAGCATTTATATTGTAGCGAAAGACAATTTTACTTAAGCTGATTTCATACAACTCCGGAATTGTATTCCATTGGCTCCCGCTTTTTCATTTCCCTTTTATTCACGCAACCAGTTAGAAATTTTTAAAATACGACCAGAATATTTTACCTTTACTTAATATTTTAATTGCAACGTGATTCTTAGGCCGGCCCCCATTAGAAAAAATATCCCAATTTTATGTAACGAAAAAATGTCCCAATTTTTGTAACGAAAAAAATGTCCCAAAAAATGTCCCAGTTTTATGTAACGAAAGTTAAATGTGAAATGAAAACGTCATTCTTAATCATGCATCCATTAGATTTTAAAACAAAAAGATATATCACGCCGGTAAGAATGACGTTGTAAATTTTGATCATTTTATACAAAGTATAGAAGAGAAAGGGAAAATGTAAGCAAGAGGGGTTAAGGGGCAAAGCCCCTTGTGAGGCCAAAATGGTCGAGTTTATGACATCATACAGAGCAACTTCCCGCCCGAATCTAACGAATCATATAATAGTGACTTTACCATCTCAGAGTTAGAGATTTCCAACTCAATTATCATACATCCAACACTGCACCTGACCCCGATTGCATCCACTCCTACATGCTTAAATATCTCCCAACTTCTGCCAAACAGTTTCTCCTACACATATTCAATCAAATTTGGAATTCTGGAAACATCCCGGCGCAATGGAAGTCAGCTAATATTATCCAAATATTAAAAACAAAGATCCCCTACTCTTCCCAAAAGCTATCGTCTTATCTCATTGCTGAGCGTCGTTTCCAAAACGACGCTGGAGAAGATGGTTAATAGGCGCCTTCTGTTTTCCTCCTAGAACAGAAAAGTCTTCTATCCCCTAATCAAGTCAACGGGCGAAAGGCAAGATCGATAGTCAGTCAGCAACTCAGTCTGCAAAAGCAAATTTTATCGGCGTTTCATCGGCACTAGCTTCTCTACGCAGTATTTTTCCACTTGGAGAAAGCATTTGATCACTTGTGGCGTCTCGGCTTACCACTAAAGCTGCGAACGGCAGAAATTGCCGAAAAAATGGGTAAATACTTATACTACAGTTTCTTGGACAATAGAACGATCCAAGTTACAACTGGTTGGTCAACGTCTGAACTGATGTATTTAGAAATCGGCGTATCATCACAAGACTCTGTATTAGGCGCAACCTTTTTCATATATTATATTAACGACATAACCAACTGCCTTGCAGCCCCAGTAACGTACCGGGTCTACATTGTTGATCTAAATATTTCCTTATCATCCAATCATCCTATAAACGCCCAAAGTATCCTCCGAAAATCCACAGATAATCTACAAAAGTGATCCAATAATAACAGTTTAACTTTCTTTTCAACAAAACCAATATGCGTCGATTTCCATAGGGGGCGTCAAAACACACTTCCCCCAGCGTATTCTTCAACCTAAATAGATATTCTATCCTAACTCGTCCGTCAGTCAAGTTCCTAGGCCTAACATTCAACAAAAAACTTTCACGAAGCGCTCATATAGCCGGGCTCAAAGCGAACTGCTTAAAATCCTTGTCCGTCTTGAAATATCTGTCGAATTACAAGTACAATATAAATCCAAAGCTACTCCTAACTATATACAGATCAGTTATCCTTTCGCGAATTAATTACGAGTGCTAGGTGTACTCCTCCGCCGCTAAAAGCCTGCTAAGATCCTTGAATCCTATACATGACGCGGACCTCTGGTCTATCCTTTCCGCCACCCCCTCTACTCCTGTTGCAAGTCTGTATGCACTGGCAGGTTGCCCTCCACTATCCATTTACAGAAAAGACTACAATTTCAAAGAATTACGCTCCTTCCCTAATAGTACCGGAGGTCGCATGAGCCAATCACCATATCCCTTACTGAGATGTTCAGATATTATATTTCTAAATATCTTCAGTCCCAAGAACTTCACCAGACTTCTTAGCAACTGCGCTTCCATGGATCCACTCAGTCCCAAATATAAATATGTCCCTTACAAAATTCCACAAAGCGCAATACCCTCCAAATATAGCACAAATTTCAGAAAATATCATAGCAAACTACACGGATATCATATACTCTTCTACACAGACGGAATGACGGCAAGGGTTCGGCGGCATGCTCCTTCGAAGTCACAGGCATAGTCAATTAGGTTGCACGATTCCTGTATAACTTTAGACGCTGAAATATATGTGATAGTTTTTTGCACCCAACACTACAGCGACAGCATCCCAAAATGCCTTACTCATAACCGACTCTCTAAACTCCCTCCAACTCATCTCAAAGACCAACTCCAACAATCCTGCGATAAATAAGGTCCACTACCTATTACACAAGTTATCGAATTTAAACTCCGAAGCCTATTTCCTATGGGGGCCGGCACACGTTAGGATTTCAGGTAACGAGCAGGTCAATCGAGCTGCTCAAGCAACAATACCCTCCCCAATGCCATTTAATCTCCCGCTTCCCCCTGCATTAGCACACTTGTTCATGTATCGAGCCGGAGAGGAATGCGAGCAGGAATGGAGATCCACAGACACGTTCCTTCGAAGCATAAAATTAACTACCGAGCCTTGGTAGCCCAAAGACCGAATTTCCCGCAGAGATTTTTTTTGTCTTAAACCGCCTGCGAATTCTTCACAGGTCAGGCACTCTCCAAATGTTTGCCCCTTCTGCAGTCAATTTAGCGCCCCATCCACTCTTCTCTTAATCATCAAATGCCCCTCCTTTGCGACATCGTAATCCTTGTACATTACCATAAGGTCCATCATCAAAATACTGTCAAATTCTTCCTTTACAGTTAAAGCCGTATTAGCTATCGTGCGGAGTAGCGGTCTGTATTATCATGTTTGATGTTCGTAATCCTCCTAAAGTAGACTAAATGTGCTGTAACAGCCTTAGCAGTTAAACACGGCGCATGGAAATCTTCACACTCACGTTTATTTAAAAAAAAAAAAAAAAAAAACGTATTGTTTTTAGTCCGTTCTATAGTGGCGGAGGAATTATTTTTCTTTCAATCGGTGCACTTTCGTTATCAGAATAAAAAACAAAAAATTGAAATCTCAAAGGCTTAAAAATTTAAGGGGCAAAATTTCAAATAATCTATAAATAAAATTGTATTAAAAAAAATCCCACAACTCTTCTATAGTAAAGCTATATGATTTTTTATTTTTTTAGTAATCAGAATGTAAAAAAGATATAGAACCTCTGAAAGTTGTAAATTCATGGGGTACAAAATTTTGCAAAATATACGCGTTAAGTTGCGAGATAAAAATTAGAAAAATTTTACAGTAGTTACAGAATTTACTTTCGCTTTTAATTTATGATTTTTTTTGTTTTAAATTGAAGACCCAAATTATAAAATAAAAGAAACAATGAATTCGACTTCAAATTTTACAGTATAGATTCTACGAAAGAAAATGAATTTGAAATATTATCAACGATAATTATCATGGGAACTTAAATTTGAAAATGAAACAAGTATGGTTAACGTATTATTCTAGAAAATATTAAATCTAAAATATTTCTCTCGCATACGTTAGCCTACTACCGATTTTAGTTTCCAAGATATTTTAATCCAAATTTAATTTTATTTAATCAACGTACTCGTGTCCCTTTTTTTTTTTTTTTTTTTTCGTAAATAAACACTATGTGGGAACTGCAGAAGCATTTTATTTTAACAATTCACAAAATAAAATAGTTGAAAATCCAAAAAGCTGGAATGCGAAGCGACCCACTTGGGCCTAACCCCCTAGTATATACAAATATATACATCTCGCGTTCAGATTCTTACTCTTTTCTTGCTGAAGGTGGGATATTTCTAAAAAGGTTTATTCATTCGGTAAATTTAATGTTTTTTTTGTTTATGTTTATACTGTTTCATTATTTTTGTTAGGTATTCCGTTAAAAATATAATAATTAGTAGTAATAAAATTAGTTAAAAACGCAGAAGTTTTTGTAATATATTAGATTCTAACAGAAATTTAAAATCTATAAAATTAATCCTAAAAAGTGGTAACTAAAATAATCGTAAAATAACGGGACACAATTATTTACTCTTAAGTGGCTTCTAAACACTAATGACTTTTAATAAAATAAAAGGACACTCTTTTTATCAGTTAAATTTTCTTTCCGGATAACGAAATATATTAAATTGCAAATTTCAATTATTAACAAAACAAATAAAAGTTCGAAGAAAAAGCAAGCTGCAGTTCTGTGTAATACATGAATATTTCAGAATTTTCAGTCAGCGAAATGCCGTACGTAAAACGCAGTAGGTTTGGAGTAGGTATTATCTGGCTAGCCTTTCTGGGGGGAGGAAAGGGGGGCTCGCCCTTGGCTTTGACCCAACTACTTGAATGTATTATGCTAGAGAATTAGATTCTGAGGCGATAGGAGATGTAAAGAACAAAGGATTGAAGTAACGAAATTATTTCTGGAGATAGGAAGAAAGAGATAAAGGAAGCATTGTAAGTTTCTTCATTTTTATCGCTTTTATTTATATTCTAAAATCATCGGACTAACAAACAAACTATTTTCAGCGCTGCTTTGCTGCATATCATCGGATTTGTTAACAAAAAAAAGAAAAATGCACATTTCTGCAAATCGCACGTTTTTTAAAAATCAAACGCAGTAGAGAGGCTTAATCGGTAACATATAACATAATGTTTTTTTACTCTACTACAGAATATAAACAAAATACAAAAGTCGGTTTTGTTGAATTATGAAATTTATAAGCTTTTTTCTTGTTTTTGTATAGAATTGAAAAAATTTCAATAAGCATTATCAAATAAACATATTCTAAGTTTCAATTCTTTTAATCCAATCGGTCATTATTTGACGGGCATTGTGGAGACTAAAAAATCCACAGATTGTAAGTTTATTTTAAGTGTTGCATTGTATGCTGATACCGCGTTGTTCTAGAGTTGTATAGAATAGGTGCAATACGTAACAGGCTATACAGATAAATTTATAAGCTGTAATGGCCGATTAACATTAATTTGTTAAAAATAGAGCGTACTTTTTTTCTTTTTTTTTTTTATCATAAGCCTCTTTTGCTGTCTAACACAAGTTAACTTTTTAAAATGGTCGAACTATCAACATAAGTCAGACTTGATAATATATATATATATGCATAAAAGTTTAAAAGACAAAACTATTATTATAATTATTATTAATAATTGAGTGGAAAAAAAAAAAAATAAATTTCACTACCATCAGTTTTTTGGGATCCTCCTCATTTTGTATATTAAACTATTTTTTCCCTATTTATTATTTAAGCAAATGAAGAAAGCGTCATCTCTTTTGTTTTATAATTTCATATATAAATCATATTTTACTATAAGAAGTATTACATATATATCTTTAAATCGGTTCTTGAAAGTTTATATGCTATGTATTCGTTTCCTCTGAAGGTATCATTTCATTTTCAAATTTTTTACATTTATCATTGTTAAACTCTAAAGATATACGTGAAAATCTGGACAACCTCATGAACTGTCATATAACGCGGATTTAGGTTTTTATTTAATAATTAATTTTCTATTATGAGGCGTTACTTCTCAAGTTCGGCGCCTACTATGTTTTTTTTTTTTGATCATTATTATGTTGTTCGTTTATTAATGTGTATTTTGGTAGTCGAATTTTGTGTTTTTTAATTATTTTTCGTTGAAATTATTTTCATTAGTATTTTTAATTTCATTTGTTTTTTCTAATTGTCGTTCTATATAGGTAGAAGATTTTATTTTATAGGCATCGCATTTAATAATATCCTTTTCTTTGTTCCGTTTTTATTTTATTTCTTTTCTTTTTGCTTCGTTGGAGGTATAATCGAATAATAATTCCACATTTAACGGTTTTATCGAAATAGAGCCGAGAACGTCGAATTTTATTTACTATAAATTTGAATATTTTATATTTATTTTTTTTGTTTCATTTGAAATACAGTTAAAGTGATTGTTGAAATGTCTTTTTTGCAGCTTAATTTTTCTTTTTGCGGATTAAACATTTTTGTCTATTCCTAACTTTTGGATCATTTATTTTCTCGGTGTATTATTATTATGGGTTTGAACTTCGCCCGATTTCCTGGACGATCGTTTTAATTTCCTCCTTATTTTTTTATATTGTTTCTTTTACCTCGTTATAATGGCATCATGTGCGTAATTATATCCGACCCTTTCTATCCTTTTATCATCCGATCTACTTTATTGTGAGTTATAATCGTCAAGTTTCTAGTACACTTGTTTTACCGTTTCCGTTGAAAGTTATTTTGTTTTTCTCATTAATTACAATTAAGTTGAAAGTATCGATTGCTTTTTCCAATTGTTTCCTCAAATGTTATTTTTCTTGTCCTATCTAATTTCCTAAGAATATAACTTATTTAAAGTCATGATTTTTTAGATACCGTTCGTTGTGAAATCGAAGTATACTTTTCGGCTGTTTAAATTGCTGTACCCTCTGATACCCAGGACCTCACGACTAAGTGTAATAAACAAATTACGCATCTTCAAGGCAATCTGCATCTTCACCGTACACTATGCCGTGCCCGTATGCAAGTTGCTGCATTAAAAATATCCAAGTTGACCAAAATAAAGTGCTTAAACTGATTTTAGGCCTACCCTAACTCTTCCCAATAATGGAAGTACATAATCCAACAGTCACTTTGTATGTGATCCTGATCACATAATGCTTGAATGCCCTTCGCTTTCAATGGAACGATCTTCTTTCTACCTCTTTCTGTTGTCAATTAGTGTTCCCACTCCCCACAGTGCTTCATTTATTCTTTCCCTCCCTTCCTCTTCTGTCATCCACGCGGATGATACATTTTTGTTGGCTCTTTCATATCTTATAAAAATCTGATTTTCTTTCTCCTCTTTTTCACACTTCTTGGGCCAATTTCCATATTGACGAACCCAATTAAAAAGAAAACAACATAGCAGACCTTGAAATGGCTTTTGAGCGATTTAATGATTTCACCCAGAGTAAAATTTCCCTTGCCCCTCTGCAGTAGATTTCAATGAATTGTAATATTTTAGTTATACTTATTGCAGTCTTATATTTTATAATTTTTTAAAAATTAACAGATAAAGTAAAAATTGTAACATCTGTGGACGACCTAGCGTGAACATGGCGGATAAAAGCGGAGAAAATTTAAAAGAAAAAAAAATTGTACTAGTGTGTGATGACATAAACACCCTACTGGAATTATATAAGTATCAGCATGAACGAAACATAATCATTTTGTTATATGTAAGCACTGAACTAAATCTATAAAAATATGGTATGGGAAAAAGGCGGATATAATGAAAACCTTAAATTCTATAATCATAAATGAAATATATAAATAATGGAACCAAAAATATTTAATAATAAACAAGCAGATGAATTTAAAAAAAAAGGGGGAATAATATACAAAAAACAGTTTTTTCAGCATCTGGTTAGACAGTTTTGTTTCAACAGTTAAGTAAAGATTTAACAGATATTATACACCGAATTTTTAAAACGTACAGTTTGTACTTAAAAATAAACCTCAAAAGATTTAATATTACAGAATCACAAATGAACAAGATAACAACACATACAACATATTTTCAACGCATGTAACATACTAGACACACAAATAGGTGAGAATTATAGTGAACTGGGACAGTCGAAAATAAATTGATTCCTTATTATCTTATTAAGCATGAGAACGCCGAAAAAAAAAAACAGCATTAAAATATATGAAATAATTAAAACAAATGGGGTAAAAAGAAACCCAAAACTTAATCGGATGGTTTCTGCTGCGTTAATATAATTTTATGTTAAATTAAATAAATTCAGGCTTAATTGAAGAAAAAAAAAAAGATCATTCCCGTTTTATATATTATATCCATTCGCTGTTGCTATATTATTGGAAAGAGAGTTATTTGAGGCTTATATATAAACGTATAATAAAAACCAACTTTAATAACAAACAAATATAAGGGTAAAAAATAATTTATAAATAAATTAAGTTAGTTTTAACTGATGATGGGTTATGCCCGAAAACGTTACTAATTAAGGTATTTATCTAATTTATTTATAAATTATTTTTTACTCTTATATTTGTTTGTTATTAAAGTTGGTTTTTATTATACAGTTTATAACAAACAGGTATGTATTCGCTTACATTTATTTATATAAACTGTTCTTTGGTGTAGATACGGGCATCTTTTTAATTTAAAACTTTTTTAATTACATTTATTAGGTTTCTCGCTTTTAAATATTTTAAAATGGACCGTCATTTTTATTGTACCAAAATCAACAAACCTGAGTCACGATCCAAAATCTTTATTTATGTCGACGTTTAGTGTCGATACGATCTGTATATTTCGATTATATTCATGTACGTGTTTGTTGATTTTGTTCCGTAGAGGAATTGCTTCTTATGATGATCGGTCTAGTCGTTCCGAAACGTCTAGATATACATTTATCGACACAATTGTTATATATACTATCATTCAGTTGATTCTGTAGAAAAATTGATCCGATACATTTCAGCACTCTGAACAATTCGAGCTGAATTATTCTACTCCATATAGTGCTTCCTATATCTTAGCTTTGCCGTCATCCAATGTGGTTCCTTTTCTTGTCTCTTTCCTGCATCGATCTCTGACCGGATCAAAATTTAATCTCTAATCTAGTCCAATTGTCCTGGGGCCCTTAGTCGGCCAAGCCCAAAAAAAAAAAAAATTTGCGTGTCTTCTATATCCATACTGATGAGCATGTTTCAGTAATAGTAGAATGATAAAAAAAAAAACTGCTTCCTTAAGAACAACTGGAATAGATCGTTGTTGTTTAAGTATTTAAGCGATATTTAAGAAAGAAAATGGTACCTGAAATTCGGGATGATTTTAAAAAAATCTTATCGAATCAAGTTGAAAATTTCTGATTTTTTGCAATAGTTTTTTTTGAGCCGAAAAAACAAAAAAGTCGGTTCATGTTCACTTTTATTTATTTTTTTTTAACGAGAGGGCCGTATTGCAGTTGAAAATTTGAATTTGAAAGTAAAATTTGCACTGAAGTCGTTGTAAGCGAAGATGGAAACTTTTAAACGTTGCTTATTTCTTTTTCGTAAATATCTCTCGAACAGAATAACTTTCTGCGAGGACAAAAGTAGGGAAATAGGGCAATCCGTAATAGAGAAGATGGCACAATCGTCTGCGTTACGAGAACCGTGAAAGGGATTCTACGCCTCCATTTCGAATACTTGCGAGAGTGACGGTTTACAACGGTAAATAAAATTTATCTTACGCGGTCGCCTGCTGGAATAATCGATACGACAAAACTGTCAAGGTCATATTCGTTTTCCACTGCCCAGAATTTTCTCTGGCCTTAGTTTCCATCGTGCTCGGAAGTCATGCATTAACGTCATACTTCTATATGCGTCTTCTTCCAAATATAAAGCCGAATCGTTCGCAAAATATCCGTTTAATATTCGTTTCTTCTAATATTGAGCGAGACTGCTACTGTCTCAACCGGACGAAAACAGACGGCGGTGTTTTAATAAAAACGCAAAGACACGAGCTAAGCAAATTAAAAACTTTCAAATTACGAGTTCTCTTTTCTCTTCCGATAGTAATTTTTCCAATCTAATTTTTCTTCCAAACCTTGGGGGTTAATTTCCCTCATTTTGTCACTCTCTTATTACCTCCGTCATTTTTGTTCACGTCGCCCGATGACTTCGTCTTCGCCTCGCTTTTCTTTCTCTATTTCTGGGCAAATCCGTGCTTGACGAATGCATTAAAAAAATAATAATTTATAAAAACTGAATAAATGTTGGGACAAAGCAAGGTTATCTATTTTCTTTTTAGTATTTCCCGGGCATATCAGCAGAGGGGATGGGAATTAGAGGGAATGAAGGTTCTACGGAAATTAGTTTGTAGAAGTGACGGAAGCTAACAAAGGAGTAATCGAAAGGAGATCGATAGAGGAAGAAGAGCATGCAATGAGACCTTTAAGGAGAGCGGAGAGGCCAAGACTCAGAAGAGGCTGTCGCAGGTGGTCTGAAAAAGTAAAGGCGCATTCAAATAAAACGTGAATGCTAGCCATTTAACTGACTGGAGCTGGAAATTATTAACGATCCATTGCAGAGGCGGTGACTTGAAACTGGACAGTACTTATGTCTTTCCCCCCCGTCTGTGACCCAAGTGGTAAAAATTTAAAAAAAAGTAAATGCAATGGCAACCGCTGGGGATGAGATGAAAAAACTCATTCCGAAATGTTTTGAGATAAACTATTACGCGAACAGTTATTTTTTTTTTTACATAACGAAGTTAATTGAAAAGTACTTTTTTACAGGTATTTCATGGATGAACTATATCATCATCTGGAGCGGCCAGGGGGTGTCCTCATAAGTCCGAAGAATCGAGTTATATATATATATGCAATATTGTTTACGTTCGCTGTTACAGCAGAAATGAACATTGTTTTATTAATATTATTATATTACTTATTCGTATCTATGATAAGCGTAAGTAGTGCAATACATGACCGGGGTTAGGACTATGTGTAGATTATATTACGCGCGAAGATTTCGGACACAGATACATTCGCTAAAGGGTAGACAGAAAAAGCAGATGTATTTTTGAATTACGTACGAATAGCGAAAGATTACGAAAGATAATACATTAACATATCGTCAAAATTACAAAAAGCTCTGCATCAGACTTTTTTTTGTTTTTTGTCGCCGCGGAGTTTGTTCCACCTTTAGTACTTTGTTATTTCATTTTGCTCTATTTATACGCTCGTAAAATAGAGAAAGACTATCAAAAACTATCAAAACCTCGTATTAGAATTCTGCGGTGCTACGTTTTCTCCGTCTTACTATATGGCAACGAGAGTTAGTCGTTGGATGCTACCTCAGTGCTACCTCAGAAAGAAGCATACAGGCCTTTGAATTATATTCGTATAGGCGTATGTTGAAAATTCCGTGGATCTTAAAAATTACTAATAAAGAAGTCCTCAAAAGAATGAATAAGCGCCCGGAATTATTAAATTTAATTAAGGAAATTAAACTACGATATCATCTAGGCCACATCATGAGAGGTCAAAAATATGTGATTTTATTACGTCTCACTATGGAAGGAAAGCTTTTGGGCAAACGATTAAAAGGGCGCCCACAAAATTTGCAGACAAAGGATTTTCATCGTTTGTTCTCCCATTGAAATGTTCAGATCTGCCGTGTCAAGAAAAGACATTATTGCCACGTTGATTGCCGACCTTCGTAACGGAGACGGCCGATGAAAAAGAAGAAGATCAAAACCTGAATATTTTAAGTATACCGACATTAATTAATTTACGAGGATAACGGATCAATTGTGAACGTAATTGTATTTTAAATTTCCTTTAAATTTAAATGTTGTATGCGGTAATGTGTTTCTTCTGAATTTCTTTTCTGAATTTCTTTTCTGTTTTTTTGGTTGTTTTTGTCGAACATTCCCCATTCCTAACAACTTTGGGTAGGAGACTGTTTATTTGTTTAATTTACAATTTTTACTATAATATAGGTCTGCTTTAAGTTCGAACCGTATTTATAATACATTTTTTTTTTACCAGTTGAAAATTGGATATTCAGGAAAACTTTCGTAACATATTCATATTCAATCGCCGAAGGTTATAAAAGTTCACCGTCACTAAGTGTTACGTTCGATGCGTTGTGTCTGGCTCTTAGACTTTTTTATAACACATATAGTATGCTTCTCTCGACTGTAAAGAAAAAACTGACCAAGTTTGTACTACAAGCAACTCGCTGAATTTGAACTGCGAACGGATTCGGTAATGAAGTCTCCGTTGGACACACGAAAAAAAAGAGGAAAAAGTTGTGCGAATGTATTACGCGGCAGTATCTGAACTTTACTCTTCCGGTAGTATTATAAGAGCGGAGTGTATAGTTAGCGAGAGAGGTGATAGAGTTTAAATAAACTGACGAATTATCAGTAATTGCTAGGCGATAACGAGCTTTCAACAGCTGGATAAAGCTGATAATAGCCGTATTGCAATGGCACACATTTTCCGGTCTATCTTCGGCGAAATTAACAGTTCACCGGACTGTATACTACCTATTTACATGCCGCTAACGAGTCGCGTAATGTAACGTAATTAATTCGAAGAAAAGTAAACGAAACAATATTGCACTGCGACGATGAGAAAGGAGATATTTCGCATTTATCAAATAGGAGGGGGATTCGGAATAAAGTTTTCAAATCTGCTGTCAAACGTTCTCATTAGGACTATTTTAACAACAAGTTAGAAAAAAGAAGGATCGTTGTAAAAAGCTCAAAGAGGGTCCAAGTTAAAAAAAAAAACACAAAAAATTCAAACGTAAAGGAATCTCATTAATTTGACAACACAGTGATACTGCAGCTCTGTACATTAGACGCTGGAAAAAGTCATCGAGCTAACAGATCAGCCGCTGGCGTTACGTTCGAGTAGAATGTGGCTCGAATCGCTCCATTGGAAAATGTGGAGAACCTTCACACTTGCCAAAGGCTTGATAAAACAGAAAAAGGTGCGCTTGTACGAAGGGGAAAAAATGATGTTTAAGAACCGCAAAAGTACAACTCAGTGTTCAATAAGCAGGTGTTGAAGGTGCATTCTATCGCGCCTTTTTGGAATACATTACTCATCAGCGAGCATTTAACAGGAGCAGCAAATCGAGAATACCCGTCTCTCCCAATACTAAATAAGAAGATATTTCGAAGACAGCCGATTTTTAATATGTTACAGTTACGAATGGAATAATTCGTCTAAACTACTCGTGTAAAATATTTAAAAGCTAATCTCAATAACTCGCCTACATGCGTATAAAAGTTGTTCTGTTACAAATCAGCTGTAGTAGGAGTTTGATAAGAAACGATGCATTGTACGTATTTCACGATAAAAAAGTTTACGGTTCACACAGAAATTAGTAACTACCGTATCTACTAGTAGTGTTTTTGATAAATTTAAGAGATTATAATTACCATTTCGACGGCGACGGTATTTGAACAGCGGCAGATGCTATGTATTTTGATAAATAGAATGTTGAAAAAACAAGAAGAGCTATTGATACCAAGTATGAAAGGCAGTCAGAACAGCGATTGAAAAAGTCCTTTTGATTCCGGAAATAAAGGCGTGACAAGAAAATGAAGTATCATCGAATTGGGTGCTCACTTAGAGTATAATTGCGTATAAATAAAACGAACGGATTATAAATTGCATTACGAGCGAACTTGAACGTCATCCGTTTCGACACGACGGGTTCAGTTGGACACCACTTCAGCTATCGCTTAATTCGAACCCCAGCTCTTCAGTTTCTCATATTAGTGTTTTTTGCTTTTTTGGAAGGGCTTGTCGGCTAATTAACCCAACGTAAATTAAATTTTTCTGATATTTTCAATAGTGGGATTCGAACCAGACTGACTCCATTGCTTAACCAGCTGTACTAATCCGGGCTGTTTTTTTTTTTGTTTTAAAATTAATTCCATTAATGCGCGATAAAAAAATCCAAGAAAATAATAAATTAATCGTTCGATTTGTAATTTTTTACGTAGGTGAGAAGAGAACATCAGAATACGCCAAAAACGTATACCACTGCTCGAGTGAACGAAATATTGAAAAAGTATCGAAAAGTAGATTTTCGGTTATATACTGAAAAAGCACATATTGTGGCGCGAGTACTTCATCTACCATAGTACACATCGTTCGTTTGCTTGAGGATTAATTTTTCTTTCCGCGGTAAAATTATTACTTTTTTCTTCCTTTACAAAAAATTTCATAAACGTGAGATGCTTGATATAAAATGTCTAATAACTCTGTAACCAGTTTCAAAATTTATAAAATAGTGGCATTTTCGAAAGTGAAGTTGTCACTCGTCTTATTACTTTTAAAAAATAATAGTATATAATAATAATACGTAACATTTCCGAGATTATTAGTCTGACTTAAGTAATCAAGATTCTTCAACAATAATTTTTAACTTATTTGTTGATTTTTATTAATTCATTATTATTATTATTATTATTATTTTCATTATATCGCTTCAATAATTTTTATTTGATAACACGAATGTAGTGTTTGAATCCGCAACAGTTAATTACAGCATAATTAGTATATAAACGTGTCTGAAAAATGACTGACGGAAGATCAACACTACTATATTAAGGAATCCCATTAATAACAGAACAAAAAGCATAAATTAAATTATTTCGAAAGTTGTCCGGACAATTAATTCGTCATTATGACGCACGCGTTTAATGCTGTTCTACTCTTATCGTAACTGCTAGATTAATTTCACCCCGCTACCTGATCAGAACCTGATTTTGGCTGGTCGTTCCTTAATAGTAGGCTACGCGTTCTAATCTCACACATTAAATACGGAAGAAAAAATACGCATAATTCCCGACTGTTTCGGAAAAGAAAAAAAAAAAACATTTACCGGACAAAGTAGTAACAGTTTTCCGCTGAAAGCGAATGTAGTTTGATTACTTTTTCGTTTTTTCCTCTTTTCTTTTTCTTCATCTTTCCCGATAATAAAAATAATAACGAAAGAAATAAAATTAAAAAATAATATAAGCAAAGCAAATGTGTACGCTGCATTAACAATCTCACCAGCGGCACACTGGGAAACCATAAAAAGAAGCAGTACGCTATTTCTAAGTTCACCAGAAAATGCAACTGATGAGATTCACGAATAGTAAGAAATAAAATTTACATTAAAAAACAGGGGTGGCCAACCCGCGGCCCGCCTTGAACATTTTTGCGGCCCGCGAGATAGGCAAAGTAGTAAAAAATTATGTTCTACGAACTCATAATGCGCGCGCATGTTGGAACATTTTAACAAGTTTTATGTTTCACTCTTAAGTGTGTCTATAGTGAATCTAAATCTAATATATATATATATATAATTTTATATGCGGCCCGCGGAGTTATGATGCATTTCCAAAGTGGCCCGCAAGATCATTTGGATTGGCTATCCCTGGCCTAAAAGTTTCCATTATAAAAGGATTTCATTTTGGTCGTTTTAATAAGGATAGGAAAATTATCGGAAAACCCTAAAACTCACACGTAACGTTTTCGATCACTTTTGGGTACTTTATTTTTTTTTTTTGTACGCTTTTTTATTTGAATTAGAAACGTAGATAGTAGTAGAATTCAAAAGAAAACTGTGAACTCTTTGAAACACAAAATGGGGTAACTAAAAGAAAAATAGTTTTCAATAATTAGATGTGAAATTGGAGATTCTAAAAAGGTAGGATGCACTGTTCACTTCTTATACGGACATAGTGATAATTTTTCTGCACAACAAACCTGCTGAAGGAGAAAATCATTTAAATATTCCCAAAGCAGATGCTAGATACGAAACTGTAGACGCTAATTGTAAAAACAGATAAAGGACACTGCTTCGAAATTCACTGATGCTATAAAGTCGCCTGCAGAGGGTCTAGAGATGTCCATAGACTCTACACGGTTAATGGAAGCGAAGCCGGGAGTATACTAAATCATGGATAGTACAATAACTAGTACACAAAATTCGTACGTTACTACGCACGACAACATCTTCGAAGCGATTATATTATTATTCCTATAAAGTGAATTGACATTTTACCGTTAAAATCGCTTTAGTGTATAATGTTCTTACTATTAATAATAAGAACATTTTTGGCGGTTTTTATGAATGAGTTAATGTGCCGTATTCGGGTGTAGTAATTCCAATCTTGTTACAAAATAACAAAAAATACTTCAGTACCCCCTCTCGAAAATGAAAATACATCTAAACAAGAGGTGAAATTTATCAACGTATATAGATAAACTTAAAAAATATGCAACATAAACATTTCGAATTAGGCAAGAATGTGTAGTGAATAAAATTGTTTCAGCTCTTTGAATATGTTTCAATCCTTTTTTGTAAGTGTAACTGCTTTGAGATGCCACTGTAGAAAGTGTGCCTTTTTTAGTGAGACGTAAAGTCAGGAAGATCAAAGAATAAAGTTGATGCGAATACGACAGTATATCACATATACACTATCGTTCAGAACGATTTTTATAGAAGACTGAAATTGATAAATCAGATCGTAGGTTGCATAAGCTAGATTTCGTTCATGTATGCACAAGTTGATAGTTGAGTTATTAATTACTGCTTCTGAATTACACAAATCTTTAATAAATATAAAATAAGCCCATCACCAGCTAACAACACAGAGGAGACACTCAGTTGAAACTAAAAACGCATTGCAGAAAAATAATGGAACTGTACGTGTGTATATAAAGGTAAATAATAGGCGGATAACGGTGTATAACTATAATCAATGGCATAAAAGCGTTTACAAATAAATCAAAGGTGGTAAAAAATGTAATAAATCAAAGCTGGGATTTTATTTACAAAATAATAATAAATTTAACAGAACAAAATTTCAAAATAAATATTAAGACTACTATAAACAGAACAAAAATTGAAAAGGAGTAAATTTTTATATTAAAAAGAGGTTTATTATTATTTAGTATTTAGAGAGATGGTTATTTTTATATTTATTTATACATTAATTTATATATTAATTTTCAGAGCTAGGGCGTTTCAAAAGTCTCCACCACTCTCTCAGATCTCAGCTTGTGGTAACACTGGCGAGATAAAAAATACAACATTAAATTTGAGACAATTATGAGAGTAAATGGTAAACATTTCAAGCTCCTAATTCAAATAGCATGCCATCAGTGTTCGTTTAACCATCGAGTTACCACTAAAATTTTGTGAACAACATGCAGAGTTATTCGTTACCTCGGTAAGAAAAATTTTTCAGGTAAAAAAATACACGACGAGTCGAAAAATACGTATGGTGATCATACAATGTCAAACTGACCCGTTTGTGAATGGATTCAGCACTTTAAACCACGAAAATCAATACCATGGTGTGGAAACGGGAGAATTCAACGCGGCCGAAAAAATGCAAGGCAGAGAAGTCTGCGAAGAAGTCTTTTGGGACTGCTACGGGTCTCTATTGATCGAATTTATGCTTCGAGGTACCACCATAAACTTCGATAGTTACTGCCAAACGTTGGATAATTTGATAAAAAACAAGCGACCAACGGAGCTTTTGACTAAACAACCAATCTTGATCTCTCGCGCGACGCTCCAGCACATCGAAAAATGGAAATGGTTGGTCTTCGAATACCCGGCATACTCCCCGGACCTTGCGTCGTCTGATTTTCATCTTTTCCTCTTGTTGAAGCGGTTTTTGGATACACAACGATTCAACAATGATGGCAAATTCAAGAACAACCTTAACAACCTGGTTACAAAAGTTGGACGCGCACTGTAGTGGTAGCTCCATGGTTAAACGAACACTGACGGCGTGCTAATTAGGATCTTGAAATTTTTACCAGTTACTCGCACAACCGTCTCAAATATAACAACGTTATATTGTTTATCTCGCTAGTGTTACCATAAGTTGAGATCTCAAAGTGTGGCGGATACTTTTCAAACGTGCCTCGTATATTCATCGAGTTTCCTTTAATTTATAGGAAACCAAGAGACGGTTACAGTATTTTCTAATACATTAGGTTTATGTTTGTTTTTTATTAGATGTTCAGCATAATATGTAGATTTTTCAATTTCATTACTATTGAATAATTTTTTTATACGTTCTCTATATATCTGCATTTGATTTTTCCACCTGTTTCTGATCAATATATGATTTTTCGTAATCTATGAAGTTTATTCTGTATATATGTTTTTATGAATATCATTATTTTTGATATTTAGAGTGCATATTTTATTATTCTTAAAATTATTTTTACTATTGAATGCTAAATTAAGTCATAGTTTTTTTAAAATATATCGGTTAATTTATATATGTTACTGTTCATAAATGTGTAAGTTATTCTAACCTTTATTATTATTATTATTATTATTATTATTCGTTTTTTGTATGTATGAGACCGGCTCCGAAGAAACCCAGTTTATGCCTAAAACGCAATATGCGAGAAAAACGCGTTTGAAGTTTGGGAACACTGTTTCAGTACAGGTTATTGGCAGTACGACTTATTTGAGTAAAGCTTAAAATTGTAAATAAGAATCAAATAATTTTTCAGGTACTTTTCCATTAATTTTCTGATGTATTTATTGTAAATCGTGCTGGCATTTTTTGTAAGAGTTATTAGCAGTAGATGTCTTTATTCTTGTACAGCTTGAAGTGTAAATAAGAATTAGATAATTTTTCATGTAATTTTTGTTAATTTTTTCATGTATTCTTCAAGCATTTCATAATTTGTGTTTTTTTTTATAATAAATATTGGTAGTAGTATGTATTATTCTTGTAAAAAATGAAATATTTTTCGTTCCAGCAGAACCGTGTCACAAAAAACAATTCATTATGAGGGTAAGGGGGTTCAAAAAACTCTTAAATGTTTAATCTGTTAATTATTCAACTATTTTGCATACGACACAGGGGTGAAGAAAAATACCTATATTGTCGCTTATAATTATTATTTTCAATTTCTGTCAGCGGCACGTTATAAAGGAAGGTTTGAAGACGTGGAAACCGTCGAAATCCGAAAATTGATTTTTTAAGCATAAGCCGGGCTTCTTCGGAGTCGATCACATATTTTTATTTCGATTGCGAGATAATATAAAAAGCATCGTACGAATTGTAAAATGCAAGGTATTTTTTCAAAGAACAGTGTATGCCAAGAACAACATCCAAATCGACTTAGTGTGTCATATGCAACTTAGAATCAACACCAAAGGTTAAAGGGCACACAGCAATATCCCACAACTATTTGCTGCAAGGAACATCTCCTCCCTTTGCCTGTTCCATATGCAATTCCCTAATTTCATCAACTGCCGAACACGTTCTGGAATATTGTCTGCCTGCAGACACCTCCAACTTACCGTCGGTTACATTGTCAAACGAATCAAAACAGGTCCAGGATATGCTACACTATATTAGAGCGGCTAGCCTATTAAAACACTTCTGATCTTGCACTGATCCATGTGCTGTAATAATCCCGTACAAATTACTTTTAAAAAAGTTTCGCGCGAGTTACATTTTTAAATAAATAAAATTAACCTCCTCGCTGGACCGCCCAAAAGTCACTCTGATATATATATATATATATATATTTCGTTTTAAATACTTCGTTAAAAATTTAATCTAGTTTCGTTTAATTATCGTTTTTATTTCAAAGTACTCGAAAAATATCTTTTTTATTTATTATTGTTACTGTACCGACAGTAAAGATCATACGAAGTCAATTAAAGCAATTACTATACTGCATTATATAAAGTTATGAAAACGAGTTCTACTATCGAGATTGAAATGGAAGCGGATAGCATTTGAAGCGAAAACTTCATAATATCCGAGAGTTGGCGCGTAGTACTCTGCATTTTTACTCTTCCGGAGTTCATTGGTACGTCTAGTGACCGATATAAATTTCAGAAATTCGTTTCCTTCCTTTTATTTCGGTATCAATAAAGAACCCGTTCGTAGTGTAACTATTAAAATCGATACGGTGTTGCACGTACAAGTTGTTTGAAGGCGACAACAGGCTGTCAGATTTGTGTGAAAAGGACAATCGGCGTCTAGAAGGCGTGTGTAGATACAGAGCTAAAATACAGTGCAGACGAATAATCTTCGTAGAGCAACAAACGAAAGTGAAATTACCAGCAGCGAGAAAATTATACCACCTACATTCGTCATTTGGGCTTGTCGAGGAGTCGTCGACGCAGACGCGAGTAGAGATTTTGTCGGGACGCAAGCAACAGAACGCCATTGTCGTCATCGCGGTCTAGCTGGAAAACCGAAATCGGAGAAAAATAAATTTAAAAAAGAAGTACCGGCCCGATGAAATAAAAAAATAGGTTACATTATAAGTACTTCGAATCGGGCCTACACTGCTCCTCGCGCGTTCATTATTGCTTCACCTGTTCTAGTCGTTCATCTGTAATTACTTGGAAAGCAGAACTAATTTCTTCCTTATCACTCTTCCTATGTGTTTCAGCGATTTGTCCTCTCCTTCCTTTAATACGTATTGTACATAAACATTCGGAAAAGCGAATATTTCCCTTTGTCGATAAGTGCTTTCAACGATATATACATGTATACACACACGTATATATATATATATATATATATATATATATATATATATATATATGTATATTATTTAACAATAGCCGAATAATAATTTTCATTTCCATGGGAAATCGAAACTCGCGTTAATGTATGTGTCAGTAAACAATGACCATTTCCCGATGACACACATCAACGAATGATAGATGTCGAGATATGACCTACCCTTGCAGTTCATTCTAGTTATATTTTAATCTTCAATGACACAGGGATACGCAAACCTGTAAAATGGTATTTTTTTGACAGTCATGTTATCGCTGTGTTAAACAATTACTACGATCTGAGAATGTGCTTGTGACAATTTTTCTTTAGTCATCCAGATATAAAAACTTAACATCGAGACAGTTAGGGAAATAGTAGTGCAAGATGTGGAACATATCAGAGAAAAAGTATTTTCTTCTTATTTTCATGAAACTTCTAATTTACGTCTGTGTGTAGGCCTTATCGAAAAACAAAAATTATTAGCCGAATTCCAATGAAAAGCACTGTCCCCGTCCCTGCGTTTTACCATAACAAACTATGCACAGTGTAAAAATAAAAATACGTTAAACATTGAGAACGTAATTAATCAGCGCATATTATATAAAGCTTTAAAAGAGGATCCAATTAAAACGTTGCAATCACGTAATCATTCATACTTCTATTGCTCGCAAGTTCTGCAACATATTCATAAATATGCGATATTTATAAAGCGCGAAGACTAAAAGCGACTAGTACATTACTCGTACAGTATCTTTCATTGTATGCTGTAAACCCGAAGAACTTCCGTTTTTTTATATTTTTAACTTGACGGATTTTTTGGTATCTATTTAACTGTTTATGTCGCCGAAGAGGTGATCCGTTTTAAATTCGGCGTTTGAATTTTTCCGAAATTCGTTGTTCATACAACAAAAGATAAAAATTCTTATTCACTCAAAGACAAACTTCTCCGGGTCCTCTTCAAACATCTTAACATCGCTTGTTTCCCAAAATCGCTTTTTATAAAAATGTAAAAATTCGCACGACAGAAATATGCTACAATTTATATACTCTAATATCACTGATTAAATTAAATGCTAAAACGTATTTCTAAGTAATAAAACTCTATATTATGTTCATTGCGTACAATATTAAAATTAAAATTGAAAAACCACGCGTATTGGAATAATTTATAATTCCACTTATATTATTACCATTTATTCCTGCCACTAGCTGCTATCGACGTTTATACTTTATTTATATTCGGTTATTTAACGGACTATTTTTTGGCTTTAATTTCATTAATATTTTCAATGAGATCATGTATTATTTACGACTGAAATAAACACTTATTAAAGTACAAGTATTTATATTTAATTTTGACGCGTTCTGAAACTCACTTGTAATATTCCGTTATTATAAATTTAAGGTTTCGAAATTCATCGAAATTATATACATATATATAGATAGATAGATAGATAGATATAGATATAGATATAGATATAGATATAGATAAATGTATTATTTTAATTGGTATTTGTTTCAGTATTATTATTAATAATCATTTCATTACTCTGGAACATATGATAGCGTCTAATTTTTTTTTTGGTTATTTAAGTAAATTTTTAATATGCGCATTTTTCTTAATTTTTATATGTATAAGTTTCGAAAATAGCTTCCACTGAAAAGATACTAATCTTCTTTTTTATTAAATCATACATGCTTCGTCGCTTACAGCAGCCGATAAAACAGTATCGAATTCAACAATTCCCAACAGGTACTTTAGAAGCGGTCCTATTCTCTGTAATATTTACTTTCCCTATTTTCCTCATTTAAATTTTCTTGAGCGACCTTCTTAACACGTTCTTATAGTTTCCGCATCTTTGATCTTTCACCTTGAGTAGTTCTTTTATTCGTAAAACTAACCATGTAATTTTCAGTTTTATCGACAGTTTAATATGAACTAGTTGATTTCATCGGTACAATTTCAGAATGATCGGTTCCTTTGAAAATTACCTGTTCACAATATCAGCCGAGAACAGTGTTAATTCTAGGTTGAAATTTTCCTTATTCAGTTTTTACTTCTCCCATTCCTCTGTTTAATTAATAGCCTCAGTGAGTTGCTCTTGCTGTCATAATATCCGTGATTCCTTTTAGCACTTTTTCCATCTTATCAGTATTTTCTGTTCTGATTTTCCACGCGCATATCCTTTTCATCATGTAGACTGTAATTTTTAATAATTTGATAATTTCGTCCTAATTCTCTTCGTAAAAGGCTCTTTTCTATTCGCTAATGCATTGTCGCTCTACATAATTCTTTCTTTTCCATCTTTGCTTGGTACATTTCTAAACATTTTTTTTTCTATGTACTCTTGATTAAAATTTTTTAATTCCCGCTGGCTCTCCATTAATAAAGCTCGCAATACGAAATCTCTTATTCGCGATCATATTGGATTTAATAAAAAAAGCTAATAATAATAACAATAATAATAATAGTAATTTTTTTTTTTTTTTCATTTCGTTATCCAAGTCGGATGTCGTGACCTTATTTAACGCAAGATACAACACGTCGCCATTTATACCGATCGTGTGCTAAATCTATGGTATGTTGTAAATTTAATCTGCATATTTTCTTGATCTGGTCGATGTAGCGGTTCTTTGGTCTGCCTTTCTTCCTTTTCCCCTCGACCTTTCCCATCAAAATCGTTTTCTCCAGCCCATTCGCTCTTACTATATGACCGAAAAAGCCTAGCGCATACGTTTCCTGATGGATGTTAATAACCGTCGGTTGGTTTCGATCTTGAGCTCTTTTATCAAGTACTCGTTTGTCCTATGGGCCGTCCATGGGATTCTTAAGATTTTTCGATACCCTTTCATTTCGAAAGCTGCGATCTTCCTTCCCATGGTTTCATTGATCGTTCATGTTTCCGATCCGTAAGTCGCTATAGAGAACACCAAAGTTTGCAGGAGTCGTAATTTTGTTCAAATCGATTAATTTATCTTGGGTTTGTATATCTTGTAGCATTTTTAACGGTTGTTGGATTTTGTTATCCTTATCAATAACTAACATCGAACACTTTTGTTTGTTGAGTACTAAACCGGTCTCTTTTCCAGCCATTTCTGTTCTTAATAACAATTCGTACATTTCCCTTTCCGTACTGGCCAGTACTACCGTATCATCTGCAAATCTTAGGTTTGTGATTTTCTCACCTCCGAATGATATTCCCCCATGCCAGCCGTCCATTGTCTGTCTTATAATCCATTCTCCACAAATATTGAAGAGAATCGATGATATACAACAGCCTTGGCGTACTCCCTTTTTTGCTGCAAACTCACTGGATTTATCGGTCTCCAGTTTTATATGTCCTTTGTTAATAATAATAATAGTAATAATAATAGTAATAATAATAGTAATAATAATAGTAATAAATAAAATTCAATACTGCTTTTCAATTTTACGTTGCCCCAAAATTTTAAAAGTTTTAAATTGTTTATAGTTTTTTTCTGGCTATATTATATTTATTATTTCTTTTTTCCAGTTCAACTAGTTTTCGTGTTCATTCAATTTATAATGAATTGTTATAAAATTGTCTTTATAATTTTATGACATTTTAAATATTTATATGCACATCACAGTAAGCTTAAACACGGCACCAAGTGATTTTCCATTATCTGGACTTCAGGAAATGCCTCTCTCTACCGATTTCTTCTAACGTTGTTCTTACTTGTTCAAATAACTTTAGCCGACCGATCACATAGGATTTACAATATTCTTCGGTTTACGCATCTATTGTCAGAATCTCGTATGACAACATCAATTTCGATCAGACAGATACCCGACATGCTCGAAAAATAAATAAAAATCCATATATATTCGAGTATCTGAAGGTAAATTCATTATTTTTTTCATCCCTAAATTTCGAACAACAACGCATTGGAAAGAATCTGTAATTTAAATTGTAACCCGGCAGAGCTGGCATTGAACGTAAAAAAAGAACGAAATTTATATAGTGAACTATATCTATTTAGAATAAACGAGAATATCTTCAACAGAAAAAAAAAAAAAAAGTACTCATTTAGTGATTCTTGAACCGTCTGTAGATATTTCATCTTTTTTACTCTTCTTAAAACAAACGGTCTTTAAAGGGGGAAAAAAATTAAATAAATAAATAGGAGCAAAACTAAGACATTATGCTACAGTTGTAAAACCAGAAGAGTTATACGCATCAGAAACGTTAAATCTA
Organism: Icerya purchasi; assembly: GCA_039619475.1. Taxonomy (NCBI): domain Eukaryota; kingdom Metazoa; phylum Arthropoda; class Insecta; order Hemiptera; family Monophlebidae; genus Icerya; species Icerya purchasi. Next base: position 217,133,243 of record CM077115.1, read on the forward strand.
AATAAGAAAATATTAACAAATCAATTAGAAATAAGGGAACGGAGAATCCTGAGAAAGATTATAGGAGTTAAATGGAATGAGGTGGACAGTTCAAATGGGTTTCGAACTATAAACTATATAGCAAAATTGAACCATTGTCCATATCAATAAGGAAAAGAAGATTATTATTTTACGGGCATATTACCAGAATGCAAGAGGACAGGTTAACCAAGAGAATTTATGAATTCATGAAAACGAAGAAAATAAGACCTGCATGGTTCAATGAATGTGAAAAGGATATGGAATTAATGGATGTTACTGAAACACAAATGTGTTTAATAAGGGGAATGGTTTCATAAAACAGTTGCGACGTCAATCTTTAAAATAGAACAAGTTAACCGGAAGAGGTGTCGCTTTCGATAAGCCATAAAAATGCCTTGATGGAGGGTCTCAAGAAATACTGGAAAGATGTTAAGGAAGGAAGAAGGAAAAGATGTAAAATGAAAACTTAGTTGTTTAGCGTTAGAGGCTGAAATCGAAAAACAAAAAAGAAAAAAAAAACAAAAAAAACGGTAGAATAAAATACTAAAAGTGTACAATATTTATTGAGAAAATTATACAGTATTAAGATATTACACGAAAAATTAATTATTTATAAGTGAAATTTCCTCGGCCCATGAAGAACAAAGGCTTAGCAGGCAAATTGAAAAAAGCTTAAAGTTATCGTAATAATGTAGTTAATATATATATACACTTAAATTGATCTTTCGAATCTCAATAAGAAGACTCGCCTTGGATCCACAGATGATGATATAGTCCTCTATAATTCATATGGAAGAGTTGATTTCAACTTTGACCATTCTTCTCAAAATAGCCTTTTTTATTTTCAAAACGGATAGATTTTCTACCGGCTTTAAAGTAGATTCGAGCGAATGAGATCAAGAATTAAATTTTTCCCTATTTATAATAAACGGTTTACTACTAATGTAATTGTGGCAGTCTTGACATATCGACTTTTCATTTCTTATATTTCCATTTCTTCGCTACAACACCACACATTAATCCAGCACAGTTCTTTTAAAAATTTTCATTTCTAACTTGCATAAAACCGTCACTTGAAACCTAAACCCGTGTTTATGAAATATCTTCTGAATACATATTTTCCATTACAAAATCTTTTTTTTTTCTTTTTTTTTTTTTTAATGTAATATACGAAATTTCCCGATACGTAGTAAACAATATTAATATATACATATAATATATTAAAGTACCGTTTTGAAAAGTACTTGATATAATAAGTACGTAAACGAAAATACCAAGTGCTCATTTCTCTGTGTAAAAAACAATTATAGAAATACACAAAAATCAACCTAAAAACAAGAAAAAGATTTATTAAAACCTAACATGGAATACATCAATGTGTATACGAACGTAACAGTTGGACGCTACTTAAGATAAACTAAAGCTCTCAGGAAATGTGGTTGTGAAGAACGATGGAAAAAGTAACATGGACAAAAAAAGATAATAATAAGTATGCAAAATAAAAGAAAAAAGAACAATAATACAAAAAAAAACATAAATAAAAGACGAATAGGAATGATTGATAAGACGTAATGACAATCGAAGGAAAGAAAAAGTAGATCAAGAGGCTCAGAGATACAAATACAAGCATTCTAAAGATACTAATATATGAAGTATATGCGAAAGAAGATACTACAAAAAGTTGGCAAGTTTCACTTGAGAATGTAAACGAAATTGACTATTTAGCCTCAAGAAAAATAGATAAATTTAGAATATACCGTATTTCAGAGTATTTGCAAGAATCGAGCAATTATTTAAGCTAAAAGTTCAATAGATAAATCTTCAACATCTTGCCGAACTGAGAGTTATTATATGTTCATTTTGCCGATAATATGTAAAAGAACGAACGAAAAACTCGCGTTACTTTCTTTAGCCCCTCTCCTGGTCGCGCAATGAAAATCATCATCCTCGGTTCTTGTGTCGACGTTCAGCTTCAGGATTGAAGCGACGCGCCAGACGTTGTTGGCGATTTACGCATTATCGGAATAATCGCATGAGTCCTTAGCATGTGTAACGCCTCTCTGTGTTTCCCGATTCAGCGAGCTGCATGAAAACGTTCTTCTTCTTAACGGACTGCTAATTCTCGTAATCGTTTCAGTTATAGTCAAGTACGGTGTAGCCAGCAGTAGGAACGGCGTATTTCTTCAGAGTCGGTCTCTAATCGCGTTACTGATCACGGCCTCAGCGTGGACCCAGTTCTGCTTACATGTCGTCGTCGAAAAGAGCCGGTGTTCAATTCGTACCTACCATTTCCTACAGAAGTGCTTAATTTTCTTCCCGTTGTTGCCGTTGTTGTTGTTGTTGTTGTTGTTGTTCGAATTCTTCAATTTCCACATTGCCGCCAGAATCTGACAGTAACGTGTTCAGCGGTGACTCTTCTCTCGGTTCAATTTAAATATAGCACTTTGCAGCTATAGGTGCGCACTGGCCTAAGGAATCACGTCTGTGAGCAGAGCGTTCTGCTAGAGTGATCGGCGCATAATATTATTACACGCTGCGTGCCAGCAGCACACGGTAGAATTAGTCTCGCTTTTTAATAACGACCATTACTAAAACATTACACTTCTCGTAAGGACCGGACGGGGAATTTTCGCCTACTTATTTTCCGTATGTTTCTTTACGTTTTACCCAATTTAGGTAAAAACTTACACCGCGCAGAAACCAGTTAAACGGAAAGGTTATTGCGTCAGGTGAAAAGATCAATCAGTGATGCTCGGAATTTCGCAGTATCAAGAATAATCTCGAGGACTATACAAGCAGAAACAACTAAAGCCAAAACACCCCGCCTCGCCCGGGTTTAAATGATCTGCAATTCCAAAAACAAATCAATTGTGTTAGGCTCGGTATAATGGTCTTTCAGTTGAAGTGATTCGTTGTAGAGGTGGTTTGCAGCAACCCCAGCTTGAGCACAACGTCTGAAGAATTTCACCGATTTCGAAAGAATTAAAATTACAAAAATACCCCCCCCCTTCTCGCCGAATTTTAATTGACCAACTTTCAGTAATAATATCGTTGTTAAAGCGTCTTTCTCGAATTCCCGGAGGAAATGTATACTATATCATATTAGTGTTCTTATGCTGTCGAAGTACGCTTTATGGAACAAGCGTTTCGCAGCTCATTTCAAGTATGCCAATGCGTTACACAAAAAAATAGGAAAGAACGTTACCGATGTGATGAATTTAGTGTAATACAAAACTTCGAACATCTATCAGTGTCAGACGACAATACGAATTTCATTACATCAGCGAAAACAATAAATAATGGCGGGAAGGGGGGGGGGATCTTTTACTTACACATAAACGATAGCGTCATGTAAACAGATCTCCGTGATTCTTATTAATACAACGTTGCCTTGTTTTATCACTTTCAAAAATGCTAATCTCCATCTTATCATTTTTTCCACTTATCATTGATGCGCGGCAACCCTCTGAAGATTATATTATGAAACAAAGTAAAAGACACGCGCTACATCGGAATGCGAAATACGTCACGACACGACCCTCGTGCAAAATTATGAACTTGCAGGTGCTGGCAACACGGCGCTAACTGTGCAACGTGGCGGAACAGCGGCAGTTGCTTTTGTTCGCGGCAGAGGACAATATTTAAATGCTCAGTTTATAAAAAAGCTAAAAATAGAACAAGAACGCTATCAATAATGATTTTATCGTTAAATATTAGTTCTCTATTGATATTGATGTATATTCCGTAATTTGCAAAAAAGTTTAGCTCGTATATGTATTTTCTTTTTCATGTTTTCATAGAATACGGCAAAAATATTTTCAAAAAAATCGGAATATCCGCATAAGAAGAAAAGAAAAATAGGGGAGCATTGAAATGGAATTGTGCTTAAAAATTCAGAAATACTACCTCCGGGATCTGTAGCAAGATATGCCACAGAGAAACGTGGATAATGGCAGTGCACACGGAAAGAAGACTAAATGCCTTTGAAATGCGGACATACAAAAGAATGAATAGTACAAGTTGGACGTAGCAGATCAGCAATGAGGGGAGGTATTAAGGAGAATGGGATTGAAGAATTGCATTTTGCCACCAATGATTAAAGGAAATAAACGAGACGCTTCTTCCAAAATTAAATGTCTGAAGACAGGATGTTTTCGCTGGTGGCAAATGGAAAGATTCTAAGCAAGGCACTAAGAGGCAGAAGAAGAACTGCTATATTGGATATGTAAAATAGTTAAATCGAATGTCGATTGCAACATGCCGAACGGGAGATGCTTATTAATAATACTAATAATACATAGAACGAATACACAAACGGTTCAACGTTTAAAATAATTCACAAAATTTATTCGGTTCTAATAGTTGATGATGTTAGACTGCACAGGCATCGGATATAAGAAAATGCGTCTTATGACAAATTTAATGAGTTCATTATTGATGGGATTTTTGATTAAAAATTAGATACAAGGAAAATAAGGCTTTATTGACTTTGTCCGCTAGTAGTTAATATGTCATCAAAGGTTAGTCCCCGTTCCAACGTCCAAATATTTCACACATTTTTCGAATTTGATAACGTTATTATCTAAAGTAACCTGCGAAATAACCGGAGGTCTTCTTTTAGTGAATAAAGTAGCTTTAGTTTTAGTAGGATTGAGCTTTATTCCGGACTTTTTAAATTTTTTATTAGATAAAAATTGTCTTCTAATCGTTTTTTGGTTGTAACGAAAAGACACCACCAAGTGTTGTTATATGGTTGCGTTTTGTCTTGGCGCAAGCTTAGCATTTTTAAGTTTGAAAAAGTCATTTATGTAACAAATAAAAAAGGAAAGGTCCCCTAGTGTGCTGGAACGCTAGCAACTTTTGATCAGTTTTACATTAGTTTTAGAGTTTCGTTTAGAACATGATCGGTTTCTTTCGTTAAACCTATTTCAGTCGTTTGACCATACTTCTGGCGATCGAGTATATGTGTGTATACACGTTTACGTGTGTGCGTTTGTGGGCACGTTTGTGTGCGTGGGTGCGAGAGAGAGGGAGGAATTTTGTTTACATTTCTCTTTCCTGCGGTAACGCTAAATTCGATCGCAGGATAGCGTTTTCCCTAAATTCATCGAATCGAATGAAAATGCATCATTTCATTTAATAAACGAATAAAGATAAAAATCACAAACGAAAATAAATGAAAAAAAAAAGTCCCATCTGTACTTTAGACATCTAACAGTTCACCGTATATCGTCATAACCGATAGGGAATACGCCCGACTTGTGCGAACTGAGCGCTCAACTATCACACTCCGGATACGTATAAAATCGGAGAGTTAATTAAAGTAGAATATTACAAATATCAACGTTAGGTAATAGGCGTGAGTCGCCTTGAAAAACCATCGGGAGATATTTCTAAGTTTTATTTACTTATTTGTAATTAAATACTTCGAATCGTGCAATTTTTCTTTTTTGTTTATTCGCGTGTACATTTATTATTCAGAGCCCTATCTGAATCTGATAATTTCTCTACCATCGTTGAGTCAGTTGCGTCAGTTGAAGAAAACACACCCACACATAGACACACACCCGTTGTTGTTTATGTTTGATAATGGTCGGTCACGGAACACAAACCATATCGAAAAGAGAATATACTCGGCTCCACTGCCTAAATAACTAACTCCGCGCATTTTAAGTGCTAACATCTTTGTTTCATCGGCTCTTTTGGGGTAAGGGGGGTGCTTGTTGCTTCGCATCTGCTGCAGGCCGTACGTCAATTTATTTTTATTTTTAAACTCCAGCAGTAGCAGCAGCAGCTGCAGCGGTAGCATTTTATGTTTAAGTTCATTTAAAATCCACCTCCTTAATAAGCTGCATCCGCTATAATTTTACTTTTCCATCCTTTTCTGTTCGTTCGTTGTGGTAAACCAACTTATATTAAAGCGATCTGAAGTCGAAAAAAAAAAAAAAAAACCACTTCGACATTATGATAATGATAAATCTTTGAAAATCGATAGAGTTGATCACTTTCTCACCGTTACGGACAAAAGAATATGCGTATGACTTTAAAAAGATCGGACGTTATTTTTAGATAATAGTTGTTTCAGTCGTTGAGTATGTTTTACTCGAGTGCCCTTTAAAATCACAAATTTTGGTAAACACCACGTCAACATTAACACAACTATTTAACTAAAAATCTAACTCGCCTGTTTCAGTCGACTACGATTTCGTAAATAATACCTTTTTTCTTTTTCGAAGGGGCCGCTATCACTATTTCCACCGTCACCCATGCTTTTTTGTGAGCCATTCCCAACCCCAATCAAGTGCCCTTATTTTTATTTATTTACTTTACTTTACCTTTCTCGGTGTTCTCTAAGAAGCCACTTTAATGGGAATTGGTTACTGGCCAATAGACACTAATTGAGTCTAGGCTAAAAAATAGCAATCAACTACTTTCTCGGGGAGCCATTACAAAAAGCTTCTGCGGTGTATCTCATAAAATAATCGATATATGTTCCGCATTGTACTAATGGGTAAATATTGCAAGTATTCAAAAACTCCCTAACGACATTAGCTTTTATGGATTGATCATTACAGTCTCCCCGAGATCGATTATTCAAGCGGTTTTTACTTAGCTCTGTATAGTATATATTAAGCGGAACGATTTTCCGGCTGGGTCTTGGTTTTCACTATTGAAAATATATCGAAAATGTTTAATACCTCAAAGACACAACACCGTACATTCTCTTATTTCCTTAATTAGGGATAATTTCATCGAAAAATATTCCAACTACCCCTATATAATAGGGGCTCTTTTTTTCCTTTTTTTTTTTTTTCATATCGATAACGAGACAGTATCAAAACGCCGCGTCAATTATATTTCATTCCTTTTCTTGTTTCAATTCTGGTGGGTTTTTATTCGAAATTCTTAAATCTTTCCCGTTCTTTAACGTTTATTTTGTAGTATTTTTAACGTGATAAATACGTAAAGAAATCGTGTATATTTAATTCGGAAACCGATTAATAACTTTATCGCAAAGTGCCCCTGAGATGAGGAAAGAAACTTTTCCAATTTTCTAAACTTCCAACTTCCACTTGGCCGTGGTAGTATAACTTTTTAATCATCCCCCCCCTCCATTTTCCGTACTGATAACTTCATTTGAACTTTTTTGAAAAAGTGCATATTAACCAAGTTTGCTTTATCCGAAATTCTAACTTCTATCATATCTGAACTGATTTTCACGTCGGAAATTTGCATGTTCTACGGTTATTGACTTGGGAATTTTCTTTATGAAGGTCAAGGTCGAGCATTTTCTTTTTTTCACTATTTTAGCCATTAAGAAAGTTTAAAATTTCGCTCGCTGCTACATAGATTGCGTTAAAAGTGCGATTATTTAATTTTTCCCGGCAAATTATTGAAAATTTATCCTGTTGGAAACGTCATAGCGAATAAAGCTTCCTCCAGACTGCTTTGTGATAGACAAAAATATTTCTTAAGCCGAACTAAATATGTATGACCACTTTGCGTAACATACACTTTAAAAACTACATCGTCAAAGGTTGTATAGTTATAGCGATAGTAGCCAGCTAGCGTAGTGTATAATTGGTTAGGCAGTAGCATACCTAGTTCGAATCCTGCGGGCGCACATTGCAACTTCCTAAAATTTCATCTGCGCTAGGTTAATGTCCGTAGTTGACAGGTACAAAAAAAAAAACATATATGCAGTTAGAACGATTGTATGTTTTTTTTTTGTTTTTAACCGTTGTTGTAACACTTTAATATACCATATAGATTATTAGTTTTTTAATTAAACATAGTCCCGTTACTTTTAAAAACAGTCTCGCAATCGAATAACGAAAAAAACGTTTAGCTAAAATTTTTCCAAAGAAATTAAGGCAAGTCGGATAGAACTGTGATTTAAAAGAGCATCCGAGGTTTTTTTGGTTTTTTTCATGGGCGCGTCAACACAGGACATTTACCCAACGAAAATGACTAGCAGAATGATGAAATATAGGAATTTGTAGGTTATATCAGGAAGCGATTAGAAATAGAAGAAATGAATTCGTCGCTCTCGTTTTATAGATGACCAGTACAGATATAAATAATAATAAAGTAACACTACCATCGAAACAGCGAAGTATTTCGCTGAATCATCGACAATAAAATGATTACACAGTTTTCAGTATAAAATGCTTTGCGAATATTGCTTCTTTAAGTAATCGACCAGATCGATAATCGCGCTCCGCCTAGGAAGTCGAAACAGTTCACTAGGATTTAATAAAGAGCAGTGTTCGATGGCGACGAGAAAGCCACCAAAGGACACGACCTGATATTCGAGCAGGTATAATGCACGCAGAGTTAGCTGTTAATAAGATTTTTGGATCGAAGACTTCTGACTTGAATATTGCTGCGAGCTAATTAATTGATTGGATTGATTTTCTATTCTATTTAAATTGATTTTTTTATCGCAGGTTTGGATTATTTAAGGCCGTGCAATTTATTGGATTTACTAGACAATGGGGTAATACTGTGCCAGTTGGCTAGGATGATACAATCAAAAGCTGAAGAAAGCATCGCCGCCGGCTTAGCGCAACCGGTAAGTTCGATAATTTATATGTTATTCAAAAAAATTATAAAATTTATATACCAAAGGTTTACCATCCCCCGGGGGGGGGGGATTACTTCAATCTGAGACATTACGCAGATTTTTAAAAAATATATTAAAAATCGAAACAACTACTTGACTAAACAGTTAATCTAGTTTACCGAATTATTAAAAAACATATAAAAACCATTCTGTAATTTCTTAAGAATTTAAATGTTTTTGCTTTTCGGTTACTAGTAGCAATTAATCTGTTAAAACCTGTAAATTTTTAATCTGCAAAATATAAAATTTGTTGAGAAACCGCTGTTAAATAATTGCCCAGACTTCTCAACGGGCCGATTTTGATCAATTTTGATCGATTTTGACCGATTTTTCCCTTTTAACACAAACCATCGAGCAGTCGAATCTCTGTTCGGTCTGAACTGGATTATAAGAATTTCAGTTCTTTTTTTGTTATGATAATATAGAGTTTAGGGGGATATTGTATATATATATATTTATTCAGTAATTACATGACTATTTTCGCATACAGATGTATCGCTAAGAACAAATTTATTCAACCGTAACGATTGCAGAAGTTCTTTTTTATTTCGTGTACTGTCGGTTTAATGGTAGCGGGAGATTTGTTTTTTATTATTTTTTTTTTTTTAACGTTAGCTTCTTTTCATAAGGGAATTAGAAAACATCTAAAATTTTTTATAGAAGAGGTTCAAAAATTTTAATTTATTTTTAAACTTTTTTTCAAAGATATCACAAAAAGCAAAAAATTCTGCAAATGATTGATATCTGATTTTAATTCACGTGTTACACTCAAACATATCGGTCGTGTATTAATTAAGTTTTCTCTTCGGCTTTGTGTTTGTGCAATCGTGTATATATATGATTGTGTTTTTATTAGTATACTAGTATATTATAAATAAACGAATTTTTGCATAACATGATGTCTACCGTAAATTACTTTTCTAAAGATAATTTGTCTCGTGTAAGAAGAGAGATTGAAAAAGAGCTTTGAAGAATTGAATTTTTCACAAAATGCTGCCAGTTCGGTATTAAATTAAAACTACCAAAGCTGTTGCAGTCGTTATGGTCACAATGTTGGATGAGCTGGAAAAATATGCGCAGCATATAAACTTTAATATAATATAATATATACAGTAATATACAATAATAATAGTAATACACATTTTTTTTTACTCCAGGCGTACTCTTTCCTCGATGTATTTTTCCTTGACACATTTCTATTGGCTTATTGCGCTGGAGTCACAAAGACACGTGTGAAGGAATAGAAATTGGACGAAATGAAGAAGAGTTAATTAACGGTGGAAATATTCCAATATAAAGGAGTAGAACAGGATAGTAGAAAGGAATTAAAGAAATTTAAAAGGAACCGAAGAGAAGAATCGGAGTTATGTTCCTAGTTCAGTATAGGTGAAAAAAGAGAGAGTGAGGAATAAAGGCGAAATGTAGCAGAATTCTTAGAAGTAAAGGAGGTGAGTTAAAATAAGTAAAATTAATGTAACGGGAAAAAGATTGTAATTAGAAAATTTATTGCAATAGAGGAGTTTAAAAGCTTCAACCATTTTCAAAAGGAGGAGCAGAAGCTTTCCCGGGATATTGTTTTTGGTTCAGCTGTTTCAAAAATAAAACTAATTTCAAGTCAAGAACGCAAAGTTTTAAAAGTAAATAAATCTGTTGAACGATTGTTTACACGGCTCGCATGCAAGTGCGGTCGTGTAATTAGATCTGATCGTCGGCATTTTCTTTCCTCCTAGCGCAGTCTCATTTATTGTTTATTATTACTCGTAATGTAAGTTTTAAGTTTATGCTTTGGTTACGATCACGTATGACATTTGCTCGCTCGTTTTGTTTTGTTCCCGTTTTCAGTGGTTTGTCTCGTATTTTTATTTTAGTTGTTGTTTCACTCGTCAGTTCTTTTGTTTCTCGTTCGCCGAAAGCAATTAATTCGAAATAGCCCTTTTCAGGGCTACCCGCGCATTTTAATAAAGTAAGTCGAAATCGATCAATATCTTATTTTCGTATTTTCTTACCTTTTTATTTAACTCACGGAAATTACGTAAAACATTTTTGGTCCTCCGGGACCGGATTTTAAGAAAAGGATCTGGCAAATATTTGGTGTTTTTTCCGTGGGTGGATAAGGTGGTTAGAAAATCGAACAGTAATTTTTAAGTCATTTGAAAGTTAAAATACTATTCGCGTAAAGACATTTATTTTATAGTTTTCGTTGTTTTCATTTAAAATTCGTAATAAAATCGGTAACGCACTAAGCGCATATAAAAAGTTGTCGAAATTTCGCACACATTCGGTGTTTCAAAATTTGGTATATTTAGTGTTTCGAAAATCGGTAAATATTCGGTGTTTTAAAATTCTACGCATATTCGGCGTTGCAAAATTCTATATACGAAAAGTTTCGTCAAAGTACACTCGCTCGGCGCTTTAAATCGTGTTTACACCACTCACCCAGCGATTTAAATTGTGTTTACACCACTCGCCCGACGATTTAAATTGTGTTTACGCTGTCGCTTAATTTCGGACTAATCTTAGTCAAATTAGTGTGACAGTTTTCCTAGCTCGTAATAAGACAATTTCGGAGTTTTATTGATTTGAACAAAATGAGTGAAAAGGGTTCGGTTTTGGAGGTATTAAACCGCCGTAAGCGCGCTGCGTTCCGAGCAGCAAACTCAGCAAAGGCTCTCGTTCATGCTGCCTTACTCGAGGCTCCGTCCAGTGAGCGATCTAATGAAGTCGCTGTCCGACTTGACTCGTGGAATACTTGCCTAGGAGAGATCAGTAAACTCATTGCATCTATCCTAGACAATACAGACTTAAAAGGAAAATCCGCAGATCAGCTGGAGGTAATAGAGGGAAAAATGTATGAGCAATGGCAGCAAAGTAAGGAGGAATACGATTTGGCCAAGTCCAAATTAAACACCATGAACGATTTTCTCAATCCGAAAAGTAGCAATCGCTGTTCACTTGATTCTTCCCTCGTAAGCGACACTGCGCCGGCAAATCCATTGGTAAAGCTACCGGATCTGCCGGTCCCGAAGTTCAGTGGAAAAACGAAAGATTTCACTGAATGGTATTCTCTGTTCCAAACAATGATCCATTCTAATGACAATATATAGCCGATTCAAAAATTATATTTCTTGAAGCAGGCGATGGTAGGCGCTGCAGAGAATATCCTGAAGGATTACACCCTTCAGGAAGGGCTTTATGAAGAAGCGTGGAATGCGGTAAAGAGTCGATATTACAATCGGCGGACGATTATCGCCGACCATTTTCAAGAATTAATGGCTCTACCGCCGATTTCACAGACATCATTGCGGGAATCACTTGACCAGGTAAATGCTATAATCCGAGGGCTGAAGGTGTGCGAACTGAACACAGAAGCAATGTCACCGCTGTTCACATACATAATTGTAGGCAAATTGCCAGAAAAACTTAGAATGGATTGGGAAAACTCGGTGGTTGACAATTCAACCTACCCTTCGTTCGCACCCTTGAGCGCCTTTTTGCAAAACCGATGTTTTGCATATGAGAGCATACATGCGCAGCAGTCTCTGAGGCCAACGGTAAGTCGGGCCGAGGCATCGGAAGCAAGGATGAATAGGAAATTCGTTGCAGCGACTACATACAACAGCAGGGCCAAGTCAGTCGCTCCACGATGCGTCTTATGTGATAAAGGACACTACCTGTCACAGTGACCACAATTTATTACAAAAAATATCGCCGATCGTTGGCGTTTTGTAAAAGACAAACGGCTTTGTATAAATTGTTTATGGCAGTTTCATTTTGCGAGTGATTGCAACTCGTCCAAGTGCAGAAGATGCAACAAGACGCATCATACCATGCTGCACCAAGAAAGCTCGCATTCAGTGCCAGACGATCGGGGCGAACAATCCTCATCAACCACCAGAACGGCTCTAGCTTGCACTTCTCACGAGAGCTCTGTTGTCCTACTACCCAGCGCGGTGGTGCATGTGCTGGTTGGAAGTAAAGCTATCAAAGCTCGCGCCTTGCTCGATCCTTGTTCACAGGTTAACCTCGTCGCTGAGTCCTTCGTTAAAAAGAATAGAATTGCTTCTAGAGCCACCCGAGTGGCTATTGCTTGCGTCTCCACAGAAGAAGCGCAAGTGAGCGCGACGGTTTCTCTCGATCTGCGGTCACGATACAACTCCTATCAGCTCGATCTTCAGGCTGACGTAGTAGGCCGCATTCCCTACGAAGTGTCCCCGGCCTTGATCAGGCACGTAAAATATGTTAGTGGGAAGCTGGATTTGGCAGATTGTCTATTGCCGACGGCAACGGTTGACATTCTGATTGGTGGAAACCATGCGAACAAGATACTGTTGGGCCGGAAGCTGTTTGTAGGAGAGCTGTGTTTCGAGGAAACCTTATTCGGCTGGGTGGCAGAAGGTCCGCTCTCGAAATTCCCTTCTGCAGATCAGCGCTGCTGTCATCTCTCCTCGCGTGTGGCTCAGCAGCAAAACTCGCAGCTAAACTCTTCGCTGGTTTATAAGTCTTCTATGAATATCGCTAGTGAAACATATTCGTCTTCGCAAATACAGCAACCGCTACTCGTTTTATTGCAGTCCTCGTCAGTACCAAATGTCGTTTCGCCGCAACCTTCTCGAACGTTTTCTCCATCTCCTAATTTGGCGCTCCAGTCTCTCCCGTCAATATCCGGTGCTCCGAATTCATTTAATGGAAGGATTGTTGAAGTTATTCCTAACAATTTTAATGATATCGCCGTGAACTATAGCAATGTGCAAGAATTGCTGAATGACTCCAGCGTATCCCCCCACGTCAAATCTCAGCATTCGCAGTCATTCGCTGTCAGTAAAGTTTCGTCTGGACAAGCAAACGATCAAAGTTCACAACCTGAGATATCGATAAATGCAACGACAAAATTATTGGTTGCTCAGTTTACTGGATTGGAATTTGCAAGCTCTGGAAATTACGATAGCTCGTCAAATGAATCGGATGGTAATGGAATATCCAGTTCGCCGAATAAATATCCCGTTTCGAACATCGGAGGTTCGTCCTTAGTGAACTCAAACTCAAATCACTTAAAATTATCAGTAAAGTCACTTCAGTCATCGTCAGTGCAGCGGAAACTAGTTAATCATCAACCCTCAGGAAGTATATCCAATGTGCTTTTCCCTAATAAGCAGCAGCAGCAGCAATTAAATTCGAATGAATTAATTCTTCTGACCGACTACTCGCCACAGTCTATTTCAAATGCTTCTAGGCGATCGGAACTGAAAAGTAACTCGGAAATAATATCAATATTGGCGCCGTACGGAGCTCCATCAGCTGGTACTTCCTCGTTTCAGAAAAGTTCGCAACAACAACAACCGCCCGCTTTCCTGAAATCAGTTCCATCTTCTAGTCATGCTGCACCGTCTGCTGCTGCCGCCTCTTATAGTACTACATTGTCGCATGGATCGACTCCTCTGGCACAAGTTTTGCCTTTTCAACAATCTATACAACGCAACATACAAACAACAGCCATGACAGCGGCAGTAACTTAGCGCCATTCTCAATGCAAGTAATTCGACGGTCAGTTCCAATGCGATGCTGACAAGAACGACGCCTGTTTAAAACTCTGTTTACGTTCGTTCCAAACTGCTCATCCGCCTGTACCTCCTACGTTTGTTATTTGTATCCTAGTTCAATCATCTCGTTGTACCCTGGTAAACGCTGGTGGACTGACGCCAGCTACATTACACTGTTTTGAGACCCTTTGGGTCTCAAGGGGGGGGGGGGGGGAGAATGTTGAACGATTGTTTACACGGCTCGCATGCAAGTGCGATCGTGTAATTAGATCTGATCGTCGGCATTTTCTTTCCTCCTAGCGCAGTCTCATTTATTGTTTATTATTACTCGTAATGTAAGTTTTAAGTTTATGCTTTGGTTTCGATCACGTATGACGTTTGCTCGCTCGTTTTGTTTTGTTCCCGTTTTCAGTGGTTTGTCTCGTATTTTTATTTTAGTTGTTGTTTCACTCGTCAGTTCTTTTGTTTCTCGTTCGCCGAAAGCAATTAATTCGAAATAGCCCTTTTCAGGGCTACCCGCGCATTTTAATAAAGTAAGTCGAAATCGATCAATATCTTATTTTCGTATTTTCTTACCTTTTTATTTAACTCACGGAAATTACGTAAAACAAAACCTATATCAGAATTAGCCTCGCAGTCCCATTCCACCACAAAAAGAAGGCGAATTGGCTTTTTCGTGATATGAAAGTAGGACAGGAGAAGAAGAACGAATTATATTGGAAATAGATTCAATAAAAAGATCATATTGGGGAGGAGCAGGGTTTAAGTTTGAGGGCAATGAAAAAGCGACGATGTAGGAGCGAACGCTAAGCCAATTTATCTTAAAAATAATCCATTTATGAAAATACACGATCAATGGGAATAGGGTCATATTCGAAAACGCCGCTCAAAGTACACCGTGAAAGTTGGGACCGAAATTAGGAAGGCGAGTGGTCATTTCAAACCTTCTTCAATGATAAAAAGAGACGATAACAGTTAGGGAGAATAAAAGCAGAGATGAGATTAAAAGGTTTACAGGAATTGTTAGGATCGCGTGAACAAGGCTGCGATAAAAAAAAAAACAAAAAACAAAACGCGTGCTATGAACTAAAATTCGAACATGATTTTTAATTAGGGTAGTTGAACATCCCCGTATCTATCATTGCGATTAGAACCAATAGGGGGAAATTAAGGTTAGAGGAACACTTTTTTTAACCATGCTTCTGAATGTAATGTAATCCTAATAATGTGTTAATCCAAAGGCCGTTCGTGGAAGTTTTATTATTCTTAAGGCTTCGGTAATTACACTATGGTAAAAAATTTCCGAACCGTAGTGGTGAACAGATCAGAAATTTTCAGGCTGGAAATAAGAATAAAAGAAAACAAAGAAGAAACGGAATTTGGAAGACGGAAGCAAACGAAAATGAAGAAGGAAACGAGATGAGGAGAAGATTAAGGTGAAATCATCACTACAGTCTGAAACACAACGGATGATATATTGGCAGATAAATGAAACAAATTTTAAATTATTAGTATAACAACAGTGAACAGAAGAAGCGGCTGTAAAAAGAAAAAAGTTGTAAAACATTGGTTCTCAACGCTTATGTGAACATTTCAAGTCAATTAACCCAGGAAAACTGTGTAAAATATAATAAGGTAAAAGAGACTTCCAACTCACTTCACTGATTTCCAGTCGCTCTTAACGTCACTCATTTATGATTACTATTTGACTTACCGGCGTTTTATTTTAACTATTAAGAATTTTAACATTGAGATTAAACTTCTTAAAAAGTTATTCTAATTCGTCTGGGGCATGCCACGTCTCAAATCAACTTTTACCGCAATCACTACGTAAAAAAAATATATTTGTTTTTTTGTTAGGAAAATAAAAAATTTCTACCTATTAATGTATTTGCGTTTTGTTGTTTTCAATATAAGGTGCCCACAAATATAAAGATATTTATCTCGACGTAATGTCTAAAGCCACAGCATTGTAATATGTTTCAGCCGGTTCCAACGATATCTCCGAGATGTTTTAAAACAGCAGCTAGAAAAAGTTTTTTTTCCAGAGACAATATGGAAAAGTTCATACAGTTCTGCAAAAAATTAGGGGTACATCAACATTTATTATTCGAGAGCGATGATTTAGGTAAGCACGTATTATGTTAACTAAGGTTTTTTTTTTTTTTAAGTATTTCCTTTACTATGACCATTTTAAAAACTTCTTTTCTCATTCGATAAATTCTTGTTACTGTATTCTTTCGTTTTTTAAGATACGCAGTAGTACATTAGACAACTGTCAAATTCAAAAAAAATCAGATTTTTTAAGTTGAGTACACTCTGAAATATATTAAACCGTTAGCAATAATTTACACGTTTGAGCACTTAATTGGTAGCACCAGTATGCATGAATACTGAAAAAGTAAATTATTAATTGCTTATGCAAGCATAAATAAAAACGGTTCTTTTATAAATTTTTAGCTTCGAATTGTCTGCAAACATTAAAGCAGTATTTCATGAAGGGCTTAATTTAAAATATAGTAATTGGTCGAGTTAATTTCGTATAATGGTATACGTTGAAATGCGTTTTGTAGGATTATCTCAGTATCGTACGAATAGAGAGAGAGTTTATGTTGGATAAAATTAAATTGACTTAAATGCTTAAGACGACAAAATAGGTTTTTAGTACGGTAATAAGATGATGTTTTTTATTAGTAAAAATGAAAATGGAGTCGTTTATAAAAATCAAAATGAACGAATCTTGACTCATTTGTATAGCGAGGACAAGTAATTATTAGAATATTATTTAAATCTCAATGTGCAGTATTATTTATGAAGAAACTAAGAAAGGTGTTTAATTATAATCTCGCTGGTAAGTAGAGTTATTTTATGCAGAATATAAGCAATTCTGGTAACAAAGCTATATCACATACACACACTCGTAAAAGTAATGTACGTATGTCGTCGCGATAGCCTGATTGCTAGAGCACTTGGTTTCCGTCACGGAAGCCTCGAGTACGATCCTAGGCGACGACAGCAATTATTACAGAAACTATTATAAAAATAATTAAATAACCTCTAATAGTCGCGTGGTAGGGAATAGAAATCAACATACACGCGATAATTGTTATATAGTACGCAGAAATACCGAACTGCATTTGTTTATATCGATAAATCAAAAATTTACAATCAGTTCCAAGTGTAGTTTTGCGTCTGCACTAGTGTTGCACATAACAACTGCCATGAAAACCTGACAGTAGACATAGAATGCATCTCCCAATTTTCCCAGCCAACGTGGGGGATCAGGCCAACTTACCCCACCAAAGGGGGGAGCCTACGTCCAGCAGAGGGTCGAAATGTGTATAGCGTGATAGCGTGATGTATGTACGTGTATGTGTATATGCATAATCAATTGAAGAATTTCAACGCGAATTAATATGTACAGTTACAGGATGTATTTTAAATATGAAAAAAGAACTTACGATAGATACAGTTAGAGCGTTTAAACGAGCCAGCATTGTTTCAAGCATCGAACTAGTGAACTTTGAATCGAATAGAAGACTGAGCAATTCTATAGTTGATTAAATAATGAAGCGTTATCTGTTTCTTTTCATTTATTTACGTAAATGTTTTTCATTGTTCTACATGTATAGTTGAATGTAGGCATGGATCTAGACACAGATATATGCTCGTAAATATTTCTGTGTTCGGACACGGTCGATTATACGTCCGATGATACAATTTAATCCCGAAAAACGTCGCACAACGAATAAACGTTGACATTCCGAATATGCTCGGACTTATCTCCGGCGGTGCGATTTAATATGTCTCAACTCGGAAAACCGGTGGCTACGTACGTAATTACCAAAATTTGCTAAGAACGTTTTGTTGCGCTGTGCGTTCAGAGTAGCATGTGGAGTTCAATGCACGATCCTAAATTACGATTATAATACACTAGGTGTGAATGATTCGATCGCCGTAGGAGTTGAGGAACGGATACATATTCGCAATCGGAAAAGACAAGTGTACGTCCGACTCCTCTAGTGGAATTTATTTACGCATCCCTAATTGAACGTTTATGAATCTATGAAAATTTCAAAAAATATATGTGATTTAAATTGTTTGATTTTTTAAAGGCGATTCCGATTTAGAAATAAAAAAGAAAATATTCGTATATCTAATAAAATAACAATATAATATTTAAATACCGCAGTATTACAAAACCAACCGAGGAACGTTATTCTATGCCTTATGGAAGTATCCAGATTGGCTGTTAAATACGGGATAGAACCACCAGGTTTAGTAAAATTCGAACGAGAGATTGCTTTGGAGGAAGAATCTCAACACGATTCTGGTCTTTCCCGTGACTCTATGGCTTCTTGGCAATTAAACGAATCTCCAAAACCGCAAAGATTATCCAGGTAAAACTTTTATTGTTGTGCTTTTACCTCTTTCGAACCGACGAATTATTATTGTAAACGTTTAATTTATAATATATATTTTTTTTGTTTTCATGAATCATCTGCGCAAAGATCGCCGAATATATAAGCTCGTCTTATTTAATCATATAAGTTAAGCAACGTCGAACTGTACCGATATTGAATAGGTGATCGTTAGAAAATCAAATTTATATTTCAATTACGGTTATCGATTTTACTAATTTTAAATTCCGCCTCTTTATGAACGATTTAAACATCTCCTTTTCACGATCTTCAAATAGTTGCAATAATCTCACCGGAAACAACCATAAAATCATTTAAAAAATGATCAACGGTCTGAATTTTTTATCTCTCAAAACGAATTGTATCGATTTTTAGTAAGAGTCGAGTTGTTAGCAGTCTTACTTTTTTGCATCTAACAACATCTTGCTTTATTTAATTATTCGCCGCTACATTAAAAAGGATCCAAGTGTACAACTGAGGAAAAATGGTCTAACACACTGATGAATCCAATACAGAAATTTTTGGTGTGCCAAGACACAATATCGTATCATTCATCATTCTTTTTTTCAATATTGTCTTCAGAATTGTATGGTATATTCTAAGCTTTGACATATGCGTCGGATGTACATCTGACAAACATAGGTACTGTAACTAACTCCATGGCTATGAAAAATATAGAAAACAAAAACTGAGTAACCTCGTAATAATTTCCATTTATGAGGTTTTTGCAAAAAACCGATCTCTTGCGCTGTTGTTTATTACCAGGACATCCAGGCACATTCTCTCTAGGGAACACAACTACTGACGGTGCAACAAAGGAATTAGCACTGATGCAACCACCTAAAATATGAACATCGCACCATTCAAATATTAAGTATCTAATTAAAAAAGGAATAATTCGAGACCATCACACCTTTTCCTCATTAAAGACAATGTAATATTCCATTGTCTCGTAAGGATCAGACCGCTCTGTATCGACTTCACCATGTACGCACGATGACATTTCGTCTGAAATATCTAACTACCCCTTAATCTCAAATCTTAACTACAAGAAGATCCTATAACTATCACACTTGTTCTATCCTTTCTTAAAAAGTCTGAGCTAATTAAAAAAATATAATAGTAAACTTCCGCGGTCCTGTACACGGCGCGGTAAAGTAAAAAACAAAAAATCTCCATTACAAATACTCAGCCATACTTAGTTCCTTTCTAGTACACAAAATGCTTCCATAGTCATATAGACATTTAATATTAATCCAAAATTTTAACTAGCAATCCCTGACAAAATCAATTACGAATTTGAGGTAAACTCAAGATTGTGCTTCCTTTCACGTCCGAATTTTAATTTGATTTTATTCACTTTTTTAGTTTGTATTTGGTTTTTTACCGACAGGTATTCTCTGACGCAGTGTATAAACCGGGATCGTGATCAGTGGCCGATATTAAGTCCACTTTTTTTCTGGTTCTTTCCGTATTAAATTCGTCGGTAGTGGTAGTCCTAAAGAATCCTTTCTAGTCTTACATCTGAGAGCCAAATTATCACTCAGTTCCCAGACTGAAGCGGTCATACATAAGGATTGAAATATATACACATATATACGTATGCGTGTATGTATATATGTGGATGTATACTTATACACATTAGAAGCAAAAGGTGAAGAAGCAGAAGAAATAATTAGGCGGGTCAGTGCGCAGTTGACAACCCTCAGCCTGTTCTCCGTTGCCTTTTCAGTGGGATTAAAAGTCCACTATTTTAGCGCAAGCCCAACGACACTAGACATGGAAGCCCACAAGGCAACGAGTTACTAGTGGGAGAAGCAGCTGACAGAGAACTTTTCCGTGACCTTAATCTACCCAGAGTGAGTTAATCATATATCCAAAGTCTTAAGTAAGACAATGTTCCTAACTGCTTCTCTGTGCTTAACTCATTGCTCTTTACTACCGGAATTACTTGCTGAAAGCCCCACCTTCTTATAATATATTCCCAACTAACCTTTATATCGGAAGACTGCTTCATTCTTCGCAAATTCTGGACGCACCCTTTTTCCCGAGAAGATTCGTAGTTGCACCAGAGTACTCCAATCGCACAATAAGGCATATGTATGAAGTATATCGAATTGAAAATTTTTAATAAATAGGTCGGATTCAAATTTTATTAAATTTTTGATTATCAGAAGATTAAAATAGAAATAAAGATAGAACTGTAAATGATAAAAAACCGATATATTAATTACAACGTAATTCTTAGGCTACCCCCCTTCGAAAAAATGTCCCAATTTTATGTAATAATAATAATAAATAAATAAATATATTTCATTTTCATTTTTTCATTAAATTAATTTACATAAACCGCAAATGCGCTTAGTTAGCGCGAGCAGCGGAACTATTGGTCATTATACATGGACTATAAATATGTGCAATTATTATTGAGACAGGGAAACGACAATTTTGTAGTCCAGGTTTACATAGTAATAACGTACGGTTACAACAATTATTCTTCACTAAAAGTAAAATCAACAATCATTAAAAATAAACAACTGCGAAGCTTACAAAGGCTAGTGTTTAGTGTACGAATCAACACAACTGTTAACCAAATGAGATATCAAGAAAATTAGAACAGGCGATGTTTACACGTTTCTACTAGCCCATTGTGACATTTTTTAAATAACAATAACAAAAATCATATAAAATATAACAAACGTTACATAAAATTGAGACATTTTTTTGGGACATTTTGCGTTACAAAATGTCCTAAAAAAAAATGTCTCAATTTTATGTAACGTTTGTTATATTTTATAGGATTTTTGTTATTGTTATTTAAAAAATGTCACAATTTTATGTAACGAAATATGTAACTAAAAATGTAATGAACAATATCTTAATTTTATGTAATGAAAGTTAAATGTTAGAATAGGATTTTTGTGATTATGTTTTGTTTTTCTTTTTGCGTTGACGCCAGTAAGAATTACGTTGTAAATTTTGATCATTTTATACAAAGTATAGAAGAGAAAGAGACATAAATAAAAGCAAGAGGGGTCAAGGGGCACAGCCCCTTGCGAGGCCAAAATGGCCAAGTTTATATATATATATATATATATATATATTCACAATATAAAAAATTTAAATATCCTATCGAGTAATAGTTGGTCAAAAAATAATAATAGAAACTAGAAAACCGATATATGGAATTTTGTTGTTATTAGGTTGGTACTCGTAGTACGGGTTTGGAACGCTAGGTTGATCTAGTTACACTCCTCACGAGTGTGTTTGCCAGGTGTCATCAGTATGGAAGGCTGTGTTTGTGTTGAGTGAACTTTTTTGTAAAAGTAGTTTTGTGCAAGCGTCGTTTTTTTTACGATGGCCGATTATCGTGAACAACGCGCGGCGATGAAATTTTGTTTTCTTCTTGAAAAAAGTGTTGCAGAAACTACTGTTACGTTAAAAAAGGCTTATAAAAAATATGCTATGAGTAAAAGATAAGTCTACGAGTGGTTTGGCCGCTTTGAGAATGGTGAAATGTCAATTAAAGATCACCAACGCTGCCTCGGAAGTCCTTCAACATCACGACCCGATGAACAATCCGACAATTAATTTATAAAAATCGATGTAGGATCATTGATGAACTTGTTGAGATTACCCAGTTGTCGCGGAGCTCGTTCTGCAAAATTCGTCCCACGATTGCTGACAGCAGATCAAAAAGAACGTCGCCAAGAAACTTGTCGTGAAATCAAGGATCAATTCGATAATGACCCGGATTTTTTTTCCAAAATTATCACAGGAGATTACTCGCGCTGCTACGGTTACGACCCTGAGTCAAAGTAGCAGTCTTGTCATTGGAAACCCGTGAATTCTCCTCGAGCAAAAAAAGCTCGGCAGGTGAAATCAAAAGTGAAAACAATGATTATTTCTTTTTTTGATGTCGAAGGTCTCGTACATTATGAATTTGTTCCAACAGGTGTCAAACTGTAGACCAAGCATTCTACCTAGAAATGTCAAGAAGGTTTCGCAACAGTGTGAGAAGGAAACGCTCGGATTTGTGGGAATCGGGCGATTGGTTCTTTCATCACGACAACGCTCTATTTCACACTGCTCTCAGCATTCGCCAATTTTTGGCAAAAAATGGTGTGGCAACCCTAAACCACCCACTCTACTCACCAGATTTAGTTCCATGTGATTTTTTTTAATTCCCTCCGGTTAAAAGAAAAACATGAATGGAAGGCGTTTTGCTGACGTCGAAGATCTAAAACAAGAAGCGACCAAAGCGTTAATGAGCATTACTTCGAATGAATTTAAAAATGTTTCGAAGAATGGAACAAACGGTTAGAGATAAGTGTATTAGCGTCAATGGAGAGTACTTTGAAGGAGACTAATTGTAAGTAAATACAAAAAGTTAAATTAAACACGTTCTATAAATATTTCCGGTTATTTTCGGTTCCTCCGATGTATAACTGTAAATTTAGTGGAGCGATCATCTAATTACATGTATAAAATAGGCTTTGATTACAGTATTCCACTGGAGCGGATCAATAATATACATACACTGACCAGCAAGTGAATTACATTTTTATTTGTTATTATTTGTGTGTACTACAAGTTTGTTAGATATTCGTTCTTTTCCATTATATGTGTGTACATTCCAAGTAACAATAATAGCGCATGGTTTTTGTTGTGATTTTGCAAAATTGGTCTGCGTTACGTAATTATTTATTGAAAATATTCGAATACAATTTCGTTGTGTTACGATGAATAACGCGACCTAACGTATTCAAAATAGTCATCGCTTAAATTAGTTTTTAAAACTAAATTCGGTATAAAAAAAAGCAAAAAAAAAACAATACATATATTTTTTTGCGTAAGTTTTTAATATATCGGAAAACATAAAAATATGGTAATATATTTAATAATATTTTATTAAGTATGAATAAATAAACAGTAAAAATTTGGAATATAATAAGTTCACAAAATTTTATATTTTGCAAAAAAGTAGAAAATGAAAATGGACATGTTTCGTAGTTACCTCACGTAACGGTGTGGTTTATATATGAATGTTATGTGAATAGAGAATTAATTTTGATTGCAGTTCTACAGCAACCATAAGTAATGGAAAACATTTTGTGGGCATGAGTGAATCTGCCAGTGATCATGAACTGCTTTGTACAGTGAACGGCGGTCAAGACATTTTACGTCGAACTATCAGTGAAGGCAATCAAATGCATTCCGCTGCACCCATGACGACAAATGGTATTCAAAAACGGGCGCGTTCGCAAGGTGGCGGAGATACGACAGAAGACGAATGGTCAAGAGCTAGTTCAGAAGATCGTTCGGATGTGGAAGTCGATAAACCGAACAATATTTCTAAAGATGATCTCGATAAAAAGGTTGGTTTAACGTAAATGACATAACTGGTTTCTTTGTTTTAAAGTGTTGTTTTCTTGCATTTCTTCGTTCCTCCACAACAACCACGTATCAAAATGTAGCAGTTGTAGTTGAAGTTGAAGATCTCTCAAAACACTCTAATCCTCAAACGAAAAATACAATATCAGCCCAAACTCAATACATACGGTAAAAAGGAAAAAAAAATTACCGAGTAACTCACGTCTATAATTTTAAGAACACTTCGAACATTGCAGCTCAGTATTATCATGGGCTATCTTTTCAAGTTACCTATCAACCACAGTTACTGTTGGATGTCCGAGTATTCATAAATACCGTTGGAGCGACTAATTCAACTTTTTCGTCTCTTAGAGCAAATGCTTGTAAGAATTTTATTGCAGTTAGTTGCCAAAGAGTGAATAATCTTTCCGTTGTAAATTTTAAAAAAGTAAAACTTCTTACAAAATTTTAAATATTCGATATAAAAAGATACCCCCCCGCCCCGTTTTTTCAGTATTAAGAGTTTCTCTGTTCGTTATTTTCAATATGTCTTGGAACCTTTACTTAAAATATCACTTATAAATGGCTGTAGGGTAGTTACCCATTATTGGGAGATTTTGTATTATGAGAAATTATGTTTTAATTTTTTAAAGACAACGTCATTCTTAGCCCGCGTCCCACTACTTTTTCTGACACAAAAATTTGTCCCAAAATATGTGACATTAAACAAAGATTGATTTACTTTTTTTTTTTTTTCGGCCGCGCAGTCAGATAGAATGACGTTGTCAATTTTCCTCATTCTATGCGAAGTATTAGAGCTGGTGGTCCGGGGGTGACCCTAGGCGTGGTCAAGGGGCGAAGTTTCTTGCGAGGCACGATGGATCGAGTTTTTTGTGCGCACATGTATATTACAGAGAGGGTTCGTGTCTCCTACCCGTCCTAATGAATTGTTTCTAGCTTTTGATTAATACTGAAATACTTTACCAATTCATATATATATATATATATATATATATATATTACGGAATAAAATCGAAAAAGAAAAATAAACAAGGAACCAAAAAATGAGAAAACTTTGTTTATACGCAGAAAGATATACATACATATATGTAAACACTTAATAATTAATTAATTCATTTTTTGCGTATAAAAATAATGAAAATATATTCAGTGTTCCTGGCTTGCGTGATTAAATTGTTGCATTTCGTGCGATACACTCTATAGGTACAGCGCGCTACGCATGTCGTACGGAAACAATGCAGATGTGCCGAAGGCAAATGCGAACGTCTTAAAGTCAAAAAAGTTGGAGAAGGCCGGTATACGATAGCCGGTAGGAACGTATTCATTAGGGTAAGTATGCTGACGATCTTTTCCTATTAATTAAACGCAGTGCGTAATTAGTCATATCGGCGACTCTTCAGATAATTATAACAAATCGCCTACAATTGCGTCTATTGACGTACACTAACGGAATATAATTAGATGTTAATGATACAATTTTAGTGCGTCACCAACTGCAATCGGATTCTGTAATTAGCGGGAAGATAAAACAACTATTCTATCCGCACGATTGATTATTGCAACCAGTCAAAAATACAAGTTTACCCCACACCTGATTTTTCTCAATTCGTATTTTTACTACTATCTTATATCTGTTTATTTTGCATGTTACGTTGTAACTGTTAAATTTTCTAATTATGTAACGAATGAAAAAATATGTGAGAAAAACGTAATTTTAAATAACAGACGCTGCAAAATCGTCAACTCCGGGGGGGGGGCAGTTTTTACCGGTAACTTTTTAAAAACTAAACCGATACCTGATTTAAAATGAAAAATTCCATCCAATAAATCTACCATTAAAATACGCAATGTAGTATTGGAAAAACCTATAAAAGTTACAAATAGAGTAGAGTAATGTTATTTTCACGAACATGAAAAGTTATATGATCATTTAATCGTGTTAAATTCAAGTTCACTCCGATCGATTACTAGAAACACATCGCAAAAACTGCGCACTTGTTCGCATGCAGTACTTCTATACATGAAAAACGCCCCCACTGATTACGATACTTTACGGTGTAATATTACGGTTGCAAGAGACCTCGCAAGGTGTTGTGCTGCATTTCCCGGCGAAGTCATCGAGTGTCCGTCGGTAGTTATATTTTTCTTCTTTTTTAAATTGTATAACAATGTTAAAAATTTTGAATTAAAAAGCCCGCAAAACGTTTTAAGTTAATTCACACTTGTTCGTGCTTTAATGCAGAAAATGCTTCAAGTCTTTTGCGTCATCCTTAAGTTTTCAAAATTTTTTTTCTCGCCTTCTCTAAACTCCGATGTGGATTACACGCAGTATACATTGAAAATTTTTCGGAAATTAGCAATCAACTTAATTTTCTATTATTGAAATGATGGAAATAAGCACTAACTCCACCAGGAAAAACTTCAATAAATTGTAATGCGTACATTATACAGTTATAATGTATACGTGAAATCAAATAGAATAAAAACTTTAAAAAGAAACAAGAAAAAAAAAAATAGCGAAAATGTGCGCGTATCTGGAATTCTGTTGTCGGTTAAGGATGAATGGACCGTCATATTATAAAATGTTGATTTCGGTAATGGGAATGGAAAGAAAAGAAGAAAAAGGTTCAAGGAGAAAGACTGCGGCCCATGAATAACGGTCGTTCTTTTATCTCAAAGTTTGTACCGTTCGGATCATCTTTACCCGAATGGTTAATCTCGGAGAAAGTTAAAGGCTGTCGAATAAAAGCCGTGCTTGTAAAAAAGTCTGTGAAAATTTTAAACTTTGTTCGCGTATTTGTCGCGGTTAATTTGTAAAATCCGATAATACAAAGGGGAGAGGGTTAATTTGTAAAATCCGATAATACAAAGGGTAGAGGGTTAATTTGTAAAATCCGATAATACAAAGGAGAGAGTATCTCTTCCGCCGCCGAAAATCATCCACTTCTGAATGCCGCCATCGGATAAATCGACAACAGTGATACGTACAATTTACTTATAATTTATCGTATTTTCATTTATTTATTTATTTCGTTTGTATTTAGAGTATTGTGTCTTTCAGCGATCGACCGATACAGAAAGGTCGGTATAGGTAAACTTCAGTAAAACACGGCGTAAAAATTTAAAATAGTAATTTTATTTCATAATAATAAAAAAATAATTAACTTTTTTTTTTGTTTACGGTAATTAAGAGCCACGGTGATATAAACAAAGAACAATTTAACGTTATATTTTGACATCCCTGGTAGGGACCGTTATAAAATTTAAAAACTTTAAAATCACCGACTAGTTTCGAATTAAACAATATTCACATGGTTTTTTTCTTTTTTTTTTTTTTAATCACTAACACAGGATGGTATGAAATGTATTACATATCATTTGTTATTGTTCTAGCTACTAAAAGGTAGACATATGATGGTTCGCGTCGGTGGAGGATGGGACACACTGGAGAACTTTCTCGCTCGTCACGATCCGTGTCAGTCCAGCTCCAGAATCGTAAGTAGAACAAATTCGCCGTATTCACAGAATTCGCCGAAAACGGCAACTAGACGATGCTCATCTACACCGCTATACCGTAGTTCTCCGATAGATGCGTTTATATCTCGTTGATTTA
This sequence comes from Icerya purchasi, assembly GCA_039619475.1. Taxonomy (NCBI): domain Eukaryota; kingdom Metazoa; phylum Arthropoda; class Insecta; order Hemiptera; family Monophlebidae; genus Icerya; species Icerya purchasi. The sequence goes on from CM077115.1 coordinate 217,160,855, forward strand.
GTCCACTCAGAGTATCATCATCTGCTCTATAGATGCCGACTTAATATAATATGTATTCTGAATACGTAATACAACACTGAATCACCCGAGCAACGAACCAAAATAATAATAATAATAATAATAATAGTAACACTCGTTCTTTCTATATTATTATTTTAGAAACTATTTATTTTTGGTTTTTTTTTTAGAACGCATTTTTTTACTTTTTTTTTTTTTTATTACGTTTAGACTTAATAATTTCGCCGCTGTTTTCTATTCGTTTTGTACAACCCGTAGATTCACACACTCGTTAGTGAATAATTAGATGTACATACGATAAGTAGTTTTTTTTAATTGTTTTATTTTATTATTTTTATTTTTATTTGTGAATAATATTTAACGATTTTAACTAGAACTTTAAAAATAATAACGACTTGACAGTAAACACTAGACGACCTCCACCGCGGAACTGCATTATTCCTGCAGCGTCTGAGATAGGTCAAGTCTTAAGCAAACTACAAGTCATATTTCAGTTAACGTGAGTAGTATTTAAACTTTTTTTTTTTTATTTTATTTTTTAAATTAAATAAAATTTTGATTATTTCTTTAACTCAACTATTTTGACCAGTCAGCCAATTCTGAATCGAATAATCCTCGCTTTTCTTTTATATCACACAATTCGTATTTAATCTTTTAGTCTCTTAATAGAAAAAAAAAAAAGTGGCATATACATTATTCTAATACGCTGTAGAGCAAACGATCGCATGACTCGGCTTTAAAACTCAATTTTTCTTGTTTTCTTTCGCCTCGGTATCAACAATTTAGTTTTCTCAACGAGCATAATGTTAAAACCTAAAAACAGATCTTTACATCAAAAAATTAAATATCCACATATGCTATCGATCTGTAAAATTCGCATGCAATTTTCCAAATTTTGATATTAGTTCGATAAAATTGCCTAACACGCTAGCATGGATTGATACAGTTATATACATTGGAACAATTTCTTTATTTACTTTATTCCTTAATCAGTTGTTCAGTACAGATCCCTTTTATGCATTCAGGTACACATATATACATATATGCATACATACATACATACATATGTATATGTATGTATGTATTATATAAAAGCTAAAATTTTATATTCAGTTCCTTTAATTTTTGCCTAGTCGACGTAACTGTCCCATTTTCGTATTATTATTGTAGCTTTAATGCAGAATCTCTTTGTAAGTTTTCCGGAAATCCCAGCTGACAATCATATATTAATACTTTTCACACAGTCAATATCCTAAAATTTCCTCATGTATTTCCAATCTTTGCTTAATCTAAAACTCCTTCCATAATACTCGGTGCGGTTTACTGTTACTTTTTTATATAAATTTCGGAATCTGTTTTTAAATACTACCCCATGTTGTGTAATCTGGAATTATTAATCTGTTAATATAGCTAGAATAGGCACGGGAGAGGTTACAATCAGTGTGCACACTAATAGGCTCCTCCACCCTTTGACACAATCTAGAGATGACGCGGTTTACACACTGATGCGTATTAAGTGTATTCATGTTCATGTACTGTGCAATTTTGAATCAATTAAACTTGATATTAAAACTACCGATAACCGTTTTTATTTTGTGATAAAAAAAGAAATTATGTATTTCTCTTCAAATAGAGACAGTTTCAAAAAATAATTGCAAAATGAAGTATTTAGAATAGCAAACAAAACATAATCCGCGATGATGAAAAAATGAAACAGCATCTGAATCGCAATAATTATATTCCTCTATAAAAAGTAATACAATGATGGCTAAACCTAGCGGTTATATAATGACCTCAAAATTAAAAAAAACTTATGCCCAAGACCGGTCTTATTTTAGTTATTCTGTTGAATAATTTTCTTACCTTAATCATTTTCTTATTTCCTCCTTAATTCGATTCCACTTTAATCACAGCCGCCTTTTTCTTCATCTCCTTTTTGTCTGTTTGTTCTTCCTTCTCCTTTTGTATCCACCATAACTGCGTTTGTGATATATAGTTTCTTTGAATGTTCTGTTCTCTTTCGTAAGAAAGGCTCTCTTCAATACTCTAAACTCTAATGTAACTTTACAAGTCCAATTTCCTATATCTGCCTAAGATATACTCTCTTTCCGCCTTTCACAAGTACCTGCTGGCTCATGTAGTCCGACAGAAATATAACCATGTCATGCAATCCTTATTTCCTTTCCACACTGTTACTTTACTGATTACTCCATTTTGGGCCTCTTATATTCTATCTTTTCCCTCTCCACAGATTGTGTTCCTATTATTATTTGTTCTTTTCTCCTAACAATATCTGACCGTATCGAGATATAATTGATTCCTTCCTATTCTAATTGTTTCTGGGTAAAGGTCCCCCCTGTTAACAAGCCCAAAATAAATAAAAAAAAAAAATCTTTACTGATGGCTCCGAAACAATGGGAAATTTCTAACAGTTGAGGATTCTAAAGTGTTCTACTGTCTATCGCCTCTCTTCTTCCTCGTCACTCCTCAGATTTCATAATTCTCCTGATTCGTTCTCTTGTCACTAGATTGTGTAGCGTTCGTTCCATTCAAATCGATTTCTTATAGTCCCCCAGTTATGTTTTGGCATTGAGGGCAATGAATTGGTTGATTCATTAGCTCAATCTGTCGTTCAGACTGATCAATATTTATCAAAATTTTCTTCTTATAATTTTTTTAGCGTTCTTTTCAGGAATTGATAAGCGATGGCACAATATTTATCCCCTTTTATTCTCGAATCCTTTTATCTTAGTATCCAAACCCATCCTCCTCCGTACCCTTGGTGCTATGACTTCCCTCATTTCTCGCGCTTTTTTATCTCTTCTATCTGTAGGCTTCGCCTAGATCATAGTCGACTTCCGGCATTCTCTTTTCGCTTTTTTATATCCTCTTCTCCATTTTGTTCCTTCCATCCGGATGATTCTGATTTACTCTGCGACACAAATCACATCTCCTTCGAATATGCGTCTATATCTATAGAACGCTCTCACTTATATAGACAACTCCTGAAATTTTGCCTACTCCATACAGTGCTTCGTTTATTCTTTCTCTTCCATCCCCTGCGATCATTCCTATTATAGTGCCCCTCATTGCTTCTTTCTCCAGTAATATTCAATTTTAATTTGTTTCTGCCTAAAAAAAAAAAAAATTACAACCCCCCTTCTTGTACATTTTACGTACTTTTTCTTGTTATTTCCGCTTTGACCCAGCCAATTTCCGCCATTTCTGCGTACATTCAAATATATAATCCCTCTCCTTATTTACATAGTTATCTTGTAATTCTTAGTTTTCAAGTTACTGCTCTTGGCCAAACCCCCCTCCTCCAATAAAAAGAGTTATCGTGTTAATATTTTAGATTAAACGATTTTCAAAGATATAGAGAGACACCCTACAACAAGGTTTGTATTAATTTACGTTTGAAGACTGAGTGCTATAACGGGATAATTAAAATTCCTATATAGCGTAAACCAAATAACATTGCACTAACAAGAAGGACAGCAGTTGCTTCAGAGCAATTCGACCACCGAGTGTCACGATAATTTTAACGCATCAAACTGACCATTTTACACTATCCTACCTGATATTGAATATTTTTACTTAGCTTATAAGAAGCTATCGATCATTCTCGTACCGCGCTATTTAAAATCGCGATATTGAATTTTTTAACGATTGTCGATAATATATATATATATATATATGTGTGTATGTATACTATATAATGTTAACTACTTAAATATTAATTTTTATTTTGTTTAATAGTAAAAGTTGTTTGTTTTTATGTTTTTACGTTTAAATCTCTAATTTACAATAGAGTTCTAGCTCTTCCTTAATTATTTCTCTCTTTAGTTACCATTTCAAAGGAACTACTATTAAAAAAATACTAGTAAATTTAAAACCGGTTTCCTTTTACTGATAACATTTACATTTTTTTAAAATTTTGTTACATTATTTTATACACGAGTACATTTTGTTATTTATGAATAGTTAGTTTTTTCTCGCTTTCTCGTTTTTCGAATAATTTGAAAAAACGCTTTAAAGTTGTTATTGCATCGTAAGTAGCGCGTATTTAAAAATGTAGAATTTAATATCAGCAGCTGAGCACTTGCGTAAAATACACCGAGTTTCGAACACACAGATCACGTGTGTACATGAATACAGGCTGAATTATTTTTATCATCCAGTACTGACTAAAGTAAAATACAACGACTATTTTCGAGTTGTCCTACCGGGAACGTCCAGAATATTTTTATCAGTACTCTGCTTTGAAAGTACCTCTCAAAAACTTCAACATACATTCAAAATGAAACGCTGGTCTTTATCAACACCGAAGTACATTTACCTGTCTCGTTTAATATTATTCTACGAAATAATTCGATGCAGTATAATAGAAATTTCTTTAAACATATAAAACTTACATATAATTAGGAAACCAATTTACGGTATAAAATATGAAACGTATGTTGCAAAAAAAATAAAAACAAACTAATCTTTGATAAGACAAAAAAGCAAAATATTACCGTACAAATTCGATTAGAGAAAATTGAAAACGCCATAGCAGCACATGTATAAACTCATCAGTGCCGGAAATATTACGCTTTGACATTACAGTAGACTCCGAATTATTCGACCTAATCGGGGCTGAAGGTTCGTCGGATAATCCGAAATGAATATTTTCAACGTAGAAATAACGTGCATAAAGTTGAAAAAAAAAAATCATTTATTTAGAAAATTGAACTTTGGCGTAAAAACGGAACAAATAAGTGAAAAAAGCTATTACTACATAGTTAGTAATTACAAATCACAAATTATAATTTTTTAAAATAGTCGGTGTAACTAAAGTTTGTTTTCGTCACTTCCTGAAGCTTATCAATTCGTACGGCGTAACTTCCGGTTGTGTTTCAATGAAACGAAGCGACGCTTCTAAAACCTAGAAAAGCTTCATCAAAAGATACCTCCGGATTACTTCACATTTCATCGTCCTCGCATTCCTCAATTTTCATCATTATCTTGTTGACATCAGCATCATTAAAATCAAATTCATTATTGTTTTTCCAATTTTGAATGTCTTCTTCCGATAAGTCATCCCCGAAAATTCAGCTCTCAAAATTTTCGACCATCCTTTTCGTAGTGTAACATAAACGATGAAACTACTTCCCAAGCTTCCGCAGACCAATATACGACATCTTTCATAGTTGTTGTTTTTTTTTTTTCTGAGGCAAGATATAAAGTATTATCATTATCATCGCATGTTAGTAAAATTTCTTGCAGGAGATTTTTTTTTTTAGAGACGTTTAAACGTTGCAATGATACCTTGATCCATTGGTTGGATTAAACTCGTCTTATTGGATGGTGAAAATTTTACTAAATTTAGATTTAAACATTTTTATCGGCGTATGAGAACCGCCGGCGTTGTCAGTCAGTAAAAGAGCTTTCGGAGGTAGACCATTTTCAGTTAAGAAAGATGGTAACTTTTGGTACAAACTCTTCAAAGAACCAAGTTTTAAAAATGTGAATATCCATCCGGGCATTTTTTTGGCTACCGTAAACAACGGGCAATGAATTTATATTTACTTTTTTTCAAAGCCTCACGCATTTCCCAATCATCAGCAAAGGTAATCGGAATGTGCCAAATGCATTAGTACAAGTCATGATGGTTACCCGTTCTTTCTGGTTTTTTTTTGCGCCTGGAGCTGACGCATCACATCGCCAACGTGGTTTCTGGCAACATTGTATAATTCAAACCGGTTTAGTCGGCATTAAATATTTGATCCAAAACTGGTCGCAGAAAGGATTCACTGCATCCTTTCAAAATTTACTCTAAAAATTAAATAAAAAATATTCGATAAAAAATAATATATTTCATAGTAATATACCTTAAAGTGATATTGTAATTTTTACATAATACATGAACCTTAATTAGAGTCTCGATACACCAAATTAATTAAGAAACCGCATTAAATCTGACATTTCCAATACATAATTTATAAAAAATGAGCGGTTGTGTGGTTATTTATTATTACCCATTAAATTATTTATATATATATATATATATATATATATATATATATATAGTGGTGTATTTTGAATTCAGTGCTGACTCCGATGAGTATTAATGTTGTATAAAAATTATCATGAAATCTCCTTAAGGTATATTCTTTTTTATCGAATACTTTTTACTTTTTATCGAATTTTTATTCAATTTTTACAGTAAGTCTTGAGAAATCGGTACATTTTTTCTTAAGAAATATATACTTTTTTATGAAGTACCACCTTTGCATATATGTAGGTTTGTAAATTTCACGCAAAAATAATGTTCCGATAAAGGCTAACGCCGATCAAATCAACATGGATATTGTTGCGCGCCATTACACAGTAATCCGTTTAACTTAGTTAACCTCGAACAACCGCTGAATTCAGTTACATTTCCTGATAAGTGTGAAGGACAGACATCGTCGTTTAAGTTGAAACCTCGGAAAACAAGAATTACCCCTCATCGTGTTGTTATGTTTTCAGCTAAAATATTTCATAAAAAAGTTAACGCGACCTTTCATCGATTACCAGATCGGGAAAAACTCGAACGTTACATCTCCAATTTGTTATGGTTCGCCGTAGTCAATTACGAACTTTTTGATTGCAAAACAGAGAATGCCCAGATCGTAAAACTCCAGCTAAGCCTACAAAACGGAGCTCTAAACTGATTACGGAAAATAAAAGTTAAAATTTACTTTCATTAGGATTTTATCGAACAAACCTTCTTTATTATTATTACTGTTATTTAAGAAATATTGAATGATCGATATGTTTAGAAATATAAAAAATTTAAAAAGCAAAAAAAAAGTGCTAACTAAATAAGAAACCAAATGAATTATAACAAAAAAAAGAAAGACTACTAGAGAGCTATTAATGTTAATTGTTTACATAGAGTCTAGACTCTAGAGGTTAGTTTTAATGACTACGCGAAACGAAAGATAAAAAAACTAATACAACTAACTCTCGCGCTTATCTAGGACCTAAACTGAATAGCGATGTCATCATGGGCTGCGAAAAAGAACGTCTTAAAGGCCTCACATCTACTTAAACTTAAAAACTTGCGTAGTTGGACAATATCGCGATCCTTTCGCGAAATTTTAGTCGGCTACATAGTAATTTACTACTAATAATACCCTAAAAGTTTATATTTCACACAAGGAAACATAATAAAAGAACGGAAAAAATTAAGTTGAGATGATAACTAAAGTTAACAAATAAATCGAAGCGGGATCATTTAGGAACGTCGCATTTGATAAAAGCTACTAGACCTTCAGGATAACAGACAGCCAGAATTTCAGTTTCAACTCCTCCATTTATTTTAATTCGTTTTTCGATGGGGGGGATGCCAGCGGCTTTGACCCAACAGCAAGAACATTAAAAAGTTATACGATTATAAAAATGGAAAACACAAAGGAAAATAATAGTTGGAGTTGGATAGGAAAGGATAAAGGAAGCATTAAAAGAAGCAGATCCAAAAGTTGAGAGTATAGAAGAGAACATTCGGTGCAAAGAGCAAAACATTCAAATAGGACGCAATTGTGAGGAGGATCAGAAACGTGGAGAGGACAATAAAGGGAGGGTGAAAGAAAAAATCGAAAACGAGAAAAAAAAAAGAAGAGAATGATTTTTAGTTTTAGTCTTATTAAGGAAACAATAACAGAATGACGAGAAGAGGAAAAGGCTTGAAACCGAGAATTAGGAACGGACCGAAGACGGAGGTAAGAACGGTTGGAGAATAGAGAAGGGTAGTAGTAGATGTTCACCCAAAGTTTGGAATGGTTAATTGAAGGCAGGAAAACTGTCGAGAAGCAGACCATTAAGAGAAGCTGGGCGAGCTAGAAAGTCTGCTCCATATCGTTGCCCTTCGATACCTGAATGGCCAGGAATCCATAGAAAGTCAATTAGAGTAGAAAGAGTTGATCGCAATTTGGAAATAGAAGTACGAATAGAAAGAATAAATATCATTAGAGAAATATGGGAGGGAGGCGAAGAAATAGCTTGAAAGGCAGATTTGGAGTCGGAAACAATGACGAATTTTTTGAAGATCCTTCTTGTGTAGAATAAATAATGAAGCAAGCAGCACGGAAAGCGAAGATTGCTCAGCGGAAAAAATTGAGCAGAAAGTAGGGAATCTGAAAGATTCCGAGTGATACTACCATAATCAACTTTATAAGCCCCGCATGTCAATTGGTTTTTTTAGTGTTTTGCGTGGTAATATGGTGATTTGCAATCGACTGTGTTGTTTAAAAAGATTCTGCTCTGCTATAAATAAAAGAGAAAAAAAAAACTTTTAATGTGCTAATTATTTAATTTTTTTTTTTTTTTAGAGAAGACGTCAACTATGAACATTAACGTAGCATAAGTGAGAAATTTTTGTAAGTTTCAGTGTGCGGTAGCGAGATATTCCACCCGAACGAAACGCAATTAACTAATTAATCACGCCACGGTATTAAATTTTAAAAATACCGAAAACTAAAGGTGTAAAGGAACTAAAGAAAAATTAAGAAAAACTTTTAATTTAAATAATAATCACATTATCAGATATTTTTCCGTTATTCCAGTAGTATTAATGGAGATTTAACATAATTTAACTGAAAAAATAATAAGAATAAATAATTAGAAATCTCTTACTTTGAAATGTTTTGTATAATTTTTATTTATAAAATTTAAAAGAAAAATTTACAAAGTATTCAGTTTATTGAGAATAATAAATACGAAATATTCTGACTTTGTACACTTTTTTAAAACATAAATTTAGCCGAAAAAAAATTATCGCGTGCATCTAATGTGCAAATCTAGTAAACGAAGTATAATCAAGATCATTTACGAATTTTCTTTCTTCGTTCAGTCTTTTACGACATTAGAAGTTTAGCGTTTTTATAAGGATGATAAAAAAGCTAGTTTTAATTTTTCGTCTACTATACTTTGTTGTTTGTTTTTTTTTTGTCTGCTAAACAACTTAGTTTTGAATTCGCGTAACCGCGATTAAAAAGAAAACAAACGTAATAACTAAAATCAGTAAAGTTTTAACTTTAATCAAAATACGAACAGTTATTTATATATATATATATATATATATATATATATACGGGGAAAAAAAGAAAAAAGGATGATGCTAGACGTGTACTGCTGTAAATGGTGTATGATACTCAGATATATATTCCGTTAAATTACCAGATTAGCAATAAGAAATTTTGATAAAATCCTATCCTGATATTCCGATCATAAAAAGTTGAACGTTATTAACCAAACGAAAATAAAATGAAATGTGGGAAAATATATATTCAACGAAATTTTCAAAGTTGAAAATAGCCAAAGAAATATTTGAATGATGTTAAGAGAATCTATTTACTAATTAGAGATAGACTCGCCGTTAATCACCGCTTCAGGTTTATCAAGCAAAGACTTGATCCAAGTATAACATCTTGTCTTGAAATACTATAATATTAATATAAATCGATATTGGACTTCCTATATTCCAATTCCTTTTTGGCCAATTTATTGAAAATATTCATTTTTTCCCGTACCAATTCACCGCAGTCTTCCGATATCCCTATATTTAGAATGTTGCATCCATTCAGGAAACTTAATTGGATGGGTTCCACCGCTGACCACATTAAAATTTTATATGTAAAAATAAAATAATATCAAAAAAAAAGAAAAAAAGCACAACAGATTATTCACTACATCCGTTAGCAACAAAGGCACACTTCTTTTATAATTCACTAATTCAACATTGAAAGTTTTTGTATAAATTTTCGAAGCTTTTTACTCCATCGGAATGGCACGTCACTCGATAAGGGTTCTAAACGTTCTGCACATCTCCGATAAAAAAATTTAGCCCACTTCAATTTTGTTAGCTTCCTCAATTTTGTTGCTACAAATTATGTTTTACCAGCCGCTTAAAACACTTTCTTTTTCAATCCACATTCTCTTTTTTAATATGTTCCATTTTAAATTTTTTTATCTTCAAATCAGCTCATTCCTCTAGGAACACTCGGATGTTGTACCTTCGCACGTCCTGTTTTCTCTCCGTGGATTTCGAGACCGGAACAAATCAACTTTTCATTAATATCATTCGTTATTGAGGAGACTGTCATTCGGTAAATTACTTAATTGTGACGTCTCTAAATGCGCACACATCACTATTCGACGTACGCTGTCGAACAAAATTTTTAGCGTTGTATCACGTTGTTCCTTGCTCTATAGCATTCGCAGTAGGATGAAATTAGGCTAGACTCGTACAAACCAAAGTAATATTCTAATCTGCGCGAATTCCTTTACGACTCGTAATATATACAGAAGAGGGTTCGACGCATTCGATAGCAGAATTTAAGGCTGAATGTGGTTTTGTTGGAATTTCCAGCATTAACAAGGATATACATATAGTTTGCAAAAGAAGCTGCTAAGTAGGACGCGTTTTATATCGAACATCAGAGTCTTCTTCGACGATATGAATAGCTGGATAAAAAATTGTCTGGAAAATTGATGGCTAAACTACGTAGAAGACTCTTCACATCTTTACACTATTGCAATGCACGTTCCAGCATCGAATTATCAACCAATTGACCATAGGGAACAGGCCGCTTTTCATTTCGGGCGCATTATGTGCTGTAGACACATTCTTTTTAAACTTTCTCTTCCGCCAATATCCTGTATTTAGCCTTTTCCCACTTATTTTCTTAAAAAGTCTCATCGTCTGATCTCCTTCCGCTGTGTAAAGGTTTTCATCTTAGGTTGTTTGTTGGACGTCAGTGAGTAATTAAAAAACGTATTTTTCGACAAAAAAAGTAAAGAGAAAAGTTGAGACGTTGTAACTTATAGGAATGGTTAAGGTTCGAGCGAGAAATTCCAAGTCCAATGAATATTATACTTTTCTTTTCTAGATCGTACAGAAAAGAAAGTTTAAGATTCAGAATTAAATTTGACAGCTCTATGTTGTTCGCATCTCCATGATCAGCGAGGCAACTTATCCAGCAACTCATTCGATAGTTTCATTTCCGGAGAGATTGATTTAGTTAGAAATCCAAATAAAAGATAAGGAAATTAAAAAATTGTCCGTACTTGTTATATGTAATCTGGAAGAAAAAAAAAAGAAAAAAAAAAACTATACAGAAATTCATTAGCTACTTTTGGTCGAGAAATAAAAAAATTTTTCTTTGTTTATAAATACACCGACAAATTTTAAATATTGTGTATATTATGTGGATGAGAAGATAATGTTATTAGCCTGTACTGTTATAAACTCAACGTGGTGCCTAGTCACTTTGGAATTAGCGGGAATGATGACGCCGACGCGGCTGCCAAGGAGGCGACATTAAATGGCATCCATTTTCCCCTTATCCTCGCGAAAGATTTACGATTCTGAATTTAAATAACCTGAAAGATTGATTAAATTTTAAAAGCAATCAGAAATAAGGACAATTTTATAGCCTAATTCAACCAGAATTAATATATATAAACCGTGGTACCGAAATTCCCAAGAATATCCCGATATAGCTGATAAGAAAATTTGTAACCACGATATGCAGTCTATGTATGAGACATAAATCCCCCCCCCCTAAAGTTTCTTTTAAATCAGCGATGTGCATTACTAAAAGTGCATTTCAATTCGAATTAATTCGAGAAGACAAGACTAAATTATTTTTATTTCTCTACAAAATCAGTAACGAGAAGAAAATTACAAAAAAAAACTGATCCTACAGTTTACAAATTTTTAATTCTTACGACTCTGTTTATTTTATTAGTGTTCTCTTGTATATTGCTTCTCTTATCTGACCTTTTTTTTTTCTTTTTTTTTAATCTGAACAAATACAGTTCATTTGGCCAGTAAGCTACGCTATGAGTAGGTATGAAAAATTAATAGTAATAGAAAAATAAGGAATGAAAAACAGGGAAAGTAAATTCCATTCTATAGTATGGCCGCAATTACAGAGTACTGCCCACAATGCCCAATGAAATTAACCAAAAAAAAAAAAAAAAAAAAAAAAATAAGAATATCCTTAGTTTGTTAAAGCGCGTGTATACAAATTATTCGATTAGCAATTGCGATGGTATTTATTCTTTTAGTTTGCATGAGGATCAGCTCTTCAGTTATTAAATATATTCTACGTTAATATGAACTTATTTAATTACAGTGATAGCCGTGTTATTTTGGAATAATGATCTGTTGTTTAGTCTTTCAGTTCTATTCCTTGCCGAAATATTTTGAACAATTGTGGAGTTTTCCATATATTCCATAAGTTTTAGATACGATTTAGCGCAGTGTAGGCTTTATTTGGTTGCAGTTATGACCATATCGTTTTAGGACATTTATGTTACATTGATTAGCCTGTTGGTTACTAATAAAGTCTGAAATAATGTGAGTGCTACTTAATTGTAGACATAATTATATCGTTTTCATCTCAACTAAGTAATCAGCTGGCCATAAAATGCAGCAGCAAAAGTTTAGCGTCTTTTAAAAGAAAGGGATCCAACTGAAATCAAGCAAGTGCCAGAAACATAATACGTTACTACACTCAGCAAATGCATTAGTTTTAACTCGTACACAAGTGCCAAAGCTAAAAAAAAAATTATTAAGGAAAAAAGACAACCCTTCACGGCGTCTTTTGTAAGTATTGTAAGTAACGTCAAGAATGTCGCAACACGCTTATTGACAGAATTATTAAGGAAATTAGCGAGAAAATTAGTAATAATGGAAAAAGCACCGGAGAAAAGAAAATACTGTTCTGGAGCTTTTCTTGGCGGAGGACAAATATTTGACAGAGACTGGCACCAAAGTTTGTGATTTTTAAACTGAAGAAATTTTTCCTGCTGTAATTACTACTGTCGATTGTTTGAATCTCGTACCTATCGAATCAAAAATCTTTACGGGTAACCGCGCACAATGTAGTATTCTAATGAAATTGTATACACCTTTTCATAATAATACATTATTGCCAATAGTTACATTATTATAATTCCGGGTGGGGGGGGGGGATTCCGGAGAATGGATTCCAGGGGGGGAAAAGTTTCAGGGTTTTGGTCGTTCTGGAAAATGTGCGCAGAAACCTTGCAAGACACCTGTTAATGTGATTATTTTATCATGAAAACGAATGTGGGAGAAAATTAATTAAACATTTATAAGTCGGGGTTGACCAAGTATGACGGTAAAAAACCAGATAAGAATGGGGAATTATCACTTTCGTTAATATGGATTTAAATCCAACTTTCATATTAAAATTATGATGATAGTAATGCATACGAGTATTTGTCCGCCGATAAACGCGAATATTCGCTTCAAATCATAATGTAAATGAGTTCATAAAAAAATTATATCTATTTATAAACAAAATAAATAAGAAGCAAGAGTTTATTATATATGGGGATTTAAAATTGATTTATTAAAATGCTCAGTCTGGGGATTTTTTAAATATTATTTTGGAATGGTGAAAATGTAAGACTGATTAATGGTGTAACTAGAGAAAAATTTTAAAATAGTAGCTTAATTCACTCATATGTATAGATAAAATATAGTTACAAAAAGTTCTACTGAAGAAATTGATGCAGGAATTATTATTTCACAAATATCTCTGATCATTACATTATTTGGTGTATATTTTGCATTAATGTAAATGAAATTTTAAAAGTAATAGCTGGCATGGTTTAGAACAACCGCATTCGACCGAAATCATTTGTTTGAAAATACATACGAATTTTAATGATGCATGTAAAGGTAGTAGGAAACAGGAATAAAATGGAAATAATCTACACCTTAAAAATAATTGGATGAATATAAAAAACCTTAAAGATTAAAATCAGATATAACACAACAAACACACGATAAAAAAAAACTTCCTAAAACGTACAGACGTATGACTAAATTAGAAATTAGGGAAATTAGATTACTACGAGAAACAAATACAAGCAAATAACAATAGAAAAATGCGGTAAATAATCAATAGCGTAGTATACCATAAAAACGAAACCTCAATTAATGAGTTTGTTCTGGAACACTTTTAAAAGCACAAAAGATGCTGCGGATAAATTTACGGAGCAATACTTCTCTCGATTAAAACAGTATTACGTCAATTTTGTAACATACAGTTACACTAAATAGCGTTGTTGATGTGACACACATCATTTTACATATTTCAAAAACTACAAACAAATAATCAACAAACTAATGACCTAAAAATCTCCAGACTAGGTAGGAATGCGAATTCAAGATGACCAATTACGATATCAAGCTGATAAAGCAAAAGTGTATATCTGTAACTGTCGCAATCACTCTCGAACGATATATGGGTTTGTATTCTATAAAATAATTAGCCCGTAAAAGACGAAAATATTCGTTGAAAATTTGGTTTCCGAGTTAACGTAATTCGGAAATTTGTCTTCTAATAGAAATGACGTTTATTCTATTTAAAAACGAATACTGGAATTACTTATAAAAATTTACATGCCGCATGTGTTTCTTTTTTAAACAGGCCAAGTCGAGAAAGAAAAAATTGAAAAGTATTTTGAAAAGCGGAAAATAACGCGATGCGACCGAAACGGATTACGGAAGCACCCTCACTGTCGTCAGCAATTTCATATTTTAGCCGATTTCACCGGAAAAAAAAATTAGCATATATCCGCATTTGAGCACGAAGTTTCACATATTATTATATAAATTATCGGCAGAATATGAGTTATTCTACTCGTATCATCATCAGGGGATATTAATATATTACTCGGGGAAATCAACGACCAAAATGTTTTGTTTTTTTTTCTGCCGAATGATTTTGAACCCTCGCCCCCCCCCCCCTTATTTGTAATGATCCAAAAATTTAACAATACGCCGACGGATTAATAACGTTATACTTTAAACTATTCCCCTGAATGCTGTAATGTAATCGTCAATTTATTAAGTAATAATGTCGATGATGATATATGTAAGATGTTATCCAAAAAAAACAAAAAAAAAACACCGTTTTACTATAGCATTGAAAAATATTATTTATAATGGATAAGCATTTTTTTTTTGTTGGAAATAATGCGATGAACATATTTAAAAAACGTGAAATTTACTCCCGATATTTCCGAACAGCCCCCCTATAATTATGATAGAGAGTACGACAAAATGATAATACCAGTATTACATATGATTCGGAGTCACATAATGGAAGTTCCGCATCTACAAACGAAAATCCAAATAAAAACAACCAATTCCCTCTATTAATAGACAAGCTACCTAAGGTAACCACTACAAAACGTCCTCCATCATCAGAATCCTCACGATCTATAGCTTCCAGTCTATCAACGACACCTTCAAATTTAAATGCAATTGAAAACCCAAAACAGAAAACTGATACCAAAAAACAAAAGAAATTAAAGGACATACCTGAAATCACAGCGTGCGGAACGAAGCCAGAAGATACCTCAAAATTGTCCGTTAAATAGTTTCAAACCCTATATAGAACTGGAACGGACCAAGTGCGCAAACATACCAAATGCTCGTAAAATTGCAGCTGAATTCACATTAGACATTCCCAGCTCGATCCTTCAACTCAAAGAATGGTATGAATATATTCAACATCCGCAACACGAAAATCACTAAGATAACATTCTTCAACTAATCATTTTAAGTTAATCTGGCATTTTTTTAATTTTCACAGTTACAAGTCTACCGAACAAATAATCAAAATTCTATTTATCTTAAATATATCCTTTATGATAAGAAATACCATTATTTTTCATGGGAACTGCAAAGGATTTTATTCCCATCTAGATCGTAAAATACCAATAAACTGATACAGACCAGCATTAATAGGTCTTTAAAAATCACATCTAAAACCAAATCAAAACTGTCGAATACTTGAGAATATAACATTATTACAAAATCATCTAACATAAACTGAGCAAGAGGCTGATCCTCTCTATAAAATAAATTTCATTACAAACTTACAAATTTTAGCCGTTACAATTTTCATGAACGATCCTGTCACCATGTGTACTGTCCACCAGGAGAAAAACTTAATGCAAAAATCGTACCATCAGTTATAAATGGCTTCCCTCGGTCTTTTATCTCATGTGACGATGTAAACTTGCCCCAGTCTCCGTTGCGGTAGCCCTTATTAAAACAAAAATGATAAAATGCTGGGAAAAAAAATGTTTAACCGAAAATCTCTCCATCTTAGATACTAAAACCCAACCCCGTTACAACACCTCCCATCGAACCTAGACTTGTCAATCTATTCGTCTCAGCTCAGCGACAAAACACTGGTACACTGCCACAACGATCTAGCCGAAAGTTACCACACGCTGGTTATTATTTAACGTGAATTCTTTCAACATCAAGTTTACTTTAAGAAGTGGATCTCTTATGAAAGAACTTATTAAACAAAATATCATCGTTCCTACTCGGGAACCTTCAGTATCGACTCTGCTAGAGATACAACTCTTTTCTTTAAAAAATTTATGAATATACTCATCGCTACTGCGCTCAATTGTTCTCCTAAAGCATATTTTCCTTAACATGGTTTACTAAAACAATGCGGTCAAATACTGAACTTTGGAGTATGTTTATTTGACTGTTTGTTTGTCCCATATGCATTCGTGTCCTGCTAAACGGATCATGTTGAAATTTTCAGAGTATATGGAGGTTTTAAGGTATAACTGAGTTTTCTACCCCCTCTCCTTTGCGAAATAAAAATAAAGTAACTTAAGTCCCATACCATTGACAGGACGTTGGGATTGTGAAGTTAAAGTTCATAATGTACTTAAGGTTCTAATGGATCTGATGAGAATACTGGAGCCAGTTCCTTTCTATCGACCGCCTTTAGTTTTTCACATTCCTCTGGTACCCAATTATTTCAGATTAGGTATAAACCTGGGAGTGACTTGGATCCGGGACGAGACAAGTCTTGATAACCTATGACACCTCTGATTTGGTAGCCAAGCACCTTAACCACTAGGCTATTAAAGAGGTTTTAAATAATTAAACAATGAATTACAATGCGACCGGCAGTACAGGAATGCATACAAGACAAACAAATAAACATTCATTTTTATACTATTATTTGTTTTTTTTTTTAACCTAATGTGGATGTAACCAATATGTAAATTTATTGATAATTACAATGTAATAATACAAGTATTTATAAAAATAAATGAAATACACAAAAAAAAAAACAATATATAGGCTCACTCAGAACTTTTACACATGGCTCTTCATTTGAAGTTGGGCGGTGAACTTTCTCATAGTCCATTATGATATATTTCCATTTTTTTTTTAAAGAATTTCCATAATAACTTTAGTAAGCTTCTGTTACTGTACTTGTTCTATGACGGGTTTTCCAAAAAATTTTTCGCCAATATTATATTTTTCTCTAATGTTTTTGAATTTTTTACATATGGTCGGGGGTTTACTAAAATGGTTAGTATTTTAAATGAAATGATAACCATGGTAAATATAAATTAAATATAAAAATTTAAATAAAATGATTACTATAGTAAATAATAAACTCTAAATAGCATTTTATTAATTTTTGGCATAGGTAAATACACTAGGTTCTGTTACTTCTCTTTTTGCGTCACTGCAATCATTAAACCACTATGACAGGATCTAAACATACAAGAGTAGGGTAAAAGAGATGGTTCTGGGGCAGTGGATGGGGAAATATCTCCATCGAGGGGGTAAGCGATAACAAGCTTCATACCATCAAGCTGTAGTATGACGTCACCCACACTTGTGCCCTTATGCAGACAACGTTATTTTTCTTTAACTGCCCCACCACCCAGATGTGTCCCATCCACATCCTGTACCTTTAGACAGCCAGACCATACTGCTCAGACGACCTTGAAATCCTTATCAACAGCAAGCTACATATGTTTTATTATGCAGTTACTCATTTACCACTTGTTCCCACTAGATGATGCATCCTTTGCAGTCACTTACCTTCTTTCCATGTGCAAGTTTATTGCCTGTTTCATTCATTTTTATACATATATAATTGAAAAAGAAAGAGTAAACCAATTAGTACTGTAAACGTCACCATATTTAACAGAGGAGATACATCCGTACCTAAAACTGTAGCACTTGTGGACATATTCATTCTAGCAATGGCAGTTGCATGCGACCTGTCTGACAGTTTTCCATTAATATGTATCCAGCTATCGTTTATAGGTCGCATTATATGGTACACATGTTGCTGCTAGGCACCCAATTCTTTTACCTCCCACTGCTCGAACGTTTCTTCACTCACAACTTTTCATTTTTTCAATTTTATCAAGCCATAGTCTGGTTGCTACAATATCATTCCACAGCATGTGCATATTGTCTTCCATGAGCTTCTTCACAGATTCTAGGGTCTTCCTGCAAAGTAGAACTGGATCTTACAGTATTAAATTATTTTCTCACGTCCTGTTTATATTTATTAATTTTTTCCACCTAATTTCTTCCCTGATGAAAGCAATAAAGGAGTGGTGACTGACTTCGGTGACTATGTAATCACTGCAATAAAACTGTGCTTAAAACCCGTATTAACCTCACGTCTTCGGATTCTACCATGCCTTTCCAAATGATGAGAAAACAATTCCCAATAAAAGTAGCCTTTGCTATGACCATTAATAAATCTCAAAGTCAGACGCTTCAAAGGGCAGGATTGTATTTACCAGAACCAGTATACGTTGCTTTTTCACGAGTTCGTAAGTTTTGTGATATTTATGTTTGTGTTAGAAGATACATACGGGGTCAGAAGGTTAACGATGATCACATTATAACTGCCAACGTTGTTTACAAAGAAGTTTTGTAAAATAAAAAAGTAAATTTATTAATAAAGACTTTGCTTTACTTATTTCCACATTATTATACTATTTGCCGTTTAATTCGCACGGGTCAGCTGGTAAATTTTATCAATTCGTTACATTAATAATTTTGTTACTTTGTTGACGCGTATATTATATTTGATCGGCATACCTGTTACACATATTTCTTTCAGCCGAAATTACTTTGACTCCTCCCGCAGAACGATGAAATTATATCGAGTAAAAGGCCGATACGTTTCAGTTTCTTGTTATATCAAAAAAATAAACAAATAAAAAAACCCGTATAAATTTTTTTATTTTTTTTACTTTTTCATCAACACCAACAGCAACATACATTAACACCGGAGGATATATCGCAAAGTAATTTTATACGATTATATTAACATTAATAGAAAGAAAACAAAAGGCGACAGAAGATAGTTCCTAAGGGGCCAGCGGCTACTCTGTTAAAATAACGAAGAGACGACAAATGGTCCAATTTTGTTGCTACAAACTCCGTTATCAAAGATGCAGCGAGTAATTATTATCTCCAAAGTGCGTGGGGTCGTTGGACAAATGATCGTAAAAATAATGATTATGTTTTCATTTACATTTACCAGAAGACTAGGATTTTGTGAATAGCTATTGTCTCGAACGATCAAGAGAAACCCGAAGTAGTATCGTCTATAGCTTTAAATTCGTCTTATTTTCCTTTATTCTTCGATCTATCGTTTCCCTTTTCTTCATCATTGCGGCGGAGGAGAGCTTTAGTTTTTTTTTTATACAGATCCGATTTTGGTATTATTCACTTTCTCACAGTTATACACCCAATGCGCTCAACATGTGGTGTCATTACGTTATTTAGCTCCAAGGTTACTCGTTTTTCACGAGTTTCAACGCTGGCATATTTTTGAACATAAACAATCTGCCCTTCGGTCGACAAGAACTATGTAGTATTTCATTCAATAAGGTTTATTTTAATCATAATTACACGCCTTCAACATAATGTAACATAATTTTTATTATTATATAAATGTATTTATCGATGTCTAAACATAATGGCATCAGTGAAACTAAACAATGAAGAAAAAACAGATAACATCAAAATAGAACACGGTGTCAGGCAGGGGTGCGTTTTGTCGCCAACATTGTTTAATGTATACGCGGACATTATATTTAGAAAAACCTTAACAAATAGACCTGAAGGTGTCAAAATAGGAGGTGAAATTATAAATAATATAAGATATGCAGACGACACGGTAATATTAGCAGAAAATGAGAAGAATCTAGAAATATTATTGAAAACAATAGAGAACACATGTGATAAATACGGTATTGTAATTAATACCAAGAAAACTAAAATGATGGGAATAGCAGATCAAAGTAAATCAAAGATAATACTCAGAAATGGTGAATTAGAAGTGGTAAATAAATACAAATACTTAAGCGCGTGGCTTAATAACGCTGGAGACTCAAAGGAGAAAATTAAATGTAGAATAGGACTAGCCAGAGTAGCATTTATGAAAATGAGGAAAATGTTCACATCGCATGAAATATCTCTTGCATTAAGAATCAGAGCTTTAAAATGCTATGTATGGTCAGTGTTGTTATACGGTTGTGAATCATGGACGATAAATGCTAAAATAATAAACGCTATAAAAGCCTTCGAAATGTGGTGCTACCGCCGTATACTGCGCATACCGTGGACCGCAAAAAAGAAAAATAAAGAAATATTAAATACATTGAAAAAGGACAGAGAATTACTGAATATAATCAAACGAAGAAAAACAGCATACTTAGGACACATATTAAGAGGTTCGAAATATAAACTGTCACAGACCATAATAATAGGTAAAGTAGAAAGAAAAAGAAAAGTTGGAATAAGAGCGATTTCCTGGCTTGATAATATCGTGAAATGGACGTCTATGAAGGTAGAAGAATTATTCCATTCCGCAAGGGACCGAGCATTACATCAAGAAATCGTCGCCATGGTTGCTACCAACGACTGAGAACAGTCAAATGGATATAAGAAGAAGAAAACATTGGAGCCTGCAGTGATTGTCGCGCGAGACTGTATGTATAATCGAAGCAAAATACACTTTACAACGATAATAGGGAAAATGAAAAATTCGCCGACATGCGAGTGGCTTTATATTCTTTTTTCAAAAATCAGTGAAATCATAAAATACTTCGTTTTTCGTACATATTCATACGCTAGTTTTATTGAGCTCAACGAAGATTACAATAACGCAATAGTTAAAGACGTAATTTTAACAGCAACTGTGTGCACGAAACAGAACCGCTAATTTAATTATACTCGGCCAAATGAAAAGAGAAGTGTCACACTATCGAAAGTCATCTCGTAACTTAAGTCGCTGTGCGTTATTAACACTTAACATCTGATAAACAGTATATATACCAGAGAGGTCATCTGGCTAAGAGTAAATATGAATCCCACGAAAAAGGAACTGCCCCTCCTCTATATTCTTTTTAGATCCATCAGGCGGCAGCGTATAACATTACGAAAAACTTAGTTTTACAATTATGCCCCGTCGAAGGTACACGGCACTCACTTTGACACCTACTAATGGAATATTAAATCGACACTATTAGCGAATATAAAAACTGCAACCGAAATCGGACTTTTACCTCGCAATATTTGGAAACAATCGAAAAACACAATTCTTAGTGTAAAATTTATTTTAGTTATCGGAAATCCCGCACGAACATTAAAAAAAGATCAAAAAACAACAGATTTACGCAATTTCTCTCATCACCATTCTCGAAATAAATTTTTATACTGACTATCGTGGAATTCTCGCTTACGCATCAGTTTTCGTAAGTACCGCGCATTGTTTTCATTTTTTGGACTCGTTTCATCTGTTCTAAAAATCCGAAAAAAATGCAGAAAAACATTTCATTATAATATACGTAACGTATATCTATTTCGTTGTTATTAGTTGAATTTCAAGAGGTTTTTCAGCCAAAAGTGCATGTTTTTATTGTTTTTGAACCTCTTCTACCACCTTTAAAAATCCGAAAAAACTTCAGTAAATAGTTTACACTACAATACGTGTTATATAGTTTTATCGTCGTTACTGAATTTTTAGAATATTTTTTATGAAAATTTGAATTCCGCGTGTTTGAAAATCTGAAAAAATCACCATTATAGAACTTTACATTATCTTTAACCCCCAATAAGAATTTTTAAAATCGATTGAAAAATGGTTGAGATATCGTAAAAAACCCAAAAAATCACGAAATGGTTACTACAGGAGCCCCCCTGGGGGACTAGGGGTCTGAAACTTTCAGCATTAACTACTTTTTTCATGCCCTAGATGTATATTTTTTTATAAACTTTGGTTCAAGGCACTTTTACCCCCCCTAGCCGGCTAGACCTCCTCCGTTGAGTAAATACAACACAATCTTTCGAAATTTGTTATTAAAAAACGAGACACGTGAAAAGAAATTAAATCTGCGCAGGATTAACTTCCTAACACAACATTATATACCTTCCATTTTGAAATTCGCAACGAGACCCTCAGTGTATTAAATGCAACAATTTACGGCGCTGTTGGAAAAATAACTTGGACAATTTGACTTTTATAATAAAGTAGTAGAATATTTTGCCAGAAACATACGAAAATTGTGTTTTAATTAAGATTATTTTCTTGTTTAATAAAATATTAAGCCTTTACAAATTATAAATTTTATTTTTCCTACAACTCATATCCTCTTTCTATCATCCTGTCTCCCCCCCCCCCGTCTCATCGGCTGGCGACGCCCTTGAAATGAAATAAATTGCGAGATATTCTACATTATTATAATGGACGATGTTCAGAATTACCATCTCGCCATTTAACAATAATTGAAAAAATTAATTTATTAGATACAGTCGTGTTCCAATGTATGTTTATCTGAAACGATTTTACTTTTATTTACCAAATTTTTATTTCAGATATTTTGAGAGGATTTTACTGACCCGACACACCGTCCTAAAATTAACATCCTTAAAAAAATCTGTAATCTTCAAATTTAAGTGCATACCATATAGAAAGCGCGCAATCCACAATTTACGTACTTTATCCTAAACTAACCACACCATAAAGTTAAATTTGTTTGCGGTATTTTCTTCTTTTCCTTTTTCTTTACATGAAATACTTATTTAGAATATTATACTTTTTAACTGCTCGAGTATCTCACAGATATTTAGTGCGTCTCCTGCCTGTTCATTTATTCACAATTCAGAAAATAGTTTATAAAACTATCACAATCTTGTAAAGTACACCTTTTACTGTGTTAATTGAATATATCTCTTCCGCAATTATTTCGGTTAATACGAATACTATTATTGAAACGTTAAAAGTTTTAAAAAATCACCTGAAACTGCCAAGAAAACGCCAACGAGGAATCTCTGAACGCGTCGATTATCTACAAAGTTAAACAAGTAAAATATCGATATTTCGCATACAAATGAAATCGTAACCGCCTTTCCGTTTAGTAATATTTCATTATTTTTGCTATTTAATAATGTTTCGATTTATTCTTCCGTTTACCAATATTTTGCAATTTATTTCTCTGTTCAATAAAATTTCACAAATTATTTTTATTTTTGTATTTATCTAAAATCACAATTATTAATACGCACATAAAATAATACACATTTATAAAACACTAAAACAATAAATTATGTAACGTTTAACACAGAAATTGTCGCTTACTAACCGTAAGTATACGTTGAAATTAATATTTTCGTTATTCAATTTTTTCGTTTAGTTAATAAAAGGAAAAGAAAGAGAAAGAGAAATAAAGGTTTTCACATAACATTATTATTACACTAAAATTATTTAAAAATAAAGTTGGGATCTTACTATAAGGCACACTCTTTCATACTGTTTCCAACTTTTTCGAGAGTCTCACAGAAATACTAATTACGTACGTAACGATAATATTTATAATTGAGCAATGCACACATCACCGGAAACAAAAGTCAACGAATATCAAAAAATACTTGATTTTTCAATTTTTCAATTTAATATATATGTACATATATTTTTAATTTTAATGAAATTCCGGTAACTATTATTAAAAATAATTCACTACATTAACTATAAATATAATTTAAAAAAAGATACATACATATATATATATATATATATATATATATATATATATATTATAATAATATATTATATAGTAATGCACGGAAAAATAAAAGTAATTCGTTACAGTAGAATAAAATTCCGGTAGCAAGAATTATGTAAAACAATTTTCAGGATTACGTTTTTATATATTCTTTTTTTTTTATTATTTCGTTATATATCGTTCGTACAAAAACGGTACAATTTAAATACTAGGATATGTTAGTAGTAAGATGAAAAAATTAATAATAATGTGATGTAATTTAAACTCCAAATTTAACGTAATCTTAAAAGATTATATTATGCTCCTCGTTAACATTTTTAAATATTTACAAAAACTAAATAATTATTTTATATAGAATTAATTACAATCAAAACAAAAATTTAAAATAAGAACAAACCGTTTTATGGTTCCTAATCTGTTACAAGCGAGGCTGCGTTCCCATTGTGCATAATAACTTGTACTGGCTACAAGTTCTTCATTTAAACATAATTAAAGAAAAATAGAGAGAGAAAAAAACATACAATAAACAAAAAAATAACAATTACACCCAAAAGCAACAAACGAAAAAAATATAATAAAAAACCTATAATTATTATCACATATACACACATACTTTTTGCCGGAATTACTTCATACGAAAATATATTCATTTATATAAAAATATATAAATAACAACAATGGTAACTTTAAAAGTGCTTGCAACATTTTTAATGGTATCCGATAAGAGCTGAACGAGAATATGTCGTCTACTGTTTGTACTCAATTTCTCGTTAAGCTATCGAAACATTTTTAATTAATATTTATGTATGATACAAAAATTGAACTTTATAATAATCGATATGTTCTGGTTGCGGACTGGAAAACGAAAACGAAATGAAAAAAGAACTCACATTATATTAATTTAATTAGTCCATGTTGTATTGAGAAAAATTATTCTTTTGTTAAATTTTTAAAAGTACAAAAATATACAGAAATAAAATAAAAACATAACTGGACTGCGTCGTAAAATTATACATACACAAATAGGACCAAAGATAAAAAGTATTTCATCAAAATTGTTTCTCCGAGTGCGATTAGAAATAAAATTGTCACTTATTCATTTACCTAATTTTTTTGCCATTTTTAAGTATGTAGTTACTACCACCGAGCACAATACGATATATTAACGAAATTAAACATTTTTTAAACAATATAATACGCTACTACAAGTTGACTAATTAAAAATTCATTTTTCGAGAAGATTTTATTTTATAGAATTTCAAACACTTGCTGTTCTGCTTATATTCTTCGAGTTTACACATACTTTCAGATCTACCACCAGAAAATATTTTTAATTAGTACCGGTGATTTCTATTTCTATTTCTAGAAATCACCGCTATCGTCAATAATAAATATACATACATACATATATGCTTATATACGAAGAGCCAGCAATAATTTCGCAACTTAAAGTATTTAATAACTCATATCGTTTCACATTTAATACGAGTAATTAATTATATATCGTCAGTTTACACTGGATACGAAAAATGCTCGCAATATTTCGCAGAAGTGTTTTTTCAATTTAGTCAGTGAAAAACTCAACAAAAATCTAATATCGAACAGTAGTGATCTGCAAACGATTCGGAGCGCAAAACAACGTCAATGACTAAATAAAAATAGCTACCGAAAAATTTAGAGGAAAAATATCGTCTTCTTCAAAGTATTTTTCCAGAACAGGAAGTTTTATTAATTGATTATGTGTCAAAGGGCAAAACCGTCACAAAGAATAATCGATAGTACGCAAATTTATTGTCCCGCGTCAA
The DNA here is from genome assembly GCA_039619475.1 of Icerya purchasi. Taxonomy (NCBI): domain Eukaryota; kingdom Metazoa; phylum Arthropoda; class Insecta; order Hemiptera; family Monophlebidae; genus Icerya; species Icerya purchasi. Next base: position 217,186,621 of record CM077115.1, read on the forward strand.
AGAATCCGACGTGATAAAAAATGTACTTTATTTAATGGTGATTAAATAAAAAAATTAAATTTTTTAACCCTGCATGTCAAACTTTAAGCCACGAACTTATCAACCGCTCCCCTTAGTTAATACTAATAATAACAATAACAATAACAATAACAATAACAATAATATTAATAATATTACAACAAATAATTGGCAATAACAAAAAACCAAATTGCACGTAAATTCATTCGCCTAAACGATAACTTGTAATATAACTGCGAACTGTACAATTTCGAAATAAAAATAGTTTTAAGTTTAAATTTGGTGTTATGTTCACATATTGGAAGGTAGAAATTATATTTTATACGTATAAACATGAACATTAAATTAAGAATAAAGTACAAACAACAATGGTAGGACAGCGTATTTTATAATAAAACTATAATTATCACATTAGTTACACACGTTATTCTACAAATTGTAAAAAAGTAAACAATAATAACAACCTCAATGTTATGCATAGATAATATCATAAAGATATTTCTTCGATAAATAACAACAGTATTCTATAGACAAAGTTACACAAATAGTATAAAAATTACAAACAACAAAAAACTTTACACCGCTTAAAATTACTCAACTATATTAGCATACGTTTCTATCGGTAGTATATTAAGCAAGAATAGTTAATAAACGCAGAACACATATAAATAATTTGTACAATTATCATAAGATAATACAGCGGTCAATATACAAACATGTTACCATTTCTACTAATCACCATAATTCAAAATATACGCTACAATTAATTATCACTAGGATTACATTTCATAAATCCAAATCTCTCCTTTCCAGACATAAAAAACTTTCATTAATTTCTATAACTTTAAACTCAGTTCGTGATAATTATCCATTTAAACTTTACTTATAACACACTGTGATCAAATTTTTCTGTACGCATTATTAATTTGAATAGGTTAACACAGAAATATTTAAATTCAATAGTATCACTTTTTTTCTTTGATAACTAAAAGTTAATTTATGTAATTACGTTACAGTGGCAAGATAAACAAGAATGTAGCAACGCGCGACACTGTTATAACTACTGTTTACTAAGTAACCTTGTGGGGGGGGCGGTTCCCCTTGCTTAGCTATAGTTTTATAAAATTTACTCTTTTTTTTTTTTTTTAATTTCTGAGTATCTAATTAAACAGGATATTCAATTATTACAAAACTTTAATAAAATGCTTTTTATTCAATGCTAACCATACCTTAAAATTGAAAAATAATCAAAATTAAGCTTTTAAATAATCTTAAAAATTTTTTATTGCGAACCTTTGTCCACTTACATTTGAACTTGTAAAAGAGCTGCAAAATTCTTTATCCCGAATATATGAATTATTTTTAGAAAAATTTAGTTTTTATTGTTTGAAATAAATACCCCCATTACCTTTCTTTTTTTTTACACTGGCGCTTTCCAAAAATCGCTTGATAAAAATAAAATTTACCGCATTAAAATCGGAATTTAGAATATAAAAGTAGTCAACAACCTGATTTAATTAACAACCAATTCAAAATTTCATATTTTGAATACGATAAACGAAATGAACGATAAAAATAATTATCGGAAAATACGCGCAATGCAAGTAAATATTTTTAACACGAGTAAAAAAATAAAAAATAAATTAACCACTTCAGAAATCAGTTCAAAAGCTGTCAACTATGTAAAACTACAATTCGCGCTTTCGGAAGTGCTAATAATTAACACGCTCTAGTTTTAAAAATAATAAATAATATGCGAACAACCAATAATGATTTAAAAGAATTCCCTAACTTAAAATATTATTTTTTTCGTGAAATTTTTAAATATTTCAATAATCGTCATCGGTTATCTGAAAAATTACACACACCTACAACCACGAAGTAAAAACGGTGTACTTCGGTATGCTTCTTTTTGATTTTATTGTGCATTCCATATTACTACGGCATTCTTAAAATCTGTAACATATGAAAAAAACATACAATGAATATTCTATTAAAATTTTAAAAAAATAAATAAAGTTAAAGTTTTACTAAAATGAACAAAAGATGACGCTAAAAATGAGTCTCAAATTTAGTGTAACTAAAAAAATATTTTAAAAATCTTACGGCATGTTCTTCGGTAATCGCTGACAGTTCCTTCAACCACTCGTTAAATATTATAGCGCAGATCGCCATATTCTTCAATTCTGCATTGTGACTACCTCTAATGTATCTGTCAAAAATCAATCACCATTTACGATTATACATACATACATACATATATATATATATATATATATATATATATATATATATAAGGCTATCCAGGAGTGGATAGATAAAGGCATATCGTAATCGTTATTCTTAGCCCGACCACCACCACTTTATCTATCATAAAAATTTGTCCCAAAATGTAGCATTAAATAAAGATGTATTTTTTTTTATCGCGCAGTTGGAAAAAATGACGTAATTTTTTTTGTTCTACATGAAGTATAGATGTGATCAAGCTGGGTGTCTGGGATGTCACCAGGCGGGGTTAAGAGGCCTCGAAGGGCCGAGTTTATATATAAATACATATATCTATATATATATATATAAAATTCAGCCGTCAGGCCACGCACAAAGCAAGCTTTCTTGAACCTCAATCTTTTTTATTTTAAAATTCAAATCATTTTCAATTGACTATGTCATTCTTACCCGTCTTTTATTTTTAAAAATCTTAGCAACTGTACAATATAGCATTCAACCTTTGTTATCTTATATAAAATAACGGGACGTAATCATGAGAAAAAAAATATAATGCATCCCGGGGTGGAAATGGCGTAACCATTAATGTGTATATATGACATGGTCTATTAAAAGGGACCTATCGTCCGAAAAGGAATTTTCAAGAAAACAGCTGTTAAAAAAAACAACCCCATTCGCCACGCTCGCGCCTTGTCATGACTTTCGGCAGTAGTGCACGGCCACTCTTATCTTCATTATACAATTTTGTTCTTATAGATACAAATAATATTGTTCTTGGATACCTAATGTAGTACGTAGCCAAAAGACTACAAAAAACAATAACATTAAATTTCCTCCTTACAGGCCATACCAAATTCTCACCCGACAAGTACTTTAGCGTATTTAAGTCAAAGTGTGCCGTAAATAACATCAACACTCACGAAGATGTAATGAAATGAGTTACTGTCTCATCTCTTTCAGGTCGTAATAAACCTATTTCTGCTGAAAATGTAATTTAGTACGACTGGGCTAGCTATATGAAACAATTTGTAAACCATTAGTTGGAATAACGAGCTTTCATCATTTCATAATTTCCTCGGATTATGAAAAGCAAAACAGTTCGCAAGCAGGGACGAAACGACTAAATTTCAGCTCTTATTACAACCTGTAGACCTCCTCATGGCAAAAATTGGAAGGCAGTGGTATTTGTTTAATAACATTTGAGGATTTAGTTTCTGACATCACAAAAGTCGACGATGTAGCTCCATTATTGCCTAAAAAAAAATGGTTTCAAAGCAAAAAAGGACCAGAATTTTGATGAAGTAGGATCGTAAAACAAAACAAACGCTGCATTATCTGAAAAAAAAATGAAAAAAACAACAAAAAAAACGCAAAATCACACTCAAGAAAGACCAAAACGGAGACTCCATTAACTAAGGAGAAGTTAGTAGCAAAAAAAAAGAAAGTGTGAGAATGGTAAACCAGATTTAAAGTTACAATCCAAACAAAAAGTGCCGTAAAAAGAATTTATTGTAAAAAATAACATTTTATGCTGTTTCATTGTTTAACTTTTTTTTGTTTTTTAAAGTTTTCATGTTCTTTTTTAAAATTAATTTGAAAAACAAATATTAAACTTAAAAACCTAGGAGTTGTTCCATTGAAAAAAGCGTACTTTTTTCTATAATCATCGCCAAAAAAGTAAAAATCGAATCGATCCTTTTAATGGACCGAATCACAAATACATGATCTAAATTTCAATCAATAAGGAAACTTCGAACAATTTAAAATTTCACAAAAAAATAAAGAAAAAACATTATGTGTATTCGTTTTAATTGAGTAAAGTAAAAAATAGAATAAACAAACTAGCATAATGCACCCTGCTCTCCTGGCCAAAACTGGCTTCCTCCTTTATTTATTCAAAAACTTCATCTGGGTGAAAGATCTTTTTTCTTGGGGGGGGGGGGCTCGTCAACTAGGGACCTCACCCAAAAACAATCGGAAGAAGAGTCAACTAATTAAAACTTCATTCGATCGGAAATTACAAAAATAAAGGAACCAATAGCAGGAACTACAGACTGAGATGGAATGGACAGGATATAGGAAGCACAGTAGGGAGAGTAAATAAAGGGAAGAGCGTTCCGCAGAAAGAACAGAACACTCAAAGAAAATGTGATTAGTATCACAAACAACTTCTTCATTAGGATGTAGGGCACAATAAGGAGAGGAAACCAAAGAGAGACGAAAACGCGAAGCGGGCAATAGTGTGCGATCGAAACGTAAAGATTTATGATTAAACATCTTCATATTCCTCACTCGAAACTGGTGAATTCCTATCAATATATTTTGGACAATTGGCGTTTCTCTCCATGAAAAATTCCAATTCTTTCACACATCTTCTCCCGACTTATCCTATTTTCTTACTCTATCTTCTCCTCTAACAAATCCCCGTACTTCACTTACAACTTCTTAGAACTGTCGTTTTCTCCTAAGCTACATTCTCTCCCCTCTAACATTAAATCACTTCCGCTTCCTGTAATACATAACGAATTTAACCAAACTCTACACTCACTCTTTCCAGCTCACAGCACGGTTTTTACGGGTGGCTCAGAATCTGCTTCAGGTGTCAGAGCTACTTTTATTCTTCCTAATATCAACTATTCTAAGTATTTTCAACTTCCATTCTTTTCTTATATCTTTTTAGCCGAATCCATATGGCTATTTTACGTGCTATCCTTTTTATATCCTCAACATCCAATTTATCGAAATTCGTCATATGCTCTGATTCGGAAAGCGTTTTATTAGCCATCTCATCTCCCTTCCCTAAACCCTCGTCAGATCCTATCATTCTTTATATTCGTTCCTTAATTTATAATTTCCCGTTCTATCCTAATTGACCTGCTCAGGATTCCGGGCCACTGCGGCATCGTTGGTAACGATCTTGCCAATTCTTTGGCATGTCTAGCTGCAGTAAATGACTGTTGCATAGACAGATTCCCCTCCCAATGTCTTTGTGCTCTCTCTTATCGTTTTCACCATGACTTTTGGACTGATCTTTATCCGTCTCTTTTCTCCAATCCTAACTCCTTTTACCTTGCTATACAACCCTAGCCACCCATTTCTTCCTGATTTAATAATTTTCCCTGCATCAGCCGTTCTGTTATTTCTTCCATAATTCGCTTCCGCTTTAATCACAGTCTGCTTCCTGCTTCCCTCTTTCGTTTTAATACTGTTCAGTCTCCCTTGTGTCCTTTCAATTCTCCTATCTTAAATTTGACCTGTGATGTAAATCACCTTCTATTCGAATGCTCATCTATCTACTCAGAACGCGCAGACCTTTATTCTAATTTGCTTGGCCTTGGCCTCCCGACCCCTTACTGTGCCTACTACATTCTTGCTCTTCCTTCTCCTTCTATTGTTCCTGTATTGGCTACCTTCATTTCTTCTGTTTCTAATCGCTTCCTGATATAACTTACAAATCCCTACGTTTCATCATTCGTTAGCCCTTTGTGTTGGGTGAATGTCCTGTGTTGACGCGCCAAAAAAAATAAATAAAAAAAATTGCATAATGCACTGTAACCGGTCATATCTATAACTTCTTTTTTATAATATATATATATATATATATATATATATATATATATATATATATATATATATATATATTTCTGACACAATTCTGACTCCATCGAAACTACATCATACGCGTTGCCGTTTTTTTTTTTGTTTTTTTCTCTATTTTCTATGCTCAAAAACATAAAAATATAACAATTTTGTATTATAGATAATTACGACAATTTCACTGCAAAAAAGTTAACAATAATAGTAATAATAATTATTATATATTTTTTTTTTTTCGTTTTTAATAAATAAAACTCTAGTGCTCGATTTTTTTTTAAGTAAATAAATGCTGCTCATTATTTTTTTTGACATCCACCGATATTGTTCAAACTTAAAAATATCATATTTACGACACATGCACGTAGGCGTATGGAGTAAATGAATGAGACTAGAGAATTATTTAGACTTTTCTTTTTTTTTTGTGATAGGGGGATTTCCCATACTCAAAAACGTAATTATAAATTTTCCAAATTCCATTTTTTGAATCGTTACAATTAAAAAGACCGAGACATATCTCAGTATGATGAAAATGGCAAGACAAAGATAAGTTCAGGTAATATCTAGAATATTATGTTTGGTCAGTAAATTTTCTGTCAAAAGGAATAAAAAAGTGTTAATTTTTTAATTTTTTTTATAAATACATGTAAGATCCGCTATACAAATTTGAGATTATTGTAATATTAAACAGTAATCTTACGGAACACTTTTTGGTATAATAAATACGACTTTTCACGAAACTCAATCCACTTATCAAAGGAAAAAATGAAAATGAAATATATTTAATATTTAAAAAAAAAAAAAAAAAAAAAAAAAAATCTTCATAAACTTATGTGATACAGATATCTCCCCTCGTCATACGCAACAAGTTCCATTTCACTTGAGCCATTTAAAAAAATATGATCAGACAAAAATACCGATATCGACACTTACACGCAATAAAGAAAAAAAAATTGAATAGTCACCTGTATCCTTTTCCAACTGGTTCCACGTGTTCACTCAAACTATTATTATTACTACTATTATTATTGCGTTTAAACATTGCTCCAAATGCAACTGAAAAACTTCTCCGTTTATTGTCCCCTGTAACAGGTAAACAAAATTTATATTATTATATAGTAATAGAAAAAAACAGTATATATTAATTCTACTATTATTCGGTGGCTCACCTCTGCTAAAATTTTCCGGCGATACTTGCGTTGGAAGACTAGATGACAAAGTTTCAAGGGCAACGGATGATTTTTTCGGTACGACCGCATTTAAATTATCCAATCTCTCTATCAAAAATACGCTAGCATCCTTCACCGCATTACCCGCCTCTTTTTCTCCGTCCAAACGAGATTCTATTCTTTGTTTTAATAAACCTAAAACCTGATTAGAAAGGTTAACTAGTCTATTATTATAATCCGTTTTCGTTTAACGCGCTTCAAAAGGTAGATTACACGTTAGACAAAGGCATCGTTAGATCTACGCTCAGCGTGACTGATATTTTTGAATAACTTTAGCATATACAAACCTGAATTAATGATTTAATGGATGGCTGAAAGACTAGAGTATGATCAAGTAAGAATGAATGAATTAAAGGCTGCGGATAAATGGCAAGGCGAGATACAAGTCCGGTTAGTCTCAGTAAAACGTAAAAGTCACAGTTCAACAAATCTTCCACCTTTTCAATCAAACTATTCAAAAACGGCCCTGAAATTAAAAATAATATTTATACAATGATGTCGAGAATTATACTCTGCTCTAAATATCCTGTAAAGTGTGTATTAAGTAATTAACTGAATCATTCCTATATGTACTCGATAAATTAGATTACCTTTTATTCATTAATGATTAAAATCCAAAAAGATACTATTACATTGCTCCGATTTGATCAATCGTTTTCGTTAATATAATCGATCAACGAAGTAAACCGTTTTTACGAAAAAAAGCCAATGAAAATTTCCTTTCAGAAAAAAAATATAATACGGTTGTGACTGAAATATAATCATGCGAAGCAATCTCAAACATAATTTAATAAATAAATTACTCAGTTCCTTTTTAGCTGAACTCTTAATACAGAAGTGTAAAATAATGCGATATTTTTCGTCTAATTTTATCGTCGAAAATGCGAATTGTGTTGAACGCCTCACGGCTCCATTTATTCCTCAAGAATTTGTTCGGAAATTTAGACTGGAAAATGACGGAATCACGACTGCTACCTTCTCTTCTACACGTGTGGCACTCCGTTAACCCCTTTAATATTCTGTTAATGGTAGGATTTTCTTCTTTTACCACGATTTAATCAAATTCGAAGCTCTTCCTCCTTTCAATTTTACAATGTTCTGTTCTCTCTTCTAAATATTTGTTCCGCTAGTGAAGGAAGTGGCGAAGAAAAGCAGCTCTATAAATCTGTATCACTTTAAAAATTGTTTCTCTTTTTATAATCACTTAGTAACTTTTCTAATTACCTTACACTTCTTACCGTACAAAACTTGTCTTTCAAAAACTGAACCTTGCATTTAAACGGCCAGCTAAAATAAATTTCCTCCCATATTTCGTTGTACAAATGACTTTTTGTGCTGATTCAGTCGCTTTTCTTTTTCTCTATTTTATGAATTGTATGTTCGTCTCTACATTCTTAAAGTATAGCGTACAGACTTAGTGGAATTGTAATATCCACTTTTAATAAAATAACTAAAAAAATAACTAATAACAACAATAAACATTTTAAATAAACTCATTTACGCACCTATACATGGAGTATTAGTATTAGTAGTGAAAGTGTTCAATGTAGGAGATTTTTTCGGAGAAACGCTTGAAACATAATGCTGATATTTAGGTTTCGAAATAAAATCAGTCGTCTTATACTCTAAAGCGGCTTCGCTACCACACGGCGATGGAGGATTTGTTCGTCTATCATCAAATATTACATCTTCCGCGTTAATAAACCTATGCCATTGGAGAATATGATTTTTCATTAACATTTTCTTTTTACGTATAACTTAATGATTATATACAATTCTCTAATTAAGTTTAATTGTATACACAATAAGCGGATAAATACCGTAAAAAAATTTAATAGTGTATAAAAAAATTCTCATCGGTCTCATTATCCCCAGTTTACAAGATTTATTCAAAATTTGATTATTCGTATCACTTTCATTAGCAATTATTCAAAAACTTTTGTATACAATAGAATTAACTTACTTATCAACATCTCTGTAAGCTTTAAAACTTTCATAACCGCTTGATCCATCATCAGCAGATGGGAGACTAGTATGTTCAACGTCGACATCCAACTGCTGTTTTAGATCATCTGAATTCAAAGAAAAAAAAATTTATAATAAATCATAATTTACACACACACAGACGTGTGTATATGTAAATATATATAAAAAAAACTCGATACTTCGGAGCTCATCACGGATAATACTTACAGAATAGCTACAATTAACCCCGTTATTGCTATAGTAAATGAATTACCAAAATATTTTCTTTAACTAATAATAGTCAATAATTTATTAATATAAAAACAGAAAATATTACATATTTCTTAACGGCATTATAATTATTGTACCGTGTCGACGATGCTGTTATCTATAATCGAGATAAAATACGTTATTGAAATTACAATCATATCTTCCCTGTTCAAACATCAACCAATTTTTTGGTTTTGTCCGACAACACTACTGACCACAATTGTCCAATATATATATATCATTCTTACTTTAGGGGTAATAAAAAATTCTATTACGTTTTTGCGTTATGGAAGTTGTAATAAAAATTCTTCCGCAAACTATAAATTAAATTTATCGATTTACCAAGGAAAATAAATGTTATTATTTTGCGAAAGATAACATAGTCAACTGAAATCGACTTTTCTTATAAAAATTAAAAAAGACCTTAGTGTGACCAAGTTTAACTAATATATATAAAACTCGATCTTTCAGACCTCGCCACAGGGACACCTCCCGAACCCCAGTACTTATAGAAGAGTACATTTCAATTCAATACGTTATTATTTTTAAAAAAAAAGGTAACAATTTACGGTAGCAATTTGTAGGACAACTTTGGTTACATATTTCTTAACGGTTTTCCATAACGTTTTTATCATATTATCTCTGGCACAAGATTGAGTTATTATCAACATATATTGTAATTAAACGAGTAGTACTTTTCTCACTATACTATTAAAATCATTGTTTTTTTAAAATTTTCTGATATTAGTATTATTCTGTAACGTAAGTAAATAGGACTACATTTCACGTCAATTTTGAATTAAAAGTAGATCGAATTTTACCATAATTAATGAAATGACAATTTTTTTGAATGGGACTGGCTGGCTATGGTCAACTAGCCAGCTGCCAAAGATGAATACCTTGAGAACCTTTTTAGGGACTACCTGCTGTTTTATTCTACCCCGCCGTGTAAACGTGATTCTTATGTGTTCGTGAGGCATAATAATTCTTAAACTTTCTTCTACATCAATTTACATTAACTATGCTCTTCGAGCAATTTTGCATTAAACAAAAAAAAAAACTTTAAGCGATTTAGTAGTTTACAGTATTGTTTTTTTCAGTCTCCCAAACTTCAGTTTGAAAGTTGGAAACTAATTACTGAAAAAATTTTTCCGCGTTTTTGCGATTTTTACCGTCCCTAGTAATCAAGTGATTCCAAAGTTACACAATTTTTGAAAGAGCATTTTATCCGTGATTTATGTATTTCAAATTTATATGTAAGCGGTTCCAGTTATTAAATTTTATTTTATTTTTTTTGTTTTCAAAATCGTTGTATTAATATACTGTATATTATTTGCGATTTTATGTTCTAGAAATTACAGTGCAAGAAATGTCAGTTTATCTTTAGTTGATGCATCCATTATAATGCTGCAAACTATTAAATCGGTAATAGAAGTTTTTTGTTTTTTTATTTAACGCAAAATTTCCAAAAAGTTAACGTAAACCAATGTAGAAGGATGTTTATGAATCAGTATATCCCACTACTAACACATAAGAATCACGTTTACACGGCAGAGAGATAGAATGAAACAAGAAGTAGTCTTGATCAAATCGAGTTTCGCCGCCATACTATTACGGTTTTTCAATAGTTACCTCGCCACCGTTAAAAAATTTAAAACTACGGCTGATTACTATATCGATCTGTTCATTTATATAAAAACTTTGAAATGTACGAAAAATTGTTTGCATCTCCTTGGTTAATATTATTTTGAAATATTAATATTTTTTGTTTTCTTGCGGATAAAGCAAGGTAATGAAGATTAATCAAAGTAAAAAAACACAACAAACGTAAAAAATGATATTGATTTAGAACAAGTAATAGAAATATACTACTTAGGAAATGTGATAACAGGTGATAAAAAAAAAGTATAATATAAAAAGAAAAATGGGACAGGCTAAACGTGTAGGTATTTAATAACAAAAAATTAATAAGAATTTTAGGACAAAAGTCCGGAAAAAAATAGCACACATTTACATTGCCCGCAATTACGACTGTGAATCAATGAACTTCAATAATACAAGAGATAAATAAACTGAAGGTAATAATAAAAATGTGAATCTGGTGCAGAATGACACGAACGTCTTAGAAAAAAAAGAGAGCAGATAATGAAATCCAAGAAGAAATAAAAGGAAAAAGAAGCTCAATAAACATTAAAAAGTGAAAAATAAAACCACTAGGAAACTAATGCGACACGATAATTTCATAAAAAATATATTACAAAGGGTAAAATTGTGCGCAAAAGCTAAACGGAAAATTGAAAATATAAATAATGGATATGCGCGTATGACGTACAAATTGAAATATTATTTATTTATATTTCAAATAATAAATGAAATACATTAAATCCGTAAGTCTTAAATTCGTAAACGTTAAAAAAAAAATCCAAAATAACAGGACGAAATATATAAAAAGAACTATTCACAGTACATTTTTTTTTTTTTTTTTATAAAATAATTTAAGCGAAGAAACAAAAGGCACACACACACACAAACATACACAAAGGCGTCGCCAGCCGATGAGCCAGGAAAGTTCAAGATGAGTTGCCAGTCACCAGGGGGAGGGGCAAGATAATAGAAAGAGGATATGAGTTATAGGAAAAATAAAATTTATAAGTTGTAAAGGCTTAATATTTTATTAAACAAGAATAAAATCTTAATTAAAACATAAGTTTTCCAAATTGTCCATGATTACGCGCCTATGAATACTCATCAATGCCAGCGAACGTACAAGTTATTTCTCAATTCATTTTATACTTGTAAAGTTATTCTATATTTTAACGGCTATGCGCAGTGGTGATAAAAACTTTTACACTTTTACAAAGTAATATACTTCGTATATAATTTATTCATCTAGGCACTTACTTGTTAAGGGCGGATTTTCACCATCGTATGGAAAATTCCACGTAGAAGTTCCTTTGATACATGACTGAATTCTTCCGCGTGCGTTCCTCACGTAACTGTAGTAATTGTTGTACACTTCGTTTTCCGAATACTTTAAATTATACCTACGCGAAAAGCATACAATGACAAAAACACCAATAATAGTCGAAGAGTCAGTTTAAAATAAAATTTTATATCAGAAAACAGGACGCAGTATTTCTTCCCCTCGCATTTCACATATCTAACCAGTTTAAACTAACTATTGTTCTTTTCTTTTTCAACTATAGAAACAAATCGATTTATTTCCTTAAAGCAAACTCTTGCTTACCAGTAAAAAAACATGTGTGTGAGTGTATCTGTGTAAGCAATAAATGAAAAAGTTTACAACTTCAAAAACACGTAAGAATATATTCAGGTGGTGTAACGGTAAGTATACACTTTTCTTTTTCTTAAGAAATTACGCTGTCAGTTGTGTGTCTTGCCAAAAAATTTAAATAGAAACTACTGTAAGCCAGATAGAAATCTAGTTTTCGAAAACTAAATTTAGCTGCGCAGTATTTCCAGAAAACAGTGTATGATAGAAAACGAACCAAATATAAGAATTTTAAAACTAAGGAGGGCAGAAAAGAAAAAGAAAAAAGGTTCATACAAATATTCAGCATTTTCCATTATTCGTTTTTTATATTTGAATTAATCACAAGATATGTAAAGAGTTGTCGGATCCCAAAATGATTTAACAAATTCCAGCAGTTTTTTTATTTAAATAATAACTAGAGTTAAGTATAGGAAAATATTAAGTAATACGCTGATAAATTAAATAAATTTTTATTAGTTCTTTCACTGCAAAATGCATATAAAATAAACATATAATTTTTTTGACTGTTTTTATATAAATTATATTTCGAAAGATAAGCTGAAAAGCATAAAAAAACCCCCGTTCCTGAATAACCCTAATTCTTATTTAAAAAAATTTATATACAAGTGATAATCAGAAAATACATGGACTATGCTATTGTGTACGTTCCACGATAGGTAGAAAGTTCATTAAAAAAAAGCTGAAAAGAAACCTTTAATAAAATCACAATTTGCGAAGTGCATTTGATTAATTGGTTTCCAAAATATGGTTGATTAAATAAAGGTGTGATGATTAGTAACAAAAAAAAAAAAAAACAAGATAATTTTTTTTTTATTAACGTATTTCTTTTATATTGTCTTCAAAGTAATAACCGTTATCAATAAATTCGTAAAATAAGACTAAAACACCTCTGTCGGAATGTCACAAGATTGCGAATTGTATACCTCTGGATTCCAGTTCGCTTTTTAAAAGACGTTTTGATCTACGAAACATCCAAAAGTCGCATAGGGCGAAACTTGCTTAGTTATGGAGATGAGGTACCATAATCATTTCTCTACTTAGTAAGTCATTTACGGCGAATAGATTCATGCAAGTGCTGCTAAAGCACCTCTTTATAAAAAATATTGTTCATAATGATTTCACGAGAAATAAATTTCTGGTACATCATTCCCTCGTCATCCGAAACATCATCAGCATGCTTTCGTCTCATTCACTGCGAAGACTGGACGATGGTTTTTGCATCATATCTAAAAATCCATATCGCATCGAACGAACCGCATGCGTGAATTTCAACGCGCGTAATGACAACAGTGCACTACTTTTTGATCGCCTCTCTCACATATTTTCTTTGCTAGTGCAACTTGCTTATTTTGATCTGTAGTAATCACTTTCACCGTATCCCAAGAAAAGAATACTTATTAATCTGTACATCGCTATAGATTTTTGTTTCTTCTGAAGCAAATTAAAAAAAAAGAAAAAAAAAAGAAAATTACAAACACTAAAATAACGTCACAAGAAACTTTGCAAATTTCGCTCAATGTACGCGGAGAATATTTATACAATACCATGTGGGAATTATTACTTTTTTTTCATTTTTTTTTTTGAAATTATTTTATATTTTACAGATACAACAAAAATCACAATTAATTTAATAATGGTTGAAACAATTATATGTACAGAGATGTGAAGTAGGGGTATTTCTCTTTTTTATAACAGTTTTTAATGGCTCATTTAATAAGCTTATGTTTTAACTTGGACATTTTTTAACGCGAAATACTTTATAAAAACTAGAAAACACAGCCTCAATATAAACTATGTATGCTGATTTTCAGGAACCACCAACTCTAGCATTATTTTTCTATCCCATTTAAGTAAAATAAAATAATTAAAAACAAATATATATATATATATATATATATATACGAGAGGCGTTCAATAAGTAACGTGACATGTTTTCGAAAATGGCCTTCCAGGCATCCAAAAATTATGAAAAAAATACCAAAAAAACTAAAAGAAATAATTTATTTTTCGATACGATTTCCAAAAACATTAAGGCATTTATCATACCGGGTTGCAAGTTTAACGATACCGTCATGGTAAAACTGGGCGATGCATTTAGCGAAATATTTCGTTATTACCTACATGACCTCGTCTGTTACGAAACGTTTACCGCGCATTTCAAATGAGGAAACCGTGAAAATCCAAAGGTGCCACATCAGGCGAGTAGGGTGGATGTGGAAATTCGTCCCAATTTTGATTTTTAATTCACGTGCGAACGAGAACAGACGTGTGCGGTCGCGCATTATCGTGTAAAAGCACTGCTCCCCAGACTGCAACCATATTTCTTCCGATTAATCACTCGATGAATTGTTGCATGAGCGTCACGGTAAGTGTATTATCGCATCCTTCTGCGTACGAAATTGCAACAGTAGGAGTCCGTTCCGGTTCCAGAAGACGGTTGCAAGAATCTTCCGTCAAAGCATTCAGTTTTGGCTTTTAGCAGACCTGGCTGACCTTTTATTATTCACACTTTACTAGCTTCCTTTGACTCTGAGACACACTTACGCGTCACAACGTTGTTTGCATCATACACTGTACATAGTCTGCGATCAATTTTTGCACCTACAACTTCTTCAGCTGTCAGAAATTTAGCAACCGCGCGTGTTTCGTAACTCAACGGCTTGGAAACGTTCATTGGCATGTTTCACACGTGCGTACAAAAGTTCTACTGACCAGATCAGAACGCGGAAAACGGCATTCTGTCCCTATTTTCCTCATCTGACTCTCACATAAATTTCACACGGTTTCATCAAACATCGGGCGTAAAATAAACCGTGCCACGTTACTTATTGAACGCCCTTCTGTATAAAATTGGTTTTTTCACGTCGAAATCGGTCCGCAAAACTAGTTTTTTGTAATCATGAGTTTGAACATGGGTGACATAAATATAACCACGAATAAGTGAAGCGTGTAATACACGCTAAATAGTTTAATTCAGTATTCACGTACTTTGAAAGGTTCACGGATAACGAAAGAAATTTATCGGCCGATTTACAAAACGGATCCAAGTACTGTGATCTAGTACGCTGAGAAGACATAACATGTGTACAGGGTATTAAATGCCGCAGTATTAATTCGAACATGATTTCTTCGTTGTTCAAATCTATCATTGTTTCCAGCAGAGACAGAGTCATAACACATAACTGAAATCGAAACATATATAAATCTATGCAAATTTTAATAAACACCGTTTAATCGTATCAGTTATTCTCTAGGTGCCGTATAAAATTTTATTTAATAAAATATTTACGCTTTAGTAGGTTTCTCGTAAAAGAACGTAGAACTTTTCGCCGAAATAAACTAAAAGTAATTTTATGATGTCCTTAAAGCCTAAATTTCATATTTATATGCAATACGAGTATTTTATATTATAGTCGCGTACAGTGCGATACAAAAGCGAATAACTTGACTTAATAAGAATTTACCTGACAGAATTTAAGAGATAAATCGAGAATATTGAAGCATTTTATGTGGAACATCATAACAACAGATCAGCAAATAAAAGAACAACAACAAAAAGGCGAAAAATGTCGCTTCTATTCACAATTAATAATAAAATCTAAGTGATCTGCCGAATTTTGAAACTTTTCAAATTATTCGAGTTTTTAGCGAGTAGATTTGCCTTATTTTTATGACACTAGCGATATTTTAATCATTGGCTATCGTATCATTTCTATAACCTGATGTTCTTTCTCTATTTGCTGTGCGTTGCATTCACTCTTTATCGACTACACCACTACACTACTGTTAGGTTTCGTTGCCCCGATGAACTTTTTACTTTCGCCAATATAGTCTCGTCCATTCTCCTATAAACATACCGATTACTCAGATCGAAAATTCGTTTTATTTCCGCGTGCGTGTGCACCATAATATTGTTCCATCTTGAGATGCACAAGTTCATTCTATAATTTTATTTCTTTTCAAAATCGAACCGAACGTAAAATATTTTTGCAATTTTATCTACTGACATCGACAAGATTTTGACTATTTTTATGAATCCGACAAACGCTCGTTTTATCCGCTCTTACCCTTACTCAAAGAGGTTTATTGTTTTCTCCTCGAATTCGATGTTATTTCTACCGTTTCCATAACTGGAGGTTTAGTTTGCTCCTTCGGGCATATTTTAATTCGCATTTACATTCGTATTTTTCAGTACAAATTCCTCTTTTACGTCACTCACACATTTCGGTATCTTTCGCACCTAAAAAAGTTTTTATTCGCTCATCCATTCTTTATTAAATCGTGTCTTTATACTATTGTGGGATACGAATTTCCGCCGAGAATAAATCATTTTCACGGAATGATCTTCACTACTCTAACACCCATAGCTTATAATTCACAGTGTTTGGATTTCCTTCTATCTACTTCATTTTCAACGCTAAATGTTCAGTATCAATGGATGCCATTATTTCCACTACAAAAAAACATACATTAGGACTATATATCAACGTCATAGATAATTTCCATCTCTTCCACTTTGATAATGGAAATGATATAAAGGATATCACACTTATAACCTCTTTGCGCCAATACCTCGCCGGCGCAATTTTTGACACTTAAACAAACGATTGGGCAGCCAATTCCTTCGTAGTAACTGAGGAATTTGTTACAAACGAGGAAGGTGGGAATTAATTAGAAGCCCCCATATCATTATACTATTATACCTAACCTAAAATAAACTAAATTCGGAAATTTTCACAATATCGGACACATAGTAAACAATTAACTGATCAAGAAGAACTATTAGTAAAAATAATCTATAAATACAAAAGGAAAACGCAGAATTAACCTAGCAATAGAGATGATAGAACGCACACTATTATTTTCTTTATGAATGGCAAGAAGTAAACGTACATGGCCGGTGCTTGAAGATAAACTCGCGCTGGATAAATTTTTTTACGCACATAATACCATAGTGTAGAAAGATTATTTCGATTTAACGTTTAGAACAAAACATTAATCTTTCATATTCTTTCACACTTGGAACAACTTTTGAGCACGTTCTCTTTGACGACACTGTAAATAAAGGTTTTTTTAAGTCGGAGACAATAGTTTCGCACGTCGATTGTTTTTTGTTTTTTTTTTCTCCCGCTATTATAATGCTATTATAATAATTTTACCTGATATAAAACATTCTTCGATTTTTATTTTAAAAAGAAATATCCATACACTAAACAACTTTATTAAAAATTGACATTACACAACGTATTTTCTGATTGTGTGATGAAAAATACTTTCAATTATTAATTGTATTGACGTGCGCAATAACATAATTTACCGTGATCCAGACATTTTCAAAAAACTTTTGGCACCAACAACAAATAAATAATTTACATACACACACGTATTAAATCGTTCAAAACAATTTTCGGATTATATATATGACTTTAACGATAGGGAAATAAGCATAATAAATTCAAATCCTAATATGAATAAGCAGAAGGTGCACTTCAAAATTTAATAAACCTGATATAATAATATGCAAAAAAAAAATAACTACTCTGTTAAGCCAGCCGTCTACTGAAGCGAGAGATATGAAATACGGCACAAAAATTGCTTTTGGTCAGTTAGGAAGGAGCCTCTTTCGAATATATTCAATTTGATAAATTCGTCACTATCATTGACAATTTGTAACAAGATTCGGCAACGCCACGCGATGGGACTTAGTAAAGGTTCATTTGACTCATTCGACCAGCTCAACTATTTCTAACAGCATTCTCTATTTAAATATGACTAAAACGTGTTTCTCACAGTGTTAGCAATCGTAAAGTTACGGAAGACAATGACTAAAAATTCATCAGACTTTAGAGATAATATTAAACTAGTACTTTTCTTTAGACTTTATTCCGGTTTCCCGCGGACTTCTTTAGTAAAAAAGTCAATTAATATGCTCCACAATTCCGGCTGCAACCAACAACGATTCTAAACTTGAAATATCTGTTATAAACAAAAAATGTTAAAACCGCCCCAAAAAAATAATTATTTTTAATTTTATTCAGTATCAAACACAAAAACGATATGAAATTTACATATAAGCTTCGTTGATAACAATAAAAGTCATCGATAAAAATTGTAACGTACAGACAGACGGCTTTCAACTATTACCATTTTTTTTTTACACTCTCAAGAGAGATAATTCAAAACAACAGTCGAAATTTCCATATTCATTAAAAATTCAAGCCGTATACTATTCATTCGTTAATCGCGCAAGACTCTAAAATTGGTACATTTCAAATGTATATAAACGTAAAAACTTTTACAACAAACATCGCAAACCAAAAGTGTTTAATGCCCCCCTCCCAAAAAAAAAATGATATCTAATAAGATTTTTTAAGAATTTTTTGAAAATCAGACTAAACGCTATCGCGCCAGGTTTCTATAATATTCTATACGGTAAAAGTTTATAAACTTCGAGGAGTAGATTGTGAACCCGTCTTTGTGAATGAAGTACCTTAATAAATGCCATATTTTTTCTTCGCTGCAAGAATTTTTGTATTATTAGCGGAAAAAAGATAAATTTTTCAATTATTCGTCGCAAAAATAATTAAGAAATTAGAAATAAAATTAAAGAAACTTTGACCGAGAAAAGGATTCGGAAAAGCGGAAGAAAATGCACATATTCTAAATTACTATCCCAATCAATGAAGCATCATGAAGTATAATTGACCTACCGAAATTGTAGTAAGGCAACCGGGGAATTAATATACTTATCCATTAAATACCGAAAAGTATATGAAAAATATACGAGAACATTCCACGGAACAAATAATAACGCGAGATGAAAATACTCCGTAACACATACGCGGCACGTTGCTTAAATACGTATCAGCTTTATGCGCAATCGAGAAAAATAATTTAAATTCAGGTTTATTATTCCTTCAGTCGCCATACTTCAATTGTTTATTTATCAAACATTCCGATCATTCGGATCGACACTCATTATTAGAATGAATTTTTTGAACTTTACAAATTAAAGTGCTAGTCACATACTGTCTCTCGCGGATAATTTAGAGCTGTAATATCGAAAACAATTTTAAGTAAAATCGAAAATACACTTACAACATAAATGAAGGAATATTACCTTTGTGGACGGTGAAATAATTCTTTGTATCAAGCGATCGATGACGCGATAACCATCAAAATTTTCTTTTAATATAAATTTAACAAAAGCAAGCAAAAGGCCCGGATTCGTAACAGATCTCAATAAAAGTTCGAAATAAGCAGTGGCTGCTATAACTTCTTCTTCAGTACTCTAAAAATACACGTATCGCAAAAGCAAAATTTTATTATCGTTATTTTTCAAAAAATAACTAAATAATACATATTTTTAACGTTAAAATATCGTCAAAACATTAATATTTTTGCACAAAATAAAAAAAAAAAAAGGAAAGAAAATATTTTTACTTAAACAATACGTCGACTGTCGCATTGCACCTCAGCAGTTTTCGTAACGCAACGAGCACTAAGAAAAAAATTAAATTACATTTATTCGACTATGCGATTTTATACAAAGCGCACTAGAACGATGCATTTTAAATAATCGACCCTGCTTGAAAAGCCGTGTCTATACATATACGCTGATATATTCTTAAACTTCCTAACTTCTACCAACAAACTTTACAAAACAACCCTAACCTAAATTTAAGATAATCTTCATTAGCTTCAAAAGTATTTGTACGGATAATAAAGTTATTTTGAACACATTTAATACCAAAATGCCACACTAAAAGAAAAAGTATCAGGTAAGATTAAATGTCACATACCATAAGAGGTTGTTGACATCATCCAATAAATAATTATATAAATATATATGAGCGCACGTGTGAATTGGAGAAAAAAAAAAACGAATCTTTATTTATTGAAAAATAAATAATGGCTGGATATACACACTATTCAGCTGAATTTCAGCTAATAATTTTCACTTTTAGATAAAAGACTAAAATTATAGACGAACATCAATAAAGATGAAAAAATAATTTATCGAGAATATACGTATAGTTATTTATTGAAAAAATGAAAAATTTTTATTATCAGAAAATCGGAAAGTAAAACTGAAACACACACGACTAAAAAAGAGTAATCGTTAAATACAAGGAAGACACTTTACATTTCATTTAAAATTGCTATTTTCTTTTATAATTATTATTGTTTGTTTTTTGTTTTTTTTTACTTCATTGTTAATTAAGCCTTTTTTATTTTACTGGTTTTATTTTTTTTTCAATTTTTTATTAATAAAATAGTTCCTTTTTTAATTCGCATTTATTAGTTTCCGTTTTTAAAGTGATTTCTTCTGAAGTTATTCATCGTTCTCATTTAAAGCAAATTTATAATATTAAATTAAGGCGTTAAATTGATAACAACGAAGAGGTTGTGTTTTTTACAAGACAAAAAGATACTTCGTAATCAACGTTATCGTAATAATAATCAAATGATGTTAAAAAGTTAATCAGCGTGAATGATAACTTTTTTCTTATGAGAAAATTATGTTTTTCATATTTGCGCGGGCAAAAGAATTTTCGACCAATAAATATGTCTGCAATGAAAGCGAAATAAGAAGATATACATTTACCAATTGGCACAATTATTTACGGAAAGTATGCGTTGACAGTTCATTAAGGGTTTCAGTTCAAATAGGAAGCCTTAAGAGTCAGTTCAAACAGATGAATCAAGCACTTCTTGACTGAAATCAAATATATCAGCAGAAAAACTTATTATGAGCAAGAGGATTTTGAGAGGCATTTATATAGAAACAAATCAGTTTTTTATTTCACTTCAAGTTTTATAGGAATATGTATTTTGCCTAGTATTATTATAATTTCAGATTTACGAATCACATTCATCAATAAACCACTGAACAAATTTCGTTAATTCATAAATGGGAACCACATTTAAAATACTAATTTATTATAGGCATTTGCTAAACGACATAACAAAAAGAAGTGTATAGCGCAAATAGATCTCAATTAAATGTTTACTTTGTGTGAATTTTTAAGGCGACAAAAATATAAAAACAGGCATATGTTTTTAGAAATTTTAGAGGAACCTATGGCTATCTGAATAACTGTCCTTTAATAACCTTTTTTACCGACTTCCAAAAAAAAAGGAGGTTATATGTTCGTCGTTTTTTTTTTTTTTTGTTTGTTCGCGCATAACTCATGTTTATATGGACCGACTTTACTGAAAATCCATATTACAATATCTAGGAACAATTTAATGAATAGTTTTTAATTATTATTTTAATATGAATTTGATGCCGACTCCAAAAAGTTAATGTTGTATAAGAATTACCATAATATCATCTTAAGTTATATCACTCTGATATATATTTTCTTATCAGGAGTAATTGTTTTTTACTTTTTAGTGCATTTTTATAATAAATCTGGAAGTCGGTACTTTTTTTTTTTTTAAAAAAAACATTTTATTTATGATAACCGTATAATACTACTCAACTCATTGATTAGGCTGCTTTACCTGTAGTTTAAATATATACTTAGTAAAATTTTCGTTTTTATCACTTCTCGATTTTTATGTGTATTTTCTTTTTTTAATTTTGTAATTCTTTAAATAAATAATTACATTTTTCGCAAAATGCTGTTATTTTTTTCATTTAATTTTTCGTCTATAATTCTATTCCAATAAAAAGTGTAAATTATTAACGAGATAAATTAAAAAATGATTTAACCTTTATTAAAAAATAAGGAGTATTTTAATACTACTATAAAAAACACCTACTGCGGTTAATTGTAGGACGCGATATCTCTCTGATACACTATCCGCGTTGATGAAATTATCACCAATAACTCAACGAATCTCTACCTTTAATTGGGGTTGGAAACCAAGTTGAGATTAAACTAAAATGTCTTGGTGACCCCACTTCTGATTGAAAGAGAAATATTTTTTTATTAACAAATCAACTGTATGCAGTATATTTTTCACCGCCTTACTGAAATAATGTCATGCAATTCTACATCATCTAGCTGAAGCCACAAAAACTACATCATCGACTGCAATAACGCTTCCCGGATAACCATATTTCCTGAACATCCTATCGGTATAATCGAAAACGTAAAAATCGGAACAATAGTCGTAAGAAACATTTATACGATACTGCGCTCCACAATAAACCGTACTAATCAATCTTTAAAAAATATTATTATTTTTCAATAAAGTAAACATGCAACTACCACGATTCGTTTTGAACAAATCAAAGGTAACATTAATAAAAAATTATCAGAAACGTTCAGAAAAAAGCTTTTAGAAAGTGATTTAAAGTTCTGTCGGTATTTACTGAGGCGTTTTTTTCTTTTTTTGTTTTATCATTAAATACCATTCGGCCTAAATTTTAAAAAAAAAACAGTTAAACATGATTAATTCACATGCGATTTCCTGCCTATTTCTACCGATAATACATGTGAATCAGAAAAATAAATAAATAAATAAAAAAAAAAAGAAAAAACCCATCATCTGTTAATCATACGAATGAGATAATTTACCCTAATTATTAGAATGCTCCATGCTAAAATTTTTAGAATTTCTTGGAAATACTCTTTAACTTTCAGTATCACATATCAACAACGCTTAATGTTAGTTACTCTGCCGTTAGTATAGGATATCTTCTTGACTTCATGCTAAATTACATTAAAGTTTCAAGGCTAAAAATATATACTAGCTGATTCCGCAGCTGCGCTCGTACATTATTTAAATAGTTGATTTTTGTTGTGCAGAAATTCAGTTCTACATCTATGTTAAAAAGCTGTTTTCCGCATGTAAATTTATATCCTCATTGCCGAAGTACTTATTAAAATCACTAAGTATCGTTCTTTAAGATCACATTAATCACATTACTTTCATCGCTACAATCACGTCTGTTTTTTATTGGCGTTTTTAAATAGAAATGATTTTTGGTTTCTTTCGGTTTTTTAATTACCAAATTTTGTGCAAACAAAAGTTAGAATATTTAAAGATTAACTTACAGCCGCCCCTTAAAATTACAACCAACAAATGATTAACTATTTTTTCCTTTAATTTTCTTATGCGACTATAGTAATTTAATTTTAATTATTAAATAGAAGTTACAAAATAAAAATTATTCTAACTATATTTTCATACATTACTAATGAACTTCAGAACTTATCGAACTATTATTATCGGCATGAGATAACTGCCGACTACAATACCGATCGTAAAATTAGAACTTTTACTCGTTTTTTAATTAACCGAAAGTACTTTTTCTTTGCAACACAAGTGATCCCTTAAACCAACATAATACGCTTTTCTTATATCATAACGCGACGAATCATGGACTAGAACGTTTCATGGAAATAATCCTAATTAAAATCGAAAACTACATCAAAATCCATTTAGTGTTTTCAGCGCAAGCAGGCAAACACAAGACGGCCGCATTTTTCGACTTTCAATCACCACATATATACAAAAAAAATTCTCTTAAATTTTTTCAACTTACGCGGTTACTGGAACCCGAATTTAAGGGTCGATGCACATCGGGGAAAAAAAGAAAAATATAACCCAAATTAAAGACTACGTATATACGTAATTTTTATGATATTTTAAATTCCCCGCGAAAATGAAAACAACAGTAAATTTGAACACCTGAATCGTTGGTATGATTTTACAATTTAATGGGCGTGGCAGTTGACGAGGGAATAAGTGGCTTGTAATATTTCAGCATTAAGCACGTAGTCTACTATACAAAAGCAGTGCAAACCAAATACTATATAAGTAAAACGCTAAATAAAATTATCGTTAAACGTTAAAGTAATGTGTAGCCAGTACATTAACACCCGAAGAATTATTAATATGTTAGACCGCTTCATCGCGTAAATAAAATGGTTAATTGAACTGAATAAGCGAAATGAAAAAAAGCCTAAAACCGCCGAATAAGGCGAAGAAGTTACAGCGTTAAAAGAACACCCCCTCTAAAAACTATGACAATGAATAATTTACTAATATTTCAGTACTGACCAATTGAAGTGGTGTGGCAAAAACGCCTTCCATTCCCGCGCAATCCTACAACACAACATATAACACACCTGGTAGTTACCAAAGAAAACCGTAACCGAGCTAGAATAACGTTTGTATATATGTATGTGTGTGCGCGTTTATATGAGAATGTACTGAATGAAAATGTAAAAATCATTTCGTTAAACTTCCTTCGTATATTTCAATGTATTAACTACATATTTATTCAGATTATAAATTTTATTATGCATCACGTGTAATAAGCAACATTTCGTTAATAATGTAATAAAATAGAGGAAAATTACCGACAGGCTACTGACCACAACTTAAAACTACTACAGTTATCCAGGATAATATAATACTGCGCCTCAAGTTTAAATGATCTGATCGCATTTCTATTACCAATGATCTTTTCGTAGGCAAAGGTTTTCAGAAAAAAAAAAAAAAAAAAAAAAAAAACAAAAAAAACATATACATTCATTTAACTCTCTCTACAAAAAATCGATTCCACATCTTTTTCCACTTTTTTTATCCGCAACAGTTTAAATTCATAACAGAACAAGATTAATTTCTATGAAACTGTAATGAAAAACATGTACACACACCAAACACAAATAAAGCAAAAATAAATAAATAAATAAAAAAAATTACAAAAACAAATTTTAACGTGTACACATATAATAGTGGTACGAAGAATGTCGCCTGCCACCGATTACTATTTGTTTCATTTTAAATTTGATTCTAAAATAATGTTTGTGAACATCTCTACTGATGAATAGGTAAAATAATACGAGTACAATTATGTGAATAGCAAAAATAAACAGTGATAATAATACCTGCATCAGTAAATATTCTTCCGCTTCGTTAATAACATATTTTGAATAAAGAACTATTCAATTCTTTAACAAGATGAAACGAAGAAGAAAAATGAAACAACACAATGCAATGAAATGTAGAATTGGTTTTGATTAATGAATAAAAATTAAAAACAAACTTAGAGCAGCGCTCATTAAAAAAAGCGGGAACCATGGAAACTGATAAAAAACAGATTACTTTTTCGCCGGTAATTTCTATTAATTTCTTTTTGGAGTGTTTTTTCATATTATGGAACCGGCAGAAATAGAAAAATTCATTACAGCATATATATCACACCGTACTTTAAGCACCTTCTAAAGAAAGCAGCACTAAGTACCGAATTTAGATTTCATAACTTTGGACAAACCGGACACGATACGATACAGCTTTATTATTCGAAAAAAATGCGGATATGAACCAAGAGAATTTTATTATCGTCTGTACATTTCTGCAACACGGTTAAATGCCTTAATAAAGTGAAGTGTTAATCACTCTTCCCGATGACTTACGTAATCTCGGCAAGTGCATTTCATTAACTAAAAAGAGAATTTCTTTTATATCAGCCACGTGAAATTAATTAAAACTATCAATTTAATTATTTTCCCCAAAATAATAAAATTTCATCAGTTATAAAACTCCTTAGTCGAAATTCTGCGACATGAAACTAATTTCGTACTATCACATCAGGCGTATACTATGAAATGAAACGACTTCTCTGCCACTGATAGGGAAGTTAAGAATTCTTATCGGTGCAAAAATATAAATCTCAAAGATATTGTAATAAAAAGCACTAAACATTCGCAACTCTTCCCTTAATTTACGCGTGATTCTCTTAAAACCGCGCGTACCCTGAGCACTATGTTTTACAATTTCTGTTACGATTTTAAGATTTTTTAATAACATTACATGAACCATCTTGTCCGATCACGACGAGTGCAGAAAAAAAATTAACTTCTTCCCCACTACTGTTACCAAATCCGAAAATGAAACTCACTGAACCGATATAGTGTAAAGGTTTATTTACATGTTAACTTTAATATCCGGCACATTTTATTCGCTTCATTATATTCGGCCGATATAAACTCTCGGCAACACTACCGTTTTAGTTCTACTGCCGACAAAACGAAAAGAATTTTTAATCTGATCTACCAATTGCTCATCACTTCGTTTATACACGCATCTGTTATTTAATAAGGAATTTTTTCAATACTCTTATTAGTCTCTCCTAGAAACCGATTTTTTATCAGCCGCGCTTTTATCAGCGCAGCTAATTACCGGAACATTTCAGATTTATCAGACAACTTTAAAACTTCGTCTAATATAAAGAAATATTATTGCACTCCATTTTTTCAAACTTAATTTTCTTAAAATCATTCAATATTCTTTTGCAAACACATAAAGAATCCTCGTAGTGTATCGCCTGAAAACTCACGCAGTTTGGAGTTCCATTTCTAGGAATCACAATTTGATTTTACTCATTTTCTACGATTGCAGCGAACATCAGTTTAATAAATAAAATAAGCCTATGCATCGTATTAGATCCATATACCGTTTTTAAGCTTTTCCTCCCTACTCCATAAAATTCACTACTGTAGAGAAAAATACGCAAATACCATCTAAACCCATAATTTACTTTGTTAGTAAAGTGAATATTTTAAAGAGTTAATTTTCCGTTCATTTCTTAATTTGCGACACAATATTTATTGTTTTACTTGTCACAGCTTTCCAATTATCTATATTTCACTTTATTTAAATTATAAATTATACACATAAACACACACATCATGTACAAAATCT
This sequence comes from Icerya purchasi, assembly GCA_039619475.1. Lineage (NCBI taxonomy): Eukaryota > Metazoa > Arthropoda > Insecta > Hemiptera > Monophlebidae > Icerya > Icerya purchasi. The sequence goes on from CM077115.1 coordinate 217,213,888, forward strand.
CACGAACTCGTCTTAAAATCGACGAAACTATGCCGAGTTTCACACGACGTGAAATTAAACCAATAACAGAATCATTTATTGCAGATGAATGATTATAAATGTACATATATTTTTTTTTAATTCAGGGAAAAAAATTATTTTGAAAAGCAAATTTTGTCACAGAATTAATGATTATGAATTTAAAAAAGCATACGTAAAAAAATTACGTACTTATCTGACAGATGATATCTCAGCTAAGCACATGATTTTAAAGGTGATTGACCATATCTGTCTGACTTACCTAGAATATTGGATTCTACCCTCCCCCACGTCTCTTTTTCGCTCTCTCTCTCTCGCTGTCTATATATATATATATATATATATATATATATATATATATATATATATATATACATCGCCCACGCGCGTCTAGCTTAATTTGTTAAAATTATAAGCAATGCATACAGTAAACACATATCAATTTATTTTTTAACCAACGTTCATTATATAAACCTCTTCCGGCACAAAACAAAATTATATTAAAATGGCACAACGACAAATATAAATTACATTTCTAAGCACACAATGACGAAAACTGAGATAATTTTTAATTAGTAATAATTATAACGAAATATATACTTGTAAAATAGCCGGACCCATGACTGGAACCAAGAACGCTTGATATATATAGTGCAATAACTGCTTTCTGATATTTGGATGACAAATCTGTGACACTGCGTTACAAAATTCTAATGAATTCATGAAATTTGTCAGTTCTTTTAATTCGTACACATCATCTGCAGCGAACCGAAACCAGTCGGGAGATTCGATTGCTAATTTACGAGGTAACAGTGAATATAAACCGCTCAAGCCAGCCGCAAGTACCTAAAAATAAATTAGTTTAAGTCAACATTTAAAGCCCTTCTTCTTCATTTGTCTTATCCGCTTAGCGAACGTTGATGACCAATGTGTTCAATACTTTTCATAAAAATAAATTTACATTCTTTCAAAGAAAAATTATATCCACCGATATATTTAATTCGAATATCTAATCAGATATTTTATAAAGATAAGCCAAACACCACAAACTAATAAGGAAAAAAAATAATTATTAAACGCCGTTCTTTCCGTTCAGTTCTATTTTTGAACATTATTGTTAATTAAAATATGTAAAATAAAACACCTTGAAAAACTTATTTAATAAATTCAATATACCAGAGCAGCTTTAATTAGGCAATTAGACACTTAAGCACACGCGTAAACACGCTCCCCCATGCTAATGTACTCTCACCCATATAAGTAAAATAAGTTCCATACCCTTGGCACAACGCCAGGTATTGTGGAATTAATATTCAAAATGTACTAAACCCAATGGCACTGATGACAGTACGCCAAGTTCTTTTCTCATAGCCGCCCTTACTTTCCTAAATTTTTCTTGTACCCAATTATTTCAGAATAGATAGGCATGGGAGAGACTTGTGTCCGATCAAGTATCTCAATTACTAGGCTGCTGCGCTACCTCACACATATATACGTAAACACTAATATATTAAAAAGTGCTACACGTACACACATGCATATCCGAAAAAATCGAAAATAACTGAACCTACTCCAAATTACCCAACTGGAATACTCGCAATTTTAACAAATGCGCAACATTTATTTTATTGTATGAGTTAAACAGAAAAAGAAAAACCCATTAGAGTATATAAAACATGTTTTCTTCTCATTACTTTCTCGGTAGATTTTTGAAGACGTATGTAATTTTATACCTTTTCAATTTTATTTCATTAATCAGTTATTTTCATAATACTTAATGTCCCCATTGTAGCAATTTAAGATGCAGATAATTTTGAAAGGTCATTTGGCGCCAATATATTAAAAAGTTTGATAATGTTTCATAATAGCTAAAAACCTTTTCTGGATGATAACACAACTGTAATTAACAAATAAAGGATAGCTCGTTTATTTAAAATTAAACTTCACTTTATGATATAGCACTTAGAAATACAATTAGTTATAAAAAAAAACACGCTAAAGACGAACTAACATGAAACACATGATATATATTTATATATACACTAGAGGACCAGCCCAGCCGGCTGCTTCGCAGTACAACTCCTCAGATTTTTAGCTGCTTTAATCAAGTATTCTTAAAATAAAAACATTGTATTTTTAACGATTAAAAATAAATCCATCCCATTTCTTATTTTATTCAAATATATCAGCGAGATATCCTACATAAAAATAGTAAGTTCCACTAATTAAGTTACATTTTGCATACACGTTAAAGGGGGATTAATCTAATTCAAAGCAAGTATCTAGAGCATATATAATTCTTTACACTGGTTCCTTGTTTATGATGGAGCCGTATGCAGTTCTGTTAGACCCAGAACCTTTTAAAAATAGATAAAATAATAAGATCTTAATTCGATCAGATTCGCAAGCCCGTTTAATAAAACTGAAATACATTAATTTGGAAAAAAATAAAAATCAGGAAATGACATGCTAGATTACATAAACAACATAATTCAGTGATATTTAAATGAATTCTTGCATACGTGGGAATTCGGCGTAATGAGATGGTTAATAAACTATTCAGAACAGAAAAATTTATCTAGGGGAATTCGTACCTCATATAAAAGAAAAGCTATTTAAAAACCGGAACGAAAAGAGCATAACACATGGGAGATACTAAAAGGAAAATATATTATTCTTTCATGAACAAGATCGAAATCTATTCGTGGTTTAAACGGAAAAATTTACGAGACTACATAAACTTTTTGAGTGAGGATGGGTCATCATTGGACACAATTTCATCTGACGAAAAAAGGAATAATAGTAATATTTACTTGTAGATTAGAAGATACAATAAAGCATGTATTACGCGTTAATAATGTTAATTAAGATTCATGTTTAATCATATGTTATTTCTATTATGTTAATGTAACAGGTGTATAGTCCTGTACACCTCACACGGTAAAAAACAAAAAAAAAAAAAAGAGAAAAGTAAACAAATTTAACATTTTTATGGAATTATACTTTCCAAATAGATGTGTAAATATACTATTAATAAATTTGTATAATGCAATATATATTTCATTTTCTTTCTTGATCACTTATATATGTACTTATGTTCAAGAAACGTTCAAAATCTTGAATATATTAATAGATACATTATAAAAGCAAATAAGCAGTTAAAATGTAAAATTACCGTACGAAATGACAAAACCAGTTCTAAGATATGTAACCTTGAACAAAGTTGTTTATAAAGAATTAAGAAGTATCATCCTGATTTTTGTCATAGACAAGTAATGTGAATTTCTACATATGACAAAAAATAAAGAATCAAATGTTCCGTAGTATAATTAATTTTAAACGAAACGATTAAGTAAAAACTAAAATAACAATTATATGAAGAATCACTTTTTAGGTCAAGTCGTAAAATATGTCAGACATTAAAATGTCATAAAATTATATACATTAATAATCAAAGTAATACACTTGTAACAACGTAATTATGTAGAAACAAATGTACCACTATAACTTTAGTGAATTTAAAAAAATGAATACTTTAAAATTTCGGTAAAAAATATTAATTTGTCTAAATAGCACTTAAGACTGACATAATTAGCTAAACCTTTTAGACAGTTCAGATTTACATTTTTGTATTTTTTCATTTAAACATCTGTACAAAAAATTAACTTAATTTTCCCACATGAATATTTTTACTTTTGATCTATACATTAAAAATGATTGTATTTAACTTTTTCCGTTTATTTTAATTCTATTAAAAACAAAATTACATATTAGGTTATCACTCTTTTTTTTTTGCAAACCCGATTCGATAATTTACAAAAATATTTTTTTCAATTATCTCCTAGTACTCTACATAAATAGATAACGAAACAAAAAAATCTTAAATTAGCTCCCAAAAAATAAAAAAAGGGCATGTGGATCAATCTGAAAAAAATATTTTTCTAAGCAAGATATAACTAAAAATGTATAAAAATAAAGACATACTGCTCTTTTTAAAAATAAAAACAGTATACAAAAAAGAGAAGATAAACATTAAAACTACAGTAGTATCCCGAAAAAAAAAAAAAGAAAAAATATTCTAACACGAAAATTATTATTATAAGTCAATAATTATAATCAATTGCAATACAGTAAATTTTAAATTATCAATACAGTACTTTAATTAAAATATAGATTAGTATGTAAAGCTTTCGGAGAATTTGTTGTTTTTGTAAATAGAACTAAATAATTTTTTTTTTATTAAAATTAAAAAAATTCACGGGCATAGTAAAAATAAAAAATTTAGAAACCCACTAATGTCATAAACACTGCGTATCTTTATCGACATAAAATTTCGATAATTTCAAGGATTACGTTGCGCCAGTATCTTCTTCTTTTATTCCTCAATCTTTTGATTGGTGGTCAATCACCTGGAAGGTACATTACTTAGAGTAAGCATCTAATTCGGGCCCACTCTTTCATTAGCTGGTGTTTGTTCACCTTTGTATCTCCCATTACTTGTAATTTTTGCCACGGTGTTCTCCGTGTTCTTTTACCATTTACTGATCCTTCGATTATTGATGTTAAATATCCGTTATTTCTTATTAAGTGTCCTATTGCATATCTCATTTCACTTATAATCTTCTTTAAGCTACGTTCTTCATTTTGAGCACTTCTGTATTTTTAATTCTATCTAACCAGTTAACTGCATTTTCCTCCAACATCCAATTTCAAACGCTTCTAATTGTTTTTGTCTTCCTTTATTTATAGTCCAAATTTCTGCACCGTACAGAAGCACACTTCAAACGTATACTTTTATTAATCTTTTCCACGGTTTTACATTTATGTTTTTGGATGTTAGCAATGATTTCTTTTTAATGAATACGGCTTTCGCCTGCATTATCCTAGACCTTATTTCTTGATCACACCTTCCATTTCTGTTACTATTAAACCAAGGTATCTGTGCTTTATTACGTGTAGTATTCCACTGTCTAATTTTATTTTTACTTCTGTGGCAATATATAAAAATTAATTATTTATAACAATAATTTCAAACTTTATCAATTCTTTTCTTCTTTCTTTTAATTTTAATTTTTTAAAAAAAAAGGAATATGTCTCTATTTTTAATTATTTTCAACAAAAAATTCTAAATACGTTCTTCCACTTCAACTGTTTTTATTTTTTTTTCACGGAATATATTAAAACATAGTTACGCCATATAGAATCAATGACTAAAACATAAATAAACAATTTAATAAAAATATAATGCTTCTAATACGAGTAGAATAAATTATGAAACCGTAACTCCACATTGTACAGTTCTTAACGTTTATAAATTACTTTTAAAAACAGTAAATTTAAAAAAGAGCAGTAGTACTGGTAAAAACTTACTGGACATATATTAGATTCGACGGTGATATAACGAGCTATGGCAGAATTATTTTGAGAGATTGACATACATATTAATAATGAGTCTCTAGCTTGCTCCCCAATCATACCATCTCGATGAACAAATTGAACCAGTAGAGAAAATATATCGAACCTATTAAAAATAAACGACTACAATACGGTTTTGTGTTTTTATTAACTTACTTAAAAAATTATTTTATATTTATAATTAAATTCTCACAATTTTATTTACTACGTGAATACGATTTTTTTTTTTTTTCGTTTTAAATAAATATGCTCTATATCGTAATATAAAAATGTCTTAATATTTTACACTAAAGTAGCACGTAACATATTTTAATATCATAAATACAAGTAAATTTTAAATATTCAATAGATATTAATTTATCTGTATCTAATTCATTAAAATTTTCTACACGACAATAAAAAAGAATTGAAATACACATACAGTGCCTCACATCATGGACTAAAGAATCATTTTCTTTGTCAGTTTAAATTTTGAATAAGTTGCTGAAAAGTAATTATCCAAAAAATAAAATAAAAAAAAAAAAAACTATGTTAAAAAATAATTTGTGATTTGTTTCTTCTTGAATATAAAAAATATTCTCAAAACCGCTGTATAAAATAAAACACCCCATCAACACTATAAATTAATATTATCTAATGCCTTCATGTTATACATAGAAAATATTTATTTTTAGTTAATAATGACTAAATGGTTTATCGCTAGGCCAAAAAAAAAAGAATTAATTTTATGTTTTACATACACCCATTTACACTAATTTTTTGAACAATACAATTATGTTCTTTCAATAAAGTTCAAAATAAAATGAATACCCCGCTATAAACAATCCCCAATCAACATTAACACAAGCTACAAAATTTAGAAACTGGGTCAATAATTTTTGATTTTAGGTTAACAAGTGTTTTACCATTAACAAACATGTACTTCAAAAACCTTTTAGAAGGTAGTAAAGTAATAATAGTAATAAATAAGCATAAAATATTTGGTAATTAATTTAGATTAGAATATCTATTCAAAATAAAAATTAAAGAATACAACGGTTAACTGGCAAACAAATTCAACTGTTATGTAACAATAAATTCTTGTTTGAAAAGCAGGTATTGTAGTCGATATGAAAGTATGGATGATATAAAAGTGTAATTATAAAATAAATAGAGTAATCTATAAATCATATATCAAGTAACAAAAAAAAAAAGAAACAAAAAAAGATATTATTACACAAAAAACATATACTAACCACAGAAAATAGTTGATTAGTAATTAATAAAAATAAAACATGTTGATGCATGTTAACTGGCATTAATTTTTCTGTAATTTATGTGTTTCTTGTGTTTTTATTAAATACAAATATTTGCCTGAAAATATCTGATTAAGTACGTTATAAATTCATTATCAATACTCTATTATAACGTAATACGATTTTCTATGAGAATTTATATATGGCTTACGTGAATAAGTTTATTGAGAAATTAAGAATATGCAGAGAAATTCAATGATCTTAAACGGAGTATTATTAATTTATTATGCTTTAATAAAATTTGAAACAATCTTGTAACATCACTTCCATTCTTGTCAATTTTTAATACTGTGCTATCCGTGAATAGCTTTTATGACTAATGATTCAAATTTTATATGCAGACATACATGTCATATTTTAAAATGTGTAAACATCTTACAATTCTATTTTTTTTTGTTTCTATAAAAATATAACTTCACATATTCAAAATTTTTAAGCACCTAAAAAGCATTACAGATATCGATAAAACAAAATCCATAATTACGAAAGGATTTATTTTCTTAGGATTCTCTTGAAACTTTTTGGAATACATTTTTTCTAAATAATACGTTACCTTATGAAAAAATATTTCACAAACTTCAATTTTAAAATTCCATAACTGCATTTTTCTAATATTAACTCAATTTATCTTATTGCAAATTAATTCAGACTTAAATTCGAAAATTTCACACTTATGTCGTTCGAGCCATTTTAAACATCACGATAAAATGGAGTATTCGAGCATTAAATCCGCTTCTTAAAACCAACAGAGAATATAAATGTTTCGAATAAGAACAAAAACGTTTTGAGATGTTTCTGATTAACAAGTCATACGTAATAATTGACATCATCTAATTTCGATCATTCTCGGCAGAGATTTAAATGTTTACCTGTGAGGTGATTGGGGGCTTATTGAATTTATGCCCGAAATGTTAAATTTAAATCTAAATATTAACTCTTTTATTTACATTATTTGTAATAATACTTGCATCAATACCAACTTTACACTTCATGTTAAACATTTGAAAACATAAAATTACATTTCGTACTTCAGTGACCACAAACATTTGTTGACTACTACTGCAGAACCCGAATGCGTTTTCGCAAAATAATTTTATTTTTTAATAAAACTTCGCTTAACTTTTATACCCCACTTTGTGAATAAAATTGATTCTTCAACAGCCTTACTAAATTTACGGTAAGTTCGACGATGAAAAGAAACTAAACAATAAATTGACAAATCCAAAAAAAACATTTATCATCCAAAAAAGACTTATACCGAAAATTTTCGTTCCAGCATTATCAGTAATTATTAAAGTTTTTATTTCGAATCTAAAAACTGCACCAAATATTCTGAAATATATTGTTCTAATAATACTACATATAAATTCAAAAAACATATAGAATGTCTAATAGAATTAGGTCAAGCAACTGCAAAGTAATGTAAAACACGAAACCGTAGAATACTTTAATAATATAAAAATGAATGCAATACTATATAACATCAACTCAATGAAGGGAGAAAATCGGCAATAAACTATCTGAAGTAAAATTTTGAAACAGTACAGTTGTAAACCATTGTGTAAAAAAGATTTAAATTATTTGGATAATAAGCTTCAAGAAAAAACCATGGATTTAATTATTTATTTGCTCAACAACAATAAAATATACAAAAAATAGCTGAATAATAAAAATGCATAATTAAATACAATGTGTAGGATAAAACGGAAAGGAATGAATATATCAACCTGAGAAATATGTAAAAGTAAATGACGAATTTAAATCCTACACCTTGATTAAAATTAAATTATAATGGTGACACGATTTTATAAAATAATTTCTTATGTAAAACTGACTTTAAAAAAAATATTTTAAAGATATATATTCGATATTTAAAATTGCAAAGAAATCTTATTTAAAGATAGAATATTAAATTTAATACTTCAAAATAAATATGAAAAATAGTATAAAATTAAAAATAATTTATACCACTGTCAGCCCTAGGTAATAACTGTTCCTTTTAACAAATATTAAATTTTTTTAAAGTAATCTTTCCTCAGTTTCATTTATTAATATCAAAAGCGCACAATAATAAAGTGCGAAACTAAAATCCCAATACACTAATTAAAAAGCAATTTATACGTTCATTAAAAGTTAAATTAAAAGATTGCCAGCAGCACGTCAGATTGTAACGAGAAGAAATAAATAAATAATAGTCTTACGGCACAAAACTACAAAAACATGAAATTCAAACAAAATAATATATCTTATATCTATTTCAGCAAAGTTTTCAAAAAAAAATGTAATATTATGAACTAACCGAATGGTATTATTTCCATTTTTGATCGGTAATTCTGAAGAACAATTTTTCTCGAATTCATCATTATCATACGCTAATGGGAAAAATTTAGACAATAATTCCGGGTGCTGAGAACATGAAAAGCAGAGCTGATTGATAAGTACAAGTAGTCTCTTTTCGACATCTACCGGTACGCAGCTTTCATTGAAGGAAGAGAGTAATAATTTTAAAGGTTTCAAAAACGTTTGCTCCAGTAGTAATTCTCCATTAAGATTTAACAGCACATCATACAGTTTTAACTGTTCGACTCTTAATTTATTGTTACATCTGCGAAAAAGTAATGAATTATTAATAAAATACGGAACATTTTAATATTTTTTTAAATTGGTACCAATTATAATTTATCTAATAGTACTGAGATTTATTATCATAAATAAATAAATAATTCCAATTTTCATTAATTCAGCATTTTCGACTACACGGATACCTTTGTAGACGTTCTAATATACGTTATTTAACTAACGAACGGTACACCGCACAGAAAGAATATTTTAACAGATTAATTTATTACTTTTAATATTAGTTAAAAATTAAATTCATAAATAAATTTATTAACGTAGTAGATTTTAAGTAATCAGATTTAGGTTCTATTTTAATCTAATGGTTTTAGCTGTTTCATATTACACCAGATAAATTACCCATTTTCACAAGAAAAACATTTGAATCATCATAAATCAAGTAAATAAAGTTTGTTATACCCGCTATATATAACTATATATCGTTAGTAAGTTACAAAATTACCTGCATGTTTTTACAGACCATAAACATAAACGTTCTAATAAATTCTCTGCTAGTAAATACTGGATGCATGATTCCAAGATCACATTAGAACGTAATTCCAAATGAGTTAAATTGATTATTTGGCCTAAATGATTTATGACCGTCAGTACATCATCATATTTAACGTCTAATTCATTCTGTAAATTGCCATCCTTTAACAGATAACAAACATTTCATTAATACTTTGAAATAACTTGAAAACATTAAGTTTACGTATTCGCTTTATTTTTGCGAACAATATAAAATACTTTTAGAAAAAGAAAAAAAAAAACAAACTACACTTTAGGGAACAAGCTGTGATATTGATTAAGGTTTATCGTTATTAAAGCAGATAAAATGAAACCGTAAATCGTAAAATGACCATTTCCACTGAGACTAAATATTATTATATCATAAATTTACAATCAACGAACCAGTCATTTTTGGGACGAAACCGTGCGCATTTAACAATAAAATAATATTAATCTCAGTAAAATAAAATTAAAAATGACAAGGTTCGTACTTACTTCGTACTTTTTCAATATATCTCGTACCTGTTGCCAATGCTTTTTAAAACTGTCGCAACAGGCCGACAAATGCAGATTACTCGAAGTTTCATGATTGTCTGAATTTATTAAATCTGAATCAACCAAATTTATCGAATTTGAAAAACTCATTACTTTCAGTCGCATAACAAAGACACATTTTATTGCGTGTTATCTCATACCAAAAATAATACAACCAAACGAACAAAATTTTAAACAAAATCACGTATCCGTCATTATTAATTAAACGCGAATTTAAATTAACTAATTGAAAGTGTCATCGGGCTCTATACCCACCATTACAGAAATAATTTATGCAGCGAGATTCATAAACAACCTGAAACGGTGAAATGAAATGAAAACATTACGCCACACCAAACCCACAACACCGCGAAGAGATGAACAGACACCACCCGACCACAACTAGTAAGATTGATCCAATTCGGTACTTAATAACAGTGTAATTTAAGCTGTGCTATGCTTCATCGTGTGACTGCGCGTTAAAATTAAAACAATATCCTCTGTGAGCGAATATCGATGTAGTCCGTTTTTAAATCTATATTAAAAAATTCTTAAACCAGTAAAAATTAAATATCAAATTTTTCTTTGAAACTAATTATATTCTTTTTTAATTAACTAATCAGCTTTTTTACTGGCTTGTATATTATAAATTATTACTTCAGTCTTCTTTTCAATATATCACAACATTCTTATAAAATTGTCTGCTGCAAAATATAATTTTATTTTTCAATCGGCTATTTTTTATCAATTTATTTCATTAAATTCTGTAACTTAAGTGTGTTATCTGTTACCATAAACGGTGTATATCAATGTTAATTTATTAATATGATTTTCTTTTTTTTTAAGATTCCTTTTACATAGTGGGAGTTACTGCTCAAAAATAGGCGCTAGTTAACCACAGGAACGGCCTTTAATATTGAGCGAGTTACTTACCTGTTTACACAAGCTAAAAAATAGATATTTTATAATGAATTCTATATTTCTGAACTATAGTTATAAAATTTGTGAACATTTTCATTTATTTTACTTAAATGGTTAATATAAATAATTACATTAAAAAAGAAAGAGAAAGTAACAAGCAAATGAATGGTTTAGGATTACAAAACAGCTATCATAAAAAAATTAAAAGCAATAAATAATAGCAGTTAACATATAAACAGAGAGAAAATTGGACTATTGTAACCATTACTTTTTTTACTATATAAGTTACAATTATGAAATCATTTATAATAGGAAACAATTAATAAAAGGAGATCGATCATATAAAGCAAGTAAAATTTAAAATTTTTATTAAATATTTACATATATTTTTGGTTTATTAGTTAAATATTTACCAATGGTGATTTTTGAAAGCAGGTTGGAAAAGTGAGATTTCTTTTAAAATTTTTTCAAAACAGTTTTTTTTTAACATCGTAATTTTTTACTCAAAATCAACTTAAATAGATAAAAGTAAATTTACTTTTTCTCCATTCGTCAAAAACACGAATAATTTAGACCTATGTATTTAAACATGCTAAGCCATTTGAATAAAGTTGGCTGTTATTTAACCCTAGATTACCATCCTTGAAATTCCACCACTCATTACCACCCACACATCGAATCGACGTACATGCCCCAAAAATGGTTGTTTCCACGAAAATTTTCAAGGGAATCAGGCAAAAAATCAAATATTTTTATACCGAAACATTAAAAATATTAAAATATTTCAGTTTCGTAACATGTAAAAATATTGCTTTTGCAGTCTCTTAGTTGCATGGCTAACCATTAGTCTTTCATAAATCACAGCAGACTGGATAAGGTTGAGCACTTCTACTCCTCTATATACCTACCTACTGACAACAGCGAAAAGGAACTAAAATGTTTGTAGGTAGGTAACATAACATCGTATAAAATACAAAATCGAAACAATTCAAAAATAAAAAATTAAGAAAAACACAAGTTCAGAGAAAAGTTTGAAAGAGACAAAATTCTTAGTAGGTAGTCCAACGCGTAGGTACTCTACATTCTTCCTGCACATTCGGGACAATATTTTCGCACGTGCTGACCACAAATGAACTTCGACTCTTCTTTGAAGGAGTGCCTTTTGCAGGTTGAGTGGAAGACCGTTTTTTTCGGGAAGTTGAAGGCACATAAGGGTCGATTGGTGGCTCCAGAACTGGTCGGATTTTATCGTCAGTTTCTGGTGGTTTAGAATTGTTACTTAAAAAATCGTCATCGTCTTCTTCAGATGGTAAATAGTTTCTGGACCTTCGTCAGAAAAGTCATCAAGGTCTGGGTATTCAATATTGTCTTCTTCGATGTCATTATCAATATCTTGGATAAGGAATTATTCCTCAGCTTCAATTTCAGAAGAAGAAACCAATCTCAACTCTTCCAAGATCTTCTCGTTAGTAAGAATTTTTCTTTCCATTTTTGAAAAACTGAAATGAATCAAGAACAATTAGAAAAAAGTTTCTAAAGAAGAAAATAAAAGACTGAGCTATAGCCATTATTTCGCATAAAAATGTACCTAAAGTATGTACGAAATAGATGCATGAGGTAGGAGTTTGTTACCATCTACATATTAAAACAACGTGTATGGGATGAGCGTTCTTTACCATCTACACGTCATTCTGACGCCCTATATTTCAAGAAAAAAAACAAGCACTTACAGTGGGTGTGATGCTACACCCTGTCCTCTTTGCAGCACAGATACAACTGATGAGGGAGAGCAAATCGCGGCGCCCAAGTCGCTGCAGCGCTCCTAGCGGGGATACTGGAAGTATTTTGCAGGATGCACGTCGAATGGACGTAGGAGTGGTAATCTAGGGTTAATTTGAACATGCGCTGAAATATGTGGGGCGTGTGTGTAGTAGTATATGCGATATACTTGTAAATGCAGTCAAATATTTCAAATTGTACCGACTCGATAACATGACGGAATAGGAGGAAAATATGCTTATTATACTGTATGTCCTGATGAAATAAATTTACAATTTCATATTCATGATTTGTTATTTTGTTAATTATTTATTTGCTTCATTTTTAATATTTTATATGTGTATTGGTACATTTAAAATACATCCCTGACATGACCTAGTTTGTGTTTTATCGAAAACCTGATTTTTCTCTTATAAAAGAATGAAGATAAAAAATGACTTATTCAATTTTAGTTGTCCGAACCCGGTTTATCAATCGGTTTAATAAAAACATTGCTCACATGTGAAACTTTGACAAAAGTATTTCAAAATAGTTGGTATACAACTCATAAATGGCTATGTGGGGTAGTATATCTCTAGCGAGTATACTGCTGGTCTCAGCTTTGTTTTCTATGAAAACTTTTCAACATACGACTACTGGTTTTGGATATATACTCAATATTCATTGTGATTTTTAAACGCAAAATAATTCAGCAGAACATATGAAACATATGCGTGATTACAAGAATGATAATAGAAATGTAAATACTGTTGTACACGTGATGAAACATAACAACAAAATACAGGGAAAATATTTGATTAAATTAACACACAATGAAAAATTTAATTGATACTATTTTGTACCTTGATCAACAAGAGCTTGCTTTTAGGGGCTATGATAAAAGTGTTACAAATTTAAGAGAAATTATAGTGAACTCACTGATACTATGATGTCTAACAACTATTTGGAGGTCCAAAGACATTACAAAAAAAATTAATCCAAAATTTTCTGGTGAATCAATGATTACTCAGAATAAATTAATAATGTGTATTTGTAACTAGAATAAAGAACTGAGAAAATGTCAGTATTTTAATTTTTTAATTTTATAGAAGTTTGTTTGTATTTTAATCAGAAAATTTCAATACAAAATTGAGATACTGAAAAAGCCTGGATAGGTATTGATGAAAGGAATATTATTGCTGGTAAATAAATCTTTAACCTATGGGACATAGGTTGTTGTAACTAGACTCGACCGTCATATCAATGGCGTACCTGAAACACTTTTTCTGTGGGAGAGGGAAAGTCAAAAAATCCAAAAAATTGAGTGAAGAAACAACAATACTATTAAAAGACAATTGTTGCGTTTTTTAAAATTTAGTACCCACTTTTTTTAGGATACACTAATAACCAGCCATATGACAAACCGCAAGAACTAATAAAATCTAAATTACATCTGACTTTCTCTTTCCAGTCTTTTCCTTTTTTTTTCTTTTTTTGCGATAAAAATATATTTTAAATAGACTGAATTATGTACACTAACTTCCGAAATCGGTAAATATTTTTTCTACGCACACCTATACGAATTAAAAAACTGATAGCATGAAAAATGAAACAAAATGATCAGCAAAAATCTTTCCAGTAGTCCGGCTGAATTTCGAGTTTATTGCATTAGCGCAAAAACGAGAATTGCCTCCGTGTGGAAAATAAAACCTTTACTTGTTTGTTTGTTATTATAAGAAAAGTAAAAAAACATTTCCATCGAACTATTTTTACCCTCGCTATAAAACGATTAAGAAAAAAAGGAAAGAAAACAATAAACGACGCGGTTATTTTATAAATAAATAAAATATAATTCAACTTGAACGAAAAAGGCTAAGTATTTCGCTTAAAACCCAGTATAAATGTATCACTTTAAAAAATAATTCCTTTACAGTGTAAGTATAATAAATATAATTCCGCTCCCGAACTGTACCACTCTATGCAGGTGCTCGTTTTTCTGTGCTTTTGGACAAGCCCTGATATTAAATCTCTCCAAAAAAAAAAATATATGTGGGGGGGGGCACTCTCAAAAGTATGCCACTGCGTCATATTGCACTAGTTCCACTGACAGAGATATGAAACAACATCCAAGTGAGTTCTGTACATCTATGTCATGCAGCATGATAATTTTATATTCAATGGGTTTATCATTGATTAGAAAAGTTATACCAGAACTTACAAATCGCACTACTGATAGAAAAATGAAGGAAGGTCCACTTGTCGAAGGTGTTCCTACTAGTAAATACATTAAGCACTCTACTGCATTTACAACTCGCAGACTATCAATAACTCACTTGTGACAATATGACCCAGTAAGATTGATGCACATCAATCTAGAGCGAGTAGGCGAGTATCTTGCATCTTAAAACCCGGGTCCTGTTGGCTAAGCGAGTAAACTCTAATAAAAATCCTGCAATAGCAACAGAAAACCACTGCAGTATCTTTCCCGTGATATTATCATGACAGAGAAAACATAAGAAATGGTCCTCAGTCCTGGGCAGACCTGCAGTGGTCGGAGGGTATGAAGAATACCTTGACTTCGTGATAGTATCAAACAAATAAGAACTTGGAACGTTAGAAGTTTATGTGAGCTAGGAAAATTTCAAAACCTAATTCAAGAAATGAACACACTGAATGTGGATAATATGGCCATAAGTGATGTAAAGTGGACATCAATAAGTACATACAACTTAAATAATTATTTAATGTATCATTCATATGGTGATGAAGTGGCATACTATAAAAGATATGGAATTGACTTAGTTGTTAATGCAGAGGGAAAAAAAGCAGATATCGGACTCTATCCATCATCCAAGAGAGTCATAATGCTCTACTTAAACACCAAACCTATTAGATTGAACTTAATCCAGATCTATGTCCCTGCTACAAACAAACCAGAAAATGAAGTAGATAGCCTCTATAAAGATACCAATAAACTTGCGAAATTAATCAAAAAGGAGGATATCACCATTACCATGCATGATTTCAATGCAAAAATTGGATGTGGCAGAGTTGATGATACTGTTGGCACCCATGGTTTGAAAATAAAGAATTACCGCTGAGACCTTTTGTTTAGCTCCTGTCAAGAAAATGATCTAATTATTGCGAACATGTGGTTCCAGCTACCAGCAAGAAAGCTATACATGTGGAAATCGTCACAAGATACACTCAAAGAAGTAGTCAGAAATCAGATTGACTATATCTTAATCAACAAAAGGTTTTAATGAGCACCGCCACCTATCCAGTTGCTAACATCCACTTGGAACATAATCCTGTAATAGCAAACACGGTTTCAAGGCTTGCTAAAATAAAACAAGCTGCCGATAAAAGGAAAATTTATATTCAATTGTTACTGTCTCAGAAGAACATTAAAAATGTGTTCTCAGCATGTATCAATAATAAACTAAAACAAGTTGAACAAACACAAAATATTGAAGAGATATAGTCATCGTTTAAAAACATTACAACAAATGCTGCAGACCAAATAGTGAGGTATGAGAAATGAATCAAAAGAAATAATTGGTAACAGATGATACTCTTCAACTAATGAAAAACCGCAAGAAATTAAAAGTGCAAAATTAGCTAGCAGAATATAAACGTGTACATCAAGAGATTCAAACAAAAATCCGCAGAGCTAAGGAAAAATGGATAGAATAAACATGCGAGGAACTGGAGAAATTGCTAGAGAGATTTTAAAGCAAAGTTTAAAATAAATATTATGATCAGTGGGGGATCTACGTGGTGGGAATAGGGGATACCCCCCAAGAACCAAAGCTTCTATGAAAAAAAGCTTCGGAACTTTTTAATCAAGTGGCCATGATGAGTATTCATAGGCGCATAATCATGGACAATTTGACTTTTATAATAAAGCAGTAGAACAATTTGCCAAAAACCCATGAAAACTATGTTTTAATTAAGATTTTATTCTTGTTTAATAAAATATTAAGCCTTTACAAATTATAAATTTTCCTATAACTCATATCATCTTCCTGTCATCTTGCCCCCCTCGACTCATCAACTAGTGACTCATTTCGCCCTTCCCCCTCCCATGGCTCATCGACTGGCGACGCCCTTGGATTTGTATAAATGTTACCTATGGATTTAATTACAACTAATATTTAATACTGTTTTCTAGTAAAACTACTAATGTTACGATTTTATTTTATTTTAAACATAACTGTCATCGATCTTTTGCCGTTCTTATTTATTTTTAATTTTTATTTTGTAATGCAAATGAAAACAGCTGAATGAGAAATATATATATTTTTTTTACTTGCCTGCAAACAAAGAATTCGGATCAGGTTAATAACAAAAATAAAAAAAAAATATTACCTATCTTTCTACTCATTCTAGTAATTTACTATTCAAATTCTAAACTACCATTTTTTAGGTATAATTTTATAATTTCGTTTTATTTTTCACCCCTAAAAATAAAACAAAAGTTAAATTAAAAATTCTACTGATTATGTATTTTTAAAACATTTTTTTATTTCTAAAAGGGTCGTTATTTAATTTTTATGAAACAACCAACGGCGTCGCCAGTCGATGAGCCAGTTGGGGGGGGGGGGGGGGCAATAAGATAAAAAGAAGATATGAGTTATAGGAAAAATAAAATATATAATTTGTAAAGGCTTAATATTTTATTAAACAAGAATAAAATCTTAATTAAAACATAATTTTCGTGGGTTTCTGGAAAATTGTTCTACTACTTTATTATAAAAGTCAAATTGTGCATGATTACGCGCCTATAAATACTCATAATGGCCAGCTGATTAAGTTCCGAAGCTCCAGAAGGAGCAACGGCCCTTCCCACCCCCCGGCGTCACCCATGGAAATTTCTCAAATCTACTGCCTACTACAGAAAATATTACATAATTATATTCCCTCGCCCCAAATGACTCTCTCGATCCGCCCCTCGATATTCGTCGTTAGACATTATTAGGATTAAATAATTATAAGAAAAAAAAAAGAAAATTGTATTTTTCAATGTGAATTAAAATATATTTTATTATTTGACAAATAAATCTTAAGACTCCTTATTTTTCTTCACACGTGTGTTAAACTATACATTTTTTATATCACCACATAAAGATGTACATTTATGGAAATAACTTTTTTTATGATTACAATTTTTTTTGTTATTCTTATTTCATTATTATTTTCTTTCCCTTAAAATCAACCATTTCATTTCCTATTCAGCAGTCTTAGTTTTTTCTCCTTTATAGTTTACAAACGTGTTGAATTTTTATTTAATTTTGACGTTATTATAAAATTAAAATACCGGCACTGTGTTCTAAATAAGAAATATGCGATTTTAATTGCACAAATAAACAATTTCTTTACCACTTATATTCACGTAATATACATTATGTAAGTGCATCCTACTATTAACAAATTTTTTTGATATAAACATTCAGTATTGCTCAAAAATGTACTATTAGTAGGATCAGTTTGTTCTGTGTTTTTTTAACCATTATTGCAAATAATAATTAAGAAAAATAGAGACAGAATTAAATTATTGTTTTACCAGTACAGTATAGGAAAAAATATATTAATTAAACATGAAGATAGAGTAATCGTGAAGTTGAACTTATACCAAAATGACGTCAAAAATTCAAAAGAGCTTTATGAATCAATAGTTGTATTGACAGCTACTCGCGTAAACTATTGCACTTTAACTCAAACCATGTAAACAAGTCCTAATAAAATGCGGTGATTTTTAAACGAATAAATAATTTAGTAAAAGCATATTATAAAAAATAGCACAACGATTTACTTGTAAGTTTTATATTTTACAAAAAAAACAAACGTATAATACCATGGACTCATGTTTATGCATTACTGTTATTTATCGATAGAAATATCGATGATTTGGTTTTATGATTATAAAAAGAATTGCTCTATTGGATATTGTTTGGTTTTATATTGTAAAACTGTTTTTGTTTGTGATAAATAGAGGAGCAGTTTGCGCGTTTCGAAGAGCGAAGTTAATAAATACAAGCTTTTACCCAATTTGAAGTTACAGATTTTTTATCATTGTAGTATACAAATACGTCAAAAAATGGCTTCGTTTGTAAGTATACAATGTTTCCATATAGATATATATATACGGAATTAATAGTTTTCTTACCAAATGAAGTATATTGTTAATTTGATGTAAAACTTTTATTTTTCACATAAAATATAGAAGGTGGATGATCACAGAAGAAAGTGGGATAGAAATGAATATGAAAGAATTGCTGAAGAAAGAATGGAAGCATTGGAAAGAGAAGACAGTTATCATAAACCGGTAATTCGAAGAGAATTATTAAAGCAAAGAGATTATAAAGTTGATCTTGATTCTAAATTAGGAAAAAGTGTAGTTATCACAAAAAATACACCGTCTTCACAATCCGGAGGGTATGTAGATAATTATCCTCTTTTTAACTGTAATTACGTTTTTAAAACGAACTGAATATGTTTATATGCCGTTGATTCTTAACCTTAAATGAATTATTTCTTTTTAGGTATTATTGCAATGTATGTGATTGCGTTGTGAAAGATTCTATAAACTTTTTAGACCATATAAATGGAAAGAAACGTAAGTTAATATTTGTAAAAATTACACTTTTTCGATGTAATTATTTTAATTTAAGTTATTTTGTATAATGTTTTCTTATGTAATTAATAGATCAAAGAAATCTGGGAATGTCGATGAGAGTGGAAAGATCATCACTGGATCAAGTTAAGAAGCGGTTTGAAGTGAACAAAAAAAAAATAGATGAAAAGAAAAAGGAATACGATATAGAACAAAGAGTAAAAGAAATTAAAGAAGAGGTAAGGATAAACATATTTCGATCTTTTATGTAATGAATTTCACATGAAGAAGTAGCATTGTAAAAATGGGGAAAACGTTCGCTTATCTGACCCGGTAGATGTATAAAATACCACAAGACAGTGTACTGGGACTAGTATTGTATCAAATTTATACACGACTTCCCAGAATAATACAACCACAGCTATGTTTGCTGATGAGACGATTATTTTATCAATTCACCGAGATAACATCATAGCCAACGAACAGCTTTAAAACCATCTACTATGTTTGAAGAAATGACTTAAAAATTGGAGAGTTACAGTTAATGAATCAAAGTCTAAACAGGTTTTGTTTACCCTAAACAAAGGGCAAAATTTGCCGATCCAGCTGAATGGGCAGACAATGCCCAACTCATGTGCTGTGAAATATCTCGGATTGCATCTTAATCAACGGCTCACCTTCAAAAATCATATTATTGCAAAACGAAAGCAACTAGACATCAAATGCCGCAGCCTGCGTTGGTTAATGAACAAAAATTCATTTTTATCAGTTGAAAATAAAGTGCTACTATACAGGGTAATCTTAAAACCTGTGTGGACATACGCTATTCAAATCTAGGAAACGACGAGCATTTCAAATCTAAACATTTATACAAAGATTTCAGTGTCCTATGAGATATTTTGGCGGTACCCTGGTTTATTCGTAATGATGATATACACAAAGACCTCTGCATTCCAACGGTTAAAGAAGTAATTACGACCTTTGCTAGAAGATACTTTCATCGATTTGGGAACCACATCAATCCGCTAGCAACTAAACTTTCGCAGAATAGCGTACGATTCAGTCGATTGAAACGACACAGTCAAATTGAACCGGAATTTCATCCGTAGACATTCAACATAATCCAATAAATAACGTACATACAAATAAGGAATAGCAACCACTGGGAAGTGTCCCATTATGGTTTACATAAAATAACATTGCTACTTATTGTTCAAATGATCAAATTGTATGCAGATGAAAAGGATTAAAAAAAAAAAAAAGTTATTCATTATTTCTATTTAAATTCAATTTGTTTGCTAGTATTGAAAATTCGAAAGTCTACTTTCAGTTAAAACTTCACTATAGTTGGTTTTAATGGAAAAAAACGCAAATCTTTAATAGATGAGACGTTTTTTTTTCTTTTTTTCTTGAATTCAAAAAAACTTTTCGAAATTAAAGGGTCTAGTTGGTTAAGGGAGTGAAAGTGCCTTTGAACCAAACTTTATAAAAAATATATATGTATATCTAGGGCACGAAAAAATTAGTTGGTGCTAAAAGTTTCGGACCCCTAGTCCCATAATGGGCTGTTGTAGTCACCATTTTGCGATTTTCGTTTTTTTTACGATATCCCAGCCATTTTTCGATCGATTTTAAAAATTTCTATTGGAGGTTAAAGATAATGGAAGGTTCTATAACAGTGAATTTTTTCAGATTTGTAGACACTAAATTCAAATTTTTAGAAACGTTCAAAATTTTTAAAATGTCATAAAAAATATTTTAAAAATTCGGTAACGACGAAAAAAATATATAACATGTATTGTAGTGTAAACTATCTATTGAAATTTTTTTAGATTTTTAAAAGTGGTGATAGAGGTTCAAAAAAAATAAAAACATACATTTTTGGCTGAAAAATCTCTTGAAATTCAACTAATAACGATGGAATAGATATATGTTACGTGTTTTAGAATAACAAGTTTTCCTGAATTTTTTCAGATTGTTAGAACATGTAAAATAACAAAAAAAAAAAGAAGTTTCAGAGGTTTTACAGCCAAAAATGCATGTTTTTATTTTTTTTAACCTCTTCCACCACTTTTAAAAATCTGAAGAAATTTAAGTAGATAGTTTACACTACAATACATGTTATATATTTTTTTCGTCGTTACTAAACTACTTATCTTATTGCTGCAACTGATATCACGTGTATAGGGTAGAATTACAACTTTTAGTCTATTGTGCGTACAACAAATATGCGTCTTTGTAAACATTTTTCGGTTTTTATGTAATATTTCGGAAATTGTATGTCGAAAGCGTACTTATCTTTTGATTTTTATTTGAATTGGGCAGGAAGAAAAACTAAAAGAATACCGTCGTGAGAAACGAAAGGAAAAAAAACGAAAGTACGAAGAAGATAATGGGGAGAGCAGCGAAATAGATCCGGAGATGGCTAATGTGATGGGTTTTTCAGGATTCGGTAGCAGCAAAAAGAAGTGATTATTTTTTTTGTATCGTTTAATTTTCAAATTTCCGAGCAATTAGTTAACATCGTATCGATTTAATGTGATCAAATAAATCGGTCAGCGTCGTTGATTCCGCAAGAACTACATATTTATTTACACGAGTTATATGTAATCGCCGAAAATGATTACCGAAACAGCAATTTATAAGTATTTTTGATTTTGTGTATTTATTTAATTTTTTTAAAGGAACTATTTCGCTTTCGTTTTATGTGTAAAATACTTTGTGAATTAGTAATAAAAGCGTGACTTGTTCTTTTTATAATAACTCATTTATTAACGGTGTAAATCAGACAATAATAAGGAAATTTGTACAACGGCGAAATATTTTTATTCTAAACAGTTAAACACTTACAAACAGTAGAACAAAAAATTTATAGAAATCAAATGATGAAATATTTTTCTGATATGCACTAGTACCTAATTTGATATTTTAAATTTAAAATTATATTAAAGATAATCGTTTCTTTTAGATTTTAAAAATGTCGCCTTTAACTTTGCCCTGAAAGTTGACATTAATCGAAGCAATTAAAACTGTAAGTTTTCACTAGTCTTTATTGGTCTTTTTGTTTTTCACAAATGCTTCAAAAAAACACAAAAACAAAAGAATAGTTATGGTTTAACGAAATATATACAGAACTTCACCAGTAAAAGTGTTTTTGGAAAACTATAAAAATACGCTCGCATGTAAGCATATAATGCTCGCATTTATATAATTGTGCATGCATTTGCATATAAATTTGTACACAATATGCTGCATTTATATATATATATATATATATATATATATAACTCGTCCATTTTGGCCTCGCAAGGGGCTGCGCCTCACTTGCTTACATTTCTGTCTCTTTCTCTTCTATACTTTGTATAAAATGATTAAAATTTACAACGTAATTCTAAATCGGTCCATATGAATATAATAACATAATCATAAAATCCTATAAAATATAACAAACGTTACATAAAATTGGGACATTTTTTTTAATGGGAGGTAGCCTAAGAATTACTTTGTAATTAATATATATCTCTATAATAAAGCGCCAAGGAAATAAATAGACGAAAAATCAAAAAAAAGTCCTGAGACCGTTCTATGGCACTTAGAAAGCTAATTTTTTTTTTAATCGACAGCTCCAGGTCAGCGGCTTTTAGGAAAATTATAGAGGGTCCAAAATTTTTATACCTTGGGGCTCAAAACGAGCAATGAATCAAATTTTTCTTCCATCATAGACGAAAATAAGACAAAAGACCAAAAGTGAAAAAAAAATCCTGAGCCCGTTCTATGGCACTTAGAAAGCTAATTTTTTTTTTTTAATCCATAGCTTCAAGTCAGTAGCTTTTAGGAAAATAATAAAATGTTCAAAATTTTCATACCTTGGAACTCAAAACGAGCGATGTATCAAATTTTTCTACCAAAATAGAAGAAAATAAGACAAAGACCAAAAATTACAAAAAAGTCCTGAGGCTGTTCTATGGCATTTAGGAAGTTAATTTTTTTTTTAATCGACAGCTTCAGGTCGGTAGCATTTAGGAAAAATATAAAATGCTCAAAATTTTAATACCTTAGGGCTCAAAACGAGCAATAAATCAAAAAATAGACAAAAAGTCAAAAAAAAAAGTTCTGAGACTGTTCTATGGCACTTGGAAAGCTATTTTTTTTGTAAATTGACAGCTCTACATTAGTAGCATGTAGAAAAAATATAAAACGCTCAAAATTTTCATACCTTAGGGCTCAAAACGAGCAATAAATCAAATTTTTTTACCGTTTTTTCAATTTTTTAATCGTTTATCAAAAACTAATTATTCTACTGAACTGCTCTAGGTCTCATTTTAAAGAGTACTGAATTTAGAGTATTTCCCTCGCTTACACTGCCCTTCTAGCGATTGAACTTTTTGAGGAGCTTTTTTATTTCAAACTTTTAACAAAATAATTTCAATTTTCGTATTATTAGATGAAAAATCAAAAAAAAGTCCTGAGACCGTTCTATGGCACGTAGAAAGCTATTTTTTTTTTTAATCGACAGCTCCAGGTCAGTGGCTTTTAGGAAAATTATAGAATGTCCAAAATTTGCATACCGTGAGGCTCAAAACAAAAAGGGAATAGATCAGCGCTAATTTAATAAGATCATTACCAATCGCATGAAAACGCAATACTACTGTATTTACCTACGCAGTACCGCGCTTCCGCCCACCGCCAACCGGTACTGCATTTATCTACAAAGTACCGCGCTTCCACCCACCAGGCAACAACCGTTACTGGTTTTTCGTTCATCGTGTATTACTCATAGTGGACAAAGACGAAACATCTTTTGTTAACGATTCTTCTTTTGTTTCCTCTATGGTGTATTATTGGTGTATTTTTAAATTTGAAAAACGACGTTGTAATTTGGAAGTTGTGATAGGCACAAACTGAAGATATGAGCAAACTAACGTATTTGCAATTCTACGAACAGTATCGTGATAGCGGAAAGAGAAATATAGAGACTGGTCGCAATCGTTTTATAAAAAGGGTTCGAGGAGTATGTGTTTTTCGAAAGTGGTCCGAGTTACTTAAAATTTTTATTAGAAATTGGTGAAGGAAAAATGCCAGAGACTTTGTATGGCGAAGAAAATGGAATCCTATTAAATTTCCCCGATTTAAAAATGTTTACTTCACTTAATGAAATAATTGATCACATTTATCTCGATGATGTTCTATCAAATTTTTCTAAAATGTCCAAAAATGTATTTTATCACCAACGAACAAAAACATAAATCAAATAAACAGATTGATAATAGGGAAAAAAATTTCTGGAGATGAAATAAATTTATATAGTGCCGATACAACTCTGATTGATGAAAAAGAAACAAATGGAGATTCCACACATTTATGTACTGAAATTTTAAACAAAATGTCAGACCCAGGAGTTCCAAATCACAAAATTACTATAAAAATTGGAGCGATTTGTATCCTCATCAGAAATTTGAATTTCGAAGAAGGTCTGGTGATCGGAAGAAAATTCGTCATTAAATCTGTTAAAGGTTTCATAATTGAAGTATTTCGTCTGGAAAATGAATGTAAGACGTTTTTCTAATTCCTAGGATCAGTTTCAAATTTATAGCTGGCGACACTGGCATTTCGATTTTAAGAAGGCAGTTTCCTATCAAGTTAGCCTATGCCATGACCATTAACAAAGCTCCCGGGTGAAACATTGGATTTCGCCGCTATTGATTTGAAGGATAATGTCTTCACTCATAGGCAATTGTATGTTGCCTTGAATCGAGTGAGAACATCTAAAAATATATGCATTTTGAGCCTTGGTCACGACGAAACTCTCACAAGACGGGGGTGTTTGGTGGCGGGTCCGGGTGGGGGGGTTGGGCCGCGAAGCGGCCAGGGGGAAAGCCCCCTAGTATTTAAATAAATATGTTAATCTGCATGGAATTTAATTTTTGTATTAAATACTAATTATTATTAACTGATTTACACATCAGTTGATAAAGTATTAAAAAATTAATAAATTTTGCCATTTATTTTTTTACTTGCTATATGTCTCTAAATCCTGAAGTAAATTTTTTTACCTCATTGATCATTTTTAACGTCGCGCTACGCTCCCAGCAACACAAAATTATTTTAAAACTCATTTTTAAGCAAATTATATATAAAATCATAATACTGAAATCGTGCCATCTGCCCCATCGACGGAACCGCAGTTCTCACGAATGACCTATTTGTCGAAACGCTGAATAATTTTTAGAACGCAATCAACGATGTGTAAGTTAAACTAATAGATGAATGTAGTATGCTTAATGCTCGTATGCTTCGGAATATAAATCCACGTCTTGTGCAGATTCTGTTCGGTTACTAGCACCCCTTCGGTGTCGAAGATTTACGCTAATTACCGGCTGCGCGGAAATTCTTTATTTACAAAACGTAAATATTTTTGCGTATACTATTATAATTTGAAGATAATATATGCTACTACTACTACTACTACTACTAATAATAATAATAATAATAATAATGTGAATAAAAAATAAAAATAATAATAATAATGAAATAATAAAAAATAAATAAATATACGTTAGTTTAAATGTGGCATCTTCAAGACTTCGTTGTAGAAAGTGTTGTTACATTATATTCTGTTTTTAATTTAAGTATATAATTTGTTCATTGTTTTTTTTTGTCAATTCAAGTTTCAATTTGGTTCCATATGTATTTAAATATATTCGTGGCGCGTTTCGGATTGAAAGAAGAAAAAAGGTCTATCCGTGAAGTTTCGTGGGAATATGATGATAAACTTTGGAATATTTTCTTCTGATGCGAGTTACGACGAGCTAATTGAAAGTTCTCGTCTCTGGTATACGAAATTCGTTTTCAAAGAGAATGCTGAAGGTACAATTAACCAGAATTCGGGAGCTAAAGTACATAAAATAGTGGAAGAAATAGGTCAGCTATTGTACATGATTAAACAACTCGTTCGTACCTGTCGGACTCGGCACTGGTCAAGGTACACTGGAGTACTTAGGATCAATGACACAATCAAAAGATTTCGGTTTTCGATAAATTAGTTTGTAAAATTTCGAAGCGCACGTTTTGCATTACAGATCAGTTACTTCATTAACATTACTATTACTTTATAGAGTGTAAATGAATGTAATTTTCATGGGAATGGAGCTATGTGCGAACTAAGTGCATGAATCTCTGAGGGCGGTGCATAAGAGATCCACGCGTTCACGAGTACGATAAAGCTTGGGAGCATTAATTAAACGTTGCGTTTTTTCAACATAGCAAGGTGTTTATGTCGAGATTCTAAATGTTACCGTTCTCAATAATGAATACATGGATTTACGCAACGAGATTCGTTGTCTCCAAAGTCACCATCTAACAACGACATGGAAAAGGTCTCGTAAATTCATAAAGCGTGCTGTTATCCATCTTAGAAGAGTAATTCATCATCATTATTGTTGCATCTCCCATTCGGCAGGTTGCACGTCACGAACATTATAAGTTCCGGCATCTGGCTAATTTTGTTAATAGGAAGAAGTCTTTAATTCCTGCTATTTCGGTATTCATCATTTCCATTCTCCTTCTTCCTCTTGGAGGGTTTCCTTTAATTTTCCCCTGTGTGACTAAATAAGCCTTCTTCTCTAATTTTGTGGGCAATGTATGCAATTTTTCTTCTTCTTCTTATATCATCATACAATTGCAACTTACCTACTTTACAACTATTCATCACCTGACGGTTTGTTATGAAATCCATCCACGGGATTTTTAGCATACGCCTGTATGCCCACATTTCAACGGCGTCAATTCCTTTTTTTTTTACAGTCTGCACTTATCGTCCAGGTTTCAGCGGAATATTGCATTACAGACCACATATAACACCGTAATATTCGCGTTTTTTTTTCATATCTATATTCCTTTTCTTATTTGTTATTATTTTTTCTAAATTCCCAAAGGCCTGTCTGGCCATTGCTATTCTGGATTTTATTTCTATATCGTCACCCCCATCTTCAGTTATCAGTACACTTAAGTATCTATATTTTTTTACATATTCTAGTTGCTGTCCCTCTATTTGTATTTGTGTCTCTGCGCTTTTTGACCTGGAGCACTTCATTATTTTCGTTTTATTTGTATTTATTTTCATATTATACTTTCCTCCTTCTTTATTTATGATGTCTAGCATTCTTTGCACTTGTTCGGCTGTTTCTGCTATTAGTACTTTATCATCCGCATATGAAATGTTACTTGCGATATGTAAAGTTTAATAAAAGCGCATCGAATACCGTCCTGCGTTTAAAGATCGTGCCTCGGGACGACGAGCGTATCGAATTACCCGGTTACGAACCATTTCTCAGCTTAAACGAAATACGGTTCGCAATGGCCGGGAGTATTCGTCCGCATTTTAACTAATCCCAGACTCATCGAGTTTGATCGAGAAAAGATGAAAATTAAGAGGATTGCAACGACACATAACGGAGTTGGCATCATGTGCGTTATTAAAATTAACATCAAACGCGTGTCCTCTTAGTATCATTCTACATTACACTTGATGAACCATCAGTATGCATTCTTGAACATTTTCTAAAATTAAATCTTATGGTTCACAGTTCGAAAGTGTCTGTGTTTTCACGATACGATTCTTTATTATAACTGATGGTGACATCAACATTTGAACAGTGATCATGGTCAAAAATTCGTAACCTTCATGAGTGAAACGTATAATTCGGAGTTGAATGACAATTTGTCCACGACCTACCGTCAAACTAGTAGCGAAGGCTGTCTTTACAACAAGTCATGTTGAACATTTACGCACGCAAAATTATATGAGTTACTTTTTATACCATTCTCGGTAACTGATTTACGATCGTATAGGATTTTGTTTAAAAATTATTTTCTTCTGTATAATGCCATACTCAATTTCTGAGCGTAGACGAAAACCTATTTGTACGTTCTAAGTGTACAATTATATATGTACTGTTCATGGCAATTGTTTTATATGAAGCGCGAATTTACGCGCGGGACTACATTTGGAACTGATTGTAAATGTTTCATTTATATTGTTATACAAATGCAGCCTAACGTGACTATTAACGATTACATATTATTTGTAATAATAAATAATCGCTGTCACTTGGAAGGCAATAGCGAACCACCATGTATACTCTGTCATAATATGCGCAGCAGTTGGTGTATAAACGGACACACTTCTTAGGACTTTACATTTGTATATAGATAAATCGAACACGTTTACAATCAGTTCCTAAGGGTAATCTTGAGTGTACACTCGCCTTTGGAATATAACAGTTGTCACGAACATTATCTGTTCTATATAACTAGAAAGTAAAGTAGATCGATGTTCGGTGTCCAGTAGTATTTTTTTTTCGCCATTTAGCCAGTTTTTTTTTTTTTTTTTTTTTTACTTAACCCTTTATAATAGGGTATTTTATAAAACTTTCTTATTTATTATTTCTATATTTCTAGCTCGTGTGGTACTTTATAAATCCATATACTAGTAAAACTAAATTCGACGTTAGCTCTGCCACTATCATCTGAGTTACAGAGGCACTGGAAAGGTATGCAGCTCTAGGATTTCTGTTCTAAGTTTGTCCCTACCCTGCTCGT
The DNA here is from genome assembly GCA_039619475.1 of Icerya purchasi. Lineage (NCBI taxonomy): Eukaryota > Metazoa > Arthropoda > Insecta > Hemiptera > Monophlebidae > Icerya > Icerya purchasi. The sequence continues at coordinate 217,243,174 of CM077115.1, forward strand.
AAACTATACACTGCCAAATAAAATGATCTATTGCACCCTCTGTTCCGCAATCGTCGTATGTATCATCATTGATAATATTAGTTTTTGCTAAGTGGTCGGGGGTTTTGTTGTGTCCTTTTCTCAGTCTAGCTATTGTTACTATAACATTTCTTCCAAAGTTATTAGTTCCCTTAAACCAAGAAACACGAGGGAGTTTACTCTAGCTCATGTCTATACGCGCTATATACAAAGGATACACAGAAAACATCCAAGGACAAAATGTCAAAATCATTCAATACGCAGATGACTCGGCGATATACTCTCCGGCAGGTTCTCCGAAAACAGCAGCTGTCAGAATGGGAGAGGAGATACTAAATAAATTTTAAACAAGCTTCACATTCAGATTAATACAGAAAAAAACCAAAAAAAACAAAAACACGCAAGGATTAGTAATAACCAGGAAAAGGTCATATCCGTTAATAAGAATAGGTAATAAAACCGTAACCTTCAAAAATTCAGCCAATTATTTAGGAGTCAGATTAGACCCAAAATTGTCTTGAAAAGATGAACACTCCTAAATATATCTGAAAAATGTGAGAAAGGTCCCAACGTATTGAGAGCCGTAACGGGAAGCAAGTGCTCATCCATATTCGCTCCTAACAATATACAAAGAAATAATACGAACTCGCATAGAATACGCAACCCCAATATTAAATTTAAACAATACAAAAACCCCAAAAAATACAAATTATTCAAAACAGATCCTTTCGGCCTAGGGTCAATGAAATCTACACCAGCTCACGTAGCCAATGCTGAATGTGTAGAACTTCTGGTTAAATTTCTTCTTAAACATTCTACGGACTGATTTTACGTAAAAAATAAAGAGTATTCATCCAATAAATAAACAGATGCCTATCTTAGACGGCTTAAAGAATTAGGATTACTGGAGGTTTATCACACAACTCCTCCAATACTTACTAGTTTTAACGACTGCTCTGATTTTAATAGATTTACAAAAACATTAAACCGGCGCCACATCGGGTGGATTTTCACGAATCGTTTTGCCGCTTATAAATCGAAGAATTAGATACTAAAGAATTTGTCAAAACTAACCAACGAATTCCAAATCGCAACAGTTTGATAATATATGGCATGTATTAAAATCCCGGTTCAATGATTACCAAATCCTTTATTATACCGATGGATCGTTTGATCTGAGGCAAAATAGATACGCGACAGCTTTTTATTTCCCCAGCCGAGAGTTTTTTCAAACTTTTCGGTTTACAGATATCTCCTTTTACAGTGGAATTATTTGTTGTATTAAAAAGCCTAGAATATTCTAGAAGATTTGTCAGTCGAAAAATATTAATTCTAACGGACTACTGTCTGTGGCCGTATTGCAAAAACTACGGACACGGAACTGGCAAGAAAATGTCAAATACCGAATGCCTTATAAGAAGACCGGTATTTAATTTACAACAGGCGAAAACGGAAGTAATACTAAAGTGGATTCTGTCGCGCATTGCGGTATTAAAGGAAATGAAATAGTGGATGGAATTGCAAGAACCGCAGTAGATAGGACAGTTGTCCAAAAATTTAATTAGTGGGATTTTTTACCCCGAGTAATTAGAGAACATACTATGACGGAGTGTGGAATGTGTCGGGTACCAACAGAGTAGTAATCAAAAAAGGAAAAACTACTCAAGTATACAAAAGTATGTATGTCCCAAAGATGTCGACTAAAACGTCTTAGGAAAGAGATTTTGTATTTATATTTATTAATAAACTTTTCTTCGGTTTTTTTTTTTTTTTTTATTCGTGTCTTAAATCATTTCTTTCAGTAGGGATGCAAGAGTTAAACGTGTTGATGATCTAAGGTTTTCGTTTATTCGCTGTTTTTTTGTTTTGTAAGAAAAATATATTTCGGGTTTTATTATCGATTTCAAGGAAATAAAGGATTGTTAACTGCCGCATTATTTTACGCTTGTTATATATTTTCCAGTAAATCGCGCGAATTAAACGTGCATATCGAGAAAAAAAAAATGTTTACATTCCGAGAATGTTATTCTTTTGCCTCTTTGTTGAAAAGATCAACGCGCACCGAGCAGATGAATCGGATACGGACTCTATTATTGTTGCACGTAATGATAGAAAAGTGCGTACCACCGCGTACTGATCGATCAGATTTATCGACTGTTTTGTTTCTGATTTTTTTTTTTTTTCAAAAACGGCTAATATTCTTTATATTTCACCTTGAATATCACAATATTGATATCTGCATTTACGTCACCGGATTTTTCTTACTCTTTGCATTGTTTTCCGTGTTTGTAAAATTCGGGTGTGCCGCGCTAGACTATCGATTAAGACTAGGTATCTTTGCCATTTTCCCCGTTACTATGAAATAAAGGGAACACAAGGGATGTTCAAAGTTATTGTTCCGTTTTTTATTCCCATTTCTGAACTACTCTTTTCATTAGCAGAAAACTTAAAATTATTAATTTTAAGCATATGTCGTCATTTAAATTTTCATCAATTAAATAAGAGTATACAACAGAAACGTTTTCAAATTACACATTTTTTTTATATATATTTTTTTTGGGGGCTTTAAAAACAAATCCCACTCATCGTCTCACATACACATTATAACACACCTTTTTTGAAATAAGCAATATTTCGTATGTTTTATTTGATGGGTACGCTATTAGCTGATGAAAGTTAGAAATCTGCGGATTAGAAACAAAAACGGTATTTTGACAGATGTACTTTATGTTTTAGTAAAACGATCTTTAGCTGTAAACTATCGCTTTCGATAGATGTATATTTCGTACAAAAATTCTAATCAAGCTTATTTTTTTTTTTTTCTTCTACCATAAAACAAAAAATCATAATGAATCCGGCGCAAATCAAAAATTGAAGTATTTAATCGTATTTAACAAGTATCTTTACGCTAATTGCAAACGATCGTTCGGTTTCTATCAAAAATTATTTTTTTCTAATAAAAATACATTTTAAGTTTACAAATTATACGTCACTGCGTATGTGAGAACAACTGCGAATCAAAATGTTTATACTTATACATATAAGAGAAAAAATGTTTTTTCTGTTTAAATTATATATAAAAAGAACTTAGGTAAAAGGATAATTATAAAAATTAAAACTAATCTAGAATTCAGTTGGATATATTAGAAATGTGGTATTATTTAAAAATATTTAACTAATAACTTAAGGTACTGCGTAAATTACGGTGCGCTAGAAGTTGGCACGGTCGATATTTGATCAGTTGAAGCGGTGGACGTTTGTGCGGATAGCGTGGTTGTCGTTTCGTCGACCTCCGGACAACAGATGCCAACAAACCTAAAATAAAAAAGTACGTTTATTAAACATATTTCTCGGGTTTTTCATAGTTTGCCGACTGCTGTTCAGCTGTGATTCCGGTCGAAAGAACAAATTCTATATATTCACATTAATTAATAATTGTTTAATTTCTTTTGCGCAGTTAATGCTAATTTGAAAACAATCATTCTAGAGAACATCGACTTTACGATATTTGATCGAATAATAATTGTAGCTTTATACACGAATGTTGTGACCAAAGGGGATTATTTATTTAATTTTTTTCAGCGTATCGATAAATCTTGCCAATCAATATTTGCCATCTAAATAGAATAACGAAATGATGTAAAGGATCGACTTATAAAGTGTATTTTTTTTTCTTGTAACTATTTTCATGAAATTGAGATTAATACATTTTGTTTTTGTCGTTTTTCCTCACCGTTTCTAATTTTTTATTTTTATATGAGAACAGAATTAATTTTAATCCCGTTCAAAAATTGGACAATATCACGTCTACCGAAAATTCCGTAATGAGAAAACGGGGGAATGAGATTGTGTAGCGATTATGAAGTCATAGTACTGGAAAAACTTGATTAGTCATAACGACGTAGAAAAAGGACTAGAAATAAAATGAAAAATGCTTATGAATGCTAACGAGAAAGAATATTTTTGAAGTAGTTCCTTTTTACTAAGAAAACCCGTGGAAAACTTAATTGTGCTTATACAAGCACAGGTACTCGATTATCGTTTCCGGTATTTATCACTGCCCAACTTTAGAAATTCTATAAGTCCCGCTTTATTGGCATGCGTTGAGAAAATGCGCCTGTTATAATAAATAGTATAAACACCAACGGAGGGGATGTTATTGGATTAGAATTCTCGCGCCATATTTAATATTAGCTTATAAAAACCGCTCTCAATGTTTATGTTTTTTTCTTTCTTTTCTCTCATAAATTGCGCTATATCTGTTCTAGTTGTTGATGTTTTTCTTGATAATTTACTAGAAATGTTAATCAGTTCACGTTTAATATTACAACTGTTGAAATTTGATAAAACTCTAATCGTTAAGTCGTAAATTCCTAAGTAAAAAGTAACTATTGAAAACAAGTAAAATTACCTTAATTTGATGTATCACATGTGTGGTATTATTTAAAAGGAAAAATCGGTAGAAAAGTGTTTTAGAAGTAACATTACGTAGCGGGAAGGTAGTGTGAGAATAAACGCTTTTGGGATTCCCGAAAACAGTGTTTAACTGTTAGAGCTGATTTATGGACAACGATCAAAAAAAAAAATTAAATCAATACCTCCGTACTTTCTGCGCAGAAGTATATATTGTGACGTGTTTTTCGGATGACGCGTAAAATTACGGGAGTCCGTGGTTCGTTTTAGTCATGAACTCGAACTGTTGAATACAAATCGAATAAAATGCTTTTGGTAAATATAAATAAGGGAAGAAACACTTTTGCGTGATGTACGAATTTCACGAAACACCACCCCCAGCCCCATAAGACATATGTCAAAAGTAAAGGGAGAAATCGAAAATTACGTTACGAAAGAAACAAAATTACACATCGTATTGTTCAGGTGTTAATGCGCCGCTTAATCATTGTACCGTCGTCGTGTATCAATTTTTGCTAGACTATTTTATTCGTATCAATTTATTAAACTGAAAATGACAATTTTTAGGAATAAATTAAAATTCTTTTCTCATCACGCAGGCGTGTACGAATAAAATTTCCAGTTACGAGTCCCCCCGATTAGTGATGATGCGAGTTTTAAGCGACCAAATTATAATTAAAAATCGTAATTATTCGTAATAATGAAGTATATTCTTACCGAGCGTCGATGATGCACTGTTCTCCGTACGGAATGAAATCTTCGAATGATGCGATTATATTCGGCAAGACGCAGTGAGCCAAATGGCGACAATGGGCTTGTTTCTTATCCGGTAATAAACACAACTGATACGCTGCATTGGGCTATTAATAAAACAACGTGTTTTTAATAAATTTATCGAGTTCTTCTTTTACACAAATAGGGATGCCGTGTTGCTTTTTTTTTTTTTTCCTTCGTTTTTTCGTTTAGTTAAAATAATTTGTTTTTTGAAGGATTTTATGCCGATTTCATCAATTAGCAGACATATAATTTGTTGTGTACTTTCGAATTTATCGGAACTGTATAAAACGCCGGACTCGTAGATACCTCTAGTAGATTATATAGACTCGATGTTCTTTTCTAGACTCGTCTCTATTTACATCCCATCAAAAACATGAATTTTAAAAGTGGGAGCCAAGTTCAATATTAAGAATATGCGTAGTTGTCGACTTGGCCGACAAAAGAATTGAGATCTAAAAGGGGTGCCAAGTTCTGTAGATAATCCCCTGAAATTTATTTATAAGATCATACAACATTCTAAAATAAATTAAAAAAAAAAAACATTTTCTTGTTTTTTTCATAGACAATGGATGTTTGCTATTTAAAAATATATAATATCTTAAATTTGAACAGTGTCGAATTATTTACACAAAGCACAGATAATTTAGGATAAATTCTAACGATTTGACTTGGCTAGTTTTTACCAGCAAACCAAACTTTTAGAAGAGTAAGATATGTTGACCTTACAATATAAAAACAGTAACTTACATATAACATAAAGAAGATAAGTTGATTAGCCAAGTATAACTTAAAACTAGCCAAGTGAAATCGTTAGAATTTATCCTAAATTATCTGTGCTTTGTGTAAATAATTCGACACTGTTCAAATTTAAGATATTATATATTTTTAAATAGCAAACATCATTGTCTATGAAAAAAACAAGAAAATGTTTTTTTTTTAAATTTATTTTAGAATGTTGTATGATCTTATAAATAAATTTCAGGGGATTATCTACAGAACTTGGCACCCCTTTTAGATCTCAATTGTTTTGTCGGCCAAATCGACAACCACACACACGTTCTTAATATTGAACTTGGCTCCCATTTTTAAATTTATGCTTTTAATGGGATATCATTACTTTTTGTAAAAAAATTATTATCATTCATTCAAATTCAAATTCTACTCGTTTATTCTTCAAAATAGGCTTACAAAGTGAGCACTTTTTGAAAGTCAAATTATCGAGTCCGTCTTTAACACAATGCACCGGTCAGTTAATAAATTGTTTATTAGCGAAATAAGATAAAATACCCGATATTGATTAAAAGTCTTGAAAGTCGACTGTTTCCGAAACGATTAGAAGGGGTACATATAAAATAAACTATGAAAAAACGACTGACAAACATACGAAATGACGAGACGCAAAACAGCGTTTTTCGAAGCAACTTACGAAACGAACGAAGTTAAATTAAAAGATCAGCGAGCCAGTTATTTTTCCGGCGACACTCGAATTGCGCACCGGAAGTTTGCCGGTATGAAATATAGAAAAAACGAACGAAAACGGCATCGGGACCCCATGATATTTGTTGGACATTTCCAAAACTGATGGCCGCTTTATAAAATTTGAATATGTTCGATGGCTTTCAACATTTTTACGCATCATCGTATACTTAAAAAATAGCCTATTTTTTGCAAACCGTTAAGGAGGATTTTTCTAAGCAACCGAAATGTTATTCCAAATAGCAAACGTTCCCAATGGGGTTTTGATAAGACATTTTGGAAGTCACTGAAAGAACGACACATTTTTACTGATTTTATTCCTTCGTCGATTTTATAAAATCCGGGGTAAGTATTTTTTTTTTTTGAAGCGGTGCGCAATTCGAGTTGTTCTCAGCAGACGGGCGAAAGTCGGTGCGCAATTCGAGTCCGACTTGTCACTGTGTAAAGTGTTGGTGCACAATTCGGGTGTCCCCATTTTTCTAACGCAACGAAACTTGTCAATTACCGGCGTGTCTTAAATTTTATAATTTTACATCTAGCAATTTAACTGTGATATAAACTAAGTTAAAATAAACGAACGAAATTACGTAACAAATATAAAAATTTCACTGTTTTCTGAAATTTTTTCCTTTGTATGCAGACAATTGATGGACGCTAAATTTCAACTTTCTGGGTCACCTGGAAGTGGGTTAGGTTTTTGATCTATGTATGACAGTCAGTGAAAAAAATGCCGATTTTTAGACGTTAATATCATCTCAGTAACCGTTCGAGGTGTATTTATGCAATTTGGGATTCTAGTTAATCTAAGGGGGGTTTTAATAAATAAACCAAATTTCATGTGTTTATATTTAATTAACTATTAAGTTATTATGGGGTTAAAAGTAAATCTAAGTGGTTCATGTAATATAACACACTGCTGCGTTGTCGCCAGTTCCGTTTTCTCGGCTTGAACTTGGCTTGACACGCTGCCGCGTGTCTAGATGTATGTTAACACAAAATTTTCAATCTTAGGACAATTGCTGGATTTTTTTGTTTGCATTCTGTTAAATTATTTATCATTCTTTAAGTGTTTTTTCCCCAATCCACTCTCACATGTACACATTAATACGGTCATTTATTTCAATTTCCGAAATAATAGGATAGAGGAAGTATTCAATAGCAGTCATTAAGAATGTGAACACTATTCCCCGCGAATTAGTAAAAGTAAAGTATAAAAATAAAAATGATTGAAAAGCGACTTTTTAGCTTGCAGACAGCAATAAGAGACAACGACCCTCCTGCACGAATAATATTCTGTAGAAATTTAAAAAGAAAAAAAGTTAAATACACTTCCTTCCTTTTTGGCATTCGCTTTTTTAAAAACTAAAAAAAATTCCTTTTTTTTTTTCTTTTCTTCCAGTTAACTTGTACGGCGCACTGGCAGAATAACAATATCATCTCCCATTATCATTTTGAGTTTACGATTCGGTTATGGTAATAAACGCTCATTCAATTCTGAAAGTTAACGCGAAAAATCGCTAGTCGGTGAGTAATGAACTAAACCTTTCGAATTAAAATGGCAATAACAACAACGATGTTAATCAAGTGCTAGAGCTGCCAGTTGAAGTAATAACAAATTGAAAACAATATATAATCTATTATCGATAAACCGTACGTACAATTAAACGGTGTCGGTGTATATGACGTAATCTAGATGAAAAGTAGGCAGAAGACTCGAAGAAGTTATATGAAGTAGTAAAATTTCTCACATCGTTTACAACGCGTAAAAACGCATTTTTACGGGGTTGTAAGTTGGTATTTATAAGCACGGGTATACGTATATGTTATATTTTAATTATAAAATCGATGTCGACAATGGAGAATGTCATTCGAAATGCACAATCTTAGCAGCTACGTGCAAGGTACTGATTATACGATATACACGCGACTATCGATGCGCAAATACATGCATACTCGGACTGCAGTAGTGTAGATTAAACTTTAGAATCAGTCGCAAGTGAGATGTACATACATATATCCGTATATAGAATATGAGTGTACTAGACAGGCATCAGTGTTGCAACCTGTTCCCTCCGTCTGCATTCGATAATGAGCAAAGTAATGCTAGCGATTTTTCTGCTTCTACGCTTGAAACCGAAACGTCAGATATATTATCTGATATCGTACAAGATTCGACATCGGGTCATGCAGATGTTTTTTCAGTCCAGGATTCAACATTTCTACCAAATGAAAATTACTCTTCTGGTCGTCGGAAAGTAGAAGGCGGGAAAAATTTCTTTGAACCGGCCCACAGTTCAAGAGCCTAGCTAGAAGATTATTAGCGCGACATTTTCCTATCTACAAACGCCAAAACTGGACACTCGGTCGTTCATGCAAAGTTTGTACTGAACGAGCAAAGTACAAAGGACAAAAAGCATGAAAAGAAACTGTTTTTCATTGTTCCGCGCGCGATGTTGGTCTACGTATTCAACAAGATTACTACTATAAGGAGTAAATTGTTTTGTATACACACATACATTCAGAAAGGACATTATAAATATTATTACTTTTTGTTTTATTATATGTTTTAAATATTTAAAATGTAAATGTTTCTCGCTGTACAAAATTCTTTATTTCAGTAAAATGCACGAAGAAGTGGATGCGCTAATATCCGATCTTTACTTATGTATTTAATCAGAACTATATACGCCAAAATATACTTTGATGTTTTCTAATGTAGCATATAAGAAATTTGAATAAATACGCGGTACGTGTTGCATACAATTAAGTTTTTTAAAAAGGTCTAAAAAGCGCCGTCATAGGGTAGCGAATTTCAAAATTTGCCGTCGTGCGAAAGTATGCAATAGAAAATAAGTGCCGTTATAGCGAACTGTAAAACGGACATTGCACGTGTGCCGACCGGAAAGTGTTATACACTAGACATGAAATAGACAACTCTATCGAAGTTGGAGTTGAGAAGCGGATATATATCCGTAGTCGGAAAGGACAGACATATGTATCCAAAACTGCTCCAGCGGATATGATTCGCGCATCTTAAGTAATAGATTTATTTTCGGTAATAATCACATCGGAATAATTTTTTATACAAATACATATATAGGTATAAAACTGTTTTACTATGTTTGTTGTGTATATATATATATATATATATATATATATATATATACGTTTACTTGACTTTTGGTATTTCATTTATTATTCTCCCCGCAATGGCTACTGTAAGAACTTAGTTATGCATTTCACGTATTTTACATTTATTTTTAATAATCCCCCCTTTTCTGTCCGAAATATTGTTAATGACAAAACACGCTTATCGGATAATAAAAGCGTGTAATTATAATAACTTCGAATTACCTCCGATAAAGATTAGAATATATATGTTTTAAAATAAATTTGGTAATTTTGTAATTTTTCAATCAAAAATTTGTGCACAAATTACCGAAAGAGTTATAAAAAAGGTATATATACAACTTTGGCGAATGTTTCTGAAAAAAAGGGTAAAAATCACCGAGAATAGAATATACAGAGATTTATGCAGACTAAAAACAGAATCGTCAAAGAACGTGTCATTAAACTATAAATAAATTCGCTCGGTAAAACAGCCGACTGTTTACAAGTTATATCATCAACCGAACAATATTATCGGTTGATAGTTCAATATCGGATCATTCTATCGGGTTTTCTTATCGGGCTACCGCGGTAATATTGAACATCTATCGGCATTTTATCTCTTTCTGTAGTATTCTGTTATTATTTCTTTACCTATTTTGCCTGTTTTACCGTTTCAACCTACTTCGTATTCCAATTAACTAGCTCCACCAGTAGGTTTTCTGTGATTCCGTTGTGTAACTGTCCGTTTATAGTTATTCGTATTTTTCCATTCCGTTTCGAGTCTTTTGTTTTCATTTTTATTTAGTTAATTTGTTCCTGTTGTTTTTTGTTTTGTTTTTTTTTCCCATTGTTTCATCTACAGTACTACCGCCCATTAATGTCACACTCTCATGTAGTGATTGTAATAATTTTAGTTTATAGCGAATTTTTAAAATTTCCTTTAACGTATTTTTACGTGTGTTTATTTTATAACCCCGCATTTGTTGGAATAACAATTTTTATGTAAAAATTTTATTATTTTCGAATTCGGTGCGATTTTTGTGTGTTATAAAAATCATACTACGAGTTATATTAATATTTTTGAAGAAGTATTTCGATGATGATTTTACTAATAAAAAACAACGTCCGCACCACCTCTCATCGTTAAACTATTTTTTAAAAATTAATGAAATATTGACATGCGCACACGCCGCCTAATACGTAATCTATTTATAAAAATTATTTTTAAATTTCAAATATTCAACGGTCAAAATTAAAAACTGAAAATAGAAAAATTACAAGAATAACGTGTTTCAAAAATTTTACCGTCTCGTCAGATTTCACTTCCTATTATAAAAATCACGGATTAATATTGTACATTCACATAGCACTTACCAAGTCCGACTTAGCTACCGAGTAGGTATTGTTGGACGACGGGAATTTCACTTCGGTGCCATTCAACCAAGTGATGTCGTTCACGGATAGAGAAGCATTCACTGGAGCTAACGGCGGAGCTAAATACATAAACATAAAAATTCCTAAATTAATTAAATACGATCCGGCAACCGCCATTCTATTACGATGTGGAACACAAACGAAAACGTGTTTTGATTAACGGGTGATAGTAACAAGCAATTCGGTGTCTTGACGCCAATTAGATTCTGTTATTGTTTTTTGTTTTTGTATTTGTTTTTTTCGTTTATTCTTTTAAAATTGGTGGGGAAAAAAAATCGGGTTAATAAATAATTAGCTTCAATTAAAATCGCTTTGATTTTACACTTTTCTATTCCTTTTTTAGTGTGTTACTAGAACAAGTTTACCACTCATTTTACTGGTTTACAGGTTTGTTGCATTTTCGTTTTTTTTTTTTTTTTTTTTTTTTTTGCTCAAATTACACCGTTGTTTTATTTATCACAGACCCCCATGTTCGTATAAGGTGTAGTCAAAATTTTATTCGGCTACATTACTCGTGAGTTAAAGAGGATTATTGTTTGCGAAAAATCAAATTAATTTAATAAAATTACTTTTATACAATTATAAATACAGCCTTAATGTATGCATATATGAATGTTTTTTTTTTTGTTTTTTTTTTTAAACGATGTAACCAAAAAACCAAACGTAGTAAAAGACCCGTATACCAGAAATAATGAAAATACAGATCGACTGTCGAACAATAACGTATTGGTGACCTGCGCGAGAAAATATGCAATAATAAGAAGACCAAAGGCAGAAAAACGAAATAACAATTTAAAGCAATATGGTAAAATATTACGAAAAGTTGCAATATTTGAAAAAACGAAGAAGAAGAAAAGAGTTGTTATAGAGTAGATTGAAAAAAAAAAAAAACAAGAATAAATAATTCCTCCCGATACTCATCGTTTCCGAAATATAAATGCTACGCTTTATTTTGTATATTTTAAAAAAGGTGCTGGCCACCGGGTGACGACAATAAAGGAATTACGATACTAACAGAAGAATTTTATGAAAAAGTTCTTATCCTAATAAGTTACGTTGTCCTTATCGATAACGAAGATTAGTATCAAAAATGGGAATAGTCGTACACTTTGAAAAACTAACCACGTTAACGGGGGGGGGGGGGGGAGATACGTTGAAAATAGTTTTTGAAACGAGGCTATATCAGTAACGTAACTACGATTTATTCCGTTAGAGTAGATTGTAATAGTGTTTTATAGAAGTAATTTTTTCATCAATGGTCACAAACAGTATTTACGAAGAGTTTTCGTATAAATAACGAGTACCAAAACAAAAAAATATAACAATAGCGTCATCATAAATTATGAATCGTTAGAAAACTGCACATCTATCACTGCAAAAATTTTACTTAATATATCTCTGCTTTTCCTACGTTATTCATATCCTTTGCAAATTAATTATAACTAACGATATGTTTAGTATCAAACATACCTCTATCAAAATTCATTTCGCAAATAAATCAACTGACTGAAAAACAAAATTAATTTCCAAATTTGCTCGATCATCAATTTGTGATAGAGTCAAATCAAGGTGTTCCGCTTTTACTTTTATGAATTGGATAAAGGACATGTCTTCCGCTTGCTGTCCCGACCGATCTCGATCATGGGTGGCCATCTAGTGAAGTCTTAATGATATTCTGGTACACCGCTCTCTGTCGTACGCGGAGTGTACCAACCACTCTGTATTTAATCCTGTCCACATCTTGATATCACAGAACCAGGTACGTTTCCTCCGACCAACTCTTCTTTTACCTTCAATTTTTCCCATCAAAATGGTTTGTAGCAAGGTGTACCTTGTCCCGCGGATCAAGTGTCCAAAAAATTTCAGTTTCCGAATTTTTATTAAATTAATCAATTCGTGGTCTTTTTTCATAACCCTAAGTATCTCCTGGTTGGTCTTCTTAGCTGTCCAGGGTACCCTCAAAATTCTCCGCTAGCACCACAATTCAAAGGCTTGTAATCGATTCAGGGTATTTTTCTTCAAAGTCCACGTCTCATAGCTGTATAATAAGATGGACCATGTATAACATTTTAAAATTCGAATCCTTAATTAAAAGCTAAGATCGTGGGCCATCAAGGTTTTCCTCATCTTGTTGAATGCGCTTCTTGATTGTTCAATCCGACTTTTGATTTCCACTTCAGATCCTCCTGTAATGTTCAGCTGCGCAACTAGGTATTTAAATGATTCGACTTTCTCCAGGTTATCTCCATTAATGTGTATTCTGGGACTGATGTTATTTCCAATGATCATTATTTTTGTTTTCTTTACATTTAATGATATTCCATATTTCCGACTAATCTCTACTTTTTCAATGATCAGTTCTTTGGCATTGAAAAAGTAGAGATTAGTCGGAAATATGGAATATCATTAAATGCAAAGAAAACAAAGATAATGGTCATTAGAAATAACATCAGTCCTAGAATACACATTAATGGAGATAACCTGGAGAAAGTCGAATCATTTAAATACCTAGTTGCGCAGCTGAACATTACAGGAGGATCTGAAGTGGAAATCAAAAGTCGGATTGAGCAGTCAAGAAGTGCATTCAACAAGATGAGGAAAACCTTGACGGCCCACGATCTTGGCTTGGAATTAAGGGTTCGAATTTTAAAATGTTATATATGGTCCATACATGTACACTGATTTAAAAACAGAATTCAAAAAAATCAGAGAAATTTTTACAATTAAAAGATAACGTTCTATTCCGGGCCTGAGGAAATATTTAGCGAATTGAATTGGAAAGAAAACATAATAAATATAAACGGGCAGAGTACCGTTAAACAATTACGTATTTAGGATGGAGGTTTTATTTGTCGGCAACAGATAAAATACAACTAGAATTGTTTAATTCGAAGCGGTATAAATACTAAAATGAAAAAAACGAAAAAAAAAAAAAACAAAAGCCGAAATAATCAATAATTACGTAGTATACCCGTAAAATTACTAACGACGTCCAATGTTGGGCTCTTATAACGATACTTAAATATTATTTAAGAGTGAAAAAGCCGTAATTCGTTCAATTTTAAAAAATTTCGAAGAAAAGCACAAAATAAGAATAACAGAGTTACAGACATCTAGCGTGCCAGACACGTGTCGTGGCAGACAAAATAATTTATTCTATACAACGGTATTTATATGTATCGTAACACGGTCGTGTAGATGCCGACAGACACGGGTTGTGCCCGGCCAGTAATTTCGGAAAGAATATTTTGTCTGCGCGGTATATGTCTGTACGTGTCTGTGGCTACTTGCCGGGCAGTGTAGTGATGTGCGATTTCGAAATGTTTTTACAATCGAAACAATCGGCAATCGTCAAAAAAACAATCGAATGATTTTCATTTAAATGATTGTGGTGAATCCGAATGAATTATTCAAATAAAAACCGAAACCATCCGAACACAAACGAATGAATTATTCGTTAAACATCGACCAGATTCTTCCGAGAGAAATAGCATTTCGAATGATTGTTGTGAATACGAATGAATTATTCGAATAAAATAACATTTCGAATGCAACTACGGAACAATCGAATGCAACTACGGAACAATCGAATGCATTCGAAGTCATCGAACAATCGAATGCATTCGAATGAAACATTTCTAAGTTGCCCATCACTAGGACAGTGTGAATAGAGTATCGGGACCGTGCAGACCTTTTTTTGTTTTCTTTTTGCCATGGATAACGAAAAGCTGATAGAAATTGTAAGAGAATATAAATAGCTTTATAATTTAATTGACAAAAATATCTCACGGCACACTTCTGTCACGTTAGATGTAAATAAATGGTGTCTGTCGGTGTCTGCCACGGTACTTGTCTGGAACGCACTGTGTCTGTAGATATAAACGGTCACTGAGGAGTTCGTGGAATGGTATTTTTCACGGAATATATAGAAAAAATGAAAATGGTAATGGACACGGGTTGTTACACAGCGTCAAAACACCAGATGATGGCTGAGGCTTTAAAATTTTAAATCGGTTTCCGGGAAATAAGAGGAAAAGGGGATGGATAGAAGAGAGATGAACAACATCGTATGCGGATTTATTCAGAATAGACAATTTATCGTAGTGGCGTAGGACCAGGAAGAACGGAGTCGTTTAAAAGAATGATCCTATCCTAAGACTTCCACGTGGAAGTTTAATTTATGTACATATTTATTATATAAATAATCAGTATACGAGGGTAGTTCAAATATAAACCGGAATTTTTAAATAAACGCGCGAAAAATTTATTGTGGAAAAAGTGGTTGCACTGGCAGTTAGACCGGTTTATTACGAAGCGTGTAAAGCAATTAGAACCGCGTAAGCTCACTTTTTAGTGTAGTTAGAGCCATGAGTGAAAAAGAAGTATCAGTGTCTGTTGCGCAACGCATCATTATTCGTTTTTTAGTCAAAGACGACGTAAAATCCGTGGAAATTTACCGAAAATTACGCGAACAGTTCGGCGATGAGTGTCTCTCCAAAACTCAAGTGTACGAGTGGTGTTCCGCGTTTCGAAAAGGACGTGAAGTGGTGTCAAACATAGCACATGCGCGGCGCCCAAAAACCAGCATTACAGATGAACACGTCAAAGCCATCGAACAACTCATTTTGGCTGACCGACGCGTCCGTGTACGCGATATGACCGACGAATTGGGCATCAGCATAGCTAGTATTGAGACAATAATTCATGATCGGCTAGGTTATCGCAAAATTGCAGCCAGATGGGTGCCAAGACTTCTGAATTTTGAACAGAAATTCACTCGTTGGGAAGTTTGTACGCGTCTCCTGCAGCGGTATGAAGAGGAAGGAGAGAATTTATTGCGGTGAATATTCACCACGGACGAAACTTGGGTACACTACTATACGCCGGAGAGTAAATGCTCGTCTATGGAGTGGCGGAACAAAAAAAGAGGGAGCGCCAGTCAAAGCGAAGAAGGTTACACAGTCAGCTGGGAAGGTGTTGTGTACCGTGTTTTGGGACGTGAAGGGAGTGATCGCAGTCAATTTCCTAACTGAACAACGTACTGTGACGGCGCAGTATTACAGTAACCTCCTAAAAAACACAGTCAAACCGGCCTATCGAACAAAAAGGCGCGAAATTCCGATCCGTAGTGCGATACTGCTTCAAGACAACGCCAGGCCACATACCGTTCGGCTCACGATGGAGACATTGGCCTAATTGGGCTGGGAAACACTTGAACATCCTCCTTACAGTCCAGATTTGTCGCCTTGTGATTATTATTTGTTTGGCCCGTTGAAAGAAGCACTTGGTGGACAACGTTTCGACAGCAACGATGAGGTGGAATCGTTCGTGCGCAAATGGCTATGTGACGAGCCGCGAGATTTTTACGAAAAAGGAATAAAAAAATTGCCGGAGAGGTGGTAAAAGTGCGTAGCGTGCGAGGGGGTTATCTCGAAAAATTGTAAAAAATATGAGCACTGTAAGTATAAAATAAAAATTTTTATGACGAAATTCCGGTTTATATTTGAACCACCCTCGTATTAGGAATAAACAAAATTAATTCGGCCGAACATGTAGATTTCGAAAAAAAAAGTATATTGTTCAGATATGCATGAAAATTTAATATAACATTACTTTGTTTTTATAATTATTCGATGAATCTTAAAATGTGTATATTTTTTATATTAATTTTTATCGTGTAAAGAATTATAATGTTGGAACAAACAACGTTTCACATATTTCCATTTTACGGTTTTCCTTTTATACCTTTAGTTTTTTCCTTTTTTAAGATCAGAAGGGGCCGCCAAAAAACGACCAACCTAAAATTGTCGAATTAATCAGGTTACCAGAATTTTACGATTTGGTCTAGATTATCGTAACTTTACTCTGTTAAAGGCGCAATATAGAAGCCGCACCGAAGTGGTTTGGCCAGAATTTTCAGGAAATTTCTTTGCAGAAGCCATGAAACTGTGTGAGCGAAAGAGAAAAATCGAGACGATAAAGTCTCGAATAGTAATTTCTAATACTTACTGGTGGTATATTCGCCACTCTCAACTGCACTCATGTCATAAAACGACGAATCGACAGCTATAAAAGAGACAAAATCGAAAAATTTAGTGTTTTTTTATAAAATTAGATTTTAAAACGAGTACTTAACGTTTAGTTACTTACAACGGATTTCCAGTAATTCACTTTGGATCATACCAGCACCTATAAATACAGTTAAAGTTTGCTCTTAATAACTGTAACTAGTACAACGTTCGCGTTATACTCCCTTTTTTAATTATGACGGGCAAACTATTACAGAAGAGCAGGGGAAAAAACGAAGTATACATGCGCGTTATTTTTTCAAAAAACAAAGAAAAAAGACAGTTGTGAAGATGCAGAATTACATTTTTAGCATACACCTCTGAACTTCTGTTCTTGAAAGCAAAAAATAATCGACGCTTTAGATTTCTACTAGAAAAACGAATTACATGACGCGTTGTATACCGTCAAGGGTTCCTGTTTAATGGTGGGTTCTCACTGAAATCTTCCTTTTCTCCCTTTTTTTGATGAAATTTCTCCGCATCTATGTATCTCCGTCCAAATCCTGACTAATTGTTACTTCTTTTTATACGCATTAGTGATAGTGTCTGTTCGCGAAGTGTTTTTGCTTCTTAAACAGTCGACTTGAACAAAAAAAAAAAAAAAAAAAAAACACACTAAAACTGCTTTCTGCGCGTTTGATTTGCACCTGCTTCGATTCATAACAGAGCAGCATATTGCGATGAATTAAGCAGAGTTCACTAAAAGTGAACAAAGCGAAAACAGTAAGAACAGCTAGAGAAATAAGTTCAACACACACATACACATCTTCACACATCAAACTAGAAATCAGAAAGACCGGAAAGTATCGTCAACGAACACGCTTACGCATTTTTTTTTTTTTTTTTATCACACCAAGTTCTGAATCTAAAGCAAAAAAAACGAAAAAAGTGAAATTTTGACATTCTCATTGTATAAAAGCGGAATGTAGAAGAGATAGAAGATGAAATAAAATTCGACTTAAAACAACTGTAAAGAATTTATTAAATGACGAAATGCACGCAGCACTACGAGAGGGAACAAAATAATACCGGTATATATGTATGGCGAACGATTTGGTGACGAGAACTGAATACGTGAAAAAAAAACCAGGCCTGTAAGTCCATCAAATTTATTTTATACGCGGGATACATCATCATTGGAGAGATAAATGAATTTCATCCGCGAATAACAAAAACGATCGGCCGGCACTTGTCTAGAAGGCTGAAATTAAGGTTAAAGATTTTGCATATATGCGTGTTTGTGCAGAAGACTGTGAGATAAATTGCTTGAATAGCTAAAGATCCCTCATGTTTTCAGGCATCGTTTCGGACTTGCGATGCTGCAAGATGGTGGTCAGTCCAGTCTGCGAATAACTACATAGTAGTAGAGAAACGCGGAAAAATAAAGACTGGTCTCAGGGTCTTTTACTTTTTTTTTTTTTTTTTTATACAATTAAACGCGTTCAAGTTGTAAAATGTATTTTCTTTATGTTCGTTTATTTGCATTAATTAAAAAGGTTCGAAGAATAAAACTGACATCAAGATCAGAATGAAGGTATTTTTTTTTGTATTTTGTAGTCCGTGCTTAATTAACGTAAATAAAAATCTCTTAACGATGGTTTAAACATATTTCATTACCTGCATATTCAGTGATCAGTATTAAGGGGTTACACCACACTGTAACAGCCTGAAACAAAGCGTTTTTTGAGCATTTCTTTTTTTGATGGAAGAAAAGGAAATAGAAACTTAATATTGAAGGTAGTGTGATTTTAAGCATATATTTAGGTATTTAAAAAAAAAAAAATTCGTCAAAAAACATTACAAAATGACGACTTTCGAGCCATTTTCGTAAGGCATGTTTATTTTGAAGCGCCCTGCGGCACAAACTCTCGAACAATTTTCATTTTTTTTGTTTGAAATTTTAACTATACCTTTAAAATAACATTTCAACGAGAAATACGTACGGTATTTGCAAAATATTGATTTTTGTATGATTAACAAGTATTTGTTTAGAAAAGTTCAGTTTTCGACCACAAAAAAGCCGCAATTTTATTTGTTAATAACTAACGTTCAAATTAAATTTTCAAAAATCCCGTGCTTCTTTCTCCTCGAAATGTCATTTTAAAGGTATAGTTAAAATTTCAAACAAAAAAAAAAAAAAAAAATTATTCGAGTTATGCTGCGTGCCGTTTTGAAAAATTCAGTTTTGAGAAAAACAACGCGTTTAAAGTTTTAAAATGTGTTTTATAGATATGTAAAAATGAAAAATTCGATTATTTAAATATTTTTACCGTTAATCTGCTATGCCCCAGACCATAAAGCTGTCCTTCTAGATTTAAATATTTTTCCTCATTCTCTCTTTTTGAAGATTTCATGGTGAAGCGTGCCTCTTTCGCTGCATCTGTCATAGACAATTCGGGTGTGCTTGATCCGCTTAGTATTGGTTTCAAGGCAAAATTGTACGACCGAATTGATCCATTTGCAAAACTTGCATGATTCGTAGAATATTCATGAGACTATCATTAAAATCGCATGCAGCAATATCAACCGCTATATATTCAAGACTTTTTTGCCGCTTGAATAAGATTTTGGAGCTAAATTTCGAAACCGTAGCATTGAAACTTTCGTTGCTATTTTGCGTGTAACCTCCCAAACAACGGGTTTAGAAAATCATCTCGACTCGGGTCCTCATAAATCGGTTTGATCGTTTCAAATACTTCCGTAGGAAGCGGCTTCTTATGACGAACGGTATCCAAGGAACCCGCTGCTTGCGCCTTCTTCCTGTCGCACCAAGACTCTGAGCACTTCTCGTGTTGCGGATTTTCGTCGGTTGATATTTTATGAAATAAGGTCGACCGAATAATTTGGTTTTTCATATTTTCCAAGGAGTTCGGATTTCGACGTATCGCCAAGCCATAATAAATTACTAACTGATCGATAAATTTTGTACCAGTTAATTTACCTTTTTCTCCGAGACCTTTCATTGTTTTTTTCATATTCTCTTTTGTACATGATCAATGCACTCGTGTTTGTGTACTTCGAAATTTTTATATGGCCTCTTATACATTGTGTCTTTGAAAGTTTTGCTGTCGCCATCACCGATGTAGTTTGCGTATTTTAGGCCGTGCAAATTTTCGGAGCGTACAAACATTTCGACAACAGCGTCTACCTCCATCTTACCAGATGAGCCTTTGTGGTTCGCTAGACATTGATCGACGTGTGCTTCATACCAGCAGGATTCATATTCGGACGTTTCTAATTTATTTTTTCGGCGTTCGCAAGGTTTACAATACTTAAACTTCAACATCTACGATTTTGTCTGTAGACCATCCAATCGATGACACGATTCCGAAAAATGATTAATGCTACAGATGTTTCATCGGCGAGCAAAGCGGAGGAGAATTCGAATTTATTTGTATTTGTCTCTGCATCGCTTTAATTGCATTCCATTTTTTCTATACACTGACGCATTTACCAAATGAGAAAAATTCCCTAAAATCCGATAAATAATCGCGCACATTCTTGGAAGAAATGTTCATCTAACCCCATTTTTATTACATCTTTAATTTATACCTATCGACAGAGAATAATACTAGTGCGCTGTCTGAAACGCTTTTCCTATTCGTTATGTTCTCCGGACTTCACTATGATTCTCTAATCGACGCTGTACTCCCATTTTCGTTAGGTCCGTTTACTTACATCACAGCTCTCCTCGTTGCGTCACTATGTGTTTAGCCCCTTATATATGCACTTAATACTGACCTAATTTTCTTTTGACCAGCTTGTAACTTAACATAAATACCTTCTATCAACATCTGTTGATACTCTATATTGGGAAAGTTATATAAATCAAAAGGTAAGACATTAGGGCACCTTTTGAACAAATATTTACATAAGGTGATAGTAGCAGCGGGTAGGCATTTTGCCTGCCGCGCTCGGCAATAAACCCTGAAATTTTTGAGGAAATTATTTTTTTCCAGGTAAAAAACATATTTCCTCGAATTCAGAAAGGTTCAAATTAGATTTTAAGCCAATAAGAAAAAAATCGATCTTTCAAAAAATTTACAGTGCTGCAACCCCTTTGAAATAGTAAACGGGCAAGCAGTGTACACCTTGTGTTTGTTTATTCGCACCAATACACAAACTTTTTTTAATTTACGTTAACGTCGGAGACAAGCTAGGTCGCCACCGTGCTCGTTTGTGCATCATGTTTCTTTAAATATGAAAAAAAGAAGAAGAAAAAATTACACAAAAATAACAAAAAAAAAAAAAAAAAAAAAGAAAATACCGAGACAAAAAAAGAAGGATTAAAAATACTAACAGAATGTCGTGGTTAATGGCACTCCAGAAGGATAATAAGGTGGTACATATGGGATCTGCAAAGCCGGTGGAGGTGGATACGGCGAGTTTAATCGGTTTTTTGCGAAGCCTGTACAAATAGAATTAAATAGTAAAACTGTAAAAATAAACGAGTATATGCGACAAGAACCGGCCGACTATTTCTGACGAATAATGAAAACTTCAGGATATATCTTTCGTAGCCAATCATAATTAATAAGGGAATATAGTAAAATATAACGTCTATTCAACGCGGAATTTTCTACACCCTGCTGTAAAATTAATCTTATAACGATAGAAAACGAAATAAAAACACCGTTTACTCAGCGGAAGCGAGCCTAGAATTATCAGGTCTTTAAAAAAACAATTAAAAGTAATGATAAAAACGACCATTAACACTACGTGTGTTTCTTTTTAAATTTTATTGTACATCATTCGATTGTGCAGAAATAAAGAAAAGCCGGTGCCGGAGTAGCACATTTTTGATTTTGAAAATTAAATTGCATTCAAAAAGTCACGGTTCTGGCACGAACACTGATTTCTTAAGATATGATTTTAGAAAAGTGCGGGCATTTGCGCGTATCGTTTTATTACAATACTAAAAAAGAGTAAAAAAAGTTATTTGAAATCTTTTTTACACCATTTAGTTGTCAATAATGATTTTTTGTACCGAAGCATTTCGGTAGTAAGCTAATTCTGAACGAAACGTTTATATAAGTTCCGTGTAAATCATTTTTTTGAACGTAGGTTGCGTATTTTTTTATCCGCCTTAAAGTTGTCCAAAGTGCTAATACGCTTTTTTTCAACGGCGGAATTTCTGAAAGTTGTCCAAAGTGTTTAATTTCAGGAAACAATTTTTTTTCTTCGATATTACAAAATATTTAAAAAGTTTAAGTTCATTTTAATGTTACCGTAAGAGTTTCATTTTTTATTTTGATTTTTTCAGTAGCATTAGGCGCCGTCAGCAGCAGCTAATTTCTGAACGAGTTGATTATGTTTACAAAGCGTATAAATAGAAATTCGGAAGTTACATTGAGAAATCGATTCGGTAATTTCGGCGGATAATATTAATCGACAAAATTTATTTAGAGTACGTGTACGCTGCTGAACAATGCCCGCGTAAAATCTTAATTTAGCAAATTTCAAATGAATTAAGGCCTCAACACAGCGGGTTCCGTTCATATTTTTATATACCCCTGCGATAGAAATCATTAGAAACTCCGTAGATTAATTTTAACAAATAAGCTTGAGGACATTCTTTCCTACGCAAGTAACCTAAATAAAGACGTAAAAAAGGATTCGAACCGTTTTAAATCCAGTCCAAGGCTACAACAGCGTAGCTGTACAGTACGTTAGTATATCAGGGTAATATTCGGGTTTTTGCATAAGCTACGGGGGGGGGGGGCGGCAAACCCTTAAAATCCCCTTATCTTATATACGTCGATGGTTCTCAATATACATATGTACGGAAGGACCTTCGGAAATAACGAAAAAAAAAAAGTCGAAAAGAGTAAATGTGAAACAAGCGCACTTGCTCTGTTAGCAGAATCAGAAAAGAATATGAACGTTAGCGATGTTCTCTACTATCAGAAGAATTAATTAAATGGAAAATATGTATTAACGAAAACGAAAGAGGATTAGCAAAATTCGAACGCGTAAAAAGGCAAACGTAAAATAGCCATTTAGATAAAATAATAGAAAAACAGGTTATCTAGAAAGTACAACAGATGATAAGCATAATAGAGATATTAAACGAAAAAAATAGAACGGGCTAAATACGCATTTAATAGGAAAAAATCAATATCAACGAATAATTAAAATTTAGTACGGAAGTGCGGGAGAAATTTATTAAAATACATATATGTTTGCAGTGTGTTTAATTAGTAAAAATTTGATTTTAACAACGCAGGGACGTGAAAATGTAAATATCTGTCACGAACATCTTGGAAAGCAGAAAATAACGAAATCCCGGAAGAAATAAATGAAAAAAAAAAAAAAAATCGTTTAGTAAAACGTATTGAAAAACGTTAAAATTACTAGGACATATAATTTCTGAAAAGTTCCTGAACTAATTTTCTACCCTCGAGACAAGTAAAACGCCTTCTTTCGTCCAACCAAGGAAATATGTAGTACGAAGTCTAAAGAGTGTTTATACACAAAATTCCAGCGCTACCAGTCTCTTAGTTCTCCAATAGTACTATGCGGTTAAGTATTGTGTGTTCATAACCCCTTGTGCAAGCTGCTCACGATATGGAATAACGAAGTGCGATTTTAAGTTCTTGATAAATCTTTCGTAGAAACTTTTTCGACGATTCGAAAAGCATTCGGTGATAAAGCTCTATCGCCTACAACAACCACATCAAGCGACAATCTTCGGCATGGTCAAGTTTCCGAAAGTTGAAAGACTCACGAAAGTTCGGCAACAAAAATCCAAATTGAAGACGATGTTTCATCGCATTTTACGATTCGACATGAATTCGTTCCAACCGGGCAAACTGTGAATGCGGAATTCTATCTGGAGGTAATGAAGTGTTTGGTACGTCATATCCGGACCCAATATCACCAGGATCTGGGCAGTTGGACCCTGTTGCGTCGTCGCATAACACTTTTGACGCATTACTAGGCCGCAAATCAGATCACCGTCTTGTCGCAGCCGTCCTATTCACTCGATTTGGCCCTAGCAGACTATTTTCCGTTCCCAAAAATCAAAATGAAGATGAAGGTCAACTCTTTCACGACGATATTTCGGCGATTCATACACAAGGAGTTATGAACACACAATACTTATCCGCGTACTATTGGGGAACTAAGATATCGGTAGCGTTGGAATTCTGTGTATAGACACTCTTTAGACTAGGTACTACATACTTCCTTGGTTGAACGAGAGAAAGCGTTACTTGTATCGAGTGTAGAAAATTAGTTTGTAACTTTTCAGATATACTCTGTAATACACAATAATTTCGTAAAAAATATTACAGAGGGTAAAATTGCTGAACAAGAACATCTATAATAAAACGTGTGTATGTGACGCGTTGGATATATGTAAGTAAATATCAAGAATTTTTTGAAGAGGTGGCTTTTTAAAACGGAACACAACGGCTGCAGCGATAAAGCATTTCCTTTAATGATGGAAAAGTACTCTTGTACCGCTGTTGTTCACTTTCCCATACAGTTGACGTCCAGTAGCACTCGCTTCAGTGAACATCGGATATTCTATTCGGTTTCGGCCGAATTTATGTGGTTCAAATAAAAAGCATATAGTTCACTCTTCTCGTGCCGTAATATTTCTGTAATCGAAAGATGGCCGCTGAACACCATCGATGGGAGAAAACGAATTTTTACTCACGCGAGATAATATTCGTCCATAGTCGCATCAACTGTCTCAATGAAGTTGGTATTAAAGTCTTGGGGGCAGCGACTAGACTTACGTCCGATCGAACATATGCGGAGTAATGTGTTTCGTAGGCAAAGTCTAAATCTACCGGTGAGCTCAAGAAATGAGAACTGATTTCAAAAATCACATTCGGGGGTTAATGTTGGAAGTATTGCAAGGGCTATTGTAAAGCGGCTATTGGAGCTTAGGACGGCCAACTTAATTATTAAGGTAATTACCATATTTCATTTTGTTCATTGTATTTACTTACTCGACGAGAAGGTTTAAAAATCCACTTGTGGAATTTTTATTGATTTTTTCCGTTAAATGTAAATTCGTGTAATTTTCTGCATTATGATGACCTCAATTCACCCGAAAGCCGTTTAAATCAGATTATTATTGAACACAGAGTAAAGAAATGCGATTTTGTTAAAATATTATTATTCGTAAATAAATTTCGTTTAAAGTTCTTTGTTAAAATTATTTAATAAAAGACTTTTTTTCTAGGCCGTTCACTTGTAGGCGCGCCGATTTTGTTTTCAACGAGGTAGAGACGGCAACCGCCTTTTCAAGGAAATCGGATACGAATGCGTAAAGGTAAAAATGTAATATTTTCTTTACACACACACAAAACTTGGAATACTTTTTTTTTTATCATTCTGTTGGTCAACTGACGGAATTCTAGTCTTAGAAAAAAAGGCGATTCCTCAGTCAACTTGTTTACTACTATTTCTCTGATCTCTGTTATTGTATTCGGTTTCATCTAAATCTTTTCTTCAATCAACACGGCACGATAGTATAACATTTTTTAAACCAACTACTAAATATGTATATAACAACGGCCGTGTACATAAAAAGTAATTTTGTCCAACAACCAGATTTTTCCAAATCGGCACCTACACGTTGTTCTCTATTCTATAGCACGCATGTTTTTGTTTTTTTTTTGTTTTTTTGTTGTTTTTTTTTTTTTTTTGGTTTTATTTTGAATGTGTCTTTAGCGTAGCAAAAGTACATTACCGTCTGTAAATATTTAACTGGGGTCTTCATTTTGTATCTTTCAGAAGAATTTTTTTTCTTTTTTTAGCGATTTTTAAGTAATAAATAAATTAATGATATTTGTAAGTAGGTGTAATTTAAAATTTTTAAATGGGAGCTTCTGTAAAACAATATGATTAGGTTTGAAATTAATTAGAGCTGCAAAACAGGCAGTAAATCGAACGAACTGAAGTCACGACAAAAATGAACTGCCGCAAATTAATCCGGTCGCTTAGCTCCTTTCTGGTTATTTTTTTTTTTTTTTATCTTTTTTAACGTAAGGACTCAAATCGAGGCTCCAGTCGTTATAGGACGAAAGGTTAAATCGATTACGTAGGTGATATTGAATACTCAATAATATATATATATATATCGATGCTACAACGCAATATACAGTTTGCTTATATAACAAAAAACGTTATGTGTCGTAAGATTTATTTGTTTTAATGCTGAAAAAATGACGGGGAAGAGACGCACTTTTGTATTTTTTGTGAATCTTTTCATTTATTTATTTAAAAATCGGCTTTTTCTAATTTCGTATTAAATATGCACTGTTATTGGCCATGTTACCACGATAATAAAAAGTGTTTCTATTTTGTCACAATATATAATATTAAAATACGTATTACGTACGGCAAAATACAGCGCATGCATCATTACGCGGGGTTCGAAGTAAAATACTGTTGCAATTGCTTATTTTCATATAAGAATGTTTTGTTTTTTTTTTGTTTTTTTTTTTTCAAGTCTAAATTAATATTGAAACCAAGCGCGCAGGCAAAAGAAAGTGCAAAGGAGCGGTTCCAAAATAGAAATAAAGGTTCGTAAGATGTACCGACACCGGCGCATACTCAACGTTTGTTACCGGTCACCAAAACGGATAAGATGAAAAATATCCTTATTTATAATATTGGACGGACGACAAAAGTACAGGTTAATTGAAAACTATCGGTCTTTTCAAATGCAATAACTACAATAGTTGTATTTTATCGAGCGAACGCTAGAACGCAGTTTGTTTTGCTTTTTTTTGAAGGTAGGAATTATTGTAAAATTGTTGTAATACATACATACAACGTGTTTCCGATGATATGGCGTGCTAATGAAAACTTGAATCACTGATTAAGATCAATATAATTTTCGAAATCGAATGGAAAACTAAATCTTACATTTTCTAAATGTTAAGTAAATTCAATGAAAAATGACATATTAAAAATTGTATACAGAAATATTGCACACATTGTTTTCGCGCCCGATGTGATCGGTGGTTATTTTATCGGGCGCGGAACTAACGAAAACTCCTAAAACAAGAATAACTAAACGGACACAGATAAAGGAAATAAGAAGCATTGTTGCGGAGTAGTCGGATGAATTTCAAGAATATTCGGAATAGAAAAAATCACGTTTAATCGACATAGACGAGAACATTCGAAAATCTGTGTTACAAACGTAATAGGAAAATTATTATGCAAAGTACAAAAGGGAAAGATGTAGTCAAGAAAAAACGATTTAGAAAAGATAGACGAGACAGGAAATAAGAGCCCACGGAGGAATTCAAAAAATTATCGATAATAGTAACGTTTTAAAAGTAATAATAATAAGCAATCAAAATCTAATCAGCGGAGAAAAGAGTCGTTCATTCGCTGCGTAGTTTGCATTTGTAAAATAGACTGGGTAGGAAACGTGAAAATCTGTAATCCATCTATGGGGTTACCAGTATGACGATTGTGGAAAGGCGCTGTGAAGAATTTAAAGCCGACATATGCGACTATCGAGTTTGACGATTTATGGTGTCTAACAGATACTATATATATTTTCGCTAGGGAATATTTCAACAGCAATATACGTATTTAATTTGTACGGTTCTGTCAAAGTTATTTTTATTAACGTGCAAATTTTAAATTAAGAAAAGATGAAATGTAACGTTGTTATATTTAAGTCTACAGATAATAAATTAAAAGGAAAATATATACCAAAAAGTATGGTATATAACTAAATTTATAGCTCACTACAGCGTCACTGGTTTGAGCTTCGACCAAATTGTGTTATCATTGGTAGAGACCTTTTTTTTTTTTTTTTTTTTTTTTTGTTTATTCAATGACACCTTTCATCGTATAGAGTACACATCTCTTTTCTTTCCGTTTTGGTTTTCCGTCTGACCTTTCCTAGTTACCGCTCCTATTCTCGACACATTAAGAAAGGTTTCATTTCTAACTGGGACTATAATTTTACTATAATCTCTAAGCTCTATGTTTAAGTAAAGTAAAAACTGCTCTATATCTAAATTTTTTTTATAACGAATAAAGATTGCGGAAATTTGAAAGAGCAGAATTTCAGATAATTTTACCATTTCATTTTTTCCGCGCATATATATATATATATATATATATATATATATACGTATACGAACGCAAAATTAGTTTTATTCAACACTAATAATCCGTATTATAAAAAAGCTCGTAACGATCGCTATAATTGGAATAAGTCTGAAAAATACCTGGCGCCGACAAAGCCGGTCCCTTATATAAACCCGCCGGCATAATAGAACTAAACTGCTGATAACTACTTCCCAATTTACTATACTGAACTGGCATCGATTCTGTAAATAAAACAGGGTAAACAATTATATTTCTCAGCGAAAATTACCTGATAATCCAGAAGAACTGCTACCCCCAAACGCGAAAAATGAACTGTAAGGTACGGCAGCTGCAGGGTGACTGAGTTTAAATGGTGTTAGTACCGACCCTGTAATAAATTATAAAATAATAGCGTTCTATTCGAATTTACGCGAGTTAAATAAAAATGCGACTCGAATCAATGCAGATTTACTTTATTACGCAAGCAAGTGTGTAGCCCTGAAAAGGGCCATTTAGAATTAATCGCTTTCAGCGAATGAGAGAAAAAAAGGGGCCAACGAGCAAAACGAGGAAGGAAATAGACGAGAAACCGTTAAAAAAGAATAAGAAAACCAAAACGAACGAGAACTACGTGAACGAACCAAAACATAACGAATAATAATTTAACGGGAAGTAAAGAAAAACGAGAAAGCGCATCGAGATAAGAAAAGTTAAAACGATCATCGGTAGCAATTTCTCGATAGCACTTTCCCGCGAAATGTATAAATACATATAGTAATAGTAGCATACAACACAAATATTTACATGCAAAGGAGCGCCTAACAAATACGTACACCATTCTAATGCACAAACACACATGCTCTGTTCCATTAATACTTACAATGTTTCTTCAGTATATTTTTTTTCCTATGCGGCCGAACTAAGTGGCGACGGAAGTATTGTTCTCCTGTCATCGATTGCGAGTAATCTGAAATGTCGAATGTGGCAAATGTATTTCGTATATCGAGCCAACCACTTCGACCGTTAAACTAGTTTCTTTTTGGTAAGAAGTTAGTTACAGTTAAGCTTATTACTTATTATTCTAGCCGTTTGTAAAACGAGTTAATAGTGTCTTAAATTTTCGCCATGAAACATCCTCGTTCAACACGCGCAGCGAACTGAATTAGGTAAAACTGAAATTCGTCCGCGAAGTGCAGCATTAATTATCTACAGTCATCGTTGAAATCTGCCAAATATAGATATGTACATAATATATACATATATATATACATAACTCTGCCCTTCGGATGCATTAACGGGGGAAATCCCCCTTGATCGCCAATCTTTCTTTTTTCTAAAATTCTTTTAGAAAAATCGTTTTCAATTGACTACGTCGTTCTTATTCGTCTCTTATTTTAAAAAAATCTTAGCAACTGTACAACACAACATTCAACGTTTTTGTTATAAGATAACGGGACTTAATAATGGGACAAAATATATATTGTACCACCCCGGGCTAAGAATGACATAATCATTAAAACATATACGCACAAGCCAAATTACATGTTCGCATCAAGGAAAAAGATGAAGGAATAAAAAATCATTCTTTACGCTTACACCTACTTACGAAGTCTCGTACCAGACTTCGTTATCTCGACTGTGGATTCATTGAATCGCTACCAATTCGCAAAGTAACAGTACAATTTGTGCTTAGTTTGTTTCCGGTCGACTCTCGAGATGCACATCACATTAGGAGATTTTACGGAAGTTGCACGACTCGCTCAACGTTGATCAATTAAACCTCAGATTGACGAACTTCGATCCGGAATTGTTCTTCGAGTTGAATCGATTATAAACTAAGTTTTTCGATTGTACAATAAACGGTGTAAATAAAAGTGTATGCAAAAAAACAACACATCGTCTTAAATTAACGTTAAATTACCGTTTACATACGACACAGATTTATCATTAGAACACAATTTCAATACAACCAATTCATATAGCAGGGGCAGATCCAGAGAAACAATTTGGGCAGGGAAATTATATGATTACGTAATATCTCATACGGTAAACAGATTTGAGAAGTACCTTGTTTCATAAAGAAAAGCAAATAGCGACCTCTTTAGAAATTTAAAAATGTGTTTTAAAATTACATAATTAGTACAATTTTTAATTAAACTTTTGTTTTATTTTCAGGGGTGAAAAATAAAACGAAATTATAAAATTATACCTACAAAATGGTAGTTTAGAATTTGAATAGTAAATCACTAGAATGAGTAGAAAGATAGTATTTTTATTTGACTTTACTTCTTTTTTATTTTTATTAGTAATTCGATCCGAATTCTTTGTTCGTGAGCAACTAAAAAAACAATATATACATTTCTCATTGAACTATTCCAAAATGAAAATTAAAAATAAATAAAAAAGGCAAAAGATCGCGATGACAGTTGCGTTTAAAATAGAATAAAAACGTAACACTAATAGTTTTACTAGAAACAGTATTAAATATTAGTTATATAATTAAATTCACAGGTATAACATTTATACAAATCATTTATAGTATAAATTAAGTTTCTCTGTGGTAACAAATTTTTTCATCGAGGTTTAGATTTTTTTGGGGGGGGGGGGGGGGGGGATGAACCCCCACCCGTGGATCCACAACTGCGTACAGGGACTTTATACGCGAATATAATGTGTGCCAAATGTCTCTGTGGTTGAACTGACAAATCGACATTTTACATTTAACATCGAGAAATTATCTACACTGATAATTCGACTACACCTCTTCGCGTTGTTCTTAATATCTCTGCTAAGGGAGGAGGGATGTGGGGGGGGGGTTAAAAATCTTTAAACTTAAT
Source organism: Icerya purchasi (assembly GCA_039619475.1). Lineage (NCBI taxonomy): Eukaryota > Metazoa > Arthropoda > Insecta > Hemiptera > Monophlebidae > Icerya > Icerya purchasi. The sequence goes on from CM077115.1 coordinate 217,274,384, forward strand.
AAACGGATTTCGGTTTTTGAAAGAATCCGTTTTCCTAATATATGAAATTTTAATTAACGTTCGAAAAATATTAAAAATTATATCCGGTTTTTTTTTGTACTATTCCGTACTTCGGTTTTTAGCAATTTTGTAATTTATCTTATAAAAAAAGACCCGATACTTTTCAACATATACACAAATGACCAACCGATTTTCGCAGGTACCTCTATGTAGATGATCTCGCAGTCACCTATCAAGAATCAAGCTTTGGGTCAATAGTGAACAGACTGATAGAATTGCTAAACAAGCTTTCGGAATATTACAAACTTAATCAACTTAAACCAAACTTAAAGAAAACGCAAGTATCGATCTTCCACCTAAAGAACTATTTAGCACAAAAGAAACTGAATATAGTTCGGCGAGGAACAAAATTAGAATTTATGGACCAACCAAAGTAGTATCTTGGTGTAACATTAGACGGGGCACTTACATACAAAAAGCATTGTGCAAATATTAACAGTAAAATTGCTGCCAGGAACGGTATCTTAAGAAAACTAGCTCGTGGGGTGCTAAACCTGAAGTTCTTCGGATTACTACCTTGGCATTATGTAACTCTGTGGAAGAGTACGCATTTCCAGTCTGGTATAATTCTGCCCATGCAGAACAAGTGGATATTGCTTTGAATGATAGTTGCCGTATTATCATGGTATGTCTGAAGCCAACTCCTATTGCAAAGATGAGAGCTCTTTCAGGAATAGCTCCACCGGCAATTAGACGCCGTATTGCGGTTGAAGTAGAAAAAATGAAACAAGAAACTGATGATCGTTATATGCTATATGGGTTTGTACAACAACGAAGAAGACTGAAGTCCCGCAAGAGTTTCAAGGCTACAACTAAGGCTAATGTTAAACCCAAAATCGTACGACTTAACGCTTAGGAAACAGAATGTCAAGGGTGGAAATGGATCAAACCATATTGGAGAAGATTTCTGTAGGTGCAGACCTAAATTATGCTAGATGGAGGTCTCTGAATAGATTGCGGACACAAGTTAGAAGAACCGGCTACAGTTTGCAAAAATGGGGAATCGCGGATAATTCACTATGTTCGTGTAACGAAGAGCATCACTTGTTCTCGTGTAAAATGTGCCCGGTTAAGTGCAACTTTGCTGACGTCGTGAAGCTGGATGGCAATGCAATTGGTTTCTTGGATTATTGGAAATCCGTACTGTAATCTACTTCACCCGACACGACGAAGAAGAAGAAGAAGACTATCTAAAATTCGAGAATAAAGTATTTAATATTCTAAAACGTGTTCATATCTGTCTAAAGTTTTTAAAATTACTTTAGCATCTGTTCTCAAAATAACCTCCATTAGCTCTAATACTACAATAATAAAAGTGTGATTGTACTGCACGCGATAAAGCAATTTTATGTAACTTCTCTTTTGAACGATATTATTGCCAGTATCCATTATTTTTTTGCTCCAATTCTGGCGCATACACGATATCTTTCATTATTCCTCACTCAAAAAATCCTTACAGGATTTAAAGTCAAGTATTAATTTAATTTATAACACGCAGGAAAATAATTTATGTGAATACTAATCGGCTTTATTGGGATGTCGTTAAATAAATAGTATATTTGCTATTTGTTTTACTCTAGTGGCTTACGAGTTGTTATGCTTTGATAACTTTTATTGCTTACGTATTTATTTTTAAACATTTTTCAAACGTTGAGATTTGATACGACTATTCATTATTCAAAATTAACGCGTTGTTATATATAAAAATTATATTTATTTATTTTTTAACTGAACTTTTGTATGTACAACATTTTTTTAATGACTAAATCCCACAAAATTTTGTAATGGAATTAACGTTTATTTCATTTAAAAAAGAAAATAAAAGGTGGTAATCGATTTGACCAACATTTCATTGTTACGGAAGTTGTAATAATAAACAAATAGTAAATTTATCGGTTCCAGATGTTTTTTTATAATGATGAAAAAAAAAAGTATTTTGCGAAGAGCGACACAGTCAATCGAAACTGATGCTCTTCTGTAAAAGTTGTAGGAAACTATCATGCGAGAATCGTAAGGGTTATTAACTTTTTAAGAATACGCATTTACTAAAACCACAGAGCATATATTACGTATTACTACTGTATAAATAAATAAAATTATACTTTCATGCGCAAAAGATTAATAGAAATAATATAAAAAGGCGCTACATAAGGTTTATCTGTTGAAATCTTCATTTCTATACATTTATATTACTGAATATTATGCCATTGTGCGTAGATAGTTTTATTAATAAAAGAAAAATTGTTTCCCGAACGTTTCAGGAATGTGTCTAGCTGACGTTGGTGAGTGGTTAAAAAAGCGTCAATGTTTTCTAAGCCTTAACAAAATCTTAACAGCACTGCCAAAGAAAACCTTAACAAATCATCCGAGGAAATTTTACTTTTTTTAAATTTTTCAAAACATATCGATTAAAGGAATGACAAATATGAAATAATTAGACTGCACAGAAGCATACGTTAGAAACCTTAATTTTTAAAAAATAACTCTATTGTCTTAAAAAATGCGGAAAGTATAATCTTTTCTTTCAATGATCTCGATGATGTGTATAAACAAAAATAATGATGATAATAGTAAAAATGCACACACGCCCCTCTTCCACCCATGCACAGCACAGAAGTGCATGAAAAAACATACATAAGTAATCGTATGCGAATTAAAAAACATCAAAATAATACTAACCATCGTAGCTAGGAAAATCTTTCGAAAGTCCTTGAGCCACCGTTTCATTCGGTTTTACCACTACCAAAGAAGTGAGCGGAGTCACAAATCCATACTGAAATAAAATTTTTTGTCCGCTTTAACAATTGTGCGCATGTATGTGATTAAATTATGTTATGGTAAATTAAACATTTGTCCATCTTTTCTACTTTTATTCATCTTATTTAATTCGATAAGTGTATCCAAAAAATAGGCCGATTACAATGATTTTAGCAAAAATTACTGAGACTCACGTAGGTAAACGTTTGAAAAACTATCTGGAAGATAACCATTTATTAAATGAATATCAATTTGATTTCAGAGAAGGCTAGTAATCTACCGCAGTTGTGCTTAGATCTCTTATCCGAGCTGTTAATAAAGGATTTGCAACGGGTAAGCAGTTCCTGTTAGTTTTTTTAGATCTCACAAAAGCTTTTGATTTGATGGACCGAGATTTACTAATGCAAGAAAAATGGACAATATAGGAATAAAATGAAACTATTTGAATTGATTTAGGAGTTATCTAAATGAAAGAGAATTACTAGAAAAAGTTAGAAACGTTCACAGTAATAAAGGGACGATAAATTATGGGGTGAGATAAGGAATGATCTTAGCTTACTGTTTTGTTTTTTTTTTTGGTATACACAAATACGCACACAGATTTGCAAGCGTCATTTGTCAAGAATACTTATGTTGAGTACAGAAAGTTTTCGACAAGCTGCAATGAAGTTCAAATTCGAACATTAGCCGTATGTATCAACCAAATATTCCAGGAAACCCACCCAAGATGCGCTTCCGATTACTCGGGAAACTCGGATGGTCGTCTCTGCATATTATTGTCGCCTGATGTCATCTCTCTGCGACTAAGTGTTTGATCTTTCTTAATCCTAGTCTGTGGCATCTCCAGATTAATCATTGTCCTTCCTATTCTTCTCCTTTATATTTCCTACCCCATTCCTCTCCTTTACTCCTCTCTAAGTATGTCTAACGATCATCATTGCTTATGGTTTTTCAGCGTAATATATAAAATAAAAAAAAAAAGATATATAAATAATGCATTACAATACTGCCTAATCATAAGTTTTAAAGTACGTGTATTTAGCGTAGTATTAGACGTAGTTAGAATTAAGATTATGTAAACCTTTATGAATAAACGATATAATTATGCAGGGAACCCACAGACAGGTTTTAGCCTTGTGAGCCGAACAAATTATTTAGGGGAAAAAAAACAACTTTATTTTTTCATAGAATAACTGAATTGACGACAATAGCTATATCATATATATATATATATATATATATATATATATACATATATATGCATTGTATAATACATTCGTTTGCTTTCAGCGAAAATATTTGCAAGTTCTTATTGACGCATATTTATTCATCCGCAGAACATTTTCATAACATTGTATGTGTTTTACAGTAAATATTTTTGAACGAAATACAAAAAAAAAAAAAAAAAAAACCCACAAAGTACACACAACGAACAGATATACAGAAATCGTAAGCAGTAGTGTCCTAAAAATGCAAAAATACGTTTTTAATTTTTAGAAACTCACTTTCAAAGATAGACGTAAAGCTTCCTGTTTGAAGGTAGAATTTTTTTCATCACTGACAGCGTCTTTATCCAATAGCTCTTGAATGTACAAATAAGCCCAAAGTTTTTCCAAATGACCTAATTAATGAAAACATTACGAATATTCATAATAATTAATAGTAGTAATTACTCATAGGAGTCGTCGGATCGATATCGACGAAATTTCAGAAATTTCGTAGATAAATTAAAACTTCTAAAATCGATATTATAGCGTTACAAAAAACAACAGTAACATAATGTATTATTTGACAGACACTAGTCAGGTTTCTGGATGAAAATTTTATATTACTACCAAAAAATACCTTAAAACTGAAACGAAACAAAGAATTATAGAACAATAACAATAAAAGCAGACATTAAAAAAACCGAAATAACGCAAAGTTCCCCATACGCACCGAATGTTCTGTTGGTGGCAACTTCTGGTCTGGGCAATATCGGAATAATTGGCGGCATCGGGAAAATACAAATTTGTAATTCAGGTCCGATTCCTGATATGTTACCAGCCAGAGTATCCGATCCATCAGCTAATTTTCCGGCCACTACCAGTTCCGAACCGGCGAATAAGTTACTAAATTTTTCCCTTGTAGTAGAGTTTTCTTGAACCTGTTAAACAGTAATAATATCAACGGGTTTAAAATAGAAGCATATTTACGATTCTGCATTCTTGTCTTACTAAAGAAAGCAGACATCAAACGGGATACAACATTTATAGGAAGATCCTAAGAATATGGTGTGGTGACCAACTTGCGCCCAAACAAATCGATACTGCCGGAATTAAAAATTGTAAACGATGATAAGAGATTTCTAACGACCATAAAAAGACAGTGTCCCTGATTTTTGGGAATTTACTAGACCGTTATAGACGGAGAAGCTGGCGGACAAAAAAGCAGGGATGGACTGTTTATTAGGAAGAGCAAATTCCAACAATAAATGATCTGCAAAAAATACACGAAACTATCCGGATAAAGATGGGGGAGAACTGCGCATACGAAATAATAGTCTGCGTCATCATACACTGTTACGGGTGGGGATGGATGAAATGATCTCATTAATACATAATAATACGACTGATCAGATGGGAGCGGGAAATTTTTCCCACTGCCCTTATAACCGCACTTTTTATTTGAATTAAAAATTGAAATAAAAAAATTACTTGCAAACTGTACAAGTTTCGCAAAAATGAACTAATAGACTTCCATTGTAAGTTTACATTCAACTTCAAAAGTTGGTTCCAAATTAATTACATTCATTTTGAAAGTTCACACTTCGAACATTTGTAGTAAAAATTTTAGTTGTTTTTAATAGCGTTAGGAAAAAATGAGAAACAGAATTCATATTTTATTACTCATTTATTGCTTAAATGTTGCAAAAATTGACTTTTACGCCTTGGGAACTGACTTTTGAGCCAACTTGTATATGAAAACGGGGTAATAAATAAAATGAACCCGGCTCAATTTAACTTTTGTTTTATTTTTAGGGGTGAAGAATAAAACGAAATTATAAAATTATACCTACAAAATGGTAGTTTAGAATTGGAATAGTGAATCACTAGAATGAGTAGAAAGATAGTATTTTTATTTGACTTTACTTCTTTTTTATTTTTGTTAGTAATTCGATCCGAATTCTATGTTCGCGAGCAACTAAAAAAACAATATATACATTTTTCATTGAACTATTCCAAAATGAAAATTAAAAATAAATAAAAAAGGCAAAAGATCGCGATGACAGTTGCGTTTAAAATAGAATAAAAACGTAACACTAATAGTTTTACTTAGAAACAGTATTAAATATTAGTTATATAATTAAATCCACTGGTATAACATTTATACAAATCATTTATAGTATAAATTAAGTTTCCTTGTTGTAACGGATTTTTTCATCGAGGTTTTGGTTCTTTGGGGTGCGGTCTTATCCCCCTCCTTTGCATCCATCAATACGAAATTGCTTATTATTTAATGTCCAAAATTTCGGGTTTAATGTGAAAAAGTATTTTTTCGTCGCAAATTATTTTTAATTTTCTCTCTATCGAACATTTTTACTTTCGGATCATAAATCTGGATCGACCACCACATCTGGAACTTCCGTCAGCTATTCTAACTTCAATTTTTATCGAAAATACAAGAAATAAACTTTTGCTCTTCTTGAACTTGCTGCTGGAAGCACAGCATCTGCCGGTATTTCCATATATCGATCATTTCTTTGAATTTGCGCTGCAGAATATTACGGATAACCAAACGAACAAACTAAGTTCAAAGTCGATTATTAATTCAAATTACCAGTTGAAGTTATCTTTTTCTTCGATCGTCACGCCTTCTCGTATTTATTAGAACGACGGTTCAGAGGTATACTTTAAATTTAATTTCGAGTAAAACTTTAATCCTAATTTCAACGATGGATCGGAGTTTTAAATTAAAAAAAAAAAAAAGAAAAAAAAAAAAGAAAAAAAACCACTATAAAATAGTTTAATTATACCTGGCCAGGAATGTACTGGAAAGTAACTTTTGAAAGTAACGGTGAAGCTACTTGTTTATAGAAATTCTTCAGTTGTAAAGCTGTATCTGAGGCGACGTAAATGTTTCTGGCGAAACCGTTATTTGACAAAGATAGTTTACGTAAGAAGTTATAATCGGCGCCGTCTCCGAAAGCCAAACTGAAAATGGCGTACCTATAAAATACGTATACAATAAATGAAAATAGTTAATACACTTTTGAAAATCCCAAAATACAGATTGACTGGGGAGGGTAATCGAAATCTTTACCGTAAAATTTTAATCAATAACAATCTTCACTTTTGACAGTTCTGATATAAGGCCAGTTTTTTTTGTATTTTTTAAATTTAAAATAAAAACTGAAAAATAAACACAACAGTGTATTAATTTTATTATAAAAAGTTGCCCTGATACAAAATTATCTGAAGTGCGGAGACTGTGGTAATTTTTATTCTACGTTTTTCAATCAACTTACGAATGACTTTAAAACGTTCATAAAATAACGGGGGACCATTTTAAGAGTTTCCTTTTTTGCATTAAAATGCCATCTAGTTTGACGACTATAAAAATGTTCAGCTAATTTATGAGAAAAATCAAATATAATCAATTTTTTTTTTTTTTTTTCTGTTAAAACAACTAAATAGGAATGTTTAGTTATTAAAAAATTCTGTCGAATTGCGGAATTGATTTAAATTCATTTTTCACATCGCAAACAGAGAAATTTTCGAAATATGCATCATTTTGGAAAATTGAATTGCACGGAGTAAAAGATAAGGGCAAATTTTGTTCTAAGTAAACAAAGCGACATAATTATAATTATAAATAACTATCTGTGTGGAAATATTAATTGTTGTTCTGTAACCGTTATGAGTTTTCGTTATGAAATATATCAAAAGTGTTTTTTTTTTTTTTTTTTTTACTAAAACTAAAATGTGAAAAAAAATTAATCAATCGTTTTTTGTTTTTTTTTTGTGACGATTATTCGTTTCTGAGAAGAAGCATTTAAATTTCATTGAATTTATTTTCCATTCGCTTGTTTATACAATAAAGGTGACTGAATCTATTATAAACTACAAAATGATATTCTGCAAAAGGAATACGTTTTTTTTTTTTCGGGCGGGGATTTCTAAATGAGAAGATACTGCACGCGACTATGGTTCATGTTAGAAATAAAGATGTCAGACAGCTATTTGACATCCATAGCAGATAAGCTCCGGAAAAAAAAAAAGGCGGTGAGGCCTATATGGTACCGTCATGTAACGTATAGGAAAGGCATTTCGATGATAGAAATGGTTATCTGTGACTCCAAGGAAAGGTGAACGGAATTGGTTGAAAAAAATACAGATTAGGCGCAAGTGCTAAAGGCAAATTGAGAAAACGATCCAAATTGAGGATGATACATCAGGAAGCGGCCTATATGGTAAAGTGGAGTAAACGCCGGAAGATGAAGAAAACGAAATAAAAAATCAATCATAATAATTTATTTTTTTGTATTTTTTACACCTGTATATAAAATAAAGAAATACGCCTGAAACGATACTTTTCCAAAGCAATACATTGATAAAAGCCGAGCAGTTTTAATTAAAAATGTACTTAATAGAATCAGTTAAATTATTTACTTGTCAATGTTCTGCTTTCGTACAGCTTTAATAATTTCTTCGGTATCAGACATTTCCACGTTGGGCTGTCCATCAGTTAAAAATATGATCAACGGTTCTGCACCCAGAGCGTTATTTTTTTGACCCCACTGCGATATTTCTAACGACTTTCTTAAAGCGCCTATTATATTAGTACCTACAAATATAAAAAAATAAAAATACATTATATATTTAAAAAACGAAAAAAAATCGCGATATGAAAAATTATTCACCTATTCCGTTATTGAAGTTAAGCGATATATATATATATATATATATAAATTACAATTACTTATGTACGTGATTGCAAATAAGAGCAAATTTAAGATTGCTTTTAAATCTGGTTCAACTAGGTCTGCTAAAGATTATTACGCCCAGATTCCCAGATATTATTAATTTCATACAAGAATTCAAATACAGAGTATGCTGGAGCCGTTATGTATAAATCTTTACCGGCAGATGTAAAAACTTTACTAAGTAATCCCGAACACAGGCGTAAATTATTGACCTTATATTTTTATGTTCTAGTACTTTATAAATAAATAAATCGAAATACAAATAAACGGATTTATAAATAGAAAAAAATAAAAATAAATAAACAAATAAAAATGGGAAAAATTAACTGTTCCAATACTTACTTTACTTGTTGCAGTATGTGTGTGTATGCTTAAAATATTTTCGCGACTTTTGGTATGAATGTACGTATAATGGGATATTATGGTTGCTGAATGTATGTATGAAATGTGAAATGTGAGGATTCAGCGAATGATATGTGGCTGTGCATACTTATTTACAGTTATTTTTAAAGTTATTTTCATTTGTTTATGTATACTCTGTTTCTTTTCAATTTGATCGGTTTATTTGACTTAAATATACCAAAGAATATTATAAGTTTAACAGTTTATATAAAATCTTCTTTTTACTTTTTATAATATTCTCCTCTCGTACGCATCTAGTGTGCTTCACTGCTTGCGATTTTTTGCGTACTCGTGGAATTTTATAATAAAAATATTTGGTTTAATTTGATTTGAAAAATATTGCTGATATACTATTATTTTAACAGTTATATTGCTATTGGAAAATCATAATTAAATCTGGAATGCTCTTTGCTATAACACAGTCCTCATTCATACGACTCCTCATAAAATACGAAAACTTGTGAATTTTTAAGTTTTTTTTTTACATGTAGGAGAAAATAAAAAAAAAAAAAGGAAAAAAAAAAGAAAAGAAAAAAATCCACATAGAGACTAATAGCAAAAAATAGGATAAATTGAGTTCTAGTAAGAAGTACACATATTATGAATCTCTTTCAGGGGCTAACATTGTATCTTCTGATTCATAAGTTATATACATTAAATATTTTCATTTTATTCCGCAATGTTGTTAGGTGTGTTTTTTAATGTTTCGCTTTTTCGCCGAGAATTTTCTTTTACTGGCCGAAAAATAATAACCCTTAGGCCCGCATCTGCAGTGAAATTCGTTCGAGGAATAGCTGAGTCTTGAGATCGTCGATTATTATTTAAATTAAGCGTTACATTAACATTCTCCATTTTTAGGATTTCGTACACATATAATATGTACGGAATCCGTATAAGATGGTTTAAAAACGACAAAAATATCAAATAAAAATTAATAACTCACGAACGGTTTAATTTATAAGCTTCAAAATTGGATCATGAATTAAAATTAAAATTCTTTTTAAAACCATATGTATAAGTTCAAGCTAATCGATCACTTTGGGCGGCAAAAAACCATTAAGAATATATAATATTCGATTTAAAACAGCCTCAAAAATCATCCTTACAAAAAATTCATAATTAATTACCAGATTACGCTTTAAAAGTAAAATTCAAAATACAAAACAAAACACAGAAGCTTTTTCATAAAATCAAATAAAATTTTGGTTAAAAAATGATTTAAACCTCCCCCCTTTTGAGTCAAAAACAACAAAAAAAAAAAGGAAGTTTATGTAAAGTAACAACGTTGGAGAAAACAAAACGTATCTACAAAATATGCATAAAGAACCGTTTTATAGGAAAACTATAGCTCAGCTTACAACTTTTTATATTCAAGCCTTCAGAGCGCCAAAAGCTCGGAAGTTTTGAAAAAATTTTTTTTTTCCCAGGAATGTGATATATCGTTGGGAAGATCGTTATTTGTCGAGAACGAACCTGTATTTTTCTTTTCCCTTTATGAAACTTCCAAAGTTGACGAAAAGTTCAAAGGAACGCGAAAAATGGCGTATAGCTCTTCCCTTGCGGCGCGAGTATTATATGTAGCTAAAAATTTTGAACAGAATTAAAAATATGCGCATCCCCGTATATTTCTCTAGTTCAAAACATCAGGGTTCCCAACTTTAAAATTAGATCCTCGACGCGCCGAAAGTTTGGAATTTTTTAAATCATTTTTTTTTTTTTTTTTTTTTTTTTTTTCGGGCATGTCACATATTCTTGGAAAGATCATTCTCTATTTGACGGGAATGAAATTGTATTTCTTTTCCTTAACGATACTTCCGAGGTTGGCGAAAAGTTCCAAAAAGCGCAAAAAATGACGTGTTCTTCCTCCGTTTTCGTCTTTGTTTTGGATTTTGTGTTATGTAAATGTAAATTATAGTTTATCTTTAACTTAAATACGGAATCCTCAGCGCTTGAAACCTCATGCTTGACTGAACTTGTTTATTCTGCACTGTTAAGAAATGCTGATACCTAAACTTATTGTTAAAATTATATGAAAAAAAAGAAAAAAAAAAGATTTTAAAAGTTGTAACAAGTTGGGGTAATATTTGTAACTTACTTTTTTTTTTTTTTTTTTTTTTTTTTTCATAATTTTAACAAGAAGTTCGAGTACCAGCATTTCGTAACAGTGCAGAATAAACAAGTTCATTCAAGCACAACTGGTGTCCCAAAGCACCCGTCCGGCCCTTTTAAAATCCAGAATATGTGGTAAAATGAAAAATTCAAAGCTTCATATCAATAAATTCACTATACCATATCGAAAGGAAATATTTTCGTTATGGTAAACTGTTTGCATTGTATTATTCAAATTGCAATATAAATCGCTTACAAACAGTAAATTAATTAATTTTTTTTAAGAACGACGTAGACCCTGAAATTTATTTTCCTATAAATACCACAGAAGAATTTTCACCGGCTCCATATTCTTTCTTTTTTGAGAATAATGCCGGTAAAAACTCCTGAACGTTTCCTGACGCGTTTATGCGAGCTCGAGCGGTGCTTCGCGCTCATACGGCGGATATTATGAGCAAATAATTATTTACTTGGAGACAGACTCACTGCCTCGCCGTAGACATTTTCGTTCTTGATATATTATCATTGAAGGAAAGTGGTTCGGGGCTATCAACAGAAAGGTACTTTAACATATTCCCCATTCATTATTATTAGTAATTCGATGTGCTTATAAACCAGTGATTTTTTCGAATTTAAGAAAATATTAAAAAGAAGGAAACAAAAACTTAGTGGATCCGGATTGTATTAATTCTATGTTCTGTACAGTATAAATCTTATTTCATTTATAGTCCATTATAAAATATTTCGGAAGTTTCGGGGTAAGTTGGAACTCTCATAACCCCTTTCTCCCCGGGCAACATCGGGCTTACTATCGATATTACATATTACAGGTTACGAAACTTTTATTTCTTATTCTTGTAAGTTTGATTTTTACCGTGCCAGTTTTATATTATTAAAGAGCAAAATATTTTTGTTTAAATAAGTTTTTAGAAATTGTAAAAACAAGAACCATAAATCATGTAAGAGAATGGTAAGCAACTATTAGGAATTATTCATTATTAAATGATGAGGATTAAAGAAGATTTTTTTTTTTTTTTTTAAATGGACTCACCAACCAGGGAGACGAGCTTCGCCCAAACTGAAAAAATTACACATACTCGTATGTAAAAGTACGGTATAAGTTTTCGGATTGAAGAAGAAAAATAATTTGAAAAAAGACTAAATACTTCCATCATAACTCCCATATTTACGAAAATATGTTGTATGAGGATTCCCATGTGGTCTAGTGGTTAGGATACCTGGTTTTCACCAGGGAAGCCCGGGTTTGAATCCCGGCACGGGAACCACAATTTATGTTGAATGGCCAACTAGGCACAGAGAAAGGAGAAGAAAAAAGAATGTTACATGAAATTTTTAAATTATTCACTAATGTAAAAACGACGCAACCATTAGTGTACCTCGATTCTTTGGGCTTCGCAATAGGGCACACCACTCTTTGAAATTGCAAGTAATTGCCTTTTATAACTTTTTATAAAAGCGTCGATTTTAATCCAGCACGCTTTTTTTTTTTTAATTTACATTTTGCATAAAAATATCTAATTGCTATCTATTAACAACGCTTTATACCATAACTTGCGCGGATTTCATTAATAGCTTTCCTGAAACACTTCTTCGTTACAGTTTTCGTTGTAAGTTGCGTTACATAATTTTTCACATTATGTTCAACATTAAAATGACATAATTATTAAAATGACATAATTATTAAAACACAGGTATGTGTATTAATGACTACGTCGTTTTTATGTTGGAGCTAATATGATAAAGTTATGTAACCTTTATTCGTTTTGTTTTTTTTTTATTTATTTGTATCAATCAGATGTAACGATTTTATGCAGCGCAAATTGTAACGTAAGTGTTTCGCGAAAACTATTAACGAAATCCACGAGTTGTGACATAAATCCGTCGCCCGCAGATATAACAATTAGACATTTCTATTCGAAACGTAAATTAAAAAATAACTTAGTCAATTAAAACTAACTCTTCCACTCTTTGTTATAAGAGTTAGTCTCTCTCGAGGTTAACCAATTATGATGTTAACCTCTAGAGAGCAACGTTTTTTAGCAAGGAACGTACACCTTCCTCGTCCAGAAAAGACAAAATTATAACATGAGTGCTAAATAATTCATAAGATTATAATATAGGCAGTTTCGACAGAACATATATATATATATAAAGAGTTACCTCCAGTATCGTTCAAAGTTTTAGCGAATTCTTTGGCTTTCGCAACATTTTCAGGTGTAGCGGGTATTATAAAATCTTTAATCCTTTCGATCTCTGGTCGGGCAGTTGTAGTAGTGGTGGTTGTTTCTTCGTTATAATTGAATGTCGGGTACGCTTCACCGTAGGTGCCGTTCAAAGTCCATAACTATGTTATTTTAAAAAAAGGACCAGAATTAATACTTACAATTCTAGTAGATAAAAATGTAACTCAGAACTGCTCACTTAAGCCTTGCTTTAAAATACTCATATCGTAACATATATTGAAAATTCCTTTTTTACACTTTTTTTAATTAAATTAAGATAGTTATAAACTTCGCCTTAGCTAAGTTCAAAATATTTACATTCGTACATTACAAATCCACGTATCAAAAAGCCAATTTTGCCGATGAACGGTGTGCACTAAATCCGCCCATTTTCATTTAGAATAGGTTTTCACATACTTAATAGTTACAACAGATAAGTAGCAAAGTTTCTTATGATTACATAAAGCCGACTTATATGAAGTAAATCGTGATAAATAAATAACGCGTTTTTAGTATTTTAAAATATCTGCTACTTGTATAAATAAATTAAATTTAAGTTTTAACCATCGCTGAATTTAAAAGGTTATTTGTTTATTTTTTAAAATATATTAAAGAGAAATCAAAAAAATAAAATAAATAAAATAAATAAAATAAATAAAATAAATAAAATAAATAAAAATAGTATTGCGCATACAAAATATGTATTGCTAATATTCAGCGATTTACATAAGGAAGTTTCACACACTATCAGAATTATGAAAAGTAAAAATAGGAGCCTACTGTGATACGACCAATTCTGTATGCATTTGAAAATTACCGCATTTTTAATTTTATATTATGTTTATTATAACTATTTCGCTTAATTTCGACCGTTCCGCTTAAAAGTAATTCGTCGATACTTATCGGTTATTTTTGATAATCAATTAAAATCGGTTTATAGTCGCGATTTTACCTCCAACAAAAAAAATTTATATATATATACGCACGCACACGTACATACACATGGTTTGTCTGTAAAGTAATGGGACTGGCCGCCCCGCGGCACTCCAGTTGTCAACAGCGCGCTTCCTAGCGGCGACATTTATGGTGGGAGACCTAAGCTAAGCAACGCACTGGACGGCAGTCGCGTCCAAGCTCTGACGCAGAGTAAAGATCATGTGTGTGGCGCTAAAGCTGTTTTTTTAAGTTTTCGTCACTATGCTATTAAATTTTGCTTTCACCTGGACAAATTCCGCGACGCTTACCTTAATTAAAAAGGCTTACAAAGACGATGCCCTGCTATTAAGAGCCCAAGTATTCCGGTGGTTCGGTGAGTCCGCGATCGGACGGGAGGCCGTTGAAGGCATACAGCAATCTAGATACTTTTCAACGAACGGTTTAGAGGAAAATGCGGCCGAAACAAAAAATCTCCTGAATTCCGATCGTCGTTTGAGTGTAAGATTAATCGCTGAAGACCTCAACATGTGCAAAACAACGGTTCACAGAATGAAAACGCATGGAAGGTTTGCGCGAAATTAGTACCAAAAGTGTTGAGTGATGAACATAAACAACGACGAATTAACGTTTTCCATGAGAAGCTGGTACAAGTAGAAAGTGAACCGGACTGTTTTAGTCAACGTAATAACAGGCGACGAATCATGAGTGATCCGGTACACGCGTCAAGAAAGCGAGAATCCAAGTTATTAAAGATCTCTATGTTCATTGTCGTTTCTGACAAGTGTAGGATGATCCGCAAAGAATTCGTTCCTCCGGGACGAACCGTCAACGCCATTTTCTACAAAAAATAGTCTTTGCGTGTCTGTACAGAGCCGTCAAACGGAAATCCACCACAACGCTCGAGCTCGCACCGCCTTCGTTGTGGTCGCCTACCTGGCCCGCATAAGGGTTCGTATGGCCTTCATTTCAACCCGGCTGACCTTTTCAAAAGCCTGAAAGGTCACCGTTTCGAAGATGTTCCCGCCAACCAACAGGCTATCACACAGACTTTCTGAAATTAGCTGATTCCAGCGAGCCTTTGCAGCACGAGAATCGTGTTAGCAGCCTTGTATCGACGCCCAAAAAGGCTATTTTGAAAAAGTTCAACAATATTTACCGACCTGATCATTAAATTAATTTAAACAGGCCAAATTTCAATACCTTACCGACAATAAATTTCGATCGTATTAATTACCCGTAATTGTCGAAAGCATTTTAAAGTGCTTGAAATCTCATAATTCTTAATTAATCCGTAAATATTATATGTATTATAGCATTGCAAAAAAGGAGGAAACTTTTTTGCAAATGTTTTACAAAGATTTATGCTTCCTATTGCCGTCTAAATATAAAAGGTTTCTCTGAACACTAAAGCGACCAAAAAAAAAATGCTTGTTAATAGCAACAAATTAATGTTTAAACTTGCAAGGTATTCTAATGTTTCAGTACAGCTCCGAAAGAGTCTACCTTATCTCGATTAAAATTCATAATTAATTGTTTCATTTGCACGACATTAAGAAATCGTACTGTTCAAAAAAAAAAAAAGATCAATAAAGTGGACTAGAAAATTTTTTTGGTAATTCACAAAAAAGCTGGACTTGAAATATTTTAGCCGCAATAATCTTGAAATAGATAGTAGCGCCTACTTAACATTAGTATCGTACTTTAGACGTCTTACTTGTATCGAATCGGAGAAAAGAATGATTGTGAAGAAATCGTTTTCAGCAATATCGCCAAGGATCTGAAGTAAAGCTTCTTTTAGCTGTTCAATTTTTCTTCCTTGCATAGAACCGCTCACGTCTAATGTGAATATTACATGCTTTCGAAGCGTTTTTAGGTCGTTCGGCGCGTAAAAATGTACAAAATATCCTTCGTCCACCTTGATTGCAAACAAAATGTTCAGGTTATATTATGCAAAAACATTATACATAAAGGAAATTTTCGACAAGTACAAGCTAGAAATTAATCTTTAATAATGAAGGTCACTTTCCTTATTAATATATAAAAAACACATTTAATTAGTTCAACAAGAAACAACATATTTCCGGGTACCTAAATTTATACTTATGATAACATTAACATAGCTATGACGGAGAGTACGAAGTTGTTTATTTCCAAACATGGTTGAAATTTTAAGCAGTCTAAATATATTCATGTATTTTTTTTTTTCTTTTGATTACATTATTTTAAATATATATATATATATATATATATATATATATATATATATATATAAAGAAAGAAAAAAAGAAAAAAAGACTAGGAATTATTAAAAATGATCACCTAAATAGTAATTATTTTGATTTATTTTTACCTACGAAAAAAAAAGCATTATCGGTAGCGTTAGAGGTTAATTTTTATTTATTTATTTTCGGTTTGTAAAATATTAGTGTATTCGATTATTTAAATAATGCGTGTTTTCTCTTAGTACAGACGCTAAATTTTGATAAGACAACAAAGGTCAATGATTAATGGAAAAGCAAATACCACGTAGAACATTAACAGATAAATACCAAAATCCAGAAATGCCGGCGAACAAAAAAACATTATAAAAAAGTAGTAAAAAAAAACACATTTTTTTGAATGAACAGAAATATACCGAATGGTAAAGCGATGATGGAAATTTAAAAAGTGGGGAAAATAACGATAAAACAGCTTCATTTAGAATATCCTTTTTTGTATTCAAACCAGCAGTCGGGAATTAAAATCAGCAGTCATCCGTCGTCTTGAACTGTAAAACTCGAAACAAATGCAAAATCTTTTTTTCTCCTTCCTTTTTTTTCTTGTTTGAGGTGGAGAAAGGGTGTCAACATGAGAAGGAGAGGGAAATGAGGAGTGGAGAAGAAAGGGCGCGCTATAAGCAGGGGAGAAAGATCTATCAGCAAAAGTGATGAGTAAAAAGAGGAACGCTCTAGCGATGGAAGAGATTTTAAAGAAGATATGATCCGCCATGTCACGCATAAAATAAGAGATAGAAAAATGGGGCTATTTCTACTCAGTTTTTTTTTTTGACATAAAGATAGCGTTCGACCGCATATGGGAATATGGAGTGCTATTAAAGCTGAAGAACGCTTTGATAAACGGAAAGGTAAAAGCCGGCTCCTAGATTTCGTCGGTTTTATGGTATACCGTAAGGATCGGATTTGAGTGTAACACACTTTTTTATCTCTTCATTCTTTACACGAATGATGACTACTACACAAGTCCGCCTGTTTCAGCTTGGTTATTCATAGATTATCAATCTTCCATCTAACGTACAATCCATCCTATAATAAACAACAAATAATTATATACAAGGACTGAAAGCAATCGTTTGAATTTCCTCCCGGGGCAAACATCAAATTTCACAAAAACCCTATTGAGAATTTTTAGAACTAATATTTCTCTTTAACTATTCGCCGCCTCCTTTTTGGGTTAAATTTCTGAGTTAAATTTCTGGGTTTGATTATTGATTCTAAATTGTTCTAGGTTTCACACATATTTGATATCATTAAATATAAATACATCACAAACCGCTATTATTATATCACCGTAAATTATTATTTACGACGAATATAACGCAATTGATGAAAAAACTCTACCGTCTAAAAAATTATAAGATTTTCATAATGTACAAATTAATAATTCTTAGTAAATTAACATATAGATAACAGGCGTATTTTTCGGAAATATCTAGAGACCTAAAACATCAAGCGACATCTTAGAACTCGTCGAACATCTCTCACACACTGAGCATTTTTGTCTTTCCCTCCGTTACCTTACAGCGATCACCAGGTTTCACCGCGAGGATGATTTACCGAAGTCACGTTTCGCCGCAGACACGTTTTGTCGCCGACAACATTACACCAAAAGCCACAGTGTTTTCCGTCGGCGTTATAAGTTTTTTTTTTTTTTTCTCCTAATCTATACTTAGCTCATTGGGCTACCGATAGATTCTGTTGCATAAACTCTTGAACGATCCCGGTCCACTGTCGTAGAACCCGGAACTTAATTTAACCACTTAATCTTTCTTTGCTGCCGACCATCTCCGTCGGATTATTCCAAAACGCTATAGTACGTTCGCGTGTAATTTTTAAGTATTCCAATGTGCCTTGTGGCTGATTCTGCAATAAAACCGTCCTTATATGTATAAGGAGTGTTTAAATCTTAGTGAAGAGCTCTAATTATAGATGTTTGTTTTTGAGGTGGGGGGAAAAATTTTCAATTTCGCCGATTGAAAGAATATCACAGTTTATTCGTCAAGTATTAAATTTTATTTTCAAAGTAAAACATAAAGAGTGTGAATTTCATTAAAAAATATAATTATTTCGCCGAAACGGAATTTGTACATCTATTATAATCGACAATGGTGTGATTGGTAATTGCAGTAAAACATGTTGTACGATTTTCTGTTTTCAAATGTTCGATATGACACACGTAAACACAACATCGATATACAGCTGGTAGAAGAGGAACGATTATTATTCAGATCTAAATTGAAAATTTCGCGCTAAATTCGATAAATTCCTAAATACGAAATGTTTTTTCAGGACAACGTTTAAATCAACAATGATCGGAATAAGATGGTGTTTTTGTTTTCACGAACGACTCTGTTGATCCGAAAAACTGTTTCGAAATCTATTCCCAATCAAAACATTTAGTTCGCTGTATCTTCGTTGCTGCTGTGCAAAGGATTTAATGTCCCTCCGAATCCTCCTCTTAGTAATACTACTGTTGGCTTGATGAAAAAGATGAAATGATAATGTTCCTGCTTCGACGCGCTATTTTGCTTTCACGTTTGAAGTAGGGTTTTTATTCGGTTCCGCTTTCTTCATTTTCTTTGATCTAACGTAAAAATGTTTCGTGTTTTTAATCGCCGGTGATGGTTAACAAAAATGGAGTATTGATCAGAGAAATCTTCGAACCTTGTTGTTCCTGTTCTTAAAATCTTTGTATTCTTATCGCCAATTTAATAATGTTCCGGCACTTCACTTTATTCACGATATTTTTAATACGGTTGGAGTACGATAGATCGGCGGAATTTTTAAATTGTGAAATAATTTGTAATAAGGTAAACACACTTTGATGTTAAATATTAAAGACTACTACGGGGAGTTTTAAAAATTGAAGTTTTTAAAATAGTACGTAACAACGTACAACGTGTTGTTCGTAAAGAAAACCTATTCGAAAAAGTATCAGGAGAATAAGGCTGAGTGTTATAGAATGTTTTTGAAGTTAAAAAAATTCGGATCTATTTTTTTTGTCTGAAAAAATGTTTGAAATGATCCTTAGCCATAAACACTTTCACTTTAATAGAGATCATTACCAAAATTTGACTAGGCTGAGAGATCCGGTCAACGTCGTATTGAACAATGAACTGGCCATTTGGTCCCGATTCCGATATCTGCGCTTGTTGTTCAGCATTCGGATTCCAAGTTACCGTAGCTTTATTTCCGGCTGGTTTTTCGATTACGGCTAATTTATTTTCTGTTAAAATCATTAAATTACATTACACATTAACAAGCAGCTGAGAAAAAAATTTAATTTTTTACTTTTTTTTTACCACCCAAATAATGGTGGGGTGTCGGTATGGTTCAGTTAGCATAAAATCAGTCGTAACACCCATGAATATTTTTGTTCTTGGTGCATATTTTAAAAAACAGACATTAAGCGTGTCGAACCAAAAGTTATCGCTCGATTTTTACAAAAAATTTAAAATTGCAAACATTCGCCAAAAAAAAAAATTTTTCTTTCTTTCTAGAATACAAAATTTCGGGAAAATTTTAAATTTATCAATCTTACTTCGGAAAAACTTTACAATTATCGCAGCTAAATGTTATTAAAATAAATTTTACACTATAAACGGTTTTTGCGTTTTAAAAAAAAAAAACAAAAAAAAAACACATATTTTCCTTAGAATAAGTAGAGTAAATGCATCATGGGTATTATTTACATCGATTAATATAGAGTTACACCAAAATATGGGGAATTGTTAGCTGCTAAACTAGTTCTTGTCGTAACTAATACAATGATAATAAACAATACAAACTTGTATCAGAATTATCGATTTCGTTATTTGTTTTCAAATCCGGAACATGTAACTCGGTAATATTTGAAGATTCCTCGATGTTAACTTGCACGAATAACGTTTTTACAACCTGGAAATAATTAATATAATTAATATTAAACTAACTGTTTAAGTAATTTTATTAGTTTCCATTAAAAATTTTTTTATTACATGAAAAGTAATTTTTTACAATAAAATACTCAAAATAAAATCCTCATAATTGCATATAATTTTACCTAGATGGCGCTTTACTTTTTTAAAGTTGATTAAGAATATGAGAGCCACGTCAGAAGCGCTATATATTAAAAGACAGCGAGATGTACAATTAAATATTAAAATTCAGTTACACAATTATTTTATGTAACACGAGAATATACTTCGATATAAAAAAAAATATCGCAATGTATACGAATGTAATTTTCCTATTACACGCACATTTATTATTGTTGTATTTTTAAATGTTTCTAAAACTAATACTTTGATTTGTAAATTTAGGATAAATTTGAGCAAAGCTCGGTCACCCCAGGTACTACATATGTTTTTATAAATAACCGTTTTATAGTTTAATTCCTTTTTATTGCCGAAACGATTTTTAATCCATTACCTCACACAGTTCTATTAATATTTTTATACGTAAAAGTGTTTTGTGATTTGTTTAAATATAGTTGAAAAATATCGTTAAAAGATACATAGAAAAGAATTTTTTGGCAGTCAAATTAGGAAAATTAATCTTTTTATTATTATTATTTTTTTTTTTCTCGTGTGCATAATCAGTTTAACATGTTTATAAAATTTTGTTGCTGGACGAATTTAAGGACAGCCAGGGAGGTTAAAGTTCTCTTTTTCGAAATTAAACTTTAAGTCTTGTAAAGCTTTCAAATTGACTGTACTCACTTCGTCATATATTTATAAGATTTAGAAAAAAAGAAAAAGAAAATACTACCCTTTAAAAAAGGTAGAGCGATGAAATAATGAAAAGTCGTTAATTCAAGAACAGGTACAAGATAATAGCAGGTAGACAGAAGTAGTGACTATTAAAAAAAAAAGTGCGCGATCAAACGTCGGACCAAAGAAGTCTGGAGTGGATTGTTTTAAAATAAGAATGAAGTATTCAGAATAGAGAACTTTCTAAAAAAAATAATCATTAGAAGAAACAAGGCAATTAAATTTAATTTTTCTATTTTCATTCGGTAATGATGTGGTGGCGGCACTATAATCGACATCAATCGCAGCAATTCTGCCAGATCCTGTTACGGGGTAGCCAAATAAAATAAAAGTACAAAACGCTTAAAATTATGTTTTGTCGCGATTTCTCAAATAATCGCTATTCCAAATGATAATTCTTCTTGAATTTCGTTGATTTTATAATATCCATTTGTAAAACATCAAACGAAATTACTAATTTTGTTTTATTTAATTCTTTTTTTCTAGCCTCCTCATCAGCGGGGACATACTTAATTTTTATATTTTCAGTTCGCGGCTACTAAATTTCCCGACTCGTTTCAAATAAATCGCCGTTGTGATTAATCCACTAGGCTGCAGTCCAGCTGGCTTTGAAATTTCTAGATTCATTGGTAGGGGTTCGACTTTAAACGAACACTTACAAATTAGACTGCAGTCTACCGAAATATTAGCGCGGAATAAAGGTTATACATTAGAAGCTTTTTGGTGTAATGATTAATATGAACATAAAAATCCGAACAAAAAACATATTACTCGGTAATCGGTGTAACTGTGAGGGCGACTGTAATTGTCCAGTCAGCGGAAATTAGAAATCGTGTTTATCGTTATTTGCGCCTTCATCGTGTCTTTCAATTTTTTTCTAATTATTTAAAAATTATTTTTCCGGCGCTCATTCGTATCTGACACACCTGAAACTACTTGCCTAATTACTGAAAAGTACTTTATTTAGTTCGTTCAAATTTTGTCGAGCCATTTCGCTAATGAAATTTGTTTAATGTTTAGTTTTCTTCGTCACCATGGTTACTAGAAAAAAGAAAAGAACATAATGTTCAGTCAGCATGGAGGTTAAAAATAAAGTTCCATTTTTATCTTCACTATCTTCTTGGGCGAAAATTAAAATTAATCAAATCCGAACTTCAAAATTACCTTTCGTTTGGAAGTTGAGATAATATTTTTTTTTTTTCGATAAAATGTTTCGATTTTTTTTTTGCTGTTTAAATTTAGTTGTTGTATACTCGAATGAATTAGTTTTTAAGATTTTCAGCAGCTTGTTTTTTGAGTGTTACATGTATGTATATATACATTTACGGCTAAATTGCTTACCTGTCCAGGATTAATTGAAATAACATCTTCGTATAGACTTAATGTTCTTTTCAGTAACTGTTCGTAGGTTAAATTGAACGTTACCTTATTTAACGCTTCAACGTTCACAGAAACTGTAAATACATTTGAATCTCGTGCGCTAAAAGGAACAAAAAATAAGGTAATAAATAAACGATTTCGTTGTATTCTACATCGAATGATAGCGCTAGAATACGATTACCACCGCTTAAAAAAATAATAAGAATAATATGATAGGAAAAAAAAGAAAAGAAATTCTAATAATGTTTTATAAATGCAAGTGAAAAGACAATTAAAATACCGGAAAACAAGTTTTCTATATTGTAATTTACCTCACTTCCACTGTTTGTGTTAATTAGTTGATAAAAATAACGAAAAATTACATTCATAAATAAGAAACATTTAAATTGAACATAAATGAATATGATAGAAAAACGTTTTTAGGAATATCCCATATCTTCAACTCAAAAGAGGGGGAAAAAAAACTTATTAGTTAAGTTAAGTGATGTAATTCCGTTAGCCCGAGACAGGTAATATAATTCAGGTCTCATTCAGTTTCAGAAGCATACACGAATCTTGTTTTTCTTTTCTATGTTTTAATTAGAAAACGTGACATGATCTCCGAAAAGACGTTCCTGGCATATTTTATGTAATATTTATTCTTAAGATGTTTCGTTACTTATGTTTATGGTTTCTGATTATTTTTATTAAATTTACTAGAAATTATTTCATTCAGACGAAACTATTAACAGTACTCTTTTATTATAAAGTCAGCGCGAGTTATTATTACGTCATTTTACTTAACATATCTGGCTATTTTATTCGTTACGTTGTGTACGATTACTATTGGCGATCAAAAATTGCAATGAGAGTTCAGGATATGTAGTTGGATTCTCACAAGAACGGTGTATAAAGACACACGTTTGGAATTCTCATTGTCGAGCAACGTGAGCAAATCGAAATTCTCTATATAAATTACTTTTTCCCTATCGTTCTTTACCGTGCTCCAACAGTGGAGTATGCGAAACAGATCGAACCATTCGTATTTAGACACACGCTCACTGTTAAGAAGATCGCGTTGGTTTGTCTAGTTAACGAATCATTGCAACGACATCATTCTTCCATTCCATTCAATATTGTACCGAGTTCTCCAATATTGTACCGAGTTCGAAATAGATTTCAAGAAAGGCAAATTCCACTTCATGCAACTTTCTAAAAATGTCTTATCTTCTACGTCCCTGCGACTAAACATTTGCCATTATTGCCCATCATGTCGAAAGTTACGCAGAAACCTTCTATAAGGAGTAATCAATCTTCACGGCTATATAAAGGGCACGTTCCGATTTAACTTGTTTGCAATCTCGCCTACGTACCTTATCCCCGTAGTCATCATAAAAGGGGTAACATTTTCAATTATTTGAATCAATGTGGCTAAGCCAGGTATATGTCAGAAAAAGAGTTCTTCGGGATGCTCATCGCGTAACAAACTGACAGACCTCTGGATCATTTCTGATGCAAGATCGAGACATTTCTCCTTTGACCGCATGGACATCCATTGCTTAGCGAGGAACATTTCGTTCACAAGCTCAAGACTTTCTGGGATATTTTTATTAGGATTCTGTACACATGAAATGTACACGGAATCTTAATAAGATAGTTGAGGAACGACAATAATATCAAATAGAAATTAATAACTCACGAACGGTTTGACTTGCAAGTTTTAAAATTGGATCATAAATTACAATTAAAATTCTCTTTAAAACCATATCTATAACTTCAAGCTAACCGGTCACCCCGGGCCGCAGAAAACCCAAAAACCCATCAAGAATATATAATATGGGATTTAAAACAGCCTCAAAAATCGCCCTTAAAAAATTCTTATCTAATCACCGGATTACTCTATAAAAGTAAAATTCAAAATACAAAACAAAACACAGAAGCTCTTTCATAAAATCAAAAAAAAAATTACGGTTAAAAAATTGGAGCATCCGGATTTTTAACTTTAAAATTAAACCCTCGGGGGCGTGATAGGCTCGAAATGTTTGAATATTTATTTTTCCGGGCATGTAATACATCGATAGAAAGATTGCTATTTGTCGTTTTTAATTTTCTTAATGAAACACTTTCAAAGTTGGTGAAAAATTCAAAAAAACGCGAAAAATCACTCTTATCAGTTTACTTTATTTTGAATTTAGTATTATGTAAACGTAATCATAGTTATCTTTAACTTAACATAGAGAATCTTCAGCGCGCGAAACATCATGCTTGATTGAACTTGTTCACCCCATTGGGGTTCGTCAGTACATATTCTGCTTCTAACATCAGCGTAATCTTCGAGAAATGACCTGCCGATTCTAATAGCGTTCATTTTGTACAACGGGGTTGCCGTTAAAAAATTAAACCATGCTGCCGTTTTTACGTAACTCTGTAAGAATTGATGTGGACGTTGAAAGCGAAGTCGTCATCAAGTTTAGCGAGGAAGTGTATCACCGCGTAACGTTAACTGGTATATCTCTCTTGCCTGACCAATTAAAGCGCAGACGATGAATTTACATGAAAGGAATCCGTGAGAAAAAACTAGTTGCTCAGTTGTACCATCGAGAAGAGGCGCAAATACATCAAAAATGGCGGATAATAGAATTCATTCGGACGAGAGAGGCGAGAAACTTTCTGGTCAAGTAATGTTTCATAATACGTTTGGTAAACTTTGACATGTTTGATGGAAACTTGCTGGTTTTTGACTCGAGCTTTTGTGCGGTGCTGAACGAATGTCTCAGTTAAACCATAGCCGATCACACAGACAACACCGAATAGAGATCGTCTTTAAATCGTTTTCAGAATTCGATATCAGCTACGGCATGCTCCGGAACGAATATTTTACGTAGTTACTCAACAGGTTCAACCTTTTTTCTTGTCCTGCTTTGTGAGCTCTAATCTTTGCCATCTCGATTTTTTTTAAGAGGTCGGTAATGTTTAGCTGAAATATGTTCTTTTGATGCGCTTCAACCTTTCGTTGTTTACACAATTCTACTTTTTTATGTCTTTGGAAGGTACGGAATTTTTCATCGTCAATCACAGTAGATGATAAAAAAAGAGCGTTTATCAAAAATTCATTATATTCTTCGCGAAGCTAACAACATCCGAACTGCAACATTAACCAACGCACGACGACACACGATAATCCGAATATGTCAATCAATATTAGCGATTACTGGATCCATTAATAGGCAAGTGAGCAATGCACGACGCGTCCTTACATACATATAACTGATCCACTAATTAAAGTAAATTTCTTAAGTAGTAACACAGACACTCGTTCCGCTGCTGCATAATTACCGTGATGTGATGCGAAAAATACAATGATCCGCGGGTCAAAAATACATCCATATTAGCGTTGCATAATTGACACGAGGCGCACTAATAGACCGCGACGAGATGCTAAAAATAGAATGCCCTTATGGTCCAAAAGCATATCTATGTTTAAAGAAAAATATGAAGACCGTTACGAACTAAAAGTTAAAAAAGGAACGATGATAATCGTAGAAAAATATCAGAAAACGGTAATCGAGATAGAATATGAAATAAAAGAAGCGTATGAAGTTTATGCCTTTTTTTTTATATTTTCATCTCTTTGCGTAGGCTAAAAATTAATGGAAATATCGTTGACTAATGAGAAAGCAGTTTTCGCAGTGCAAATTTAAGCTTTAGCATTCACATATTTCAGCAACCTAGTCGTTGGGTCAATGCCTCTTGCTGGTGAGCCTAAAGGAAAGAAAACAAAATTCAGCAACGTCTTTACATCGCAGCCAGATGCTGAAAAGTTTCCAGCGAGAGGAAATTTTTAAGGCTGTCCTTTAGGTTTTTTTTCTCAGTTTATCTTTTTTATCTTTTTTAAGATAGTACTTTTTGGCACATACATATGTACATACATACAGTGAGCAACGAAAATATTCGGACACTAGGTAATTTTTTCATTTTTTGATTAAAAAGTTGTATTTATGCAAACTTTTTGAAAAAAAAAAAATGTAAGGGTATGTTAGAACAGAGCGTAAGGTAATAAATTCAGTAAAAAAAAAAAACAACAAAAATCATCAATAAAACCACCAAAAAAAGTGAATAACGTAACGTAATACGCTTTCAAGCGGCAACAAAAATATTCGGACGCGTACGTACGTCGAGCAGTGTTGGGTTTTTCCATGAGACAACGATGAGCGTTCACCGGGGGTGAGTCATTTCATACCAAAGGCAACCTGTTCAATGAACCGCTGATCGACATTTGACATTTTACATTCATGTTTACATTCAGTTTAAAATTTATTTAAAAAAATGCCTCGTAAAGGCAATAACTCCTCTTTTGAGCAACGATAGTTGGTGATTCGTAATCATAGTAAAGGATTTTCTGTTCGTAAAATTTCAATGTTATTAAATATGAGAAAAAACACTGCCCGGGCGACATCATTAAACGTTTTGAAAAAGAAGATCGGATAGACTCAGTTCCACAAATAGGTCGGTCACAGAAATTGTCAAAAGTGATTAGCGGTTCATAACGAGGCAGGTAAAGAAAAATCCAGCAATTAGTGCGCCTAAATTATCCTACGAAACTACTCGAAAGACTTAATATTGAAGTTCACCCACAAACGATGCGTCAAACAATTAAAAAGAACGGTTACAATTCGAAAGTCGCGCGAAAGAAACCTTTAGTCAGCGAAACGAATTGAAAAAAACGTTTCAACTTTGCAAATGAACAGGCTAATCGTGATGTAAATTTTTGGAAAACTGTAATTTTTACTGACAAAAGTAAATTAAATGTTTTCGGAAGTTACGGGCGTCTAACTAAAGATTTGGAGGAACCCGAATACAGAGCTTAAAAAATACAACCTGAACGCGACAGTCAAACATAGTGGAGGAAGTCTTATGGTACGGGGATGTTTGGCCGCGTCTGGGGTCGGTAACTTGGGAGTTTATGGAAGGTAATATGAATGCGAATACATACGTAGACCTTCTGAAAAGAAATTTGAAATGTAGTGCCGAAAAATTGGGTCCGGAAAACAATTTCAAGTTCTACCAAGATAATGACCCTAAGCATAAATCGTACAAAGTGCGGTCGTGGCTATTGTACAACTGTCCGAACGTCATGGAAACACCACCTCAATCACCGGACATCAATCCCATCGAAAATTTGTGGGTCCACTTGGATCGAAAAATTCGGGAAACGAATATTAGAAGTAAAACACAGCTAAAAATAATTATCGAGCAATAGTGGCGAAAAATTTCACCCGAATTTACAGAAAAATTAGTTGAATCGATGCCTAGGAGAATGAATGCTGTTATTCAACGGAAAGGGTTACCGACAAAATATTAAAGGTGATTTTAAAATTGAATTCTTGAGTTTTATCGAAGCTGTCCGAATATTTTTGTTGCGCCTTAAATTGACTATTCTTATTTTATTTCAAATTTCCGCTTGTTATTATTATTGTGCATCGAAAGTTTTTACTATCTCTATTACCTAATGTTCTGTTCTAACATGCCCTTACATTTTTTTTTCAAAAAGTTTGCATAAACACAACTTTTTAATCAAAAAATGAAAAAAATTACCTAGTGTCCGAATATTTTCGTTGCTCATTGTATTTCTTTTCTGCGGGGGTTAAATTGTTTCTTTCATGGAAACTTTCGTGAATGTTTTTTCTTAACATCGTAATTAAAATACAAAAACTTTTTGAAACTAAATTTAAAAATAAAATAAAAAAAAAAAAACAAAACTTGTCAATAAGGATAAACAACGTAAAAATTATAGGAAATTAAATATAAATAAACAAATTTAAATGACACTCCTACAATTTATCTGCAAAAACTTCTAAATGTTAATCTCCTAAATAATGACGGTAAAGAATTTTGTTAAATATCGTACAGGAAGTTTGCTAACCGAATAAAATACGGTATAAACTAATTTTCAATTAACCAGATTCATACGCAGCACATAGAATAATACTGCGTGCTGATTTTATTTTTGCCGGGCCGTTACAATTTATATAATTCGGTGTTAATCTGATTATTCACAATTTTGCGTAAGTGTTTGTGTTCCTTGCGATTAAACTTTCGTAATAGCTTCAATTTTTAGAAAATCTCAGTGCTTTCGCTTATAAATCAGAGAAAAATGTGTAATTTTTATTTTTTTAAATCGGCCTTTTGTATTATTATTTTTTTTGTTTGCGCTTTATACGCAGATGACCGCATACGATGATTTGTAGTTTTCCAAAAAATCAATGATTTCGAAAGGTGGAGAAGTGCATCAAGCCGGTACTCTTTTGCGAAAAATGTTTGATTATTTACTTTTTTAATACCGACAAATTATTTTTACACTTGTATTAATCGCCTATTATTTTCGATCCTATACGATTTTTAAAAATATGCCCCCCGGGGGCCATTCTCATTAAAAGAGTGTACTACTACTTTTTAACCTTTTTCTATTTTTGTATATTTTCCATGATTTAAGATAAAATAAAATAAGACGACAAGAATAATAGAAGATAAAAATAAAGAATAATTAACCAGTCGGCAGCTCAACCATAATTACTGGTTGCCTACTTAAGGTCCTCAGTTGTTTCCTATTCTGACTCATTGTGGTTTGTTTCGATGATGAATAGAGTACAAATATTCGAAAAACAATAGACATATGATGGGAAAAATAAAAGGATATTTGAACGCAATAGATTTTATATTTACATAATTTGACAGATGTAACCGGTGATGGAATTAAGAAAGTACATGTCCGGTGCGTTATCTCGTTTTAAGCTATTTTACGGTAAAAATGATTCGATGAAGTTGTTCCCCTGATAAGTTTAATAGCGCGGGAAATTTTTTTTCCCCGTAATAATCAAAAAAAAAAAAAATCAATCTTTGATTTTAAAATAATAACAAAAGATACGCTTATACAACGGAACTTATTTTTACTCAATTCACTTTTTTTTTTTATTTATTTATTTTTTATCTTTACATACACATGTGTTCAGATATCGAATTATAAGGTTGCATGCAAGAATGACTTTATAATTTAGGTATCCCGTTTAATTCGTCCACTTTGCGTCAAATCCAGATGGGAAGGGGGGTTGCTTTATTCCAGCATTTTTAACGATACTGTTCACAATTCCAGTGGACGCGATTGTGGCACGTGACGTCACTGTAAGAGTCGTACGCGTATTTCTTGCTTTGCGTGGGACACTGTAATAATGCTGGTTTCCGCGGATGTTACCGCATCAGGTTTTATATATAGAGATAGATCAGGTCAACGAATTAGAGATATTATCTGGTAACTGTTACTGATGGGAAGGTACAAAACTTATATCCTTACCGTTACCTTTCCGCTAACGATTCGGTTTCCCTACTTAACAATTATTTCCGCTGTTTAAATTATTTATAGAAATAAAAAGATGTTCATCCATAACTAAAAAACCGACACGGGTAATTTATTGAATAGCTTAATTGTAAGAAAGCGGTAACAACCGAAAAAAAGCTTCCTATCAAATGGCGGGCATTAATATAGAATCAAGAAATCAAATTACTATCAGTTATCACTCGGAGCGAGGGACTTTTTCTCCGATTACATCGATATTTTAACTCGACTTATCGATTTTATAATATCGTTATTTAGTTTACGAAATATTCAGAATTTTTTATCTACGAAACGCTGAAGCAGACCGAAATCATTACGTAATTCACAAATTTATGAACATTTCATAAATTACGCGTGAAATTTTGCATATTTCATAAATTTGGAAACGATGATGTGAAACAGAAAGAATATGAGTAAAAGGTTGCATACTTCGTAAATTGTTTAATTACAATATTGACCATAGGCAGTCGGGATCAAAATTGGTCGTTTCTTATTAATAAAAGATGTTATCTAACAGAGTAGCAAATGTTCGCGCGTTTATAAATTATTAATTTAAAAAAGTGTAAACAGAATTACATATTGCTGGAAATACGTCTTAACAATATCGAAATCTTCTAAAGCGTAAATTACTAATAAATAATTCAGCGAACTTGTCATCACTATTAAAATATAAATATTATCACCGTTTTTGAAATATCGGTAAAGAGTAACTGTTATTTTCGTAGCACTCTGAAATACGGTAGTTGTTATTAATTTTCTTTAAATATTTTAAAAATCTGCTATTGTGACCGTAATATACATAGCAGACAAAAATCTGGAAAATAATTTTAACAATTAATACGAGTTAATGTTTTGATTAATTATACAGAATTATATGTAACATATATGGCCTCAGCTCTAATTAAAGCCGAAACCGAGAATCAAAAAAAAAAACAAAAAACAACCAGTGATTTTGATCCCGACCGTCTTGTACGATATTGCTACGGATTCGGTACTTTTGGCATCATTTATCGATCACATATATGATTTAATTAATTGGTAATATTTTATCTTTTGTTGTAGCTGCTATCGGCTGAATTACACGATTGGAACTAAAGTCGCCAGAATTCGATCGGATGATCTACTCGATTCAAGAAAGAGAGACTGTGTAGGTGTCTTTGGGCGAGTAGTTGGTGACGTAAGTGGCGATATTACACTCCCAGCGAAGGTGCGCCTATCGTTACTTTATGCAGATTAAGCGGCGAGCAAAATATGTAAAAATCCTGCGCACTTTTCAGAGCCGGTCGATGATTTTAACTTCGACTCTTATTGAGTCTAGTATTGGGTCATTTTCGTTTTATTTCGAATTTTATCTAATAATCCGCCGGTAACACGTGCTAATCGTCAACTGGTTGTTATTTAAATTTTTCTTGCTCCTCAAATTTTTCTGTTTACCTTCACAATTCAATCGCACAATTTTCATTTCATTGTCTGTTTCCCGTTCATTATTTATCAGGGAAAATCTGGTTTGCTTGGAAAATAAACACGCAAAAGGTACCATAGAGCGTAGTTGATTAGGCCATGCTGTTTCGTTTAGGTAGAACCTGATTCGAATCCGGATTCTGTAAATTACGGATAAATTCCTCCTTGCGCCAGGTTAGTTAATCTCCTCTAACTTTTTTTTTGTTTTTTTTTTTTTTTGACTTAGTAACTACGGAAATTAACCCAACGGAAATGGAATTTATCTATAATTTACAGGATTGGGACTCGAATCCTGTCCGAACAAAACACTACTGCCTAATCGATTACGTTTTACCGTAGCCGGCTTATCACGTTTAAATGGAATGAATTAATTTGTTTGTTCTTTTCACCGTAGGAGATTTAAGTGATTATATATCTTCTTTTTCTTTTTCTTTTTTTTTTTTGAATGGAGTTTGATGTAACAGATGAAATCTTTCACTCGACTCGGGGTACTAAAATATATTCGCATCGTTGGAACCGGATAAAAATCTCTCAAAATCCGCTCTCGCTGTAGTAACTTCGTATCAAACCGAAGCCGAGGTAATCGGTTTGTTAAATTAACTGTGGTAAGCGAGAATTTAACGCCTCTGAACAGAACGCATATATCGAAATATGGATTCAAAAACGCTAGTTGCTTTTTAAAAAAAATAAAGGAATAAAAGTTTTACAGTTATCACCTTAATTCCACATGACCAGCGGAGTCTCCTCTGTCGACCGCGGCTTGGTAATCCTTTTTAGCTTCTTCTTTTTCTTTCACGTACGCTTTGTAAACATTATCTTTAACGATCCTGCGTTGAAAATAAAAATAGAAAATTTTATTTCGATTTTTGCATTAAGCAAGCTTTTTACCATATTTGCATAAAATAATAATATCCATTAATATGCACCGACAAAAATTTCGTACGTTTATCTTTATTAAATACGGTACCAAATTAATTTCATTAAACTTAATGCGAACCGAGTACACCACTAGATATTGGCTTTGTATATTTTTAATTTACAGAAGATCGATTTTTTCAACTTTTTTTCAATCGTTAAGGCTGTTTTTACAAAACTATTCCGCTCTTTCTTTTCTATTTCAATATCGAATGAAAGTTGGGGAGTTTCGTATAAAGAACACGTCGTTATTCTGAACGAATAAACCCTATGACAATAAAACGTTCAATATTGTAAAAACCGTCCTAAAATGCCACCGTCGCACGATTTACTAGGCACAAATCGATCGTTTTTAAACTTCAATGAACGGGACTAAACTAATTACAATGATGATTTTTTTTTAAATTTTTTCGGGCTCGCCTTTGGCTTCGAGCCGACCACTGTATTACGCTACGAAATTAGATTCCGAGGCTATAAGAGATGGAAAAAATAAAGGATTGAAGTAACGGAATTATTGATAGAGATGCGAAGGAAAGGATAAAAAGAAAGGCCCGTAAGGAGCAGGAAGGTCCAGAGTCAGGATTTACGAATACAAAAGAGCAAGTTCACTAGCAAGAGCCGAACATTCGAAGAAAACATGGTTTGCGCCGCATTCAAAAGGAAGATCAGAGTTATAGAGGGAACAGTAAGGAAAAGGAAATAGAAAGAAACGGGGAGAAAAGGATTAATTTTTAATCTGATTAAAGAGGCTATAGTAGAACGACGACTGAACGAAATGGAAAGAAACCAAGGCTGAGGGCTGAATGTTGACTATATGAGAAGATAGTACGAAGCAGGATTAGAGAATAAGGAGGGTCATCTATCCAACTAAAGTCTGGAGTGATTGATCGAGTAAAGGAAGACTAAATTGGATGTTTGGAAAGTGGCTAGAGAAAGAGGACCATCGAGGGTGGCCGACCGAGCTAGAAAATCCAGAGTGATGGGGAATCCATTAAAGATCTTTAAGAATAAAACGGGATGATAGTAAGTTGGAGATAAAGAAACGGATTGATAGAATAATACCGTTAGAGGAATGGCTAGAAGGAGAATAAATTACCTGAAGGACGCTTTTCGAATAGAAAACAATGAGGAATTTGAAGATTCCGCTAGTTATAGAAATAAAGGAAATTGGACGAAAAATGGAAACTGACTTAGCCGTGAAGAAATAGCAGAAGGAAGAAACACGAAGGATTCAGAATGATGAAGAGAGAGTGAGGTAAACGCAACACCTACACCCTCCACCATTTCAGGACAATTAGTAAAAAATAATACACGAGAAGGAAATAAGGATTCTAAAGGCGTGGATTTTGTCAAGTTTGGATAGCAGCGTTTTACAGGAATTACCGTAAGTGAGGGAACAATAATCAAGTTTGGAACAAATTATGGATTTGTAAAGGATTAGGAAAGTGTTGCAGGATCCCCTCCCCATTTTTAAGGAGATAAAGCTTTTAGTAGGTTCAGTCGTTTGAGAGAATCTATTGGTATGCTTATAAAAAAAAAGGCGGCTGTTCAGGAACAGACCAAGACAGCAAATGGAATTTACGACGGGGATAAGGATATTAGATGAGTTAACATTTACTAGAGTACGATTATAAGGGCGGAAGGAGAAGACGATACAAGAAGATTCGGGGAAAAAAGAGAGAGGTGCATATTAGAAAGGGACATCACAAGAACAGATAAGGAATTATTTATTTCTTCATTGACCGTAGTCAGATCAATTGAGATAGAGTAGATAAGGATGCCGTCTGAATATAGGAGAGAGTAGGATTTTATAGGAAGAGAAGCAATGTCAAGGTAACAAAAATATGAAATAGAGTGGGACTAAGACAGGAATTCTGGGGAAAGGCACCTTTGAAGAGTTTCCGAATACATGTTCTAGATAGGACGGAAGGAA
Source organism: Icerya purchasi (assembly GCA_039619475.1). NCBI lineage: Eukaryota > Metazoa > Arthropoda > Insecta > Hemiptera > Monophlebidae > Icerya > Icerya purchasi. The sequence goes on from CM077115.1 coordinate 217,308,941, forward strand.
GTCGACTTGAATGGGAATGAATGGGAGATATTATTGAGTATGAAGAGAATAAGCGTATGGTCACTACCGAAAGTGCCATCGAGAGTTCCGCAGAAGCATTAGAGTCCAAAATTAGGGTGGTAGAGGAAAGATCGGCAGAACCGGAGGAAAATGCGTTTTTGAAGAAGGTAGAAAACCGATCGTTACGAAGAAAAAGATTATGATTTCGTATCAGGACTTCTAGAATCTATCCATTCGTATTGTGCTCTGCGCGGCCACCCAACCTCGTAAATTTCTGACTTAATCTTTTCTGCTCCCTTCCCCTGTTTTATTCTTCTTATTTCTGTCTGTTTATCTTCCTTCTTATTTACACATTTTTGCCAATATTACTTCACTTTTCATATTAGCTTACATTACCTACATAAACGTAAATACGTCTATTATGAAAAACATTACATTTTAAGAAAATAATATTAAGTATGAGCAAATAAATACCAAAAAGCGGAAATATAATAAATTAACAGAATTTAAAAATTCGTAAAAACTAAAATTCGTCATGTTTCGAAGTCATTTATTCCATATAATCGTGGTTATTATGGAATAAACGACTCTAATCGGTTTTCAGAACTTTTTGCGAATTGAAAATTTTGTTAATGTATTATATTTTTGCTTTCTGGTGCTTCTTTAGTCATACTTAATCGTAGGAAGTGGACTATTTTAATGTTAATGTTAATTTAAAAGTGTTTATTTATAAAAAAAATTTTGATATTTATGTGAAAACTGAAAATTGATATTTCTAAATAATCGATAAATATTCCGTTCTACTCTTCCAGCGATTCACAATTCGAAATGCTGCCTGAAAATTCTACCGTTCAAAACTTTTGTTGTTTTTTTTAACCGCCAACAATACACCTACTAGCGGCTTACGCAGCTTTAATAGGAAAAAGTCAAAATAGTCTCTTTGTTTTCCTTTATTAACTACGAATAGATCACACAGCCCTCCCACACGGGGTTACCACTTCACGGGCCAGGCACCTTCAAATGTCTATCCCTTCTGCAGTCAATCAAGCGCCCCATCCACTCCTCACTTAATCCTCGAATGTCCCTCCTATGCGACACCACGATCCTTGTATATTACCGCAAGGTCCATTATCAAAATACTGCCAGATGTTTTCCCCATAGTTGCAGCCGTATTAGTTTTCGTGCGGAGTAGTGGTCTATGTTATCATGTTTGATCCTCTTAATAGGCTCCATGTGCTATAATAGCCTTAGTAGTTAAACACGGCGCATGGAAATCCTTACATTCACGTTTATTTTAAAAAAAGAAACTAATATTCTCCGTTTCTGAAAAATAAACTTCACTTTACGATAAAAAGTAATCAGCTAGTACAAATTCTCTGATAAGTATTTCCACAAGCAGGGCCGTATCTAGACCAAAATTTCGGGAGGGGCTACGAAAATATTTTTATAAATAAATATATATATATGTGTGTGTTATCTCATGAAATATATTTATTTCTAAATAGTACAGTAAAGCCTTGTAGTCAATTATTGTATATGAAATATTTGAACACTATGTTAAAAAATGCTTTTTTACAAAAAATAAATACCGATACTTGAAGGTTTATTATGAAAATTTAAAAATGCACTAAAAAGTAAAAAATAATTACTCCCGATTAGAAAATATATACATCAGAGTGATATAACGCTTAAGTGGTGATATCGTAATTCTTATACAACATTAATTTTTTGGAGTTGGCATCAAATTCATATTAAAAGAATAATTAAAAACTACATTAAATGTTGATTAAATTTTTCCTAACATGAATTTAATTCCAACTCTAATTAAGGTATTAATGTTGTATAAGAATTACGATATCACCACTTAAGTGTTATATCACTCTGATACACATATATTTTCTCATCGGGAGTAATTATTTTTTACTTTTTAGTGCATTTTTAAATTTTCATAATAAACCTTCAAGTATCGGTATTTACTTTTTTGTAAAAAAGCATTTTATTTCGTTACTTTTTAGTGCATTTTTATTCAATTAAATTAAAACATTTATTTCGACGGTGTGAAAACACCAAAAGCTACATTTCCATGGTAATTTGGCAAATTTATAGTATTTTAAGTGAATAAATCTAATCCGACGGTGAAAACAATCATGAATGAAAAGCATCCAAAAAGTGTCAATCTCCCGCATTACTATTAAGGATAACTCAAAAACTATCGCTCAGACCTTGATCAAATTTTAATGGGACCACATGACAAATACCACCTTTCAAATAAAAGAAGAATCATCAAAATCGGTTCACCTAGAAGAAAGTTCTGTGGTAACGCACACATAAAAAAAAAAAAAAAAAAAAAAAATACAGTCGAATTGAATACCTCCTCCTTTTTTGAAGTCGGTTAAAAATAAATAAAAAATAGTCGTTTCCTTAGAATTCGTAAAAATTTTAATTTTCTTTTCTTTTGTCAAAAATTGAAAAGAAATAAATTTGTTCTGAATTTCGGTCCACATTTAATTCAAGCAGTTATTATTTCGCAAACATTTCGGGGGCTCAAATTCCACAAGAGTTTCGTAGGTTAAAATGAATAAACTTGGAAATAACGAATTAGGTTAATGGGTAATAACGATGCAACTTTTAGAAAATGCAGCAAGAAGATTGCAACAGGGAACGAGACTTTAAGCGATAAAAAATAACACGAGCCATTCGTTCTATACTAATTTTCAGCGGAAACTTGCGCAATATTCTACCGAGTATCACTAATTCAAATGACATTGTAGACGTGTTTCTATTTACAAAGTGAATTCATCTCGATAATTTATATATCAGTGTACTCTTTTCTGGCTACTTTTTTTCATTATTGAAAGAAATAATCATAATTTTAAAGAAGAAAAGTAATAAACATTTATTTCGCTACTCTTAGCTTGAACAGAATTATTACTTTCGGTAAGCGAAATGGTTGAAAACCTGATATGCAATGATGGTGACAATTATTATAAAAAAACAATGCCGCGCTTAGACTTTCTTCCGATCTGAGAAGATTATTTTAATGTTTATCGAACTTGAAAGAAGCCGATAGCGAAAGAGAAACGCGATGTGAAAATAATGAACTTCACAACTAAAGTTTTTTCTTTTCTTTTTTTAAGCCTTTCCGCTGGTTTAAATTATAATTGTAATATAGTATCGAAATTTAAAACTTTAGTGTTGCATTTTTTGAGATGTTGGTCAAGTTGTCCGTGTGTCAATGGATTTGTAAAAATCGATGTATTTGTCGGTAAGAGGTCTAGCAATTCCGAGTAAATCTCGTTATTTTTGAAATCGAGAATTCCGCCGTAGCGATGATTAAGATTTTTTTCATATTCTTCATTAAAGTATTGATCTGATTCGATGGTGTACAGTTTCTTGGACCGATCTGCTGTTCTAGCATGCCTAAGGCATTTTGTTTTACGTAATTACTAGGTATACTTCCCTCAATTGAAGAGTACCACGGATTCTTAATATGTTTTGGTCTTTTTCTATGCTGTAGTGATATAATAATATCTTCCTTTGTATTTATACTAATTCGTTCGAAATCCATTTTTTGTTTATTTATTACGATAGTTTCATTAGGATGTTGGGGGGATAATCTGTCCGGTGGTAATTTATTTACACATTTGGTATTCGGTGACTTTCCTTGTTAATTTATCGACAAATTCATTTCTTTTTATTCCGTTATGGCCTGGTATCCATTTAAACGTAATATTGTAAGTTTCTTTTGTGGATCTTACCTTTTTTCTTTTATTCTAAATTCTATTATTTTACATAATGGGCTTAGAGCGAGTCGATTAAAATTGAAAAAAATTACGATTTTTATTTTTAATGTTTACGAACTCTTGTCAATCGCTTGATACGGCGCATATAATTCTGTTGTACAAAATACGCCATCGGAATTCGAATGTTCGATAATTATTCGTAGCTTTTATTAAATACCGCGCGGAAACAGATTTTTTTAATATATTTAATGATCCTTCGGTGTAGATCTGTTTCGTAATTATGATAATTCTTTTCTACAGTGTCGTGTAATATCTTTTCATCATGGTAAACCGTTTCAAATTCAATTGTTAAATCTGCGCGAATATATTAAAGTAATATCTATACTGTTATTATACATTTAGATTTTTTAAACAGATCGGTGCATCGACTGGACACGCTAGTAACTAAGACTAATGTACTTCCTATTGGACCGGTAATTATTGTGGTTAATAAATTTAGTCACTGTTAATAATCATGTATTTGATTAGGTTTTTAGCATATATTTATCAGCGCCATGGCCCTTAAATCGATTGTAACCAGTTCCCTGATGTATAGAACAGTTATTTAGAGAGGTCTAATATTAATATTAATACCGTATTTTGTATCGAATGCTGTTTTTCCGATTTTTACCGGCTGCGGCTATTGTATAGCCACCTAATTTGTCATCTTATTAGGTTTTTATATATCATTATGTTAGTTTTTAGTTTGTAACCACACTTGACTCCATTCAAACATCACAGTATGTTAAGTCCATTTTCACATTTCTTTTGCGTGATCTTTATTTCAGTAACCCAGGTGGAACTATCCAGTTTTATAACAGTATTCAATGTCGTGTGTATATTACACCTTTGGCCTTTTCTGATGACATTTCAAATTCAAGTTTATTTGTAATATTTTGAAAATCCTTAATTTTATTTTTAAGATTAAGATTATTGAGAGCTACATCGTAGTCAGCGGTTACTAAATAAATTACCAAGTCATCCGCACGTTGTCCTCCTTTTAAGCATTTTGCTAGTTGATCAATTTCCTCAGTAAATAATGCATGTAACAGAAATGAGAGTACACAGCATCTTGCCGAGTTCCTCTAGCACTTTTGACCATAGCGTACGGTTGATATTCAAATTTTACGCTTTGTGATATATTATTCGTGTACCTATTTGACATTATTATCGGCGATACTTAAATTCGTTAGAATTTCTGTTAATTTAATTAAATTAATCGAATCGTATGCGAAATACCACTATCGTATAATGATTTTTAAAGTAAGTCAATTATATATCTGTCTTGACATAAATGTATTAGCGCATTCTCTAGAGTTACACTGTGTTGGTGATAGTCGTCATTCGGTGAATTGCAAAGATTCACTATCCTACCACGAATTTTGAGTTAGTTTTAACCGTAACTATTGGTCATAGAGTAGCTTGGGACTGGCTTGAATGGATCTGTTTGATATGTGTATATAACTCGAACCATCGTGCCAAGGGGCTCCGCTCCTTGATCTCGCCTGGGGACATCCCGGACCCCCGGCTCTATCATTTCTGTACTTCGTATAAAACGAAGGGAATTGACGTCATACATTCCGAATACACGACAAAAAAAAATAAATAAAATATTTAGTTAACCCTTATGTGCACGTCCGGGGCTAGTACCCATCGGCGGACATTTTGTGAAAATTTTTTATGACTCCCTTAATATTTTTCGAAATCCCCTGATCCTCGTGATTTGACCGTTTCTCTATCGAACGGTGATGTCAAAAAATTTTGTTTTAATTTTTAACAATGAACATTTTAATTTTACAACACGCTGAACACATTCGGGTACCCGGGGGTACCTCAGTATGAAAACACATGATGTTAGTGGAATTTCTTTATTATTACACATATATCATGCTATCAAAATTATTCATTGTACAAATAATAGATATTAATAATTATTAAATAAATAATAACAAATTATTATGTTGTAAAATTTATTTATTTATATGTATAATATATTGAAAAAAATAGATCATTATTTATTCCGCACGCTCTTTACATTTTGTTACTGTTATCGCATGTTCATCGCATACTGCCTTTTCACAATTAGCACAACTTTTTCAATTTTTTGGTGCGTTTTTTTACTGCTTGTTTGATATAACACAAAAGGCACGATCCAGTCACTTTTATCCGGTCTGTTGGGTCTTGCGCGCAGGTTGAGACTTGAGACCAAGCCGGACACTCAGTCGGAGGTAAAACGTACCTGTCTAAGATACTCCCTATGTCCAACTTCGACGAATGATTCCGCATAACTTGTCTGTTTAGAGATTTATCTTCAACTAAAGCCATAGTGGCTCTTCACTCAGCTGTCTTACAAAAAGCTTCCTTTCATGAGTTTTTCTTTTTTTTGTATCATTTTATTATTCTCGTAATAAATTACGTACGAATCTAGACAAGCTTATTTTTTTTTCGATGTGCCAACTACAGTAAAAATTCCAAGAGATTAGATGTTTAACAAACTGCTGCGAAGTAAAAAAGTTATCCATGCAGAGAAAACGTGCTAATTACATTTATAAATATCTAATATAAAAGACAGATGTGAATAAAACCTCTTATTGGTATTTAAAAATTAAAAAAACAATAAATAGATAGGGTACCCCGGGTGCGTAGCGTAGTTAAATATTCACATAAGGGTTAATGTCACAAAAAAATTTCGGGACCAATTTTTGTGACAAAAAAATGTTCGTGGCTCGGGCACAGAATGACGCTGTAATTAGGAATTCAAAACGAATAAATTTAATTTACAGTTTGCATAGAAATGTGTGTCTTCCGTAATGAGAGAACGTAACAGAATTTCTTATTAACTCCAACGTAAAAATAGCATAATTAACGAGAGCAACAATCCATTTTGTTGATACTTTGTCTTCTTATATATATATATATATATATATATATATATATATATAATACATATAACGTTTTGAGATAAAAAAAAAAAGTGATGGGGGTCGGACTAAGAATGATGTTGTCAATAATATCGTGTAAGATAGATTAACTATTAGAAATTATTATACCACGTTCAACATCATATGCGCGCTAGATCAGTACACAGCAGACCCACACGGGACTGCGCTGGTAGCGCGATAACAAGCGGCTACTATCAGTTCCGAATGTAGTCTTGCGTGTGTGTACACCTGCGTTGCATATATAATAATTGCCTAGTACACTACCTATATCGGTACAACTAAAAATGTACAAATAGGTAATCGCCGACGCTCAGAAGCTGAGTATGGCACTATAAAGACAGATAAATCTTTATGGCTAATAATACGTAATAATTGGAGTGATGATGTTCTTTTTTTTTATATTGTGTACTTCTACTTTTTAATTCATGTATCTAGGCTGTCACATAACAGAGACCTGAGATCCTGATTTTGAAGTAAAACAAAGATGTGCTTATGCAAAAACATCGTTTGCAAATATGAAGAATCTGCTATGCAATGACACTCTGAGCTTGTCAATCAGGCGAAATATGGTGTCAAATGTTCTATCTATTCTTGGCTACTTTATGGGATAGAGGCAGCAACCCTTAACAAAAAACAACTAGATAGGTATGCAGCACTAGACTTGTGGATACTTAGAAGAATGTTGAAAATACCTTGAACAGCAAAGATGACAAATGAAGAAGTACTGAAACGAGCCAACACTGAAAGGACACTATGTAAAACAATTAAACGACGCAAAATTGAATATTTTGGGCACATAATTAGAGGAAAAAAATATGTCATCTTATGTTTAGTCATAGAAGGGAAAATTCAAGGTAAAAGAGGGCCAGGAAGAAGAAATATACATCATGTGTGTTATCCTGAAATATATTTATTTATAAATGGTACACTAAAGCCTTGTAATAAATTATTGTAATATTTGAACACTACAATAAAAACAAACAAAAAAGTAGTCGTTTCCATAGAATTCATAAAAATTTTAATTTTCTTTTCTTTTGTCAAAAATTGAAAAGAAATAAATCTATTCTCAATTACGGTCCATTTAATTCAAGCAGTTATGATTTCGCAGACATTTCGGAAGAGGTTTGAACCCGGAAAACTCCCCCTCAGATACGGCCCTCCCTGATCGTTACGTTTTTTTTGTATGTCTACATCAACACAGACTATTATTAATTTTTTCCTGTAAAATTAAGTTTATACACGAGGGATTCGTAAGGGCTGCTGGTAAAGTTGGATTTATCGCATCGTATAATATTGTAACACGTTCAGGTTTAAGAGAGGAAACCGTATTAGACAGTTCAAAAAATCGATTATTTCTTATCGCATATATCGTCAGCGTAACTATTCGAAAATACGCTCAAGAAATTTCAAAGCGAAATTCGTAATCATCCGTATGTTACGAGTATGAAACGGAGCATGCTCGAACACTTGACCGGCCGTTTAGTTGAACATTATGTGTTTTCATTCTCCCTCCTTCAAACTTCGTGATCCATTCGTACACACAGTTCGCGTCATAGCGCTATTTGCATTGTGCACTATGCACAGTCAGCGATAAATTTCTGCAACTGCAATTTCTTCAAGTGCCAGAAATTTGATGATTGCACGCATCTCGCAACTCGCTGGATTGGAAACGTTCACCAACATGTTTCACACGTGCGTATAGAAGTTCTTCAGATCGGAACACGACGAACTGTATTGTGTTCGTATTTCCTTCTCGTACTTCCTACATAAATTTCACACGGTTTTAACAGCATCTACGTGAAACAAGTCGTACCACACGTTACTTATTGTTGACAGATGTAGCGAAATTTATTGAAAAAAAGCTGCCTTCGCATGCTAAAGGTGATACATTTATATGCGGTTCTTCTCAATGTTAATCCATATGGCAACGAACAAGTAGCACGTGCAAAAAAGAATGGGAACTCGATTTCCAAATGCGAAGAAAGTTAAAAACTCGACGGAAAAGGTAAATTGACTGAAAAAAATGCTGTTGAAATTCATAGCGGTTTGCTAGAATGATTAATAATTGAAAGGAAATTAATTAATTAATAACTAAATTAATATAAATGTAATGTACAAGTCTCTTCAATAACATTTTCGGTGCAGTCCATTTAACACAACCGAAATAATTATCACGGAAAATAAAAATGTTAAAACGTACATATGTAGTATAGTAATAAATAAAAAAGTAATAATATACTCGACATCCGTACCGTTTAATTCTGTCGTCTCCTGTCGACTCATCATTAGCTATTCCGGAGTTTTGCCAACATCGATAGGGTTATATTACTTTTACCTGTACTTTTAATTTCAATTACATTTCTGAAGTATCTCAATGTTTTCAGAAATTTTGCCGCATTTAATTCAGTTTTTCCATTATTTTGATTAATTATCAGACCACCTTGTTTGTAAATGGACACATGTTTATAGCGGTGGCTTAATTAGTTCCGCGTTAAATCCGGAAACAAAAAAAAAAAGCAAGAAACAAAACAAACTTGTAGTCTTTTTAAATTCATATTTATTATTGTACAATAGCGCGGGATAAGTTTTATCAGCCGTATAGTTTACCGCTTGCGCTTTTCTTCAAACTTACGAAATTGTCCGTTTTATTAATTATCTGTTATAGCAGCGTTGCTTTAATGTCATTCGCTTTTTTCTTTTTCTTATCATCGCAATCAATTCTATCGCTATTACTATTACAATTGTTACTGTCACTACTGTTACCACTATTATTAGATAAAGATTTCGTACCTTCTGCCGTCGTATTATTACTGGTTTCGTAATGCGCGTCTAAGTCTTCATGAGGTCAGCTCCTCTCGCAACGTTCACGTCCATTTATCAGCGAGACAAATAGAAATATTCGATAAGCAAATGTGATCGAAAGAAAGTTTTCTACTAATTTAATGAGAGTAAATCTGAACTGAACGATCTCGCTATATACGCGTTATTACTTAACACTATAAGACTTTATTTTTGCTTTAATAAAACAACTTCAACTAGAACAACTAAGGAACTTTTTAATTAATTCAGTACGATTAAATATATGTATATATAGAATCCGTCGAGAATAAAAACTGAAGAAAATTGCACTCGAACAATCAATAAAGAATTAAAATCAACGAAATAATTAACCGATGTTAAAACGATTATGAATTAATTTTTTTATCGGCGGCTGTAATAAAGTTGCAGGAAGATGAATATCCTTTCCATTAATAAGGAAATATCAAAAGCATATCGAAATGAATCTTCTTATATGGCAGAGTACGGTAAATATGAAATTGAAATTCGTAAAAAAAAAAAAAATTCAAACAAGAAAATATTAATAGTGACGATGATTAGAATGGACACGTTAAAAAAAAAAATTAAAAGATGTATTTCCTCAAAAAAATGACTAATTTTGAAATAAAAATCAGAAAAATAGTGTGTAGGTTAAAGGAACAAACTGTAAATTTCAGGGCAATTGGAAATAGCCAATGCTTTGTCAATGTCAGAGAATTATCTGATAGAAACTAAAATAAAATTAAACTGGGTAAAGATCACTGATTAAAACGATAAGAGACATCATACAGAGAGGAATAGGCAAGTCATACGGTAATCTTAATAAAATCAACTGATCAGCATCCCGCCGCGGTACAACGTAGATAGAGATTATACAGTAACTATATTATGCAGAATTTGATTCAGACATCATCGTGTATTTCTTTTCATCGTGCTCCTATTCGAGAACAACAGATAGCAGCGCGCGCGAATTTTGTGGTCTAGAAGGGTCTTTGGACGATCCCCGACAATGCATCAAATTTGAACGTAAACCTTATTGAAAGCGGCCCTAATAGATCTAAAAACATTACCGTTAACATTTAACAATATGGGCACATAGTAGCCCAGCCAAATTTAGATTCAGCTGAGAGTGTAGACAAGTTTATACCAATTCTTTAAAAGCGGTGAAATAAACATAAAACTATTAGAAAATATGAATAAGGACCAGCTAACCAAAAGATGAAAATACCTTTCTGAAAAAGTTTAAAATTTTAAATTTTAATAGGCATAATTTGTTCTTCTTAGAAATTTCATACTTTCTGACCACCAGGGGTGGATTAAACGGGGCCCGGGACTAATCATAAATGAGGGGCCTTCCACCGTTCGAAGAAAAAATGATGAAAAAATTCAGTATTATATATACATACGTGGAAACAAACAAGCAAAAAAAAAAAAACAAAAAAACATTGCTTAATGAATGACTAATAAAATTAAAATTATGCCCTCTTTACAAAATCAACTTTTTTACCCTAACAAACTGAATGCTACATAAATTGAACGTCTAATAAGGAATTTTATATATACTATATTTTAATGTCTATCATTTTTTATTAATAACATTATATTTTTTCTTTTTTACAAAAAAAAATCTTTATATCATGTTCTTTTCTCTTTATATAAATTAAACACGCGTGTTTAAAATTCCGTAATTGTTTATGCCAGGCCCGTGCCCAGAATTTTGGAAAGGGGGGGTTTTGAAAATTTTCTTCGCATATTTATTTTATAAATAAAAATATATTTTTCACTAATATTCATGCTATTAATAATTTCCATCATCTTGATTTATATATTAATAATTTAAATAAACGAATTACTGTATAAACATTAATAAAAATTACATATGTTATTGATTATACTCGTAACAAAAAATTTTGCATAAAATATTAATGAAGTACCTAAGCTATTCCAGTTCTCATTGGGGGGGGGGTTAACCCCCAAAACCCACCCCGTGGACACGGCCTTGGTTTATACGATCAGAAAAAAGTAAATGAAACACAGTACGATTTATTCAATTTTTCGAAATACAAATATATATTTATAAAATCAGCAGACGATTAAAAAAACTTTCTTTTATTTGAAATAATTTTTATACAGTTCAAAATAAAACATATTAACTTTCGATAAAAATTAAGAATATTTCAGATCGTAAAACATTTTTCCGAAAAAAAAAAAAAAAAAAAAAAATTGACAACGATTGTATGGGTATCAATATTTGAATATAGAATTGTTGTTAATCGATTTGTCGAATGTTCATTTATTATTCGATACGTTACTTTGAAGGACTCATTCATTTTTTTTAGCAACAGAATAAATTAGATTTATCGTACAAAAAATTTCTATAAGTATTCATTTTATGTATCATTTAGTTTATTAGGAAAAAAAGGGAAAGTTTTACAGAGAAATAGTATTTAATTTTATTAATGAACTCATTTATTTGTTACATAACGAGTATCATCCATTTTCTGTTTTTAACACGCTTTATTAACTTTAATATTATACACGTATTACAGACATTTTTTTAAATTTTAATATATAATATAATTAGCCGACATGTTTCGCAGTGTGTACTCGCCATGAATATCGAGTACACACTCCGAAACATATCGGCTAATTATATTATATATTAAAACAAAAAAAAAATTCTGTAATACTTGTATAATTATATAGTTAATAAACTCATATATTATTATTTTTTTATATATAAAAACTAGCTGGATTGTTTTTAAGATAAAAAACGCAAATTTAAAAACTTACATTTTTACAGTATTTAGTTATATCGGGAAAGAAAACTTCAATTTTGCACGTGGAAAATTAAATTTTTTTCTGTTTGAGAGCGCGGATCCTTCTAGGAGCTGTGGCTTGGTGCTATAGCCCACCCTAGCCCCTCCCTAGATTCGGCCTTGTTTCTGACAATGATAAGAAATAGTTTGCAGCGAATATCCGAGCACCGCCAAAATTCTGAAAAAAAATTTTTCTCAACGAAACTACATTTCGATTTTTTACCAAAATTCAAAGTTTATGAAAAGATAAAAAAAGTTCCAGAAGAAAGAGTAATCACTGACACAACAGAGTACGTATTAAATTTTTAAAGAATTTTTTTATAAATAGAGTTATATACACATATTTACGGAAATTTTGTATAAAAAATACAACCAAATTTGTTTTGAATTAATAATTATCTAAATAAAATTCTTAATCGAACCCACGGAATTTAAATCGTACGATGCATCATTTTTGTCAGAGCTTTTTATTTGAAATGCAAAAAAAAAAAAAAAAAGAGAGATAAAATAATGTTCGTACTGCGATTGAATGATAAACTATTTAAACATAAAATATCGATGACAACGTGCACAATAAACGCCATCATCGTTAAAAACAGTAATAACTTCATAAAATATTATTATATTTTGAAAAAAAGTGTCCAAGCATACACATAACTGATGTCAATATCATTTTTCCTCGAAAAAAATATCAAAAAAAAAAGAAAAAAAACCTTTAAACTTTCATAAAAAGTTGTTGTTTTTTTTACGGTACGTCAGCAAAAGACCTCTTTACCCAACAGCAATAAGAGGAACCAAGCGCTGGGATAATGCACTGGGAAGGAAATGACAGGATGTAAGAGGGGCGCAATAGGGACTAAAAAATGCAAGGAATAACAAATTAGAATAAAGAATAGCTCGTTCAGATGAGAGGCAAGGACATTCGAAGAAGATATGGTTGAGGTTACAGACAATTTCATGATTCGGATGAAGATGATAGTTAGGAGAAGAAGTTAAATGAAAACGAAAACGCGAAGAAGGTAACCGAGTTTGATCAAGGCGCAAACGAATAATAGAGATTACAACAGAATCTCATAGAAAATGAAAGTCATAAATCTAAGGGAGGAGGGTAGGAAGATCTGATTAGATCGACAGGCAGAAAGAATGATTGTTAGAAAAGGAAGAAGCATAAATATCTAACCAGAATCTAGTATGAAAATAAAACGTTACTCAGATCATTATTTATCTTCATTGCAAATCAGTTTCCCGAAAACATTTTTGTCGACAAAATAATTGCACTCGATCAAACAAAGTCGAAACAATTTCTCTAGCATTTTTATTTTTATTTATCTTTTGGATACTATTTACAATTCAAATAAATTTATACTCGTTTTATTTTAATTTTTTTTTCTTTGAAAACAACGAGCGGGAATAACAAAATACGTCACAATTATTATTATATATTGATAAAGGAACATTATATAAATAGAATATATACATATACATATATACATATATATATATATATATATATATATATATATATATATATATATATATATATATATAATGCCATTTGAACTCTAGTAATATTCTACATGAAAACTAACGTATAAACTTTTAGTAAAAATCTCTATGGGCAAAATGTACTTCACATAAACAAGAGTTGTACGAAAAATTAAAACTGGTTTCAGACCAACCGAACTTATAAATCAGAATGAATTGTATTTTGCCGCCCTTGTGAATAAAAGTAGCGATAATAATTTCGAGCTCTTATCGCTTGAAGTTATTAAATATAAATATGGCCAATTAGGATGGACTGGTAATGTAGTGACTTTTTTTTACTTCTCATGAAAGTTTTTTCTGACACACACTTGCGCATGCACATACATATATACATAATTACTTTATATACATACGCGTGTTTGTACATCAATACGAAAGCTACAACTCCAATTTTCGGTAATTGGAACATTTGCTTTCTTTAACTGCTGTTATAATTGTAGTTAATAATACGGTACATAATTTAAATTTATGAATTTAATATTCCATAATGAATCTTGCTCCTAATGATGTTACATGTTTATTATTAATAAATCGCAATACTTACATAAGAAATTCCGAAATAAACGCAGTTTCTGGCAAAGTAACGGTAAAACTGATTTCCTGAGATTCATTAGCCGGATTAGCGACTCTATTTGAAACCACCGTTTCCGCATAACGATATTTTACGTTCGAGATTACGGTTAAACTGTATATTTGTGGAGGTGCCAATTTAGCCTGCAAACATGAAAAAAAAAAAACAAAAAAAAAAAATGGAAGAAATTATTTTCAAGTTGATGTTAAAAAATTTACAATTTTCTATTAATAAGAAGGGGAGCAGTCAATTTTTGTACACTGATATTGAATAAAAGTATATAAATACGAAAAAATGTATTAATTCAAAAATTAGGATGAAAATCGACCAACACCGTTAATCGCATGCTTCATACAATCGTAGTTAATAATAATGTTTAAAATAGAAGCAACGGAACACAGAAAAAAATCATAAACATCGATAGGAATTAATTAGGCGATAGCATCTGTTATATACTTTCTAAGATATCCATATCGAATGTTTAAGGTTAATTTATGTTTATAGACGGCGCTGCGTTACGTTGATGTATCGAATGTTTTGGGCGAGATTTACTGTACAAGGTGGTATTATATAGAATAAAAATTTAAGTTGCCTCTGGGGAGACGCGCACCAACCCTTCACACAGTGGGAAGTCGGACTCGAATTGCGCACTGACCCGAAATAGCCCGCCCGCTGAGAACTCGAATTGCGCACCGCTTTAAAAAAAAAAAAATTTACTCCGGATTTTATAAAATCGACGAAGGAATAAAATCAGTAAAAGTGTGTCGCTCTTTCAGTGACTTCCAAAATGTCTTATCATATCGATCGAACGTTTGCTATTTGGAATAACAACATTTCGGTTGCTTAGAAAAAACCTTATTAAAGGTTTGCGAAAAATAGGCTATCATCATCCCGTTAGCAGTACGGTACTTATTCTAAATATTTTCAACAACCTCTAGGGAACGTACACATATTTAAAGAAACGTTGCATAAAGTAGAATAATTTTTTGCGCGAATATTATTATATAAAATAATGTGTAAATTACAATAATTTCTGAATCAGTAGAATTTTCAGTGCACGGCATATTATCATGAAGCTTGTGTTTCACATTAATACAAAAAAAGATTAATATCAGGAGATTAATTTACATAAAATACAAATGCGATGACCGTATGAACTTTTTGAGTTCGACCAATTAGAGGCATCTATTATTATAATATGAAGTTATTCAGAGTTTGAGGGAACCAAGTTTTGGGGAAATTTCAATTCTGATTATCTTACGCATCGATCAGTGTTCAGTCTCAGTTATAAATTGTCATTTGAATTAAAAGCAAATATGTTAAAAATCGTAACTTGTAAATAAAGAAAAATTTTAGCTGTCGCTGTGTCAAGAGGTAAAATACACGTTTGATCACAAATTTGAAACTAGAAAGATAAAAGATCATAAATGTAAATAGACAATTCGGGGTATGTTAAATTACTGAAGGTTGTGAGCTAACTAGCAAATTTGCAAATGCCAGAATGAATTTTTAATGATTATAAATGAGAACATAAATATGTATCACAGTTATTTATCAAAACTAGTATATAATATTTGTTTCGTAAACGAAAAATGAAACTGGAAGTTTAAACAATTAGTATATATTTTTATTAAAATTAACCTGGCGTATTCTGAAATATTTTTTAATACATAAATCGGTGTTATAGAGGAAATATTTTTAATACATAAATCGGTGTTATTGTTTTTCGTTGGCAAATTTAAAAAATTCATTTTTAAGTATACGATACGTAAAAATGTTGAAAGCCATTCAACATTCAAATGTTATAAAGCGGCCATCAGTTTTGGAGTCCAACAAATATCATGGTCCTTTTCGTTCGTCTTTTTTATATTTCATACGGGCAAACTTCCGGTGCGCAATTCGAGTGTCGCCGCCGCTGGTATTCTCGCTGTTCAAAAGACGTTAGAGTTTGTGCGAAATGGTTTACAAAATACGGGTAACTATCAGTAAGGATAAGGAACTTCAACTCGAACCACCATAATCGGCAATGACATTCCCTCGAAACGAAAAAGTTTTGTTATATAATATGCGCCCAGGTCATTTCCGTGGATGCCCTTGTTTTACTTGCAAGGTACAGGTCGACCATTCTTCATTTATTACTCTATTATCCTCAATACAATTGTTCTATTCTAGCCTTATCCACTTTCTTGAAATCCTTAAATATCAGAAGAAACTATCTACCTTTCTTCCATCCTCCGATTTATTCTATCATAACTTTCTTATGCTCTACTCCGCGATTTTAGCCATAGATGCGATATATGGCATGGTATGAAAAGATGAAGAAGAAGAATTCCGAGTTTATATATAATTTTCGGGTTCCTTAGCACTCTTTTGTCTCTGTATAGAACAATAGTAACTTTCAGCACGATTGCTATATAGCCATCAAATTTTGTGAAATTAGAATATTTTAGAACTTAGAAGAATCTTATTAGCTTTTGCTGTATTCTTGTGGTCACTGTGAAATATTATTTGATGACTACGTTGATTTCAGGAAAGAAAAATTAAGCAGATTAAGTACCGAACTTTCGTCTTTTACAGATGAAATTATAGTCCGGTTAAAATAGACATTTCAGTTTACAATAATTCGCATAGAGATAAAAATTGGTACACATCCTTGGTACACTATTACGAATGAAATATCCAAAATCCACACCGATCAATATTAGGTTTTTTGCATTTTTCTGGTAAACGGTGTAAGTGTTGTCATAAAAATAGATCAGATAAAAATTGTAGATCATACAATTTTCTGCAAAAATTGTTCTTCTACTTTTGTTTCCCTAAGAATCACCATTTCTGAGATATCGCAATTCTAAAATTTGAAAGCTTCCTCTTCTTCTTGCTGGATATCTGTAAATTTTTCTAATAAAGTATCTCCTCATTGATACAAAAAACTTTCATCTATTGCATTTGATTCAAAATTTGAACAAGACTGGCCTCGACAATTGGTACATACTGGTGAGCAAAATAATCCGACTTTTTTATAAGGCACTACAACCCTTTTTGCAATTGCAAAAGATGGTGTTAAGAAGTTTTTCCGGAGTAGGTGGGAGTAAAGTTTGGATTGGCTGCAAAGTATTATCTATTAGTTTCCCACCTCTGGGTTCAGTTGAGATGGTGTCTAGCCACACTTGAACTTGATAGTATACCCCCGATATAAGTATATTGATAAAAGCAGATGCAGATGTCGGAGGAAGACACGATAGTTGTACTTTTTTATTGTTCCGTGTGTATTTTTTACAAAACTTACACGATTCATTTTTTTTCGAGTTCCATACTTAGCAAGAAGAAACCGAATTCCGTTTGTGATGATGTCTCGCGGAGAATAGTCATTCTTTTCAAAAACGCGTTTGTGCAATCAATAAAATCCTGTTTTTCAAACAACCGATGATGTATATAGGCGGCGTAGGCGTGCATATTCTTATTTTCGATGTTTTAAATGGCGACATCTCAGGATTCATAGAAAAAAAAGTATAAGAACAAATTTTGCATTTTTTTTTTTTATCTAATCTATTTTTTTGATATCACTTATCGTTTATCAGAAAAATGCAAAAAACAAATATTGTTGACATTTGACCTTGAATAATTTTTTTAGCGGACATGGGATCGGTGAGAATTTTTGATATTTTGCTTTTAATAGGTTTTTTTTTGCCTAAAACCCGTACCGATTTTCAGCTTTATGCGAATTATTGTAAATTCACCGCTATTTTTTTTTTTTTTTTTCGTCTGCTTTGAGCGGACTATTAATAGAGAGACAACAAAGTGAACTTGAGTTTTAACCGTCAAGGTTATTCTGGACAATATTTTCGTACGGTGCGCCGCCAACGCTTTCTTCCATACCTTGGTCTTATTACGTTCAATCTGACACACCTGTAGATCTGTAACTGTCCCGTATAAATTGCGCATTGGCCACTCCAGAATGGATTTAAACTTTTTAATAGTTGTAAGAGTTACACAATACTTGTACCGAGAAAATTAAAATTACGCCATTTCTATTTTAGAACAACGTTAAATACAAAACTGAGAAATCTAGAGACGTAAATCTAAATATTATGAAATTAAACGCCGGGAATAATTATTAAACGCGAAGTTCGTAGATTTAATTTTTTAAGGGAGATATTACACTTTCCGTATAATTGCAATCAGTTTCGTGATGGGATATTTTAGTGTTTTTTTTTTTTTTTTAAATTCATTGTTGAAAATAAGATTATTACATCATTTTCGGATTTATTTAACTTTTTTCACCTTAATCATACGAGTTTGTTTTTTTGTCTTTTAATTTCTTTTTCTTTTGATGAGATAGCGCATTATTGGTTATTAAGACTTATTATTCATTCTGCCCTCTCCGCAAGAAAATAAAAAAAAACTCGTTAATTTTTAAAAAAATTTGGCAACGCAAATGTTAAAACTTTTCTTTTTCGCTACAATAAGCACACTGAGCTGCCATTAAGATAATCTATAATAATATATATATAGAGGTAATGTTTGTAAGTTTGCATGTAGGAAGTAATCTCCGAAATTATTCATCCGATTTCAAAATTGATGTGATTTTTGAATAAAATTACTCTTAGTCGAGAAGAGTGATCTAAATTTTATATATTGAGTTTTTACGCTGATACTCTTACAGTTGCGAACTGAATTCGACGCGGGCGTAATTTAACAAAGTAATTTTTTAAAGCCGTATTTCGTGCGGGCAAAGCCGCCGGCACAGCTAGTAAAAAATAAACATAATAATTAACTTTCCACGTTATCAGTGATATGCGGACACCTTAAGCAACAGGCACTACTATATAATATGCTGTTCGTTATTATTAACTCTGACGATTGATTGTGTTTTTATCTAAACCGCTATTCGTATTTTAAATATTATTGTTAATCGCCATAATTGATTTGACTTTGGAACACGTTGATTGATTTTCGTCTTAATTTGTGAATTCATATATTTCAGTTGTTCCAGCTTTATTCATTTATATTTAATAAGAATTTCTTCTTCTTCCTATTATTATTATTATTATTATTATTATTATTAAGCAAAAAGTGAAATGAACTCCATTGAAAAAAACAAACTAATGTACGAAAAGTAATCAACTAAATGAAATCGTAACTCATTAAAACATACGCATTAAAATTATAATTAAATGCCGACTAATTTCGGATAACAATAAATCCGAAACTAGTCGAAATTTAATTATAATTTTAATGCGCGCGTGTTAATATTTACGTTTTTTCGTTTATTTGATTATATTTAGTTATGTACTTTGTTTCTAAGAATTAAAAACCATTGTTTTTCCTGTAGCGACGTTTTTACCTCGTCGCTTGCAAATTCCAGTCCTAGAAAAAATATAAACAGGATGTCAGCCTTCTTCGTCTTATCCTTTGCGCGCGCGATTTCCTAATCGATTTTATCTTTTTTTTTTTTTTTCATATTATTTTTAACTTCCCGATATTATTGCAGTCCCAGTAATAATTGCTAGTGTATTCAGTTCATCGGATTTCCCGTTTATGATCTTCACCACTACTTCCGCTCTTATGCTTCCCTCTCCTAACTGTTGTTCTATTTGTTTTTTCAGTCCCCGCTCTTTTTACTCAACCGAACCTTCTCCAAATACTTCGATCATTCCGGCTTTTTGCCGTCATCGACGGTTTCACGGCTTACAACTTTATACTTCCGTTCTAACACAGCCATAGTTTTAACACGAAAGGAATTTTTTTTATATTGAAAACGGCATTTGTATTTCTTTTCTAATTGTTACGAGTATTTCTCTCTTTCCTATCATAAACGCTCTCTTTATTCCAAAAACAGTTACGATCAATTTCAATTCTAACGTTACTGCATCGTTTATGTTCTCATTTTCCTTTAATCCGCGTAATCCTTCGTACTCTTCAAGTTTTTTTTTTCTTTTTCAGTGTAAAACCTTGTAAAATGTCGTAATTCTTTTCTTACACGACCTTGGAAAAATATTTCTTCTCCCATATTAATCATCCACCGTAGTAACTGGCAAATGATTTTTTTTATCAGTAATGTCGCATTGTCACGGATAGAGAGAGTATCCTGAAACTAAAGCGTTACCGAATTGCCGTTTCCTGTATAGTTTAAAAGAACAAAATATTTTATTTTATTCAAGTATTACGATATTAAAAACGAGAATATACACATCTGATCAGTCAAACTGTAGTTTGATTTGTTTTGTTTTTTTATAGTTACCGTTCTATTTGACATATCATCGTCAACGGTAGGTCACAGAAAAAGAAATCCATACTGTTTAGATAATTATTTAGTAGGTTCTTTCAGTACGCACTTAGACATGTCGATTATATACTTGAAAATTTTTTGAAATGTCCTTTACCAACTCATTATTATTACGACGTGATCGAGAAATTTCATTCACACTGTATCGTAATTTTCCGGTCGGAATATTGTGTTCAGTGCTAGATGAGTTTGCTATAGGTGCTTCTTTCCTGGTATGGATAAATCCTATATGACTGGGGATCTGAGAAAATTTACGAGACGCTATTTCACATTCCCGTGGCATGACATGTATGTTTTAGCGTTTTAGCGTGGCTTGTACGTTTCGTTAGCTTCCATAACAACTAATATTGATCATAATTTTTGCTCAATTTTTTTTTTTGGCTATACTGAAGTGAAACTTCTTATGGGACACCACAAGTTTGGAGATATAGTTAACTTATTAAACTAACAAAATCTGTTAAACTATATTTGTTCTTTTCTAATGCTCGTTCACTTTAACGGGAGTGAGAGGGACAAAAACAAAAAAAAGAATGTTTACGAAAATCGACACAAAGAGAAAACGGTAAGAATAGTCACCGCGATTCTGTTTCTGTTTCTGTTTCGGTTTCCGTTTCGGTTTCCGTTTTTTTCTTCTTTTTTTGTTACAACACATAATAAAATAATGTGCACAGTGATTAACAAAATCTGTTAAACTATACTTGTCCTTTTCTAATGCTACTCGAACGTAGAGCCAGAGAGACAGACTGCGTATACGAAGATACGCACAAAGAGAAGACGCCGAGAATAGTCGCCCAGTTTCTGTTTCTGCTTTTTCCGTTTTCTTTTCGTTTGTTTCATTTAAATCAATAATGCTAATTCATTCGGGCTGTTAATGTATTACGTTACTATTATAATTACTCAATTGTTTCTTCATATTTTTGTATTTCCTGCCAACTAATTGTGGTAAAGTTCTACATGCTATAAATTTACAACAGTTCAGTAGAATCAGGCAACAAGGTTGTGTTATTTTCACTGAAATATATTTTGAAAGAGCAATACTTCTGTAAAAAGAAAAGTTAAATGCTCCTTTAGGCAGCAAAGCGGTCAAAAAAAATAAGGGTCGGGTTAGGTACATGAGTCGTACTCGCCCGGGGATAAACAGGTGTCATTATAAAACAAAGTGAACGACTTAAAAACTGATAAACCGCCGATCCGCCAACACATCCATTGTGTGGCCTCGAAAAAGAAAAGTACGAGAGAGGCGAGACCCCCCGGCAAAGATCTGCATAGAAATTTAGCTGAAAAACCCTCCAAAGGAATCGCAGTATTTGGAATCGGAAACGATCAGGAATTTGTGAACCCCACTTGTAGAGGATATAAAATGAATGGTACGAAGAATTGAGATAGATTCGGCCGAGAAAATAGAGCAGAAAGAAGGAAGTCTGAAAGACTCAGAGTGCAGGAACGTAGGAGACGTATACGCACCACCCACGCCATCATCACTCTTGGAGCCATCCGAGAAGATTAAGACATAGGAAGGAAGAGAAGAGTGCAGTAGCTGAAGGAATTTGAAGTTGACTACATTGTGAAAGGAAGAATTAGCTCGGATTGGGAGGGAAATTAATGGGGTGCCATATGCCATTAAAATCAAAAGAAAAATAAGGAAGATCATTATAAGAGGGAACGTAGGGAGAAAAATTGGAAATACGAGCAGCTATATGCTATAAAATCGGAATTCTATGAGGCGCCAAGCGCCAGTGATTTTTGATATGAAGATAGGAAGGAATAAGATTGGATGACGAAATTGGAAGGTGTTTTACTAAAAAAAAGCGATAACCGAGAAGTGAACGGCGAATGGATAGAGGTTGAGTGACAGATTCAGATAGAACCGCAGGAATAGAAGATTTTAAAGCCCCAATGCATAGACGAAGGCAGGAATTTTGAATTGCGTCAAGTTTTGAAGGGGAGAGATTTGGAGGCATTGCCATAAATGAAGGAACAATAGTCGAGTTTGGACCGATTAATTGATTTGTATAGAATTAAAAGAATGCAGGGGTGGCTGCCCCATCTAAGCGGAGATTAAGATTTGTTATCTCTTTCTCTTCTATACTTTGTATAAAATGATCAAAATTTACAACGCCATTCTTACCGGCATTGACACAAAAAAAAAAATAACCAAATCACATAAATCCTATCCTAACATTTAACTTTAGTTACATAAAATTAGGACACTTTTTTTAACGGAGGCCGGCCTAAGAATTACGTTGTAATTAATATATATACACTAGCCGTTAGCCACGGCTCAGCCCGTGTATTAATACCCGTTTAAATCTGTATTTGCAATTTCATAAAAATTTTTTGTCTTATCCGGGAACTATATATTCATATAACAATTCTTTCTCTCTTCGGAAAACATGTTTATTACCGTCTAACAAAAAAGTGATCTTCATATTTCACGTTTAGCCGAAGATTATCGATCTTTCTATAAACTGTCTGTCGTGCTCTAACGGGTTCTGATAAAATTTACGAATTAGTAGGAGGATTTTTCTACAATTCGATCGCTTTAGAAAACAGAATTATCAAACTTGTGTTTTGGGTTTAAAAAATTCGTTTATTTACATTGCATCAGATAACTGAAATTTCGTGATGAAATAAATTTGTTCGCAATATTTACATGGCGATTTTATACATCACGCAAACTAAAATGCACTTCCAAAATCGGTAAATTGAGTTATGCAATTGTAACTTTCTTAATTTTATTTTTAAATGTTTGCGAAGCTCATGAATTTGCTTTAATTGATCTGAAAAATAAATTCGAGCAAACTCGGTCAACCGGTATACCATTGGTGGAATGAGTGGAAATAGCGCGCTAACAATATCTGCTGTCGAATTGACTTTATTAATAAAGATCTCTCAGTGACTTTCGAGAACCTTGATTTAGAACATTTTCTAAACCATTCGGGTTCAGTTTTATAAACTAGTGGACAATCTAACACACATTTATACCGAAAGCCCTATGGGTTTTTCGTTACCGGTACTGGACAATGGAATGACATTATAAATCAGTTTTTGTTTACTATGCAGTATTAAGAAAAAAGTTAAACGTAACATAAAACACACTAGCAGAAAATATGGCTATTTGTTTGTTTTTTTTTTTAGATCAGGACTTGACAGCGAAGAACGAAAAATGACAACAGAGTTATTTAAATTTGTATAGACAATCGGCAATGAAAAAACCAAGAGGAGGAATAACGGAAGGCGACGAGTGAAACGACTAGGATGCAGTACTGTGAGGATTAGAAATCAAGTTTAATTACCTGTAAGGAAGTAGTAAGACTATAATAGAGCGCGAGAAAAAAAAGCAAGAGCAAAAGTGCATTTCCAACTAAAAAAAAAACAACAAAGGACGTATTGTCTGTAAATGAAAAATGGCAACGATAAGAGGCGAGAAATAACGTGATTTTTAAAATCAGCCTTCAAAGTTAACTCGACTTTAAAGCTAACTCTAAAGTACAGTTAGAATTTAAACAACTATCTATATGTATATAATATGCTTCGATCTTTCGAGGCTGTAATAAAAAGGCTGCGCAGCGAGCATCTGATGACCTTTCATTTCTGTTCTCTTGCCCATCCGGTGTTGTGTTTAATTCAATTTCATCCTGACTATTTACTCCGGAACTGTACAGCTATAACACGAATTAGCTTCTTTTAAGTGATATCATGAAAAATTAGATGCAATTTTATAAACACCGTTTAAAATCCAGCACTCACAGACTAATATTCAGCGAGAGCTAAAAAAAAAAGTGAATTTCACCAATATGAACTTCTTATGTCATTCATGAGCTCTTGCAGCCAAACCACTCTGATTACTTCTGTTTGTTCTCTATACAGATGTTTTACTCGTACATTTCGCGTACTTCACGCGTTTTGATCTGAACTACTTTAAAACAGCGAAATGCGAAAATAATTTCATTAACAAATCAAGAATCACATGCATCGAACAAATTAAAAGAGAATCAATCAAGCTCCTTAAAACTAATTAGCGCCATAAACAATTTAGGCGGCAATTTATCTTTTCTGCTTTAAAAAAATATATTCTAATTCAAAGTGTTCATTATTTTACGGAAAATGGTTAATTTTTTGAGAAAGCGATTTACTTTTTTTATACTTAGTGCATCAGTGTATTAGTGTGCAAGAATATAAGGGGAGGTAAGAGGTAAAAAGATTGCTATTTGCGTACGCCACTAATAGATAGACGGATGACATTGTAGGGTCGTGAAGAAGAATAACTATGAAACCAAAAGTGAGCTGATCAGAGCCTAATACTTAAGTGAATTGAAAGTTATACGAGTAATTAAAAATGTAGCATTTCATTGACATGTATTACAAAATCTAAGTGTACTTAATAATGATTAAGGTAGTAAAAGATGATAGCTACAATTTTATTGAGAAGAAACGTTATTAACAATACTTCCAATAAATCCGGTCGCTCGGAGAATAATTATTTATTTGTTTATTTGGAGATACTTTTATTATAAAATTGTAATTTTTTCCTACTACCTTTTATTTTTCATATCGTGCCTCAGTGTTGTTGTCCTCTGTAAATTTACAGATTATCCCTTCACGAACGAGTACAAATAAACGAAAGTCTAATAAACAAGTGTCTGGACTCCTTGACACGTTCAGCTTCTGTCAATGGTTGATTTATTAATAAACTACGGGTATCAGTTCACAATATCATTTCTTTATCGTAACATGTTCACTCTAAAATAAAAAGCTGCGATTTACTCCTTTTCCTTGTCCAATCCCCTCTGCCCTTATCGTCAAATGTAACCTTATTATTCTTCTTCGCAACCTCGGTTCCTGTCTTTTCGTCTCAGTCACGCCTACATTCCTTCTCTAATACGTCTGCGTCTCAATCACACCCTTCTTCTTCCCTCTTCACTTTTTCAATTCTCCAGTGTTACACATCCCTACGGTGTTTTTCTCCTTGCAGATGATAATTATGTTTGCGATGTCGACTACATTCTCTTTGAGTATAGGGTCTTTTTCACATTCGCAACTCCTAAGTTTGAATATGTGTATGACACATATATTCTTGTACTTTTCTCGTTGTTTGTGCTACCTTTATTACCATTGTTTGTATTTGTATTAAGACAAAAAATCATTTATCTTCTTTTAATTTTTTCTGTGGATTCTGAGACACTGCCTTTTAATTAAAAAAAAAAAAAAAAAAGAAATCGAAGTGAACTAATTTTCCTCGACACTTTACATACATCTGTTCATTAGAAACATTGGCGACGAAATGTGGTTTCATCAAAATTTGGTGTCTCCACAATTTTTTTAATTTTCTATTTTTCGGGCTCACCAATAAAGGACATTAACCCATATGGGACCAAAAAAAAAATCAAAATTATTTATTTAAATGCGTAAGCGATAGCTATAACGACAATCACCGGATCATACTTTTCTATATTGTTCCAAATTCGAGCACATAAGAGCTGAATACAACATCGGAGAAAACTACAACTGGTTCAAGAATAAAAATAATACCATGAAGACCTTAAAATATATAACCGCTATATTAAAGAAAAAAAAAAGAATATGATGTTATAATCTAAGTCGATAGCTTTTTCTCTTTAGATATCTTGTAATGTAGAGGAGATACGGATAAACCATTGGTCAAACGGTCTCCATCTATAAGAATTTACACTTTGTAATCGTATTTTTTTTATATT
Organism: Icerya purchasi; assembly: GCA_039619475.1. Classification (NCBI taxonomy): domain Eukaryota; kingdom Metazoa; phylum Arthropoda; class Insecta; order Hemiptera; family Monophlebidae; genus Icerya; species Icerya purchasi. The sequence goes on from CM077115.1 coordinate 217,335,420, forward strand.
TATTTATTAAGGTTTTGTAATTTCAAGAATTATTTGAAAAGGAGATAATTTATATAATAATAATAAATAAAAAAAAAAAAACTATAGCGACAATAAAGTACCCAAAAGAAGGAACAACAGAAGTGACGGTGGAAACAAATGGACTAATGCAGCACTACAAGGAGTAGAAATATTACGTTTAAGAAGTTGGGAGTAAAGAATGGAATGCTCAGATGACAGATCGGAGCGTTCGAAAAGAACGTGCTCAGAATTACATTCTTGATTATCACTGAGAGGATGCAGAGGACAACAAGGAGAATCCTACATTATATTTGTACTTAGTAGGACTATCCAACAAATAACTGTATATGTAAAAAAAACAAATACAAATATTAATATTCCTCTTTGAATTTTGGTAAAAAAAAAAGAGCAGAATCCTTAGTAAGAAATTATTTTTTTTTATTTTATTTTTGTTGAGCTAAGTAACTGTTTAGATTTTTTTTTTTTTTTGCCTGGCTTTAAATACCATTTGGTCATTAACTAATCATTAAATTAACCTTTTCAGTAAATCAGTCTATACATTTTTGGCCGTCGCGGGGAATCGAAATCATGACCACTATATTAATAATCAGAGGGTTATTTAGCATTTTAGTGTATTATGTTCTACCCGTAATAACGAAGTTTTACTTTGGATATAGATCAGCTGGGGTATGTAATCGATCCCAGCCATAAACCCAAAAGGATATGTAACGAATTTTATACTATTTTAAAGTACCCTGAACATTATCATTTATAGTATTAATTTGTATTCCGTGTTTTCGCTGCTCAGTCGAGCTCGAGAATACAGTCCGCCTCGGGCTCGGTTTGAGTAACTTTTTTTTTCTCTTAATTATTCTATATTGGCATTCGTGGGTGATGCTAATTACAGCCATGTTTGCTTGACATTTTTTACTTTGTAAGGAGTAATATTAATTTTAATTGAATAACTCGGATAGATGCTGTATAGATCCTAGCCGTGCGTGTTCACTACTAACCTTTACTATCCCCCTATTAATAAGAGTAAACAATCTCGTTTAGTTTTTCGTGTTTATGTTAATTTAATAATAGTCAAATGGTTTTTTGCCAGGCCAAAAAAAAAAAAAAAAAAAGAAGGAAAAAACGTCACTTCTTTAGAAATTATTCAAATTTTAAGAGAACATGTTCTTTCGGTCCGATTTTCGTCTTTGGCCAGTTGGTTTTTTCTTTAATGAACATTAATTATTCGGGCAATCAGACTTACAGACCATCGCCTAACAGGTATTCCGACATTTTTAATTTATGACCCGCTAAGCATATGACGACGTTTCGGATTACTATATATATATATGTATATGTATAATTGGTTTCGTTCGTTAAATAACAGCTGAGCCGAAATGATAATCAAACGATCTCGTTAAACAGCTTGCCGAATTGAAGAGGAACAAGCTCGCGATAATATATACAGTTGTGCTGGAACTGAATTAGATGGTCGAAAAATATTGACTACATTCAACGGCGTTTTTCTATTATATCGAAATATTTCATCTCATGCTGCGAACAACGAAAATCCTTTCGAGACCACGAACGATACACAAAAGTATAGGCGATACGAGAGTGAACGCCTTTGTGTAAACGATTGCGTTTAATGGAATAAAATCAAATTGGCAATCATAATAAAGACTCGTTGTATTTTTAAATCAAAAAAAATTTAGGTCATGATTCGTGCGCGTTGACGGTACTTCGTATAACCTTGCGACCAGATTACAAGTCAAAGTCCATTATTAATGGAGTTTCGGTGGAAGGCGACAGAAGGAGTCGGTGACTATTATTACATTAGATATATAAACGATTACGCACATCAATTCTGTAGTGCACCGTTCAGAGATTACATATGCAGGTTAATCGCTCGATATCAATTTAATCATATTAAAAGTAGGTCATGCGTCGCCAGAATTACGCGACAAATAATGTAGGGGCCTTCTCGAGAGCGGTGATCGATTATTATTATTTAACCAACTATATAAATGTATAAGAAGTTTCATTATAATATCGTGTATTAACGTGTTTCTCCTTTGTAAATCGGTTTCGAGTTAATTAAAAGGTGAAAAACTAGGTAGCGAGCCGATCGCGACTCAGTCGCGCTGAACAGAACAATCGACATAGAGAGTTATCTCTATTCGATCCGGTAGTACACAAGAATTCGTTAGGTTATTAATAACATCAAAACGGCAAACTACATACATTTTCGTAAAATAAATAAAGAAACATTGCCAAATCTATCTTCGGCTTAACAAATATTACTGAACACTATTATAACTCATCTGTATTTCACAGCATTTGCCTGAAAACGACATTGTTCCTCTACTTATTTTAGAGAAAATTTATGTAATTTTTTTTTGTAATAATAATTATGTTTTATTAACTTTATGCAGTTCAGGAATTGGCTGAAGAGAGGCAACGATCAGCATTCTTAATTAGCTCTAAACCGTTTTCACTGCGGAATTCAGTCATCTTCGTAGCGATAAGTCTCTCGCTTCCCCTTCTTTTCTTTACTCAATGAGGACATTAGCCTAAAAGTATAGGAATTCCCGAACTACGTCTTATATAGATAAAATAAAAAAATTTATCGGCGAACGACTTTCCCTCACGACATTAGAGAGGATTGTCTTACAACGCGAAACATGTATTGGTATAAATGGTTCAGGGCATAGTGCTTTTTTATCTCGTTTGTTTGGGAAGGGGGAAGATTAAGAAATATTTTGAAAGAGAACAGGGTTTTTCCTTTAATCGCATTTTTTTGGCCAATTATTTAAACACACATTTATACTTTATTATATAATAGCATAATAATACCCGGTGAAGGTAAAAAAAAATCGATATCAGTGCGCCTAATTACAGAGCCTATGTTGAAACTTTATTCAAAACGCAAACGTTGCACTAAACGATGTTGGTGTAAAAATTAAAAACAAATTTACGATTATCCTCGGAGAATGGCCGGATTCAAAAACAGTTTTTTTTTGATGAAATCAAATTGCTAATTGTTTCAACTTCCCCGTAAAAAAACGAAGCAACCCCGAAATTCTTTTCGTCACGACCGGTGCCAGGTTCCAGAGCCCATCATTATTCCGTCACGAATAAATTGTCATTCGAGAGAAAAAAGTGAAAGAATTTTATACGCGCTCGAGAGAGGCATTCCGGATCACACTGAAACTTTGTTACTACGCCGGAAGTGTAAAGTGCCCATGCGTTCAATAATCGTAAAAAATGGCTTCAGACATACAGAACCATATGCGGGCTTCTTCATTCAATGTTTGAGTATTAACCGCACTACTACACGCCGCACCAGAGACTGTACACCATTTTTTGAAGGTAATCTGGTCGTTTTAGTTCGTGCATTACACGAGACGCCAATAAACTTCCAACATCACTATAAGAGAAAAACATTTTTTCTACATAAAATTGCGCACCATCTTGACTCCTCGGGTTGTGGTGCGACTCTCACTCGGTAACAGTTAAAAATTAACGCTATATTGGCGACAAAGAATAATTGAAATAAAGAACTCGCTAAAAATTTGCAACGATAGCGCGATATTAATTCAAATACAGACGATAAGAGTTGTAGCCAAATCCCCCCCCCCCCCGAACAGCTTTGACAATTTCCCCGAACTATTTTACTTAAAGAAACACTTTTCCGCCAACATATTCTGCCAAAAAAGAAATTTTCTCAAATCGATTCTTCTGAAAATAGAGAAGTTTTCTCAAATGTACACATTAGAGTTGGGAACCGGTTTTTATAATTTTTCCGCGGAATTTAAAGAACCGCTAGATGTTCGAACGATGATCGTTTGGAACGGCGTGCGAGCAATAAAGATTTGGAACCGGTATGTAGCGATGTTGAATGACACCCACGTAAGATAAACATAATCCGTGTCCCGTCTACTTGTCGGTAAATCTCGATATGTATTCATTCTTGACGGAATTACGGAAGAAGTAAGCGAGGTGAAAGCGTTAATTTCAAAAAAGAAAAAAAAAAAGAAAATAAAAGATGGCTGCAATTACATACACGAATACATACTACCAGAATGCGACAAGCACAAAGCGGACAGTCAGTGTCTCTTATTAGATTATTTAAAGAAAACCTTGTTAGATGATCGTAGTGCGTAGATTTGGTAATTTACCAGTCGAAATTTTTCTGAATAGGATCTTTTTCCGGAACAGAAAGTCTGCGGAAAATAATCGAGAATTTAAAATTTTCGGAAAACTGTTATTCCGGAAAATTATTTATATGGGAAAATTCTGGAAAATTTGTATTCCGGAAGCTGGACAATACGCACACAACGAAATTAATGACGGCAGTGTACGGTGTGCTCCTCAAATGGGATAGCAAACTGTCGATAAAAGTTGTAGCGGAAGAGAGTAGGTAAATCTTTACGGTTACAAGAAATAAAAGGGTAAGAAAACGACCGAGGAAACAAACTATATTATACGTTAGGATCGTAGAGAATTTATTGCCACGATTCACACGATATGATCAGTTCTCCTGAATTTATGTGGCTTGGATCTGAATAATGAATAAAAACGCGGTCTACATTACAAAGTCGAGGTTTTTTCGTTTTTTTTATTGTATTTTTTTTTTATTGTAAGGGGTAAGTTTGCAATTGAAGATTTTTGTCCAAAACAATTACAAGAGAAGGGAGTCGGCCGAATTCTAATCAGATGTTGCGTTAATTTGCAAGGGAACCAGCAATAGCGAAAATAATATGCGGATGAAAAAGAAAAGACAAAAGAGACATAATAAGTCGACAACGAGGCCGTTACAATCCTGAACAACTAGCCCGAATTTTAAGCATCGTCAGATTAAACACAATTTAATTAGTCAGTGATACTGCTAAACTATTAACTAATGTTTTTAATAGTATAAATGGGCTGTAATTTTAATCTTTGGGGGGGGGGTTGTACTTTTTTTGCTCTTTGTTTTTTCTTGTATAGTATTTATATTTTTCGTTAACAAAATATGTACGTGGGTCGGCTGAAAAATAATGCATACATGCTTGTAGAACGCAAACGAAAAGAAATAGCGAGATCGAGCAAAATTAAGTACAATTCTTCAAAATCATTTATTTATTTTTCAACATGGTCACTGTTAAGACTAACACATTTCTCCCAACAACGTGTAACAATTTTTTTCATTCCGTCACTGAAAAATTTTTCTGACTTTTCTCGAATGCAGGACTACTTGATAGTTGCTTTCACTACATCATCCGAGGTGTAATGATTACTCTTGAGGTCTCTCTTCACTAGAGGAAAAAGATAAAAACCGCAAGATCGGAGGAATAAGGAGGATGTGTAATCGGTTCAAACTTCAGCGTTCTCATTGACGCTGTTTGTTCTCGTTTGTTAAACGGAGTGATACCCATCGTGCATAGATGTTACAGTATCCCAATTGTTCAATAATGAAGCCAACAACACGTTCCTTGGATATTCCAACATGGTTTGCGATACGCTGTTGAGTGATTCGCCGGTCATTTTGAATACAAATCATCAACAAATTTGCCATATGCTTGCCGTCTGTCGTCCGCTGCGCGTTTCATCAACAATTATGGCTTTTCCAGGCTCGCAATCACGAAATTTTATTACCCATCGATTGACAGTAGACCTATATCAACAGCATCGTTAAACATCCTTCAAACGACGATGAATTTCAGTAGGAGTCACTTTTTCAGCTGTTATAACACAGCACGCTGTTTAACCTATCTAGTTGACATAACACTAGAACACGTCTCTATATTTAAGCTGCTCACAGCACACTGGATAGACGCAAGGACTTCAAACTGCGCATGCGTGTAAAGGAGAGGAATGTCACTTACGAATGCCACCTAGCTCATTTCGTTCGCGTTCTACAAGCATGTGTGCATTACTTTTTAGCCGACCCTTGTACATACTTTTTTTTATCACTAATGCAATACGGTTAAGTCCCTTTCGAGCTGGTACGCATTTTATGTTTATATGTGCATATATACTGTGCAACTCTGTTCTTGGCTAAATATACGTTTTGTTCTCTGTTCGAGATAGAGTAGCCAAATTCGATTAAAAAGGAAAGAAAATGTGGAAAGAAACTAAGAAACCGAGAAAACCGGAGGAAGACGGTAGAGAATGATTGCAATGTAGAGAGGCGAATAATGGAATTGGCATGAAAGCATGCAAGTAGAGAGAGCTACTGTAAGGAAAACCCTGAAAGAATAAGGTGAACAGGTCGGAAAATGATTTAGAGTGTCGATAAGTGTAAAAATCACAAAAACCAATAAGAGACGAAGTTATCTTTTTGAGAACTGCCAGTTTGTACTATCTTTTTTTTTTTCATGCGCTACTTCAGCGAGTGAATCATTATTAACTTACCTGAAAGTTACACAGCGAGCATTTCTATCGGTGGTATACACAATCTCATCCATGTATCTTGAGACCTAATCTTATTACTTATTCTTATTCATCGAATAATTTGACGCTCATTCGAAAATCGGTGAAAAACTTATCCGGATTTTCTCTGAGATCAATGAAAGATGTGCATAAAATCGACCAGTAGCCTTGAATCGATAAATGGATGCACCCAAAATCAAAATCTTTTTTTTTTTCTATTTTAAACAATATGTTTCATACAACACAAGGTAAGCAAAAACCATGCGCGTTTCTTTTCATACACATCCATTTTGATAGCGACTGAAAAGTGTACTGTTCTGTTTGCGTGCATTTTTATTAACGCTACCACCATCAAGCAGTGGCATGAGTTCGCCTTTTAATTGCAGCGCCGCGCGCTTAATACCGCTTGTGTGCATCGGGCCTTATATAAAGGCCGCGAAAAAATTAAAATAGCGCCGTTTTGCTGAGAAAAGGAGTATTAACGAAAAAACGGATATCCCAACTAACAGAAGAGGGAATTTTATTGATCTTCAAAATTGCACCAACTAATTTTGTACATCCGAAATTTCACGCGACCAAGATTAAGAAATCTTAAGGTTGTAGTTAATAGCGTTGAAAAAGTAAAGAAAACTAAAGAAAACTAAAGAAAACTAAAGAAAACTAAAGAAAAGTAAAGAAAAAATCAGTCAACTTTCGAAATTGAACAGCTTCCTCTAGTCTCCCTAAATTGGAGCAATTATCCGCGCGTAATAACACTAAAACAGGAGAGCGTAATTGCAAGCGAGATTAGAAATAAATTGAAAAGTGCCGGGGCTCCGATTAAAATCGATGAATCGCGAATTTACACAGCTATCGAACTTTACTCCGTAGCAGTTATTAAAAAAATATTATTCCCGCTGCTGGTGAGCACATTTGTCTTAATGATTTCATCGTGCTTTATTAAAATTATTATTATTATTATTATTATGATTATTATTATTATTTTAAGTAATAGTCAAATGTTTTCTAATATATCGTTGTGTAATTTTAACTTTAATGTTTACATGCTTTCAAATATACACGGTGTTGTGTTTTTAATCTTTTCGTTATTTCATCGTAATCAACATGATTTTTAATTTGATCATTTGGCTTTTTAATTAACTATTTCTTAAGTTATTATACGATTATTATGATTATTGTATATTTTATCTCAGCTAATTTTTTATTTTTTGCCATTTTCCGAACGTGTGTGCTTACAATTTTGTAAAACCTCCTACTATTCATCAATGACAATTCAAGAACAACTCTATCAGAAGAATCGCTTGGCAATAAAATTTAATTCGGAATTGTAGAAAATATATTTAGCTGGCATTAAGTGGGATACAAATACCGGTGTTATTGTGACGATATTATTCATGTTAGCTGTATAATAAACGATATTATATTACTTTTGAAGGCTCTGAAAATTTTGAAAGTTTTTACGGACCGCTCAATGTATTACAAGTTTTTATTACTCAAAAAAAAAAAAAAAAAAAAAAAAAAAGTAATAAAAAATGAGACCACATTTACAATACCGGGGAATAATAGCGGAAATATTTCCCTGCTAGCTGTTGTTTCCGGAAGTGCTCCTATGGCTACAGATTTAGACCCATCGTTTAAGGTGCTTCGGACTATCTGCCAACTCTGTTGAACATTTAATGCACAAAATCGATTCGAATTGGCTAGAGACGTCACTGTACACAACAAATAAAATTCGAAGGAAAACAAGTAAGCGCCATCAGCGAATGTATTAAACACTTTTATTTCGACGATTAAAATCGTAATAATTACAATTTCATTTTATGCAACGATAATTAAAAGTATAAATAAATCGAAATTAAAAAACTCTGTTCCTGGATATTATATTATTTACCGCGAAAATGTATTTTTATTTTAAGCCAGAAGTGCAGTGAACGCTGATGGTATATATCTTAAACCGGCAATTATTAAATAGTATCGTAATATCATTTTCCGTATAGTCGGCAAACTAACGTCGCAATATAGACACCAGTCGAATTATAAAGTGCGAATGAAACTGTACAAACCAATACGAATATAATTATCAAACGTCCTTTCTAAACGGGGAAACGTGCGTACTAAATTTCTCCAGTTTGTACGCATTGCGGTTCGCGACGGATTCTGTGTTTCATATTAGCCGTTGCCTGCACATCGTTTAAATCTTTAATTTTTTTTTTCTTTGTTATAAAAATAATCGCCGCATTTCTATGAAAGATCCCTTTTTTTCAATCACCGAGTACATTCTTTATTTCTTTTCCATACATTTTTCTGTTTCGTTTTTTTTTTTTTTTTTTTTTTTTTACAGTGATATGTACAATTGTTCATTTATATTACGTACGTATTTTCTGTGTACGTTTATTGTGTTTTTTCAGCGGTCAATCGTCCAAGAAAGATAGGTATAGGTAAATATTTTTCATTAATATACGTCATAAAATCTCAATTATCATAATAATAATAATAATAATAATAATAATAATAATAATAATAATAAATTAAATTAAATCCACAAGTTCCAAAACAGGAGATGTCGTGGTTGGCTCCTCGAGGGTTTTTAAATCAAGTATATAACATTACAATTAATTATTTTTGGCATCTACAAAGCTGTATTGTATGAAAGTGAACAAACTCTAAATAATAGAAACATACTTCAAATAATTAAAAATAACATAACATGTTTAAGTAGAATATGTGTATTTCTAAATTACGTTTGATTTTTAAACAGCGATGTAAACAAAACGCAAAGAAAATTAATTATAACGACAGAATTGTGTGGAACTATTCAATAAATAAGACATGCGTACAAGCGTGGACAGTTACGATTTCGTACAACTATTACGTAGAAAAAGAACAGTCCGTTATCCTTATAACTTGATCACTTGTAATTAAGAAAGAGAGCACGCTCTATTCGTATATACGCGCAACGGAGATGGTCGAGCGCGCGAATTTAATTCATGGCTACGCGTCTATTACGAATTTTTAGACGTATTAAAAAAACTATTAGTCATAACGTTTTTCCTGTTAACTCACCACATTTTTATTTTTTATATGTACAGGGCGCGCGCCTAAAGAAGTTAAGTTTCACCTCAAAAATCTCTATTTAATCAGAGAACAATTACAGCGGATTAACCGTTCACGATAACGGTAAATCTCAGTCATTAAAATGTTAAAGTATATTTGAAATCGCATATCATGACGAACCGGTTTCAACGATCAAATTATTTTTGCTACCATCAACATCGTTATAACCGATTTCCGCTATATTTGTAAATATTTAAAATTTCTTATTGTTACTAAAGTGTAAAAAACAGTTCCGTATTTACACAACTAAAAACTACTTAAAATGCATATGTTTTTGAACATTGTATTTAAAAAATATTCAGTTATATTGAAATTTTAATTTAATGTAAACGATAGAAACTTAAAATCATTAACTGAAAAATACCAACGTAGAATAATGTAATCTTAACTAAATACGCTAATTTATTCCATAATAATGTGTTTTTTTATTGTTTTTTTTTTGTTTTTTTTCTATAGAGAAATATAGTAATTGAACGGCTCACGATCTCAAACAGGGACGTCAACCATTCATTTTATTGTTTTTAACACTAAGCCATCAAAACATCATCAAATAATGTTTATAAATAATTTCAGACGTTACTTTACCAGGGTACAGTAATGATGATTATATAATTAAGCGTACCTACTTTTAGAATTAAAAACACATAATAACGAAAGAGGAAAAGTATCGAAATCCGATATTCTAATGAAAACATTTCGCATACGCTACAACGACGGTGTATAAACAGAACTCAAAATTTTGTACAACTGGATTATAAGTGTAAAACGAATATACACTTACTCCTCAACTAATGTTTAATAACGCGATATGTTTTGCAGGCACCGTAGCAACAAACAAAGCATTTAATCATTCAATAGCACGCAATTCTGCGATTATATTAACTGTTGAAATTTTATTTAACGATACACACACATCAGTCTTAAATTTCCGGAAGTAACTAGCGAATATTAAAAATTTTCCACATACCGTCAATGTTTTTGTCTACGACTTTTGTGAATGAAACTCTGGATAAAAAAAATGAAATTCAAATAATTCGGTTATTTTTACAATTTTAATAATATATTTTGATTACATACTTTTGCTGCAGGAAATAATACTGGCGTATAATAAAGAGGGCTTACGATTGATTTTGGATATGTGAAAAAGTAAAAGAAATAAAAACGACACAGCTGCAGCCCACATTAGGAAAGTTGTATTTAATAAGCTCAAATTTGGACCGAACCTTGAAATTCTGAAATTTCGGCGCTACAAATATTCATTTTAAAAAGAAAAACTGACATTACGCAAGCGCAAAATGAAACCGTTACTGCTTTGGGTTTTCTTTATCTTCATGAGCCCGAGTCCGATGCCATCAAATTCTTGATTTTTTTTTTTGCATTATTCTCTTCTGAGTTGGAAATTTTTGTATCAATTGTTCGAATATTTTACCACGCTGAATAATTTATTAAAATAACAGCGTCAACCATGACGGAACTTCCTCCGATTGTTCGAAATTAACATAACAAGGACACGCGAAACATTTAAATTTTATTCCTGTTTAAATGGATAAGCCTGAATTTTCGAAACAATCCGCAGAATCGATCTTGAACTGAAACTTTAAAAAGTGTAAAAAGGTATTTTTTCATTCGTCGGGCAAGGAAATTAACGAGACCACGTTTACGTACAATTGAGATGGGTTCGAAATTCTTACGATGATAATTTTTGTTTTTCATTTTTGCATTCATTATGATTTTACCTGTACACATTAACTGAATATAAAACAAAGTCATCAATTTTTCAATGAACCCTAGGAATTAGAATTTATCATGAATATTTTTCGTCAACGAAGAAAAAAGCAACACATTAGTTGTGGTTATCGTCGCATTTCCATTTATCTTCCAGTTCACAGTTATCTTGTAACTTAGAGACTAGTGTTGTAATCTCTGGTCAACTATCATCAGGTGTGTATATATATATATATATATATATATATATATATATATAAATATATATGTATTTATATAGGATTGTCTGATGAATACACAAACGTCACACATTCCAGCGCATTTGAGGAGATCAAATTATCTATTATTTTACTACTTCGTATCATTCAGGTAATATGATCAACAGATAAAAATCAGTCGAGTTGTTTCATCCAGTAATTATAACGGCAGAAGAATCTGCTTACAACTCATCCACATTTAAAAATATACATTTGTTTGTGTTATACGTATCCGTAATTGACAGGGGGGGAATTCGGTATTTTCGGCGATATTCGATTTAAATTATATTTTGATCATTTTCATTTAATTCTCGGTCTCTCTTAAACTGTCTTTTGTTCCAGTTGCGGTCGGCCGCTATTGCAGAGATGCTTGTTCAACTGACACCGAAATTCTAACGTAACGATTAGAGATGATTGATTATTACCGACGTAAAAGTTCTGGTACAATACCTTTGTGGGCACGGCTGGCCATGTAAGAGTTTACTTATGTGTCCGCAGTCAGCGTCGTATTGAGCAAAAAGGAGAAAATGCGAATAATTCAGCCGTTTTCGGGATGGTTTTGTCGTTATATCTCGAATGGGGAGGAATTGTCTTCGTCGTAAGTTGATCCGACGGCCGGTCAAGGTCAACGCGTGGTAATTAACCTGAGCTTAACCGCATTTTCGTTTTCGATTTAAAATCGGACTATTTTTCGCCTTTTTTTGTCGTTGAATTTTTTTTGTAATTTTCGCATATTTTCTAATCACAGACTTTAGCCGGTGATTTCGAAATACATGTGTTTTTATGTTTCACTTTTTCTTTATTTCCCAGAATTTTCTTTTACCTGTCACAAAATAAAATAACCTTCGTGCCCGCGATGAGAACCGCTCGCGAATCCGTATCCGAAGTGAGTCTCGAGATCACGAATTGCATCATTTAAATCAATCGTTATTATTATTATTTTTTATTCTGTGCCGTTAAGCAGCACTGCGCCTAAATTTATCGTTAGAGTTATCCAGAAAAAAAACACATAAAAGTTGTAACAGATCGGTAATACTTGTGGCAATATATAAGAAAATGCGTCGGTTCTTTGGAGAAAAAAATACTATCACTATATCTATCGGTTTTTTAATGCGCCCGCATTGTCTCTGATCAGAAACAACGTCACCACAAGCAATGCTACACATAGACGCGCATAAGCCAGAAATATGCACGCAAAAGCACTTAATGTAACCGCATCGTTACAATTTAGCGGCCGTCCTCCTACCACGAAGCTAATAAACATTTCCCGAAAATATGAATAGAAACTATTCGGTTCAAAATTCTCCGGAAAATTTTTCTTTTTCGAAGAATATTTCCTTTAAAAAAAAAAAGGTTAATTAAAAAAAAAGGCATCTTATTAAAGGGCGGATACGCGATTACCAATTGCTTGGGAATTGTGGCGCAATCTTGGAAATAGAATATTACGCCTATTACCGAAGCGACTATTTTATATGTTTGATGCGGATTTCGGTCTAGCGGCATCATCGGTGACCCTCCCCGTGTACTTCTTCCAAAATGAAGCTGGCACTGCCATAACCATCAACAGCGACCAACACTATAAGCAACTACTTGTAGCCTAAACTAGATGATACGGAAGATATCGACGACATATAGCTGTAGCAGGAAGGTGTCATATGCCACGCAGCGCATTGAGCGCATGCCACAATGGACAATCTGCACGGAGAATTTGACGCCGCGACAACAACGTAAACTGACCACCGAGATCTTGCGATTTTTACGCCTTTAAACTTCTTCCTTTGTCGCTACTATGCGAGGAAACAGTTGATGTCCTCGAAGTCAACGTAACGAACGCCATCCAGCACTTCAGCCAGATTTATACGATCAAGTCTCATCGAAAATTGGACCTACCGAGATTAAGTGAAGCAAATTCGCGGTGGACATTTGAACGTTATATTCCATACCTAATACCGTAAAATATTCTTTTAAATAGAAAAAAAAAACAAAACAAAAAAAACGAGTGGATATTTCACACACGACTTATTTTATTTACATTTAAAAATCGAACGTCCCCTTATTGAAAGAAGACCCTATATTATATAAAACATTTTTTAAACAGAGGTGCTAAATGGCAATGAAATAAATAATAAAACGGGCGCTAATGCAGTGAAGGCCAAAAAGACGTTATTATTGAAAAATATCGCATTATAAATGATGTTCAAATTTGATGTCAAAAAGCAAATTTGTGTTAATTCATTCCGATATCCGTGTTTATATTAATGACTTCAAATAATGTTTTCTTTTTGGGTTTTTTTTTGTTTTTTTTTTTGGTTTTCTTTTTTTTTTGTGTTTGGTTGCGCATAACTTACACCCACGCGGATCGATTTATAGATTTCTTGCTCACTCGAAAGTATATACTACCCCAAGGGAGTAAAAATCGGTAAACACATATACTCAGTAGACATAAAAAAACATGAAAAAATGCGGTCCCTTTGAATCATTTTTTTTATATTTATTAATACAACAAACGCAATTGACTTAAAATACTATCAATTTACCGTAGGAAATTTAAAAAAATTAAATTTATTATCGATGTTAATTATCATGGAAATGTAGTGTAGAATAAAGAAAACAAATTTTAAACCGCGCCATAGTGTCATAAGCTTGTCACTTTTAAAAAAGTTAAGACGAAAAATTTTTAGGTATTATGATGAAAGTTGCGACGTAAAACGTCTTCTTTACAAATAAAAATAAATTACCGCATTCGAGATTTACTATAAAAATTTAATAAAAATGCGCTAAAAAGTAAAAAAAAAAAAAAAAAGAAAACCTGATAAGAAGGTAAAATATATTTTACAGTGAAATTCTTAAGATAATTCTTATACAACATTCATATCTTAATTAGAGTCGGTACCAAATTAAAATTATAACATCTAGATAAACAATTTAATGAATGTTTAATGCTATTTTTAATTATTATTGCAATTTAAATTTTCTGCTGACTCTAGTAACGTTTTTTTTTTTTTCTTGTTTGGGTTTTTCCTTGGACTTGCCGATAATAGACGATTACCCATCAACACCGTGTACATAGCAGCAATTAGAAGTAACAAGGAATGGAATCTGACAAAGAACGCTATACCAAGGATTTTTTTTTCTTCTTTAATTCTTTAATAGCTCTAAATTGCACCTAGCTGATGATAGCTATTTAGCAATTATTTTTAACATCTCGTGTACATAGCTTGAATAGCAGCCTACCCAGCGATAGGTGCTAAAAAAAAAAAGTTTTATTAGAACTACTTTTATCTTAGATTAAATCCATCGATTTGATTCTGTCAAGCCGCCGAACTTCTAGCGAATTGTCCTAATAACGCAATTGCCATGTTGTTTGGGTGCGTTTCTAATCTGTAGGTGCATACTTCTTTCCGTCGTCGAATATTACTTCCCGAGGTCTTTGTGAACTGTTAAGTTGGTAATGTACCACGGGGCGTTTACAACCATCCGGAGGATTTTGTTTTACATCCGTTGTATAATTGCTATGTTACTCTTTTTAGAACAGCCCCATAAAGCTGGCTTTAAAATCTGATTATAAATTAGTAGTTTATTTTCAGCAGATAATTCCGACTTTCCGTTTAGTAGCCAGTATAATTGTTTTAACTTTATATTTAATTCGGTCCGTTTTACTTTTATGTGTTTCTTCCATGTTAAGCGTTGATCAAGACAATACACCTAGATATTTCACATCTGTTTTTCGCGGTATTGCGACATTGTTCAGGACCACGTCTTCCATCGGATCATTTTTTCTGTTAGTGAAGATTACTCGTGCTGATTTACTTTCATTGGTTTTGATTTTCCATAAGTTGAACCATGACCAAAATTTCAGTAACCGCTGCTTGGATGGTATTCCGCGTTTTAACAGGACATGCGTCTGAGCATAAAATCGTGGTGTCGTCAGCAAAGTTGCTACCTCTACATTGGGAGGTGTAATACCAAGGATGGAGAAACAATGACAATCAACGTCGAAAAATGCCAAACATATGCATCCTGAAAAGAAAAGGAACGACATTGCCAAAGGTAAGAGCAAAAGGAGTTAGCCGTCCCATACCATGGCGGCCACATCTGCTATTAATGTTGTATAAGAGTTATACTTCACTGTAAAATATATCCGTATAATCTTTTATCGAATAATTATTGTTTTTACTTTTTGTTATGTTTTTATTAAATTTTTATAGTAAATCTTGAAATCGGTATTTTTTTTTAAAACAACAAAAAAAAAACTTTTTATTTACCTATATGTATATAGTAGTTTTTAGATATATATATATATATATATTTAACTTCTTCTTTTTTAAAGTGTTTTTAATGTTGCCACAGATTTTTGCGTGTTGTGTCCGGTTTTATGTTTGATTGAAAATGTTGGACGTACGTCGATTTTTAATGGTCGTTATTACTAAGAGGACCCTTTACAAGTTCGTTATATTTATTTGAACATTTTCGACTGGTTTGTTCAGCGGAGGATCTAACGTAAATCGAAATAGTTTATTTTGTAAACGTCATTATTTTCATATATACCTTTTCCTCATGAAGTGGTTTTTAATTTATAGTGAATAATTTGTTTTTCAAATTATTATTTGTTTTAAATATTATTTTGGATTCCGTTATTAATTTATGTGCAATTAAATGTTTGATATAGATTTTATAATTTTATTATTTTCTCAACTATATATTAACAAACGGGGTGAATATAATGCATTATTATATAAATCATTATATATGAAAAATTCAGGACCGCTTAGGAAAGATTTCTAATGTTTCTGTAATTTTTTTTGTGCGTCTGTATGTTTCTCAAGTTAACTGATTTATCGATGAAGGACATATTATTACTGATAAGACGTTACACTGCATTAATTTCAATATACCGTCTGCGTTTACACGTGATACTGTAATAACAAGAAGTAAATTCGACGGCAGTAAACTAAATTTGATTTCTGACCTCAATCCCGGTTATGTTTTTTTCACTATTCAGAAATAAAATTCGGTTAATGAAAAAAACACAGAATAGATATAATTAACGTGTTACGTACGATAAAATTCGTAATTAACGCGTGCTGCATATGTCATTTGGCGCACAGTACGAGTGTATTAAGTAAAATCGATCGATTATGAAAAATAGACCCGACTTCCCTCTAGGCAAAATCAATTTTATTACATTATTCCTCGGTAATGCGGTAATAGGCAAATTGGTACTCGAATAAAATTGAAATACTTGCAAATAGATAAAAAGGTAATACGTGTAATGTAAAATTTCACTTACCAAACATACGGAACAGGGAAATAGATATAAAAAATAATCTATAACTTTATTCGATTATATTTTTCAATTTATTGGAAAACTAAAATGATAACGTGCCATTAATAAGGCGTAAACAAAATGTGGAAAATAAAACGGTCAAAATTGTCAAACCTAATCCAGACTTTTTTTGTAGAAAAAATAATCCGAAGAAACACGTCTCTTTCCTGAGGCAGTCGCGTATACTAGAGTTAAATTTTAATTTCTTTTAAAGAGCCGTGGGAATCACGTTGACCAGGATGTAGGTAATCAAGAGGAAAAGTTGAAAATTACACGAAAAATAATATCACTGCAGGTAGTGTCGGCTTTTTGTAATTCCGACACTCTTAGGCAAATTTTGATTGAAGGCAGTAAGTCGTTCAAAGCACTTCAACTTTAAAATTAAATATTATTGGTACACTTTTATTTTTTTTAGCCGAGCATTCTAACATACGTATAACATTCGAAATTTAATGTAATAATAAAAATATCGATGCACTTTAAGTTATTAATTCAATCATTCGAAAACCGACTAAATTTATTTAAGTAAAATAGTACCAATGAAATAGACTAAATTTTTCGAGTCCGATTTATACATAATCTCACCTTTATTCATTTAATTTTAGGGGTTTGTAAATAGATAACAGTGTACGATAATAATACTGTATGTGCTCAGTTTTTAATGAACATTTATTGTGTTATTAGTTTCACACATTTTTAAAGTCTGATGTTTCAATTTTTTTTTTTTCAATACAGGGAGATTCGAAAAAAAAATGTTTTCTTTTATAAATCAATAAAGAATAGAAATCAAATATTTATTATTCACGAATGTTTCATTTTGTTTTCTTTTTGCGGGAAAAAAAAACATTCCAGTGCCGCGGGCGTATTATCGATATAATAAAAGGGGATATTTTCCTCAGGCTCAGTACTGATAAATAATTTGAAAAACAATTAAAATATTCAAGAAGCAGTCGCGAAAGATTTCAATTTGCTTCCTCGATATCTTTAAAAAGAAAAACGAAAAGAAACCAGAGAGTAAGTAAGGTGC
This sequence comes from Icerya purchasi, assembly GCA_039619475.1. Taxonomy (NCBI): domain Eukaryota; kingdom Metazoa; phylum Arthropoda; class Insecta; order Hemiptera; family Monophlebidae; genus Icerya; species Icerya purchasi. The sequence continues at coordinate 217,353,280 of CM077115.1, forward strand.
ACGAATTTCAGAGTGAAATTTAGGGTTAATGCTATAAGATTATAACAATTCCTCCAGCGCAAAAGGGCCATCAAGAAAATCGATGATTTTGTCGTCCGGAAAATTAAAAAAAAATCTGAGAAAGCTTCTCCTCTAATTGCATTTTTTTATAATTAATTAATCGTTGTTCAATTAATATATATTTATATAAGTAATATTCGTTGAATGCGCCTAATTTACCAAAATCTGTGTTAAAAAACTAATTTAAAATTTAAAATAAAGTCTTTTGCACGGTTCATTTTAACGTCAAGCTGCGCCATTGCTACAGAATTATACCTCTTCGTATAAATTGTATAATCGGATCGTGGAAGGAACAAAATACCTTTTTCTAGTGAGAGAAGTCGCACGGCGCATTCGATGACGAGCAGTTTAATGAGCTACGGCACCACACGCCCATGAAGGTGTACACTTCTAAAATAAAGGTGTACTCGTCGTCAACCTTAGAGTCGCGAAGCAGACTGAATGATATTAGACTGAAGCCTTTTTTTCACTACTCGTTCGAAATGGTTGCGTAAAATTTCAATCTACGTTCTTCGCTAATAGTAAGAGCCCCAACTGCGTCCGTACTTTTACCGAATAGAAAGTTCTCCTCAACAGAATAATTAAGAACAGCAAGCTATGTAAGACACATTCAAACCAGATATTTCGACCGTAAGAATTGAAAAAATATTTTTTTTTTGAAAAAGGGGGAAAAACAGTAGGGGAAATCCGAGAAAGAAGAAATTTTTAGAATTTTATTGACGATAGGCGTCCACAGTGGTCGGTGCGGCAACAGAGCCATGCGTTACGCAGAAATATGGCAAATCTCTGTCTGAATACTTAAACCAGATTTACAGACCAGTGTATCTAGATTCACGATAACTCGGAAAAAGAGTGGAAGACCTTCATGTAGCGATGGGTTCATGTTGGCCAGCAGTAGTAATATTTTAAACACACAGCGACGGATTATAGTATATACGTTGGAAAGAGTCGTAAAATCATTCAGCAGCGAATTAATATATACATATGCATACATATATACATATATATATACACATATATATATATATATATACACACACATATATATATATATATACACACACATATATATATATATGGACTAGAAGTAACAGTGTTTTGCATCAGGCTGCAATAGACACCGATACAGGTTGGAATTAGTAATATTTTAAATCGTGCAGTTACCATAGGCTGGAAGTAGTAATATCTTAAAAAAGTAACTTCAAAGAGATGCACGCTCGCGGTGACGAATTTAATTGAATAAAATCCGAAGTAAGCTCATTCAATTAAAGGCGAACATAGAAAAGAAAATTATCGCTGCATGCACAATGAATATTATTATCAGACATTTAATTATCGTCGTCTATTATTTACGAATTAACACTTCCTGTGCGCGCGGTACACTATTAGTGGTTCTCAACCGACGATGTTTTGCCGAGTTCTTGTGTAAACTTATTTTCTTGTTCGTTAATTTATTATAGGCCATTTAAATGAATCAAATTTCACAATGAACAGATGCGATACGATTCTCGCACTTTTTTAGATATTTCAACTGAACACTGAAGAGCGTTTATTTTACACAATTTACGAATCCACCTCTGCGTGCATTTTAAACTGATGATCGAATACATCCGGTCGACACAGATACAATTGCAGTCAGCAGTTTAACCGATTAGAGGCAGAGAGAGAAAAAAAAGACTTTTAATTAAAAAATCACAATCAAATTGCAAACGTCGTGTGTAAGCATATAAAGCAGATAATGTATTATTATAACTTTTCTTTTTTTTTTTCTATGTCCGGACTGTATTTAACCGTTACCTTACATTATTTAGCTGATCTGCTTTTTGCCACTGCTTTTCCGAAAATTAAATGAAGACATTCTCATCAACTGTAGCGGAAAGCCGCAGCATGGGCAAAGTGAATGTCGAACACGATATTAAGCGAAAAGTCTGCGAGACATCAATTTCCCTTATATAAAAAAAAACGTTCCTACATTGTGTTCAAATCGGTCGTAATTTAATGTCATTAATAAAGTTTCCCTGTACGTGCATTTGTATCTGAGGTTATTATAATGCAGCGCAAAAATTTAATGCAGCGCAAATCACGGTATAACACAGTCCGCAAATCACGGTATAACAAAGTCCGCAAATCACGGTATAACACAGCTACAAATAATTTGACTGCGAATGGCCACGAAGGAATGCTAAAATATCAAGCAAACCCCGACACTGCCTCTATACATTAAACAATCCCTGAAAAGGCAAAACAGTGAATTTCTACTTCATGCAAATCTAATGAATGAACGCATATGGGGAAGCAGTACAATTCCATCCGAAGCAGTGTTTTTAATTTAGCCCAATAGTACGGATTCGACAAAAATCTAAACTATTATTTTCTTAGTAATTTGAAGATACATATTTCGAATTAATTTCATACGTAAGCGCGGACGGCATTTAAAATAAAAGAGCTACACGGTGTCCAGTGTAGTTGTGAATTTCGCGTTACGAAACAAAATCGAGACGCGGTAAAATGCATCTGGGTAGAGAGCTTGTGTGTAGTGCCAAATATAACGAAAATAGATCCTGTGGGATTTTTTTTTTTTTTTTTATTTGTTTTATTTATTTTATTTTTTTTTAATACTATTTGCGAATGTGTAATTGCTCTAACATTATTTCATCAGCGCAAATTTCGAGGTACTTGATTAATTGAGCCGCTCTCATATAGCATAATACTAATCTTCGGGTCGTTTAACAATGCAATAAACGGTGAGTTGCAGGACACGAAAGTGCGTGCACATGAGCAATGTTCCGGGGTATGTTTGCAGGTGGTAAGACCGGCAAGTTACATAATTGGCATTGGGAGCGAAAGGTGTTCCTGCTTTTAACAACCATGGGAAACCAGTATGCGTCTCACGCACGCGGATCAATGCCGAAAATTTTCTGCCGGGCATCACAGTGTACGCATCTTGATTGACTCTCCTCAACGTTTTTGTGGAAAAAGGATGAAATTAGTTGAGAAAGAAAGGCCGATTTTGGCCTGGCGGCCAAATTCACGCGCTCGTTCGCCAGGCACACCAGCATGACGCAAAAGGCACAGAAAAGTTACTCGCGAGCCGGTCCGGAAAAATAAGCTAATGATACGCTTTATTTCTCGGTGTAACGGGTTTGAGGTTTTCTTCGGTGCTGCCTGAAGTAACATGATAGATTGCAAAGAATCTGTAAATTCATTTCGAGGTTGAGGCCGACAATGTAAATATTCTTCCTCGAGCAGAATAAAACTCCATACAGCTCTTCCTTCTGAAAACTTACCAAAAATCGTGAAGCCAAATCACGTGAACTCCCTCACCACCATGTAACTGCAAGCCACCGGCAAAACCACTTGAGGGGGGGGGGGTTTCTTTGGCATCATTCCCGTGGCGGTCGGTGAGAAAAGTTGCGTATTTTCTGCCACATACTGGGGCGCCTAGTGTGTGACATTCTGTTAATAGAAAAAAGTGTTCATCAGTGTCAGCAATAATCGGCGTATCTTCCAGGTAGTGTGATTGCTAAAGGATTCCACCGGTCAGTTCTCTTTCCGTTAAGGAGGAATGTTGTTACGCTGGAGAGAAGAACCTCGAAATTTTCAATATGTTGCTTTCCATCGAGGTCACCAGAATCTACTTTACAACCGAACAATAACGCGATTCCTTATAAAACAACAGCAACTTCTCTCGGTATCTTGATGGACGCCAGACTAACCCGAAGGAAACTATTAGACGACCGAGTTAGAAGCTAAATTCCTTCAATCGCTAAATGTGATCAAAACGTTCCTACTCTGTTCTATCGATGGTGAATACCGATCAATTTCGCAAAAAATTCTGCTGAAGTGTGCGCGTGTCTCGATGGGACGTGTCGCGGGCACATTACATCATTCATCGGCATCCTCTCAAACACCCTGTCTGCTATGACTAGACTCGTGGCTTTCATTCGGTTTGTCGGGCTGAAGGATCTAATATTATGAACTATGGGTCCATATATCGCGATAGCCTACGTAGCTTCAAGGTAGGTACATGGAATAATCCCCCCGTAATAAATAAAATTAAAGGGAAAAAAAAACATACATTAAACTTATACATACTAGTACATTACTCTTTTTTATTCAAAGACATACATTACTTTTTTTTTATTCAAAGGTATACATAGATCCCTCCAATTTCTTTTCATAGATAATCCCAGAACTAAATTTTTTATCGCTGTAAAACTGCATGAAGTAAACAAAATGTTTTAATCGTTTGCACTCACATCCGCGTGCATCGGTGCGCTAACGTAGCTACATGATGCACATAATTACATGAGCTACCAGTATTCGTCAGTGTTAATTTAATACGCGCCATATTTTTTTCCATTTATTTCTTATTATGCCTACATCGACCAGACAAATAGTTAATTTTTAAAAGTAACACAGCAACATATCTGCGATAATATATCCGAGAGAATTACATTTCTTATCTTTCGTTTTATTTGTTTGTTTTTGTTTTTTTTTATTTATCAAGACAATAAGCGCAATTTTCCAAACAGAGAAAATCGAACTCTCTATATGCACTCGAGCGCATTTATAAATGAAATTTCACCATTTCCGAGGATACGAAAGAATAAATTTCAGGAAACCGCTGAAACGAATTCGATACTTCGATTCTAAAATTTCGACGGAGATTCCTCCATACGGAACGACCTTACGTTTTTTATTACTGTTTAATGTAATTTTTACCATTTTAATCCTATTTGCTTTGTACATTAGGGCGAAAATTGATTTTACAGGTGAGGAAAGAACACGAGACGGTCGGAGACACCGCTAAAAACATTCCATTCTTAACATTTGGAACCCAAAATTTAAAAAAAAAAAAAAATTTTTATACCACATTTCGTTTTTACCTTTTTTTTTTAATTTTCAACGTGTAAATATATTTTTGTGAATAATATTCATTACTATAGAAGGACCTGCAGAGAATATCAATATGCGCGAGAGGGTAAATAAGAGTACGTATGCATACGAAAGAGGTAATAAAAAACAATCGCTGACTCGCGATTCGCAAAACCGGATACAGAAGGCAAAAATATGAGCGTTGTTATTGAAAATCTTTGCAATAATAACGGTCGAAAATATCCATTAACATCCCCTTTCATAAATTGTGGAAATTAGTGTAGCGAACGAAATAGTCACCGATATGTATATTGTTATGACCGACGTCTATGTATGTGTGTGTGTGTACGAAGTGAACGGTCAACAACGATTATTAACAACTCACCCACACACCGTCAACATATAATTTAGATGTAATTTATCGGTGTGTTATTATTTTGTTCAAGATTCGCGAAGGTTTTTTTTTCCCCCAAAGTAGTGGTAATAGTAGTAAATTCTCATTCAACCAGTTGTGTAAAAAGATAACTTTTTCTTTCGAGTACCAGATACCGGAGCGTATACGAAATCTCACTCCATTATTATTACCCTTACCCGATGATATTTTTAATCGGGTTAAACGTTAATAGAACTATACATGCTAGCTACGGCGGACATATAGTTATTCTGACGGATTAAAATGAGAAGCTATACTATTACAATTCAATGAACAATATTTATTAATGTTTTAATTATTTTTCCTCAATTAAACGAACAACATCGCATCATACGCGCTTTACATTAACACGCAACTTCAACAAACTCTTTCGTCACGTCAAAATCGTGGAAAAACTTTATTTCTTCTTAATTTGTTATACGCTTTTTTTTTTTTTTTTAAAAAAATTTTAATTTAAACACGTATGAATATACATGTGTAGCTTTTCGATTTTTTCATAATTCTTAAACTAAACGTACATCGCTATAAATATACATATATGTCGCGAAAATGTCGTTTTTTTCATCACACATGCAACCGCGCATTTGTGAAAAACCACCACGATGATGCATTATTATACCGATATAAAATTTTCATTTTCGGAATCGCTAAAAAAAATAATGTAACATTCGCCATCTTTCTTTTTTTTTTTTAGTAATATGCGCTTGGTAGTATATCGCGATAAACAGTTAAAATGAAAAGTCTTTTGAGAAGTAGTAAATAGTACAAGTTTTGAATGAATCAAACAGACCGCGCAGATACGAATACTATGAAGACACTGAAACGGAAACATAAAAGCTATCGTGTATTCTATTATAGTCAATCTACTCAATTATAATCTTTTTTCTTCTTTACTATATTATATATTCCTTCATGAGTCTCTGTTATACAATGAAATTTTTTGCATGTAATCACTGAAAACTCGGTTCACACGCAAATCTTATATTCTGTCGTAGATGTGAAATTCATATTAATTTAATTAGTCATCATAGTTGTAACATTCACTACGGAATATTCTGATCTTATACAAGTTTTTAATTATCTGAATGTATTATTAATTTTATCCCGCCCTACGTAATCAACAGTCCTCTCTGTTACTATTTACAATGGTTTTATCTTATTCCTTCCATATTAATACAATGCGACACCGAGAAAAGTTTGCGCTGTAACCTAATCTTACCCGTCTGTGTCTCGTATTATTATTTCTACCCGCTTCGTACCTCTGAACCAAGAAGCCCGTTCACACCCTGTTCCATCCAATTGCGAATAATGTGTACATCTTTTAATTCTCGAGTTTGTACGAAGATTTGGAGTATAATAGACCGGTGGTACTGTCATCTTTCGTATCAAAATGTTACTTTAACGGGTGCGGCAGCATAACTTGCTTTTTTTTTTTAAAGGGGCCACTTTTTTTCTACTAAATTTTGTTGAAAGAGAAATCAGTAACAGAAAATCGAAATAACGTAGTCTAGATCCCTCATTGGGGCAATAATATGTATGTTCTTCCCTTCTCGCAGTTTTATTTCGATTTTCTGTTACTGATTTCTCTTTCAACAAAATTTAGTAGAAAAAAAGTGGCCCCTTTAAAAAAAAAAGCAAGTTATGCTGCCGCACCCGTTAAAGTAACATTTTGATACGAAAGATGATAGTACCACCGGTGTATATTATAACCAGGAGCGGATCCAGAAGGACATTTTTCGGGGGTAAATTATATAATTACGTAAAATCTTCTACGGTTTTGAGAAATACCCCTTGTGTTTCATAAAGAAAATCAAATAGCGACCACCTCTTTAGAAATTTAATAATTTTTTAAAAATAGCTTAATTATTACAATTTTTAATTTAACTTTTGTTTTATTTTAGGGGTAAAAAATAAAAAAAAAAAACAAAAAACTATACCTTAAATATGGTAGTTTAGAAATAGTAAGAAAGTATTTTTATTAGACTTTACTTCTCTTTTCATTTTCGTTAGTAATCCGATCCGAATTCTCTTTGCATTCGTGAGCAAGTTTAAATATTTCTCATTGAACTCTATTTTTACTTACATTACAAAATAAATAAGAAAGGCAAAAGACTGATGACACAGTTGGTTTTAAAATAAAATAAAAACGTAACACTAATAGTTTTTGACTAGAAGACAGTATTAAATATTAGTTATATAATTAAATCCACAGGTATAACATTTATACGAATCTTTTATAGCATTAATTAAGTTTCTCTCTGTTATAGCAAATTTTTTCATAGAGGCTTTGTTTTTTTTTGGGGGGGGGGGTTCTCCCTATTACCCCACTTAAAAAAAGGATCCGCCACTAATATAACTGAATTTTATATCATTACGTATATCATTTTTGCATTTTCTTAACTACTTATTTTACTGCTAGCGACTTGTGTACGACTTTTCGCGTAATAATCAGCGGTTTTTTAAAAACCCCTTCAAGCATTAATACGTAACGTGGAAAAGGACAAAATTAATTAAAATCAATTTTAAAATTTGTGTAGCACGTCGTTTCGGTAAATTTTATTTATTTTTAAAGAAAAAGCGTTACAACGGAGGAAGGCGTTCCTCTCAGTTTTTTCGCAACTATTTTGATGATGAAATATTTGAAACAATTTTCCACATGAAAATTGCCAGTAACAATTTTCAAAAAAATTCGAATTTTTAAATTACGCGGAAGAAATAACTGCTCATTTGTGTGTCTTTAGGCCGTAGCGGAACTGCTCGCAGTGGTGTACTTAAATAGATCAGCATCCGCCCTAATATCCCTATTATTATTTAAAGTTCAACGATTTGTATACTGATGTTCTCAATTATCCTTAGACCTTTTGCCTTGCAAAGGAATCTTTCCGATTTTCGTAATAACGTTCAAAGAGCTATTTTCTGAACTACTAATGTACCGGCACACAACGGCTCTGCTCTCTTTTTAAGGACTATTATAATGTTGCAGTGCACGTGCAAAATAAGTAAACAACCGACAAAACAAGGTGCAAAAATGGAAATTTCCTCTTTCCCGCTCTTTCAAATATTTTATGACTTTTTTCGTAGAAAAAATAGCCCACTTTCAACAAAAAAAAAAAAAAAATAAAGCAAATCAAAAAATCCCGCCGATTGTTTTTTGAGGTCTCCACTGGAACAGCCCTGCAGATTACAGCTAATTCATTATAATGAGAGATTAATATTAAAAAAGTTCATTCGTCGGTACTTTACTGTTTAAAAATTCGATCGACTATTTCAGTCACGTAGAGTCGAAATGTTGTGCATACAGATTAGACAAGGAAGTGTCCTCGAATCCCCTATACGTAACTTATCCGCCTGCTGCTCCTTAATGGTTTCAAAAATTACTGTTCTTCGCAACGACATTACGCATCGTTTTCCGCAATCGGAAAATTTTCAGTAATAGTTGATTAGCGGTCAGCATAATCCTGTCGCAATTTCTCCTCCCCCGTTTGCGTATTTTTAAAAGTAAAGAAAATACGCAGATGAAAAACCGTATTCCTGTATTAATATATCGGTAGCACTAATGTGGAAGAGGTTTAATTATTTTCAGGGTTTCAGCAGTAATCAGTAACGCGATAAAAGTTCTTAATATAATTTTATTTATTAAAGTATCAATTGCCACGTTTGTCATATTTCATCTAAATACATTAAAAAAAAAAAGAAAAAAAGAAAGAGAGAAAGTATGATAACATTTTGCACATGGTACGATGAATACACATATTGAGTAATGGGCACAAACTTCATGCGATAAAAACTTTAATCTCTCCTAAAGCACATGTTGCGCGCACATAATTTGTGATCGCCGCGAGCTAATAATACCTTTCTTAACATGACTTCCAACAACTGTAACCGTCTTGGAACTGGTGATTGCCATTTCGCTGTTCGAGTTCTCGGTGCCCACTTCGTCGCGTTATATACTGCGAAACGGTGCATGAAGTGTGTTGGCATTTTTTTGTTTCAGATTCGGACCAATGAGATGGGCAGGAACCATCGAAGTGATCGATGATCTAGCTTACGACACCCGACAACGACCAAATCGTTTGTAGAGCGGATCTAACTTTCACCAATGATAAAATATATATAAACTTTGTAATATTTTCCAGTACATATGTTTCGTCTTTTGTTCAATTTCTATTCCATCCTTCGCATAATAATTTCCCTCTGATCAATGTGACGCATACTCCTTTTTTTTCCAATTTAACTGTTTATTTTTCTTACGCCCCCCCCCCCGTGTCTTGCTCAAATTATTAACTATTTTTAATTTTTAAAGGAATTCATACTATATAGGCTTGCGTTATTTCCCAAATGCATACGAATATGTAAATATACATATAAAACACGTTGGAGAACAAACGAAAACATATATTCAAATGACGGCTAAAGTAAAACAATAATTACATTCTCAGGCAGAATCGGCAAAATTTTACCAAAGGCTATCCAGGTTTTTGTTTTTTTATTCTTTTTCTCTCTTAATTACATAGGATTTAGATTCCCTGTTCACACAATATGTTGTTTTTTTTTTCGAACACATTGCTATATTACGGTCGTTTACCAAAAGTAACCACCCGAATTTACTTTAATGAAATTGTCGTGCTCGGTTTGGTTGAGTACGCCGCCGTTTTTCAACTTCACCATCCCTAACACGATTTATTAGGGGGGAGGTACGCAAAACTCACTTTGCCTAATCCTCTTATTAAGATCGTGAACTGAATACGAAGATAAAAATATTTCATTTCCACCGATGATTAAAACTTTATAAATACCTTTTAGCGATTTTTCCACAGTTTAACGGTTTTTGCTCCTTACTTCCACATACAGACCGAGAAATTCCCATTGCGCGCCCGAACCCACTAAATCAACCGTAATTAGAATAATTTCAGTAATTTCTGGTCACGGGTTAACAAACGATACGGGAATAAATGAGCAAGTTTTCTTGAGAACCCCTGCTACGGACACTACACACACAATTTCCTTCTCATTTATTAACCGGTGTTTGCTGTTGTTCACGAGTCAACAAACGTGCACGACAATAATATAATAAGATGAATGAAAAAACTTGGGTGAATGACGTTCACGCGATGACAGTAATTTAACTGAGAAGAGGATAAATTAATTGAAATATTTATTACGTTTATACGTACACGCAAACTTACAAAATGTTACGCTCTATTAACTTAGAAACAGCAAAATTTTTCATCAATTCACGTTATTTATATAATAAAAAAAAAGGAAATTACACAATATTAAAATGTAGCGGCCGTGTAAAGCCATTTTAATTCACGTAATTTATAGCAAAAAAAAAAAAAACAAAAAACGCGCGAAATCGTCATACTCCATAGATCAGTTCTAGTTTTGTTTTTTTCAGCACTTGTTATCGGGGCCGAGGTGCTAGGGTGATGATAGTCCCGAGCTTCCAGTGAGCCCCACGCTCTCAAACAGAAAAAAATTTAATTATCTACGTGAAAAATTGAAGCTTCCCCGTCCCAAAATACTGAATACCGTAAAAATGCAAGAATAAACGTTTTCTGAATAATTTATGGAAAACTCATTTTACAATTTAAGTTTGGGCAAAATTTTTAAGAAAACGAGAAAAAAAAGGAAAAAAACAAAAATAAAAAAATTTGAATAAAACGTAAACGAGAACGGGTTCTGGAAATACATATATAGGATAAAATTTCCACATTAAAAATGACAGAGTATTAAAAATGAGAACAACGAAATTAACAGGGATTTTCTGAAATTTACAATGAAACTGCACATATCGGGTTCCTAAATATACGGAATATATGTATATATACATATATATATACTTAACAGATATTAAAAGAATATTACAAGCGTGTAACAAAAAAAAACAATTTGAAATATATGTAAGAATATAATGTATGTATGATTTACAAGTTTTGAAAGATATAATTATTAACCGAAATCTGTATAGAGCGCATTCGCATACACATTCGTGTAAATACAACGCAGAAATACTATTTTGGCCACAAGCGAAATTACATACCTTATGGGTGTAAATGTTTTGTGTTCAAAAAATAATAATAAAACTTAAATTACACAGACCAAGAAAATAGAATATAAAGCAGGCTACTCTCTATATGCAAGAATTAACCTACCCAAAGGAAAAGAAAGAAATAAGTAGAACATGTAAATAATAAGAGGAAACGGTAAATAAACGAAAACAAGAATTTATGAAATTGCAGATTTATTTGCCTGAAATAGTATGAATTTTTTACGTCTTTTTTTTTGAATTCTGTAGTAGTATTTTGACTGGAGTAGGTAATAAATCGAATAACAAGGAACCCACATAAAAATACGGTTTATTCAACATTTATGTATAAATAATTGCTATTTAATAATAATGCTAATGATAATAATAATAATGATGTTTATTTTAATAATGAAAGAAAAAATAAAATCTAACATTTCAAATTTAAAAAATTTCAAAACGTCCGCTGCGTATACAAGACTGTGATGGCATCTTCAAAGGCGTAAACGAATGAACACATAAAATCGTTTCAACAAAGTTCAGTTGTCAAAATTATTCCTACCAATCAATTTCCATACGGACTTTTATTAATATTTACAACAGTAGACGCTATTAGTAAGTTATCTGTGATCGTGTATCTCAGTCGGATATCAATGAATACAATTATTCGGCGCTCCTTAAAACCGGGTCCTTTCAGCGAAGAGAGTAAAGCTTAACAGAAAGTCATACGGAGGGGGACAGCAGGAGACTAAATTCATCTTATACTAATCGGGTTCTTTCCGCTCTATCCCGACTTCAATTTCACTCACCTTTCCACTTGCTCCGGCTAATGATTTTCGTAGGATCCTTGCTACCGGAATACCTGACGGGGCTGCATTAGCAGTGCAGGAACAATCAAAACGGCGCAGCGCTTCTATGTGTTCTCTGAAGGCGTCGCTATGATATTCCTATATTCACTCTTTCGTACATTCCTAATTGGTCAGATGTTTAACATTTTGTAATTGGTTAATTTATTTGTACGCCCGTCTAGTAGATGGAATTCAAATTTCCCTCTGGTGCCGGTAACTTTTTGGATGGCAAAAGTCGATGTCACCGACGGAAATGAAAATTTTACACAGAAAGAGAGTCATTGATATATACTCCATTAATGATATGCTGTAAAAAATAACGGAAATGGTCCGACTACTACGGTTGATGTAACGTTTATCATAAAGGTTATAGAATGTTTGGTTTATTCCTTCATTACAAGTTGCAATGTCAAAAATCCGCGCTGAAAAAAATAATCATGGAACTTATTTATAATGACCCCGAAGCGAAACAAAAGATGATTTTAATTACGTCATTAAAAACGAATCAGTCTTTCCCGAACTAAGGTCACATTAGATTGGGAACCATTCGTATTCATCAGAAGAAACTATAGTAAGCATATTTGTATTACTTTAGTAGTTCGGTCAAAACAGACGAAAAAATATAGTGGTGAGTTTACAATAATTCGCATAGAGCTGAAAATTGGTACAGGTCTTAGGCAAAAAACTATTAAAAATAAAATATCAAAAATCCCCATCGATCCCATGTCCGCTAAAAAAAGGTCAAATGTCAACAATATTTAAAAATAGCAAGTTAATAATAACAAATATAATAAACAATTATAACAAACGAATAAGATAAATTTTCTTACTTAGTAACGTTTTCGGGCATAACCCATCATCGGCTAAACCAAAGAGTGTGATGGTTTAGCTGATGATGGGTTATGCCCGAAAACGTTACTAAGTAAGAAAATTTATCTTATTCGTTTGTTATAATTGTTTATTATATTTTTTATTATTAACTTACTATTTTTATATATTTAACAAACAGTATGAAAAAAAATTCTTCATCAACAATATTTGTTTTTTGCATTTTTCTGGTAAACGATAAGTGTTATCAAAAAAATAGATTATCATGCAATTATCTGCAAAATTTGTTCTCATGCTTTTTTTTCCTACGAAGATATCGCTACTTGAAACATCGAAAATAATAATATGCACGCTTACGTCGCCTATATATGTATGTACATCATCGGTTGTTTGAAAAACACGATTTTATTGATTGCGCAAACGCGTTTTTGAAAAGAATGACTATTCTCCACGAGACATCATCACAAACGGAATTCGGTTTCTTCTTGCTAAGTATGGAACTCGAAAAAAAATGAATCGTGTAAGTTTTGTAAAAAATACACACGGAACAATAAAAAAGTACAACTATCGTGTCTTCCTCCGACATCTGCATCTGCTTTTATCAATATACTTATATCGGGGGTATACTATCAAGTTCAAGTGTGGCTAGACCATCTCAACTGAATCCAGAGGTTGGAAACTAATAGATGATACTTTGCAGCCAATCCAAACTTTACTCCCACCTGCTCCAGAAAAACTTCTTAACACCATCTTTTGCAATTGCAAAAAGGGTTGTAGTGCCTTATAAAAAAGTTGGATTATTTTGCTCACCAGTATGTACCAATTGTCGAGACCAGTCCTGTTCAAATTTTGAATCAAATGCAACAGATGAAAATTTTTTGTATCAATGAGGAGATACTTTATTAGAAAAATTTACAGATATCCAGCAAGAAGAAGAGGAAGCTTTCAAATTTTAGAATTGCGATATCTCAGAAATGGTGATTCTTAGGGAAACAAAAGTAGAAGAACAATTTTTTTTTTGTAGAAAATTGTATGATTTGCAATTTTTTTTATCTGATCTATTTTTATGATAACTCTTAGCACCGTTTATCAGAAAAATGCAAAAAACTAATATTTTTGACCTTTGATCTTGAATAATTTTTTTAGCAGACCTGCGATCGGTGGGGATTTTTGATATTTCATTTGTAATAGTGTATCAAGAATCAGTACCAATTTTTATCTCTATGCGAATTATTGTAAATTGAAATGTCTATTTTGACCGGACTATAAGTAACATTTTCATGTTTTACAAATCAAAAGCATATTGCTTTAAAATAAATGTTTTCATTCTACGTGAAAACATAATTTTAATATTAAATTATTTCCTTTGGATTCTCATAATCATTTGCTTATGGTTTTTCTCTTTTCGGAATAATGCTACAACACTGAAAACGATAACTGTGATATTAATTATTTCCGATATAAGAAATTAGAAGTTCGCGTATTAATTATAATAAAAATCTTTGACACCCACTACCTTCGTGAAATTTCAAAAAGGGCTATGAGGATGTTACGCCGGATAACATAAACACACTAATCAAAAAAAGAACAGTCACGTTGTATGAATTAAGACGATACGAAAACTGACGTCGTGACACTTCATAAAACGAGAATACCGAAGCAGGGAGCCGCTATAAAAGATTTTACAAGTTACAGCATTTTCTGGAAAGAAGTAACACAGCTTCTAAGAACCGAATACGCATTGACACCAATCTGAATCGCTGCATCATAGAACAGCCTTATTATATCCCTAAAAATACGACTGCCATAAACACCGGAACTACACAAGTTCTCTACATACTATATATATATATATATATATATATATAAATATATATGTACAGCTACTGCTGATTTCTCAAACGAAGCGACAGAAATGCTCTACGAGCAGCTACAAAAATTATTGCACGGTACTGGCTTAAATAGGAATATCATTTTTGGCGACTTCAACGCGAGAGTCAGTTGAAGTATAGAGAACTATGCCGAAAGACATAATTGGTCGCCACATGGTTCTTAACCTTTTTAGTACCAAGTGGGGTCGGATCCGACCCGACGGTTCATTGATTGTTGGTTAGCTGATCACCACCTGGTACTGGAAGGGTTAAGAAAAGTTACCGTCATTTACTGCAGTTTTGTGCAAAAAAATGAGTTTCTCTTTATTAATAAAAACTTTCAATTGAAAGTCAACTACAAAGGTACTTCCTATACCCCTTTCACGTTCAAATAACTTTTATTTGATAGATTACGTAATAAAAAGAGATAGACGCGCTATGAAAGAGAAGCAAAACACTAGCGCCATGGCCATATATCTGATCACTAGCGATTTTTCCTTTTTACTCCGTTTTCTGACCTGCATCTACTTCATTATTTCCCTTTCACTGTACTCTCTTCCATTCGCGTCATTTGCGACGTCGATTGCATTTTATTTGAATGCTCGACTTCCTTTCCGTTAAACGATCTCCTTCCTATTCCTTCCTATCGTTGCTATTCCTATTCCTTACACGATGTTTTACGTTCTTTTCATTTCCTTCCGCTTCTATTATTTCTCCAATAATGTTTACTTTCTAGGCGTAAAGGTTTAAGAATGCAACTTTTTTTCTATGTTTTTCTAAAAATGGCACACGCTGTCGAGTATGGGTTATTCTTATTTAAAAAATGCCGTTTTACAGGAATCTTTCTCATCGCTGTTCAATAATGTTACTGCCAGAATTATGTTGTTCTATGATTTTATTTAGCGAAATCCAGATGCTTCACTCGCTGATGCGATAAAAAAAATCAAACAGCTCGGCGAAAATACGACGCCGTGTACAATCTTTACCATCATAAGCACGATCTAGCCGACTTTTAATCTGCTAGAAAAGAATTTCAAGTTTTATTAGTCGGTCATTCGACAGAATAAGACGCAACCAGTTTCCAACGGGCCAACCTTTAACCATAACCGGTTATGTTATAAAAGTTAAATAACAGATCAACGTTCCAGAGAGACTAAAACGCGTCGCAATTTCATTCGTAGTCTTTTTTTTTTTTTTTTTTTTTTTTTTTTTATTCGAGCTGCACAACCGCAGTCCATTATTAATATTATTAATATTATTAAAATTTTATTCCCGTTAATTAAAGGTTAAGCAGGTGCCAAAATAGCGTCGCCGCACATTTATTTGCAATGCGGCTATCCTCACATTTTCTAAATTAGCTCGACGAATATCGCAAAACCGGTTGTACCTTAGTCAGAGTGCCAGTCACAATAACTGTAAATTACGCGAATACTTCACAAAGTGCAAAAGAACAGATATCGATGAAATAAACGCAAATTTTAATGTTGCAACTTCATTTGTCCGAAAGAAATGATTCTATTTCTCTTCGCAAAAATTTCAAAAAGATATCCCCTTCCCGTAAAATAATTAATCAGTTTCATAAAAATGCATTACAAACGAAGCATCGGTGATTTGGAAGAATAATTTTTAATTCGGATACTGGTTTTAATAAATGTTATTGAAGACATGGGTCAATGCTCCTTGTTAGCCGAGCTCCCCCCCCCCAAAAAAAAAACAAAAAAAAATCAATATTATTGTGTCCAACGTAGAGGTGGCTAAATAAAAAGGAGAAAGATATATATTTTCTTTTTCCTACCCTGGGCACGCCAGCGACCTTGAAGAAAGATAGAGGAGCCCCATATCCATTAAATGGTTACAGGGCTATTATTTTTAAAGACCACTTTCTGTACTTAGTTCCCTAGGCTGGTACCCATACACATTCGTCAAAACAGTTCTTTGAAAACCGTTTATTTTTCTTTTTTTCACCTCTATTAACTGTTTCTTCATTGACGGAATATATACCAGGGGGTCGAAATTAAACATCATCGCTAGCCACTTGTGTTAACTTTCTCGTATTTTTCGGAGATCGGTGACTGTGTGCGCAATCAACATATTACATCCGATTAGCGAAAGAAAGAAAATCAAAAAAACCGATACAATTAATATCTAATTGGA
The DNA here is from genome assembly GCA_039619475.1 of Icerya purchasi. Lineage (NCBI taxonomy): Eukaryota > Metazoa > Arthropoda > Insecta > Hemiptera > Monophlebidae > Icerya > Icerya purchasi. The sequence goes on from CM077115.1 coordinate 217,370,380, forward strand.
AGAGATTACATAGCGCAGCATGTAGTCGTTATATTAGTGATTAAATTTTTAATATGCGCATCCTACCACATCGTAAACGCAAATAAACTACTTGTATATATATATATATATATATATATATATATATATATATATGTATGTATGTGTATATTAATTACTACGTAATTCTTAGGCCGGCCTCCGTTAGAAAAAATGTCCAAATTTTATGTAACGTTTGTTATATTTTAACGCTTCAAACTTTTCTTCATCACGTATAAATGTGGCAAATTTTTCGCTATTGCACAGTTCGTCGTCCCATTTTCATTTCCGCAATTCACGTTTGCGTTCGGTAGCGGTTTTCGTTTTTGGAAACATAATGAATATACTTCTTCTTATTACTGTGCAGGTTGATGAATAAAGAGTGCCACCATAACAGGGAGAAGCATGTAAAGACTATATTGCTAATTTAATAACACCATGGAAATGCAAAAAAAAAATTATTATTTATATGTGTTGTAGTATGTTAAGTTGTTTCGGTAGATTAATAAAATTTACGGTATAAATCATTGGTCGTATTTTTTTTTTTATTACATAAAATTGGGACATTTTTTCGTTATAAAATCTAATGGGGAGAGGCCAGCCTAAGAATTACATTGTAAATTTTGATTATTTTATACAAAGTATAGAAGAGAAAGAGACAAAAATGAAAACAAGAGGGATCAAATTGCCGAATTTATATATTTACATATATACATATATATATATATATATATATATATATATATATATATATATATATATGTGTGTATATATATATATATGTATATATATATATGCGTGCATAGCGAGAATATTTTAAATCTTCCGAGTTGACATTTTGGTTTGTGAATATGAACGTCGAAAATATCCGGTACTAAATTAATATTAACGTTTGAAGAATTTTTTAGTTATATTTAGTTTTAATTAATTATATCTATTTTAAGATTTGTCGAAAAATATTTAAAACCATAATGATATTTTCAGATTTTTATGAAAGATATTTATCGAAAATAATGAAAGCGATGCGCGGAATGTGCGGAAGAGGGAATTAGGATATTGTAAAGATTTAGGAATGAAATTAACTAACGGTATAAATATAATATTTGGATAAAAATTATTTGGAAAATTGATTACACTTTATTTAATTTAAACGTGATGATATTTTCGGTAATTAGGTATTTATTATTAGGTGACATTTTTGCACCGGCTTATTAATAGTATTACGAAATTTGTTTAATAATTATAGCTGAAAAAAAAATTATTTTCAAAATTTTAAATAATAAAAAATTCATCTCCGCATTACTGCGAAAATAAAAATAAGCAATAACTTATATCTCATTAACAGGTAGACGCGATCTGTGCGAAAAATGTTTTGCAATAAGCGAGGAGGTCGTGCAGACAGTAACGGTAATGCCACAATACATACATACATACATACATACATATATATATACATATATGTTTGTTTGTTTTGTTTTTTTTCAGTAAGTACGTTGAAAAATTAAGTATTTTGTGTAATGTTTCTATGGTATCTTTTTCGCAATTTTCGGATGTCTGAAAAATCGGTTCCGAAGGTGAGTCTCGTTGCTTACTAAACGCCTCTCCATTTAGTTACTTTACTTATTGTATGAAACTTTATACATACATATACACACACACACACACACACACACACACATATATATATATATATATATATATTTTTTTTAAATTTTTTAAAAGACTTTCTAGCGCATATTAGTATTCAATATTTACGAGCACTGCATCGAATCTCGGACCCATTACAATACCAGTAACAATTACGTGATTAGTATTTCTTTATTTTGCCCTATATTGGTCTTTTTGTCATGGCTTATTCGAACTTGTTCCGTTATCGGTAGAAACGGCTGCGAATTAAAAATAGTTTAAAAGAAGGAATAATGACTTTTTTCAGGTAGAGATTCATGATTCGATCTGAAAACTTGCTCTTCAAGAATTACAGACCAACCTTATGTAAAGTTAAAAATTTCCATACGGGCATCTTTTTCCTTTCAAACATTTACATCATAAGCGTAAGCAAATGGGGGGCACTGTTTACGTCGGGAACTTGAAAAAAAGTGAAATTACTGATCGGTGTAACTGAAAACTAGGCTTATATCAATCACAAGTTCATTATTCTAGGTGATTTATTACAGTTTAAGACACTTCCGTAGGGAAAATTTTATAAATTGATACACTGATAACAACTGATCTTATAATATGAAGTGCGCGCGCATCAACAATTTCGATTGTTAAAGCTTGACTCGATTGTTTCTTTATTCGATTACAATTCATAGGATTGTTAAAATATCTCGCAATCGCCCATCACTACACAAAATACGAAATAAAAGAATCAGAAAACCAAGGTATTACTCTAAAATAACAATTCATTCACGAAAGAAAAAATAATATTAATGTCGGGAACCGTGTTAAATTGAAGATTTAAAAAAAGGAAAACTTGAAAAATGTCTCATCAAAAATCCGAGATTACTGTGTTAAAAAATTGATTCCACTATTACTTTACTATCTAAATAGTTACTACACATGATCTGTGTATCGGGTGGGTGAGATTTTGAAGGCTAAAAACAGTTTGCTAAGTCTGCTCAACCTAGGCAAACGGATGCAATATTATAATTCAGCAACTCTTCAAGAAGTCTCACACAATAATTTTGATTAATAACAAACAACTATACAACCAAATTTGAATGGTACTAAAAGTGCATTACAAACACCGGCAGCAACGTGTAAAACCGGTTCGAAGATAAAGAACACGCCTTCAAAAAAACAAGGTACGCGCATAAAATTATAAATATTTAAGAATAAGTCATTTAAGTTTCAACGAGATTGAATGATTTTTCAGGCTTCGGCAAATGCGATTTATCCGATGTAATTTTTAAAAAAATAATAATATTCAACACAAAAGACTAGATATAAGTTATAATAAGTACCGAAAAATTTAATTCGAAAATTGCTTTTTTTTACAAAAGAAACAAATACAAATTCGGTGCTTATCCTCAAATGACTACACAATCGCTTCTGGTCGAAAAAAATTAAAATAACAGCGATTAATATATATACTAGCGTTCCCCCTTTGGTTGAAATTCGATCATAATTATTATTAAAAATTTGGGGAAATATGAATTTGCATTTTTCCAAAACTTTTTTCTGCTCTCATACATTCTCGTTCATTCTATATCTAAGAACATACACTGTTATATGTACTTACAATATAAAAAAGTTCAGTACCATTATAATTGAATAAAAAATAAATTCAATAAAACAACAGTAAATCACAATTTAAAACCCCTCATTTACTGATATTAAATAACACTACGACCATGCCCATGGGGGGTTACCTCTTTTAGAATTGAAATAGTTATTATAAATACACAAAAATCTGTAAAAATTCAAAAATTTAAAATAAATATTAATGATTTTTCAGCGGGTTCTTAGATCACAAAAAAAAAATAAAAAATATGTCCCATATTTTTAGGTAGTTTATTAATATTTTATAAAAAAATTTTTTATTACAAGTATAATCAATAACATGTGTAATTTTTATTAATGTTCATATACGGGGTAATTCATTTATGTAAATTATTAATATATAAATCAAAATAATAATGGAAATTATTAATAGTATGAATATTAGTGAAGGAATGTACTGTTTTTATAAAATAAATATGCAAAAAAAATTTGACCCCCCCCTACCTTTTAAAATTCTGGTCGCGTCCTTGAATGACACCTAAAGAGTTTGTACACTGTAAAAAAGCCAATAATGATAATTATTAAGAAAAATTAAAACATTTTAATAAGAACAGATTTGTAATATAGCGATTTCTTTTTTCATTTTTTGCATTCATTTTTTATTTAAATAAGACAAAAAAAAAAATAAATTATTTCCAAAAATTTTTTTACTGATAACATTAAAGATCGTCAATAACTACTAAACAAAACAAAAAAAAGAAATAAAATCGGCTAATAAACAGAGAAAAAAAAGGTACTGAACGGTTTTGTCTTTGCCTATTTATACATATATATGTATATATATACTAGTGCTATTGGTCGAAATTCGACCATAATTATTATTAAAAATTTGAAGAAAACATATATGAATTTGCATGTTCCCAGAAATTTTTTTTCTACTCTTATACATTCGTTCATTGTACACATTTGAGGACATACACTTTTATATGTACTTACAATACGAAACAGTTCAACACCATTATAATTGAATGAAAAATAAATTCATTAAAATAACAGTAAATCACAATTTTTAAAAACTCTCGTTATTGGTATTAAATGGCACCTTGAGACTTTTAATAAGAACAGATTTACTGGCTATAGTAATTTCATTTTTCATTTTTTGTATTATTTTTTTATTTAAATAAGAGAAAAAAAAAAGTAACTGTTCCCGAAATTTTTTTACTGATAAGCTACTAAACAGAAAAAAAAAAAAAAAAAAAAACGGTTATTAAACGAACTAAAAAAAGGTACTAAACTGTTTTTTTTTTTGTTTTTTTTACAAACAGACGGAGTATATAATCAGTGGCATTAATCGTAAAATATGTTTCACAGACTATTTATGCGCTTGGACAGAGATAAAAATATTCTTCGTGTTTTTAATTTATCAAATGACCAGCCCTAAGAAATATTAAAAAATAAATAAATAAAATTAAAATCTACCACCCGAATGACGAAGGGAAGAGAATGTGTTTTGCTCGCGTTCATTCACCCCCATCTTACAATGAGTAACTGGAAAAAACCATAAAAGAATTCACGAAAATAGAACGCTGCCTGATAACAGCTTTTTAAACTCACCTTAGGTGGAATGCCCGTTGACAACGGTTCCGAGTCCGGATCCGCAGACCGACGAGCCCTTATGAAAAGACTAGAATCCTTCCCATCGAACGGTTTTCCTATGAAACCGGCGTCAGATGTCGTGGTCAATAGAAGCACCGGAAGCAAGAATAAGCCAACGACCGGACTTAACAACATGATAAAGGTAGTAAAAGTTTGGTATGAATTCGAAAAGACACGACAGATCGTGCACAATAAAACCCGGAAACGCGAAAAGCTCGACAAATCGCAATATCAACGCGTCGTCAACGTCCGAGCCACTTAAAACGAATGAATAGCGTAACCGACCGAACAAGCGGACGTTTTGAAGAAGAGATCGAACGTGTTCATACAGCGAACGCTCAGGCTGCTGTTGCACTCAGCGCTAACGTTATCGGTAGCGTCGTGCCGGAGGAAAGGCTCATTTCTGTCGTACACTTGCCACTACTAATTTCAATCGGTTTAACTTATTATTGTTTTTAGTGATTGCGTTGACTCGCATCGATCAGCTCGGCCGCACATTGTTTCACACACGACACACAACCACTAGAAAAAAACCATGACCAGAATCAACAAAGATGAACAACCCGTCCTGCCGCCGATCTCGACAGTACCCAGAGCCACTCGCTCGTTCGGTCACTGGCAAAAGCCCCGTTGCGTACACATGAACGCCGTAGTTAACTCACTCACGCATTAAACCGGAGATCATCTTTTCCGTCGAATACTTCCGCCATCGGAGTACAATATGCGGTAACGATGTAATAATTGAATTAGGCGTAGTTACAGATCGGATCGAAGTCGGGGCACTGTTATCAGTATTTTATGCGCGACAAACGTGTGATAAAGTTTCAGTTGAAAGGAAAACCCATAAAGATGTATCGGCCATCGCATTTCGAAGAATCGAATGTCTCTCGGGTAAATCTAGAGCACTGTATGTACGTCAATAATACATTTCTTAATAATGACACGTCGAAGAAGAAGCCGAAAAAACCAACGAACAAACCGTATATTTTATTTACATTGAAGATCTGAAAAATGTTTATACATACACCTTTTTCTCGAAGTGCTCGTTGACAAGAGCGTTGGTCTATGTTTTACGTCAATAACACACGAAGAAAAAAGAAAAAAATCGTAGAAAAAAGAAAAAAATCGCAGAAAAAAAAGATTTGTTTTTTTTTAAATTCTTTAATAGCTAACACCTAACCGATGACATAGTTATTTAGCAATCATTTTTAATATTTTGCGCACAGCCTGAATAGCAGCCTACTCAGCGATAGGTGCTAAAAAAAAAAAAGTTTTATTAGAACTACTTTTATCTTAGACTAGATCCATCGACTTGATAGTGAATTGTCCAACAACCCCCAAATGCCATATTGTTCGGTTGCATTTCTAATCTGTAGGCATACTTCTTTACGTCGTCGAATATTAGTTCTTGAACAAACTTTATCCCTGAGGTCTCTGGATCCGTTGTATGATCGCTATGTTTTAAAACAGCCCCATAGCGGGCAGCCGTAACGCCAAACTGGCTTTAAAATCTGATTATAAACTAGTAGTTTATTTTCAGCAGATAATTCCGACTTCCTATTTAGTAGCCAGTATAATTGTCCTAAATATTTTATTCGGTCCGTTTTATATGTTTCTTCCATATTAGGCGTTGATCAAAGTATACACCCCCAGATATTTTACATCGGTTTTTCGCGATAGCATTGTTCACGAGTACATCTTCCGTCGGATCAACTTTTCTGCTAGTGAAGATTACTCGCGCTGATTTACTTTCATTAAGTTTGATTTTCCATAAGTTGAGCCATGATCAGTAACCGCTGCTTAGATGGTATTCCTCGCTTTAATAGGGCATGCGTTATAAAATCGCGGTGTAGTCAGCAAAGGTTGCTAAGACATTGGGAGGTGTAGGAATATCTGATGTATAAATGAAATAGAGTAATGGCTGTAGCACACTTCCCTGCGGAACTCCTGCTTTTATTGTATATATATATATATATGTCTAATAAGTCATCTGCATACTTAACGTAGAAATATCTTTCAATCATGCATGACTGAAGCAACTGATATATAAGTCATAAGGAAAATGTCGTTCAATTTTCTGTAAAAAGCCATCGTGCCAGACTATTTCGAAAGCCTGGCTTATGTCCAGAAACACAGTGTCGTAGTATCTTTTTTTCGAGAGAGAGATGTTTCAACGGTGATGCACTTGTTCTATTGTATTGTGCTTGGTTCTAAATCCAAACTGATGGTCTGATATTAGTCCTTTATCGTTGATGACTGGCACCATCCGTTTTAGTAGCAGCTTTTCATAAAGTTTAGAGATTACAAGTAGCAGTGAGATGGGTCGATACGAAGCCGGCTCTGTTGGAGAAAAATATGAAAGAAACAGAAAAGTAAAGGGAAAGGGGGAAATTAAAAAAAGATAACGAGGTGAAAAGTGAGCAGTGAAAAAGATAGAGAAAGAGGTGAAAAATAAGCAACGAAGAAGATGAAGGAGAGAACATTTATAAGTTACAGGTTGGCATAAGTAATTTGAATAAATTGAAAATAATATTACCAATTAACGCTAAATCTATATTCTTAAACAATAAATAAATAAATAATAATTATTGTCAGAAATTGTAATATTCAAACATACGGTGTATTTTTGTTTTACTATTTATATTCATTTAGATTGTATTTATTTTCATCATATTTTCAAAGCCATCCTTTTCCGTTAATTTAAGGTAAAAACTTTTATATTTTTTTCATTATTTTTCATCATTCGCACCGCGTTGTACATTTCTGGTGCATAGTGATAATTTTTTTTTTTTTTAAATTTTTATTGTATTACAAACTGGCCATCTAGGCCATTTAGCAATATTCTTAACAGGGAAATATTTAGCATGAAGGGAGAAGTACCCAATAGTACCTACCCGATGATAGTCTTTACCTTAAACAAGGTCATGAGGTTTCTTACGCTTCAGCCGCCTCCTATCATTAGCAGTATGTAGCAGTCCAGCAGCAAGTTTATTCGGATGACTTTCAAGTCTTTCTGCGTGTCTTCGGGCATGAGTTTTAATAACATCTGCCACATACTCTATCCCTAAATCTTGATGCAAAGTTTGATTTGATACATACCATGGCGCCTTGGTTACGAGCCTAAGGATTTTATTCTGCGCGGTCTGTATTATCTTCAGATTTGTAGGTTTAGCACAACCCCAAAGCTGTACTCCGTAGGTCCAAATAGGCTTCAAGATACTTGTGTATATCAAACGTTTACTATCAATACTTAAAACGCTATTTCTTCCTAGAAGCCAGTACATTTTTCTTTTAAAAGAACTATGCAACGGGATGGAAAATATCAATAATAATAGTAAAATGATCTATCAGAAGTAGCGGTGAGTAGGTCTGGAAGGTTACGGATCTGTGAATAGTGAAGTTGACGATGTAACACGGTCTGCACCAACATCGAGGGGATAAATATACATAATAGGGGTGATTTAAAAAAAAAAAAAAAAACATAATTTCGATTAGCCAATGACAAACTAAATTAGCAATTTTTTTTTTTTTTTTTTTTTATTACAAACCGGCCATCTAGGCCATTTAGCAATATTCTTAACAGGTAAATATTTAGCATGAAGGGAGAAGTACCCAATAGTACCTACCCGATGATAGTCTTTACCTTAAACAAGGTCATGAGGTTTCTTACGCTTCAGCCGCCTCCTATCATTAGCAGTATGTAGCAGTCCAGCAGCAAGTTTATTCGGATGACTTTCAAGTCTTTCTGCGTGTCTTCGGGCATGAGTTTTAATAACATCTGCCACATACTCTATCCCTAAATCTTGATGCAAAGTTTGATTTGATACATACCATGGCGCCTTGGTTACGAGCCTAAGGATTTTATTCTGCGCGGTCTGTATTATCTTCAGATTTGTAGGTTTAGCACAACCCCAAAGCTGTACTCCGTAGGTCCAAATAGGCTTCAAGATACTTGTGTATATCAAACGTTTATTATCAATACTTAAAACGCTATTTCTTCCTAGAAGCCAGTACATTTTTTTAACACGAATATCTATTTCTCTTTTCTTTGTCTGAATGTGCTGCTTCCATGTTAAACGACTATCTAGGTGTAATCCCAAGTACTTAACTGTTGTTCTCACGGGCAATTCCAGTCCATTTATCCTAACAGTTGGGGTTATGACTTTTCTATTCGTGAAATGAATGTTTACCGATTTACTTTCGTTGATTTGAACTTTCCTAAATAATAAAATATTTGATTTGATTTGATTTGATTCGATGGTTACTATTATTACGATGATCACTGATATTGCTATGATTATCAATAATTATTATTATTATTATTATTGTGCGGATGCGTGCTTACACACCCATATATATATATATGTATGTATGTATATGTATGTATAAAACTCCGCCATTCAGGCGTTGCGAGGGGCAAGCTCTTAAAGCTGGAATCTTTTTCTTCTAAAATTATTGTTAAAAAATCGACTACATCATTATTACTCGTCTTTTATTGCAAAAAAATATTAGTAATTGTACAACACAGCATTCAACCTGAAGTAACGGGACATAATCATGGAACAAAAAGTGTAGTTAAGAATGACACGTAGTCATTAATATATATACATATATATATATATATATATATATATATATATATATATAGCCGTGTCTAGAATAAAAATTGAGGAAGGTGTTACAAAAATATTTTTATGTACATATGTACATGTATTATTATAAAATTTATTTATTTATAAATAGCACATTTAAGCCAACGGTCAATTATTATATATACAAAGTTTGAACAAACTACAATAAAAGCATAACAAAAACGAAAAAAAGCAATAAAAAAAACTATTCCTATGAATATATAGAAACGTGTAACTTTAAATTTTTTTGAAATATTATTTAATTAGAACTTGTATTTTAATAAGTTAAAAATATAGATTTTCTTCATATTTTTTGATTTCTTATTTATTTATTTTATTTTATTTTATTTTAAATAAAAATATGTGCCCTAGTAGTCCGAAATTCAGGACACAAAACTAGTGTGGAAAAGAATACAGAAAAGACGTAATTTCTCATTGTTGATTACAAAGAGAAAGACCAAAATGAAATGCTTTCATCAATTACAATAAAAAACAATTTTCGTTGCAACAGCTGCCGTCATTATTTCTTTATTTTTAATTTAAAAATTGCAATTGTATGACTATAAAATTTCATGATAACTTAAAAAGTACACGTATAAAAAAAAGTTTTTAAAAATAAAATATGCAAGCTGAATAGACATTATAGGTACATTTTAAAGAAAATTAATTAATTAATTAATACATCGTCAAACAAAAATGTATCGATTCTGTGAATATTTAAAAAACAATTTAGTTACTCAATATGTAAGTGTAAGAAATGCAAAAAGAAATAAAAGTAAAAGCAACTGAATGAATGAAAAAAAAATCGCAAATATTTTTACGTATTGTTTTACGGGCATTAATTAACAGATCAGTCTAGTCTTTAAGCCGAATAAAATCGTATTTATATTGCAGTTACACGATCTACAAAAAAAAACATGCAATTATCAAGTTAAGAAAAATAACTGTTTTTTTTTTTTTTGTTTTTGAAATATATCGATATTTATCAATATTTACACGTTTTTTCGTCAGTACGCTAGTCGACGAGTTTTCTTACATCTAAATATCTATATACTATACTACTTATATACTATACAATCTTATTGCCGCGAGAATCATTTTATTACAAACCTATCCTATTTTCCTTATTTCTAACTTAGCTATAACTAATATCTATTATTTATTTAATTTAATTAATTAATTAAATTAATTAATTTTATTTATTTATTTTATTTATTTATTTTGTTCCGTCCCTTTTCCTTCCCCTTTTTTTCACTTTTGTTTATCACTATTTCCGTACCCTCTTCTCTTATTTAAAGCTTATTATTGTTCCTATATTTCCCTCTTTCTGTAACCATTCCTTTATTTTCGTTTTTCCCCCCAATTTTTTCCTCCTCTATGATTTCTTTAGGCATTTTATTTAACAATTGCATTATAACGTATTTGTCTGTTTGCTCCCCCATCTTTGTTTTAGCTAACGGCAGTTTGTACAAATGGGTTTCCCTCAGCCCGTATTCTATTTTTCTTTTTTCCTCCAATTCTATTTCCTTATCTGTCATTATGTATTCCTATATCTTTCATTTTTCGTTTATAAAATAAAGTAATATTCTTTCCGCGATTTTACAGTCATAAGTCGTTTCAAAGCAGGCCTGGATTTAGGGGAGGGCTAGGGGGGCTGCAGCCTCCGGCCCTGCCTTATAAAGGGGCCCCCAAGACACCTCCGACATGGATAGTTAAACGTGCAATAATAGATGTTTTTCCAAACATTTATATTGCATATACATAGAATATTTGTAACTATACCGATCACAAATTGTGAGGGGGAAAGATCTTTTTTGATATTAAAACAGCTATGCTAGATGATGGATTATCGGCATTATCAAGATTAACGATCGGAACAGATTTTCTCCGTTCAGTAGATTTTAACAATATTATAGAAGAATTTGCAAAAAAAAAACAAGTAAAAAAAATTCATTTTTTAAAATTATATATATATATATATATATATATATATATATATATATATATATGTATATATTTATTTTTTTGGCATCGAAAATTCTACCCATTGTGTCTATATGATATTTAGTTTTGTTTATATTAATAATTATATATTAATTCGTGAATTCAATATAATTAAATTAAATTAAGGAAAATTTAGTTATTCTATAAAACTGATAATTTTGTCACTTCCGAAAAGGGCCCCTTATATTTCCGTAGCCTCGGGCCTATCATACAATTATTCCGGGCCTGTTTCGAAGTAAACAGTAATGGCTCTCAGCTCGGGTTCATCTGTTTTTCCATGCGAATGTCCGGCATTATGTTAAATCACATTATAAGATCATCAAATAATTCTGATTTTATAAAAAATAATTAATTATTCAGTTGCACGCATAACTTTATTATCGTTTAATTTAAATTTAAGTTCATTGAAATCACGAATAGAAAATAAAATAATGCAGTCATTTACAATTCGACGACGAGTATATAATTTTTTTTTCTTAAGAATATTCAAAGTGAAAAGAATTTTTACCGCATATAACAGTTTTTATTAACTTCCAAAATTCAAAAGCGTGTACACGGGTTAATCTTTTTCAAATTCCTGCGAAAATCGGTCTCATTCAATTATCTTTGCGAGTACATGTAAAATAAAACCTATCGCATTATATTAATTTAGTATTTTGTTTGAAGTTTAATATTTCAATTAATTTTCGGCAATATTTAAAATAAATACGGTACGAGATGTCAATTTAATAACGGTTTAGTACTTCATCAAAAACTATTCAAAACCAAAATATATAGTACTTAGAAATCAACTTTACAAGGTAAAGAGAAAGAAAAAATAAACAATATACCTCACCACACGTGTTAGCATTAGCCAAAGAAAACGGAAAAATCAGCAAAAAGTGATACTACACTAGAAATTCTTTTTATGCGTTATGTTATTAAATAAAAAATCACAAGAGCTCAGAAGATTACTTCGAAATATTCAAAATTATTCTTTCCAACGCTATTTAAATGAGTTACTTTCCACTAAAGCAACTAATCGCAGTCTTTGGAAAGCAATAAAAAGTCGGAACAAACCCATGCAAATCCCTCCTCTTCATCAGAAAATCTGACACGGTACATGGGCTAAAGTTAAAGACGAAAAGGTAGAGATGTTTTCCAAAAATTTTTTGAATACATTTAATCCAATTCCAGAAACTGATGATTCCACTGATACGCCTGAATTTTTAAGTGTACCATTATAACGAAGTATTCCTATTGCGCCAAATTCTCCGTGAAAATTTAAATGAATAATTCGAAAATTAAATAACAAAAAAAATCCTGCCACTTTTGATCTAATCATTAGTAAATTGTTTCTGAACTGCCTGACAAAACGATATTATCTATCACAAATATTTTCAATGCTGAAATTCGCCTGCAGATTAATTTTAAAAATGTTATTTTCCTATTTAAAATAAACATTAAATTAACAGGATATAAAAGAGTACAAACAAAAAAATAAAAACAAGTCAGACATCTCTAATTAATTTTTATTATATTTATATTTAAGGAGGATATGCACCGCATAATGCAGAATACAAGCAGCTGAAGGCTTTGCTAACTGATTATAAATTTTCTGGAATCTATAATTTTAGTTGCAAATAAAATATTTTATGTTCGCATTTATATCTATAGTATAGAGCACAAATGCAAAAAATTTGGAAAAACGTTCATAGATCTTTTCATGGTAGCTGGATAATTCATTCTTTTAATTTACGTATTTTCGTTATTGGAATATTAAAAAAAAGCGAAAACTTAAAGATAGTCGTGCCACCTTTAGAACCTTCGTTTGGATCCTACAACCGAAAACGTTCTTGTTCATAAACAAGCAAACGCAAAAATTATATATAAAAATATACTTAAAGTTTCAAAGAGGTGTGTTCCTAACGTTAATGAATTATATCTAACTGCATTTCTGCAAAATTCCCCTCCACTCTTCCTAACTTCTGTTTTCAATATTAACGAATTAAAATCTATTCTTTCCAAATCTTCTAGTTCCACTCCAGGCCTTGATGATGTTCCTTTTCTTGTCTTCATAAACCTGTTCGAATAGTCTCTTAGTTTTCTGCTCGATCTTTTTAATTGTTTCTTCTCCAGAGTTATAACTCCTCTCACCTGGAATTCTTTTATAATCATTCCCCATTCTTAAAAAAAGTTCTTTTTTACGTCCAATTTCTTTGGCACCCTGAATTTAAAGACAAACGCTTTGTTTAGTGGCTACAGCATAATAATATATTTCCTAGTAATATATTCAGCTTTAGGCCTTACTCCCGATTGTATTAGTCTTTTTATCTTCCATATATACGAGTATATATATATATATATATATATATATATATATATATAAGTATCCTTTATCTAAAAACGTTATACCTTGGCTTCCTTTATTGATGCATCCAGTGCTTTTGATAATGTTCATTTACAACTCTAAAAGATAAAATGATAGCAATTAACGTTAGTTTACTTTCCTTATTATTAATCTCATGACGAATCTTTTATCCATCTTTCTTATCCATCTTTTTAATATACACCAACAATGTGGCTTCTTTTTTTTTTTTTAATTGTTCTTTATTTTTTGCTGATGACTTCCTACTCTTTTCTTTATCTCATGATATTATATCAGCCAGTAAAGCACTTAATTCGTTTCTTACTGTGCTGGAACATGTCCTTTCTGGGTTAATGCCTATATTAAGGGCGAGCTCAAAAAAAAAAAAAAAAAAAAAGAACATTTCCTTTCCTCAATTACTCTTTCTATTTCCCTTATTAAATCATGTCGTATTTACTCTACGACCTTATACATCTCTTTCTCGTGTTAATTGTTTTCGTTATCTTGGTCTCTTCCTCGACAGTCGTTTATCGTTCTCCAAACACATCAAATTTCTTTTCCCTTCTTCAATCAAAAGGTTAAACTTGCCGAAGGCCCTATCTCCAAACCAAATGTGGTAGCTATCTTATATTCTTATTTCTCTGTATAGACCCATCATCCGATCCAAATCTGACTACTGCTCATTTCTTTATGGCTATTCCTCTAAATTAGATATAATCCAAAATTCCTACTTTCGTCTATATCTCAGTGCTCTTAAATCCTCTTCAATTCCAGCAGTTTTTGCTGAATCTAATACGCCATGCTTATCTCTTTGCAAATTTTATTTGAGCTATCGTTTTCTTGCTAAACATCTTCCACTCACGTCCTCTACTTTTATTCATTCCTACCTTTCCATTTCTATAAACTGGTGTTTCACGCCTATGAAAACCTCTAGTTTATCCTTTCTATATCTCTGCGTTTTGCCCTTACACAATTTCCTTTAATAAACTCCTCTATTTCTCTTTTAATTTCACTAAACTTTGCCATCTTCCTAAAACTTTTACTATCCTGCGCTCTTAAAATTTCTTCCACAAGCCCTAATTATACAGGAATTCCACAGTACTATCAATTCTCAATTTTCTTCTCATATTACCGTGTTTACTGATGGTTCAGATAGGTCAGATGGTGTCATTGCCTTTTTTATCCTCCCAAATTTTATCAGAATCTTTCCGTCTGCCTCTTTGCTGCTCCACATTTATAAGCGAAGTAATGACTATCCAACGTTCCATTATTTTCATTTTCTTTAATCACCTTTCCTCTAGGTTTTTTATATATGACTTCATAACCGTCTTTCACACCATCTGTTTCCTCGTACCTGATCATTTCTGTGATTTTATTATTCTCCGTAGTTCTTTCATTCCTTCATTGTATTCAAACTGATTTGCTGTGGGTTCTTAGCCATTCACGAATTTTTAGTGATGAAGCCGCGGATTTTTTGGCTCAGGTTGTTACTTCTTCCCGCCTCTTTTTTTAAAAAAAAAACTCATCCTCTAATCTCTTTTCGCTGTGTAGAAGTTTTCATCTTAGATTTTGGCCGAAATATACTTCCTCTTTTTCTAACAATTGTTCCTTTTATCTGCCGGTTGAATCTAGTCTTTCTGCCAATCCGTGGTTTCTTTCGTTTCTTTCACTACATCGTTCTGTCGTTGTCTCCATTGTTCGTCTGTATTTTAACCATTCTCCACTGCCTTCCTTCTATTTTCATTCTTCATTAGTTTTCTCCCCGTATTGTTCTCATCACTCAAACGAAGCGAGCGCGTCTTTGCGATACTGATCATGTGTTTATTACATGTTCATCTTTTTTTAATCTATATTCCAGTTTGCTGAGACTTGATCTTCCTTCTCTGCATTGCGCCTCCTATAATGCCTGTTCTTGCTTCATACATTATTTTTCCTTTTCTGCTAATAATATTCGATCGTATCAAAATATAATTGATTCCTTCCTTTTTTGATTGTTTTTGAGTAAAGGCCCCTGATTAACAAGCCCCCCCCCCCCTCCCTAAAATAAAAACTAACGTTTTGTCCTTTTTACAGATTTGTTTATACATTCAGTCCTTTTTTATTACGTTTTATCTTCATTCTTAAACTGTATTTTGTTCTGTTTTATTCATTTCTTTTACCTTATATTTGAATCCAGATTTTATTACTGAATTTCGTTGTGTTTTATCCAGAATTTTAGACTGGAATTTGTTTATTTTGATTCCTATTTACATTTTACGAGTATACTTTTAAAGTGGACTTCGTTTTATTTTATATTTTTATTGTTATAAATATGCTTCATATTTTATATTTTGTAATTATTTTTAAAGTTGACTATTATTTTTTACTATTCTATGCAGCGCATTTACGGTTTTGTTTGATAATAATAATAAAATGATTTGATTTAATTTGATTATTAGCATTATTAGTTTCACCATTTATTACTACTAACATCACTATTGTTATTATTATTATTATTATTATGCGAATGAATATAGAGTGTAAGCTAAAAAATGAAATAACCCTGAAACAATGGTAACAATAAGTTACATTGAGTTTTTACTTCTGTTTGTTAAATGATTACAAATTAAATAAAGTGTACATTTATTCTTAATATATTATTTTCACTGTTAGCGTGTTTATTCATCAGATTCAGTATTCAGAATAGTTTCAACAGGTTATGAGCCCAGCACGCTTTCCGCAGTGCCCCAGTGTCACACTGCTTTGAGCACTTTTTATCGTTTAGTACGGCAAGAAATAATATAAATAATTCTTCGAAAAATCTTCTAACTTTTGTTGTATCAATGAGATACCGCTACTACATTTGTGAATTTTCAGTTTTTATTCCAGTCTTGTTTGACCTCTTATCATGCCGACCAGCCATTGTGCACACTTTGAGAATTTCCTTTAACTGCTAATATAACCATTTTGCCTAATAATAAAGAAACATTCCGGTTTACACTTCGTTAATTTTAAATTAATTTCTCGATTCCCCTGCTTACATGTTATTTGTCTATAATCATTTGGAAATTTTACCTAAATCAATATATTTCCATTTTAACTTTTCTGCACGTTAATGCAAGTTAAAAAATGATTTTATCACATTCCTCCCCTACCCTAATATGACTAAAACGCCATAATATGTAACAATATTTTGGAAATTTCAAGTATTTTCCAAAAGAAAAAACTTTTCAATCTCATGCAAATTTGCCGCCTTTCGAATTTTGCCGCTGTGGGCTGTAGCCCATTTAAGTCCGTGGTGTAAATTCATGACTGCGTATAATAGCGTGCTCATGAAAAAAAGGCGCATACATTATTAATCATAGTAATGGGTATTTGTACGATTAAAAATTTAAAAATATTTATATAAATTTAAGTTTTATGATGAAGCGTAAAATACTTAAATTTATTTACTTTCGGTTACGAACATACGCATAGGCGAGTAACTTTGTCACAGTAATAATACTAAAAGAATCGCGAGTACTGTTATCATCGTAGACATTGTTTTTGAAATGATCATAATTTATGGAGAATTATTAAAGTTATTTCATTGTTTTTCTCAGAACTATTTAGATCTTTTTGAGAAAGTAAAAAATCTTTACAGACCAAGAAAGATTTATTGGAAGTGATCACTTTCGTCAAACTGAACGACAAACCATCACTAGATGTGTTTTTGTATTGGCGGCAAAAGCGCTCGAGCGACCCTTCCTCAATAACTTCATCTGTGTTCAACATTACCAAAAATCAGCACGTAGCATTTTTTTCCCACGTATCACAGAACGTTGGTGATTAACCTTAATGCGTTTTATTTCAATGCCTCAGTATGATTTGATATTTCTTCTTGTTAACGCAACTCCGCAACTGACAGGTATACTTCCCAGTATTGATGCCAGCACTTGTCAGTAAGAACAAAAATTTATTGTTTAACGTTAGCTGAAACGGCTACCAATGTAATTTTTTAGTTTTCATATTCAGTTCAGTTCCCCTAGCCTGAATATATCTCCTGCGTGTGAACTTTCTAAACGAGCACAGTTAAATACTGATTTTATTTTGTTTAATTAGCTTATTATTTATTCTAAGGTTTTCTTCTTTTTTTTTCTATTCAAGCATTTATACGCTTTGTCTTATCGCCATAAATCTGGATTCTCTATTGTTTATTGTCATCTGATTAATGGCACTGTTTGTAGCCAAGTATTCGCATTGTTCGTACATTTATTAGAACAAATTGATGTATTAGCTTCAAAATTACCAATGAGAATGTTTTTCAGCGTAGCCTTAAATGGGACCCGGAACACTTTCTTTTAGACGCTCTAGTATCAGCGGAATACATATATCAGAAAAGTAAGATAATACAATTTAGTCCTCATTTAGTGGCCAAATGATTAGTATCCAGGCTAAAAAAAAAAAAAAAAAAAAAATCCTCATTTTACGAAGCACTTTACTAGGCAATCTTTATCCAAAAGTTGTACCAGGTCTAAGAAAAATGTAAACCGCAAACTCGTTTTTTTCAAGGTCGTTATCTATTTTTCAAGACCGGATATACTTGTTAAAGTGTTGAATGTTTCTTTCTGCATGCAAACTGATAGGGTAGCATAATTTCGTTTCTTTTGATTACAAGCAGCGTCTCAAATCGAATATTTAGTGAATATGAAAACAATCAGTTAGCACCTTCCCCAGTTTTCCTATTTTAATAGGACTCATCCTAGTGTAACATTAAATAAGTATATTAACGCAATGAAACCCTTACATAGAATACGTTTTTGGGAATGTTGTTTTATCTGTCGAAGAAACATTTTTTTTTTTAATGGGTTTGTCAGCGAGAACATTAGCCCAAGAAATGGGAAGGAAGAAAAAATAAATTTATATTCTTACGCTTTCAAAAGCAGAAGATAAAAATAATTCAAAGACAGGAATAACTGAAGCAGGGGGAAATGAACGAATACAAAGGAGTGAGGACATCAAGTTTTAATAGCGAATAATAGAAGGGCACTTGCTCGCAAAGAAGATCGCACATTCAAACAGAATGTGATCAGCATCACAAAGAAAGTATTCGGAAGGAGAGTGAAAAGGACAAAATGAAGTAGATGCAGATGAAACCGAAAAAATGATGCAGGAAGAAGACAATGGTTAAAACGAAAGCGAAAAAAAAATAGTGGAGATTGTAGAGTGTTTAAGAGGGAAGTGAAGAAGTGTAGGCGAAAAGGAAGAGATGGCTGAATAGGGAGGTAAAAAGAGGCAGGATTAGAAAATTAAGAAGAATAAAGAGTTCAGCCATAGTTTAGAATGAGTCATTTAAGGAAAGAAGAGCAATATTATGAACTGAAAACGCCAAAAATCTGCCACTGGAAATTGAAGAACGGGCTAATGAATATCCACTATTTCATTGCCCTCAATGCCCAAACGACCAGGAATCCACGAAAGATCGATCTCGATCGAGTGGAGAAGAAATTGATTATAGATGAATAGATGAGGGAGAGCGTATCAGAAGTATCATATAATCAGAAGAGGTAGAAGAAAGATTAGATGTAATAGCTTGTAAAGCAATTTTAGAATCCGAGATTATGAGCACTTTATGGTGATGGAGAAACTAAGAGAACAGCGCGTCGTAAAATAATCATTAAATAAAAAAACACCTAGGCGAAATTTGGAATTAATTCGCTTAGAAAATAAATCAGTAATTTTCGATGCTTTTCTTTCGTTCATATATCGCTTAAAAGTTATTTCCTCTTACAAAGCCACTTGAACTGCTGATTATATATTCATTTAGCCGGTTATTTCAATAAAAAATTTCAGAAAAAATTAATCAATCACGACAATACACATATTTTTCTTCCATGATAATTTTATCACTTCTGCTTTTGCAAGCTCACCTATTATTATTAAATTTTCAAGATCCTATTCATTACCTTTTTCCAGCTATATATATATGTATATATGTATATTTATATGTGTGTGCGCACATATAATCGTATTATATTAAAAAGTTGATTTATAAAATTAATAACTTAAATAAATATATAACCGAAATAAATAACAGCTTATTTAAAAAAGAGCTTTATTTGCAGGTCACTTAATTTTCAAACACTATGCAAATCCCTACAAATGAATCAAAATGTTTCAAAATAAGATACAGTTTATTATAATATACTTTACTGATTTATAAATTTCTTATAAATTTCAATTTTTTGTGTTTTTCACTGAACCCATTCAGGGCTGGCTCAGAAGTTATGGTGTTTTTGACTATTTCATTGCACATATGTAAACATCTATTTTGGAGCGTAGTTGTTCTTAATCACGTTTTTATTCGCCTCATCGCAGAGAAACTTGTTTCGCAACTGGCAGAGCTCACTGGAAGCGTTAACGCTGCTTCGAACAGTTCGTACAAGTTAGGGCAAAATTCTTTTTCAATATGATTTTTTAAATTCGCTGCATTTGTTCCACAATTTTTTAACTGGAGTTTCATTATTGTAGCTTCCGCATTAAGTGTGCTGCTACAGGATCAATTTTTAAAATTGTCTTGTAATTTCATTAATAAAATCATCTGCTTTCTCCATATCTTATTTAAGAAATATGTCTATTGCCTTTGCTAATGATAAGTTTTCAAAGGGCAGTTTTAAGTTGACATTTATGTTGTCTGAAACCTGGTTGTAAATATTTATTTTCAAGTAGTCCTTGGGTTGTGTGTCGGATGGCCTGCATGCACATAGGGAATTATTGTGACGATCACGGGGTATCAATTTCGAAGTCCATTGTATTTTCGCAGATTTCAAATTTTTCTTCGTGTGACATCTAGATGATTCTTCTAGAGGGAACAACGAGTTTTCTAAGGTGGACAGTATTTGCCCCCCTCTAGCTACGCACATACTTATTACCCATAACAAATTGGGAATATAAAATATTTTTTCGTGACAAGGAGAAAATCAAAGAAAACGTTTCTTAAAGTACAAGCAGTTCAGCATGATTTGTCAACTGCCAAGGATTCTGTATGACATAAGTATGAATTACCGTAATTTCAATTTACATAATAATAAATAAAAAAACAAGTATTTCCTGTAGAAATTTTTTAAAATAATTTTTCATAAGGCTAATCGACCAGGGCCAGTTAATTAAGCCCAAACCAATTGATCCCGTTAAAAATAAACATGAAAATGGGAGAATAACTTCTTAAGACTAACAGATGAATTTTTTCGATAAAATTCAGATGATAGATCGATTTTGCTTCTTTAAAATTAGTAGTTTTTCATAATCATTAAAATTAATTTATTATTAATTTTTTGTGCGTGTAAAAGTTTATTATAAAACACATGGTTTTTCCTTGAAAGAAAAAAAAATATGTCATAATGGGAAATTATTGCCGTGATTGAATAATTTTTCCCGAAATTTTTTGATTGAAATAACCCACTAAATGAGTACACATAATCAGCATTTCAAGTGTCTTTATAAGAGAAAATAATTTTTTAAGCGATGTACGAACGAAAAAAAAAAAAAAAACGATTGAAAACTAGTGATTTATTTTCTAAGCAAATTAATTCCTAATTTCGGGCGGGTGTTTTTTTTTTGATTCAGTGATTATTTTACGCCTTAAATTTGGTATTAACTGAAGAAAAAAAAAAAAAATTAAAAACTCACCAACACTAAACTAGGTCTACTTAGAAAAAGAACGAAGCCGAAATGTAACTAGGCCAAATCGCGTCGCGGCCGAAACAATACGTTAGATTTCGAAATGCGTTAACATATAAATTTATTTTTAATTAAAAACAACATTGATATAACACATGAATTTAGTCACGTAAGATATGTTAATAATGAATTTATATATGTGAAAATAAACCAGCTAATTTAAATCAATTAAAAATTATCCTTAATCAATTATATTGAATAATATAAAATTATATGGAATAAAATTATAAGACCTTAACGTACAACTATTTTCCAAATTAGAATGACACATTTAATAATAATCAGTTTAATCTAAACTTCTACGAGTACAATTTATTACCCTGGTCATAGTAGTTTTAAAATATATTTAAGAATAATTGATATTGAGAAAACAGAAAAATTCTATTTTACATGTAATTTTCCAGATACAGTTTATCATCATATTTTGCAAGGGTGAAGTTGTAGAGGGATGATTTTAGACTGCAGTACAGAAGAATTAGTAGATAGGCAAATTTAAAGTATTTAATCAACTAGCTATTGAAGAAATAGAAGATTAGAAAGAATTATAATCTATTAGTCTGGGCAGTTTTAAGTTATTATCATTTATGTATGCGTTATCGTTATTTCTATTAAGATTATTAAAATTATAGAAATCAATATATTTAAATGAAAGTAGGTAAAGGAATTTATAGTGGCCGTTAAACTTAAATGGATTGCTATTTTAAATTTCATAGTTTAAGTGTACTTATTAAACAAATATATTATTTGAAACGAGAAAAAAAAAACTATAGAAGAAAACCGCTTTTTTAGTTTGTTTTAGCGTAAAGGAAAGAAACTGAAGGAAATCAACCCGTACAAACAAATATTTACACAAAGGTTCGAACCCTTGTTCTAGTCAAGAATGCCACGTGTTTAGAAAGTTGATTAGAAAGCGGAAGAAATTTGTTATATTTAGAAAGTTGATTAGAAAGCGGAAGAAATTTGTTATAGCAATCGAAATGGAAATAGAAAATATCAAAAAATACTATGATCAAAAATGGATACAATAAAAAAGAAACGATGAAAATGATTAAATTTAGGAAAATAAACAAAAAAATAAAAATCCTGTGCCTAAATTACCCGTGACCGGAAAGAGTGAGGAAAATTCGACCAGTATTTGGGTCAAACGGAAAAATATCATTTTTTTTGAAAAATGACAAAGATAACTTACCCACGAGTTACCACCTGCTGCTGAAGTATACAAAGTTTCGAATTCCGCGACGTGACAGGTAGGTCTCTCTATACACGTACCATTTGAAGAACACGAAGCAAACTGTTAACACGAATGTGTCCGAAACGTACGAGAGAAAAATGAAATAAAATTTAGTGACACTCTGAAATAGTAAGAGCAGCAATCAAAATTGAAAAATTCATAAATTTTTATAGAGAATACGACTTAAAAATTGATTATTCGAACGGGAGGCCCGTAATTAACCGTGTAAAAATAGAAGATGGTTTTGAACAAGCAATATCAAAAGCTCGGAAATAATATTGTGACGCTTCCACTTTATACCTTTTGTTGTGTGCTTTTTGTCCAGATGATGAATAGAGAGTCATTTGCTATCTGAAACTTTAACTGTAAAAAATCATTAAAACTTAAAGTTTGATAATTTTGCGTTTTCATAGAGCGTATGACAGTTTAAAAGAAAAATTTACAACCTTACCTTTCGAGATTAATATATATATACATATATAAATATGTATATTCTAACAAAATTAAATAATAGCTAGAGACTTTTCCTTTTGCTGTTTAATGAAAAGACTGCGGCGCTATCATCCAACAACAGACTTGTACAAAAAGTAAAAGGCGATAACATAGTTCTAAGATGCTGTGTTTCCTGTGGAAGTTATAAATTTAATATTGGCCTTTCTGACAATGTCAAATAAATCATTTTGGATGTAATTATGAATGTGGTTTTTTTATGTCAAATTATTAAAAAACACATAAAAGCCCTTAAAATATGTAAAATATGAGGCAAAATGTTTAATATATGCATTTATATTCCATTCACTTCTAAATATGTGTATTTATACGCACTGTTAAATTGTTGTTTTTTGAATCTGCAACGTTTAAAAAAAAAAAGGGATGCATTAATGCAAAATCCGACCTCTATTTATCAAGATATGAAGAGTGTTTTTTTTTTGTGTTTTTTTAAAGGCGCTCGTCAGCTGTGAACATTAACCCGGCACAAGAGAATTTTCAAACCAAGTCCTACCGGAACGAAACTCTTCCTAACCTAATATTGCGGTAACTGGTTGAGATTGTATGTAAAGTTCAATTTAATCTTAGGGAATAGCGTAAAACAACGTATTGTGAGGGAAACCGCATTAAACGTGATTGTTATAAGTGGCTTCTAGTGAATGGGAAGAGATATATACACGTGCAAGGTCCAGTGTGAAAATTGTATCATGTTGTTACGTAGGATGCGCCGTATTGCGGTTTGCCAACTAATAATTGGACCGCACATGCTGAATAACCGAAACGATAAAAATAGCACTCAAAATGGCCTTGACCCGAACTGAGAAGTTCATATTGTATGTTTTGATTGAATGCATCGTACGAAAACAAAAATAATTTGAAATTTAAATCAAAAATAAAATAAAATTCTGAATGGGTCAAAATATTTTTGTCTAATGTATTAATAGTTTTAAAATGATCCAGACAACAGAGCAGCCGAAGAAAACGCAATAGTTCTTCCTGTACCATATACACCGAAATTAGGTTCTTCAGACTTCACTCGTTATCTAAAATTAGTTTTGCGAACTCTATGACACTACCGATGGTTATTACGAATAAACTAGCACGTTCAACCATGCATACTTTAAAAGATTTCCGTTCACTGTGTACTTGTAGAATGTCCATAGTTCGGCTTATACGTAAAATTTCGTCTTTTTTTTTTCTTTAAATTAAAAAAACAACCCTTCATTAATTATTTTAATTCTATACCCCGGAGTTCGGAAAATATATTAAATAAATGTAAAAACTTTATTCCAACGTATCATGCGGGTTGCTTTTTTTTTGTTTGTTTGTTTAAACACTGTATTACGCGTCCGATAAAAACATATCCTGCTTGCAGCGCAAGTTTTTAGCATGGTTTCGTTTAGAATTATATGATACTTGAAGAACCTGCAAATACCTAATTTAGAGCGTTTAAAGTTTTATTTATTATCTATCGAACGGAATAATAATGGACACTGAAAGACAGCTGTTACGTTTACCTGTTTTGAACCTGGTTTTTAGTCTACTTAAATTTAACCAGACTTCTCTTTACCGTTTCTTGTAATTTACAAGCTATCCAAAGTACTCCACAAATCTTTTATTTTTCGTAATTTTGGAACAGTGCACGAAAGAATTACCGCGTTCTCTCTTTTTGTATTATTCCTAAAACTTTTTACTAGAAATTATAAAATTTATCTATTAATTTAAAAAATCCGTCCTACACGCAAGGATAATTTAATTTCCTTTAAAATCGCATTTTCTTTAAAACTCGAAATGTAATTAACGGGAAAATGAAAAAAAAAAACAATGAACTCGCTTGTAATAGACGTTAACATACGACTGTTTAAAACAGTCCGGAAAATTAATCGGCACAGAATTAAAAATTAATAAGGATCAGACAAGCGAAGTTGTTTTGTTTATTGGTTGTTTACGCGTATACACTGTAATAATATTCACGTTAATCGTGATAGTATCAAATGGAAATCGTGATATAGAATTTTCTTAGTTTTTTTTTTGTTTCCATTGCCGCTATTTGTTACTTCTTTTTAAGCTATATTTAGAAGCCTTATCAAAAAGTAGATATAGTTTTATATCTCTGATCGGATACACATCGTAGCTTTTTTATACTCCTAATACCATCGTTATTTATTATTATTCCGAGAAATTACCTAGTACGCAGAAAACACCTTCGAAGAATAACTAAAATAACAGGCAATGTCATAACGTCGACTATATTAGACTCCTCATCTTTCTCCCCGTGATTTTATTTATTTTTTTTTGTCATTTTTATTTTTATTTATTTATTTTCCTAAACGTCACGACGTTGAGATGCAAAACATGGATAGGGAACCTTGAAAGCATAGTTCGGCCGGTGGCAATGACGACGAAGTGTAATTAATTAGTAATTGCTACAACGGTAGTTGACGTAAATAAGATGTACCGTGTAAAATACATACCCGCACGCATGCGTACTGTGATAGTTGTTGAATTTCCAGATGAATCATCAGACATTTGGAAATATTCGGAAATACCGGGAATAAATTTTAGAACGAGCTTGAAACCGGTTTTTCCAGATTTCAATGTATGTTTTCGGGTCGCGAAATACTGACCAACCTCTTCTTCATCCCCTGCTACTAGTCGCTTTTTTCCCGTAATTTATTTAATTTGCCTGCGCACAAATTTATTTACCGTCTTCTTCAAAGTCGCCGTGACGATTAAAATTCGCTGATAACAGCTTCTTTTTTCTCGTGAAATATCATCCGACAGATCTCGGAAGGAAAATATTTGTTTAGCGTTTTCTTCGAAGAAACGTTCAAGCGGCCTTTCCAAAGCTGAAATTGTATAATTTTGATAAAAACACTGCTATTTCCACGTAAGATGGTAAATATGTAGTTAATCGAAAAATAAACACAATCATACTTGCTTACATCGAGTACTTTTCTAAGTAACCGATAGCCACTAGTGCGGTAAGCGCATATATGGTTCGAGTGGTTTCTAGTCGTGTAGCAGGACATCCATTAATTACGTGAGATCCGAATGGGGGCGGGGGCGGGGGGGGTCCAATAAAATCTCATCAAATCTCATTTAAACTGAGAATCTCACGTCAACTTTTAAAGGGAGAATATACGCATTATTATACGGATAATAAAAAAAAAAAATTATTAAATCTTTCTTTTACTTTTTTTGGAGTGCTCCATTTTGCCCGCTGAAAATAAAAACTTTTATTTCGGGAATACGAAAAAAAAAAAAAAAAAAAAGAGGAAAAAGAAACGTTCGGAGTTTTTAAAAGAAAAAAAAATTGGAATAAAGTGCGAGAGTGCCCATGGAGTGAGTGAAAAATTAGAGAGATGTTGTGAATGCTTTTTACCATTAATGTTACTAAATTTAAATAAATTCGTTATTTTTTTTTTTTTTAACCCCCCCTTTGGACATGTCAACAAAGGATCTTCGCCCAGAAACGACACGTGGGGGAGAAGGATCAGTTAGATGTGGAGTCGGTGTCAAATATTGATAAGATAAAAAAACTGAGGATAGGAACAACGGGGATCGACGTAAACGATAAGATATACGAGGCACAATAAGGAGTAGGGAGTTTGAATGATAACAAATTGGAGTATAAAGAAGTGCGTTCGTTCACAAGGGATGGACATTCAAAGAGGATATAGTCAGGATCACAGACGGCTTCGTTGTCAGAACGAAGAGGGCAACAAGAAGCGAGATGAAAACGATAACGTGAAGAAGGAAGAAGAATATGATTCAGACGCAAACGGATAATAGGGACAATAACGGAGCGGCTTAAGTACATATATCTTAACGTTGTATTACTTTTTCTGCTTTATAAAAATAAATTTAATCCTTCAACAACTGTAGCGTAAATCTCACGTGAGGGGAAGGGAGTCCCACCAAATCTCACTATATCTCACCAAGGGGGAGGGGAGGGGGTTAAATTAAAAGAAAAACAGCTTACATAATTAATGGATGCCCCCTAAAGAATTACCGTACGCGCTGGAGTAAAAAAAAAAAAAGTGATGATGAACAAAAAAAATAACCAAATGTGGTTAAGAGAGCTGCGTTAATGTTTCGGTCCAGGCAAACATACGTCTAGTTTAGAACGTACCTCATGTACATATTATGTATATAGCGCTACAGATTAAGAGGTACAGCTGTTGTTTTCCAGACACCGTGCAGATTTTGAATTCTAACTAAATCAAGTCGCGATAATATCGGAAATTTTTTTTTCGAACGGATCGGTTATAGTGACTGAGCGACTATAAATAAATAAAAGCAACTGCAATCGATTTTTAAATGCGATGCCAACAGTAAAAGTAGTGAAGAGGTCTCGCGGTGCGTAAGTTCCGCTCTTCATCAAGTTCAGCTCGCTTTATACTGAAATATTTACTTCATTATTAACAATAAACTGATACATTTTAAAACTGGATAAGCAGCTCTGATAAAGAATCTGTACAATCCGCACACGATCTCTATTCATTTAAACAGATCTTTTTCCTAAGAATATCCATTTAGACTTATTCTGCTTGATGTTACGTCATCGTAACAGTCTAGAAACGAATTTTAGACAGAAAAAGATTACGCTACAAACTGATTTAATTCTTTAACGTACTCGCTGCAACAAGTACAGGATCATTCATAACGATTACTCAGAAGCCTTGGAGAAATGTTTAACACTTGCGTAAAGTATATATTTTGTTCGTTGCTATAACGTTTTTCACGCATTTAAAATTGAATCGATTTTGAAGCAGTTCAATACTCAATTCAACATTTCGTCTCACCTACAAACAAAAAATGTACGTTCGTTTTGTACGAAAGGAAGGGAATAGGCTTGAAAAATGTATTTTAATTGGACACATATAGAGGGAAAAGAACCCTGAAAGCAAGATCGTCAGCTTGACATGGTAACATAAAAGTAAAGAGCAGTGACGGATTTGATGATGATGGCACCCTCTAGTCTATCCTCATTGCCGTTCTTTTTGTTGCTTCTTCCCTAGTATCTCATGAAGTCCTTATTACGTATCAGATTCCCACAGTGTCCTACAAGCCATCTCCTTTTATTTTCCTTCTTCCTCTGTTGATTACGTAATCCTTCTCATACACTCTCTTATCCGTAACATTTTCCTTTCCCACTCCGTCCAAATTGACCTACTGTCTGGGGACCCTGGAGTCGAAGGTAACGACTCGACCGATACACTAGTCATCATCTCCTACCGGTGAATTTCTCGGCGTTTTTCTATCTCATAATATTAATCTTCACTTCAGCTCATTCCAAAATATGGTTAAAGGCTCGTATTCCTCCTCATTCTCAAATCCGGATTCCTTTTATCTCTTTATCCAGCTTATTTACCGTCTTATCACTGGTGTTTCAATTTTCCTCCCATGCCGCGTTCAACTCTCTCCGCGATCTGTCGCCTGCACTTTAGGCACAATTTGCTGCCTACTTCCTTATTTCGCTTCTCTCTAGTCCCAGTTCACCCTTCCACTCACAACTTTATAGGTGACGTTAATCACATTTTGTTTGAGTGCACCTGTATCGCTTCCGAACGTTCTTTCTTTTACTCTTCTCTTCTGTCAGTTGGTCTTCCAACTCCGTATTCTGCATCTTTTGTTCTCTTCTTACCATCGTCTTCGGTCATTCCAGCACTTGAGTCTTTTCTATCCTCCATATCTAATCGTATAAATATCTGATTTCACTACTCATCCTTTCCCTTCTTCTTGGGCCAATGTCTCTTTTGACGAACCCAATTTTCTTGTTTATATATATATATATATATATATATATGAAAAAAAAAAAAAAATGTTGCCGCCTTAGGTCTAGGTCTCACGTGCCTAGGCCTAAATCCTGCACTAGTAAGAGCGAACTTAAAATCAAGCAATAGAACTAGCTAAAATAGAAATCGATAGAGAAAAAATCATGCGAAACCCATTAATCACGATGCTTAGTAATTCTCGAGTTTTTTACGACTTTGAAGAAAAAAAAAAAAATTATATACATACGGCATTTATGTAACCATCTCTATAAAATATTGTATAAAAAGTAATTGAATTATTAAAATATTTTTGTCGCGTAGAAAAAGGAAAATAATAATTTCTTATACTAAAATAAGAAAAAACAAAAAACGATTTACCATATCGCTGAAATTGAATCCCCTAAAAATGTTGTACCGGTAAATTATACACGAATCTTTTGACAATTTGAAATAACTAATATAAACATTATGTACGGAAAAGACGAGCGAATATAAATACAGTCTAATTTCAATAAACAGAGACGTGTTTTCACTAGCGTAAAAAATTTCCTCAAAGCTCCCAGTAGAGACGCCTGTTCTTCTTCATACAGAAGCAAACATATTGTGGATCTGCTGTGACGTCGCATTTATACTGAACACAATTTGAAACAATTTATTAAATGGCAACGTGAATATAAAACTCTTAATAATTGAAAATTTATTTTAAAACAAATTTCAATTTTTTACCGTAGTTGCTTATTATTTACTTTTAAGGAGTATTTGTACTATAATGCGAAACCCACACGTCGCAGTGGCTCGATTATTTATTAAAATTACCTCATTCGCTATCGAGGTAAAAAACTATTTATTGCTATATTTCAAATATCACAGATATTGCACGTTTCTCTATTTTTAAGAACACAAAGTCGAAACCGATGTTTACACAAACAGACTCAATAGTCTGAGAACGATAACTGGCTTTCAAAAGTGCTACGTATAACATCATAATAAAATTCAATTTTTTCGTGTTCTGTACATTTATGCGCCTGTCATTGACATGCCCAATTGTCTCGCGTTTTTCTTGGAAATCCTTCATCTCATATGTTTGCTAACACGTTCGTTGTTAAAATATTTTCGAACTATACATTATAAACCAGTTTTCTTGATTTCCCCTAGATGTTAACACGGTAATTGTTTCGTTTTCATCATATTGTAAAAATATAGGTTCTTAGGAAATTAGCAGACTGGGAATTTCAAAAGATCTTCGGTAGCGTTTTGTCAAACGAACCAAAACAGGTCTCCAGGATATGCTACACTATATTAGAGCGGCTAACCTGTTAAAATACTTCTAATGTTGCACTGATCCATGTGCTGTAATAATCTCGGCAATTACACACAGCACATTGGCCATATGTAAAATAAAATAAAATGAAATAAAAAAAAAAAAAGATCGAAAAAAATGGATAAAAAATTATAATCCTGCTTTATTCTAAACGAAATTCATATAAATGAACACACCGCAAAGGTGTATTCAGACAGATGTAAAAAAATCCAAAGCGAATAAAGTCGAGCAATAAACATCCAAACTATAAACTCGATATGAAATATAAATGTGTCACTGTAACGCTCAGCAAAAAAGCCAAAAATTTTTTTTAAACTTTATTTATTTATTTTTGGTTTTTAGTCAAATTTTACTAAACCGAACTAAACAAATTTCCATATTTTGTCGTAATGTCAACCGAGAGTGATTACACCATTTAATATTATCCGATATTTTTTATATAATCACTATCCTTATACTTTTAGTAATAATCAAGAATTTTAGTTTATAATTTTTGTCTTCTCCAGGGTTCATTTGGTGAAGTATAATATGTGTTCACGTTGTTTATTTTCAATACCAATAAATTTCATTAGATTATTAATGACTTCATAATCTCCTAAGAAAAGAAAACGATATATTCGTTTTTTATCCAAGGAGAAGGAGAATGATTCTCGAGCCTATTTAAACAGTTTTCTATTGACAAACCTGTAAAAAAATCGTAGCCTTTCTCAAAGACATCTCAGTATTCTAACTTATCTAACTTCCTCAGCCTTTAGCTGACTTTTTTGATTATTTTGTTGTTTCGCGCATTTTTCAAATATTCAACATAAAATGTTATAATTCTCCGTAAAACCGTAGTCGCCGATGACCTTGTAGTCCAAAAGCGACTTGTAAATACAATAAATAAATAAATAAATAAAAACCTTTTTTTATTATTTCCGTATAATTATAATTCTTTTAATCTTGGGTATATTTTCATAGTTTGCTCCTTTATTTTATTTTTTTACTCGTAGCTTTGCTCTCAACATTATATAAAATTCATGTAGAATAGCTTATTTTTATTTGTTAGTTGATTAACTTCTTACGGCGCAATAACATCGCATTGTTCAAGTAGTCTATATGTACAAAAATATGTTTATTATTATTTCTCTGTTGAAGAATTTTTTCAAAACTTTGCAGAATATTTTTGTGCACTCTTTTTTTTTTTTGATTAAATGCACTATTATAAATCGTAGATTGGATGAAAGTAAACCATCATCATTTTTCATCAAGGGGGAATTTTTACTTTATTCTTCTTTCTTTGCATATTTATTATTAGTAAAATTAGTGTATTCTTCTTCACTGATTTCGCATGCACTTCTGATTTTTCGAATAAATTGTTCGAGTGAATTTAACACCAAAGATACCTCGAAGCGCACACAACACACTCTATTGATTATAAATATGAGCTGGTAATATTCACTCTTTGTATGATTTTAATCCAGATAATTATCACACGGACAGTACCCCATATTTACTCACGTTATTTTAATGAAGTTTCTACTTTAATTGGACTTCATTTTTTTTTTTTTTTTTTTGATTTCCTTAAATAGTCAAAATCGATTAATGTTTCTTTCATTTTATATCCGCATTTTAAAGCGAGAACAGCGTCTGCCTTTGTAGACCACTACTTTGTATTGAATAATTTTTTCACTGTCAATTTTTTATTGTGATCTTGAAGTTTTTCCGTGAAACACTCCGCCGATAAGTTGAAATATTAAAAATGAGTAATAAACTTTGCAAGAATACAATATATATATATATATATATATATATATATATATTAACTAGTAATCAGTAGCGGCCCTAGGGTGGTGCGAGCGATGCGGCCGCACCGGGCGCCATCACGAAGGAGGCGCCAAAATTAACCGAAACCACAAACTACTAAGAGACACTAGTCATCGACTTTCAGGCGAAGCTCATATATTAGATTTAGCTATTTCTAGTCCCTCATCTGAATTTGAAAATATTATGGAAACATTACTAAAAAAGTACAGGGATGAACAGTTACACGGATTTCAAGAGGGCTGCGGAAAGCCGGGAATACTGGAGAAAGATCATCATGGATGGAAACCAGTTTTAGGACTGAACCATGCAGATAGATAGATGGAAGATATATCAGTTATAGCATCATTATCATCATTTTTGAGAGAATGCATTTATGATGATATTTAAAAATGACCGCTTACCGACCCTGCTACAAGAGATGAAATAATTATTCGAGGTCCTGCGTGTAACGAAATAAGCAATGAAAACTACCCAAGGCAGTATGACGGCCGTCATTTTTCAAATACGCAATGTTAAAGAGTAATGCAAAATGGGGAAACATTCAAAAGAAGATGGCTCTCGTATATTCTAAATCGGTGGATGAAGTATATTGTTTTTGCTGTCGTTTATTTAACATAAATCCCTCCTCTAATTTAGGAAAAGTTTGACGACTGGAGGCACGTATCAACGCATCTCAAAAGTCACAGAATTCCTCAGATCACCGACGTGCTAAGAACAGGTGAATAGAAGCGTCGATTAGTCTGAAGAACTTCAGTGGAATAGACAAACATCGGCAAATTGAACACGAAAAATCTCGGTGTGTTGCTTTCCCCGAACGAATGATGTCCGTAGCATTTTTCTTAGCAGGCAATAATTTGTCGTTTAGAGGGAGCTCTGGATCTGAAACTTTATAGATTCCTAATTAATAATGGCGACTTCCTGGGCTTAGTGCAACCACTAGGAAAATTTGATAATGCGATGATGGAACACCTTCGCCGTGTTGTAAATTAAGAGGTCGATGTCCACTATTTTGGCAAACGGATTCAAAACGAGATAATTGACTTACTCGGAAGTGAAGTTCGAACTAACATTTTAAATATGGTAAAGTCAGCTAAATACTTCTCCATCATACTGGACTGCACACCTGTGACGTAAGCCACGTTGAACAGTTATCACTGAAATTCGGTTTTGTCGACACTGATGAAAAAACAGTCGAAGTACAAAAACGGTTCATTGCTTACAAGCCGGCAAGTGATTCTTCTGGAGCAGGACTCACACTGGCTTCTTTCTTGATACAATTTTACAAGAGTTTGATTTCGACATGAACGATTATCGAGGTTAAGGATACGATAATCGTGCGAACATAGTAAGAGTAAACAAAGGTGTCTAAACCAGAAATCTTGACCAATCTGATGTCGTTTATATATAAAAAATTACGTTCCCTTTCATCTGAACGTAAACTATGTAGAGCACAATTACGGATAAGCAATTGCATAGAAAGAACGCTAAATTTTATATTTGGAGGAGCGCCATTTTGAGATCTCGCACCATCTAAAAATTTTGCTAGGACTGCCACTGCTGGTAATTATACAACTTTCTACTGCGTAATGAATGAGTTGAACATGTAGGACTGCGTTCTTTAATACAATTTTGCAGTTCAATGTAATTTCCTATTCCTGACACATCAACAGCGCTGTTATGAACAAAATTCATTATTAATTATTAATATTCGATTGAATTTCGGTTTCAATTTTAATTTTTGACATTCTTCGACAATTATTCCGTTTTTTGTTCGAAACACTGTTTATTTTGTAACATTTAAAACAGCAATAGTTTTTCCTTTTATTTTTCCAAGAATTAAGAAGTCAGTATAAAACAAAAACATAAATGAAATTTTTCTCTTGCCGTTAAAAAAAATCATTTAGACCACCTGGCCGCTGCACAGTCAATTTCCTTCGTTTATTCTAGGACTTTCAGCTACCGAAATATTTTCGTTTAAAGATAAAAGTCAAGGTTAACTTTAGATTAAAATATTTCAAAAACCAAAACCACTAACTGTGTAATGTAAGCGAAACAAATATTGCAAACTTAATGCTCTTTGATATTAGCCACATTTGTAGCTTTTTCTATTTGAAAGAAATCAAAAGCAAAATGAAAGAGGACAAAAATTATCCGTTTCATTCCAAAATTTCATCCTTCAAATTATAAAATTTTGGGGGTTTCGTATTTTTCCTATATTCTAATGAAAAACGTCGATTACAAAAAAAAAATTTGTCTTTCAGTATTTTTAATTTCTTCCTACAATCTGGTTCTATTCCTGACTCATGGAACACCTTCGTTGTTATCCCTATTTCCAAGAATAATTCCTCTGCCCTTCAGCCCATTTATTTAGCTTCTTGCCTAAGGAAACTCTTTGAAAGCATGCTTAACAAACGGTTTGTCGGGTAGCTGGAACACAATAACTTGCTTCCAGACAACCAGTTTGGTTTTCATCCCGGCTTAGGCCATCCAGATTGTATCAGTCTTTTCCTTGCTGACATTTATAAATCATTTATTTCCAAAGAATTCACAATTTCAGCTTTTTTTGATGCAGCCAGTGCATACGAAAGCGTCCATCTTCCCACGCTCAAAAACGTTATGATTTCTTTAAATATCCCTGCATCCATATCCTTCCTAATTATCAATCTTTTTCGAAGTAGAACTCTTCTTCTTTCTGCTTCTTCCTTTTCCGCCTCGAAGAAGGTCTTCCAGGGCCTTCCACAAGGTTCTTGTCTTAGCCCTACTTTATTTAATCTATATGTTTCCAAAATTGGTTTTCTCTCTTTAAAATCAAAATCTTTATTTTTTGCAGATGGTATCCTTGTTTACTCCTCTTCCCGTAATCTTCTAGTTGTCCAACTAAGAACTCTAGAAAAGGCCCTTTCTAACATTCATCTTTTCATTTCTGCTCCTAAATCAGCAGCTGTAGTCTTCATCCTTCGGCCTTATAACCCGAGCTCATTTGAGATAAATCTAAAAAATCATTCCATTCCAATAGTCAGTTCTTTTCGTTATCTGGGTTTCATTTTATCCTCTCGTCTGTCTTTCCATGAACATATCAGCCATTTATATGCTTCCTCGCTTAAAGTCTTAAGCCTTCTTAAAGCCCTTTCCCTACGAGATGGGGAGGTAATCCTTCTGTGCTAATAATGTTGTACAAATTTCTCATACGCTCTAGATTGGATTATTGCAGTTTCTTATATAGTAACTCTTCCAAATCCGTTCTCTACAAATTAGATCGTCTCCAAAACAGTTGCCTTTGGCTTTGTCTCGGAGCTTTGAGGTCATCTCCTATTCAAGTCATTCTATCTGAATCCAACATCTGTCTTCTGTTCATCCGAAGATCTTATTTGGGTTATCGCTTTCTCATCAAACATTTTTCCACTTCCTCGTCAAATATCAGTACCTCTTATTCTTTTATCCTTCGTCACTGCCGTTTTTCCCCCAAAAAAATTCCTATACTATCTCATATATCTCTATTCGCCTTTCTAAATTTTCCCCTTATGTTATTTCCCATCACAAGCTTCCATTCTTTTGTTACGTCTATTCCAAATTGTTAAAGCCACAAAATATCATCTTCATGCCATGCTTCCTTAAATCCTCTCCTTCTCATATCGTTGGTGTGAAATTTAACGATACGATAAATTCTCTATTCCGCGATCACTCTTTAATTTTTACTGACGGATCGAAGAGCCCGAGCGGAGTTGGGGCGTTATTCTTGTGCCCTCAGTTCAGTCATTCTCAGGCCTCTAGACTTCGGTCCTTTTGTTCTATCTTTATTGCGGAATCTGTTGCCATTATTAATATTTCCTCTTCTACAAGTCCTTCCAAATTCCTCATTATTTCTGACTCTTTAAGTGTTTTTCTAGCACTATCTCCACCTTCTCTTTCTCCTTCCACTGATGCTATCATCCTTTCTATTCAAACTCTTCTCCATGATCTACCCTCATCGACGTCTACCCAGATTGACTTTCTTTG
This sequence comes from Icerya purchasi, assembly GCA_039619475.1. Classification (NCBI taxonomy): domain Eukaryota; kingdom Metazoa; phylum Arthropoda; class Insecta; order Hemiptera; family Monophlebidae; genus Icerya; species Icerya purchasi. The sequence continues at coordinate 217,406,582 of CM077115.1, forward strand.
GATTCTCGGTTTATTAATAGGGTTCCAGAACACAATATTCTTCTTCCAACTAAATCCTGCCATCTTTGGCAATCGGTTTATGTTTCTATTTTCGTTAATCCTAATTCCTTTTATCTCTCGATTAATCCTGTTCCTCCTTCTGGTCCTTGGTTCTATGATTTCTCCAGTTTGCGTCGGTCCATAATTACTAAATTATCTCGCCTTCGTTTCACACATAGTCTCCTTCCTTCTTCTCTAAATCGCTTTTCCTTGGCTGCATTTCCCTTTTGCTCATTGCATTCTGAAGGTTCCCAGTATGTTTGTGATGCGAAACGCCTGCATGGTTTATCTCGCGAGCGTGAGTTACTTTATTATCATCTTTTAAAGCTTGGTCTTCCTGCTCCTTTTAACGCCTCTTATGTTCTTTCTATACCTATTCTCTCAGTTGTTCCTGTTCCAGAGGTGTTCCTTGATTCCATTGTCGATAAAATAAAAATATAATTTCTGTTTTGTTTCATACATCTATTCCATTTTGCTGGGGGTCTCTAGTAGCAAACCCAAGGGGGGTTTTAAAAAAAAAAAAAAAATTTTATTTGAAAATTCAGAGAAGTTTTTTTCCCTGCAGTATTTAATCTAAAATTATTTAATTTTAACTATCGATTTTCGCTTAATCTTTTTTTCTTGCTTCAGCTGTTTGCTTATTATTATTATTATTATTATTATTATTATTATTATTATTAATACTAAAAAACTTTGCCTCCTGTCCACTTTACTCACCAATCTCCACACACCATCATCACACCGTTGCCTTTTGTTCATATAACAGCGAGAAATCATAATTAGAATAGTGCCACCAAAATTTTACTCTGGTTTAATTAGCTCATAGTTGGTGAGCTTAAAAAAAAGAAGGGATCATAATTACAGGAGTACCTGCTTAAAATAAAATAAAATTGTTTTGTTCCATATTCGTGCTAAACAAAAATTCTTTTCAAATATAGCAAGAAATAAATTGAAATTGAGAATCTGAAAACATCGAGTATCAGGGAAAATTTATTAATGAATAATACAAATAAAAATCTAACCAATTTACAAATATAAATCTATCCTTTCAAACTTACTACTAACATTTTCAAACATCTTTCTAAAAATCGACTAGTCTTGAAATCTTTCCCTATGCTCGCAATTAACATTCATTCCTCAGATCCTTCCTTAGCAAACACTTCCTCACGAAACGTCATTCTATTAACTCCTCCAAATTAATTTGTTCTTATGTACTCATGTGTTTATGGTGGTCAGACTTTGCGCGCGATCGACATGGTAACGCAGCAACATGCGTGAGTATGTATATTGGTATGCTTGCACAGCAGTTGCGGCTTTAATGGTTTGTAAAAAAATAAAAAAATTACAAACGATCAGAAATTTGTGCTTCTTATAATTTCACAATGTATTACATGTAGATAATAATAATAAAAACACTGGCGGATCCAGAAGTACAGGGGAGGGGGGATTATATAATAATGTAAAATCTTCTACGGCAGGCGGTAGATTTGAGAAATACCTTGTTTTATAAAGAAAATCAAATAGTGACCTCTTTAGAAATTTAAAAATGTTTTAAAAATACATAATTATTACAATTTTTAATGTAACTTTTGTTTTATTAAAATTATACCTAAAAAATGGTAGTTTAGAAATAGTAAGAAAGATAGTATTTTTCAAGAGCTTCGCCAGCCAATGATCCAGGGAGAGCATGATGAGTTTCCAGCCGCCAGGGGGGGGGAGATGATAAAAAGAGGATATGAGTCATAGGAAAAATAAAATTTATAATTTGTAAAGGCTTAATATTTTATTAAACAAGAATAAAATCTTTATTAAAACATCATTTTCGTGGATTTCTGGCAAATTTTTATGAATACACATCATGGCCAGTTGATTAAAAAGTTTCAAGGCTCCAGGTAGGAGCAGCTGTCCCCCTTGCTCCCCCATGGATGGTATTTTTATTAGACTTTACTTATTTTTTATTTTTGTTAGTAATCCGATCCGAATTCTTTGTTCGTGACCAAGTAAAAAAAATATATATATATTTCTCATTGAACTATTTTCATTTACATTACAAAATAAAAATTAAAAATAAATAAGAAAAGTCAAAAGATCGATGACAGCTGCGTTTAAAACAAAATAAAAACGTAATATTAATAGTTTTACTAAAAAACAGTATTAACTATTAGTTATAATTAAATCCATAGATAACATTTATACAAATTTTTTATGGTATAAATTAAGTTTCGCTATTGTAACAAATTTTTTCGCTTGAGCGGGGAGTGTTCCCTACTTTATAAAATTCAGTTCTCAAATACCATTTATTTTACTCATTAATCCATTCTAATAAGCTCTTTTTTATTTCCATTTTCCAGTTCTTAATTTCATAATTTCCTTTGGCATATATAAAAGTGCTTTTATTAATACTAGCTCATTCATGTTACTAATTTTTAAATTGCATAATTTTATGTATGTGTGTAGTTAAACTTTTTTGAATTTCTTGTTACACAACTTCCCTCTCTTATTAGTTAATTAGCTGGATCGATCTTTAGTCGAATAGTCTACAATAGTAATACCAATTTTTATTGTTTAATATTAGTATTATGTGTAAAAAGCCACGTCAAATTGAGCGTGCGATGCGTGCGTGCTATTTCAAGATCACCTCATCGCATCGCGGCAAATGCGGAAGTGCCCAATATGAATAATGGTGCGTGCGAGCGTCTGTTTATCAGTAGCTGGATGTTTATCTTCTATTTCCATTTTACAACTGCATAATTTTTACATTTTAATGGATATTAAAAGTGTTAAAAGATCAGTTATTTATGATAATAATTTATTATTAGCGTATGTTATCAAAAAAAAAGAAGAAAGTAAATGAAATTTATAGAATGAGAGAAACATTTAGTGAACTTCACTATTTATCTCCTTGAATTAAAAATAATAAAAGCGCATTTTGGAATAGACCAAAATGAGTATAGAAGCGTTTAATTATTTAATGGATGTGATCATGGGCGGAGCTAGGAATTTTTCCTAGGGAGGGCAGCTGACCAGCTCAATATATATATATATATGTGTGTGTGTGTGTGTGTGTGTGTGTGTGTGTGTATATATGTATGTGCGCTCATATAATCGTATTATATTAAAAAGTTGATATAAAATTAATAACTTAAATAAATATATAGCCAAAATAAATAACAGCTTATTTAAAAAAGAGCTTTATTTGCAGGTCACTTAATTTTCAAATACTATGCAAATCCCTACAATGCTTCAAAATAAGATACAGTTTATTATAATATACTTTACTGATTTATAAATTTCTTATTTAAGTTTAAATTTTCTGCGTGTTTTTTTCTGGGGGCAACTGTCCCTGTTTCCCCCTCCCGTTTGGCACACCATTGGCCTACCCTTCTACCTTCCTGCACTTCCCTATCTCGAACTGCGTAAAATATGGGATTGAGTCAGCTGATCGGTTACTGTAGTGCCAGTCGACGCCTGTACTTACATATATATGCATATATATATATATACATAGTCACACAAGATATCTAACAGCGCTGGCTTTCAATTATTTAAAAGTTCTCTTCTCTTATACGGTCTGGAAGTAATCACCGAGGGGGAGATTTTAAATAATCGAAAGTCAATATTGATGTCTACTTAGTCTACCACTGCTGTAGTGGAATAGTGTGCAAAGCATCGTCAGATGGCCAGTATACGCATAGAGAATTATTGTGATAATCACGGTATCAATTTCGAAGTACATTGTACTTTTACACTTTTCAAATTTTTCTTCGTGTGACATTTAGATGATTCTTCTTGGGGGGGGGGACGAGTTTTTGACCATCCGTGCCCCCCTCTAGCTGCGCCCATGAATGTGATATTTCTAAACATGCCATCATCTGGAACAAACTTTAAGCGCCCGAGTTCAATCGAAAAAACGAAATAAAGATTTATTAAAAATATGAGTTTGGAAACGTTTATTTATAATATGAACTACTTTTAAAAGTTTAACTTTTTGTACATTATATAATTATTTAAGATTTTTTTTAAATTTCACTAAATTTCGAAGTATAAAATTTAAATTGTACCAATAACAATTTATTAGCAAATGTACTTGATTTTATGTTGCAATTTGTAAAAAACTTTGTATACTTTTCTTGCATAATTACAATTATTTTGAAATAAATAAAGCTCTAATCACAATAATTTTTTTTCACCACATCCCTTCTTTTATAATATTTGTCCATCTTATTCAACTAAATTGGCTGTTTTTCCACTTCCATAATTTATTAAAGTACATAAAAACACAACCAATTATTCCATTTTGTGTATTACAGTTTCAAGAAATCAAACTGCGTGTTTTGGCCGATTATTTATATTCTTTAACCGGCTGTGATGAGCAGTATCTGTATATTTCACTAGCAACACTGTCTTTATGAATGCACTATGTGGTGTATTATGTTTTCTGGTTCATCTTCATACGTTCATCATTTTTCAGTTATTCGTATTTATCATTAATTCTCTTTCATAGGTCCAGACATTTGATATATTGAGATTCTTTCGCAGTTGCTTTTCAGCTTTAATAACATTTTTATGTTACAACAATAAATATTATCTCCCATTTAAGGAGTATACTCATATTTTATAATAAATAGGCCAATTAAGATAAATAGAAATATATTAACATTACGCGCGTTTAGTACTCAACAAAAAGAATCGCGCCATGTTTAATATACAGCGCTTGAAAAAAATGTTTTTTTTACACAATGTATAATATTTTTTTGTCTTTTAATTTAATTTTACGATTAATAATACTAGGTGATTATACTGAATTTTTTTTAAAAATAATGAAACAATTCTGAAAAAAAATTTAATTAGGGCTCAAAAATTTCTAAAATAATCGGATTGATGCAATTGTTCAGGTAAAAAAGTGATCAAAAGAAAAGTATATAAGAATTGTTATTGTCTAAAGATGAAATTTAAAACATAATATTTATAGTAATACATTCGGTATTCGTCAGTATGCACATTAATTTTCAACGATGTCTTCAAAGAAGCCCCCCCCCCAAAAAAAAGTCACTTTTTCGTTCCTCCCAAAAATACAGTTTTTTTAAAATTAAAAATGTTTTTCTGTCTAAATTATATTCATAACTATATATGATAAGCCGGGGGGAATATAAAAATCCTGAAATAAAATTTGTGACGTTTTTACGTAAAGTTTAAAATGGCAATACCATTCGTACTACGGGCATAGTTTTAACATGTTTAGGAATTTCTGAACGATTCTTTTCTTTCTTCAGGTGCCTTCTCCTGGAAGGAAGTTGACTATCATATGACGAAACTGTTCTCTATTGCTGGCTATCCTTAAGGCTTCTGAAACTTTCCTGATATTCAACCATTCAGGTATATATGTTTAATCCAGTCCGTTCTTCCTTGGTCCCGTTTCCCTTCAATATTTCCCCTTGTAGAGTAGTTTGTAATAGTTCATATTTATTACTTCTGATTATATGTCCTAGGTATTCTAACTTTCTTCTATTTAACCAAACCCATCAATTCTCTCTTTTTTCATTCTGTGCAACACTTCCTTATTGGAAACTTTATCGACACCCATGATATTTTTAATATCCTTCTGTACAGCCACATTTCAAATGCTTTTAATCTGTTTATGGATGCCGCTTTTAGTGTCCAAGTTTCCACCTCGTACATTAGTACCGGAAGCACATAACATTTAGTTATTCTCCATCTGGTTGTTAGCGACAGTTCCCTATTACACACCAAATTTCGTACTTTCTGGAATGCGCTTCTTGCTGCTTCAATTCGAGTTTTAATGGTGTAGTCAGGGTCCCATTTATCACTAATCCAATATCCTAAGTATTTTATTCTGTTTACCCGTTGTATTGGCTGTGCATTTACTATTATTTATTTTAAAGTTGTTATTTCCTTATTATTTATAACCATTATTTTGGTTTTAGAGGTGTTTGTTTTGATACCGTATTCTCGGCAACTATCCTTTAGTTTATCCACTAAGTGTTGCAAGTCTTCTATATTTGTTACTAATAACACCGCATCATCTGCATATTTTATGTTATTTATTATTACCCCATTTATTTTTATTCCTTTTTTAACCTGATCTAATGCTTCTTTGAATATCTGCTCCGAATAAACATTAAACAGTAGCGGTGAAAGTATACATCCCTGTCGGACTCCTTTCCTAATTTCTAGTTCTTCTGTGAGGTGTTGATTAACTTTCATTTGAGCCGACTGGTTCCAATACAAATTCATAGTTATTCTTATATCGTTACTATCTAAATCTATTTTTGTAAGTCTAATAGTTTTTTATGTTTAACATTATTGAAAGCCTTTTCAAAATCAATAAAGCACGCATAAACTGGTTGTTGTCGATCTATACATTTTTGAATTAGTACTTAACGATAATTGGCATAATTAAAATATGTCACGATTGCTTTAGCTAGATTCCAAAAGTTAATTTTCCGTTTGACATTTTGCATCAAAAATACCTGAAAAATCAAGCCGAGTAAAATTGTTAAAATTAAAAGTTTGTTTTGATAAAAATATTGCCAAGTGGTGTTTTTTGACATAATCAATCGAAACTAACTTATATATAAGAATTTTAAAAGACTGGTAGTACTTGAAGGTCTAGGAGTTGTCCCCATGGTGAAGTTCGAAGTATCAATCATTCACATATATATATATATATATCAATGGCGAATTCTGATTTTTTCCCCACTACGTCTCTAAGACAGGAAAATGTTGAAATGGAATTAACTCGACATACAACCGCACCCACTTCTGTACGTACAAAAACAAATAAAGAAGCCATTATTTTTTTTTTTTTTTAAATAAAAAATTTAATTTATATAAAAGAAAATCGATATTTAAATTTTGATGCAAAAAGTAATTTCTGTGAACAAGAAAAAGTAATAATTCGAAGTGGATTCAAAAAATAAGTAAGCAGAAAAGAGCATTATGTAATATAACTTTAGAACTTTTGGGGGGAAGCAAAAAGGACGATAATCAAAAAAATTAGTAATCAGCAAAAGAAATGCTTAAAGGTAATATTCCCTAATAAATATCAGGTTAACAAGAATATTAGCTGGTGAAGAGAGAAATGAAATGTCTCCAAGGTTTACCACGGATTGCTTGAATATAAGACTACAAGTATATAATGACGAGAAGTAGGACAACAAGGAATAATAGGGAGGTATATTTTATTCGACCGAAAGGCATAAATAGTAAGATTGATAATACGGATGAAATAGTTTTAATTAAGCTGCTAGAACGAATCCCAGAAGATATAATGCAAAAAGAGATAGGAACTTGGAAAGTATTAATTAAGCAATGGTTGGTTGATAACATTAATGAGTAACATTAAGTTAGATATTGGGAACTGGCTGTGGCGGAGAATCGATCATTCGTATTTATGTAGTATGAAATTGTTTGTATAATGATAAGAAGTTTTTTTGTTTTTATCTTTCTTATTTTTTGTTTTATTATTATTATTTTATTTTTATTTTTTTTTCTTTCCTCACTATTTATAATTATGAAAAATAATTGTATAATTGTTATGAAATTTTGTAACATATTTTTTGAATAAACGATGATAAGCGTGTTGGGCACCCGCAGACGGGCAGTATACCTTGTGGTACCAACAACTTATTTTTAATAAAAAAAAAAAAAAAAGGTCAAAATGTATTGGTTAAAAGAAAATTACAACTACAGTAAGAAATCGATTAAAGTAAAATCAATACGTCTGCTTACATTAACAAACTTTTTTAAATTGCTAATTTAATTTCGCTAGTTCATTGCACTACCGCCCTGTACCGCTTTTCATTGCAGTCTACAGATTTTCATCAAGCGTATTTATCAATTAGGCGTATGAATGTCATTTCACTATGATAAAATAGCGGTAGCGTAGTCACATTTTTGCAGCGAAAAATATACAATGCACAACGCGCATGTATCTCACTCGAAGCGGCAAAGTAATACACTTCAATCTGTTTACCTGTGTACGCTGTTGTGTTTGTGTGTATGTATGCTTCTCAATTACGCTTCGATGTGTTTCGCTAATATCGGAGAAGTACTCGCAGTGACTGGCGAACACTAACACGATAGCGAGCAAATTATTAAATCGGAATTCAACTTTTACTTTTTTCACTGGGCACAACTGGCGCCTCACATGTTAAGCATTTTTCTTTGCATCGACTTCTCTGATTTCTGCAAGCCAGAGAAGTCAAGTTAATTTCTACTACTAAAAAAGAAGCGGACTTTTATTTCTTTTCCAATTTACTTTGGTACTTTGCTGTTGTGTGGATAAAAGTCCGGGAGGATTCGCCACTGAATATGTATGTATATATGTATATGTATATACTTGTATATGGTTTATGCATAAAAAATGAACATGATAAATTACCTTCTAAATTTTCTATTTCTTTAAAGTACAGTTTCATTCTTCCAAAACACGTAATTTTTACCGTTTACAAGATCAGGCTATAAAAAATACTTTCAAAGTTGCCTCGAGCAGTAGCATGGACAAAGGGAGAAGAATCCTAGGTATTTAGACAGCCCCTCCCGGAAAAAATAAAATAAAATAAAAAATACCTTTTAATTACAAAAGTATTATCGGTAAGCACGATATTATTATAATCAAAATCCCACACAGTCAGCAAATAGTTCTGGTCTTAGTTATTTTTTTTTTTAACCGACTTCAAAAAAGAAGGAGGTATTCAATTCGACTGTATTTTTTTTTTTTTTTTTTTTTTTTTTTTTTTTTTATGTGTGTTACCACAGAACTTTCTTCTAGATGAACCGATTTTGATGATTCTTCTTTTATTTGAAAGGTGGTGTTTGTCATGTGGTCCCATTTAAATTTGATCAAGGTCTGACCGATAGTTTTTGAGTTATCCTTAATAATGCGGGAGATTAAAGCTTTTTGGATGCTTTTCATTCATGATTGTTTTCACCGTCGGATTAGATTTTTGACTTAAAATACTATAAATTTGCCAAATTACCATGGAAATGTAGCTTTTGGTGTTTTTACCGTGGAAATAAATGTTTTAATTTAATTGAATAAAAATGCACTAAAAAGTAAAAAATAAAATGCTTTTTTACAAAAAATAAATACCGACTTCAAGGTTTATTATAAAAATTTAAAAATGCACTAAAAAGTAAAAAATAATTACTCCCGATAAAATATATATATCAGAGTGATATAACTTAAGGTGATATCGTAATTCTTATACAACATTAATTTTTTGGAGTTGGCATCAAATTCATATTAAAAGAATAATTAAAAACTGCATTAAATGTTGATTAAATTGTTCCTAAGATGAATTTAATTCCAACTCCAAAAAATTAATGTTGTATAAGAATTACGATATCACCTTAAGTTATATCACTCTGATATATATATTTTATCGGGAGTAATTATTTTTTACTTTTTAGTGCATTTTTAAATTTTTATAATAAACCTTGAAGTCGGTATTTATTTTTTGTAAAAAAGCATTTTATTGTAATATAACAAGATCAATAACAGTTACAGTTATTTTGATGTTAACTTAATTTCTTTATGTAACCAAGAAGACTGATGTCGTCTCGTCGCAGAATTCGCTTCTATGTCAGGGTATGTGGCGCCGCTTATAGGGGGTTTTTCTTTTATGATCCGTGAAATGTCAATAATAAAAAAAGGGGGAGGGGAATTGCTATTGAGAAATTTGTGCACCTTCATTCAGTAGCAGGAGGTATTTCATGATTATTATTTATACGCTCATACGTTGCAAATACACTATTTTTACCAGTTTCCGCCGTTCAAATTTTAATAATTTATTTGTTTAATATAATGCATCATCAATAATCTCGGAATTCGTTTAAAAGAAATTTACTAATTTCTTAAATTTTTTATATTAACATATTTTTATTCGTTACGAAGCCGTAAGAATCAACTGCAATTGAACAAATAAATCATTCTCATTTTTCGAAATATCACCTCACTTACAAGAATTCTCCTATAAGCCGCAAAGGAAAAAATTGATCTTTTTGCTTTCATTAGAAACGATTCAGAAATGTCCACGAGCGAAACACAGTAATACACAACACACCTACCTTTAAAATTACCACCCCTATTTTTTATTCGTGCTTTCAACATCTAACTTATCTGTAATACATAGGTAAGACCCCCTCCCAAAAAAAAGTTCTGGCTACTCTGCACGTCTCGAAACTTTAATATATATATATATATATATGTACTCCTATTTAGTATCGAAAACTGGAGTTATGAAGGGCGCAGCTCTGAAATGCAACGACCAACAACTAAGTAACATGCTTGATGTGGTCCTTTTCAAATTAAGTACGTCAAACGATTTAATAAACCACTTTCCATCAACACTGAAACTAGTTTGTTCCTGATACATCTGTGCCCATTTTCTTGGACGGAAAGAACTTGCCAGCATATGCGTTTTTGTGGAACGTACGCGTTGTTTGCGAACTATTTATCCGAAGAGTCCGTCAGTGTTACCGCTGTCTGCGATGACACATTGCAGGACAGTGCAACAACAGCGCTAGATGTGCTAAATGTGGAACCAACGATCAGAAAGTCGTAATAGCGAATGGAAATTTGGGTATTTTGTGTAGACTACATAGGTCAACCGAACTGACCCGCCCAGAAAAGCAGATAGACCGCCATCAATGGGTTAAAATGGTTTCGCATAACTTACATTTTCAAGAGGCATCTTTAGAAATTCCCCAGACAAATCGTCAAAAATATTTGCACTCAATTAGGTTCAGTAACAGATTTGTTCTATTGACAGACTATAATGAGTATCCCCTCCCATTGTATACCAGCTTTCGCCACTATCTAAAAAGATAAAATTTCATGACAGAAATGAATTACTTACTGATAAAGAATTAATCCTAAAAAGAGACAGGCACTCCCGTGTAGCATTAATTTTGCAAATTTTGCAAATTTCGCCGGATGTAATCATACTAGGGGGGCAACTTTTATTGGAATTAATCGCTTGTTATTCAGCTGCGATAGATTACAACAAAAAAAAGTTTTATAAAAAATTAATCTTGTGCTGATTCTTTCCTTCGTACAGTGTTCATTAATTCCTTTCTTCTGGCCATAGTGCACTTTTTGTCATGGTTCGCTTTATAATAGATAATTATATATTTATGTAATCACTAAAATGTGATGTATAATAAATGGACGACAGGCCGCGTCATTAAAAGAAAGAAAAATCTTCGGCCGTATCAGTATTTTTCATTTGCAAATTCTCCGAACATCTTCAATTAAACTATTTACATAATCTATATCTGGACTATTTCCAATGCACTATTTAAAATTTATTCTTAATAATCAGAAGAATTTATTGCATTTTATTTGCAATGGCCTTTTAGAAATAAATTCCACATTTCACTGTTTGCAGTAAAATTTAAACGCAATTCTAGGAAAATGTGACTAAAACAACCAACATTAGATTTATACTTTTCAAATGAATAATACAGCTCAGGCGTCCAACCCGATAACAAGGCGAATAACCCTTTCAATTTTAAAAGGAACACTGAAATAATTACATCAGAGCATTTTCTCCAGAAAAAGAAACTTCAAATATTTCTCAATTATGGTATACCTATGCCAGATGTCCGTGTCGTATTCTTCTTCTTCTTCTTTTTAAGAGCCTTGCTCTTGTCTTGTAGCTTAACCTATCATCCTCTTCCATTTTTTTCTGTCTTGTGCTGTGTTCTTAATATTATTATAATCCATTTTCAGTTTGATTTTTGTCTGTTCTTTCCATTTAAGTCGAGGTCTGCCTAGTTTCCTCTTCCCTTCTAGTTTCCCTTCTATTATTGTCGTTATGAAGGTGTTGTAGCGCAGTATGTGTCCCAAAAATCTGTCTCTTCTTTGTTCCAAAATTTTTATCAGCTTCCTTTCTTCTTCTATCATTTCCATTATTTCTTTATTTGTTTTCTTCTGCATCCATGAAATATTTAAAATGCGGCGCCATCCCCACATTTCAAAGGCCTCCAATCGGTTTTTAAGATTCTTTGTTAATACCCATGTTTCCGAACCATATAACAACACACTCCATATGTAAGTCTTCATTAATCTTTTCCTTGTACCTAGTTTGACCTTTTTGTTGAATAATTCTCTCTTTTTCACGAAAGTTTGTTTGGCAATTGCTATTCTTGTTCTTACTTCTATATCACTTCTTCCTTCTTGTATTATAATACTTCCCAAGTATCTAAAATGATTTACTTGTTCTAATATTTCTTTGCCTAACTTTATCTGTGCCTTCCTTTCATTAATACTAGCTATTAATATTTTTGCGTGTCGTATAACGTACTGTTTTGTTGTTTTCTATGTTTTTACTTTTTGATCTTAAAAGAAATAATATCTAACTAAATACTTTCAATATAGAAAAAATTTAAACATTGGTAATTAGCTAGTTATTTTCTTTCTTCGATTAGAGTGTTAAATCAGTGCTTTGTAAAAATAAATACTTACGTTGTCACATAAAAGATTACTTATAATCTCATCCGTCAATCTTTCAATTTTGTGCTTTTTCAAAATATAAAAATCGAGAAACATTCGACCTTACGGGCCAAAACAAATCTGCGTATAGAAAAACCAGTAAAAATGAAAAATAAACGAAGCCATTTGATTAAATAGTGATTTTTCATTTAACCAAAAGAAGAAGAAAAATGTTGTGTTCCATCGATTTTTATCTTTATAAAACGATTCTATTATTTTTTTACAGGGATAAGTTTTAATAATTTTCGATTCTTTTTAATCCTTCCGATTTTAGAAAATGTTGACTTATAAGGTGCCATTTCGATCATATACTGGTGAAAAATGGCCGCCCCAACGAATATAACTTAAAAAAAAAAAAAAAAACACTTTATAATTTCTAGAAGTACCCATAAAACCGCATGAATAGAAATATTACTGGAAACAAATAAAACTGCAGTCATATGTACATTTTATGGGGTAAACAAAGCGATAAACACAGTTTCTTTTTAATAATTACATTAGCTTGCGAAAATACTTTTAATAAAAACAGGTACAAGCAGTCTGCTTTCAATGTGTAAACAAAAAGATGTATATATATATATATATAGATGAACGAAAATGGCAAATAACTGATGACTAAATCAATTAACGATTGAAATTCCCATATCATTAAACACAATTATATAACGCTTTATCTAATGTGATTTTTTTTTTTTTTTTGTTTCAATAAAAAATAACCCGATAACACAACTGTTAATAAATTACATAAACATATCCACCACACAAAACAATAGTATAAAGTCCTGACTCTATTTCGGTAAAGTAGTTGTTTTTTTACAGACGTTAAAATTATAAACGCTGATTAAGTAGGCTTGATATTGTAAAAATATGTTGGTTTCGCAAATTAGATCCCTATACTACCCCAATTCTAAACTGTTATCTTCGATCTTACAAGACTGCATTGCTGCATCTGTTCATGTTAAAATTCGATCATTTGTGATTTTTACCGCTGCAAAATATGAAATGAAATAAATCAAATGATGATGGAGATTGTGTTTCGAACGAAGTTCTTAATGAGATTTTCCCATTTTAAACAATGTAATTTTCAACTATAACCCGTTTTGTAAATAACAAATGGATCCAGTAGAGTTCGTAAAAATAAAACAAAAAAAGACACCGAATAAAAAAATATATATATTTTACCTAACTTAAGAAATATTAAAAAATGCTCCAATTATTGTATGAAATACGCAAAAAAACTCAGATTTAATTTTACATACTTCTGCAGTAGGAAAAAAACGTAAAAACAGAGCACAAGAATATATAGGCTGAAAAATAAAGCGGGTATTATATGCGGAGGAAGAGAGTAGCAAAAAGAAGTATGGATGGAATATATTACTGTACTGTACCACGATAACACCAGACACTAAATACTATATGCGAAACGGAAGAAAGAGCCCCAAAAATAGTAATGTGGGAACTGAAAAATGCGATACAAAGGACAAGAAACAATATGGCGACAGGGGAAGAACAAATACCAGCAGAAATATTGAAGAATTTAACATCATGTGGGAAAAACGAACTTTTAAAATTACTGAATGAAATACGTGATGAAAGCAAATTACTCGAGGACTTCACATCACTGGCATTAGAACCAATACCCAAAAAAAGTACATCCCAGAAGTGCGAAGAATACAGAACAATAGCACTTATGAGAGTCATACAGCAAAAATATTTTTATCAATATTATAAATAGTAGAATTGAAGAAAGACTAGATGGAAAACTGGAAGAAACACAGTTCGGATTTGTTTCAACGAAAGAAACTAGAGACGCGATAGCACTTCTTAAAATAATTGTACAAAGAGCAATAAACCAAAACCGAGATGTAATAGCGTGCTTTATAGATAACGAAAAGCATTTGACAAAGTAAACCATAATAAACTCATAAATATATACAGAAACATAATATAGATAGTAATGATCTACATGTCATCAAGAATCTATATTGGGACCAATTAGCGAGGATTAAATTGAATGGCGGGCGCTCGGATACAAAATGCAGAATTGAAAGAGGTGTCAGAGAGAGAGAGATGTCCTTTATCGCCAAGGTTGTTCAATATTTATTCGGAATAAATTATGAAAGAAGCCAAATTGGAAGAAGACCGGGTTCAAAATCAATGAACAAACTATCAATAATATTAGTTATGCAGATGATGGGGAGCTTATTGCTGGATCAGTTGGCTAATCGCAAATCATGCTAAATCGAATTAATAAAGCTGGAATTAAGTATGGTGCAAGGAAAAATAAAAGGCAAAGCAACAAGAGGAAGAAGACGAATCGAAATGATAGAAATTAATGGGAAAAAATGCAATGAAATAATCCAGATGACAAGGAACCACGAAATATAGAAATGATGTGGGCAATGTCCAGATTAGGGCTGCTACTTGACGATAATGATGATATATAATTTCGATTATGAAAAAATAATTTGAAACTACAAAAAAAGTTATTGGTATATGTTTTTGAAGTAAATTTTTCTATTAGTTGTTTTCTTGTAATATTCATCAACTACTACTGTTATTAAAATAATTAATTAAACACAAATTCTAATTAAATTTTTGTCAGGTCCTCTTTTATATTATTAAAATAATATTACCTTCTATTTGTTTAATTTAAAGGTATTTGAGCTTAGTTCTAAAAAGATACATATTTTTTTATATAAATTTACCTGCTGCAATCATAATTTGAACTTAAGAACACTTCTTCTTCGACGTGTCGTACGCAGTGTTCTGCATGTAGACGATCATATATTATGGCTTCTTGCCGCCTGCATCAGTTGTCCTATCGATGATTTTTTAGTCCCCTGTCGGACATTTCTGGTCCATGATATTCTTCTTCGACCTCTTCCTCGTTTCCCTTCTATTTTTCCTTGAATGATAAACCGCAATAGTTCATATTTTTGTCCTCGTATAATATGACCAAAATACTTATTCTCGTTTTTATTTCTTCAATTATTCTCCTTTCTGTTCTAGCTCTCTTTAGCACCTCTTCATTAGACATTTTCTGTACCCAAGATATCTTCAAGGCTCTTCTATGTAACCACATTTCGCATGCTTCGAAATGTTTGAGTGCTCTTACCGGTATATATCATTGCTTCGACCCCATACATTAGTGTATCGGATATATATATATATATATATATATAGCATTTTATGAAGTTCTGTCTTATGCGAAGATTTAGTGATTGGTCCGTTAAAAAATTTTTTAAACTTCTCAAACGTTGTTTTGGCTTGCCCACATTTTCTTTTAACTTCAGTATTTAGATCAAGCTTCTCTGTAATATAATATCCTAGATACTTAAATTGTTTAACTTCTTCGACGTTTTTCCCACCAATCTAAATAGTTGTGTTTCGATGTTGCTTGCGACTGACTACCATAAAAATTTTGTTTTGTTTTCATTTATCCCTCTAGTCCACATTTTTTACCTGCTTCATTAACTTTGTTAATAATTTTTTGTAACTGTTCACAAGAGTCAGCCAGAAAAACGATATCGTCTGCATAGCGGATGTTATTTACGAGCACTAATGTAAAAAATAAAATTGTATGAAATTATTTTAATCTCGATTAAATAATTAAAATACTAAATAATAATGTGACATATAATTAATAGAATTTTATATTTAAATTCCTAGTTTAAATAACTAAATTATTCATTTCATTCGGCACTTCTAAATTTTTTTATTTTACTCCTAAATTTATGTTTAGACACATTTTACAAGTAATTTTAAACGCATGAAATGTAAAATAAACAAATGTTTTGAAAGAAATGTTTTATATTTAATAAATTTTTTAAATTCAAAGTTACTATTTCCCGCGTATTTAAAATAAAAAACTTAAAACATATTTAATAAAATAGTAAAGTTTCTTGAAATGAAAATTTTTAATTAACATTTAGCGATGTTGAAATTTCATTTTAATATTCTATATAAAAGCCATTAGATTTTTTAAAATTTTAAACAATATGACTATTATGTTATTATATAAAAACAATATTTCTCAGTATTATAATTAGATATTTTAATATATGGAAAATACAACATTAAATTGATCAGTTTTATTTTATAAAGTGGAAATATTTCGTTTATTCATGTTTGAATATTCACGTGTAATAGACGAAATATTATAAGATGTATTGGCTTCGGTAAAAGATGGAAAACATTTGTTAAAAAGGAATAATCGGTTATTCAAATAAATTGTTAAGGTATAATATGGATATTAACAGGGGCAGATTTAGAGAAACATTTTGAGGAGGGAAATATATAATTACGTAATATCTTATTTGGTAGGCATTAGATTTGAAAAATAGCCCTTGTATTTCATAAAGAAAATCAAATAGCGACCACCTCTTTAGAGATTTAAAAATGTTTTAAAAATACATAATTATTACATCTCCTTTTGCGTTACTGAAATCATTAAACTCTCATGACATAATCTAAACGTACAAGTAGTGCTCCTAGTCTAACTGCTATACTCATTGCGGAGAGTTTTAAAAAAAAAGTAGTGTTTTCTATTATTTTTTACACAGAAATAAAAAATCCTGCAGCGGAATTTTTAATATTTGCTATATCGGAGGAATGTTATTTAAACTCAAATTTGAAATCCTTACTCAATTTCTATAGTTTGCTGTTGTGGTAATAAATTAATTTTAATAAAGTACTCGAAAGGGAGAAGTTGAAAGATACGAGTGAAGATGTTCTCTTAAATGTGTAATTATGGGTGATTACCGTGTGAATAACTCAGCCCCTTTAAAATGATGGCTGCGTGTGCTGCTGTTTAGTCGAGCGAAACTTTTTGTTAGATCACAACAAACAAATTATATAGAAAGATCGGTCATCTTTAATTAAACGTGAAAGGTGAAAACTATTTTTCGTTGGACAGTGATAAACATGTTCCGCAAAGAGAGAAAGAATGTTTACATAAATATAATTTCAGATA
This sequence comes from Icerya purchasi, assembly GCA_039619475.1. Lineage (NCBI taxonomy): Eukaryota > Metazoa > Arthropoda > Insecta > Hemiptera > Monophlebidae > Icerya > Icerya purchasi. Next base: position 217,424,116 of record CM077115.1, read on the forward strand.
AAACAACATTTTTTTTTATTAATTTCCAAGTACAGATTTAAACGGGTATTACACGGACGAAGCCGTGGGTAACAGCTAGTAGATAATAAAGAATAATATTTTTTTACACAATTAAAAATATTGCTATAGCAAAAATTTATTTCGGAACTATGTAAAAATTAAAAAATTTAATCACTTTTGTTAAATGCGCCCCGAAATTTTTCTTAGAAAGAACTATATTTTACAATTAAGTCAAAAAAAAAAAAAAAAATTTAAAACAGTATTTATAAGATTTTAATAAATAGAAAAATTAATGCAGTAAAAAAAATGTTAAAAACTGATTCTTTCCCATATTTATACATGCGTCTTACTTAATGATGGGTAACTTTTAAGAATTTAAAATAAAATTGAAGCGAAATCTTTTAAAATAAACAATTAATTATTTAATATTAGAAATTTGATTTTTTTTAGCAGACATTGTTCGTATTTATAACAGCGAAAAAAAACAAACAAAAATCAATCTTCCGCGTAAAAGTAGTGGAAAAAAACATGGGGGCACGTTAATGTTTGCGATAAATTCCAAATCGTTCACATATAATTCATTTTAATTCTCGGAAAATAAGATGAAACTTGGTTATGAAGGAAACAGTGACAGAAAAAAACATGCAGAGTCGCATATTTTGTCTGGCTATGGTTTTTATGCGTGTGTAGTGCGCCTGGAAAAATAGGGGCAGCGGAACATTCAACAGCACAGACAACACCGTTTTCCCACTCAAGTCAGAGCAATAGTCGGAGGAACTGCCGGAGCAGTGACAAAAAAGCAGCGCAACGATTTTTGAGCCATTACTAATGAATACTGTCAAAAATTAAATAAATGGGTTTAAAGTGTGTTCGATCAGTGCCATCTTCTACTAACTAAAGAATCACTTTTACATATTTATTTACTTATTTACGGCTGTACGATAAGCATACGCAGCATGCTTGCGACGCGTTATTTCTTTTTTTAATAAGTTACTATCAAGACTACAGATTTGGAGTAATAATCACTCAGCTCCAACTATATAGTGTTCTGGCTTTATGATACAATTTATTTGTAATTGATTTCTTTACTAATAAAATGTAAATACATTAATCAGCTCGAGCGGAACAGAAAAAAACAATTTTATAGAATAAGTAGTAGTATAAGGATATTAAAATAGCCACTGAAGTTGTTTAATTTACGTATGTATGTAAAGAAAATTGTGACATGATATTGCCTACTTAACCTACTCTTTCTACTGTTCTGTATGTGTAAAATGAAATTTTTGTATTTTTCTTAAACTTCGCAGTTCCCTCTTCAGATGTTTACTTTTATTTACTTTCGAATATAGTTAATTTATACTCTTGGAAATAAATTTAATGAATTATGAAATATTAAAATAACTGTCTTTGTTTCTATGTTTATTGATCTTTGTACAGCGAAGTGACAGTCATATCAATTACACAGTACGGCGATAAAAGTGCTACCCCGACATGTAATTTAACACTCACTGCTTTTAAATTGCAGCTGGTCTATAAACATGAGACACCGGAACGATGCAGTATTTAAAATCTGCAGGCGCTATTGAATTTAAATGTTTTTTTTTTTTTTTGTTTTTATGTTGAATTTAGGAAGACACTACAATGTTTTGTAATTGTTGCCGTTTTTAAACGAATTAGGATAGTGTTTCGATATCTATAATTTTCGGCTTAATTTTAAAATATTACAGATAAGGTGGGATTACAAAGCTGTTGTTTTTAGCCCGTACTCCGTGACACGAAATTTTTATCCTGTAGAATTTTTGTCCCAGACGAGTTTTATTGTGATTGTTAAATATTGACTGGTCAAGGATAAATATCGCAAAGTTTCAACATTATCAGACGATATTGAGGTAGTTGTGCTGTCTCCAGGTGAACCCGATGAAGTAAATAAATATGGAAATTAAGCTCATATCGAATGTAACGAGCCAATTACAATTTTCCTGTATAGTGCATAACTACAATAGTCGTTAAGCTCGGAGCCGATAACTTTTGGAATGGTAACACGTAAATGTAATCTGATATATGTCGTGTCAAATCAATGCAAAAGGAATTAGAAGAAAAATCAGCTATCGAAATTTTTGCAAGTTCATAATGTTTCAGAATATACTGTAAAACAATAATAAAGAACTTTTAAAAATGACGCTAATTTTAATTTCTCAATATAGATGAACTGAAATTTTTCATGGGAATTCAGTTTCCTTCATACCACTACTTACCACAGAATAAATTGTATCGGTGTCGAGAGACAAAGATTCACATATCCATTTATTGAACAACCGATATCTTGCAACTGCTTTGATAAAATGAAATTTTATTTACACTTTAATGATAACTCAAAAACTGATAAAACTGTAAAATTCATAAAATTCGATTTCTCGCAAATAAAATAAATAAAACTAACATTAAGTTCATGTTTTTAAGCCTAACATTGCCGTCGATGAAATTATAGTAAAATATTTTGGATATCGTGAAATAAAACAATTTATAAAGTAAAGCCTTTACGGTTTGATTGCAAGTTTGAACTCTGTACGAAGTTAGTGGCTATTGTTATGCGTGAGAAAATATTTAAATGGGAGTAGTATAATTGATTCTTTAGAATCAAGAGAAGTTGAAAAATTATTAGAAGCATATGCAGAACCTAAAATACATATTATCTACTTTGACAATTTTTTTTACTTATTGACTTGAAAGAAAACGGATTCGAAGCAAACGGTACAGTTCAAAATGTCTCATAATGATGAAACAGGAAACGAAGAAAAATAATGTGGATACTTGTGTCATCGTTTTAATAAAACTAATGAAATACTGTGAATGAAGTGACGTGATGGTAACGTTGTAGCCTTGTAACAAATTAGTTAAAATTAACATGTATTGTAGGACTGAAGAAGTAAAAAAGCTATTACTTAGCTAAAATTTCTTAACAGACGTGATAATATTTATCTGCCTGTTCGGTAAACATCAGTGCAATCGAACGTTCAACCTGGACTACCTTGCAAAGTTTATTCTTTACTCGATATATCTAGATCTCGTAATATAATTAAAACTTACATTACGGCATCATTTATTAAATTAATATAACAATTTTTATTTTTTAATATTGGACTTAATCCTCACTGAATACTCTATAAGTTTTCAGCTTTCGAATGTCTTACCAACATATACCGAAATTATACTTCAACTTATTTTTAAAAAAAAACAAAAAAAAAACATATTACATTGAACTGCTAATGTATTTAGCAAATGCAGTAAAAAAATTATAACCTTACTTAAAAGTATGTAATAAAAAGAGCGTGATCCATTGTTTTATCGATTAAAAATATAAATATTAAAAAACGTACATTACGACTCTTATATTCATAAGTATTCCAAACCAGTATAACACGCTTGAAAATATGTATTTTAATCCTTTTCCGCAATTGCTGTTAGGTGGCGGTCTACTTCTTGTTCAGGTAAAATTCTAAACAGAATTATTTCAATGAAATCATTCAAAATTAAGACGCATTAATACGAAAAACGAAAAAAGCCTAATCTATTAATGTTACTGAGCCCCGCTTTGATTATCGGGTACATTTAATTCAAATATTAGTTACCTGAACTCAGGAGATGATTTTGTAACCACTCCTATTTCAATTTCTGATGGTTTGAAGTCAACACTGAGAACAGCAGCAAGACAGGAAATCGCCAACTACAATTAGAAAGTCTGTTTATATTAAATTCTTACTATTCATTATATACGGTAAATTTTTAAAAAATAATTAAAGGAAAATAAAAATTAAAATTAAAATTAAAAATGTAAACTGTAGAGCTTTAATAGGGTAGCTGTGAGTGAATGAAAAACTTATTGTCTGATTAACTACTCAACATGCTTCTCATATATGATGTACATAATGGTAACAGAGTAAACAGATCACCAAAATACAGACAGTTTTTTACGGCAAAATCCAAAACTGATAAAAAAAGTTCAAAAGTTCTAAGAATTAGAAAAGACCTGGCGAAGTCAGCATTCCAATTAGTTCGCGCAAAGTCAATAATTAACAAAAATGCGTAAATATTCCCAGTTGCGGAACTAAATCAATCAGAGGTACTGCCCGGGATTAAACTGTATTTATATCGAATTAGTTTAAAGCATAATAACGAGAGAAAAGCCTCCGTTAGCATCAATTTCCATTCTATAATATACCAACTTAAATAAGAATCAAATCGTAGAGCTGATATTAGATCCAGCAGCAATTTTACACGCTGATTTCAGTTATTTATAACGCTATCATATATGTCTGTATTTTTCGGCGGCCGAATTCTAAAAAAAATCTTATTTCTCGAAAATAAATAAAAACCCTTTAAAAATTATTGAATGTAACAAAAATTATTAGAAATAAAATAAAAGTATACGTATATATATATATATATATATATATATATATATATAAAAGAAAAACTTTCATTAACGGAGTGGCATCCTTAGCAAGTGGAAGAGTCAACTATCACTCCTTTCGCAAATATAAAATTACATTTTGCACTCCTTACAAGGACTGCAAGTAGATATACAACGTTGCAAACAGTGATTTTTACATACGTAAATTTATAAATATGTAAGAAATTTAAAAAAAGGAAAAATTAAATACCTGAATTGTTTCATCAGTTGTATAATTTTGTTTCTTTTTAAGCTTTTTCTCTAGGTAACTGTTGGCTTCAGTTTGTTTAGATCCGACACTAATTGCACGATACGAACAGTAATACCCTGCTGGATCATTTTTGTAAATCATCGGACCATTTATTTCATCATATGCTATCATTATCATACCTATTAAATCAAATTAAAAAAAAAAAAAAAAAACAACGCAAAAGTTAATTATTTGATTTCATTGTACGCACTGACCGTATAACAATTGTTGCAAATTATAAAAAGCGATGTTCTTGACAAAGAAAAATTAAACTAAAGGAATATGTTAAACAGTTTCATAAATCAATTTAGCTTAACAAATTTATTACTAATAACTTAAGTACACTGATTTTTATTTAACTGCGATAGTTAATGAACAATTTTGAGGTGACTTTAAATAATATTTCATTACGAAATTATTAAAAATAAAATGGTCGCCAACTATTCTGTCATCGCTGTACATTTTGTTTACAAATTAATATATTTAGAACTAATTTTTATACATTTATAATAAGTTAATTATGCCTAACATTGCTGTATAATTTGTGTCTTCATTAATCACTTATTTCAGCGTTCATTATTGGTAAATGAATAAAAATATGATAACCGGAGAAATAACAAACTACCCATAGTCCGATGTCAGTACAAATGATGTATTAAAAATCTAGGACTCATCATCATCATCATTGTTACAGTCCTAAGACTGGTTTTGTTCCATGATAAGTGCTTTCCGGTTCAATCGATTTTCCGCCAATTTTTTAATTTCCGAGTAATTACTTAGCTGTGCGCATCCTTTATTAACATGTCTACAAATGTTCTTCTCGATCTTTCTCATTATCTTTTGCCGTGTCGGAGGACATGCTCCATCCAAGCTAATCGTCGTTTCTTTACTTGGCTAAGTAACGACTTTTCTTCCTGAATTCTGTTGAGTACTTCTTTATTTGTGACTTTTTTGGTTCAGCTTATTCGCTACCTTTTTCCTCCACCACCATATGTTATATTTCTTTTGTTCAGGTCCACGTTTCCGCACAATACAATGCTACCGGCCAAACATAATGCCCACATTCAATAAAATCCGATGCTGACAGCAATAAAACACAATCGAATTTCCCAATTCAATTTTTACCTAAATGAACAACATTTAAAGAGGAAGCAACAGATAAAAATCGGCAAAGTGGAAAGATGCCCCGCGTCTCAATTCATCGACTACACCAAACCCGAGCGAACAAATACCAATTAGTAAAGCCTCCGCTACGAAAATAAAGAAAATAAAAGATATTAACATAGAAGAAATAATGGAGAGCACCAAATAACTTTTCGGTAAAAATTATCCATTTATCCCAACAAGTTGTAGTGAGTTAACATTTTATTCGAAATATAGCAAATTATCCGGATTTCATAAACTATGTTTACGATTATAAAAAATCTACCTCCTCCATTTCAATGGTTCTAATATTAAGATTAGCTGTTCAAAAAAAAACATTTAAGAAAAACTACACGATGGGACAATATAATATCCGATGACTACAGTGAGCAACCTACCAACTAATTTCACATAGGTCAATATAAGCAACAAAAAATTACCCCTACTATGTATGGTGTAATAGCTCCTAAAGCTATAAATAACGTATAGAAACGTTGGATAAAAAATACAGAAACAAGTAAAACAAATAGAAATTTTTTAAAGGTATCTATTTTATACAAATGAAAATGTACCTATAAATTATTTAAAGATTTTTTTTTTTTTCATCAACATACCAACAATTTTCAAGAAGTTTAATGTTTTAAATTCCATAAGTCTTATGAACGCTAAAAACACAAACTTATTATTTTAATAGGATCATCTACTTTTAGACGATTTATCGTTTCGGCAGTAGCGAGCGAGGGTTTTCATTCAGACCTTCATACGACTTATCTGTGCTCTTTTTCAGTTATCATACGCTAAACATTATCATTTGCGTTAATGGAAAACATGGGTTACCAAATTTATTTTTACGTTACTATAAAACATCTATTTACTGATATCAGTAATTCGGCGCAAAAAATTATCGATCCTCATTAATGATTTAGTTTTCCGCATATTTTGCATATACACCACAAAATACATCCAATACATATTTTACGTTATTTTATTAAATAATTAATTTCTCTTAAATATTTTTAACCTATTTTCGGTAAACGTAAATGTTAGTTATGGTTATCTTTAATTTAACATACGGAATTTTCAGTGCATAAAACATCATTCTTAGCTAACTTTGCTTTTCCTTTTTTTAAATTCAATTGGGAAACCCAGCGAAAGTAACCGTTTTCGATATTTGAAACACCGTTGTTTAATCAGCTACAATAATACCGTATCTGATTAACTACTTTCATAAAAATTTTAATAAAGACAACAAGTAAGTGGTTTTGAACTCTTGCCCCTGTTTTAATATCCCTGATGAATATGCTGCGGGAAAATTCTATTTGAAAAAAAAAAGTGCAATTTGCAAACTGCGAATATACGTAATACATCTACAATAAAATGATCATAAAGTAATTTAACTTTTTTCAAAAATATACTCCTTTCAAGTTGCACAAACCAGTCAAATTAAATAGTGACTTAAAATTAAGATTTTTTATAATCCTATTCTTCCCCGAAATTTCTCACATGCAATATTGTTTTTACGAAAATGTTTTTTTTTTCCTTTTTTTTTTATTGGCTTAAACACTTCCCAAAGTATTCAAGAGTGGTGTAAAAAGTTGATTACGAGGCGGCTTGTAAAAGAGGTCAAAAAGTCGTTTTTCCGAACGTAGTCGTGAAGCAAAATCAGCGGTTTTTCGAATGTGCCGAGCAGCATGCGTTTGAGGTCTTTATTCTTCTTTATATGAATTATACCGACACTTCTCAACTTCCAGCTTTCAATTTTGATTAATAGATGTTTCTTCTAACTCAATTTTGAGGCTGAGAAATCAGCTGTTTGTAGAAAGTCCGTTAGAACGGACAACAGTTAGTGTTTGGCTTCTCCATGTGTATATCAGTGTTCCGGTAAAATTGTTAGTGTTGTTTCAAAAGTAAATTCTGCAAGACATGTTTATTTTGTAAATCAAAAGAAAACAGTGCTGAATTCGAAACTTGAAAAGAAACGCACGAGGAACAGTGCGAAACCAACTATGAAAGCTCTGCAGGAAAAATGGAAGTAGTTGCCGGAATTTAGTAAAGAAAACAAAAGGACCGAGCGGCAAAGGTAAATTGACAGGTAAATTAATTGATCAGCTGTCGATTTATTATGGCCTCGACATTAGACGTCACAGTGTAACTCTATCAAAGATATGAAAATGCTATTTGAGCAACTTTGTACCACAAAATATCGACCGATAAGAAGCCACAACATCACTTGCGCCCGAAAAGACCGCCATCGTGGTGCTCCTGGCAAAGCAGAGAAGGCAACTGGTGGAGACATGGCTAATTTTAATCATAAGCCTACCATGACAATGATAGTATTCAAATTGAAATTATAGATTGCCCTAAAAAGAATTTTAATTGTGATGTATTTCAATTATTGAATTTATATATCAAGCAGTTCCTGAGGTGTTGAATTTTATTTGATATTTTTGTTTTTTACAGACCATATTATTTGGATTCCGTACATTTTGAGTACGAAATCTTAAAAAATGAAAATAGGTTAAAAATATTTTAAAAAAATGAATAATTTAATAAAATTATATAAAATATGTGTTTTGTGAATACATACATACATATGTGTACATATATGTATATATATATATATATATATATATAAATTACAACGTAATTCTTAGGCTACCCCCCCATTAGAAAAAATGCCCCAATTTTATGTAACGAAAATGGCCGAGTTTATATATATATATATATATGTGTGTGTATGTGTGTGTGTAAAACGCGATCCTCCATGCCCTGCAAGGAGCTCCGCCCTTTAACCCCGTCAAGGGACATCCCCTACCGCCAACTCTATCACTTCTACACTTCGTATAGAATGAGGAAAATTGACGTCATTCTTTTCGAGATGGCGCAGACAATTTCGGCAGGAACAGCAATCCATTTTATTGGTACTTTGTCTTATTATATGTAATTGGTCGCATTTTAGGAGAAATTTTTGTGACAGAAAAAGTTATGGCAGTAGGGTTAAGAATAACGTTGACATTAATATATATATATATTCTATTCTTACATCTGAGACATAAACATGGAGGACGATTTATGGAGAGCCCATACTCGGTTTCGAATGGGAATTGATGATGATGATGATGATGATGATGATGATGATGATGATGATGATAGATATAGATATATATATATATATATATATATATATATATGGGGGGGGGGGTGTAAGAGAGATAGAGAGAGAGCGAGAGAGTGAGAGTACACAAGTACGTGGGAAAACAAAATTGTTAACGAGAAACGGTATTTTTTGCACTCATTACTAATAAATGAGTGCATGATGTAGAAATAAATTTGACAAACCATGTTTCTTGCTACCACAAATGATGTTTAGCGAACGAAATTTGAAAAATACTGAGATGATTTGTAAATAAGTACAAAATATCGCTCGTTACCGCGGAAACGATTTACGCTAAAAAAATTCTCACCGAAAAGAACCGGCCCCATATTAATAAGCTTTATATATACAATTTTGTTTAATTTTTAAAAATCAATTAAAGAAAAAATTAATAGATATTAATATAAAATTAAATTATAAATTTCCGTCATAATATTTTATTACTGCGCACTGACTGTAAGTCTCTTTGATATTATACTTTCTTTTTTTAGAAAAAAATTGCTATTTCTCACTTATTCGTAAATAAAGAAATCTATTTAATGGGTAATTATAAAATCACGTAAAATAAAAATAAAAGTAACATAGGAAGTTGTAAAATTTCGTGATTAAATGCAAATTTTATAACAACATTTCATATATATAAAAAGTTTCAAATATAAATGGCTATATTCGTTTTAAAATTAGTTTTTATTTATTTTACACAGTTTCTGTGTAGTTTACAAATTATATATTCAATGTTCTATCGAAATCTAAATTTTTTTAAAATGATCATGAAGTAAGGGATAAGTAGTAAACTGAGTTCCATACCGTTTAGAGGGCGTGGGGATTGTGAAGTTAGCATTTATAATGTACAAAGTCCAACGGCACTAGTGAGAGTAGCAGGACCATTTTCTTTCTCTCGGCCGCCTCTATTTTTTCACTTTTTCCTGGTATCTCATTATTTTAGCCTAAGTAAAGGCATGATCGACTTGAAGAACAAGACAAGTCTCGAGCCTATTACTTAGTTCAATCAACGTTTAATTAATTATTATTTTATATATTTAATAATTAAATTAATTTATATCAAATCAAATAAATGATTTTTAGTAATAAATTATAATATAAAGACATCATTATTATAGATTTAAATTTTATGAAACTATAAGAAATATGTTATCATTCATCGAAGTTTCATTTAAAATTAATTTCAAAATATAATCATACTATGAATCTACGATATACTAATGTAACTATAAAAACTATTTCAGTATCAATTATTTGAATACATGAAATTTAAAATATTCTGTACAGTCTAAATACTTTATTAAAAATATCCACTTACTACAACCAAGTGGACGCATTTCAGCATTCTGAGTATACACCTGGGAAATATCAGCTATTCGGTGGCATAGTACATCAACAGGCATGTCGTATCCATTCTTATATTTAAAATTTGCGGCTTCATAGCGAGCTCTTTGAACTTGAGACTTGCTGTCAGCTAAAACACATGCGTTATTTTTAAATATCACTAGAAATATATATAAATAATTTTTCATTTTTTAAAGAGTTATATAAGTAACTACTTATAATAGTTCACCGCGATATGAAATAAAAATTGATTTTTTATCTTATTTTAGTTTGGAATTCCATTATTTTTAATTGTCATTATTGTAACATTTATTTTTAATGTTACTTAAATTTAAACTACTGCATAAATCTGCAAACGCTTATTATGTTAAAAGTTTATTTTAAAATAAAAAAATACATTTAACTTATAGTCACATACTGACGGCTTAATTACAATGATTTTTTACTATAATAATAATAATAAAGATGATTATGATGATGATAAAAATTATCTATTTTCTATGTTTCATATAAAAACTACTATCATTACTACGAAAAAAATTTCAGTACCTAACATTCCAGTCATAACACAGCCTATTCGATTAGTTATCCTGAACAGGTGAGTTACCGTTTTAGGGTCCAATAATTTATCCTAAAAAAAATAATATACAAATTTTTTAAAGAGTATAACAAAAACGACTCATACTATAAAAAGATTTTTATGTATAAATTTAATGTATGAATAAAAGTAAGTAAGATAATAATTAAATATTAACTTACAGGAACTTTCTTTTGAGTTGCTACAACAGCCGTATCAACTCCTTTCAAAGCTACCGAAGTTAATCCAGGTTGGCCTATAGCTTTAAAAGCGTATTCTGTAAAAAACAAAAAATTATTAAATTTAAATAAAACTGCATAATTTATGAAACTAAGAAATCGATCTCTTTAAATGTTATATATTAATAATTTCTCTACCGCTGAACGATTACATTTAGATATAATCATTAACTTTGCTATTTGTTTATTTCACTTTAGTTTTAAACAACATCAATAAACTAATGTATACAAGAAACCTGATTAAAAGTCAAAAATAAAAATACAGTAAAAATTTATTTGACATAGAAGAATTAACGAATTCCATTTGACTCAAAAATTATTTTCGGGCGGAAATCCAACTTCGCCGTATTTCAAAGCATTGAACACCGAGAAAAAATAATAAATACTAAAATCGAACCAATTATTTCTAGTTTGCTGGTTTGGTAGTTTTCGCTTGACGTTTTTTTCTTTCTTTCTTTACATAACATTAATTTTTTTCACTTCTCTTTTATGCCCTCATTAATTTTTTTTCCCAACTTAATAAATTTAGATTATTTTACTAAACAGACACGTAATAAAATAGTCTGCATATTTTAATTGCATCATATTTTTAATTATCCGCTACGTATATGAAGAACGTTAATGTACTCCTCTACTGCACCATTAGTCATATAAACAAAAGTATTCGAACCGTTTTTTTTTTTTATTTGCCCAATTAAATCACAGTTCATATTTAGGTAGCTGAAATACATCATGTTCCTTAAAACCTATTTTTTATTAATGAATAAAGCTGTACTTGATTCATAATAAATGAAACAAAATTTATATCATATTAGTTGTATTTGAATTCGTTTCAAATTCGAACTTACTACTTATTCAACACATTTTCAATCTTTCTGTTGCATTCTGTAATAACACATCTGAAAATGCTGTATCATTTTTTTTATGTAAACAGTATCACTTGCATTTCTCAATAGATAAGATTACTCTTCTTTACAGCCAGTGGTTTTAATTTTAAATTTATTATGTTTGTAAGTGATGCAATTTAATAATCTGAGACAGGAATATTATATTTAAATTAATTTTAAACTAAATTTTGTATAAAACTACCTAATACATACCAACTTGATATAATCGGCCTTCCGGGGAAAAAATAGTAATAAGTCTATCAAAACCAGCGCTACTTCCACGCGACATTTTTCAGAAATTTTTATTTTACCGAGCCCTCAATAAATAATAAGCAGTAATTTCTAATTACAAATACAACAATAATGAACACTTCTTCCTAACAACGATTATTCGGCCAAATCCATAATGATATTTAAAATTTTCTTTTTTGGCTTTCAGTTGAATTCGCTAATTTATTACCGAATATATTAATGTCTTTATTTACTTTTTATTTTTGGAAACTTGTTAAATGCAAAAGGTTTTATTTAACACATGGCTATTTAAAAATTTAAAATCGTATTGAAAATCATTTTTTTTTATTATTTCTTTCAGTAATTTAATACTATTTTATTAATTCTTAAGTTTATGTTTAAAAATTAGTCCTGCAAAGACAAAAGTTTCATGTTTTGATTTTCATTTAATAACAATGGCAAAAAAGAGTAAAAATTATAATAAAAAATGCAATATGTTTTTTTTTAATTCTATTTACGTTATTAGCATTAATTTTAAAACATCGTCTTCTTCATTTGTTTGTCCTATGGTTATTTAGATTTCAGTTTGTTCATTTAACGCTGTTTTAAATAAAACTATTTCATTAAAAAGCAAAATGAAAATACATGTAGTTAAAAGCTTCACACATTAGGTAACATTTAAAAGCATTTTTTTAAAATCTTTATTGGTTTAATACATAAGTTTTCAATTTTATTTAAAATGTGTTAAAATAATATATTGTTTTTAATGTAACTTGTGTGTTGAGATAATTTATACATCCATGAGTTCTCGAGCACAAGAGCATTTTAAAAATGATTTTAAAGAATTTAGAGCACATAGTGCAGAATATGAATAGTATCAGATTGGTCTCTAAACCCAGATGACTTTATAATTAGCAGATATGAAGAAAGTAATTGTCATTTTTAATTTGTTCTTCTTATGGATTATGTGAAACTCATTTGCCGTTGGGGACACAAGAGAATGTATGTGAAGGAAGTGATGCAATAATAAAGAAAGCTTCGGTAATATTGATCATCTAGACTTATGTATTGAAAATAAACAAATCATTGATTTATAACTTAATAAAAGAAGCTGTCTTATACTTTTACGAAATTTTGTTTGCTAATGGCATAAAAAGGCATATTATAGAATCATTTCAAAATAGTTTGCAGAATATTCACAGTTCTAGAGGAATATAAGCATTTTAAAAACGATAATATAGCTATAAAAATTATATTTGCAAAAATAATATGTTAAAATTCAGAAATAGTAGTCAGTTCACGTTCATTAAGTTCTGATAGTTTTTACATTCATATTTTGTATTAAAGTAGTTTAACTGGTTATATTTCGTTGTATTAAAGCCAGTGGCGGCTCGTGACAAGTAAATCTGGGGGGCTCTAATGTAAAATTACAATAATTTAAAAAGTGTAATGACATAAACTTATCTTGCTTTTTTATCTACATTTTAAACTAAATAAAATTGGTTTAATGCATTCAAGTTCTGATTTAATTAAAAAAAAGATGTGAATGCATTTTGTATTTAGATTGAAATTTATTAAATAATATTTTCTAATCTTTTCCTTATATAATGTACAATCCTTTGCGTTGAGTAAGTTTCACTGTTGACGTGTCCACAAAAAAAAAAAAAAAAAAAATTACATATGGCATAATTTTGTGAAATAAGGTAAGCCAAAATATAAAATCCGGGTCTTCTAAGGTTCTTCGTAAACTATATATGCTTCTTTGCATGTAATATTTTTATTACATTTTTCTTCTAATTCTTCGAAATATTCTATTAATTTTTCTCGATTTTCGAAAACAATATTCACTGTACGCATATTATAGTTCCAACGTGTATTCTAGGTAATTTACGATTTACAATTTCTTGCAGTAAATCACATCTATGAGCAGAATTTGAAAAAAAGCTTGCTACAGCGGACAAATTTGAAAAAAATATTTTAATTTTATAATCCTGGCTTGTTGCTTTTTGCATAATTAAATTCAACTGGTGTGCATAACAATGAATAAAATTACAGTATTTATATTTTTGTTTTATCTTCGCCTATACGCCATTTGTAGAATCGCTCATTATGCTCCATCGTAAGTTTAAGTAATTAGCTTAAAAGGTTAGTCCCTCCAATTAATTTATCTAATTCAGTTTCTAAAATGTTGAACGTTTGAAAAATCACCGTGTAAAGCAAGTGTCGAAAAAAAGCAGTGCTTCTTGCATTCAAAAGTAACAAAATCCAGATCACAAAATGTATTATTTAAAGAAGAAAAGCAAGGATAGAAATAGAACAAAAAAAGCAGCAAATTGAAACAGTGTGCTTCACCGGATAAACGGACGACGCAGCGCGCGACGCGGATGTATTGTTAAAACCGACTATAATCACGTGTAAATTTGACGAGGGCTCACTGTTCGAGATCCCACAGACGCCTTTAAGTTACGCTCGGGAAACTTCGGCTTCATTCATTTTTCGCGTGTATTTTATATGCGGCTTGGAGGCTCAAATATTCTGAGCCCACGTACTATATTATTGGTTGTTAATATCATGTAATCAAAAAATCAGCTGTTAACGACCTTGACAGTATACTACACTATGAGTAGATCGTACAGTTCCAGCGCAGTAAGCATGAACCCGACAAGTGACAACTGTTATCGGATGTTTCAGCTGCTCGTTTAACAAATCGCGCAAAATGCTTATTTTGCAATTATTTTTAAAATGCACTCTTGCAAAAAAAATTATTTTGAAATAAAAAATTCGTAACACTGATTTTTTTTCTTGAAGTAATTAAATATTATGTATTTTTTGAAAACACACAGGGAGGCTCGCGCCCTTGAGCCCCCTAGGACGAGCCGCCCCTGATTAAAGCAAGTTTTAAATTGAAAAAAATTCTGCCAAAATTTATTTTGCAAATAATTTACTAGTCTTGGAAGGCTAATCCCAAAATAATTTACTGCAGTAAGTTTTTTATTATGAAGACAGGAAAGTAGACTTTATTACAATTTTTATTATTTTTCTATTATTATACAGTCCATCATTAACTTATTTTGTCACAAAAAAATGTATTTAAGGAAAATTTAATGAAAGTTTAGAAATGGACCTCCAGTTTTTAAAATTTTTTGAATTAATAAAATGATAGTTGTACGAAACCAAAGAATACACTAGATAAAGAAGGTTGAAAGCCTTCAATTAAGTAAACTTTTTATAAATTATTTCTAAAATTATTAGATTTAAACTGAATATTTCTAATAATTGTGTATATTGATGTTAACATATCCGCAGTATTACTATTTAGGCCTCCTTCAGATTCAAATAGTATATACGGCGTACATGTATAATTATAGAAACAGCGAACAAATAAATGGTATATAATATAATTAGCCACAGGATCGTTTTTGGGCCTAGCCCATTAACAGCGAGAAGTGGAAACTTACTAAGATACATTTTAAGCAACAATTTGAATATAATATATGTGTGTGCGTGTGTCTGATATAAATATGATGTGTAAACCTTTTTTTCCTAAAATTTTTCCTTTGTACATACGGTGTAACTTTAAAATTTTCATTATAATTCTACTTTTCTTTCACAATTGATTTCAATTCTATATTTGTGTTTTAAATTCCATTAAGAAATGAAGTTAAGTGTCTTTAGAACATAGCCATTTCAGTAAAGAAGAATATCATATGTATTCACCATACTTATTTCTAATAAAAATCTTTACTATGGTTAAAGTGAATGCAGCTATTATTGTGGTTAACTTTTCGTATAGCAAAAATTGATGCATATTAAATTATGAATAAATTACTATATATCTACATCATTTTTAATTTCTGTTCTATTATCTATTTTAATAGTAGTTAAATTCTGATTTAGTTTAAGGGTAACCTAATGTGTAGTTTTTAACATTTACATTTATTCTATTCAAATATATCATGATATACAACCTCACAAACTGATTGTTCAAGGGCTGTACCATGGACTTTCTTTAAATATTTTTTTTTCTTTTAATTAAACTTTTAAGATGTTCTTTAAAAACTAATGTATCAATCAATTTTTATTTTACATTCAATGTAAACATTATCATTTATTTTCTTCAGAACAATTTGTACAAAGATGACACAACAAATTTGTATCTTCACTCATATCATTTAATACTTAAAACATTGTGTTATTTACTTCAATAGTTCAGTAAAAGTTATTTTTTGTTTACTTAATTAGCAAATTAAAATTATGTGATTTAATACTTTTTCTTAGGATATTAAACATCTCTCTAGCACTTATAGATTCCAAAAGTCTCAATTTCTAATTATGCTGGATTATTGGCAATCATTAATATGTAGTTGTGCACATTAAAAATGTATATGACTTTTTATTAGTGAGACAACATAATCCTATTGAAGCTTTTTGTTATAATTCAATGTCAGATTCTTCAAGGAATCGTGGTTTATGTGCAAATATTTCTTTAGTTTTTATTGTACTATGTGGACTATGCAGATGAAACAATTATGATTGCATTATAGTCTTCTGCAATTTCAATAAATTCATCCAGTAAATAACATTAAGAATTTAACTTTTCTAGATTAGAAACATTATCTTGCACTAAACGTTAATTGAAAAAGAACTTTTCTTACAATAATAATGGCAAAATATAATTGACTTCTTTAATCTGATCTATGCAATATACTTAACAGCATGAGTTCACATTTTTCCTTCACCATCTAATTTTATTATTTCTAATATATATCCTACCTTCTTTTCTAAAGAATGGAATTCATTGGAATCATGTTCCACAGCGAATAAACATACTTCAATAGTGTGCCCCATTGAAGATAGTTTCCTGGCTATACATCAGCAGGTGTTTAAAAGTCCTCACTCAACTCATCTGGGTTCTAATTATTTTCCTATCACTTTTTGGAAGAAAATTGTAATTATTTAAATTCTGGCATCTCTTATTTTTTGATGAAGGAGTAGGAATTTTCTTTAAATTATAAGAGAGCATCTTCACTAAGAGTTATCAGACATTTTTCAGCTTCCCCTTTCCAGTTTCTTGGTGTAAATTTTTTTAATGTAATTATTTTCTTCGGTTAAGTAATGTGGTTTCATTAGTAACTCTTTAAGCAGTAATCATGTTCCACCAATAAATTAAGCACCACAATTAAGGAATACAATAAAAATTTTGTGTTGTATTTTACACAACATAAGATGTAACACTCTACATGAAGTCATTGTAAATTTCATTAGATAAAGTAAAATATCATTCTTAATGGAATGCATATGATTATAAGAGAAATGTTTCATATTCTACTTATCATAGGCGAAATTGTGGATAGTTGCCATATTTATACCCTTGAAAATCAATTCAATTAACATTAGTACTGTTATGATTGCTGTATATCACTTAAGAATGTATTATTTTATAATAGGACACTACAAGATCAAATCTATTTCAAATGAATCAACTTTAAATTTTAATGTGGAATTCAAAACTATCTGAAATGTATGAAAGTTGGTTATTTAAAATGTTTCCCATTAAGAATTTAAAAAGTTAAGTAACTTTAGAACATCATTTCAGTTGTTTGATGACACCATGTGTATTCACTATACCAGTTTTTAGCATAAATTTTCACTATGGTTAAACTGTTTCTTATTATTGCGGTTAAGTTTTTGTATGGAAAAAATAGTGCATGTTACATTATGAATAGATTACTTTATTTTAACCTTAATATCTACTGCATTTTCAATTTCTATCCCATTATCTGTGTAAGTCAGTAGTTAAATTTTGATTTTAATCTAGGTGCAATCTAATATAATTTTTGACATTTACAGTTATTTTCTCAGAGCTTTTATTTATATGTATTATTATATATGACTGTACAAACTGGTTGTTTGAGGGCTGCACCATGGATCTTCTTTAACAATTTATTAATTTTTTTTAAATTTCACTTTTATGGTGTTCATTTAAAAATTATTAGATTATTCAAATATTTATTTTTTATTTCATATTCAATATGAACATTATTACCTGGTTTCTTCAAAGATCTTGTACAAAGATGGCATTCTTTTTTGTATCTTCATCTACATAATTTATTTAGCTTTTCTCCTTAAAACATTGTAATATTTGCTTTGATAGTTTAGTATAAGTTCTTTTATGTTTACTTAATTTGTAAACTGAATTGATGTATGATTGAATAGTTTTTTTTTTTAAAATATTAAACATCTCTGTAGAAATTTCAGATCCTAAAAGTCTCACTTAATTTCTAATTATGCTTGTTTGTTGACAATCATTAGTATATACTTGCACATATCAAAAATTTATATGGCGTTTGTACTGGTAAGACAACACAATTCTATTGGTCATTTTATTACAAAAATAATAAAATGCTTCCAAAAATGTTTTTTATTACATTTTTTTTTTTTTTTTTTTTTTTGGCCCGAACAGAACAGTTAATTTGGCCAGCAAACTACGACACGACTAGATATTAAAAAATACTAATAATAGAAAATTCAGGAAGAGAAATTTCATTCATTCTACATTATGGCCGCAACTGCTGGCAGTGCCCACAATGCTCAATGAAACAAAACAGAAACAAACAAGATTTTTTCATTCTGGAAAAAGGAGCAAAAGAAAAAATAGATAAATAGATAAATATTTCTCTCACATTATGACCACAGTTGCCTGGCAATGCTCACAATGCATTATGAGAAAAAGGAGGTAGTCACAGCCACACTGGACAAAGACTACAATGTAAGAAAAAAAATAAGTAAAATAATAGAGAAAAAAAAAAAAAAAAATCAAACAACAATCCTGTTTCTTTTAATAAACCTAAAAAGGACAAATAAAATTTTATCACTGGAACAGAGAAGATGAAAAATACACAATGGAGGATAAACACCACAGAACATGAGGTCTTTAGAAAACGCAAGTCTCGTGTTATCGAACTGGGCGCAATTAAATAACAAGTGGTTAATGTCTTCTCTAAAATTTTGTCGACAATAGATATTACAACCGGTGCAGTGTCCGGTGTTTGAAAAATTTAAACCCAATCGGCAATGGTCGGAGCGGAGCCTACACACAACGGTCACAAACCTACGGGTCAAACTAACTGGGACACTAATGCGGTAAAACCAAGGTATGGACGGCAAAGATGGTTGGACCATATGAAAATATTTACCAGGTCCTTGCTCTCTACAAATAAGACTTATCCAATCCGCATGATTATTTCTTTTGGCTTTATCTAGAAGATCGACGGATAGGATAAATGGAAACTTAATACCTGATCTAACACCTTCTTTTGCGATTAAATCAACACGGTCACCAAGTGGTACCCCACAGTGACCCGGAACCCAAGAGAATTTAATGACTCCTCCAAGTTCGGAAATATTAAAATACTTTTCCTTAATTTCATAAATAATTGGATGGCAATTACATTCAAAGTTACTTCTCTAAAGCGACAAGAGAGAGCTAAGGCTGTCCGAAAATACTACAAACTCCCCCTTGGACTGCAACACGTTTTTCACAAACTCTAACGCTTTTTCAATTGCAAGAAGCTCGGCCGTGAAAATCGAAGCTTCTGGAGGTAATTTAAATTTCTGCTCAGTGATACCTTCTATAATAAACCCGGCCCCTACGCCTTCATTAAATCCACGGAATTTGGCGCCATCGGTAAAGATCAACCGATAACCGGGGTATAATTCTTTCGCGATACCTAGAAAAACGGAGTTCACAATGTTACCAGGCAACAGATGCAAATTCTGGCTTTTAAAGGTGTTAATATTGATGTCCAGTTTGATAAGATTAAGGTCGTATCTGAAATTAAAATAATTGGAGGGAGAAGATGGCACAAGAGCTGGACTATAACTATAATACATCCTAGTTCTTTTGAGCAAGAGCGGCATTTTCTGGGGAACAAATCTCCAATCACTACTTACCTGCATTATCTTACTTATAAACTGCGGATATTTGTAATTACAATACTTAAGTACAAATTTATCTGTTAAATAATTTCTTCTAATGTTCAGAGGAGCAATTTTGGTCTCCATTTGTAGACCGATGGTAGGGGACGACCTGACATTTCCCGTGATTAATCTTAAGCCAAGATTCTGTAATGAATCTAACTTTCTAAGCTGGAACTTCGAGGCTGATCCATAGAAAATCGCTACATAATCCAATTTCGATCTAATAAAGCTTTTGTATAGCTGGCTTAATATGACCGGATCACTTCCCCACCATGAATTGCTTATAGCCTTTAAGGGGCTATACGATTTAATTACAAGTTCAACTAGTTTTTGAATGTGAAAAGTCCATGTTAGTTTAGGATCTAAAAACAATCCTAAATACCTAACATGCCTAGTGAATTTAATGAGTTGGTTTTGAATTAGAACACGTATTTGTTCGTAGTCAAATGGTCTAAGTGAAAATACGGATACCGAGGATTTAGCAAGGGATATTTCAAAATGAATCTTCTCAAAGGAATTAAAGCAAATATTCATAGATGATTGACTTGCCTGAAGACATTTAATAAGGCAGTTATGTTTAGAATATATTAAGAAGTCGTCCGTGTATGACAAAATTCGTGAGAAATTTGGTATTTGAATATTAAAGAGAGGTAATATATACAAATTAAAGAGAAGCGGACTCAGAACGGCACCTTGGGCAAGACCTTTATAAGTTGTGCGAACTTCAACCTGTTTGGATAAGGGGTTAAGAATATGGAGGGATCTACATAAAAATAAACTACACAAAAGTTTAGCCATGGGAAAAGGAATATTAACTGCTATTAATTGATTGAAAAGAACGGGGATGGAAACATTATCGAATGCCCCCTGAATATCAAGGAATGTTGCCACCAAGAAGCCTTTGTCTTGGAAAGTAGAATAAACATCCCCCAAGAATGATGCTACACAATCTTGAGTACCTAAATGTGAGCGGAATCCAAACATTCCCTCCAGAAGTATCTTCTGTCTCTCAATCCACCACATCAGTCTGTTCTTAAGTTAGCGAGGTACAAAACAAAAGAATGAAGGTTATCATCAAGGAAAGGAATTATACAACCAAAAATTACAAAAACGTTTGGTATATAAGGACTACATGTGTTAGCAAGAAAACAGACAATAATAAAGAAGAAGTTTTGATAAAATTAATAGATGTTATACTGAATGAAATCAGACAAAGGGAATTTGAAAATCTAAAAAAACAAAATAAAAATATGTCTGATAGCCCATAGTGCAAAGAATGAAGAAAAGAGGCATTTCAAAAATAGCGAAATGGAATAAAAAGTGAAAAAACAGGAAAAAAATTTCTTTGTATCCTCAGAATACTTGATCATATTTTAATTTACATCAGCATATGTATTTAAGATACATATGTGGAGAAGAATCTGCCAGATTTAGAAAATATAAATAATAAAGTTAAACTAGATTATAAGTCACAATTAGAGAATATGGCTGTAAGGTAAATATAATGTAATCATTTTGTAATGAATAAAAAACATAATTATGTTTGGAACCCATAGATGGGAAAATGCCAAGTGGGATTTTCAGATTATTCAAAAGAAAAAAAAATCAAAAAACAGATGCATTTAAATAAACTTGGTCTCACATTAAACAGTAGTGAATGCCCATTTACTATAAATAGGATATTTCCCAAAAATTTATAGCAAATGTGAGAAGTACTAATATTGTTTTTTTTTCCTATGTTTGTTTTACTTTTAGTGTGCATAACTTTTTTAAAGTAATAATATATTTATTTTTAAGTAATTACTTTTTTCATATATTAGTATTTTTATAAAGCCTTACAATATTTATATGAACTTAAATATTAAAAATAGTAATCATTAAAATATAAGATGTAGTACGAAATTTCTCATAATACATTTTTGGAGAAATACTATAAATTTATTATCACTTTTGTTCTAAAAATTGTAATAGTAAAATAAAAATTTCACACTTAAGATATAAATTCAAAATTCATAATAGTAAAAATAAGCATTTCAGAACTGAAACTTTTTTAAAAATATAAAATGATGAACATGATAAAAAACAATTATAGATATCAATAATTAAATACAACTTCTTAAAAAATCATAAAAAACGTATAATTCTTCTAGAAAAGATATTGTATAGCTCTATATTATATGACATCTTTATTGTATTAGTTGGCAGCCATCATAAAAGGAATTACACAGTCATAATATTTATACTATATATATTTTTTAATAAAATATGTTATTCTTTTATGTTACAATCGATATTTTTATTAAAACTAAGAAGTGCTGATAACTTATCTTTGGCTGGTAACTGCGGCAGTTTTTGTAGTTCTTTATTTAAAGACTGTAATCCAGGCATATAATAATGAGAATCGCTTTCTAAACTATTGATAAAAAATTCAAAATTCTTCTTCACTTCTGCAAATTCTTTTTTACAATTCACCGTCACTAAATTATTTGACTGCTCACTGGTCGTCTCTATAGTAATTTCCGGTATCATTGTATGACCAAAAGAAACATCGTATTGCTGCACTTCGTTATTACTATCACTATCGTTTAATGTAATGATAACAGGTGTGAAAATTACTGAATCCATATTGGTCCCTGTTGCTATTATTAATAATTCCGCGCATTTAACAGGATCTTCCGGATACCTCAATGGACAATCAAAATTCACTTTATTTGTTAACAATTGAAGGTGCTTGCAGAAGTTGCCATTACAGCCAACGAAACATGTGCATGAACCTATATCTAGATTTATTAAATACACTACTGACTTTGCTTTATTTAAAACATTGTACAAACTTTCGCACTGGGGCGACTGTCGAATTTCATATTCATTAACAACCTCTTCGGTCAACTGTTTTGATCTAAAGCAATCGTAATTATTGCTATGTAAGCTACATTCGGTCAGTTCGTTTTTTAAAAAATTGTCGTATTCGGTTATTATAAAATCGATTAATTGAACCGGCGACCTAGCTTTTATTCTTTTAAAAGTTTCTTCCCTTAACGTTCGAATTACCCTCTCAACCATATTATTTACATTTAAACCATCAAGTGCAACATTTCCCCGAAAAGAAATGGCCCAATCTTGCCTTTTTTTGTACAATTTTGTGATATAAGTTCGTAGGTGATTGTATTTATCGCCATATGCCATAATTAAAGAATCGAAATATCGTTTCATTAATGTCAAATTTGAAGCATACAACATCTTACGTAATGCAGTATAAATGACTATCTTATCACTTTTCGATATACCATTTGCAGAATTTAAAAGCCATCGATATGCGGATTGCAGAAAATGAAAAATACCTGAAAAAAAATAACTTTCAGGAAAAACTTTTTTCAAGGCGGCTAACTTTGATGGAGAATCAGTTGTCATAATACACAGAGGGCCTTTTTTCCCACGTCCACCAAAACACGAATCGTCAATTTGCGATAAAAATAAATTAAAACCCTCCGCTATCGCACTAGTTTTTTCACTTGTACTGACTAGAATACCAATTGGTAAACCTCCTACATATGTTTCCGATACAAGTAGGAATGCTTTTAATCCGAATAAACCTACCGATCCTACGATATCGATGAAAACTACTTCGCCGGCACTCTGTAATCTTGATATTCTTCTCATTACTGGCGTTAATATTGAGATGACGAAATCATCTTTATTTAACTCTTTAAGAATGCATACTTGTTGCTTCTGATCGTATTCCTTGCTTTTTTCAAGAAAAAACTTTTCCACTGCGGCGAAAACAATTTCACATTTCTTAGAACCACTTTTCTCTTTGAACAATTTACAAAAATAATGTTTTACCCAGTTAATATCAGGAATCAGACTGCGATCTGTGGCGTGTATTAAATAATCGCTATCATTCATTTGCAATGATAGATGAATCTTATAATTTTTTAAGGCGTGCATAGGAGTAGAACCGTTCTCGAAAAAGAATTTGAAAATGTCTTCTACTTCTTTCGATGGCTTCGTGAATCGTAAAAAATCGCATAATTTTGTCGAATGGTTATGATTATTTGTAATTTTGATTATGGTAACAAAATGCCTGTGAAAAAGTAAAAAAGAAAAATTAAAATAATTATTCTTCTATATAAAATAGTAGGAATATTACTTTGTACACTACTTTTTATAATATATTTTTTTTTTTTTTTAAAGCGTACCCAACAATTATAAAATAAATAAAAATTAAAAAATGATTTCGGTCGCCTTGTATTTTTTTCAGTTTACACAGAACGTCTAAAATAGTAAACAATAAAAATTCTACAAATAATTACACAACAGCTCATTAGAAAAAAAAAAAACAAAAAAACTATCATAGTATGGCTAGAAGTTCTGTCAGTACTTTAAACGCGAATTATGACATAACAGAATAACGGAGACCCAGTAAAAATTATATTTTCGAAAAATAGATGAAAAAAGCTACAAAACTACATACAAATTATTCAAAATGTCCGTCTTCAGCAGCGACACATTTATGAAGACGTTATGGCCATTCGTCTATGGAATTACGAATCGTGTCCAATGGAAAATTCTTTACAGTTTTCCTGATAGATTTCTTGAGTGCGTCGACATTTCGATGACTTTTCGCGCATGCTACCGCTTCTATCTGTTGCCAGAGAGAGTAATCTAACGGATTTAAGTCGAGGTTACCACTTGGCCAGTCTTCTGCTCTGATAAAATCAGGAAGATTGTGCTGAAGCCAAGTTTGGGCCGTCTTCGCTTTGTGGGATGGCGCAGAATCTCGCTGAAAAATCCAGTGGCATCCCTCAAACATTTTTTTATTCAAAGGTTTAACCACCGTGTTCATCATTTTTTGGTACACAAGGGCGGAGGTTTTGACGCCAGCCTTGCAAAAGTGAACGTCTGTGAAACCTTTCATCCAATTGACACCCAACCATACCATGACTCGAGCCGGACGATACCCGCGTTGAACACAAGGTACTTTATTCCGTGCTTCGATAGACAACTTAGCATATATACGGTCATTTTGTTTATTAAACGACTCTTTCCCAGTAAATATTTTTTCATCTGTGAATAGGATATCGCGATAAGTGCCGCTGCCGTACAAACACAACAAATTCCGAGCTCGAACGCACCTAATTTCTTTTAATTTCGCCGTCAACAGGTGCCGAACGTATGATCGTTTATATGCGGAAAGACCTAAATCTTCGTTCGGAATGAGCGATACGGTATGAGGAGCGAGATCCATCTCTCGAGATAGGATTGTTTGCTTCCGCACAGGATTGCGCATTAGCCTTGCACGAAAAGTGTTCACCGTCTGTTTCGTTCGTACAGGACGCGGACGGCCTGATTGACCCGACCATCGAGTTTGTTTAATTTCCATCTTACAATTGTACGAAACACAAACCTTTCACATTGATACCAAGCGATTTCGAGGTTGTATGAATCTTCGTTGGCTGCACGCTATACTGAAATAATGCGATTACCGCAATACTTTTTTCATAAACGCCCCACTGTGACATACTCACTCGCTTCATACAAGCAGTCTGCCGATCTTTTGACGTGGTTACTGAATACTAATCTCGTATATACTACATTTAGGCAGTGTTACTATTTATCTATACTCAAAACTTCTTTTTTTTCACGCGTTCAAATTTTACTGACAGAACTTGTATACACAAAATTGGAACAAGAAAGAAATCAGAAACAAATCCAAAATGTACAAAAACCTTTCGAATTATCGGATTGAATCATAAGTTTCGTCAAATATTTACAGATAATAACAAATCAATCATTAACGTATATTCTACAATTTCTTACAACTTCTGCAAACACTTCATTAGTTTTTTAAAAAGATCACCAGATACAGACGATTCATTAAACATTATTTTAAAATAAACGATTTTGTTAAATGAAACAGCTGGCATATTATCAAAGCAAAATGAAAAATGTGACTTGAAAGCAGAAAAACTTCCGCTAAGAATTAAAAGAACAACTTTAATGAAACTGCTAATGTGAAAACAAAGCTCTGTGTGAATGTCATTAAAGCGCAACTTTCTATTTTTCACATATTGAAAAACAATAGTTTTCTTTTATACAAGTCTAATTTATTAACGGTCAAATCTACCCTAATCTCATTTAGTTAACTGCGTGGAATCAGTTAGTCAGTCGGAATTCAGAAT
This sequence comes from Icerya purchasi, assembly GCA_039619475.1. NCBI lineage: Eukaryota > Metazoa > Arthropoda > Insecta > Hemiptera > Monophlebidae > Icerya > Icerya purchasi. Next base: position 217,450,556 of record CM077115.1, read on the forward strand.
GCCTTATATAATTACAATCATAAAGTTATTTGCTTCATCTGTACTATTTTTTTTAACAAACAATAATATATTACACATTTACGAGCGCACATGTGAATATATATAAAAACAAAAATTCTGTTCCCATATATAAGAATTCTCATTTAAAAAAAAAAAAAGTAATATAAAATGAGTACAGATTTATGTAATAACTTAATTATAAAATTAAATATGCTACCCCTGTTATAAAGATTTGCTAGGAAAAAAAACAAAACCCATTGAATACTAATTAAAATATATACATCTCATTATAAAAATGGTTCATATTATTCTTAATTCAAAGAAATAATAATATAACATTTTTTTAAAAAAAATGTTGGGATTTATCCATTAAAAATAAAAATAAGCTTGACTTATCTGAAGAAGAATATATTACCAGGAGCTCGTATAAAGAAAAGATTAAAATGACCTTTTAAAAAAAATATCATATGAAGAATCCAGTTTATATTCAGGATTTTTAAAATATAATAAATAAACTTTCTTGTAAAAGAAAATCTAAGAAGTCATAAAAAAAAAGTGAAAATTTCTTGTGAATCGTGTTTTAAAAAAATAAACTAATTATTCTCCATATATAAACATAATATTTATATTTTATGAACGTTTTAAATTTAAATAGAACTAGTTTTGTATAGTTTTTATAATATAAAGGAGCAAAATTTGATTTGTTATGATCTAACATGTTCCGTGAATATACAGCTTTATTACACATATCGTGCCCGGAGGAGGGGGTACTTTGTACCTTTCTGGGAACCAGACTGAATCAGGTGGTGGATAGAGTGACACATTCGATAGCTATATTAGTGAGCTACGATTAATGAATAAGCAGTCGCAAACCAAATACTAGTGGAAAATTTCAAGCAAGTGATTCCAGTAGTGATGGGGTAAGAAGCATGAGGATATAGAGGGATATGTTGGGAACTGTCCATAAAACGTTATTCTCCTTCGACTACTTGTTAACCGTTTTTGGTGAGTTCAGACCGTCTATATAAATAAGTCTCATCGGCCACTTTCTCATTTGCGCCCCTCTGCTTTGCGGTTAGGATCTTTTGAAAAACTACATTTAACATGAAAAAGTGTCCTAGGCTACAAAAATAATTGTTCACAAGACTAGTTTCCGATTGCTTGAAGCACTTAAGCAAAATTGAGGCGAAAAGTGAGGCCTTCATAAACTGGAAAAATGAACGAATGAATGCCAATAAAAGAAAAATATTTGCATCCACAAAAGCAGAAGTACAATGAGGCACAAGAAAACTGAAAAATCAATGGTGATCAGAAAAGATGACTGAAATTCAATAACTTCTGACAAAAAAGATACTATGATTTTTTATATAGCAATTAAATCCATTTATGATAAAGAATGTTCAACAAATACGGAAAAAATACTTTCAGACACTTTTGAATATTGAATCGACATTAAATGAGAACATTTATCAGTTGATACTTACACAAGAAATGCTTTTAAAACCGGATACATTACCAACTGAAAATGAAATAACACCAGCTATTACAAATTTTATACGTAACAAAGATCCAGGACTAAATGACACTTCAAATGAGGTATACAAACCGGAAGAAAAAGCGTTAATATTACATTTCCATAATTTGTCCGGGAAACTTTGAAAAGGAAGTAAGTTGCCAGACGATTCAGAAATGCTGCCGTAATTTCTATTTATAAAAATAAAGGAGATTAAACTAAATTATACAGGCACATTACTTTTGCGCACAGCTGGTAAATTACTAAAGTAGAATTTTGCAAACTGCTAGGAAACAGTTTCGTAACTTCCATCAGCAACGAAATATCTATTTGCTATTTGGCAACCGATTGAGAAATTAGCCGAGCAAAATATGGAACTGCTCCTTCCATTTATTGATGTACAAAAAGGCTTTGACACTGTCAATAGGAAAGCACTTTAGAAATGTTTGCAAATTATAGGATACCTTTAAAAACTACTCTCACTAGTGACGACACAATTATATAATGGAATGCGAGTGGAGTTATATGTGACAGCGAGCTTACAGATCCGCGACAGAAGTTAAACAGATTTGCAAACTCGCTATTGCAGTGTTTAACTTCTATTTAAGCATAATCTATCTAGTATATAGAAAGAAAATCAAAGGATCCAGAGTGAAAATAAAATATAGGTGCGACGAAGGATTATACAACTTCATAAAATATAAGATAAAAAGCAAAATAACCGTGTTATATGGAAAAGCAAGGAACAATTGCAGAATACTATAACCCTAATACGTTAGATTTACAAAAAGACTTGCGCCTATCTGTAAACAGTAGAAAAAAAAAAAAGTAAATTACAACAACGAAGGCTATAAAAGAAAAATACTATTTAAATGGTAAAGAAACAAATGTAATAGAAACGGTTAAATACCCGGGCAACATGGCAAACAGAAATAGTAGTTTAGATGAAAACATTTTGTATAGTCAGAAATTCAATGATCATAGTCGAATTTTTGTAATAAAAATGAAACTAGTGATCTATAAGGTGGTAATACTTCTGACACTGTTACACAACTGTAAAAAATAATCTGCAAAAATGAAGCAAATAAGAAAACTGGAGATCTGCCATTTTATTCCTAGAGTAAATTAGAAAGATCACGTCTCAAACATCAGAATTTCAAATATGACGTGAACTAATTTGATTCGGCAATATCTAGTTCAACATCAACTGCGATGGACCGACCATATAATCCGAATGACAGAGGAAAGAATCTCAAAGACTTAACTCACATGGACCACTTTTCGACCACAATTTTGTGGCTGTGCTGTGGTTATATTGTGGCCGGAACCGATCACTTTTGAACCATAATAATATTAACAACAACACAGCTACGGCGTTGAGCGTTTAGAAAGTGGCTGACGAGTGGCTCAATGTGAATTGAACTGGACCAGCGACGACCACTTTTTTGTGGCCGATACCAGCCACACGTTACGACTGCTGTTAGAGCTGACCACAGGAAGTGGTCCGGGTTTGAGTAATATTGCGTTTTTTCCCATCGTTTCTATGTTGAAATAGTATTACCCACGACTAGAGATGTGTAGTTCATGAACGAACTATTAAAATGAACGATTCTTTTGAAGGAACTATAAGAACTAGTTCACGACAACTGAACTAAATAGTTGCGGTGGAACTAAACTTATTTAACTTCCACACCGAACTATTTGATGTAGGAACGGTTACACGGCATACGCGGTAGAATCAGATATAGGTACGCGCACTTCGCACATATACAACTTATTCATACTGTCTGACCTCAGAGTGACCTCTGACCATTGAAAACAAAACCATATTGTTTTGATTATTGTATTAGCGCGTTCTACTTTTCCGATACTTTACTACCATTGTTATTTACTCATGCACATTACCTACTATTCTTCAATTCATATCATATGCTGTTAGTATTGCAAGATACTAAATAGGTCCAAAGGAACTAAACTGTATTTATCGTTCTCGTTCACTCATTTTATCTGACCGACCGAACTATTTGGTCGGAACGATTCCACAACCTAAGGACTTGCGATCCAAAGCAGCGTGATTATAATGAATTAATGAGTGTAGTCGTTGAGTACCGCGACTATGAAGCAAACGGATCTCTATCCCGTTCATTACAATTTGCAGTTAGTGAAACGTTATACGATTTTAAAACTATATAATTAAAATAATGAAATTGATCTATAAAAATATATACAAGTACCTATGGATAAACAGAAAAATAAACTTATAAGGGCATAAAAAATATTATGTAAAAATATGCGTTAAAAGAAAACTACAAATTATGATTAAGAACATCATTTCTTCAATTTTCTTCGATTAGTTTTCGCCGTTCGTATCGCCAATCGTGTCTTCGCAAGCAAACGAATATCTTTATCTCTATATCAGTTATTACCGCGTAATTCGGTCACCACTTTCCTTTGTTTTTTTTTTTTTGTTTTTTTTTTTGTAATATAAAGGCTAAATCGAATCAGAACGTTTTTAGTTTATTTTTCATCCGAAAAGGGATTGATCGGTGCTCGAGTATTCATCTGGGACCACTACACAACTTTGAAAATACGTTCCACTTAATATTTCTTTCACAGACCACCCACACTACATTTACTTGTCTAGTTCCAGAATCTAGTTCCTGGTACTAGCTCCCTTCGAAGAACTAGACCGAAATAATTAGTTCCTCAAAAAGAACTATATTGCCCATCAGTACCCACGACCGACCACTATTTTGTGGTTCTGCTGTGGTCGAAAAGTGGTCCGTGTGAGTTAAGCCTAAATGCATGCTTTATGGAATACTAAATGATGGCAAATTACGAACGATCCAAACTATGATATAAAGAATTCATTACCGACACACTAAAGCAAATACACATAAATCCGAGAAAAAAAACTTATGGGAAACTACAGCGCTATATAGATTGAATGGAAGTCTGCTGTGATTGATGCAATAGAGAAGCATTCCTACTAAAGATCACGACAGAAACAGAAGTATATAGAAAACAACGACAGAAACAGAAGTATATAGAAAACAACGACAGAACACCACTGTAATGCTCGCAGTGCAACTTTAGCACCTACTTTAAGGTAGAACTAATCTCACAGTTGATGTACAAACATAAATGAACGAATGCTAGACGACGATCATACATGGGCACAAGGGAGTTAGAATATATTACATGTATCAAACATATTTAAAATGAATCATCTTTTTAAAACCTTTCTTTTTGCAATAAAACAGTTGAAACTGATAAAAACAGTTTGTATTTTAACTTGTCATTTCAAGGACACATACGTTTTTTCACGTTTCATCCGAATATAAATTTTGCTTGGACATTTAGTTCCCTTATGTTTATAAACTTTCTTCTCGGTCGATCGAAAGTGCTGACAATAGTACAGCTCCTGTAAATAAAATATCCAAAACAATGCATTAGCTTATTCTTAAAACTGTGGACAGTGTTTCTGCAAAAATATTTAACGAACATTAGAACTTAAAACAAACCTCATGTAAACTCTGCGTAGTAATTCTTTTTGCCTCGTTTGAGTACTTTCGAACATACACGCAATTATTTATGGTGCCTAAATTTGTAATCCATTTGTGCAGTTCATCTACGTTCCGAAAATCTGACACACAAATTCGAACAGCAAAATTATTATCGTCTAAACTGTTATAGTCACACACTGAGTATGGAACCGTATCTGGTAACAGAGACTGTAAGAAAGTAAACAAATAAGACCAAAATATCATACATTTTTATAAACAAGGTTCGAATATGTACGTTTTTGATAGAGTAAAAATACTTCTAAAAAAAACTAAAGCAGGCCGATGCGATAGAAGTTAACAGCAGTTAGTGTGTATTGATAGAATAATTCGGCCCTACGTGCTCGAAAGGGGATCTCCACTTCACTTCGCCTGGGGACATCCCCGGACTCCAGCTCTGTCACTTTTACGTAAGTCAAAAAAACGAGCTTGGTCGCTTTGAAAAGAGAAAGAAAGAGCATTTTTTCTGATGTATTTATTTATGTCGACAAATGTGTAGTCTTAAAGATAACATCATTTAAATGATGGCCCTAATTTTTAATACTATTATGAAATCGCAAAGTAAAATTACCATAAACTTTAGCTAACATAGTCCTCGGAGTAGCCGCGGCATGATGTCGAATCTCAGTTTTCAACTCTTCCAGGTCTTGAAGTTTGGTTTCGTATACTTTTGACTTTAAATAGCCCTACAGAGAAAAAAATCACAGACACAAAGATCCGGCGAGCGAGATGCCCAGACAACTTGCACGTTTCTCGAAATTAAACGCCTCCCAAACATTCGTCCTAAACAAATCATCGTTTCCCTTGCCGTATGACACGACGCGCCGTCTTTACTACAAATCAGCTACCTGTTAACCTCCTCTCCTTGACAGTTCGGGTCGCACAAACTCATTTAACGGCTGATTGGAACGTTCGCCGTTAACTGTACCGTCGAAAAAATACGGGCCGATGACATCCCAACTTCCATCCAAGCCGTAACCTTGGGTCAGTGAAAGAGCTTTTCGTGAACAATAGTTTCTCGGAAGTTTTTGACCCATGCTGGTAAAGTTTTTGTTCGTGAAAAACACAGGGTTTTTTACCACCAAACGCGAAAAACGCGAATTGTAAGAGTGTAGTGAAATGATTATTACGAAGAGAAACTGCTCAACGGTATATGCGCGCTATTCGGCAGACCAGTCAGCCATGGTGGTTGGTTATGGCACTGAAAAAAAATGTCCTTTCTTCCTCTTTCCAACGAGATTGGTCTCGTTTTCCTAACTTACATATTCAGGTGCTGCCATTACGTATTGAAATACGATCCGTTTCTCTGTCGCCGCACCCTATAGTTTTTATCTTGACCAGAAAGTACAGTTGAAATCTCAATAGTGCCAGAATTTTTCAAAGTACAATGTCATTTTATATATTTGATGATTTATTGGTAAAGTAATAATTAAAAATCAGCTCTATTTTATCGCATAAAAACGAACAAATATCTCAGTCGTTGATAACAAGTTTTATTTCTTTCCAGCCTCGATTTTGTAAAGGTACTTTAAAATATTATTTCTTGTTTTATTTTAAATATGTGTATTCCACAAATTGTTCTAGTTATAACGATAGTTTCGATTTATAATTTAACCTGTGCAAAACTTAACAATATATTGCGCGTTCAGTACAAAAAACATGAACGCGCGAATTAAAAACATAACAAATAGTGTTGATCTACCGATACATTAACTCAATAAAAACTAATAAAGTGAACGCATTCATTTTTAAAAAGAGTAGTTCAGTTCATTTGTTAACGTTCATGTTTCATTAAAATCGAGCTAAATGAACAAGTGAATAAACTGAAACGAAAAATATCTACAAAAACAAAATTAATGAAATTTGATATATAAAAAATATTAAATATTTAGTTGATAATTATTTCTTTTTATAAAAAGCTCGTGGAACTGGTGTACGCGACAGTTTATGGAAACAATTCTATTAAAATAAAATTCCGCCCCACGATATTTAAAAATCTGCGTCGATTTTCAAATTTCGGAATGTTCGCATGCACTTCGCGCTGTAAAAATTCGTTACGATTCCTATGTACATCAGTACTCGAATCAACCATGTTATGAAATAATTAAAAAGATTAATAAATAAAATCAATAAGAAATAAAAATTTTATCTACAATTAATAAACATTTTCTTAAAAGTAATATAAAATTACAAAATGAAATGTGCAAGACCTATCAAAAAACGAGCCAAACCTAAATAACGAACACAACACAATCACATCACTTCAGTAACTCCGCAGTGCGATTAATTTAAATAATTAATGAGTACACTGAAGTACTCTTATGTAGAAATGAACTGCATATTATGCTTTATCAATGAACTACGTCGAAACAACAAATGAGCGCGTCGATTTTATAAACTTTTACCAAAAATGTTTTACATTGTATACTTATTTACTAATGAAATATATTGCAAATAAATGAGATTTATTTACTGAAATGCGGTAAGTACATAGGATGCGCAACAGAGTAAAAGTGTGTTAAAAATTAATGGTAACGAAAGCAAAGGCAATTCTTTTATTGCATCGACATGGTACATCTATAAACCATGTACAGTTTACTTCTACATTGGAACATTCCTATATATTTGTTAGTTAAATTAATCTATCGAATCGGATATGCAACATTAATTATAAAAATATTTTGTTGGATTTAAAGTATCATTAATTTTATTGTTTTTTTTTTTCACGTATCCGTCAGTTCACTTTTATAACGATAATGTTTGTTATTTTAATGGCATAATTCTGTTGTGTTCCTCTTTTATATTTTGCGCGTTTTATGATAGGTCGTGTATGTTTTTATTTCATAATTCGTAACATTTTTAAGAAAATGTTAATTAATTGTCGACAAAACCTTTTATTTATCAATCGTTTTAATTACTGCGTAAAATACGTTGATTCAAGTCTGATGATCATAGGAATTTAGGTGTTTATAGTGTTAGTTCATACAAACACGCTGAAATTCGAAGACGAACGCAGTTTTTTAAGTACCATTTGAAGGAATTTCGACATAACTATGCTACCAAACCAGCCATACACCGGTTCCACAAGGTCATTAGGAAAATAAATTATACATATCGCAATAACTTTTTTTTTTTTTTTTTTTTTTTTATGGCCTGGCGACTAAGTAGCTTACCTTTTAACTCAGTGTCTAATATTTTTTATGCGTTTAAACTCATTTACTTGTTTAATAGTTATTTTTAACGAGTTCAGTTCATTTATTTGTTAACTTTCATATTTCATTAAAGTTGAAATTTAGTCGAATTTTAATGAAATTCAAAATAAACCGAGCCAGTTATGTAAACATTTATTAAATTTTCATCCCTAAAATATGTTAACACTTCCTAATATATTGATATTAATCTAAATAATTGAACAATGTACAATTTAATCATGAACTGTAAATTAACCGTATAAAGAAGTAATTTCATTAATTTCTAATGTGTACCTTTTATTTTTCTTCAGTTCTATGTAAAACAGAATTCATTTTTTAAATATTTCAGACTAACCTTCAGACTTTCCGGAACTTTTGCTCCTAAATAATGTTTCAGCGAAATGATATGCCTTTTCAAAGGAGCCTTCATTGTAAATGTACTTCGGCATATTTCGCAGCAAAATGGACGAGTTTTTAAACTAAACAAAAACAAAAGCGAATTTTAAAATACATTATTAAGGTATACAGAGTACTGTTAGAAAATCCTTGGAAAAGCTCTCTACTGTTATTTGAAAAAAACAAAGATTAAAAAAATAAATATACAACAGAAATTGACAATGTCCTTACCGATTAGTAGACATAACTGTTCCAAAGTGAAAAGTTGATTTTAATGAGAAAAACTAAAATAACATAACGTAACATAAACAATATTTAACTGTAAACTGAGAACACATTTAGCTTAAAAGCGGTCATATTTACTATATAAATAAACCATCCGTAATAATAAGTCATTTCACTGTACATTTCGTAATTTAATTATTTATTTCTAATTATTGAACTACCGGTATAAATAAACAAAATCAAAGCAACAAATACAAATTCTAGCGCTGAATTATTTTGTTCGATAACTATGCAAAAAATTACTGTTTATCGACTAAAATACTGAATGTTGAATATTTCAGCATGATAATTTATTATGTTTCCAAAAAAATGTTTTTTAAATTATATTTTTGCTGTTAGTACTTTATTAATATAATATTATTTAATTTAATAAATATAAATCATGAATTTAATCGACACTAAATTATTAATTTAAGCAAAATAATAAAGCTTTTACTTTCGATTTTTTTTTTTAAATTTGTTATTTGTTATCGATTACTTTAATTATTGTTATTTATTTTTTTAATTTTCTAAACTTACAATGATAAAGTATAATTTTTTGAATACTTATAAAGCATTACGTTGCACAGTGCAATTTTCATGTTTATAGTCTTCTAAAATTAAAATCCATTTTGCTAATTCCAACTATTATTTATTTTTTGACCTATGCATATTAATAGTATAGAAAGTAAATTAACTTTATCATTAAAAACATTAAAATATGGATCATTTCTCTGGAAAATTATTTTTAGCGTATCCGTAAGCATAATTACGGTTCTAAAATAACGAATATATTACAAATTATAAAGGGCGTATCAATCTTTCCGGTATTACAAAAAACAAAAATAAAAAAAAATTATAAGTTAAGGATATACCATACACCTAAAGTAATATTTAGAAACATGCATTTTTTTTTAAAGTAAAATCTATTTCTCGTTTTCTTCAACATTGGACCGTACATTCTATATACATCGATCACATTCTATTTAGTTACACATCGTAATTTGTTTTTATGGAATAACTAAAATTACATTTCACTTCTTTAAATTACCTAAAAATCTTTCAGATCAAATTTGCTTAAAATGTGGTCATAATTCACCGAATGATTTAAATAGAAAATAGTATTATTTGTCCAACTTGTTCAAAAAATATTCTCTATTTATTTTTGCTTTTTGTTCGTTATGATGCTGATATGCTAGTATAGTAATAAATGTGCATGTGTCGCGTGGAAACGGAAATCTGAAATTATTGTAGTATATGAAAAAATAAATGAAGCAAAAAACGGAATATTTTTGAACAAAAGTGGCAGGGCTAGTTCTGTTCTGAGGCGATTTGAAAAATAGGATACAAAAATGTAAATTATTTTCTTAAATGCTGTCAAGTAACAGTTTAATTATTATAGACATTCAATGAGAATATAAACTGTATAAAATTTATCGTACAAATATTTTCTATAATAATAATAATGGCCTTCATTTAGTTATTTTTTTGTAGAAAAACACTTAAATTAGCATTTTTATATAAATCAATAATTAAATTTCGTTTTTATTTAATTTTGTCAATTATCATTCTTTTGGTATTTAAAAAAAATTGAATTCCTATACATATTAGTTGACTTGTTTTAAACCAAATATATATTTTTCGTTATTTTTGTTACATTCTGCCCCATTATTAGCTGTACACTTTCATAATTTATTAGTGATGCTCAGTGACAGATTTGATGGCGATGGCGCCCTAAGCCCGTGTTGACATATCGCCTTTCTTGTAATGAAATATATATATATATATATACTAGGGGGTTCCCCCCCACCCCCGTTTTATGAGAGTTTCGTCGTGACCAAGGCTCAAAGTGCATATATTTTTCGATATTCTCACTCGACTCAAGGCAACATACAATTGCCCATGAGTGAAGACATTATCCCTCAAATAAACAGCGGCGAAATCCAATGTTTCACCCGGAGCTTTGTTAATGGTCATGGCATAGGCTAACTTGATAGGAAACTGCCTTTTTAAAATCTGAATGCCAGTGTCGCCAGCTGTAAATTTGAAACTGATCCTAGGAATCAGAAACGTCTTATATTCATTTTCCGGTCGAAATATTTCAATTATGAAACCTTTAACAGATATAATGACCACTTTTGTTCCATTCACCAGGCCTTCTTCGAAATTCAAATTTCTGATGAGGATACAAATCGCTCCAATTTTTATAGTAATTTTGTAATTTGGAACTCCTGGGTCTGACATTTTGTTTAAAATTTCAGTACATAAATGTGTGGAATCTCCATTTGTTTCTTTTTCATCAATCAGAGTTGTATCGGCACTATATAAATTTATTTCATCTCCAGAAATTTTTTTCCCTATTATCAATCTGTTTATTTGATTTATGTTTTTATTCGTTGGTGATAAAATACATCTTTTGGACATTTTAGAAAAATTTGATAGAACATCATCGAGATAAATGTGATCAATCATTTCAAGTGAAGTAAACATTTTTAAATCGGGGAAATTTAATAGGATTCCATTTTCTTCGCCATACAAAGTCTCCGGCATTTTTCCTTCACCAATTTCTAATAAAAATTTTAAGTAACTCGGACCACTTTCGAAAAACACATACTTCTCGAACCCTTTTTATAAAACGATTGCGACCAGTCTCTACATTTCTCTTTCCACTATCACGATACTGTTCGTAGAATTGCAAATACGTTAGTTTGCTCATATCTTCAGTTTGTGCCTATCACAACTTCCAAATTACAACGTCGTTTTTCAAATTTAAAAATACACCAATAATACACCATAGAGGAAACAAAAGAAGAATCGTTAACAAAAGATGTTTCGTCTTTGTCCACTATGAGTAATACACGATGAACGAAAAGCCAGTAACGGTTGTTGGGTGGGTGGAAGCGTGGTACTCTGTAGGTAAATGCAGTACCTGTTGGAGGGTGGGTGGAAGCGCGGTACTGCGTAGGTAAATACAGTAGTACCGCGTTTTCATGCGATTGGTAATGATCTTATTAAATTAGCGCTGATCTATTCCCTTTTTGTTTTGAGCCCCAAGGTATAAAAATTTTGGGCATCTTATAATTTTCCTAAAAGCCACTGACCTGGAGCTGTCGATTAAAAAAAAAAAATTAGCTTTCTACGTGCCATAGAACGGTCTCGGGACTTTTTTTTGATTTTTCATCTAATAATACGAAAATTGAAATTATTTTGTTAAAAGTTTGAAATAAAATAGCCCCAAAAGTTCAATCGCTAGAAGGGTAGTGGTGTAAGCGAAGGAAATACTCTAAATTCAATTCTCTTTAAAATGAGACCTAGAGCAGTTCAGTAGAATAATTAGTTTTTGATAAACGATTAAAAAATTGAAAAACGGCAAAAAAATGTGATTTATTGTTTTGATTTATTGCTCGTTTTGAGCCCTAAGGTATGAAAATTTTGAGCATTTTATATTTTTTCTACATGCTGCTAATGTAGAGCTGTCGATTTACAAAAAAAAATAGCTTTCCAAGTGCCACAGAACGGTCTCAGAACTTTTTTTTTGTCTTTTTGTCTATTTTTTGATTTATTGCTCGTTTTGAACCCTAAGGTATTAAAATTTTGAGCATTTTATATTTTTCCTAAATGCTACCGACCTGGAGCTGTCGATTAAAAAAAAAAATAGCTTTCTAAGTGCCATAGAACGGGCTAAGGATTTTTTTTTCATTTTTGGTCTTTTGTCTTATTTTCGTCTATGGTGGAAGAAAAATTTGATTCATTGCTCGTTTTGAACCCCAAGGTATAACAATTTTGGACATTCTATAATTTTCCTAAAAGCCGCTGACCTGGAGCTGTCGATTAAAAAAAAAATTAGCTTTCTAAGTGCCATAGAACGGTCTCAGGACTTTTTTTTGATTTTTCGTTTATTTTTTTCCGATTTTTCGTCTATTTATTTCCTTGGCGCTTTATTATAGAGATATGTAGAAAACATACTGTAACGTAATTTTTCAAAATTTTATTGGAATAATTATCGTTATTCCAATTTTTCTACATTTTAGTTATTTTTCCACAGTTTAACAGTGAAAGATTAAATAATTTTGACGTCCCACAAATGTTGTCGCCCTAGGCCCGGGCCTCACGAGCCTAGGCCTAAATCCGCTATTGGTGATGCTGTTTAAAATTATGTTAAAATTTTTTTGTAACCGCTTGATTTTTTTTTATTTCTTGAAAGCATTTTTATGTTTATGCACAAGACATTATATTAAATAAAATAGTTTAATATTAATATCTTGGGAACTAGAAACTTCCGAAATTTGTATAAACAATATACAGTATTCATGTTAGCATGTAGCCAGTATTTTTATACAATAAAAGTAAAATCAGGAATATTTACTAAAATCAAAAAAAAAAAAAAAACAAAAAAAAAACTCTGTTTCTTTCAATTTCACGCAGTTAAATCGGATTTAAATCATAAGAAAATACAGTATAAATGATTGCGATACGTAGTGATAAACGTATAAACTTAATACACAAATACATAAAAATGCTTGATTCAGCTTAAAACAATTTTCATTTAATAGTTGCCTTAGTCGCTTTAGTGTAAAACCGGAAAATTTACAGAAATTTCTGAATGTTCTTAAAACAGTTTTACTTTTTGAAATAACTGTAAATTTAGGTTATGAAATTAATATAATTATTGTACAAGATTTTATTTTTTTATACAATAATAATGGAAAAGTGCAATTACAAATAAAAACTCGAAGAAAATTATACAGAAAAACTGAGAAAATGTAAAGTTGGAAATAAAAAAAAATTATAAATTAAAACGATTATATAATAAATATAACAGTTTCAACATGATCTACGGATGATGTTATTTTAAGGAATAATTTCTTTATCCGGATGAGTTATTTGTAATTATGTACATGTTAATTACATCATCAAATTTGAATATTTTTTAAAAATTCCATTTATAGAAGAATTAATTAACGATGTTTAAAATTAAAACTATTAGTTCAACGATATTTACATTAAAAAAGTTCATAACGCAATACTATATTCAGACAAATTAAATATTAAATTTAACAACCATTTAACACATTTAATCATCTATATTATATTTGAAAAAAAAAAATTCATATTTATGTAAGGCATTAATCATAATGTTATTAGTTTTTAAATCATCCTCAAAATTTAAACTACATCAATCATGTAAATTTGGCAGCCTAAACAATTTTACCTAATATAAGTGGTAGCAATTTCATAATTCAAAATGTGACAAATATTAATCAAGTAATTTCATAATGATCAAGTAAAACATGAAACATAAACGAAATATTTATTATAACATAAAGAGACATATGATAATCACTAAGACGATGATGGACCTTCCGATTTTACTGATAAATACATTTTATCTTTAATTGTTTGTCTAACAGGATTTATTTTTTTTAGAATTTGTGTCATAGCATTAACTAATTGTTCCGAACTTAAATTAGTTTTCGGCCTTTTAAATTTCTGCAATAATTCGGTGATAGTCATTGGTTTACGAGCCAAGTAACGACGAACAGCTTCCTCTGATATACCGCTTTCACTGTAATTAATAAATCACATTAAGAATTAAAAAATGAAGTATTCAAAAAAATTATCATCTAGAATTGTACAAAAAGAATGGAATTTTTTGTTACTACTGATAATAATTGACCACCGCAGCACATTTTATAAGAATAAAACAAAACTTCGTAATTTATTTTGAGTAAATTACAGTAAAAATGCATTCATTTTTTTTTTTTTTGTTTTAAATGATTTTTTCTTATTTAAAATATCGTTTTTGGCTATTTTTACTCTTTTCCCCGGTTTTACGACAAAATTTCCGGCTTATTCCCAGTTTCCCGGTTGAGTGGCCACCCTGATATACTAAAGAGAAAAGGTTTTTCGCAGAATTTTTAGTTAATTTATGATGAAAATATCGGAAATGTAATTTTGTATTCTAAAGCAGCACTTCGAAGAACACCAAATTTAAAAGCCTTTAATGAGTTTTCTAATCTGAGATACAACTAATTTTTGAAAGTTAATAATTACACAAAAAGAAACAAATAACATGTCTTAAATTTCAAGTAAAACAGTCTTTTTCTTAACATTGTGCATTTATACATTCTGTTTGTTAAATAGTCAATAAAATAATAAAATTATAAATACAACAATAAGCACTAAATAAACATAAATGAATATTCTATAGAAACGTCTTTGGAAATTTCCCATCTTCAACTGGAAAACAGAAAAGAAAGTACGCTAATAAAGGTAGATTTAGTTCATACGTTTGAAATTTGAAAGAGACCTAAACAATTTAAGTTCAGCTAGAAAAGAGCATTAAAGAATATTATTAAAAAGAAATCTAAACATTTGATTTTAATTTGAAAAATAAAATAGAGATATATATAGAGTAATAAATTAATGATAAATAAGTAATATGACTGAATTATTTGAGTAGAGATGAATTCGGTAAAAACTGTAGGATTCTAAGAAAGCACAATTCTCCTATTTTTAGCTGGAAAGAAAATCAAATATATATCAGTAGAGGTGAACGCGAAATGCGTGATCTGAATCCGCAGCAGTCCTAAATCATACTAAATTATAAAACAGACATATACATATATACAACCACCCACAAACAAGAATACAATCTAAATTAAAACATAATTTTCATGGGTTTCTGGCAAATTGTTCTACTACTTTATTATAAAAGTCTTTTAAATTGTCCATGATTACGCGCCTATGAATACTCATCATGACTAGTTGATTAAAAAATATCGAGGCTCCAGGGGAGGCAACGCCCCCTGCCCCCTGGAGACGCCCATGATAGTAAATATTAATTAATTATCGTGATGCAGCTGCTTTAATTCTATTATTATTATCCATAGTAAAGGTTCTTAAGTAAAAACTGTGTTTGGGAAAAGGTTTTTTCAAGTTTTCATGTTCTTTTTTAAAATTAATTTGAAAAGTAAATATTAAACCTGGAAACCTAGGAGTTTTTCATTGAAAAGAGCGCACTTTAGAATCGTTTTCGGACGATAGGTCCCTTTTAATAGACCGGATCACGTATATATATATATATACACACACACGAACACACGCACACATATACATATATGTATAAATATTAATAATGAATAACTATTCAGTCAAGCATGATGTTTCATACGGTCGAGGATTCCGTATGTTACCTTAAAGGTAATTATAATTTACATTTACATAATACTGAATTCAAAGCAACGAAATCTGATTTTCCTGCCGCAAAGAGTGAATTTTCGCACTTTTTCGAACTTTTTGCAAACTTCGAAAGTTTCATTGAGGAAATGAAAAACGGGTTCGTTCCGACAAATAGTTATCTTTCCATCAATATATCTCATGCCCCGAAAACTTTTTTTAAAAAAATTTTGACTTCTCGGCGCCCCGAGAGTTTGCGGCAGAGTGTAGAATAACATAAAAGAAGATGAACATTAGAAATCAGAAAAAAAAAGAGATTGGAATGAAAAAGGAAAGGTTAAAGAGGAAAAGCGAAAGATGACCAAGAGCGTAAATGAATAAGAAGAGGGGAATACGAATGATAAAACGTTCAGTGTGGCGAAAAGTTTAGAAAGAATTGCACCGTATACAAGGGACCAAAGAAAAATTCTAGTCTGGAAGAATGAAAATAAAGAAAAGGGAAGAAATCAAAGAGGAGCCTCAACTGGGAAGAGTTGTATTTTTTTTATTTTAAAATACAAAATGCACGAAATGTTCACATAAGCATAGATAGTGTATACATATAATTATTCCCACACACACGCACGCGACACATGCGTGCGCGAGTAAATAAGAATATATAAAAAATGTGTTGTATTTTTTTATAAATACCTGAAAGAAGAGTCTAATAACTGTTTTTTAGCAGGCGGCTTGTTATTTCCTTCCCTGAAAAATTAATAAAAATTACAAATAATTTAAATATATTTATAATCATTAGATTAAATTACAGTTGCACACTTTTTTTTTATTGAATTTTACAATAAAAATAATTTACCCGTTGTTATTGGGGTTCTTTTCCGATTCGGAATCAGAACTAAATCCGCCACCGTCACTCGAAGAATCTGTAATAAACATCAACAACAAATCAGACATACGTAATCAAGTGTATAAAACGAAAACGATTTTTTTTTTTTTTATAAGTTGTGGGTCTCACAGGACTAATATGCCCGTTGTATGAGTGCCCAACACTCTTATTAATGTTTATTAAAAAAAAATACAAAAATTACGAACTATCTTAACTTATTCCATAAATCATAATATCAGTAAACCTAGCGTTATGTTTAAGTATAAATATATATATATATATATATATATATATACGGATGCAAATACGTAACACGCTCCGTAATACGCATGTGTACACCGGTACATGCAGACAGCTAAATATTTTAAAATTGAAAACATGATCTTTTTTGAGCACTTAATATTAAGGAAAGACACGAGAAAGTCAGAAATATAATACATAAAGAAAGAAACATTAAAAGGTAGAGAGATTCAGGACGTAATTTGTTCTTCAAACTTTGTACCATTCCTTCAGACATTTTTCCACCTCCTTTTTCCATACATCAATTTTTTTCTTCTTTTAATATACGATTAGGGATTGTACTTATTAATTTAATTAAAACTGAATCATTAGTGTTATCAATGCGTAGATTTACACCGTGGGGATAGATATAATATGTATTACTTTGGTTTCTTGTTAACCGAATTTTTTGCCTGGATGGTAATTTTATATTATTGACATTAAATTCTAATAATTTATAATAGAAATAGTACATTTTAGGGGACATTTTGTTTTTTTTTTCCTTGCACACATAATTGATCTGAAGTTGATTTACTTCCGATAGGGGAGTATAAGTTTCAAACACCTCTTCTGTATTTTGGTTATTTTATTTATTTTCGTTTTCTTAGCCTCGCCCCATATTTGAATTCCGTATAATATTCCAGACATTATTATGGAATTGTAGTGTATATACGTAGTGATGATTAACACGAAAAAAACGGTTAGGAATTTTGTGAATCATACGAAGAATATTCCGTTCGATTCATATAAAAATTTTCAGTGAGTTTAGAAAAGTGAACAGTTATGTCTACAATGAAGATGTGTAGAAGCTAGTGAAAAAATTAGAAGTCAGAAACAGTCGCTTTTCGTTGATCTGGAATAAAGATGAAAACTTGGCCTTTCATTTTTTTCTTAACCCTTGCCTTTTCTGTTCAATGTTTGCATTTGCACATCTATTAGCTGTCTTTGGTCGTTTAGTTTGTCCTGACCGCTGATTTAAAATAACCTGTGTTTATATACTGTATGCGCTTCAACTTTTTAACTTATTAGCTAGCGCCATCTTTGGTGATGAATAATTTCCTCTGTTTTTTTTCCGTCTTTTTTTCTTTTACGGGATTTAAAGTTTTACAGCGATAATAGGTATGAAGCAGCAGCAATAGGCGTAGCAGAGTTCCAAAACCGTCCATATGGCAGCATGGTCGTTTTCTTTACTAGTATGCAAAAGCCTAGAGGTACCTATGTATTTAGGTTACCAAATTTAATAGCGGATTTTTTTGCGTTGCGATCGATACGGAAAAAATATACAATGCATAAAGAAATATTTTACCTGTATAGACATATAAACATCAACCATATAATAAATTCCCTTTTCGGTTTAATTTAACCAGTGAGCAAACAGTACTGAAACCGGTGAAGAGATTAAGAATTCCAATAATGAATGGTTGAGCAAGGTTAGTTCAATAGAAGTTAAAGAAGTTCAATTTATACTTCGGATTTAATTTTGAAGAACAAACACGAGATTTAATTCATTAATAATATATGCAACCGGCTATCACCAAACAGGAATGAATAAAAGAATCGTGTTTATTAAATTAACATTCTGCACATAAAATATTTATTTTGTTTTATATTGTGCATTAACCCTTTATTTTACGCTGGAGAAAGAAAAAAAAAACAATTTTTATTTACAAGAGAAGTTTAATAAAAAGCCAAATTAGCTACGACAGAGTTTTTAACGCTAAAGTAGCTTTTGTTTTTCTTCTTCTTTTCGGTGCTACATCCGTATAAGTCGATAGCGTGAAAATTGAAAAGTTCTTGAAAAACAAAGAGTTTAGAAATGTAACAATATCTGCGTTATACACAGTATGTCTGAAAAGTTCCCGAACTAATTTTCTACACTCGATACAAGTAACGTCTTCTCTCGTTCAACCAAGAAAGTATGTAGTACGAAATCTAAAGAATGTCTATACACAACATTCCAGCGCTACCAGTCCTTTAGTTCTCCAATAGTACGCATTTAAATATTTGATTGTTGGGAACGGAAAATAGTCTGCCGGGGCCAAATTGGGTGAATAGGACGGGTGCGACAAGACGGTGATTTGATTTGCGGCGTAGTAACGCGTTAAAAGTGTTATGTGACGGCGCATTGTCGTGCAACAGGATCCAATTGCCCGGATCGTGATACTCGAGCCGGATTCGACGAATTCGACGTACCAAACGCTTCATTACCTCCAGATAGAATTTCGCATTCACAGTTTGCCCGGCTGGAACGAATTCATGGCGAATGAGAGACCCTTCGAGTCGAAAAACGCGATGAACATTGTCTTCACTTTGGATTTTTGTTGCCGAACTTTCGTGGGTCTTTAAACTTTCAGGAGCTTAACCACGCCGAAAATTGTCGCTTGGTGTGGTTGTTGTAGCTGATACAGCTTCATCACCGAATGCTTTTTGAATCATCGAAAAAGTTTCTACGAAAGGTTTATCAAGAACTTAAAATCGCACTTCATTGTTCCATATCGCGAGCTTGCACACGAGGTTATAAACGCACAATACTTAACCGCGTACTACTGGAGAATTAAAAGATTGCTAGCACTAGAATTTTGTATACACACTCTTTATGCTTCGTACTACATACTTCCTTCTACTTGTATCGAGTGTAGAAAATTAGTTCGGGAACTTTTCAGACATACTGTACTTGAAAAATATTAGAGATGAATGGCGATAATAAAATATAGAATATTCACCTGTGCCGCTGTCAGCTAGAGTAATAAGGAGCGCACTGCAATTAGAATATTAAAGAAAAGTACATCACTTGCGATAGGCTCATAAAAGGAAATTAAGCAAAAATTACAGCGCTACACAATGAATAACAAAAAAATCATTCGTGAATGAAACAGAAAAGGTTCTCGACCGATTAAACTTGTACCATTTTTTATTACCTAACGTTGGGAAGAAATAACATCCAAAATATGGAGTATATAAACACGAAAGTTTTGTAAATACAAACTGGTTTAAAGAAAATAATACCGTAATAAACTCTCGGTAGAGAGAGAGAGAGAGAGAGAGAAAAAAAATCGAACAAGTTGCTTACTACTATGACAAAAATAATGATCCCCTACAAAATAGAATAAAGATGCTCAAAAAATTAAAATGTCGTTGAAGAAACAACTGGGAGCTAAATATTCTTACCAATCACGATAATTAACCCGGATTTTTCAAGTCTATTGAGGTCCTCCCTTCTGCACAGATCAAACATAAATTATAATGTGCGAATAAAATTTACTGTAGAATTAATCACTGAACATCTTCATATTAATTTAATATGAGAATTCAACTTTTATGGCGAACAAAATAAATATATAAATCTTTACAAGGTTTTAGTTTTTTTAAGTATTTAAAAAATATCTCAAAGGGAAGAAACGATAGGATTAAGTTATAATGAGGTGAGAAAATATTTAAAAAAAATATTACGATAATTTATTTATAAGTATGTAGAGAAACGTTCCTTTTAAAGTATTTTGAACTGTTTCATACATACCTTTATTCGGTGACCATTTTCGTTTTTTAGCGTTCTGATTTGATTGCTGAGATGAATCATCTATTTTCTCTTCTGCATCTGCTTTATCTATTTCGTCGCTTAATTTTTCTTCGTTTTCTTCTTCGTCTTCTTCCGAATCGGAAGCTAAAAGTTTTCTAAGAGCAGCTTCTTCGGCGACGCCTTTAAGTTCCTTGCTCACTTTAGCTTCCGCATCTGATACACTTTAAAAGAAAACTATTCTAATAACGAACTCATGTACGATAAGCGCGATAGTAATTATTTAAATCAATACCATTACGCATACTGTCGACTGGGGGAAAAAATGAACATAATTGATTTTGCTGATTAATGGAATTTTTCGTAATTTCTAATTTTCTATTTCACTATGTGCTAACAGTTAAAACTAATCTGATTGATTACATTAATTTAAATATATATTACTAGACAACGCAAAACAAAATCGTATAACCGATATAAAATAGGATATAAAAAATATTGAAATTTTACTGAATTTTCAACAAGTGAAAAAAAAAAATATGTTCAACGATTTTTAATAAAATGGAACTATGATATTTTCAACTTTACGGAATTGGTAACGTTTTATTTGATTTCGTTGACTATAATAACATTTGCAATGATACGACGTAATAAAATAACAAACCATCAAAAGAACAGTACGTTTGCACAACGGTCGGAAAAATAAAAATATATGTTTTCCCTTCGTTTCCAGATTTTTCACCCATTGATATTTATTTTCGTAACATGCTTTCAAGTAAAAAAAGATCTTAATCAAAAATATTTTAAGTATTATTGATCAGATTAGTAAAAAGAAATTATTTTCAAATTTCTTTTATTTGCATTCACAGCATCGAATTATTTGAAGCTAGAAGAAGCGGGAAGTCTAAGTCTTAGCAAACTGTAGTACAGAGCAGAGCGCTCTGCAGAAAGCAATGAACGCTCAAAGAATGCACGAGCCGCGTTGCAAACAACTTCGATATTTGATTGGAGAGGAAAATGAAGGGAGGAAGCCAACGAAAAACCGAAACAGGAGAAAGATAGTAAGAAATAGCCAAAAAGACAGGCGAATAATAAAGACGACAACAGAACGACGAAGTGAGGAAAACATAAGCAGAAAGACTAGGTTCAACGGACAGATAAAAAGACCGGTAATCCTTAGTACAAATAAGGTTATACTAGATCTTTATTAGTGAAGATGCCGGTTGTTTACGAATTATGTTTTCAAAATTTTACTTTGATTGCTTCATATTTTTGATTTATAATATACAGAAATAACCAGATATATGATACAGCGCTACAACTATTATTTTATATCCAAAATATTTCTAATAGAATTCGTAAATGAAATAAACAAATATAACGATAAACAAAATCTACTTATCATTGCAAATGTAAAAAAAAAAAAAAATAGTTTCCAAAATTCTCTCAGCGCAGTCTTAAGTTGTTCGATTTACTTATAAACTGAAAAGTCTACAGGCGGATAAAAAGTGAATTTACTTTTTTGTAATTAGACACTGTTGTTGAACTTTTTTTAATTTTAAAAGATACAACTATTTCCTGCATGCTTTTATTGATTTTTTAAATTTTGATTCACATTTTGAATATACCTCATACCGCGTTAATAACAGTTCTTTCAAAGTTTTATAATTTACTTACATCACTTAACACTGTTTTTTCACGGATTAATGTTGAAAGTTGTTGCAATATTTAACTTTATACGATCTACTATAAACGTTTAATAGATAAGTGCATTTTTCTCATCCATATATCCATCATTTCTTTTTGATTAAATATATCCCGATCTGGTTAGTACTTTGAACACATTTTTATATTCGAATTATTCGTCGCAATATGTTGCAACATTCTGTCGCGTTGAGACTTTATATGTAAAAATTATTTAGATAAATGTATTCTTAAGTTGTTCTAACTGTGCTGTTTAAAGCCGTGTTTCATTTGATCAACTATACCTTGCAGATTGTAATTGTTTTATCGACACATCTATGCCAAAAAGTAGCAATTGGTACAGCTGCATTATGTTACATATGTTAGACTTAAATGGGAAAAAAAAAAAGTATCGATAAGGTCGGATAAAAAATATAAAAAAAATGGAACTAACATTTTTCGGTTTAGCTGATTGAAAAATGATAATAAAAACATAATGAAATATTAAAAAAAAAAAAAAAAACAGTTATAGTTTAACCTGCAAAAAAACACCGACAATGATTTATTTCAGTTTCATGTCATACAAATATTTTTTTAATAAGTTGTTTTTCATTTTTGTTCTTTGAATAACGGTTTCATTTCTTAATATAAAATTGAATTGATAAAGTGAATTCATTTTTTCTTTCGCTAATTTTTTTCTAAATGATCTTTAAAACACCAACCAAAATCAATAAATGATCTTCATCTATATAGGTAATCTAATCTTCGGTACTTTGTGAGATATTTTACGTTATACTATTAAATATTGTAATGTGTACATTACATGTATATAATAAAATTATAAATAACTTAGTCAATATATATATATATATATATGAGAAATTTGGGAGATGTGGTACGAGAGAGAATGTGAGAATGCTTGAAATCCTGTTTGTCGGTCAAGGGTAGAATACACGATCACGCGATTCGACTGGAGAAAGGCCCACCTCGGTAAATGATGGTGATTGGCCACGGGAAGAATAAGAGAAAGTAAGGAAAAACGGCTAGGAAATCGAAACCGAAAAGAGGAAGATCAGTCGCAGTCGAGATCGAACATTGGTAATTGTTCCGTTAGCAAGTGTCTATCATACAAAGGTCGTCGTGAATTCCCTCGAGAAGTGAAATTGATAGTTTTTCGTAAACCTGCCGTGCGAGAAGGGAAACCGCGAGTAGGTCATGAGAAGTATTAAGACTATTTCGCGATCGAAATTGGTATAAAAAGTTGTTCGGAAGTCCGATTTGTATCGGTGTTAAATTAACAGATTAAGTCGTCTCTCAATTATTCCGTAGCCGTAATCCGTGACCAAGCGTATACCCGGAATTCTACAACGCCACATCCTAGATCATCGCCGACAAATAGGATACGTACAATTTAATTTATAATTAATTTCATAATTATTCGGCGTCGTCACATTCGTATGTATGATTGTATTTTTTAGCGGTCGACGGACGAAGAAAAATCGGTGTAGGTTATCTTTAATATAGCTGCATTCATAATTTGAACAACTTATTCTTAAAATTATAACACACAAAAAAAAGAAAAAGAAAAAAAAAAAAAGAAAAGAAAAATACAAATAAAAATATAAAAGTATGTCGGTGGAAGTTAATTCCGCGGTGGCTTCATAGAGAAAACATCTAAATCATTACAATATACGTGTTAGTATCGTATCAAATGTATTTTCAGACTTTATTTAGTAATAATTTCAAATCTTTCACAAACACACAGACAAAAGCAAAACTAATTTAATTACGAGAATGTATTACAATCGGATGAAGACAAAAACGGATAGTAAGTATATTTTCCAATTCACGTTTATTTTAAATTACTTCAATATGATAACGTAAAATCAAATTTTAATTTACCTTTCCGAAGAATCAGATATGTAATCGAGTTCTCGGCCTTCTTCATCGCCATCATCACTCTCTTCTACTGCAGATTCGTCATCGTTTACAACTTTTTTATTCGGTCGTACCGTTGATTTCTTATTGTCTTCTATGAATTTAATTATACATTAATAAAACAGACTTCTCGAGAAGAATCAATATATATTCTTATGTTGAAATTTCGTAATATTTTTCCGTGTATAATACGTAATGCTTGATCAGAATTGTAAAAATACAAGGCATATCAAAACAAATTGTAACCGAGCTTCGCTGAATTTTTGCTTGATGGGGATATTCCTGAAAACATTCTAATGTTAACAAGAATATCTCACGATGTTCAGTCACCGATTTCATTTAAATTTAATATAATAGCAAAATACCATCAACATAGCGAAATCATAAAATAGTATTACATACGAACGTTGAAGCATTTGGGAAAAAATTTGTTTTAAAACTAAAATTTCGGTTTGTATAAAATATACGAAGATATGATCATTGACCGTGTCTGTCCGACCACTAAACTATTGAAGATCGAATTTGCGAAATTTTACCGTGTTATGGATAAAATAAAAATAACAACTTGCATAATAAATTTCATAAATGACATAGCGGTTATGGTACCAGTGTCAATATAGCCGAGCTACTCTAGAATAATCGGACTACTATTGGGCTTTTAAGTCAAGATTCAGAGGCCACGAGTAAAAATGATTGTAATTAAACGTTAAAGATCGCGTGGATACACTGGCAATCTATCGCCTATATCATCATATGCACGTGGATATCAATATACATACTTGCACCGGTCTCGTAAAGCGATAACAAGCGATTGCAATTAATTTTAAGCATAGTTTCACTTGGAGTCGTGTTGTGAACTGTCATGACTGTATCTGTTTAATGTGCGAGTAGGTAATTACGATGCTTAAAACCGAGCAATACTACGACTGATAAGGGTACTACCGGCTGCTTACGGAAAAAATAGAAGTCCAAAAGCAAGTTTAGAGCAAACTTTTTTCATACATTTTTCATTATTTTAAAACTGAAAATTGTGGTTATATTTCGTATGCTTCATTAATTTCAATACTTAAATTTTCAATATAAATGTGCTATTCGCGTTAGCTTGCGCAGTTACCGTGTCATTTATTATTGCAAACGTAAATGTAAAATTTTATAAATATATATTGATTTTTTCAAAAATTTACCGTATTTATAATTCTTTAAAAGAAGTAAATTAATTTCTCTATATTATCTGCTTTCAATTCTACTCTTTTGTATATCATCAGTTATTATCGGTACTAGTCGGTTTACGAAACATTACGATACGTGTGGTATGAATCATAATTATTTTCTGACGATTGTGAAACTTTTTATTACTAGTCATCAAATTGCATACATATATACGCGCGCGCACACACGTTTGTGTATTAACCCTTTATGGGATAATGTGACATATCTGAAACATACCGTTTGCAAAAATTACATTTGTGTGGCAATATGACATATCTGTCACATACTACTTTTATTCGAAATTTTGAAGTGAATATCTGTAATAAATAGATCGATAAATTATTAATTTTGATTTTTTTTTTTTATTTGTAAAAACCTTTGTTTTCAGAAACTTGACTTATTAGGGGTTAAATTGAGCTCTTTAACTAAGAACCTTCATTCGGAAACAGTAGAAAGGAGGAGGAAAAATCTGATTTTAATTGGGTCAAATATCGATAATATGACGAAAATAATAGTCGCCGGAACGATGAAAAAGAAGGAAAGACCAAACTACAGGAAATATTAATTTATATTTACGTCCTTTTTAAATAACCAGCTTTTCGAAGCGGTTTTCATTTTAGCGAATTATCATGCAGTCGATGTTTAGTTCCATTTTTATTGCCCTCTCCACATCGATACTTAAAACATTCACGTAAGCTTGCACGTAGCACATTTACTTTTTAGGCAATCCTTAATAACAAATCATAATGAAAAGATAATTTTTTTTTTTTTTTTATGCTTTTTTGGGCATGTCGGATAAGAACGTTTAACTAATCCAAAGGTATGACAACATTAATGATTATATAGAGAAAATATTAGAAATATGGAGCATATAAATGAAGCTAACAAAAAAATAACCGAGGGAGAAGGAAAAAACAGGATGTTGTGAGCGCTGTAAGGAGTAGGATAAGACGCAAAAGACCGGAATATGGTAGTCCTGAAGAAATGAAAGGACATTCAAGCAAAATGTGATTCGCATCAGAAATGAAGTTTGCTTCCAACGGATTAAACGAGCAAAGAGGAGACTGGGTAACGGAGAAACGGAAGAGCGAAGCAGGAAGCAAGCAGTGATTTAACCAAAGTCTAATTATAGATGAGATAGTTGACCGCCTCATGTTGGGGAAATTCTGGAACCAAGGGAAAAGAGGAGGAATGGGCTGTATGGCTAAATAAAAGGAAGCAGAATTAGAAAATGAAGAAGGATAGAGATGAAACCAACAATTGCGGTGGGAACGAAAAGAAAGGGGAAGAAGACTTTGGACTGGAAAATGACAAATAAAGCGACCGTCTGAAGCAGCCGAACGTGTCAACAAGTCCATTAACTCGTTGCCTAAAATTCCGCAATGGCTAGGAATCCACAATAGATAAATACGGACAGATCGGGAATGAAACAGATACGAATTTAAGGAGCGTATGTGAAGCACGATAGGATCAACGGATGGTTTAGGAAAGAGAGTAGCAATGGCTTGTAAAACGCCTTTTTTAATCGGAAGATAAGAGAACCTTGGATATATTGCTAGTAGAAGCTATAAATCGGTTTGCTTGTAGGATTGCGATAGATTCGGCTAGGAATATGGAGGAGAAGGGAGAAAGTTTGAACGCCTCAAAATAGGCGCAGATTATAATAGGAATGCAGTTACATTTGTTTTTACACTTACTCGATTTTTTATCGACAAAGTCGTCATCATCGTTGTCTTTCGCATCATCAGAATTATCGTCATCCGATTCTATCCAATCGTCCATATCAGATATTTTGAATACTGAAATTTATTTTTTCAAGTTAATAAAATCACCATTAAACCATAAAAAAGTAAATAAATAATAATAAAAAATATTTCAAAATATTCCAGAAAATTTAGTAAGAAATCAAAAGAGCAAAAATGTAGAAAAATTGAAATCGAAAGTTTGGTTTTATAAAATACAACTACGTCTTTCATCAAGAAAAATTTCTGTACGCCCTATCTCAAACAGTAGCATAAAAGCTCAGCTTCCGTAAAAGTACATGTGTCCTAATTAAATTTATTTCCATGCTTATTTCTGTTGAATTCAGAATTGTTGAATAGCGTTGAAATAAATCTTAAGGTAAAAGTAAGTTTCGATTTTATTACGCGTTTACGAAGGCATTTTCTTTTGCATTTTGAATGGATTTCTTAATGTTTTCCATCCCTATGTTATCACTAGGTTTACGATAGCGCGTGTAGAACAGAAGACAAAACAGGAAAAACCTAATGAACCGTCAAAGAACAATATTTTACACGAAATGATTTAAAAATTAACAATTAACCTTTTTCTTTCACTCCTTTCTTTTTAACTTCATCCTCTAAATCTTCATCTTCATCTTTGTGGAATTTTTTCCTCATTAAATTTGATACATGCGCCATAGTTCTATTTCTCCTGTAAAGAAGTTCAATATAAAGGTTTTTAATAAACTGTTAACTTATTGATCGATATTTTAAGTATGGTAATTTTATTTTTGAAAGTGGTAGATTTAGCAATGCTTAGACGGGGATATTTTTTTTTCTAAATTTTCAGTCTTCTTTATGTACGAAAAAAAATCAGAATTATAATTTTTCATTTAACAGTAGGCAAGAAAATGAAAAGATATCACTCATTTATAATTATAACACGGAGCAGAAATAAGAAATTATTCAGAATTCATATGCTAAAATTTTGTTTCATCGCAACCGTATATTTCGATGAAAAATAATTGAAAAGTAATTATCATTTTTATCAGACTTTACACCGCTGGCTCTTTTCGTACTATTCCACTGTCGTTAAAATTTAATCAAAATTATAAATCTGTCATTCTTAAGTAAGTATATCCATTTAAACATCATATAGTATAAAGGTTAAAAAATTATTTTTTAAATCTGTATACTTTGAACTGTCTATAAAAAATAAAGTAGTATACATTTCCGCAAAAACTAGTTAATTTAATTTTCACCGCATAATCTACTATTTAATTGATTTTAAAGCGTTTTAGTTTTTTTTTTTTTTTTTGGATTTGTAATAAATGACAACATCGCACACAGTTAACCAATAATTCTGTTATTCAAAAACAGAGGGAAATTTTAAGAAGTAAGAAAAATACACAAGCTTGCCTTGTCACACTGGAAGAACCCATGCCATCAGAATCGGGTTCTCTTAGTTAGTTTTGCATCATGGAACGCCTTTTATAATTCATAAAATGTTTCTATGGGGGTTTTTTCAATAAGATGCAAAATTTAATGGCTTTAATCACGAAAAAGAGGCGAAATTTATACACAAAGATTTTGGATCGTTGTAGTACACATAATATTTGCTTCTTCTACATGAAACAGTAACTGCTTACAATTGAAACTATTAGATTTCGCTTGATTTGTGACAGATTGTTTTCGTGTTTTGTGTTAGTTCTGTTTTTTTTTTATTATTTTTATTTTTGGGCGCGTCAGCTAGGGGCATTATCACAGCGCAAGTGAAATTTTTGAAAGTGTCATTGTGCGGCAGCGGAAATCGAACTAGGTCCTAATCAAGCGAAACACAATTAACTAATCAACTACGCTACGGTAGCTGGCATGTGTTAGTTACAAAGTAGGTGTTGGTCTTTATTTTCTACACTCCTCGTATTGTATAAATTAAAAATAATAAAAAGCTGTTTATATAAATGAAGAAAATGGAAACAGTAGAGCAACACTAAAGTAATATGCGGTTTAAATGACAACATTAGAAAAAAAAAATTATATGAATATTAACGGAACACCTTCTTAGAAAATACTAAATAGAAATCGGTAAAATGCGCTCTACCAAAAATAGTAATATAATATGGGATAAAACCAAAAAACCAAAAAAAAAAAGCAAGAATATAAAAAATAATGAAGTAAAAACAAAGATGAAAAATAATCGAAAGGTAAATAGCGTAGGGACATTATAACAAATCAATAAAGAAGAAGAAGAAGGTGGTAAAATATGGAAAGGGAAAGGAATTTGAAGTTGAATGGTAAATCACAGAGAAATGCATTGCTAAGTGAATTTTGAATATACTTCCGTACGTTTTGTATCGAATGAAAAAATTAATTTAATCTATTTTGAAATGTTTAATCAGCTGGCGAAGTTGCGAAAGAAATCTAAGGCGACGTTAGAACAAAGGAAACATTTTTATTATAATTTAAGGCAGTATGTTCTCTTTTTTTTGTTTTTTTTTTATCAGAAGTATTTTGCTATTTTCTTGTTGAATTCCTCTTTTTTAAAACCAATTACTTGAAATTATAAGTAACGGTATAAATTATAAAATTCTTGAAAAAAAATCTGTAAATAATTACGCTAGCATGAATGTTATTCATATTGAATATTTAATTCAATTAAATTGAACCGTAAGTTCAATAAAATTACAGTTTAAAAACTAAAGACGCTTTATATGTAAGAAAACGTAAAATAATTTAAATTCTTTTACAATACTAACTTAAGAGTGAAAAAGTGGACATTAATAATTAATTTTAGTTCACAATAAAAAATTAAGTTTTTTTACAATATTAACCTAAGAGTGCAGAGGTGGACATAAATAATTAATTTCAAATCAAAATAAAGCACGGGGTGATTTTATCAGTAGTCATGCAGTCGCTCAACAAATGTAAATGATATAAAACCACCCCATGCTTTATTTTGAATTGTAAATTATTTATGTCCACCTCTGCCCTCTTAAGTTAATATTGTAAAAGAACTTAAAAGAAAAAAGAAAGAAAGAAAATTTTTTATTGTGAATTAAAATTAATTATTAATGTCCGCTTCTTCACTCTTAGGTCATTATTGTAAAGTAATTTAAATTGTCTTACGCTTTTTAGCGTATCTTACATACAAAGCATCTGTTTATAGTTTTTTAAACTATAATTTTATTTTCAATTTTTTATCTTGAAGGAAATGTAACAGAAGGATCATATTTGATTATAATAACTTTCTGAAATCGATTTTCACCTACTTCACGACGTCCGAATGATTTGAAATTTTTACGATTCGTCAGAATCCGATGACAATGCAATATTATGATGCAGGAAACAACTAAACCCACAAATAAATTTTAAAAAAGTAAATATTTATAAACGGAATAATTTTTATTTCCAGCGAAAACACGGCGACTTGACGGAAGCAATGGATTCTCAGGCGGTCTCATTATGTTTCAAGCCACGATGCGACGGCTTGGAGAAAAAGACCGACTACAGACCAGTGCTTCCATTAAACCGTCGCGTTTTCGTGGGAAATAAAAATGATTCCGTTTATAAATATTTACATTTTTTTACTTTATTTGTGGGTGTTGGTGTTTTTTTTTTCTGCATAACATTGCATTGTCATCGGGTTCTAACAATTATTAAAAATTTAACATCATTCGGAAATCGGGAAGTGGGTGAAAAATGGATTCCAAAATTCCTACAAATGAAGCTAGTATTATAAAGCATATAAAAAAGCGAAAAAAATGAAAAAATTACAACTTTTAAAATTAAATATACATTAATAAATACAGGTTACTATTTATATCATCAAATATATGTTACACTGTTAATTTTACATATACATTAAATATACACA
The DNA here is from genome assembly GCA_039619475.1 of Icerya purchasi. Classification (NCBI taxonomy): domain Eukaryota; kingdom Metazoa; phylum Arthropoda; class Insecta; order Hemiptera; family Monophlebidae; genus Icerya; species Icerya purchasi. The sequence goes on from CM077115.1 coordinate 217,481,763, forward strand.
GTAAAAAAGAAAAAGAAAAAAAAAAGAACTAAAATGGAAAAATTAAATTAAGTAAAATTAAAATGAAACAATTTTTATCGAAAAATGTTTTCTTTGAAACCGTACTTTGTAAGTATTATTCGACCATTCTCTATTTAATAGATCACAGCGAAAAGTTACGAAAATGGTATGTAATAACTGAAACTAAATAATATTTGGCATAAAGTGCTCATTTTCAGTTATAGTTTGTAAGGAAATAGCATTTCAACTCGTAATATCGCGATTGTTCAACAAACGCCAAGAAGTTAAGTATTTGTCTAGCAACAAAATAATTCAAAATTCATTATTTTTTTTTGCTGACGGTACTTATTGGCTAAGCACGCGTACGTGCAAATCCTATTATAAACACTAAATGAGTATACCATTCTGCTACACGGAAAAATTGCGAACTATAAAATAAAACAGCTACATTTTAAAAGAAAATATTTTCTAAAAGATAAAAGCGCCGTGGAAGATAAAAAAACCTATGGAAGAAAACTGATATAAAAAAATAAACAACAAAAAAAAACCTTTAAGAGGAATTTATCACATTTACTACACTATCGTACAATATTAGAAGCGTAATAGACAAAGTGATTAGAGAAAGTATAATTTAACAGAAAACTGAGATTTTTTTTTTATTAAGTAACAAGGATTGCTTGCCTCAGTTACATATGGAATCTCATATTTTTGTAATCTAAGTTATGTCGGATATATACGTTCGTACTGAAAAATATAAAACTGATTATCGACACGAATGAGAGTCGGAAAGTCCGTAGTAGCCGAGCTTACAGAAAAAACAAAACACCACATTACGTTCAATAACATTAAAAAATATTGACTAGGGTCGAGAACGTAAGTCGACGTCTTGTGAGGGAAGCGATCGGTATCGAAAAATTTTTCAATTTCAATAAAGAGAACGATGTAACCATGGATTCCAACTGGAAGCCACTAATAAGTCGACTCAAAATGAAAAGTAATTTCATTAATCAATCGGAAATTTATCTATGAAGACCTGTTATTTGTTGTCTGATTATTTAAAGCCGGTATTTTTCCATTTCCCTTACAAGGACTATGTTTTGTATTCTAAATACGAATGAAGTATTCGAATGAATAATTGCAACGTGGTTGATAAATGGTGAACAACTCACTTAATAAAAAACGAAATGTTTATCCATTATAGAAATCAATAATTACTGGCTTGAAATACAAATAGCCCGCCGGTTGCAATTACATACACTTAAGAACCTATAAACTTATTTTAAACAAGTAGCGACAATATTAATAGTTTTGCCACAATAAAGCCGTATTCTTTACTAACGCATAAAAATTTCAATTTGATTACGGCAGAATATTCGGTTCTTTATAATTATAATTAAAGAAATAGCAATAAACACGCGAAGCACAAATACGTTATTCACAGCTTATAAAATTTCACATGTTAAACATTTATATTCATAGCAAAGTTTTTGAACTAGATAAGTGCTACTAGTAACACCTGTGAAATGTTTAAATTTACACTACTAGTTACCTGAGTTAACTAAAAAAGTCCAATTTCCTTTACCATTACCCTACGGACATAATGCAGTAAATACTAACGTATAATAACTACCTCTCTTGCTGGGAGCGCCAACGTGTGAACAGTCTCTCGAACTGCCAGTCACAATTCTGCACAGTTATAGTGCTCTCGTGATGGGAGAGGTGTTTTCAACGGGCTCGGCAAGTTGATGAAGAGTAAATATTGAAACTAGAATGTCCCGCCTGAGGAACATAAATTCGTCTCATCAAGACGACATCCGCACATCCTGTTTATTGGCAACCCACGACAAACAACTCTTAAGATGATATATTACGGGAAAACACCATCCGTTGAGACACATACAATGCCTTATAATAATAACATATGTAACTTATACACACACGCGTACGTTTACTGATATAATACACACGTACACACAAATATGTATACATAGAAATATTTTCTCAAAAATAAAAGAAGCAAATAAAAAGACGGCTCTCAGAACCTGACAAAAAAGTGCTAAGAATATCCAATTACTCGGTCCGTATAGGAAGTATATCGAGACTACATTGATAGTCAGATGCGAAACCTTTGAAAAAGAGATCGAAAAATTTTAAATCTAGTTAAAAAAGAACAATTAAGGTTAGACATATGTAGAACGTGGGAAACACTGAGGCAGAAAGAAAAATTGAAATATCTAAAGAAAGAAATGGAAAGGAACAAATTAAATGTGATTGGAATGTCGGAAGCCAAATGGGAGGAAACTGGTAAAACACGAAATGATGGAACAAAGTGGTTTGCAGTGGCGGAGAAAGTAGTGTAAAACAGAAAAGCAGCGAAAATGTTTTAGAAAAGTAACAAGGTAATGCAAAATATATGCAAAACCAGTACAAGAGCAAAAAAACCGCGGGTGACAAATAAAATGATACAGAAAGTGGATGAACGTAGGAAATGGAGGAAAATAAGGGGATACAGAGGAACAGAGGATGCACAAAAACCTAAATAATGAATTACAAATTCAAACTGAAAAAGAGAAAAAAAAATTATTCGTACGGGGAAACAGAAGATACAATGAAGTAAAGTAGATACGATTTAGTGTACGAAAAAATTAGAAAAATAACTGGTACGCAAGGAATAATGATACGATTTATAGACGATAAGAATAAAAAGAAAGTTATTTAGAAGATAGAAAGAATATATGGGGGAGCAATATATAGATTAAAAAATAAGCAAAGTAAATTAGAATTTGAAAGAAACGAAGAAATCTGCGAAGATGAATTAGGCTCCGAAATATCGAAGGATGAAGTAATAAAAGCTATTACTGAAATGAAAAATGAGAAAGCTGTAAGTGTGAACGGAATACCAATAAAAGCGATCAAGATCATGAAGGAAACAATGGACTAGTAAAGCCTGTTAAAGGTGTGGAACGATAAGTATTACACGAAGAATTAGCCGAAAGACTTTTTAATAGCAGGAATCTGATACTGATAGAGAAAAAGTAAAGAAAAAAAAATTGCCGTGATTATAGAACAATTCGTTTTATACACGCTACAAGAGTAATTTTACGTTACAAATAGAAGAATACTGGTGAAGATTAATTAAAATATCGGTAGGGAGCAATTTGGATTTAGGAAAAAGATGAGTACAAGCTATAGGGGTGATGCGAACAATTGGGGAGCAATTTTTGGAGCGAGAAAGAGAACTGTTTCAGTGTTATGTAGATTTAGAAAAAATAGTTGATAGAGTAAACAGAAATTTTTAAGAGCTATATTTTAAAAAAGATACTTATAGACTAGAAAGATAGAAGGATGATTCACAGTTAATATATAAAACAGAAATGCTGAGAAAAGGTGTACGACAAGGATGCCGCGTATTTACCATTTTCACCAGAACTTTAGCAAGAATTTTTAAAAAGGATATGGATAACTTCCAGAATGAGTAGGGTTTTAATTTGGTTTCGGGATAGGATTGACAGATCTGATTGTCAATACGAAGGAGAAAGGATTTTGCATTTGTTGCAAAATGGCAATTGCAAAATATTTACTTTCCAAACTCTTCTTCCGCTTCTTCCGCTGTCAATGTTTTGAAACGTTGGTAAGGACTAAAATTGTACCATTCAGAAACCGGATACGCTTCAATTACATTGCCATCACCTTGCATGAAAATGTAAAAGGAAGCATTCATATTTACACCAGCTTCACGGACACCACGAAATCTATAAGAAGTATTCATTATTAAATCGTACTTGTATGAAGTACGGATGAGAGCATTAGAAATTAAAATTTAACTGAATTAGTCGGAAAAAAATTGTCTTAAATTTAAACAATTAGTAATGACTATTGGAAAAATTACTTGTAAAAATATTTTTATTTCGATTCACTTGTCGATTTTTTTTTTAATACTTACAATACTTACACAGTGAAAATAAAAAATATATATATATTTAGTTTTTCACTTATTATATGTTTATTTTGTAATTTAGTAAAAAACATCAGTTCATATTTATTGAAGTGTTATCTTTTCGGCAATAAATTATGTATAAATTAGTTTCCTAAAATAAAAAAAAATATAAACAAATAAAATTAAAAATATTAACGATTAACAGTAGTAAAAGAAGAATTCACAAATTTAAAAAAAAGAACAAAAAAAAAAATGCGTTTATAAAAAAACTAAATGTTGCCCTTAATTGAGGACAAAAATACTAAACGAAAACTAATTATAAAAATGATATCTACTTTAGTTTAAAATTATAAAATGTTAAATTTCAGAAAACAAACGACTAATTCGCTAGTCTGTTACAATTCTACCAATGGACTTGTGTTATAATGTATTTTATTTATTAATACTTTTTTTTATTACGGCGGATCGATTCAATCTTTTGATTTGTCCATCTGTGTATTGAAGATTGACCCAGTTTTTTTTTTTTTTTTTGTAATGACCAATTATTTTTATTTTAATTTTCTGAAATTTTCTTATTTAAACACTCAAATCTGCAATCCACTACTTGCTCTATATTGTTCTACCGTTGAATTATCGTAACTTTGTCCCTGGATATAGACTACACGTAATAATCTTTATTTAAATCCCAATTATAAATACATATACAAATTCATTGCTCGATTATATCGTTTTTCCAAATGAATTATATAATTTGAAATAATTTATTCCTGAAATTGCGTCCCATACTTTTGTGCTGAAATGGTGACATATAAATAATGTACACATCTCATACATTAACGTATAAAAAATAATAATGCGTATTTTGCATTTCTAATACCTAAAAAGTTCAACGAATTTAATTGTAATGTTATAGAAAATTTCACAGAGAATACTCACCATATAAACAGATTCGTAAGAATCTTTTTCTTTTTCTTTTCTATTGAATTATAATTGCATTTAGTACAGTTTATAAAATCCGGCTTTATGTATTATTCTGAACAACGTTCTGATAAAGATAGTATAAACTTGACAGTATAAAATTAATGTTCTTTTTAATTTGTTTTGAAAATCCAAATAAGGATATGTGAGTGAGGTGATGAAAAGAAAAAAGTAAAAAAATCGTAATTGATAAAGTTTGTTACGTTAACCTATTTTCTAAAAACAACAAATAAAAAATTATTTTACCATCAAATATTCATATAATTGTTTTATTTTTTTGATTAAGCGGTAAATTGATTTCTAAAAAACTAGACATATAATAAGAACTGCATAAAATTCCCGTAAAAATTCCGATAAATGTTAAATTAGTTTCATAACTAAACGAAAAAAATTTTAACTAGTGCATTATTTCACTTGCACCAGAATAAATATTAAAAGGAATAACTTCATTACAAAATCTACACGTAATTCAAACTATTAAAAGCAGAATCGAAAATATTACGGTAAAGAAATTTATTACTGAATCTCTCTTAAAATAAATGTCCAGTTTCTTTAATTTTACGACAATTATAATTTGCCAAACGACATGCTTAATATTATAATTTGGTTCATTATTTCTGGATCGGTTTTAGCCCAATGTAATTAAAATTTTTTTCGTTACATTATAAAGTGCTTTCCGAAATCCCTTCATTCTTAATCGTGACTGAGGAAAAAGCACGACGAGGAATTTAATATCGATTACTACGACTTCTTTATGAACTGTACCGCAGAGCAACGATTTTTAACCCCTGGGGATAAGTTGCAAATGATTTACTGATACGCGAATAAATTTCCCTAATGGCAGATAAACATGCAGCGAACTGATAAAGAATAAAATGATATAAGGTGTTTAAAATAGATTTGATTATCGTTTCGTAAAACGTGCTTTTTACAACTATGAAATAAAAATTAAGTACAGAGCATATAAAGTTTTCTCAATCTTTTCAGTGACCAGCAATTTTTATTATTATATGAATTAAAAATATTAATAAGATTATCTGTTTTTATCGTAAATTGATAAACGGTTGAAAATCTGGTTCAATGAATGGATTATAGAGAAGAAAATAAAAGAGTAGCCGTTTATTTGACGTTTGCAAGTAGTGCTAAATATTACTCAAAGACGTCAGGTTCTCAGAAAAGAAAGAAAATACCGCGGTGAACATATAAAATATGGATTTTTATAGGCAGAAAATAAGAATTAACCAAAATAATCCTCTCAAACAATAGCATGAAATCTTTGCTTTCTCGATATCGCCTTACGAAACATGTTGATTATAAAAATAAAGATAGGTTGTTTAAACATTCGTACAAAACCAAAATGAAAACTTATCGTTTCACATAGTGTTAATAAAAATCATGAAAATGTCACTGAAACTAGTTATTAGATCAGTTATCCAATTGCAAATGGAGGTAAAATTATTATCCGTTAGTAGAAAACTTCACTGCCTCTTTTGTTTTAGATGCGGCTCATTGTATGCTGATCGCAGGATGTTCATACGCCTATTGATATTAAAACAATAGTAAAAAATAAAATTCAAAATAATAACTACAAAAGTAGTAGAGGTAGAATTCTCAAATTAAACTAAAAAAACAAACAAGTTTAGTTAAGCTTGATGTTTTATGCGCTGAGGATTCTGTATGCCAAGTTAACATTGGCTACAATTTACATTTACATAATACTAAATTCAAAACAAAGAAACTTGACTTTTCGCGCCGCTAAGAGGAAGATGCCATATTTCGCGCTTTTTTTGAACTTTTCGTCAACTTTGAAAGTGTCGTTAAGGAAATTAAATACGGTTTTGTTTCCGACAACGAGCGATCTTTCCAACAATATAGCACATGCCTGTGGGAAAAAAATATTTTTTCCCCAAAATTTGCGAGCTTTCCGCGTCCCGAGAGTATAATTTTTAAGTTGGCAACCCGGACGTTCCAAACTAGAGAAATATACGGGGATGTGCATATTTTTAACTTTATTCGAAATTTTTAGCTATAATTTCACGGCCTTTTAGTCAACTTTGAAAGTTTCGTTAAGGAAATTAAATACGGGTTCGTCCCCGACAAATAGCGATCTTTCCAACAATATATTACATGCCCGAAAACAAAAATATTTTTTAAAAACTTTCGAGCTTTCCGCGCCCCAAGGGCCGGAATATAAAGTTGGAAGCTCGGCTATATTTTTCCTATAAAGCGGCCTTTATGATGCATATGATTGAGGTACGTTTTGGTTTTCTTTCCTTTTTTATTCGAGCTATTATTTACGTGGATATCACTTTTTTGCTGCTTTGGGGTCCAAGGAGGGATCTATATAATTTTTAACCGAAATTTTTTGTTGTTGTGAAAGAGCTTCCAAGTTTTTTTTTTATATTTTAAATTTCACTTCTAAAATCTGGTGATGAGTTATGAATTTTTATGAGTAATTTTTAAGGTCGTTTTAAATTCCATATTATATACTCTTGACGGGTTTTGGGATTTTTTGCTATTCAGAGTAACTGGTTAGCTTGAAGTTATCGGTTGTCTTAAAGAAAATTTCAATTGTTATTCATGATCCAGTTTTGAAGTTTAAAAGTCGAGCCGTTCGTGAATTATTGCATATTTTAATTGAATATTTTCGTCGTTTCTGAACCATCTTATTAGGATTATATGCGTACGGAATCCTAAAAAACACCCGTGCAAAAGATTAGATGTTTCCCTTAATTAAAGACAGGAGTACCAAATGTAAACTAATTATAAAAAATGATCTACGTTAATTTTACATTATAAAATGCTAAATTGCAAAAAACAAACGATTAATTCCCTAATCTATTAAAATTCGAGCAATGAACTTGCGTTATAATGCGTTTTAGAAAATGATAATAGTAGAAAGAATTTTAAACCCGTAAAAACTGTTTACTGTTATTATTATTATTTTTTTTTTTTGTTTATTGGCCTAAACAAATACAGTTCATTTGGCCAGCAAGCTACACTATGAATAGATATGGGAAATTAATATTAACAGAAAAAAGGAATAAAAAGCAGAGAAGGAAATTTCATTCTACATTATGGCCGCAACTACAGAGTAGTGCCCACAATGATCAATGAAATTAACCAAAAAGAAAATAAATAAATAAAACAAGAAATCAAAATAGGTTATCATTCTACAATATGGCCGCAACTGCAGAGCAGTGCCCACAATGCCTGATGAAACTTAACAAACAGAGATAAGATTTTTCTTTCAGAGGAGAAAACAAAAAACCAAAAAAAAACAAAATGAAAAATACAAATTAAAAAATTGAAAAATTTCCATCTTACAATATGACCACAGTTGCCTGGCAATGTGCATAATGCCTGATGGGAAAAGGAAGTTGCAAGAAAAATAAATAATTGAATAAAGAATGTAACAAATAGATTGATAAAGAATAAAATGAAATAAAACTAACTGACTTCATCAATAAAGTAATAAACTCCAATAAATAAGCAGTGAAAGCATCGAAGATGCTATTGTCGCCGTTTTACTTGTTATTATGGCATATCTGCACAATAACGTAACTAAATTGAATCTATCATTTGCCCTCTGTCAGAGGGTACAACAAGTGAATATATATATTTAACGCCACTGATGTGTATTTTGAAGAAAAAAAAATCATTTAGTCTAATTATTTCGAGTTGTACACTAACGGTGCACTTTCTCTGGGTTACATGGTCTTGTTATCAAAATTATTCCTACTATAAGTTGAAATTGTTGCCGTACATATAGGAGCAACATATTACACTTAGATACATTCCTAATGAATTACAAATTGTTCATTAGCATTTTATAAAGTCAAATTTTCAAATTCCGGAATTTTTAAAGTTCTTTGCAAAAACTGCACTAATGCTCGCTCATCATTATTGCATATTGAAATAAGATGACTTTCTCGAGTTGAACTTAAATTCCGATGTTTTTAAAACAACATCTTTTTGTTCTAACTCCTGAATTATACAATGTATCTCCGTTCGATTGCGTATTTGTCGAATATCTTTCAACGAGTATATAAATTAACATTTAACATAGAACTGAATTTGCGATTAAAAAGGAAAACTTTTAGAAATAATACGTTGAGAAAGGTGAATTCGAAATATTTGAAACATTACATGACTTTTAATCTGAAAATATACTTCATCCCATTTCAGAAATAAAACTGTACATTTAGGTTTAATATTTGATTTTTTAAAAAAAGTATTATCGAAAACTCGATATAAAAAATTATTGCATTTTTAAACCTTTTGAAGATAATGAGGTCCGCAATTGTTAATCGAAAAAAAAAAGATTAATTGAACTTTCAAATGATTCTACTTTTTTGAAAACTGAATTCAAAGAAAAATTTTACCAAATTAATTTTCGGGTGTAAGCTAATAATATGACCGTTTTCTGATGATCAAGTTCCTGCTATCATCTGCTAGTGCAGAACGCGCGGACAGAGCTTTAAAATATTCACAAAAATAAATATGAAAATAAACTAAATGTTGGTTCAATTTTAAGATTACCATCTTTCATCTAACTAAACGGAACTTTGAAAAATTCTGCGACTTAAGCTCAAAGACTACATTAAAGTATAATTCAAAATATTCGAAAATTCGACATATTGATATTTACTTTTTTTTCTTTTACGTTTGTGATTTAAATAATAGTGCACTTTAATAAAAAGTGCTCGTTTCCCCTTTTTCGTTCTATTTTACAGGTTGGGTGTAGAATAAAAAGGAAAATTAATAATAACAAAAATTGATGGAAACAACGTAAAAGGTACAATTAAAAGAAATTAAGCTCCAACGAGATTATCAATCGAAAAAGGTAGATTATCCTAGAGCTTTTTTTAAGTAATTTCAATCATCTTTCGTAAATTCGATAACATATTAAAATTAAAACTTGTTGCAACTATTCCGATTATCACGGTGTAAATAGTTTTATAGGCCAGTTAATTATTCGAAATCAGGTGCTTAAAGCAAAGAACAACGTGAAGGAAAGAATCAAAACACGCTAAATTAAGAAATTATATATTTTCTTATTTATTGAATTCTTTCTTTTTTCCCTTTATACCTGTCTTCACGATAGCCTAGTTGCTAGAACGATTGACTTCCGTCATGGAAGTCTCGGGTTCGATCCCGGGCGACGATAGATAATTATTACGAAAAATTAAATTAAAATACTCGCTATTCACGTGGAAGGCAATGGAAAACCACCACGTACAGCATCATATGCGCGCTAGGTCAGTACACAGCAGACATACACGGGGGACTACACTTGTATATCGATAAATCAAACGATTACTAATCAGTTCCGAATGTAGTCCTGCGTGTGTACACATTCGCACTGCATATAAACAATTGCCTAGTACACAACCTATATCTGTGCAGCTAAAATGTAGGAGTAGGTTACCCACCAACCGAATGGTGATTGAAGAGATAAGATGACCTGTCTGCTGTAAAATATGTGTTTAAAACCTTATTACAAATAATTTTGTTAACCTAATGCGTTCATAGAATTACTATGGGTAAATAAAATGTTTAAAATACTCACTTTTTTCCCGTTTTACCGCCAATCCTTAATAGCCACGGTTGATCGTCGCCACTGTGACGTTTCGATATAATACCTAATTTTTTTCGTCTAGCTTCTTCTTTTTCCTCCTTACGATATTCACTACCAGCTCCAAATCTTGATAAATTACAAAACAGAAAAAAATTCAAATATATTCACATTAACAAATGATACTTATTAACATTTAGCTTATATCGTAGAAAACTTAATCAGTTTCTCAATAATTGCACAGTGTCTAGTTCTAGCAATTATGAAATTTTTTTAAAGAAGAGTATTAACAAATTAACAAACATACTTGGGGAATTCTTCTGCGACTACTTTTTCCGTCTTGTTATTTTCTCGCTCCATTTTCAGTTGCTTCCATTTAGAAGTATCAGCACCAAAACAGGTCATAAAACGCATGACGTTATATTTTCTGTTAGTTCTGTGAACAAATCATACATATTGCTCTTCTAAGTTATAAAAAATACAAAAATAAGTTGGAAAAACTTCTAATTGAGTTTTACAACAAATTTTCAATGTGACCCAAAAAAGAAGGCTTATCGTTAAATTTTTGATTTTTAGGTTTTGACGGTTTCTGACATTTCAGACCTTCCTCTTTCCACTGCAATTGGTCCCACCTTTCTATATTCAAAATTAAGTGAGATATTATAGACAGTTAAAGATATCATCTTTACTGGTATTAAATACAAACATTCTTAAAATTACTAAAAATTAAACTACAACAATTTTTGTAATATTTTAACGAATTTATCGACTCTTCAAGAGGAAATGAATTTAAAAAAACATTTTTTTCAATAAAATGACTGAAAAATTTTTTTTTTAGAATACTTACCGTAGTTTGAACAAATACCTTAAAAATAAGTAGGTTTTAACAGAATTAAAAAAAATTCAGTTCGAGCAATATTTGGAAATTTTCAAAATAAATTTCACCCTCTCTTCCTTCAGAAAAGAAATAAAGCTGTTCTTCCAACTCCTATCTTCCTTCGCAGTAATATTTGAGATATTTCATTTCAAAACGACGTTTTCCAAACAAAATCATAAAATTGGATGTTAAATTTTAAAAATTATTTTCGCAGTAGATTTTTTTTAAAAAAATCATTTTTGTAATTCAAAAATTTTTCAAAATTTCGTTTGAGTACATTAATAAAATTTTCAAAATTTCACTTCAATTATAAATTTTTCAATTTGTTTTTACTAAAATTTTTCGAAGAAGAAGTGTAGCTCAATTAATTAACATTGATGCTTTTTAGTACTTTTTTTATAGGGTTTTCGTGGCTTTTATCCGTCATAGGAAAATAACCACTTGAGCTACGGTATTTTAAATGTGATTTTCAAATTAAGCATGTCAAAATAATACCGTAATATTACCAAGTTGAAAAAATTTTCATGATAATTTAATTTTAGTCACTTTTTTGCTTCTCACTGCGGCACCATTGATATGATGATAAAAAATCTCAAAAGTACTTTTTTTTATTCCACTTGATGGCAAACATTGATTACTTAAAGGTTCAAAACGATATCCTGCACTGAACCAGAGCTATACACTTTTAAAACTTAAATTGATTGTTTCTGAAAAACATGATTTTAACCACAAGCCTTTTTTTCTTAGGGCAGGGTCACATATACAAAAAAAAACAAAAAAACGTCGTAATGCTAATATACTTCATACTTTATTCAGGGTATGTCACCCGAAATTTCAAAACTTTAAAAATTACATAATTATATAATATATATCTGCACATAAACGGAATCACATTTCAAAAACCTCTGATTTCGAAATTGTTTAAAAAATAGGTTTTCTGATGTTTAATTTAGACTTAAAAGTAGTAGTCATTCAACGATAGAACAGACGAACAGAGTCGTCAGGAAAATCAAAAATATATCACCGTAAGGCAATCGCCGAAAACTAATATATCGAGAACCTTTTAGATTGCCTACTACGCTGTTCTAATTACAAACGTAATTATTAAGTGTTAGTAAACAATATTCAAACTTCCATCTAGATCAAGGAATTCCACGATAAAAAAACAAAACACCGTCATCTGTAACTTAGATTTAATTGTAGCACCTTTCGTATCATTTCGATTTAAATTTTCAACAAGATGTGAAATTTGTGATTAAAAATCTTGAATGATTGGATTATTTGGGGATTCAGAGGTTGAGAAATCGATGTTATGTTTGAAGGGGAGAGAAATGAAATAAGTTTAGCATTTTCTAATTCTAAATACGTACGTCAAGGATTAATACATTTTTTTTTTTTTGCCGCTACGTCATTTTTTGATCAATCAAAATGTTCTCTGGCCATTATGGTCGTTATCTGATAAGCTCCTTGATTCGCCTTCCGATCAACTCCCACAATTATTGAACATTAATTCCTACGTAACATTTTTCTCTCAAGGTCTTTTTGATAACGGATGGTTTTACCGTTTCACCAGCCATATTGCAGCACGGAAGAACTATTACATTTCGTGACGGTTTTACCAGGAAACAAATCTTTTTGTAACATGTAAAGTTTTATTCGTTAACGCTTGATGATAGCCCCTGACGGCGATTTTAAAAATATGTTCATTGAGAATAACATTAAAAGAAGCTCCCACACTGTAACACCACTACTTTATGCGGATATATAAAAACCGAAGTTTAAACTTTATTATAATGAATTAAAGATTACGAGTGTAAATATACTTAAAAATATACTAACTTCGGAGCTCTAATGGAAAATTCCAAAACCGATGAATCCTCATTCGAATTTGACGACTGGTTTAACTGAAAAATCGATAAAATTATGAAATAATGTGTATTTTTTCGTTAATAGTATATTGTTTCGAAAATAAAACTTACAAGTTTTTACATTTTTTTAATCAACTTATTATATTTTCAAGAGTATACAGACTTACTACAATGGTATAAGTAAAAATGTGTAATTAAGAGCGCTCTCCCTCTGAAGTGACAGGTAACACGCAACCGATAACGGCCAATAAACAGTATTGCTTTTACCCCGAATAGATGACGATGTTAACATTTAACATATACCGTATTACTATACCTTTTTGTTACGAAATAAGCGAATATACATTACGCGTCGATCAGATTTTAATGATATTGTAGCAGTTAATAAGAAATTCGGGGAAAAAATGAAGCAACTGTACAGTATATACTTAGAAACGGAGGGGGGGGGGGTTAATCGCAAAAGTTCTGAAAATAATTTCCTATATTACTCAAAAATTACTTTCGTTTTATTACTAAGATATGCAGACTTTATTTGTCGTAAAACACGTTAACGTATTATTCTCGTCAGTGATAGTATTTATTAAAGTACAAAACGGCTAAATAAAAAGATATGGTTGGCGGTAAATACAAATGAGTGCTCCGCAAAGGAGCATTTTGCACAAAACAGAATTAATTAATTTCAATATATATTATAGATTTTTGGTTGATGGATCCAAGTTGCTTGTTGAAACTGACCACTTTTTGGTATTAACGTAATCAATGAAATATTCATTCCCGTAGTCATTATTTTGCAGTTCCTAAAGTGAATATTCCTCTGGCGTCACAATTCACTACAATTTCTTCAACGCGGAGGAAATTTTGAAGCTGTATTTTTTCAAAAGTTTTAGATCAAACGTTAAATATTTCGCTGTTTTTACATGTTTTTTTAACATTAGCATTTTTTCTGAACCGAGTGACTCGATTTCTTTTTCAGTTACTTAATTTTCCACATGAAAGATTCAATTTTACGAACGATCAAACGAATTGCAATGTATCCCGAAAACATCGGCTTCCACTTCTTTAGTATACTCCGCTATGATACTTTAAGAATTAGCAATGAATAAGACATAAGTTTTTCCATTATTCTGTAGAATACACAACTGGATAAAAAAAAAAAAAAAAGAAACAACAAAAATTGGCGATCGCATTAACTTTTAATGAATTTATAACCGAAAATCGATTATCTAAAAAACCCCATAAATCACCAACGACGTACATTAGAGCGGGTTCTGGAGGTTAAAATTGCTCTCTATTGCGATTTTCAAAGAACGACCCGTAATATCATTTAAAAAAAACATCAATATTATTTTTCCCTTTTTTTTCTCTCTAAAAAAACATTTAGTATAAAATTTATATGCATATAAACACTTCAATTTCATTTATATACTAGCCTGATCTTATAATTCTCTATATACACGCATTTATAACTAATAATCATATTCTTATTTTATTATCATGTCCATACGCTGCTGTAAATCACTATTTCGGCTAAAATTAAATGACATTTCTAACGCGTATATAAAAAAACAGATAAAACGTATCACCGTAAATAATCACCGTGAAAGCTTTAAACATTTAATAGGTAAATCGTATGTCACGCATTTCATTAGATTCTATAATTATTGTCCGAACGAATTTCTTTTTTTCAATCAAAGTAGGACAATCGCAGGAAATCATCGAAACCAACGCTAAACACTGATCGGATACTATTAATTAAAAATTTTATTAAGAGAAATAACGTTAAATTTCTTTTTTCTATATTCTTAGTTTGAACACCAAGATATACTAGGAGATACCTTTTTCACAGGCTCTATACGAAATGGAAAAAATTAATGACAAAATCTAACCTATTTTAACCGTTTGTTTTCGAAATTTAGTACCATTTCCTCATTCTCTATAACTCATTGAAAGATCATACTGCTCGATCGCGACTTGAAGACAACATTTTCTCATCTATTTCTCAAAACACCAATTTAGAATATTTCATTTATGTTACACACGCAGATTATAGACAAGTAGTTTCGACTGAAATCTCTTTGATTGAAAAAAAAAAAAAATATATATATATATATATATATATATATTATATTCGCCCTCCCCAGTACGTGTACTAAATACATGTGCTTCCAAGGATCTGGAGCTCTAACCGGAATAGAGCGCGTCCATAGGTGGCGGATAGTGGAAAGATCTCCAGATATGTAGGTTAGCTACGAATAAGATGTCAGTCAAATAAGCAGTCGCGGACCCAAAGCGGCCACTGGTGGAAAGCCTGAGGTAGACAATTCCAGTGGTGACAGGGTAATGGGTACGAGGATGTAAAGGGGCAGGTTGGAAACTGCCTACAAAACGTTGCCTTTCTACGACTGCCCAATCACCCTTGGCGAGTTGAGGTCGCCTAGATAAATACGCCTTACCCGCTACTTTCCAAGCGGCAATCAAATCCAGAAGCGTCTGTATTCAATGGAGCGGCTTTCTGATCAGTACCTGCTTCCTATATTAGGGGCGGCTGAAGTACATTGCTGAGACTTACAATCTCAGCGTAAATCATGAATTGGCTTTAAACCAGTTCCCCAACATAAATTTCAAATAATACGCATGATGGAAAGTAATATTCATAAAACTACTCCAGGAGGTAAACTAAAAACTTCATCACAAAAGACGGCGTCACCGAGATCATTTTCTGGAGAGTCTAGACCAGCATGCAAAATAAATAAATTACAAACGCTGAAATTAAGACCAAAACGGAAATGTTTTTTTGGAACATTAAACGTAAATTCACTAATGAAAGTTGGTAAATTAAAACAGTTGATAAAAGTGCTTGAGGAAACATAATGATAATCGAAAAAATCCCGACAAAAAAGGTTGAAAAATTCTGGGAATTTTTGAAACTGAAAATATTAGAAATTCCTGTGAATTTACGTTAAAATATTAGGAGACTTTAACGCACAAGTTGGTAAAAAGAGAAAATATAAAAAAAACTGTAGGCGAATATGCAGCACATAAAAGAACAAACAGGAATGGTGAAAGATTGATAGAACTATGTAAAGGTTTCAATCTTAAACTAATGTCAACAAATTTCAAGAGATTGCCAAGAAAGCAAAAGACATGGAAATCACCAAATCGAAATTTGGGAGAATTTCAGATTGACCACGTGGCTATATCTTATCATAATCACAGGGAAATAATGAACGTGAAAGTTAGAAAAGGAGCAAATATTGAAATGGATCATTACTTGACCGAAATAAAATTTAAATTCCTTCTCCAAAATAAAGTAATAAGTAACAGTACCAAAGATAGATACAGAAATTCTGAAATAGAGAAACGGAGAGTTCCAAGAAAAGTTGAAAAGCATACAATTAGAAGAATGGACTGCAAACTGGTGAATGCAGCTTTTGATATAGCACCGCTCAAAAAAAAATAATAAACATAGATGGTGGAGAAGTACAAGAGATTCAACGAATTATTAAAAACTTGAAAAACAATAAAGCAGCAGGGAAGGATGCCGTAATTGCAGAAATGTGGAAGAATCCAGACCTTAATACAATTAAAATATTACAAAAAATAATTCAGGGAATATGGGAATCAGAAAATAGATCAGAGGATTGGAAAATGGCGCTAATTCACCCACTGCATAAAAAAGGAGATAGAATGAACGTCAATAATTACCGAGGAATATCACTTATAAAATTATTTCAAAAGCAATACAAAGTAGACTGGAATATCAAGTAGAAGAACAACTTGGAGAATATACCAGGCTGGTTTTAGAAAAGGAAGATCGGATGTCCAGAACAAATACTGAATTTGAAGTTAATACTGAGATATAGAAGATTGAGATCTAAAAAGCATAGTTGTAACCTTTGTTGACTTTACGAAAGCATATGACTTTATAGACAGAGAAACATTATTCAACACATTACAGGAATTTGGTGCGGATGATAAACTTACTGCCATCGCCAAGCGAACACTGACAAACTCAGTATTGTGACGGATTCGGCCGCCATGACTTTCGATATTTTTCACGCTGTACCGAATTAAAAAATGATAATGATTACTCTTTTCCAAATTCTAAATTCCTCATTTCTCCGCATTTTGACAGTTTCTCAGGCCTCCGATTTCTATTTCTCCGGTTTCTTCGGGCAGCGTGCAAACTGAGCATTCTCCGACCGTAATGCTAGATCGACAAATTTCGTGGGAATTGCCAATGTGCACGGCGCCAATTTGGCGATCCGTGCATATGTGTGTGTTTATTATATGAGGGTGGTTCGTCCGATGTTTGTCCGATCTGGCGTTGTGTGCGTCGGAGATGCGATTCGAGCTACGTCGAGGCGTGAGAAGTTTTTTCTTAGAACCCGAAAAAACCGACGCAGGGTACCCGCCCCGTTCCACCGATTTTGAGAATGTTCTAGAAAAATCGGTGGCGTATTCATTTTTATATATATATATATTTTTATTATTAGGCAAAATGGCCGTGCAATAAGATCGTGGTCGAATTCTCTGTGAATTCGGGCCGATCAGTTCTCGCTTGCTGCTCGTCGCAGGCAGATCTCGACTGCTTTGGCCCGTGGGCACGTTCGTTTTTCTTTGTATTTTTCACAGCTAACGGCGCGTTCGAGGCAAAATTTATATTTTTTTTTCCACTGCTTTGGCCGCTTAAGGCAAATAGTACCGATTCGACATTTTCTTTGGTGGTCAGTTTAAATATGTTCTTTTTAAATCAAATATAATTCGATTTACTCGTCTTACCAAAAGATTTGTTGCGTTTTTTTTTTTCTTTCCCTGCAAGGACACGTTTTCGTGACATCTCCGCCGCGGAGACCTTACTTTTTTCGTTTAAACCTTCGGAAAGCCTAAAGCTCTTTCCGAACGAGCTAACGGTTACGTTACACCTGAAGTAACGTTGGCGCCCGGAACTTTTATTTTCGTTTGTTTTTTGTTTTTTTTTTTACATTTTCTTTTTGTTCATCGTGAAAGCTGGTCAGTTACAGTATCAAAAGTTAAATTTTTAGGAGAAATATCAAAACCGTTCGAAATTAAAACAGGAGTGAGACAAGAGGATGGACTATCATCGTTACTATTCAACTGTGTACTAGAAAAGATAATTAGGGAATGCATAAGTAGAACAATGAAAGAAGGTATTCAGATCAGATTAGGAAGAAGCGTTGATGACGTAGCAATTGATTGTCTAGCTTTTGCAGACGATTTAGCAATTTTGTAAAATAATATAAAAGATGAAATAAAACAAATAGATGTGTTAAAAGAAGAAGCAGAAAAGGCAAGATTACAAATTTCTTTAGAAAAAATCGGATATATAACTACCATCAGGGAAGCTTCAAAATACATGAGGACAAAGTATGGCAGTATTCAGAGAGCTTTGAAATTTAAATATCTAGGAGAAATGATAGAAACAAACGTGCTGGGCAAAGAAACCATTATGGGAAAAGCGAAAAAAACGGAAACAGCATTTCACTTAACGAGAAATGTATATGACGAGAAATCGAAGAAATGAAAAAATATGACGCTATAATACAGTGATTAAGCCGCAATGTCTTTATGCATCAGAATGTCTCACAGCGAATACATTACACAGTGTAAAGCAAATTGAAAAGAAACAAAGAAGGATAATAAGAAGAATCCTTGGGCCAAAATATGAAAATGATATATGGAAACTAAGAACTAATAAAGAGGTATATGAAATAGTTAAGAAAACAACAGATACTATATGTAAAAGAAAGGTCTCATTTTATGGCCATCTTAAACGGATGGAGCCGGAAAGACTAGCCATAAAGATTTAAATATACATTCAACAAAAAATGGTGACAGATATCAATCCTCAGTTCAACTTTTTTTTTATCATCTGTGTAATAATTCAATACTGCAGTTAATGCAATCAAAGTTACATTAATAGAAGATGAATTACGTGCAAAATTATTTTCGAAAAAATTAAAGAAGAAATTACACGCAAACAACGTAAACATGTTTGTGTGTTGAATCGATTTAAACTTTAATGCAATTTTTCACAGAAAATTCTAACGAAAATGTTTCGGACACTAAATTTACCAAAAATTCATTCACTGCATTCCTATTACAAATTACTCATCCTGAAATTATATTTAAATGCACATCGATAAAATATTTCCATAAAATTATCTACCTTTCACTGATCAGAGAAAGTAGTGAAACACAAATTTTCGCCGAACATCATTGCGTAAATTACGAATGACAACATTAAATACTCTTTACGTTTTCCTTCATAAATATAACTTGGCTACACGGATTATTTACATTTCAATTATGTCATAAAATATAATCCTTTTTAATCAATTTTTTTTACTTGCGTTAATTAAAATACACATTTCGGGTCTGCGATAAATCAAAATTTAGTATTCATTTCTATACTGCCAATAAAATAACAGCATTCAAACAGATCCTAATTGCTGAATTCCTAGTAAGGGTTTTCTGAAATAATTTAATTAATTCATAAGTAACACAAGCTTTCGATTAGCTATTCTGAAATACTCACTGATGAATTCATAATAATTATCTGGTTTTCCCACAAAAAAATGTTGTTCACAAAATGTTAATTCGAAATTTGAATTAGTTTTGAACTTATTACTTTATTCCCGACCAAATTGT
Source organism: Icerya purchasi (assembly GCA_039619475.1). Lineage (NCBI taxonomy): Eukaryota > Metazoa > Arthropoda > Insecta > Hemiptera > Monophlebidae > Icerya > Icerya purchasi. The sequence goes on from CM077115.1 coordinate 217,501,673, forward strand.
AAATATTACATTTCGATGAACACCTGCATGTAAGTTAAATATTACTAAGTATTAAATAATAACTTCACAAATTTTAAGATAGTTATGTATTATAAAAATCTAACAGTTGCCAGCACTTTACTTTTCTTTAATTGATCAATTTTTATGAAAATAATTTTAGAAAACGTACACTACCTTCCGAAATCTTTGGAAAAGAAAACGGTATTTAAACTTTTTTGTGTTTGAATGTCTTTCAAAAATACCATTGTAAATAATAATATTTCTCGCACTTTCAAATATTCGATACAAAATTCATTTTAATGCAAAATAATATTCATAGTTCAAATTCTGAAATTTTTAATAAAAAAATTTTAATTAAGTTTTTTCTAATATCATTTCCTTTAGAAGAAAATATCTAAAAATGTAAATCGTATACTTAATAAATTTCTAAAAGATTTTATCAAATACGTATGTGTTGAAATAATTTGTTTTTAATTTCACTTCTACTTCACTATATTATACCACACGATTTTGTTCATTTTTGGTTAATATAAATAATTTCAAATTACGTATTTTTTTCTATATAATATTATCTCCAGCTTTACCTATATTAAATACTAACATAGTCAACCGAGCAAAAAGCCGATAAGCTCCTAAAAATTATGAATCTCAGGTGTCGTCAATTTAAATATTTTGAATATAATTATTTATTTATATCTTATTTTGTGGCTTATTTTGATTAAATGAAAGTAAAATAGTATGTTTTTTCACGTGTAGTTATTTAATTTCTTCTCATTATGGTGAGTATAAGTAGTTTATTTTGATACTGGAAGTATAAATTTGAAATGTTGATAACATTTTTATTTGTTCGTAAAAATAAAGGACAATGAATCAAGTGTCCTAATCGTGACATTTTAGTTTAGTAGTGAGGTTTATTTATTTTCTTTAAAAAATTTAACAGATGAAAGTCCATAATTGTTCATTAAGAAAAATACACACTTTGTATGTAAAAAATTATAACAAAATTATACGTTTACACGTAAAATATATATCATTATTGTTACTTTTATTTTAATTTTCAATAAAAAAAAGTATTAAATAGTAGTTACAAGCGCACTGACATTAAAAGTAAAAAAAACTTATGTAATTGATACAAAGTATTTCTTTTTTTTATTATTAATCTTGCATCTGTTGTAATGTCTCGAATTTTTATAACTAAATCAGTCTGTAACGATTATATTTCTTACAAACTTAAGTTTACGTCCTTAGCAAATTACCTTTTCTCTTTTTAATGTAAATTAACCGAAATTCCTGACGGATAATTTTATTTCAATCAAAAAAAAAACTGTTTTACGTTGTAATTACTTTAAAACGATTATAAATGATAAATTCTTCAAAACTTCGATCATCAAAATGCCAATGTTTAGATAAAAATGATGCCTTTATTTACATTTACAGAAATCAGTGAATTCATCATTGTTCACATATCGATTTCTGCGTTTGTTTCTACATTTATATTTCGCAATCAGTTTTATCTGCTAGCAATATGCTACAGTAATGTTATCAAATTTTTAGCGTTAGTAAATTAAGCAGTTTGCAAATCATCATAGTATTTTTTTTTCCTTTTTTAAATGTGATTTTATTAGTTAATTTAGTGCTGTATGTTACGTAATTGGCGTAACTTAAAATGTTTTATGAACGTTTTCGAGAGCTATTTTATATAATATATATGTATATGTTATCAATTGTGAAATATTCATAAATTAACTTCATAATGAAATTCACGATAGATTTAAAATTTTATTAAACTATCACTCTTCAGTAATGACTAAATATTTAGGATTCATTTTATATTCTGTAATTTATTGCAGGTGAATAAAAGTAAATTCAATAACTATTATTATACAATGTAAAATGAGACATTAAATGAATATTGATCTCAGGTTACGCCCATCATCTAAGTAAAGATAATTTTTGTATTAAAATATATATTCGAAGGAATATATTCAATGTTTCCTGTTTCATTCAGCCATCTTGTCGTTACCAAAAAGAATGATTAATTATCGTCAAAAATTGCAATTTTTGAATTGAAAATATAAGCAAAACGAAAACAAAAATGACTTCTTTCGTCAATTTATTAAATCAGTGTATATGATACGTTAAAAGTCACAAGTGAAAAATTCAATATATAATTATAAATAGAGAAGTTAATTGTATATGTGGGTATAAATTTTGAAATGTAAGACATCGTGTTAATAAATTTAAAGTTTTTATTATATTGCAGTGAAGAAAATTATTTATGGCGGTTCGGTGTGTTTGTAAGATTAAATATTAACGAAATTGAAAAAATCCTATTTTTTACTTGTTGTTGTTAGAATTATTAATTTGTTTTTATATAAACTTAATTTTTCCAATATTAGCCTCTGTCTGCTTGTTTTGTTTATAAGCAAACTTAACGATAACAGTTTTAAAGAAAAATGCTGTTCTAATTTTACGTATTAACTTACTTGGAAATTAAGTAAAAAGAAAAAAGCAAATTTTTTATATATCGCTCGGTTTGAAATACTTATCTATTAATCACCAGTGAAATGCCAATATTTTAATGTAAATGATTTTATTGTAAAATCTTAATCGTAATAAATCTTTTTAAAAAATCAGTAAATATGGGAACGATAAAAAATGCGCACTTGTTCATTTAACGCCAAATATTAAATTATTCATCTGTATAAAAAAATTACAAATATATCGCACGAGATGTTTAAAGTATTAAAAAGTTCACATGAATGCGATTAAGATAAATTATATAATATTTTTCAGAAATATTTGGGAATAATATTTGTATAATTCTTTTTTTTTTTTTTTTTTTTTTCTAATCAGAGGTTTTAATACCTCTTTCTTAGTTAATTATTTAAAATTATAGTATATAATAACGTTAAATGAAGTTGAAATACCTACAAACATTAAACAGGTTAATCGTCTTAGAACAACGAATAGAGGATACGTGTAACTTTTATATTTACAAATATTAAACAATCGTCGGAGCTATAGTTCGAATTTAAAATTAATTGTGTCGCCGCTTATCGCAGTGGTTTAATTTGTCATCACATAATCGATCATAGCATCAACGCACAATACTTCACGAAAATTACCTTCGAGATCGTTCAGTATAGCGACACTGTTCTTAGAAAAATCATTAAAAACGGGCTTTTGAACATATCGTTGTTAATAACAAGAAGTTTCAAACAAAATGTTACCAATTGGATCCTCATTTAATGCGATCGCATTAGTGGAACAAAAGCGCACATAAAATATAAAGGGGCTGATTATCAACTTTATGAATTTGTATGTTTAAATAAAATAGAAAATAGTTCTCAGCCTATCTTTACAAAACACTAGTTTGCATTTTACAATTTTATGTTTAGTTCGTATATAAAGATAGATCTATGTATCGTATGTATCTCCTAAAGCGATTACAATGCTTAGTCTTTAACTGTTTTATAGCAGATCTCTTGCTCTACCAAAAAATTGAAAATGCTTTTTCGATCAATGACATAACATATGAGACGAGTTCTAAATACAGAAATCGGAGTTGTATACTTGCCTTCTTTTTGGCATTTTCTCGACTAATTCATATTTATTTGGCCTTCTGTAGCATGAATTATTAACAAATTCTCTTAAACACCTTCTGATTTCACTTTAGTCATATTAGTTTAATAAGATTTGTTGCTACGTGTTCAGGAAAACTTATATATTCTATTACGATCAAGGCAAAACCTACCCGTTTGCTCTTTTTTATTTTTTTTTCAACTAAGCATATTTTCGCTTTGATTTTTCTTTTTAAATGAGCAAATTCATGGTGTCCTTTTGTACTTGGTGCAATATTGAATTGTTTTCAGATATCTTTTGAGAATATTTTATTACTGAATAAAGAAATAAATTTTATTTTTTCTATTCTTGCGTTTTAATTCACAATTGTTTTTATATTTATTATAAACAGAATTCAAAATGTGAAACGTGTAATTAAGGAGTATTCGTTCATTTTTTTAAAAAAATTTGAAATTCAACAAATAAAATATAAATTTTTATTTTTTCTGTGACTGGGTGAAAAAAAATAAATTTTCAACAATTTCCGTAATTAAAAAAAAAAGGGATGGGTAACAGTAAAAGTGAATATTTGGAAATAAGGAATTTAAATATAAATATATATTTCTGTCATAGATATGGCACAGAGTATTTATATTTTATAAAAATTTGTATAAAACGCGTGTACGTAAGTAAAAAATATTTCGATTTTTAACATTTCGTTAAAATATTTCGGCGGCATGGTCAGAGATAAGTCGATTTCGCAAAGCAACACCAATTCGTAGTAGCAATACCGGGGGGGTTTAAAAATCATAAAAGGAAATTGTGTACATGGATAAACACAGACAGAAAGTATAGGAATCGAATTAGCTATATCTTGGTAAAAGACAGATATAAAAATACAGTAAAAAATGATCACACATACCTGTCGAAAATCAGATCATAAATTACTTATAACTAAATGTAAAAGTACATTGAAAGCGATGGACAAAATTAAAAATAAACAGTCACATCTATAGCGAAACGTAATCTAAACACAAAATACGTATAAACAAACCTTGGATAACAGATGAAATATTGGATACGATGAATAATCGCAGACAAATAAAAGATGAATTCAACATCGTACATCGGCAAATGAACAAACAAATAATACGGAAATGAACAGAAGCAAAACATAAATGGTATGAAGAAAAATGTAATGAAATAGATCTTGAGGGAAAAAACAGTAGCGGAGAAATGCGTACAAAAATAAAATTTATGATGAAGCAACACAAAACTAATTAGAAATAATGGTATAATAAATATAAAAAATAAGCATGGAAAACATTGCGGTGATCAAAAACAAATCTTTTTTATACATGGGTGAATTACATCACGGAGCTGTATAAAGACGATCTTAAGCCAAATAAAATAAATATCCAAAGAGGAGAGAACAAGTACCATTAATTGAAATGTATGAATTAGACGGAACGGTACGAAAAACTAGGAAGAATAAATCAACGGGAGAAAAGAGAATAACGGCAGACGTGTTGAAATGCATTAGTATAGAAGCAAAAAAGCAGTTGTTTGGTATTTAAAATAAAATATACAACAACGGTACATTATCGAATGATTTTAAGAAAAATAATATTATACCAATTCCAAAGAAAGGTTCCTCGCAGACATGCTCGCAATACAGAACAATAGGATTAATGAGTCATGCGTTAAAAATGCTGTTAATAATGATAAGTGCGAGAATAAAGAAAGATACACAGTTAAATCCTACCTAATTCGGATTTATAGCAAATTAAAGGACAAGAGACGACTAATTAGTTAACGTGCTTCGAAACAAAGAAACAAAGCGTGCTTTATAGATTATGAAAAAGCTTTTGATAGAGTAATTTATATGAAATTAAAAGTATACTGCACAAATATAATCTAGATGAAAATGTGATAAGATTAATTAAAAATCTCTATTGGAAACAAACGGCCGATATTAAAATCAAAAATAAATATTCCGCTGAAAGACGCGATGTTCAGTAATGGGCGTAACAAAGATGCTCCCATTGTCACCACGGTTATTTATAATATATATGTTGAAGAAATAATGAAAAATGATGAACTAAAGAAAATGATTAACAATATTTCTGCGTTTCGTTTTTTATTTTGAATTTTACTTTTAAAAGGTTATCATCTGGTGATAAGTTATGAATTTTTTAAGGGTGATTTTTGAAGTCGTTTTAAATTCCATATTATATATTCTTGACGGGTTTTTTAGGTTTATTGCTCTATTCAGGCTAATTGGTTAGCTTGAAGTTATCGGTTGTCTTAAAGAAAATTTTAATTGCTATTTATGATCCAGTTTTGAAGTTTATAAATCAAACCGTTCGCGAGTTATTGCATATTTTAATTTAATATTTTTGTCGTTTCTGAACCATCTTATTAGGATTTCGTACACTATATGTGTACGGAATCCTAAAAATGGCGATGGGGTTAAAGAAAAGAATAATACGGCGTTATGTGGGGTCCGTGTTGAAATAAGCGTCGTAATCGTGGACAATCGCTACAGAATGCAAAAGAAGATTAGACACTCTCGAAATATGGACTTTTTTTTTTTTTTTTTTTTTTATGCATATTCTTAAAGTTGAGGCCTTTAAGAATTTACTCTCGAGAGAAAATCTTAAAATTCCAATTATTTACGGAGTTATGGCTATTTTAGTGGCTCAGCAACTAAGTCCGCCACGCCGGAGCTGATCATTTTTCGTATGATGACATTTTATAAACGTATGAATATAGGCAAACGCAATCACTTAAAAATCGGTTAACCGAAGTCGTAATAACGTATAATTTTGAAGAAAACCTTTTCATGTTCAGTGTTCAGTTCAGCTCAATTCGGCTTTAATTTTCAAGAAACGTAAATATGCGTACGCTGCTCATAATCAGAAAATAAATCCTTTTCAGTGCTTATTTTAATTTTTGTGTAAAGTGTATGACAGATTCTGTACTTGTAGCATTATCTTTTGGCGATGTTCGAGCTAGAAAAATTCTTCCCTGATATTTCATTAATTCACCGTATCTCAGACATCATTTTAATTTGCCGTCACTGTATGGTTCCGTCAAGGATGCTTACTCGGTCAAAACCAAAAATCCTCGTGCACGTTCGTAAGAACAATCGCATCGGATAGAGACTGCGTCGGTGTCCAAGCGGTAGTAGTCGAAAATTAATACAGTAACGTGTGCCTGAGCGTATCCGTACTGTGTGTCGAGTAACATCGAGTCGAGGGAAGATTGTAAAAATTCCGCTAAAATCAGATATACAATTTAAATTACAAATAACACATAGCTGTTCGCATTTTCAATGAAGATTTTTTACCAATTTTAAAAATTATCAATGCCACGAGAATTACTATTAGTCCCGAAACTTACGCATTCACTACTAAATGGAGCAATAGTCGAACTGAGCAACGACCTTCTGATGCTTCTAAGGAAGTTAGAATAGCTCGTCGATCAGAACGAGCTTCCGAAAATATCGATTTTGAAGATAAAGAAGGCACACTCTGTGGAATCGTTGATTAACAAAATGTGAGTATAACGTACCATTCTCAATGACTTGGACTGCTGCGGCTGCCTGAAACTTGCTCAAAACTTTAAATGCCTTTTTTCTCAATACTACTTTTTTCATCATGGCTGACATGTCAAGTTCTACTTAACCAATTTACGTCAAATTTTGTGCCAACTTTCAATATATAACCCCTATCGTTCCGACCATTTTTGTATCAAGAATATTTTTTTTTAATATTTTAAAAAATTATAAAAAAGAAAAGGTCGAAAAATGTATTTTTTTTTAGACAGTCGCCATTTTGCAGGGAAAAAAACATACCGTTTTCTCTTAGGTAGGGACTATAGCGACATTCCTATTAATTAAGAATCTTTTTTTAAATTTTATTTTAGATTACCAGAAGGGCTGTAATCGTGCCAACCAAAATCCCCCCCCCCCTTTTTTTTTTACTCCGACCTATTTTAACTATATATTTATGATTATAGAACTTATCTCCGAAATGTAACGGTGAAATTTTTAAAACTTTTCACACATATTTGTGACTTTTATAAAATATGATATTCCTATAGCGGTGTATATAAATTTTAACATTAACAATCCTATATTTTATTAACACGGGTTTAATTGGAAAATATTTCTTAATGCCTTGCGTTGAAAATTTACTAGCCTGGTTACACTTTGTTTATTAAAAACGGTTAAAGTGAATGTCCAGAAAAGTGTAAGGTGCCCTTTTCGGTGTAAAATAACAAAAGAAAATTTTTAAAAATATAAATTTAACCTATTATAGAAAAAGGTCCTGTAAATAATAGAAATAATTCGAATATAACAATTTTTTTACTTACAAGTAGACACGTTTCTTAAATTAAAAAATCAAAGTTATTGCGTTATTCGGTTATTTAGATTTAACCGTTAAACATTAAATCGAGAAAAAAAAAGAAAAAAAAGTTGTTAGATTATTGTAAAAAATATTATACTCTTTAAGGCGAAAAAATAAAAAATAAATTTGGTCCTATTTAAGTGTGGGACCTATCATTAGAGTAAAAATGTAAAAATCCAAGTTTAAGGTACCTCGTTAATTTTTTCAAGATAGACGTAGACTATTGGAACGGCGTTTAGTAATTTCGTAAAGTTAAACTGTTCGGATTGAGATATCAAAAGTGAAGTTCGTGAATTTTCCGCCTTCGGTTGATGTCGATGTACTATATAAAAATGTCGTCCTTTTGAATCTTGATCGTCTATTCTTCGCCGATCATATCATCTGCTAAGGATTCTCTACTATGTGTTTGGGAATGAAAAATTTCAGTTGTAGTTGTTTTTTTTTTTTCTTTCACTAGCATATTTTACCTACGTAAAGTGACGCCTGTGGTACGTAATTTGTTGTTGTCCCTTCTCTTTCACTGAAATCGTTTGACTGTCGTGACGGTTTCGAGAATCTGAAAATGTCATTTGTAAACTTTTGCATATTTACATCACACATTAGTTGGTCGTATAATAAATTAATTTACCATTAAAATTATCATCGTTGTTTGTCTGTTGGCGAATTTCATGTGTGCAATGACATTGTGTTCCATGAAACTAAATTTATCTATTCTGAAAATTTGACGTGCTGAACTTTCAAACTATTTGAATGTCAAATATTCTTTCGCGCGGTAAATTAATTTAAACCGTTGAATGTAAAGAAAAGAGTGTCAGTTAAAGCACCTTGTTCTCTTTTTTTAAACAGTTTTAATCGAATTGTCTTTCTGACCGGTATTTAAGGAAGAAACGATTTAAATTTGTCGATTAAAAGTAATACAATCAAAAAAGATAAGCTCGCCATTGAATCAAACGTATACCGTGATGACTTTAGTTGGCCATTGTATCATTCTCAACAGAGTAGAAATTATTTTATAAAACAGTAAAACTTCATGTTATTCTAAATTTACCTAGACGCGCAACTCCCGAAGTCGATCCGGTAATCTGAATAAAACTTTTAATTCAAAATACACGCTGCTTTAGTAAAACAATTTAATTATATTTATTTTGAAATATCTAAAGGTTTCTTCCAATTTGTATTTCGAGATCTATTATTATTTTTGAATTTAAAAATACTTCAAGGATATTTTAAATGTTTTTTTTTTTTTACTTAACGCTAAAATTAGCGATAGAATATTAAAAGTATTATACATTTTTCTATGTAATTCGGAAAATAAATTTTTCTTCATAGCCGCTATCTTCACTGTTCACGCCTCGTTTAATTTTTTTTTTTTTTTTTTTTGGACGGCAGGGAGGAATATTGAAATTCATTATTATTTTCCTGAATATAGATTTCGGATGCGAGACTAAAAATCTATAAAACTCCATGTATGTCTTGAAACGACTCGTAAACATGCTCTGTTTAAACAGTTGTGGACTATATGTTCTACAATTTGTTATAAGTTTCCACAATCACAAACAGCACCATTTTTCATTTTCATTGCCCTAACAGCTCGTTGCATCGTTCTTTTTCTGTCCAGATACGATTTTACCCGTATCTTCAGGGGGAAGCTATAAAAACCCCTGCTACGACATCTGGATAAGCGATCAGCTTTCGGAAATTATTGTACTGCTTTCGCAACTCCTGTGCAAAACGGATGTCTTCCTTGATTTCAGTCATTTCGATCTGAACGAGTGATCATTTATCGTAAGATTTGAATTACTTTTACGCTTTACTTGTCGCAACAGCTCTTTTCCGGTAGATATCGGAAGGCGTGATTTATTTAATAAGAACAGTGTACGATAGAGGTTGACATCATCATTCCAGTAATTCATTTTATTATCGCGTTTAGTTGAAAAATTAAGTTTTTGAGTACGGGAACTGTTTAACCGAGCAGGGTTTGCATATTCTGTTACGAGTAAACCGAGGTTAGTGTTGTAACGTTTTTGTGAAAATACCCCACGACGAGCCAGTAACTTTTTGTGTGATTTCTGATTTGACAGCGTTGACGCTGTGTTTTTCAAATGTTTCCGATATGTAAACTGTCTATCCAAAGTTACCAAAAAGTATTTGATCTATAGTTTATTAAATTATTGCCTTTACATCGAATATTCTCAGCTTAGTAGAAATATGCAAAACGATTTTGGTTCTGTTCGTTTGGAGTCATTATGGTTGTGAAAATATTGTTGTAAATATTTGAGATATCCCCTAGATATGAGACATCTTTGCTTTGAAATGGTAGCGTAATTTCGCGATAAATTAAATAATAACGGCGTCGATACTCAGACTCTGTAGCAGTTTGCTGTTACTTCGGCATGATTTATCTGACTCACTTCTTTGCACTGTGCGAAAAGTATTCGCTTGAACATCATTTCGTTAAGTAGCGTAGATCGTGTCTTACAGGGGAAAAAAATATTTGAATACATTCCTTTAATAAGCTATCACATTGTCAGACCGTCTCATAGATCAATGGCAGGTTTTTAAAGATTGCAATTTAAGATCTTCCTGAAATCCATAGAAAAACATCTTGTTCTGTACAACTTCGGCCATGTCTTAATCTCACTGGATACGCTAGATTGTTAGGGCCGAACGGTTGTATAACATCGTTTCAAACAGTTTATTATAACATCGATCTATAACTTTTAATTTTTTTTTTTTTTTGGGCGTCGAAATATCAGTTGTATTGGGTCTTTTGCTGGCTTTAATATCGCGGTAAGTAATGAATATTTAAAAAGTTTCAACAGTTTTCTACTCTCCAGAATTTAAAAACAATAGCCAGCTTTCAACCCGTTTTTAATTACAGTGATGAATTCGTGCAGAGAAAATGTCTGGGCTAATTTCGAACAATCTTTAAAATTTCTGCCTATTTTGGACAATTCTTTTCTAATTTTGATCTCGAAGGTTTTATTAGTTTTACACTTGTACTTTTATGTGGTTTTCAATAACATCCGGCAAGGGTACTACCGTTCCAATTTCATTTTGTCGCCCCCTTATTTGAAAGTTGCTTTAACAGGTTTTCTTTCTACTTGAGTGTACGAGGTTGCGACCCACTTCTCTTAGCGAACCATGTCTGCTCGCAGTTCTTTGATTAGATTGTCTTCTTGCTAATTAATATTAAGCAAATTACAGTGTGTTCAGTATATTAATATTCCATACGCTTTCGGTAATCTACCAAAGGAATGCTCTTTTTTTCCTGAGCCGGTTATCAATCATCAGAACCGTTCGTAATTTTTCACTGCTGGACTGATAAAGCGGATGAGGTCCTCTGGTGTTTTTATAAAGGTATTCCGGTGTCAGTTTTTGTTTTTTTTTTTTTCAGTTTAAACGTGATGCTTTCATGCTATGGTTTTAGTTCGAAACCAACGTTGTCAGCTGCTGGGGATTCCTTTTGAACTGTTCGACTCTTAGAACGCACTCTCTGGTCAAAAAAGATAAAACACAAGTTTAAATATCAGTCTTATCATGCTGAGTAGATAGTACACCGTATTCGGGTGTCATATATCAAAAACATATTATTGGTATGGCCTATCCAGCTGGCCTAAAAGGTTTCTCTTATTGTGTCGTTTTTTTTTTTACATCCTCACGAGGAGATGTAACCGGATTTTTTAACAGTCACCAGAGATGACTTAACCGAGTCATTTACAAGCGGTGGTTTGTAGACATGGTGTATATATTCAAGTCGTTCACTTTGCCGAATGATTTTTTATCTTTCTCTTCGGATTCCAGTAAATAATATTATTCGCCGCGTTTTACGTGTCAAACAATTCCGTAATGTTTTTACTGCATGCAATTCCCGCTAAAATGAATCGCGGTAGCTTTTCTGCTCTTAATAACTGCTGGCTATCCGGAGGTGTGTGTTTTTTTGACGAGTTTGACATCAAATTTTCGGCTATTGTCAGTCTGCGAAGTACTTCACAGACTAGCTTTTAACATTCCTTCTACAATGACCTGCATGATAAGATTTTTTGAAGATTTTTGAATATTGTAGTCCCAAAAAAGTGTTCTTCGTGTATTTACGGGGTTCTGCGTCCCGAGTAGCATGAACTATTTAACTATGTGTCTGCAAATTCCGAATGCCTTAGCCACTATGTAGCGTTGCTTGGACGGCGACAAAGACGCGCATTTTCAATGCGGTATTTAAGTTCATACTTATTGTGTGCAAATTTTTAGCTGACAAGTGAAGTAAACCCGGATTAAAATGTTTCGAAAAAACACAGTTTATGTACTTTACGTACACTGTGATGATACTAGCAAGTACGTTAAGTTTTTTTGAAAAGCGCTCACATACTCGTATTTAATTCGTATGTACATGTTTATGCTTATAGTAGCGATGTATTGTTGCTGTGAACTGTATATTTCGACTTTAAATCTGTTTATTTAAACGGCAATATTATATTGACTATATATTATTTTCAGAATTTTTTCGGACTCGGTCAAAGTGCAGATATTGATATTGTGCTGGATGGTGCCGAAACGCGACAATATGCGGAAATAAAATCGGAGGATGGAAAAAAAGAAAGACATTTATTATATTACGATGGAGATTCGATAAGTGGCAAAGTAATTTACCGTACATAGAGCGCGATTTATATTTTATATTTCGTATTTCCCGAAATATCGTATCAATAGTTTACGAAGTTTCAAACATCTTGGTGTGTCCACCTTCTGTAATACGATCCAAACAGCAACAAAAAAGAAGAAGAAGCTGCAAACTCGCTTTAAAATTGCCACAAACCTTTACTGTTTCATCATTTGTTTTCAACGATAAGTAGTTCCTTTTTTATCAGATACCTCCTATACAAATTGAAATTTCTAATCGATAAAGTTTATTGTCTGCGCTTTTTGTTTGATTGCTGAAAAATAAGAAATACGCGTAAACATTATAAACAATAATAAATTCTAGAATAGAGCAGTTATATTTGTTGGTCACTTTTAAAACTTTCGAGAGACTAATTAAAGATATTTTTCGTTAGTTCGTAGATATAAAAGTATTCTAAGACAAAAATTATATTTTCTTTTTCTGTAAAATAATTTTTTTTGTCCCAGCATCCGCTCAAAAATATAGATAGTAGTGTGTAAAAAAATGTCGATTGATACTCCAAGAGGATAAGGTATAATGTGCATGATTATAGGATGAAATAGGGAAAGCTTCACTGAAATATCAGCAAAATTTTCGATTATTACAGCATACATAAAAAATTATTCAGCTATCTATTATTTTAAGTATCGATATACCCCTAGCAGCAACAAAGAGAAAATTCGGTGAATGTGTGTACATTGAAAGGACAAACTCTAAACCTTTCTAAATTTTACGATCAATTAGCTTGAATTTTTATCTTCGATCGCTTTTCAGATTTTTTTTTCTTCTACATTTCTTGATATTACCTACTTTATAAAATAAATTAGTGTAAAATTACACGTTGGAAACTTCATTGCATCTCTGAAGACACACGGTTATTCTATTTTTTATAAATATTTTTTGTTAACCACCGTCTTCTACATCCGATTTAATTGTGAGTGATTGACGTTGGATTTACGTTTTTCTAAGTTGATCAATTTTTTTTAGAATAATAAGACTTTCAATTGAGAAACACTCATTTTGACAAGACACTGGATGTGGCAGCGAGCATGCTTGCTGTTTTATTAAATAAGTGCGCACCAATTTTTCGCCATTAATAAAAAACCGATTAACTTGGTTTTGTGTATCTCGTAATTAATTATTATTATTATTATTATTATTATCATGATTGTTATAATTGTTAATAGGTGGTCATCACTCTAAAAAAACCGGGTAGCAAGTTGGAACATCAAGGAATAAAAATCGAATTTATCGGTCAAATAGAACTGTATTATGATAGAGGTAATCATTATGAATTTACATCATTAGTGAAAGATCTGGCTAGACCTGGCGAACTTAATCAGTACACCACCACATTCTCGTTCGATTTTTTAAACGTTGAAAAACCGTACGAATCGTACACCGGTGCTAATGTTCGGCTAAGGTACAGTATTTACAAACTTTTTCCATTACTGCATCTCGATATTGTATTGTCAATTTACTTTTTGCCGAGTCTCTGAAAATTATCATCCATAATTTGCCGATATCTTTATAATCAATGAAATATTAAGAAATTTAAAGATATCAAACAAATTTATAGAACAACGCCTTTGTAGGTTTATGCTTATCTATTCAAAAAAAATTGGCAGCATAATTTTAGTGGACCTTTTATTCTTTAGTAAATTACGAATTTAAAGCAGAAATTTTTTAGAATTATTTTTTCTCATTATCAAATTTTAAAAGTGTACCAGATAATGTGTACAATGGCGTTAATATCGCTATTAAGTTGTTTTTTAGAGTATTAATCTTGCATCTTAAAAATTCTCGGAATAAGTTTTATTTTTTATTTTAATTTTTGTATTTTACACACGATCGTTTTGCAGGTATTTTTTGCGGGTGTCTATTATTAAACGAATATCAGATATAGTGAAAGAGATGGATTTAATAGTTCATTCAATTTCGGCATATCCGGAAATGAATAACAGTATCAAAATGGAAGTCGGAATCGAAGAGTGCCTTCATATCGAATTTGAATATAACAAATGCAAGTACGTACTCTAGTGATGCTGATTGTTTTGTATTTTCAGTGGCATTTTACTTTTTCTATAGGTGCGTGAAAGTAATAAAGCCCCCCCCCCGCGCGTTGCTACTTTCATTAGTCGAACACGAAGGTTATATGTAATGCCAGACAAATAGTGATTTACACATATACGAATGCCACACGTTTGTAGTAGCAGAATTCGCTTGCGGAACACTGCTAATTTCTCAATTATTACCGGCCATTAACAAACACGACAAATCTGTCCACTTATAATTTACACGGAAAATATCGGGAACTTCTTTTTTCAAGCGAAAAGATCATTTTACTCAATTTGTGCGTTAATGCTAAATTTGACGCTTATAGCATATATCAATAATCGCAGACTCTAAAATCGTGTTTTTAAAAATATTAGTGGATTTCTACCGGGACGTAAAAAAAAAAAAAAACGAAAAGAAAATAAGAATCTGGAACTCTGCTCTTTCTGCGGAGCGCTCTCTTTTCTATCTTCACCTTATAAAGCTGGGGCTTCCCACTCCTTACTGTGCGTCTTACATCTTGTCCCTTCCTTCCCAGTCTGTTGTTCTTGTCCTTGGTTCCTTTATTTCAGCTGTCTCCAACCGAATTAGGTTCTAGTTAGTTGTCTCTTCTTCCCATTGTGTCTGGGCAATGGTCCATAGTTGATGCGCTCAAAAAAAAAAAAAAAAAAAAAAAAAAAGAATCTGGAAGCCATTAATGCTAAGAAATTACGGGGAAAAAACAAATAGCAGAAATCCGTAAGCGCTGAATAGCTGCGCAAATTGTATGCGCTTCGAAATACTGCATGATCGCGACAACCTGAAAGTGATGATTTTGACGTCACTGAGTATTAACACAATATTAATTTTCGAAACAAGCGCCATTACCATTTCGTATTGAATCACATTATACGAAAATAGTTTTCTAAATGAATCTGATGTTTTCTTATTAAGATTTACAACGAAGAACTACGGCGGTGCGTACGCTATGAAGAAATGTTTTAAAATTTTTCCAAATGTTGATGGTTAGCCGAAATACGCGTGTGGAGATTAAAGTGAACAGTGCTCGCTGTAGGTAGTGTCTATAAAATCACAGAACTACAGTTTCGTTTGATTTTTCGAAGGACTCCCCATAAAAGAACTGTTTTTTAGAGTAACGATACTGCCTGCATTTGTTCTCGAAGGAAAGAAAATTGATGACATTTTTTTTATCTTTATTTTTTACTCGGCTTTTAAAATAATGTAAATACATGCTACTATTTGTATATTGTTGAAAATCAGTCTTTTTTTAAAAGTTTTTTCATAATTTTATGGCATATAGTTTTCTGTCTGCTTCTACCAGTAGCAAAAATTATTTTCGATCTGTTCCGGCGGCTTTATAATTTTATATGCATTAAGAAGTCGTATCGGTTTTCTGAAAAGTATCCTAATTGCAATAATCACTGTTTTTCTATTTATAATACGAAACGCAATAGCGTGCTCGTACAACTTCCTTCCCTCTGCTAGAAGGTTAAAGTAAAATAGTAGAAACTTAATTTATTATTTGTAATTTTTTTATTATTTTTTCTGATTAAAAGTTCGTTTTTCGTAACTGTTCATTACTTCACGTAATTATCCGTCAGTCCGTATCTCTATACATCTATACCGACAACTATATTTATGTACGCGTTGATGCTCCGCAAATTTTTAGTTTATAAGCAAAGTTAGCTATTCGTGTGGACTTAAATTGTGAAGCAATTCGATTTGCGGCACTACTCAAATCAGACGTTTTTAGAAAATAAAATAAACGCATTTTATTTACCACATGTTATACATCGGATCATTCAGCAATTAAGATATAATTTCAAAACTCAAATACGTGTACAAAATGTTAAATACCAGTAATAAGATAAACTTATATAAGCACCTTCATTGATACCCGAAAAAAAAAACAAAACATTAACGTATGTCACCCCGGCGCTTAGAATAACTTCAATATGGTAATTCTCGATGTAGTATAATTATTTCATTTCAATGAACATTAAAAAATGAAATCGAGAAAATTGTTACTTTGGTTTAATTCTTTGATTCATACTAAAACGGTATAATTAAGAGAACTTCTAAAATATTTCGTTCAGTTTTAATGGGGAGCGTGAGAAGTGCCAAAGTTAAAACAAGATCAATCTAGCATAATATTGTTTATGCGCTGAGGATATTAAATTAAAGACAACCATAATTTACATTTACATAATACTAAATTCAAAACAAAGGTATTAAATTTTACATTTGTAATATCGCATATAAATATCTTTCACTCACCAATCCTGGAAATAATGTGTATTTTTATGTTTTTTTTCGAATTTCTTTAAAACCTTTCACTTTCTCTACAATTTACCTATTTCATTGAATTATAATAAAAATAATATTATACCCAGAGTGGCCAATGAACTGGGGGAAAAAGTAAAAACAGCCAAAACCGATATTTTTAATAAGAAAAAATCATTTGAAGCGAATAATGAACGCATTTTTTAATGTCCTTCACTCAAAATGAATTACGAAGTTCTGTTTTGCTGCGCGGTCAAATCACATCAATAGTAACCAAAAAATTCTATTTTTTTTTTTTTTTTTTGTACAGTAATAGTAATCAGGAAATCGAAGAGATTTGAACCGGGAAAACTGGGAATAAACTGGATATTTAAAAATTATATTTGAGTGGCCACCATGACATCCGATATACTGTAATATGATGAACTTGACTTCTTTCAACAACAAAATTAAAATATATATATATATATATATGTAAATAACGGATGCGATCACTCTATACAATCAAAACCGTAGATAATAAAAAAAAAAACCCTACAGAGAACATATTACCGAACAAACCTGTTTAATACGAAAGAAAGGGATAAAATACCGAATTTATATTAGAACCAAATTCAGTTCATTTAGGTTACGTATTAAATGACGAGGAGCTACTACTAGTTTATATCGTTTTAAATGTGGCTGACTACATATTAAATAAGGAGGAAAAAAACATTCGATAGAGATTTGACCGTTTAGTAATATTATCTTCATCTGTTTCTCACTATCGGAAGTCTATATATATATATATATATATATATATATATATATATATATATATATATATCGTATCGAAATCGTTATTTCAAAAGAATATCGAGCGATGGCCTAAAACTGATCTGTTTTATCTAAAATAGCGGGTTATCATAACATTTTTCCATCTCTGTTCATTTACATTTGCATTCGTGTTTGCCATCTAATATTTATCTGTAACCTTACACGTTGTTAGATATACTTTGAATTCTTTTTACCAAAACGCACTTTTAAGTTCCATTAAAAAAAAAAAAATCCAATAATGCGATGAATTTAGTTTACTTGTATTTATAATAATCTTCTTTCAAATTACTTAAGTTCCAGGCTTTTTGTTCTACAAAAGAAAAAAAAAAAACATAATAATCACTGATGGACTATTTTTATTAACTTGAGCTGTATACTTATGTATCAATATAAATACATTGATGGATAGCTAAGAAAAACATTTGAAAACAAATAATGGAATATAGTTTAGATAGCAACCTTTCCATCGCTGTATCACATGCCCGGAAGAAAACGAATTTTTTTTCGAGATTTCTTCAGCGCCCTTAGCTTTAAAATATAAAGTTGTAGGTTCAGTTATATTTTTCCTATAGAGAGGACACGTAATTTTTCGCGTTTTTTTTTGAGCTTTTCACTGAGTTTGAAAGTTTAAATAAAGAAATAAAATATGTTTTCGTTCCCGACAAATAACAGTCCAGAGTGGCCAGCCATCCGGAAATAAGCCTGGAATTTTTCAAACCGGGAAAATAGTAAAAGTAGCCAAAAACGATATTTTTAATAAGAAAAAACATTTGAAGCAAAAAAAATGAAAGAAAGAAAGAATATATTTTTGCAAATTACGATACAACATAACGTTAGCAGTACAAGTTGAACTAGCGTATCGACGAATTGTCTTACCGCACGATGCAACATATAAAAACGATTATAGGTTATTACAATTAAAAATTTAGCAATAGTGTCATTGTAGGAAAAAATTTAAAAAAAACCTACGCGCAGATATCATGAGTAGTTGGGAATAAAGTCTGCTTAAGGAATAAGGATTCAGATACAAGTGAGGAACAGGACTGTGAGTGAAAAAAATAAAGAAATGATATAATATATACTGGTAAAAGATTATAGAAGATTATGCTTTAGACGCCTGTGCTTATATTTTGAATACATAAATTGGAGTTGCCTGGAATCGTAATTCCCGATGTGGTTAATAAGTGGATTACTATTATGGGTTGAGCAATTTTCAAAAAAAATGTTTGCCGAAGAAAGTACATAATTACGAAGATATGGTAGTTTGATGACATTATGCATCATTCGAATTCTGGAGTAGCGGGATGCGTTTAGTACGCACCTGAGACATCTATTTTGTATGAGCTGTAATTGTTTAAAGCGGGCGTTAGAAACTGAGGACCACACAGGCGATGCGTAGGTTAAGATTGGTCTAATAAGTGCCTTATATAGAATTAATTTGTTGTGAATATTTAGAAACGATCTGCGATGGAACATTGGATAAATAGCGCAGATAGCGCGATTAGTTTTGGCGACTGCATGATCGAGATGTTTATTAAAGTTTAACCTTTTGTCTAATATCACGCCGAGGTATCGAGCTTGATCGGACCAAGGAATATCGGTACCTAGTATATGCAGTTTGTTAGGGGTCAATGGGTACCTATGAGAAAATAGAATTGCCTCAGATTTTGTCGGATTAATAGAGATACGCCATTTTTTAAAAAAGCGAAGGACGCGGTCAACCTCATGTTGGAGCTTGTTGGCTATTGCATTCGGTCTGTATGAGCTGCAATACAACGCAGCATCATCGGCAAAGAGCGCCGTGTTAATGCGGGGCGATACAGGGAAATCATAAAGGAATATGTTAAATAAAATTGGCCCCAACACACTGCCCTGTGGGACACCAGCTAAGCATGTTTTAAATGACGAGGATGTATTAGAGATGTGAACAGCGAATGTTCTGTTGCTTAAATAGCTTTTAACTAGTTTAATAAGATAGGCCGGAAAATTGGTCTTGATCATTTTAAAGATTATGCCATCATGCCAAGTAGTGTCGAATGCTTTGGCCACGTCTAGTAATATCATGCCTGTGTGTTTATTACAGTTAAAATTGTGGGTTATGAACTCCCCAATTCTAGCAATTTGCTGTACCGTTGAATGTTCAGGCTTGAACCCGAACTGCTCTGTTGGAATGATATTTGAGCTATCAGAGTGAAGCATGAGGCGTTTTAATATAATTTTTTCTGTCACTTTGCTTAAATTGATAAGAAGGCTGATAGGACGAATGTTATCAATGCGCGAAGAATCTTTAAGCAAAAAATGAATAAAAAGCTGTACCTCGGCTATATAAATATATTTAAGATACATTTCGGTTTTCTCAGTTTTTTCACTCAGGTTATTACGTGAACATTGGGGAGGGGGTAATAATTTGTTATCGGTATTTTTTTTTATTTGATGAAAGAGCTTCTGCATTTTGTTATATACATATATATATATATATAATATTTTTTTGAATTTACAGAAGTACTCATTGTCTTTCGGCTATGACCACTTAATTAACATTAATTTAAAGATAACGCATTAGCTTCGTATTAATAAGGTATGAGTGTAATTTATGTGTTATTAGCATGTCATCCCGGACAACACATCCTTTAAATCTTCCGCCGGTATACCGCTCTGCAATCTATAACACTCGTACTTAGATGTTGTACAGTCCTGGGTTCATCACAGATTTCGCCGACTGGAGGCTTCGCATCTCCGAAAATGTGCGCATGCGTCAGCGGAATATGACGGATTCTGAGCCGGATAAGCACTCTTTCATAAATGCGATTCCCCTGTACTGTCGTTTTTAAGGGATAGATGTTGCTCTTGACCTCCCGCAATTTATTTCCTGTTGCAGTGTTAATTCAGCTTTCATTCCATTTCCGTAGTATACAGTCCGTGGTAATGGAGCAAATCTTTTCTCGCGGCAGGTGTTGCAATTTGGTTATTTCAAGGTTCAAACTTGCTAGATCTGCTCAGAACCTGACTGCCATAGAGTTCATACTGAGAAGTCCACTATTGATAGATTAGGGTGATTTGTCTTCGTCAGCATTGTTGCACCATAGATTATAGTTAGCATTTGCCTTCGGATATGTAGAGGCGGTTCACCTGCCAGCGCTAGTATGCTGGGTGAGGAGATAGTAGAATAAGCACCTAACACCGTTTGTACAGCAGTATGATGTACTGTATCAAGTTTCCGAAGTGTTTGCATCCACAGTCAATCTTTGACCGGACAACTACACGATAAATCGTCAGAACCGCGTTCGTGTGCGGTCTGATCTTTTTTCCGTTAAGTAGTTTTAGCGCGTTCAAGGATTTCACACATTTCCTATGAAGAGCTATGCTATGGTCCGGAGTTAAACATGACACCAAGAAAGGTTGCGCGAGGCTAAAATTTTAATATGTTGCCATATAATTTTAGCTGCAACGTCGGTTGCAGCCTGCTTCTACGATGGAAGTCGACGCCATACATTTTGATGGTGGAGAATTTAAACCCAGTGTGCTGGCACCAAACCTCGAGATTTTTTAACGTTATTTGTAGCATTTTCTGGGCAGTTTTCGGATATCGAGTTCTGTATGGTAGCAGTAGACACTGAGTATACTCCCTTGCGGGAGACTATTTTACAGCTCTTGGAGATTAGATAGCGAATTTTATATCCGGACCCGTATCGTCCTATTCAACGGGAAGTTTTTAATAAAGTACAACATGTTTCCATTTATCTTTAAATCTCTTGATAATCCAGTGTGTGCATGTTGTATCATATGCCCTCTCGAGGTTAAAGAAAATGGAATATAAATGCTGTTTATTTGCAAATGCGCTTTGGATTTCCGCCTCTAGATGTACCAGGTGATCAAACGTTGATTGACTTTCCGGAATCCGCACTCATAAGGGCTAATTATCGACTTAGCTTCTAAATACGGCATTAGCCGGCTTGCTATCATCCAAGTATTGGAATGACAATTGATATAAACCATATATGTGGAAAAGTTCGTTCCGCCCAAACCTTATTATATATCTGCCGTAGAACATTTATAGTAGCTTGCGGCAGGTGTTTCACGAAGATAGCCGGTATATCATCCGGTCTCGGGAACGAATTTTTGTTAAAACGTTGCAATTTTTCCTGAAGTTCCGTCATGGTGAACAGATCATTATACGACTTTGAATTGTCCGCATCTAAAATGATATCATTTTGTTTTTCTTCCACCCTGAACCCATGAAACGAAAGTAAATAGCTAGCATTAGACGATTTATTCGCAAAGGTAACAACCAAAGCATCCGCCATCTCTTTCGAGAATATTAGCGGGGTTCCTTGAAACGATATCCATGGAATTGAGAAGTATGTTTTGCAACCATTTAGGGTTTTTATCTTAGCCCACATGTAGTAATCTGAGGTTTGCGGATCGATGGATTTTATAAACCGGTTGCAAACTTTTTTGTTTTTCGTTCCGTATAATGGTGTTTGCGCGCGTATTTTTCTAAAGCTTTGAAGATCCTCTATTAGTCTTGTAGTTCGGAATTTAGCAAACGCTTTCTTCCTATCCTTAACGGCTTGCTGCACAGCAAGGTTCCACCACGGCATATTCTTCAGATTAACGGTTGATTTAGAGTGTGAAATTGCTCTACGGGCTGCTTCCACTATAGTATTACTGAAATGACTGAGTATCAAGTTGATATTGTCGAGCTCACTTACTTGCATATTGGCGCACAGTTGTGTAAATATGTTTCAGTCTACCTGCTTTAACATCCATCTGGGTGGTTTACGATGTTGCTTTGATTGGTAATTATAAGAAAATGGTCACTCGAGCACAGATTGTTATATACGGATTACTCTAAGAAAGGAGCTAACGCAACCGAAGCTAAAGTAAGGTCGATAGCCGAAAAGGAACGTTAAAGGAGTTAAAACAAGTTGGTACTCCATTATTTAACAAAACCACTTCATCATCTTCACTGAGATATCTTTCAAAAATTTTTCCTTTATTGTTGGACGTCTGCGATCCCCGAGTGGAGCTATGGACGTTAACATCATCGGCAAGTATCCGAGGACCTCGTATTTGTGTAATTATCGAATGTAAGTCATTAACCGTAGCATCTTGGTATAAAGGGACCATAAATATTACCTACACTAAACTGGTTGAGATATTTTGAATTTGGAGCGCTAGTCCGTAGTATGATATTTTGTATGCCCGCTGAAAACGACTGTTGTGATACAAGCACTGCGGGATCATGCATGAGAGTAGCAACTGCCCCGGATGCTAAAGTACCATCTTGAAAGTCTACTCTATAAATAGAGTAATTTTTGATGTCAAAGGGCTGGCCAGGTTTTATTCTAGTCTCCTGCAGACAGATAACTGTTGGTTGGTATAAGACGATTAACTGCCGGAATTCAAATAATTTAGAAAGAACTCTTAATATTGCAGAATTCTTATCATTATATTTTTTTATTCGTTGTAATTCTTCGTTTAATTTTTTTGCGAATTTGGTAATTTTAATTTTTAACGACCTGTCTTCCGCTGCTTCATAAATTATGTTCAATTGAGTGAGGACATTGCTTTCATGTACATTCGTTAATCCTAGTTTTTTGATTACATTCGTTACTGATTCAGTTTTTTTTGTCTCATATATAAGAATTGCGAGTTGCTCTATGCTCAGCATACCAGCTGTTTGATGTTGCTTATTTATCATGTTTTGGTATGATAACAGAGCTCTATCGATACTTTCTTTTTTCTTTATGTCTTCAGTTTGATTGATTTTTGGCTGTTTGGTTGTTGGTGGCTCCATCGAGGCGGTAAATGTTATCTGATGACCTTGTGTATCGGGAGTCTTAACTTTTGGCCTTTTCTGGACCGCTTTTACACTTTCCTGTGGGGTGGACACCTCCATACTCGTAGGGTTTTCAGCTATTTTTGTTATCAAAAGCGTTAATGGCTTGGTTGATGTTGCCGTGACTTCTGCTAATTTTTCCTCTTTGTTAGACCTGTCCTCCACGTTTAGTAGTGCCGTAACAATCGCGGCCTAGTTGTTTTTTCACTTTCCTTAGATTTTTCTCTAACGTATTCAAATAGTAGCGAAGCAAGAATTGCCTGGATTTGTTCATCCAACACTTTAATATAAACGTATCTGCAAAAGCTGCAGATATGACTTAGATCTTGTTCTCGCAAACCGGCTCTGAGGAAAGCTACCGTCTACGTCAATTCAATTTTGTTTTCAAGGAGTGGGTTTTTAATTATTTCGTGTGATATGTCTGGATAGACGTTTGATAGGATTAATCGTTTTGACGCGTTTATATATCTGTATAATTTGAATATTATATTGTTAACAGTTATTGCTGAATGTTCGCCAGTAATAATTATATTTTACACATTTCTATGCATAACCGTAATAAAAAATTTTCCAAAACCCGATTTACACGTTCGATTTTTCAGTGTGCGATGACGTAATGAAGGTAAAGAAATGATATTTCTCGATGGTGTGGCGCTTGAGAAAAAATTTTCAACGGAATAATACTTTTCAGTCGTTATCGAGATAGAATGCAGGAATAAATAGATATCTACCTTGAAATTTATTTCAGTCGTTTGATCATGCACCGATTGATTTACAACAATGTAATCGGAGCTATATAACGTCATCATCGCGGCGTTACATTCCGGTATAAAATGATCATAACATGACGACGCTATTCAGTCTGATTTACAATATGTTACGCCGCAGTGGCGCCACATGTTAAAAAATCGGATATGTTTTGTGCCTAAATGCTCGTGAAAAATGTATATTATATAAACTGCGATTTTATGATAGAATTTGATGCAAGTTAAATCTGCTAAAATTCGCGGTCGAGTATCGCAAGATTAAAAAATTTGAACTCTAACACTTTTGTCGTAATATATCTTTACGTGATGGAACTGTTTTTAGTTTTTACGGCAACATTTGGTAAAATAGACGATATAATTTTTTTTTAAAAAAGACAATAAATTATTTCTAAAAATTTTCGTTTCCCGGAATATTTTTAAAAAGGAGATTCGTTGTTCGTGTGGCAATTTTAAATACAGTGCAAGTTATGCTTGCTCTGATGTGTGTTTTAATTATTGCACATTTTTTTTCAGGTACCATCTAAAAGATGTAATTGTAGGGAAGATATATTTCTTGTTAGTACGAATAAAAATTAAACATATGGAAATTGCCATCATAAAAAGGGAAACTACAGGTTCAGGTATTTCATGTATTTATGTTAGAATAAGATTTATTTTAATTTCGTAATATGCATATTTCACTGAAATACAAAATTAGTTAAAATTCAGTAACGTATATTACATTTGAAACGGTTTTCATATCAGCAGTTAATTATCGGTACATGTAAATTATACTTTATATCTAAACAGAAAAATATAATACTAAACAGTGCAGGTACCGCACATTCCAGGTGTGTTTTATGAAAACTTAGAGATAAAGTAATTTATATTATAGAATTGTGAATATATTACGCTTGATTTAACGTGCGCGCGTGCACGCATACGGTACACACGTATACACTTCCCGTATTATAGTAAAATGTGTCATTTATCACGGTCGGCGTATCCTCCGAATTCCGTGAGGAAAAGCAAATATTTTATTTGATAACGGTTACGTAACAAAACGCTGTTATCATTTCATAGTGATGAAATAACGTTCATTCGTGTTAAATTCATAATAGGTCCGAATATGTTCACGGAGAATGAAACGATAGCGAAATACGAAATAATGGATGGTGCCCCAGTGCGAGGAGAAAGTATACCGATAAGAGTATTTTTAGCCGGCTATGATTTAACGCCTACCATGAAAGATGTAAATAAAAAGTTTTCCGTTAGATACTACCTGAATTTGGTATTGATGGATGAGGAGGACAGACGATATTTTAAACAACAGGTATTTTAATATTATGTATTATAAACTGATCAAGGTACACCATTTAGCCTGCTACCGTAGTGTAAGTCGGTTCGGCAGTAGTGTTTCATTTGAACGCAGCAGCTTAAGTCCACCAGATTCCCCCAGCACGTACTAAAAAATATCAAGATTCATAGCATCATTGTTGGAAAGATCAATTTATTTTTCTTTTCGTTATACGGCGCCACCATAATGATTACCGTATGATCGAGTTGTCCAATTTAATAGTTTTATTTTAGTTCTGTTATTAAAGAAGATTTGTTCATATAACTAATAATTCCCGATTTTATTTTGTATGTACTCTGCATTCATTCAATCATTACGACATACGGTTTTTTATAATTGTACTCAAGGTGTAGTGATAAGCAACCCTTTGACCCCTATCCTTTATTTTTAATTAAAATTTTTTAATAATCTTTTAAATATATAAAAATACAAGGACTCCAGCAAATTCTGTTTTACGTTCAGCAACTATAAAAACAAAGTATTGGCTGATAAAATATTAAAAACACGTTTAAAAGTGCGGCACTGAAAACAAAAGTAGAATTTATTTCTACTCCTCTGCCCAATAATCAAGAATAAGATTTCTTCAATTAATTTCATACCATTATTTCGGATTACTTTTTCGCATAACACTACGCAACTATAACGATAAAAAAAAAAAAAAATCGGACGAACTAATTATGACAACGGTGATGATATGTTTAATTTATAAATTTACTACGGATATTTACAAACCTTCAATATTTAGATCGCTGAACAATAATTATGTTACACTTAAGGGGAGGTTCTCATCTGGAGGCCCCAAAACGACGTAATTTTCTCGAATTTTTTTCTAATAGAGGGAAATAAATTAGACACTCAAACTTTTTGTCACTTTTTTTGACATGCCTTGTAACGTGACCGTCTCAAAAAAAGGTACCTTACTGTTGTCCACTCTAGCACCTGCAAAAATGATCAAAAATCAATAATTGAAATTTTTTTATAAACTATATGAGTGTAGTTGGAGCCCCTACTAGAATCATCCATGAAAGTCAAAATTTACCAAAATGGCGGACATTTGAATTTTTACATACAGTTTTTCGCGATTATTCGCTCTTTAAAAAACTGTAAAAAAAAAAAATTATGCATATATCATCTTGATTGTAGTAGGGGCTCCAATGACTCAAATCTACTTTAAAATGAAAAAAGAAAAAAGGCGATCCGTCAAGTAGTTTTTGAGAAATCTTGGACAACAGTTTGAAAAACACGATTTTTCAGGAAACGCGATTAAAGATTTTATTAACGATTTTTCTGTGTTAACATAAAAAAAATGTACCTTGTGGCTAATCAGCGATTCCAGGGCCATACATCAGTCCTTCCTCAAGTTCATATTGCTCTTGAAGGGTCCTTTGGTCGGCTTTTTTCGAAAGTGCAGCTGCTCTTGCTCCCTCCAACAAACTGTTCTCAGCCGCAGTAACACGTTTCATATCAGCTAAGTGGGCAAAATTATTGGCTTCAAGCCCAACTGTAATTCCTAAGATGCCCATAATTTTTAACAGTGCTGTATATCCTTCATTAAATAGACTAGTCTTTGTACCGCAGTGAAGGTGTTTCGGAGCGAGCTTCCAGACGCAAGAGTTCACTGACTCATTCGAGTTTTTTGTGTTTCCTCCAGTGCAACGTTCCATCAAATCATCCGATGACAAAGACTCAAAAATAGGCTTGATTGCATCTTGAACGTTATCTGCCAGAGGTGGTTTGTGCTCAAATAACTTAAGGGTACTGTTGGCTTCTGCTACGCGCCATTTACACCAGCTATCCTTTCCAGCCGGACAATATTGGTGCTGCGGATTTCTAGCAGTTGAGATATTATGGTAAAAGACAGCCCACTCAACATTCCGTCGAATCGCCAATCCATAATATGTTGTTAAGTTACAAATTACTTTAACAGTTAATTTACCTGTACCTTTACCTCCGAGATTCTTTGTTTTCTTTTTTAAAGCCCTGAGACGAGTTCCTAATCGTTTCTGGACATGGCCCACGCATTCTTTTTTTCTTACTATGGGATCGTCGTAAGGATTTACATCTAATATGACCTTAAACGTTTTCGTATCGCCATCAACAATGTATGAGTCATACTTTATACCGAGTAATTCTTGAGAACGAGATAACATATCTATGATTGCGTCCACTTCCATTTTTCCAGAACAACTACCGTGATAGTTTGCCGTGCATGTCTCTTCATGACTTTCTTTCCATAAACTAAATCTGACGGTTCCTTCTTTGCTTTTTTTATTTGCACTAACTTGACAAAAAGAATATTTCACGCAAACATTAAGAACCTTACTGGTATTTTTTCCGATAACCGTGGCAAAACCAAGAGTCGTACCTTCAAATTTTTTTCGGAGTCATAGCATACATGCGACATCTGGTGGTACTTTTGGTAACTCTACTTACCGTAGTATAGATATATGCACGCGTTATTCAAAAATATTGATGTAAAATACACTCCACTCGAACTACCGCTCGATTTCAATTTTTGACTAAAAAGGTGGGTCTCGTTTTTGTTCCATAAATTAAAAAAAAAAACATATATTCGAGCAAACGGTTTTGGGAATATATTCTACATATAATTTACTACAAAAAAATGAAAAAAAAAAAAAATCGATTTTTTGGTCGGTCCTGATGAGAACCTCCCCTTAATGCAGAAATAAAAAGTCTAGACAAATATCTTCAATTTTTTCAATGATTATGTGAACTGTATAATAACAGGTTGGCCATTCAACCGGGAAAACCAAGAATACGTTAAGAATTTTGTTGTAAAACCGGGGGGGGGGGGGGGGCAAAATAACCCAACGAAAGCTTTGCTAAAAAAAAATCATTTGAAGTGAAAAATGAAAGCATTTTTTTATATACTTTACTGAATAATAAATGATGAAGTCCTTTTTTATTTTTATAAAGTGATAGTAAAAAAAATTCCATTCTTCTTTTACAATTTGCTCTTAATTTTTCGATGAAAAGACTCCACAACGGCATGTCTACTCTAATGATGACTATTATTTGTATTTGTTGTCAGTACATTTCAGTTAAAATTTTAACGAAACGCATAAAAAACATTTTTATTATGCATCTCAGTTTATTGGGAGGGTTGAAGCTCCTAATAAAAATTTTTTGGAGAAGCTTGAGCTCCGTAAGCCCTTCAAAGTCAGCGCGTGTGATTACAAATGTAAATATTAAATTTTGTAAGTTAGAGCTATTTAAATGGGGAAGCGGTAAATCAACCTATTATAAGCTTCATGATTAACGTTTGTAATAACAAAGTAAACATATATTTCTTGAGTTAGTTGATGGTCATTATAACGTTAAAATATTTAAAATGTGAATAAAACAAATTCGAAAATTAATGAATTTAATTTGATTTTTTTTTTACCTGCTATCATTTTATTTGCCTTTGCTTCAATTTGTCGGACTTGTTATTATACAAAAGCGGAGAGCAATTAAAATTAAAATTATTTGAATTCGTATATCCATTGAACAAAAAACGAATTCATCGATTTGAATTGAACCAGTAAAATAAAATGAAGAAAGAAACAAAGTGAACTATGGAGTTAATCTGAACTTGTACCAAAATTTGTTCTAAAAAAATTCTTAAAGTATTCCGTTACATAAATAAATTTCGTATAAATTGTCTTATTTAAACAATCATTTATTTTGTTTTGACATACTTAACTTTAATAGGCAAAAAATACCCGTACTTAAAAATAAACTTTTTAGAGGTAGAGTTGTTATACTATTGGATCATAGTAATACGTTTAATTTCTGCAATTGTTTACGTTTTTATCCTTTTTTTTTTTAATTAAGACATAAAACGCGTTGAAAGTTACTAAAACAAAAATTGTTCAATGTTTAGTGACTAGTTCTTGTTTTAAGCAACACACGACAAACTAAATGTTTATCTTAAATCTCAATAAAACAGGCGCCAAAATAATCGCACTAACCACTTTAATATAATTTTTAAATTCGCGGTTTTTTCCCGATTTTCCCATTCTAAATCCTCCCGGTTTCTTGGTTACCAGAATCGTACAAGAGTTTACACGAACGTTCTTCCGCTTTGGTATAATATTAGTTTTCGAAGTTGTTTTATTCACATTTTAAATATTTTAACGTTATAATGACCACCAACTAACTCAAGAAATATATGCTTACTTTGTTACTAGAAAAGTTAATAATGAAGCTTATAATAGGTTGATTTACCCCTTGCCCATTTAAATAGTTCTAACTTATCAAATTTATTTGACATCTATTTTTTTTTTTTTTTTCTTTTGGGCACGTCAACAGTGGAACTTACCCAACGCAAAGAATTGTACATTATATAAGGAAAAGATTAGAAATTGAGGAGATAAAGAAGGCCAACAAAGGAACTATATTGAGATTGAAACCAAGGCAGGAAACTAGGAACCGGTTGAATAAGACGGTACTGTGAAAAGCGATTTGAGAATAAAGATGGATACATGTCAGACCAAAATCGGGAATGATTAGAGCGTGATAAAGAAAGAATGTCTGAGGAAGGGAAAGAGTCGAAGAAAGGACCAATGCGGGCGGCTGAGCGAGCTAAAAAGTCAGCTGAGTCATTGCTCTCAATATTGGAATGACTAGGGACCCATAGAAAGTCTATGAGAATGGAGCGGAACGAGAACAAAGAGGAGACAAGAGATCGAATAGAGAGGATGATACCGTCAGAAGTATGAGAAGGAGGAGAGTAGATGGCTTGAAAAACTTGTGAACCCCACTTGTAGAGGATATGAAACGAATTGCACGAAGACTTAAGATTGACTCGGCCGAAAAGATGGAGCAGAAAAAAGAAAGTCTGAAAGACTCAGAGTGCAGGAGCGTAGGAGACGTATACGCACCATCCACGCCTCCATCACTCTTGGAGCCATCCGAGAAGATTAAGGCATGGGAAGGAAAAGAAAAGTTCAGCAGCTGAAGGGATTTGAAGTTAACTACATTGTGAGAAGAAGAATTAGCTCGGACTGGAAGGGAGGAGAAATTAATGGGGTGCTATATGCTATTAAAATTGAAAGAAAAGTAAGGAAGACTGTTATAAGAGTAAACCTAGGGAGAAAAATTGGAAACACGAGCAGCTGTATGCGATAAAATCGGAATTCTATGAGGCTCCAAGCGCCAGTGATTTTTGATATGAAGATAGGAAGGAATAATATTGGATGACAAAATGGGGAAGCGTTTAATGGATAGAGGTTGAGTGGAAGATTCGGACAGAATCACAGGAATAGGAGAAGATTTTAAAGCGCCAATGCATAGGCGAAGGCAGGAATTCTGAATTGCATCAAGTTTCGAAAGGAGAGATTTGGAGGTATTGCCATAAATGAAGGAACAATAGTCGAGTTTGAACCGAATAATAGAATCCACGGGTTGCCACCCCATCTGAGCGGAGATAAAGATTTAAGGAGATTAAGTCTTTTGATCGAGGAATTATAGATATAATTAATATGTTCATGAAATGTAAGCCGACTGTTTAAGAAAAGACCTAGGTAACATATGGAATTAACAGTGGGAATGGGTATACCAGATACGCTGATGTTTATAAAAGCACGGTTAAAGAGGCAGAGGGAAGACTTGGAATGGGAAAGAGTGAGGTGGAGAGTAGAGAGAGCATTGCTAAGAAGGGACAATGAATGATTTAACTCGTTGATGGCGGAGGACAGATCATCTGAGGTGGAATAAACTAAAATATCATCAGCAAAAAGGAGAGAGAAAGAGGGAATAGGAAGAGAAGCAATATCGAAAGAGTAAATATTCAAAAGAGTGGAGCTAAGGCAGGAACCCTGAGGAAGCCCACGATAGACGCATCTGAAGGTGGAAAGAGAAGGAGAAGATAGATAAAGAGTTCTATGTTGAAAGAGGTTGAGTATAAGAGTGATAAAAACCGGAGGGAGATTAAGAGAGAGGAGTTTGGAGCCCAGAGAAGGAAGACGCACATTATCGAATGCAGAGCAGACATCGACAAAAGAAGCGAAAGTAAATTTCTTTGATAGGAATGATTTATAGATATCTGCAAGGAAGTAACTGATGCAATCTACCGGGGCGAAAACCGAACATATTAGAAGGAACTAGATGATTATGCTCAAGCCACCAAACGATACGGTTGTTTATTTAACCTTCAAAGAGTTTGTGCAAACATGAAGCTAGGGAGATAGGACTGAAGGAACACTGATTTTTTTTAGGAATTGGAATGACGATGAAGTAGTTCCAAGACTCAGGATTAAAACCAGAGAGTAGGAAAGAGTTTAAAATATTCAGAAGGGTGAGCAGCGAGGAAGGAGAGAGTTTTTTAAGAATAGGGAAAGAAAGGCCGTCCAAGCCAGAATAAGAACGGACAAGAGTTTCTCATAGCGGAAAGGAGACGATAGGAAATGAGGTTCTGAGGAATTTGGGAGTGAAGAAATGTTCGATTCCTCTAAAATGGGGACATACGGAGGAGCAATAGAGTCCAAGAAAGAGTGAAGTTTAGGCAAAGAAGGATGGGAAAGGTGGGGACGCTCAGAAAGAGGAGTTCTGAACGCTTTGGCCATTTTCCATATCTTAGGGAGAGGCGTATCTGTAGAGAAAGAGGAACAAAATGATTTCCAAGAGTTACTCTTGGCAGATTTTAAAATGTACCGAGCTTTTGTGTTGACTTCTTTGTGAGCTAAAAAGTTTGATATTGAGGAACAAGAGCGAAAGGGTTTAAAGGTAACGGTGCTTCTTGGGAAGGCAACTTTACACTCCTTATTCCACCAAAGAGAGGAGGCATAAGAAGAAGAACGACCATGCGAAAAGGAAGAAGGAGGGAAGGAAGCGGAAAGAGCAGAATATAGAGATTGAATGAAGAAATTGTACTGGGATGACGGGTCGGGAAAATCCAGAATAAGGGGGAGTGAGGAATCCATCAAAGATCGGAATTTAGTCCAATCTGTTTTGGAAAAAAACAGTGAGGAGCGTGGAAGGGCCTGAAATGTTTAGAAGGAAGAGCATTGCTGAGAGTTAGGAGAATGGGGACATAATCACTACCAAAAGTGCCGTCGAGAGTTCTCCAGGAGCTTACAAGACCAATATTCGGAGATGAAAACGAGAGATCGATTGCACTAGAGCAAGATGGATGTTTGAAGAAAATAGGAGAACGATCGTTGTGGAGAAAAAGATTATGGTTTAGGATGATATTTTCCAGAGTCACGCCATTAGGATTGCGCTCTGTGTAGTCCCATATGGGGAGTGCGCATTCCAGTCTCCACCAATAATAAATGGATCAGATAGGGATGAAAGGAATGAAGGCAAAGGAAGACAAGAGAGGCTGGAGTTGGGAGGGATGTACACGCAAGCAATATGTGTAGGATTCGGGAGAAGATTTTCAAGTGAAATATGAATCATGTTAGGCAGGTTAGGAAGGGGCGGAGGAAAAAATGGGATATTGTGGGTGAAATAGGATAGATCGTATCTACACCCTGTCAAGAAAGTATCGGGAATTGTCAATTTAAATCTCCCGGGTAATAGCTAGGCAGATAATTTTTTTTTTCCAGGTTGGTACAACTGTTTTGTATTATGATGCCTATTTTTAGCGCGATCTGTCAACCAGTGTGTTTACAGCAGCTGTTAAAATCAGTCGACCTTGAAGTGTTTTGTCGAAGTTTTACAATGAGTGAAAATATTGAACAACGTACTTGTGTTAAATTCTGTGTTTCGAACGAAATTTCTTGTGCCGATACACTGAAAATGTTACAGAAGGCTTTTGGTGAATCTGCTTTATCAAAAACGCGGGTTTACGAGTGGTACAGAGCGTTCAAGGATGGTCGGGAGACGGTCGAAGACATGCCTCGCTCTGGACGGCCTTCAACGAGTGTGACCGATGATAACGTCGATAAAATCAAGGAAATCGTTGCTGAAAATTGTCATGTGAGCTTGAGAGAGATGGCTCATGGATTGGGCATGTCACACGAGAGCGTACGTACGATTGTGCACGAAAAATTGGGTATGCAACGCGTTGCGGCTCGGCTTGTTCCGAAAGACCTGAATTTCTTTCAAAAAAAGTACCGAGAACAGGTAGCTGCAGACATGCTGGATCGAGCCAATTTGGATCCTACCTTCTTGGAAAAGATAATTACTGGTGACGAGACATGGGTGTACGAGTACGACACGCTTACGAACCAGCAATCGTCCGAATGGCGGCCAATTGGCGCGCCAAAGCCGAAAAAACCTCGCCAAAGCCGATCGAAAGTGAAGATCATGTTGATTGTTTTCTTCGATATTCGAGGCGTGGTACACTATGAATATGTGCCAGCCGGACAGACAGTCACCAAAGAGTTTTACTTAAGTGTTTTGAGACGTTTGAGAGAGGCTATCCGTCGTAAACGTAACGATTTGTGGGTCGACAATTCTTGGATTCTCCATCACGATAATGCGCCGTCTCACAAAGCCATAATTGTGAATGAGTTTTTGGCCAAACACTCGGTAAATATCATCGAACAACCGCCGTATTCACCAGATTTAGCACCCTGCGACTTCTTCCTATTCTCAAAACTCAAATTTCCGCTACGGGGAATGCGCTTCGAATCGATTGATGACATCAAGACGAATGCGACGCGAGAGCTAAAGGCCATCCCGGAAACCGCCTATCAGAAGTGCTTTGCCGAGTGGAAAAAGCGTTGGCATATGTGCATCGCTTCGAATGGATGTTATTTTGAAGGTGACAAAATAAATTTGGATGAAAATTAAAAATTGTTCGTTTTATTTAACAATTCCCGATACTTTCTTGACAGGGTGTAATTCAAATCGCAACACCACCATACCCATCCATACGATCAGATCGAACTAAAGAATAACCTTTGAAATCAAGAGACGAGGAAGATTTAAGCCACGTTTCAGATAACAGCGCTGCGTGGATATTGTAGAAGTCTAATAGACATTCTACACTTAGTTTATTAGCTCGTAAGCTGCGGCAATTCCATTGAAGGATGTTTAAGGCGCAAGACCGCGACATTCTAGTTAGAGAGAGAAGAAAAGGAACTAAAAGAATGAGAAAAAGCAGCGGGAGAAGACAGAGCTGGAATTGAAGTAAAAGAAAGGAAGGCAAGGGTAATAGGAAGGATATAATAAATAAGAGGAGATCGCTTGTAGACGATCTTCCAACTTAAAGACAAAGGAAAAATGAGTAGAAGAGAGAAGACGTGTCCGAAGTTGGATACAAGCAAAATTGAAGGTATCTCACCATTAGGGGTACCGTCAGTAATAAAAAAAAAAAAAAAAACGGGAGTAATACCTGCACCAACGGGGTTGATGCCCAGTTTGTAGGCTTCCTTCCGTAATGAGATAACTATGTAGCATAAAGGAAAAATTAATTAAAATTCGAACTGAGGAAAGTTTTGAGTTAATGATTCCTGAACGAACAGTTATCCTTGGCGAAACGGAGGCAAAAAAAATAAAGAGAAATAAGGATAACAAATATAGAATGGGATGCAGGAAGATGGTCAAAAGGGGAAAAAAGAGGATGAAAGGGATGGTCTAGTTGAAGTGAACGTGATTGGATAGGAAGGCTGAAAGGTTATCAAGGAACGAGGAGGAAGAGGATATGTTAAGAGAGGTAAGGAGTTCCATGATAGCTGCGGAGATATGGGAGACAACAAAAGAAGAATCGTTAAGAGAGGAATTAGGAGAAAGACTAGGAGGAACTGGTAAGGGACAGGGAGATATGGAGGAATTGGATTGGGGGGAGTCGTCATGATTTAGAGCGCAACCATTTGATGGTAAACGAGAGTAAAGGGATGGAACGATAGGAAATTGAAGAGAAGGCTTTGAGTAGGATTTGGGTTTGGAAGTTTTGTGGAAAGTGGGGGATTTAAGGTGTGGAAGAGAGGGGAATTTAGAAGGTTTTGGGGAGGCGTTTGAAGAGGAAATAGGGGCTGCGGCGCGATTAGCATAAGAGAAGACTGGAGAGGCGGAACTGGAGGATTTAACTTTAACGGCTTCGTGAAAAGAGATGTTCTCGAAAGACATGATTCTTTTTATGTCCTTCTGCCGCTGCCATTCGGGACAGGCTCGATCGGAAGCGCCGTGACTACCTTTGCAGTTGCGACAAAAGGGAGGCTCCTGGATATTCGTACAATCGGAGGAAGGATGTTTAAAGGAACAATGGGAACATGAAGGAAGAGAGCTGCGACAATAGCGTGCAATATGCCCGAAAAGGAAACAGTTAGAGCACTGGATGGGAGAACGGATACTTGGGGACACTATAAAACGAAGTTTGTAAATGGATACAAACTCAGAGAGAGAGGATTTGGCAAATTTTAATTCGACACTTCTGGTGGGAACTTTGGATCCATCGGAAGAGCGAAGGATGCGACGAATAGATACTACAGGGAAAGACGATTCAAGCCCTTCGTTAATTTCCTCAACAGAGAAAGAGTTAGATATTTAATCCTGCACGATATGTACAGTTCAATCATTTGGAATATTCTTATTAGAGTGAAATTTACATACATGGCAGTTCATGCAGCCAAGTAGTAAAACACTGCTGGGCACAGCTGTGTATATATAGAAATCACTGAAACGCTCAAAAATGGACTTTTTAAGACACTGTAACATTTTCCCTAATGGAGATAAAAATGTGATTTTCAAAATTTTGTCGTAGAATTACCAAAACTTCAGCATTCCACGGTTAATCCAAGCCAAGATCGAACACCTCATTTTAAACAAAAAAGTGATATATATATTCACTTAAGATGACCAAAATATACAGCAACATCTATTGGACCCAGAAAGCTGAAATTTAGTATTCAAACAAATTACCACGTGCAATAAGCAGAAAAATTATAAAATCGAAAAATTTCCAATTATGAACCCCCCAAATAGGTTTCAAACAGTTGAATTTTGAAATAACTCCGTAAAACAAAAGTTTACAGGCAAGCCTCTATAAAACATAAAAAGTTAAAACTCCAAATTTCGAAATAATTCTAAAAAAAATTGAATTTCCAGAGAAATCAACAAGAAGCGGAAGCCGAAATTTGAGATTTTCAACACTTGTAACTTGTAAATAACAGGAAAATTATGAAAACCGAAAAATTTCATATAGGAAGCCCTAAATGAGTCCAAATTTTGAAATTTAACGTATTTTAGCAAAAATCAAAATGCCCAGTAAAATCTGCAAGATGTAGGGAGGTGAAACTTGGTACATAACAGAAAAATTATAGAACCTGAAAAAGTTTTTATACAAAACCCAAAATGGGTTGAAAAATTCAAATTTAAAATGATTCTGTGAAAATCAAAGTAGCCAGCTCGATCTACAAGAAGCAGAATGCTTAGATTTGGTATGTTTAACTCTTGTAAATTATAAATGACAGGAGAAGTACAAAACTTGAAAAAATTTTCTTAGGAAGCCCTGAAAGGGCCTCGAATTTTGAAATTTTTACTTATTTTTTCAAAAACCAAAATACTCAACAAAATCTACAAGTTGAAATTTTGTATGTATGATACTTCTAACTTTTAAGTAACGGAAAAATTATGAAACCTAAAAAATTCTGTTTATCCCAGATTTTGAAATTTCTATGTGTTTCTGCAAAAATCAAAATTCCCCTTTCCCTTTATCAACACCCAAATCATCCTTTAATAATAAAATTTAATAAAATTAACAAAGTAAATTAATAAAAATTTTCCGATTTGTAAACAACTATTTGACCTTCTCAAAAGTATTATATATCATTACTTTAGAAAACAAATAAATATTGATCGCCAGTGAGTATTTTAAACAAATAAAACAGCACTTAAAGCATACGTGCGAAAAGGAATTTTATGGAAATATTGTAATCTGCTCATGTTATTAATATGAAAAATTTTAATTTTGTATTCTAAGAAACATTTTCTTTCTTTATTTATTTATTATTTAAAAAAAAAAACAAAAAAAAAAACGGCGCTTTCGGCTACCCATTGGCCTTTGAATTTTTCCTTGTAGTGAAAAAATATTTTATTCCCAATTTGTTATTTGTAATAAGGTAGCGAGAGTTTATTTTCGAAAAAGTGTATATTTTAAAATATATTTAAAATTACATTAAATAAATAACAGGCTATGCTAGGAATAAAACAGTGTAAATCAAGATTATTTTATATTATTATTAATGTAGCAACTCTTCAACGATAGCTGGATTTAGAAGAACCGTTCTTTTTTGTTTTACTTAGAACTTTTTTTCCCTTTATTATGCGCTAATTTTTAACACGAATTGGTCAGTCCAACAAATAATTAAATATTTCTTCAGAATGTTTTATCGGTTAATCGTCATCATGTTTGTTTCTATTTTTTTTCCATTTCCTTCTTGTGTACTGTAATGATGTGTAGCTGAATTTCGTGAAATAAGCACTTTTTCCACTTATCAAACTTTTAATTTCTTTCGTTTTTTTGTTGAAAATGAAACTGTTTGCAACAGGAGTAGAAACCAGTTTTTATTTCAGTATTTTTTAAACGTGAGTCAATTATTTTTTTGGTCCGGCTCTCACTCTTTAACCGGTTTACTTCGGATTCGCTGGAATTTATCAAAAAGAGGTGATGAATTTAATAATATGTCAGTCTATAGAGATATAAAAAGAAGCAGAAGTGGTAAAATTGTCACGGAACAAACCGTATCTTTTTCTTGTTTTTCTTGGAATTGACTTTTTATAGTTTTATTGTAAAACAGATGTTAATATTTTGGCGGAAAAAGAATTACTAGCAAGCAAATTAAAGATATGTATTGCAAATGGAATAATTTTTCGAACAAATTATTATCAATGACCATAGTACAAGGAAGATATAGAATTAAGCTGTTTTCTATGAATTGTTGTAAATGCAGCGCTTCAATTTATTCATTTTACCAAATAAATAAAAGATGAAGTTTATTTACCTACATTGTTCATAACTGGTACAACTGACTATTCGGTTTTAAATTTCTAAGAAAATGGTTAATTTTTTCAACAGCAGAACATAATAAAATATACAATGAACGGGTGAAAAACATGTCATTATTATTATTATTACTTCTCTGTTCAGAAAAAAAAAAAAAAAAGAACGCCAGTAAAGGATGTTGACACATACAACAGTTTCTGTCACTCGTCTATGGATCAAATATAGTATCAAAAAAAAAAAAAAAAAAAAAAAAACAGTTTCACCATTAAAAATAATTTATTTATAAGAATTTCCTGTTCGTAGGTACTTCGTTGAAAATATCTTTTTTCTTTAAATTTTTTGCGGAAAATTTCTTATTACAATAGCACATGAAACCTGAATTGTAAGAAAAAAGATAGAAGATGTTTTGTAGAAGTTTTTACTCTTTGCTTTTGATGGACGAAAAGAAAAATCATTCAACTGTTTAAATAAAAAATCTGTTCCACAAGTTAATAAATTCTCACTTTATGAGTAAATTTCGTACAAATATTGTTTATTTTAAATTTTAAAAATTTTATATTATAAAATAGATCAGGTTACAATAGTTTTTATCAAAATTCTACCTGTTGGCTGACAAATTACATGAGAAATGTATTTTAATGGAAAATCTATGAATTTTAGAATTGGAAAGTAGTTTATATATTATATATGCCATTTTAGCCCCTTTATTTTATTTCACACGTGACCGGTCAGGCGCAATTAATGTTCGGGTATTTATATTATTTTTTTTTTGACCTCGGTCCAGCTAAAGAGAAAAATGTAACTAATTTGCAATTCTTGCTGGTGTGATGAGAAATTCTCCGCATTAATTGGTAAAAATACAATTTTCATTTCTAATTGTTTCTGGGTGAAAGTCCTTGGTTAACGAGTACAATTTTATTTCTTTTTTTTTTTTTTTTTTATTGAAAAAAAAATAAAATAAAATTTTAGCGGCAATAATATTTAAATTGTAGGAAATAACGTTATGGCGTAAAGGTGAAAAAATGAACAAATGCCTGTCAACAGTTCAGTGTCCCACTCACTTGGTGTCTAGCGAAGGAGGACCAAAAGGTAGTGAAACACCTCGATTCGAAAGCAATTCAACCCCACCACCTATTGAAAATATGATCCGAAAAGACGAAGATTCAGTATCATCACCCTCACCTCCGCCGTCAACGGATAACTGACAATTTCTGCTTATAGCGAAAATTATCGTTATTTACTGGTTTTTTCAATTTCATTGTTGTAAAACGATGCCAAAACGTCGTTATTCTAATAATAATAATTATTACTTTTATTTATTATAATTATACTTGTAATTATGCAATTAATCGTATTATTACTATTATTATTGTTCTTTTTTTACTGTAGTATACGTAATGTTGAATACTTTCAACTGTCGAAACATTATAGCCAATTTTCTTCTATTATAAAACTCATTCTTTTTGTTTTATTTAGACATTAATTAGTAATGTATTCTCGTATTTTGTAAAAATTAATGGTCTTATAATATGTGATATTTTTGTATCTATTTAACGCATAAAAAAAAATCTGAGCTTTATCTATCTGTTTTTACTTTTAAATCTATTTATATACTATTTGCGTGCGTGCGTGCGTGTGTATATGTATATATTTTCCATTGTCTTATTAACGGGAAAGTGGTCAAGCAGTTACCAGAAAGATACGTTACGGAAAGTAACATGTTAAAGAATGGTACAGTCGTTTTCCTTTCGACATTCGATTTGCTTAGTTTAAAGTGGTACATTGAGATTGTTTATCATTTTCTGTTCGTGTACATTCCCTTTGATTAAATGAAAGACAATAATAAGGTGTGCTATTGTGGAAAGCATTGCGATCAATTAATAAAAGTTTAATAAAATAAAATCATCCGTTTAGAATATTAATTTCCAACAATTTGAGAAATTCCTTTTAGTTTTAACGTAACTGAGTTGTGTATATTTGCTCTTTATAATATATATATATATATATATGTATGTATATATATAGCTTCATCGTTTCTGTTGTATGTTTCATCTAATATTGTTAATAAATTTAAACATCGATACATTTTCATAAAAATAATTAAAAACCAGGTCTTACGCATAAATTACGATTTTTTGTGATATTAACGAGAAAAATATTAAAAATATGTAAGAATAAATTTATTCGAAAAAATTTGTTTCATTAGTTACTAGGTAGGGGTGGGGGAGTACAATCCTTATATATCCACATATATTTTATTTTCATTTTATATAAAGTTACAATGCAAAAACAATTATGAAATTTAAAACTAGTTTAAATAATAAATTTCAGAATACGATGATTTTAAATTTAAAAAATTTTTGTACTAGTTAATTGTGGACGTCATGTGCGAGAAAAAGAGCTGGTGTTTCCCTCAGTATTTTTGTATAATTGAGATAAAAATCTCGATTAGTCTGATGAGTTTTAATACTTCACATTTCATTACTTTATTTAATAACTGGAGATTTTCATTTTAATTAACCGCATAATCATTGTAATGACATTATTGTACCATATCGTTATTCATATTTTATTTTTGTTATTTCTCTTATGTTCTGTAATTAATAAATGCTAATGCGAGTTTTCTCTTCATTTATTTTGTTTTTAGTGCAATGTATTTTTTTCGATTACTCGCTCGTTTACAATAATATTATTGTTAGACTAAAATCAAAACGCCGTATTAGAACAAGGAAAAATTTTAAGTAACTAATAATTTCAATAAGTTTCTTTTTCCGTAACCTTTTTTTTTTCTTCTTTCTCTCAAGTTTTTCAGATGCATGAGTAAAACCAGGTTATTAATGTTATTAATATTAAAAAATAAGTAACTTTTGAGCAACCAGATGGAGTTGTAGTGTTTTGGCTCACGACTAGAATAAGTTTCTCTAATTTTTTTGAATCAGATATTAAATATTTTTCATTAAAATTTAGTCTTATAGTTAATCGAATTTTTAATAATTTCTACTGATATCACAAAAACTAAATTTTTCCCCTTCCCCTTCAACTACTTTTTGATGCTCTTGTTACCAATGATAATGATAATAATCCAGATCGATTAATTCAATTTTAAAGCTCTTTTCACTTTTATTCACATAATAATTATTAACGAGCGACAAACTAAATAATTATTTTGGTAAACTATAATATAACGTTAATTCCTGTTCGAATACATGCGTTAGATAATATTTATGTTTTTAATTTTGACTGAATTTAGTAAAAGTTTTCATTCCCTATATTAATTCTCGCGTAGTCAACCTGATAGTAAATTTGTTTTTTGTTTATTTTACTCTATATTAATATTAGTATTAAGTTTATAAAACGTACGGAATATGCACCGTTTTGTTCCACAGCACATACAAAATTTTGTTAATAACGTTTTATTTATTTATAAAATATATCACGAATTAAATATTCATTCAAATACTAGTAAACATCCTCGATCACAGAATATCATATTTTCATCTTCAATGTCAAAGATAAATACTAAAAATTCGTTTTTGTTCAAAAAAAGTATTTTTTCCGCATTTGATATCTAATTAGGCGTACACTTAAAAAAACTGA
Source organism: Icerya purchasi (assembly GCA_039619475.1). Classification (NCBI taxonomy): domain Eukaryota; kingdom Metazoa; phylum Arthropoda; class Insecta; order Hemiptera; family Monophlebidae; genus Icerya; species Icerya purchasi. The sequence continues at coordinate 217,543,903 of CM077115.1, forward strand.
CTGTTGATATTACCATAATGAATCCGATTCTACGCGTTCAAAAATGGAATTTTTGAAATGTGGACTATTCTTAACTTCTCTAGTGCATTTCTATCGACTTGTGTCGAAATAAGTTTTCATTTTTAAATTTTTTTACAAACTAATTGTTACCGGCATCGATAAAAACATCATATTTATGTAATTTTCTCTTTACACTTTTATTTTTAAAATAGTGTTTTCCTTTGACTTCTTTTTAATGTTGAAATATGTTAGGAAATACTTAGAATATCGAGTTGGAAAAGCCAGATTCCGTCTCTTTTTGTAAAATTAATATCTTTTTGCTTTCAGCTTGAATAATTAAAATAAAATTAATATTTCGTGAAATTAAAAGTAACTATTCCTAATCTTTTCATATTAAGAATGTTTGATTTTGGTTACTTTTAAAATTCGAATGTTTTAAATTCCCTACGAATTAAAAAGTGTCCAGAAGAATGTTCCAACAAACTTTAAAATAATTTATGGAGTTACGAAAAAGTTTTATTATTTCTAAAACATAGTTTTTGTTTTCATCTATTAATAAACTACGAGTTCTTTGTTATTATTCGATCATACGGACTGTAGTGGAAAAAAATAATTAGTGATCCAAATTACAAAATACAGAATGATTTTTTTATATTTAATGGTAAATATAAAATATAGCTCAAATTTATGAAAATTAATTTTTAATTTATACCAGATGAAAAAAGCAGTAAAATTTGTTCACAAACAAAAATTTAAATTTTCGAGATAAACTGAGTGATAATTTAGAAATTACGTTAGTTATCGCGGTATACAACATTAAATTGTGGTGTGATTTGTTTTAGAAATTTTATTTTTAATTTTAGTAACATTAACCACTAAAATACTTTACGTTTTTATATTATTTATAGGAATATATATAAAAAATAACTATTACTATCTATTAATTACTTATATTTGTATCGGGAACCAGTGTTTATTGGAATTATTTTTATACATATGAATAATTATCATTAATATATACTTGCGCGAAGTATAACGTTAAAATAAAATTTTTATATTCTGTACATATATATTATACATACATACATATATATGTATGTATACATTTATTCTTTATTGTTTTTAATCTACTTTTTACATATATAAATGATCTATAATTATAATAAACTTTAATTGGATTAAATTATGTTTATATTCCGTAATAAATTCCTAAATTCGTATGATTATTACATTTTATTAAGACAGTTATTAACATTTCGGGTGGTAATTTAAGTTAACATATTGGGGGATTTAATTTTGAATATGCTTATTACGATTTCTGTAGACTTATACATACACATACATACACCCATATATATATATATATATATTACAGAGTACGAAAAGGTCAGTTTATCGATTTGTACAGTACAAAGGAAAAAGAAGTATTAGGACATTTATTATACACAAAAATGAAAGAAAAAAAAATTACCGTAAAGTTATAAAAGACAGTCATAATTTGGCTTTGGTGCAAGTAATAAAAAATTACAGAATCATTGCTGATTGTGTGCATGTACATACAGGTAAACTGACCGTTTATTACCCCTATATATATATATATATATATATATTCTTATATTTGATAGCATTTATATCAGTAAATTCGATAATGCAAATTTTTAATTTAATTTCATCATGCCTTTACATGACTGATGCTGACAAATACTTCACACTTTTTTCTTTAAATTTACGTTGACAGTTACCAATAATTTGTAACATTTACATACTTTGTCGTATTATAGTATATTTTGTCCTTTTTCAGTCGTAATCTTTTATGTGTATACTATATTTTTTTAAATTATCGACTATACATATATATGAATGTGATAATTTAATGAATTTATATTTGTTGATATATATAACATATATATGAAATATTAAAACTATTCGGTACAATATCTTTTATTAAATTTTTCAAAAGAAGCATTGTCTAAATTTTCTAATGTTTAATTATTACTAATTTATAATTATATACTTTTTTTCCTTTATTTTCATTTTCTATTAATTTGAAAATTCATTACCATTTGCTCTGAGAACTCATGTAGTCATAGTTTAGGTTATTATCTGAAAATCTTTCAGTAAAATACATAGGACTTTTGAGGTTTAAAAATTCATCTCGCAATATCATGTAAGAAATATAATTTGAAAATCAAAATGTATAATATAGTTCCATAGAGAGATATTAAAGTGCTCTAACTTTAAGGATTACTTAATTTAAAAAATATTAGTAATACGTATAAAAGCTAAGATATGAAGGATGAAATAAAAGAGACATTAATGCTGGTTTTGTTGTATTGTTGAACGTAAAATGAAGTTTAACAATTTTTATTTGTATATAAAAAATTTAAAAATTATTACTTATCGTGCTGTGATTCTGAAATATAATTTATTTTCCGTATTAGCCGATAAAAAGAATACTTATTTTGTTTATTATATTGAAATATATTGATTTTGAATGCGAAGATAAAAAGAATGTATCGGTTAATAATATATATTGTAAAAACTAAGTTCGTATTCACATTTATTAGTCTCACCATCCACACTTTTTACATTCTGATTTTCTAAACATTTAATTTGATATCATCTAGTATCTGTTTTAATCAATTTAATAATACTGATTAATGTTCGTTATTAGTTATTTTTTGTTCACTCCTTTCGAATGGAGTGAGATATTTTTTTGAAGCTTCTGATTACATGTTATCTTTCCTTTATCCTAAAACTTAATAATCTATAATAATAAAATAAGGTTTTAGTGAAATTTCTTTAGTTAATAGTTTTCGAACCAGTTATTATAATTTTTGGATTTTTGAAGGCTGTATATTCGATATCCGCTAGAAATTTTTATATTTTTAATTTTTCATATAGTTAATTGCATACAAAAAACAGATATTCAATTTGTCTATCACGTTAGTAGTTTTAAGATCAATACGAAATAGAAGCTAAAATCTGTACCGGCCTCAGACAGGAAGTAAATCATATATTATGTTGTTTCGAAAGTCAGCGATGTTTAGAGTTAAGCCTTAAAGAATAACGATCTTACACTTTAGTGTTCTGAAACGAAGATTTAGCAATTTAAGAATATGCAGTGACTCGATAACCTGTTAGCAGGAAGGATGAAAACAGTCTAACCCTACTTCGCCATATATACAGAAGTATTCTATTCTGCATCTTGGAAAATTTTTGCACTGGATACACTTAAAATATTCAATTCTCAACTTTAATTATATTAATTATAAATAACCGTGATTACGGCGTTTGGTATGATTTATGAATTTTGTTTAATTATTTGGTATCGGAAATTATGAAGTTAAGGTGTTCACAGTGTATTCTGCCAAATGGAACTGATGAGAGCGGGAGGATAATTTCTTTTCTTTAGGCCGCTTTTAATTTCCTTGATTTCTGTGATACTCAATTACTTCAGGCTAGGTAAAGTTGCGAATCACTTGAATCTGGAATGAAACAAGTGTTGAATCCATGTAACTATAATGCTACCGGACTATATTTTAATTATTTTATGACAACATATTTTTGGTTTACCTGTACATATATATTTAAAATTATTATTTTTCTATTTTTTGACAGTAACATAGTATCTAAATATTAGGACTTATTAAGGTGGAAATGCATATGCTTAGCGACGTGTAAAATTTTAAATTTTATAATTAAATTGTATTCTGTGATAAAATAACATCAAAGATGTTATATTTATTATATCCACCAATCTGAACATCGTAGTTCACCCTTATTGTAGGCATTTGTTTTACTGACAGTAGTACAGGGTGGGCCAAAAGAACATCCCGAATTTTAAATGCTCGTCAAATAAAGACTAATATACTTACGGAAATGAAACAAACGTTGAAATACTTCAAAAAGAACGCCATTTATTGTACACTATTAGTTTTGAACAATACTCCGTATGAATAGTCACCATTTTGATTTTTACATTGTTGCAATCTTTCCTCAAAATTATGCATTACTTTTTTAAGAGTTGGTTTTTTAATCGCCGCAATTTCCTTCTGAATGGCCAATTTCATCTCGTCGGTTGTTGCTGGTTTACCCTCGTACACCTTGCTTTTCAAGTAGCCCCATAGGTAAAAATCTGTCGATGTTAAATCCGGACTACGCGGCGGCCAAAACAGCTCACAGTTTCGCGAAATCAAGCGGTCCTGAAACTTCTCTCTTAATAACCGCAAAACATCGTTACGAATATGTGGTGTGGCCCCGTCTTGTTGAAACCACGTTTTAGATAATGCAATCCTCTTCCGTCTGAGCTCCGGTAGAAAAAACTCGTTTAACATTTGGATGTAGCGGTCGCCGTTCACAGTAACATTCGCTCCGTCCTCCTCGAAGAAGTAGGGACCGATTATCGCTTTCGCACTGACTGCGCACCATACCGTGATACGAGGGGAGTGCAAGGGTACCGGGTGAACGATTCGAGGGTTCTCAGTAGCATAATACCGCATGTTTTGTTTATTAACGTTACCATTTAAATCGAAATGCGCCTCGTCGCTAAAAAAAACATAATCCAAATCTATATATATGTTATAAGTATAAATGAAATGTCTATTAAACGGTTACTAACCGTTTAATAGACATTTCATTTATACTTATAACATATATATATATTTACGGTTTACGGAAGAAATAAAAACATATAATAATCCAAATCGACGTCTTCTTCCTCCAGCATATCCAAAAATTTATTACAAAATTCTAACCTTCTTGGCTTATCTGTTGGTATCAATACTTGGGTTAGTTGTATCTTGTATGGGTGCATATTGAGGTGGTTTCGAATTATTCTTCTGAGTGAAGTACGGGGAATTTTCAAGGCGGAAGCCTGGCGACGAACGGATCTGCGCGGACTTCGCGCACTTTTTCGATGTTTGTCGGGGTTCTAGACGATCAACGGCGACCTTGATGGTTGACCGCCACCACACTACCGTATTCTCGGAAGTTTTTTACCCATTTGAGGATACTTTTACGGTCGGGGGGATTGTCATGACGTTTTAAATCAAATTGTTTTTTAAACGCGCGTTGTACCGCGATTACACTTTCACCGTTTTTCACAAAGTACTCGACAACGAAAGAGCGTTGTTTACGCGTCCACGACATCATGACTACTAACCAACTATATTTATATTAAACGGCATATTATTTAGCGCCAGTGTATGATTTTGACGAGCGTTTGAAATTCGGGATGTTCTTTTGGCCCACCCTATATATTAAATAATTTTACATACAAAGACTATAAACATTTAATTTTGCGTACAATTGTGTTAAATTTCTGCGTTCGCGCGTCTGTTCACAAATGACACATAATAACAGTTTTTCATTACCTTCTGCATAACTTTTAAGATAATTTTTGTTTCATTAATTTTTTCAACTCAGAATGACATCATGATGTTAACAGTCGGGGAATTTTTAATGTTATCTTACAGTTTATGAACAAAAGCTATATTCTTGGGAACGAATTTGTAAGATACGCTATTGCCACCACATTACCAACATTTTTTTTTTATCCTTGTTTTTTGCTTGGACTTGCCAACAACGGACGATTAGCCATCAACACGTACAAATAGTAGTAATTAGGATTCACAAGGAATGTAACCTAACTAAGCAACCATACCAAGGATGGAGATACAGTAACAATCAACATCGATAAATCCAAGACATAAGCATCTTGAAAAGAAAAGGAACAACATTATCGAAAAAAAGAAGAAACGGAGTTTGCTATCTAATACTATGGTCACATCTACAATTACAGAGCTCACAGTATCGACGGGTAAAGGAATCAGCCTACAATTAAGGAAGAAGAAGAGACACGGGATGTTTGAAAAACAGTTTAGAACCATCAAGCGCCAAAGCTGTACAGAGCACAGCGCTTAGCGCGCTGTAAAGAATGATCCGAAAGTTCAATGACTTTTTCCACCACTTTGAAACAAAATTTATAATTCTTAATTATGAAGAATAATAATGGCGGCGACTGCGAAAACAGCACCCACCCACCATCCTGTCAAAAAGATACGAATAGAATTTACACCCAACACTATAGTCAGACTGCAATAGCAAAGAGTTCACTATGTAACATTCCGGCGGCAAATGCGACAGCAGGCGCGCAATATTAACTGCAAACTATGCATGTTTGTAACTGTAACTGCGACATCAGTGCCTACTCTTCGTTTAGAGGGGAGTTCATTAGAAGCAACTAGACATCATAAGACAGGGATGCCAAAATGAAAAGGAACTACTTAAGGGATTAGATCTTAATAAGATGAAGTATAGAAGATAGGAATTTTGCTACAATTAAGATGATCAACGTTGACTGTAGAGAGAGCATAAAGGGCACACAATGTGGAGTTGGAATGTCATGTGAGAGCAGCTCCACATATAGAGCTGCCCTTTCAGATGATAAAGAGGAACACTCAAAGAAGACATGATCCGAGTCACATACGACTGTGTTATCGACACACAGCGGACAAATAAGAGAGGAAACAACATTAAATTATTCCAAATGTAACATTAAACATTTACAATGAATTGTCTGGAAACCTCAATTTGATAAAATAAAAAAAAAAAAAAAAAAAAAAAAAAAGCTAGATGAGTTAAAAATTTAAACATACTTATTCAAGTACCTTATTTCGTATTTTGCCAGCTAACTATTTTATTTTTAACAAACTATGAATAAAAAAATTATTTTTGATAGTAAGGTGCCCCCTGCCTTGGATACACTCCATTCTGATAGCACATTACTGAATGACACACTTTGTAAAATATAATTTTTGTTTAGAGGTTGCAGATCGCTTCTTATAGTTTTATATTTCATAACTGGCGATTCTTTTTTGAAAAGTTTCTGTCGTAGAATGGAGAAATTTATCCCCTTACATTACCTCTTACACAGACTTTTCTTTTCTTTTGATTTCTTTGATCGTTTTCTTACATAATTTTTCTCTTTTTCGTACAGCTCGCAGTCTCATTAATTATGAATTTAATAATAATTCCTTATTTCCTCATTACGTCTTTATGTATAGTAATGAATCCAAGGGGCCTTAAGGAATCAGAGCTTCATTCTTATTTCTTTAAATAGTATTCAGAATTCTATAAATTACCTTCTTTATCTTTCATTTATTATACATACTTAAAATATCGTAATTCTTTATGCTTTTCGCTATAATTATCCGTTCATGACATTAAAAAATTCCTAATAATTTTCAACTTCCTGATCATATTGCTATCTATCCCTTTTTATATTGTCTCCCGTCTTTCAATTCTACCAATTCGCATTTGATCCATTGCTTCTAACCTGTGTTTTAAAACAGACTTCTTCTGGATCATTCCTAGTTATGTTAGGATTGAAGGAAATAAAAAAGTCGATTCCTTAGCATACTTGGTAGGTTCGAATGACAATTACATTATTAATTATTCAACTTGTAATACCTTTTTCCTTTTCAAAAAAATGCATTGAAATTTTGGCCTGACAAGTACACATTCTCATTTACGGATTTACACTTCTACCACCTTCCTGATCAACCTCCTCTATCTTCTTGATTATGATTCTACGAGTTTTCCTTTCTTTAACACTACTCTATTGCATCCTTGTGTCGTTTTCGGTTTAAACATTCTTTGCTTCCGACTTCTCGATAGCGTTTTTCTTTCTTCCCGTCTCTATTTTGTTCCTTTCACTCGCTAAATAATAATTTTATTGATGACTTTAACCACGTATTTTTCGATTTTTTCAATTTTTAAAATGTTTAATGCGACAAAAATTAAAAATGTTTAACGTTCATGACGATTTCTATGAAATTAATGAGGGCTCGTATAAATAGTAAGTAAATAGTGGTGGAAAAAAAAAAATCGTCGACATTAGTAATCATTATTTTTAGACATATCTCACGCCCGGAATAACATATGTACAGGATTTCGGACGAATAGAAATCGACAGCGACGAAGGTGGCATTATTGAAAATCTCATATTTGAACTATTAATCAAAGTCGAGGTTATATTGTTTACGCAGATGATCGGACAATCATATGGAGCGTTTACGATACTGATGCATCAGTTAGATCGTGGTTAATCTCGAAACGCGTGTATTGCAAACTGCAGAGAACTCGAAAAATGTTTCTTGTTTATTTGACAAAAAACATTAATAAATTGACTAGTACAGACTCCAAAAAAAAAGTAAACAAAATCACATTTAATAAAATTAATAACAAATTAAAAAAAAACACCGGAGAATTAATTTGGATTCCGAAGAGAAAGATAAACAAAAAAAATCATCCTAGAATTCCTTACATACAGTGTACCCATTTTCATTGGTACAGTTGATTTGATATTCAAAAATAAAAGAAAATGCAGATAAAAAACTTCCACTGGATTACAATTATTAAAAGTAAATTTTACTCACCAACCACCAGTCAGGATATTCTCTAAATGAGAGCCAAGCTTCTAATGGAATAAGATAAAATAATTACATTGATCACCGGTTATCGATATAGTATTTATAATAAAGAATTGCAATTATTATTTTTTAACTGTAATTTTTTCATTTATAATTTCGACGTTGATATTATAATGTAATGAAATAATTATTAAAATAAGCGATCTGTATTTAAAAAAATTAACATTCTAACATAATATTTTCTCAATATGTTCTATGAAGTTTATCTGAGCACAGTATTGATAACTGCAAGTAAACCGATAATATGTGTAGCGTTCATCGCATCGCACGGTTTGTTGAAATTAGATAAATCTCAAAAGCAACTAAAACGCTGGAAGTGAGGATTGGAAATGAAAGAAGTTTGGTGACGTCATCGTTGCAAAATACGATAGAAAAAATTGTTAAACTACATCGATTGCTTATAACAATTATCGATTTCTTTGAATTTTTAATGCTATCTTCAGAAATTGAAATGATTCTCAGATGCCATTTAGTCCCATTATCGGGTTTTGCTTTTCTGCTCTTTTAATGGATTTTACGCGTTTATTTATACATAATTTTGTAATTATTCAACATAAACGAAGTAATAATAATTGATAAAGTGATGAAATGTGTGTTTAGAACAGTTTGTGTATATAGTCATTTTAAATTTTTATTACGGAAAAATGTAATGGTAAAAAAAAAAGTAAAAATAATGAATATGGTCAGTAGATGAATTATGAAAAATATAATGTATCTTTTTCTTATCATCAGATGTACAATACATTTAGAGAAGAAACATAATATTAAAATGCTCAAATATGAATTTACATGTGAAAAAGGGTAAATCATTTATATTTCAATAAATAGTTTTAAGCGATGTACTGTTACATCACTTTTTAAATTATAAGCCAATAAAAAAGTATCTAATCATATGTAAAATTATTATTACAATTCACATTCATAAATATATATTTTTTATAAATTTAACATTAAAATTACGTGAAAATGTTAATACTCAATGATTTACATGAAACAATTTTAGAATTTAATATATGGAAACGAAAACAGGAATCAAGTAATATAGAACAGTATAAACCGTACGATGCAATAAAAGAAAAAAAAGAAATGTGAAGCTGTTTATTTGTAATTGTGTTGGCCAAGTAAAAACTGAAATACATAGACGTTGTATGCCTCGTAGAAAAGAACTTTGTAGGATTGGTGAGATACATATATCTGTATTATTTGTTAATAACTATAAAAAATTTACTAAAATAAAAATAGTGCTTTTGGTATATAATTAATAGATTGCATTGCACAATTATAAATAAATGCGATAATTGAGTTTTTTGCAGTTTTGCTGAAATGTTTATTATTTACTTTTAAGCCTTAAATATTTTTTTGCATTTTTAAGGACATATGAAAATAAATCTTGTTGAAATTGAATGGAGTGGTATTTGTGAAAAAATTAATTGGTTCTAAAAAAAATGATTAATATTGGAGTGTGTAACAATTTCTTAATATAGAGAATATTAAAAATACATTATTTAAGTCAAATTTGAAATAAATGAAAGTGGACATATGCTTAAATACTAAGGTAAAAAAAATTATATAGTTAATTTATGTATATTTCATGTTTATTAATTTTTTTATCATTCGTTCACACATTTTATTCCGTTAAAAATTATTTGTTGTATCTAAAATAAAAGTAAAACTTTAAGACTTTAGTGTGTAAAATTATGATAAGGATAATTGCTGATTCAAGTTTCACGTATCTATCATAATAAGGGAAATTATAAGGTAATTTTCTATTTGGAATGTTAATAGAAAGAATAAGAGAAGGAAAATAAAAAAATATTATTGCTGGTTATGATTTAATATATAAATATGACTTAATAATTTAAGTATATAGGGTTATGTTTAGAATAATTACTAATTCAGATTTCATGCATAGTGTCTCTGGACAGCAAATGTAGAAAAATTATTTAAATTTCATTGAATTAAAGCTGACTAATCCTGTCACCATAAACATACTTAAACAATAAAAAACAAGTAAAAAATTAATCACGGTTTATTTTTAAATATATAAATTATTTATATAAAAATTTGTTTATTCACCTTTTATGTGGTAACTAAAATTCTAGATTCAAAATATAATTTAAAGTACATTATTTAATTTTTTTTTTTTTTATTTATTTACATTTATGTTTCATTTGCAGATTTCACATGGCTTGACCACACTGTTATTTGGATCAACAAATAGAATAAACTTTTGTGATTTGAATTGCTGTTGTTTATAATTAAATTAGACATTATATTTTATGTATATATACAAATTATTTTAATTTTAAGTCACAGTTGTAATTTACTATAAATCAAAAATCTCACATTTGTTAATGTGTAATTTATTGTGATTTATTTTTTCTACAGATTTATACTAAAAGACTTATTTATGTACTGTAATTTACACTATTGTAGCAACTTAAAGTATTTCAAAAAACTTTTTTACAACATACATATTTTATTCACTTTTGAAAATTTTCATTATTTCATTAATTTCATAGTGTGGATCTTTTAATTGCATTAAATTCCAGGATGTGTTTTTAAATTTATTCTATATTTTGTTAATAACTTTTATAAGTTTGCTATATTTCTTAATATAAAAGGCGTGTGTACTACAAATCTCCAGTTTATTCATGTGGTTCAACTGTGTGTTATATATCTTTAAAACAAGGTCAATCAAGCATGGTGTTTCATGGGATAAAGATTTTATATATTAAGTTAAAGATAAGTATGATTTACATTTACATAATGTTAAATTCAAAACGGAGAAATCTGATTTTTCGTGTCGCAAAAAGGAAGAAATGCATTATTTTCAGCGTTTTTTTGAATTTTTTTCTAATTTCGAAAGTTTCAATAAGAAAGTGGAATATGGTTTTATTCTTGACAAATAGCAATCTTCTCATCAATATATCACATGTTGGAGGAACAAATATTTTTTTCAAAAAATTTAAGTTTAGGCGCCTGAAGGGCCTAAATATAAAGCTGTAAGCTCAGCTATAGTTTTTGTATAATGTAGTCCTTCATGTATATATTTGAGATATGTTTTAGTTTCCCAAACCTTTTTTATTTGAGCTATTACTTATGTGAATAAACTTTTTTTTTGTTGTTGCTTTTGCTCCAAAAGTAAGGTTTAAATAATTTAACTATAACTTTTTGGTTTTATGAAAGAACTTTTGCGCTTTGTTTTATATTTTGAATTTCACTTTTAACAGGTTGCCTGGTAGTCAGTTGTTAATTTTTAAATGATTTTTGAGGTTCTAAATTCTATGTATATTGTTGGCGGTTTTTTAAGTTTTATGGTACCCGGAGTAATTGATTACCTTGAAATTATGGATTGTCTTAAAAAAAATTTTAATTGTAATTTGTGATTCAATTTTGATGTTTATAAGTCAAACTGTTTGTAAGGTATTGATTTTTATTTGATATTATTGTTGTTTTTGAACCATCTTATTAGGATTCCAAACATTATATGTGTATAGAATTTTAAAAATAATTTAACAGTCTCAACCAAAGTTATCTATAACAATTTTTAATACAATTATTACTAATATTCAAATTTATTAACGCAAAACAAATTAATTGTTGGCGTGTTTTTAAAATTTTATAAACTAAAACTAATTCTGGTTACAATCTTTAAGAGCAAATCATATTTTATTTTGATCTCATAGCTAAAATGTTACTACAAAATGTGAAACCATCATCACTGAATTAATTTTAGTAATAATTTCTTTCAAATTTATTTCACGAATATAAATAAATCTTAGCCGTATTGGAAATGTTTAGTATAATAAATAAAATTATAACAAAAAAAAACAAAAACGAATAATGGGAAATATTATACTGTAAGAACTATCTTGAACATTTTAAATAGTTCTTAACATTTAATAATTATGTTTTTGTTATATGTAGATTAAAATCATCTCAATTTTCTCCTATCTGTTTATTGTGAATATGATAAATAGGAAAAAGACATTGGCCTAAAGTAAAAAATTGTAGTTTATATTTCTTTTCGCAACGATATTCCTGTAACAGAATGGCCATTTTCAATTCGCTGTAGAATAATTCAGCAGCTGACTTTGAAGTTGTAGTTTTAGACATTAAAATAAAAAAGTTTTTCCGGTGGTTGCTACTGAATTCAACCTACAACAAAGCATGCATGATAAATTGAACGATTATTACAGAACATAAATAAATAAAATTTATGTAATTCAGATACCGAGCAATGAATATTTACTTTCTATAAATTAAAATTAATTCCTGAGTAGTTAAGTAAATAAAAAAACAATCTAAAATAATTGAACAGCAGAAGGATGGGAAGGTAATATTTTAATAATAGATTTAATCTAAATATAAATAATAGAAATTTTGTTGTACACTGTTTTAAGTAATAACTATAAAACTTCGTACAATGTATTGTAAGAGTCCCTTAAATAGGAAGTTGTCAGATCGACATTACTCCAATTTGTTCCATTAGTAGTCTGAACAATGATCCTGAATATTTGCAATCCTTTCATTATTTTGAATCGGATCACACTTAAATTTTGGTAATCAATGCGTAAGAAATGAATCTTAAAGTAAAGAAAGTAGCACAAATTAATATAAACAAAATTTTTTTTTTTAGTGGAAAATTTGTGCATTTGTCTAACAGATGCTTTAATAAATGTTACGAATATGGAACTCTGAAACAAGAGAAAAGTAAATAAACTGTTAAAGGTTTAATTTTTTTTGTAGGCTATTTTTTAATAGAAAATGTTAATTACTTTCATGTATTTATTTTGCAAAGCTCTATACCTTCATCGGGTATAATTTGATTTTAAACTAGCGATTTATAGTGTAAAATAAGAAATCTGCAATTAAGACTCAGATATATGTTTTCTATTCTGCATTTTAAGTAAAATAAATGTTCTCAATCCTTAAAATAATTTATAATAACGTAGAAATTAATTTTTATAAAATGGTTAATATTTTTATAATATAAAATATCCATGCATTATGTACGATCATAAATTCTAACTGCTGTTATATATACATATAATCAGAGAAAAAATAATTTGTTTCATATATTGCCTCAAAAATTTGGTGTTACGGTGAATAATAACGCCGAACAGGTTATAGAAACGAGAGCTGCTGTAAGTGGAATAAGTGCATAAAACTATAGGTTAATTTTTATCCAATATTAAAACCAAAATTTGTTATTAAAGTAAATTATGGTTTATAATGACAGCTAAACATGTAGTTTTAAAAGTTTATAGACGAATTTAACTAAAATCTTCATTCGATTTTTTTTCTTAAAAATGGAAAAAGATGACAAACGACTGATACTAGTATTAAATAATAAGTCACCAGTCAGATTTTAGTGAAATACAGTCAGCCATATTAATATTCAGTCACGGCGTTATGAAACAAATGAACGCACTAAACAGATGGAAATGAAGTTATAAAAGTAATTTTTTTTTACGTGCATCTATTTAGAGGATTTTTCTTTGTGTTATTTCATTTGAAAAATTACAAATGAAGTTTTATTTCTATCTGTTTGGTGGGTTCATTTGTACCACAACGCCGTGACCAAATATTAATGTGCTTGACTGTATGTTATCGTGCTCTCATTCCTGATAGTTCGTTAATGCAGCTTCTCCACACTATTCCGGTGTTACGTCTTTAATAAGAAGAAAAAGGACGGAGGAACTATTCAATCTAAAAAAGCTACTTCATGGCGCTCGGACCGCCGTATCCAACCAAATTATCAGCCTCGCCTGGAGGCTCGCATGATTGACACGAATAAATTCAATTGTTAATTAAATAAAATGTATATATTCACATAATTAGACAACGCATAGTTACTCGATGACGAAAGTATTTTGGAACTAGGATCAAATGATCAGAGCATAAAACAGGTGACGACAAAAAAATAATGAATATATTAACAACAATTCTTCGACTCGTATTAATTACTAAGATGACGGGCAATAAATTTAATTTGAGTGTTGATATGAGTCCGGCGACCACGCATTCGCTTTACCAACGGTAACCGTCTAACTAAAAATAATTTAATCGCCGACGAACCGAAAGTGTCGCTTAAACCCCATTGCTACTACATTAGCCATCGGAACTGCACGACCAGTCGCACCAACACATCATCGTGCATACTCTTACATTTATTCTTATCATATGCGTAATTTTGAAAAATTACGTCGCTTATAGTCGTCGGGCAGTATCTCCATGTCTAATCTTTGTTTATTTACGTTAGATATCTTGATAGTGTTGGTGCGGCATTGGAATAAGATTTTAACTTCTCAACCGTTCAAACCATTTAATATGAATTACGTTACTTTACCCAAGAGATACATACGAAAGACTATGCTGTGTACAGATCTAAAAGTATTAAGATAAAAATATACAATTCTAGTCACGTTTTTCATTTCTCACAGCATAGTAAAGCCAGAATTCCAACAGGAAAATCCAGAATTTTATTTACGTTACATCATAGCAGGATCATGACAATATGTAACCTTTTTGCATAAAAGTCATTAAATTTTTGTATTACATTAACTTGGATTGTTACAGATTTCTTACTATTATAATAAAATACAATTATGAATAGATTGATCCAATTCCAGACTAAATTTGCATTTCACATTAAGCCATTTCCACATTATTGGTATTTTTTGTTTTATGTATACATATGTGGCTAACACAAAGTTCATAAGCATATTTTATTTCGACCCCATCATAAGCGAATTTTGTTTAGTATGTTTTATCAGTAAGTTTATTCAATAAAAAAAATGTAAGATACTACTTATTAAAGAAAAAAACTAATATTACTTTACGTTTAGAAAATGAGAAGTTAATTAAAATTTAACAAAACAGTTCAACGTTCCTCATACCAAAATTTTAAAATTAAAAAAAAAAACAATCGGAAAGAAAAGGTAAAACAGAATAAAGGAAAACTGGTTGAAGTAAATGTACTGAATTTTAAAAACAATTTTACATGGTTTCAATTTCAATAATGCATTAGTGTTCATACCAGCGAACCAAATTTTACAGAGCAAACTAAAAAATTTGCTGAAAAACTAAGTATACATAATTTTTGGTGTTCATCTTCATAAATACAGCAGTTTTTTAATTGCTATTGTACTGCCTCTTCAAAAACCACTGTAGAAGCAACCGGTATTCCGAATGTCCGACTTCAATTTGTTTTGGAATGTTATGCACAAGCAATTCAACCTTTTATAAAATTTTGAGGTTCCAACTCACCCCTTCCATACATCTATCACTGAAATTAAATTAGTTTAATAAATCAAAACTTATTCTGTATATACACAAAAGTCATTGCATAATTTTCGAAGAAGTATATAATAAACTTGCGCGTCAATGAAAAACGTAGTATATACGCGTTATACTGATAAGTAACAAAAAAAACTTGTGAAAACGGTCATTAGGACTTTTTAAAAAACTTTTAACGTTTGTTCCATTCTTTTCTAATTAATCAATTTTGTGATGTGCCATGACTTTTGGACCACCCTGTATTTTATAAAAGTTTATATCAGAGTAATCATTCAGTAACAGTAAAAGTAAATTTTCAAATTAAACATGCGCTTTATTTAATTTCAGGCATAATAATGAACCACTTATTACAACGGCATCATTAATTTCCAGTAATGTTATTATAATTCATTTGCACTGTGTGAAATGATTAAATTTTCCTTTAGTGAATTCCTGGCATAAATAATTATTTCAATAGGTTATAATTATTTCTTATTGTACGGAACTTTTATTTATCTCTACTTGGTTACCCATTTAAAAGTAACATAACATTATTGAATTTGATATTTTACATCACATACAAATTAGTTGCATATATAAAAATCATTTGTAAAATTTGTATTCGGTATAATAAAATTATAACTTTACTTATTTATTTCATACATTTACTTTCTCTACTTAAAACATTTGGTATTGATAACAGTTTATTATGTATATTTTCGGTTATTTTTCATTTAGTATTATTTTATTAAGTTATGTAAATTTTAATCTTACTGCTTTAAGTAATTCATAATATATTTAATTGAAATCAATGCTTTTGAAAAATTTACACCATATTGGAGAATTTATGTTGAAAATTATTCAATAATACAGATATATAATTTTCTTCAAAAATTGCAATTCTATTTCTATTCCCATTTAATAGATAATTTTTCTAAATAGTTCTGCATAAAATAAAATCCCGCATTATAATTTCATTATACAATAAACAATATATTTTTCAAATTTGTTCTACATATTACTATTAATTATTTTTAAATGTTTAATTTTTAAAATTTTTTATGATGTATAGAAATCTATATACATATTTAAAAAACTAAAATTTATTTTCATGGATTAATATTTTGCTGTCAGTTATTGTTTTTTAAAAAGGAAAACAATTTAAAATATATTTATTTCATTAACAATTTTATTGCATCTAATAACTGTTAAATAAATTAAATTATATATATATATATATATATATATATATATACACACACACATATACATAGACATATAAAAAAATAATTAGTAGATATAAAATATTAATTAGTAATTGTAAAAATATTTTTTATTATATTTTAAGTAATTGTAAAAATATTTTTTATTATATTTTAAGAATTTTTTAAATATTTAACACTAATTTGGATGAAAAAAAATCTAATTTGTGTAATTCACATTAAAAGCCTATAAAATATAATGACGTCATCAAACAATAACGATGACCAAATTTCTATTAATTCCAACCCTCACTTCCAGCGTTTTAGACGATTGTGATAAATCTCGGTTTTTATGTTTACAATAAAATTACAAAATGTTCGGTTGTATTGGAAAGTTTTTTAAAATTGGAAGTCAGCTTTCAACACAGTTCTCAACGAATTCATTATTTCCAAATAACTCAAACTTGTTATCAAAAACGACGGTTGCTTTTCTAGGTAAATATTTGTAATTAGTTTTTAATCTCAAATATTCTTTAGTTTGATAATTAAATTGAATGCAATTTTCATTTAATTTTTTTTAACATTTACATTTAAACTGTAAAGTAACATTAAAAATTATAGTTCTTATATTGTTGGGATTATTTTTATACTAAAATTATTTTATATATAATTCTCATCGTGAATAAATGTGGTAGACAATTTTGAAAATATATTAATTGCTGATTAGGAGTTATCATTAACACTGATGTTTTATTTCACACGATTTATTTTTTACATGATAATGAATTCAGTCTTAAATTAAGTTCATATGTTTTCACTTTAAAAAATTAGGTAAACATCTTTTATATTTAAGTGCGTACTAAATATGTTATTTTATTTCTGTATTTTAGAAAGAATTCAGTGTAAAACAACTCTTACTAAAATGCACAAAACTGGTGGTGTCTATAACGTTCGGAAAAATAGAAATCCGCTCGGTTATAACGTTCCACAACTTAAAGGTGTTGTAATACGCACGCTAATTAAAAAGCCAAAGAAACCAAATTCGGCAAATCGAAAATGTGTTATTGTACGATTATCCAACGGTAAAGAGGTAGCAGTTCATGTACCAGGAGAAGGACATAATTTACAAGAACATAATACAGTCTTGGTGCGACCAGGCAGAACGAAAGATGTTCCTAGATTAAAATTAAAATGTATTCGTGGAAAATACGATTTACCTCACGTTATTAAAAATCAGGTTAACGCGAAATAATCCTTTTCGTTAGATACGTCATATTATTGTAACATAATTTCTTTTTAAAATATATATTTATATAACCTGTACTAATTAATTCGTTGTGCTCACGTATGTTAAGCGCTCTAAGCTAACATAGTGAGTTTTTCAATCGGTTGAAAAGTAATAACTAGAAATAAATTAGACGAGGTTTAAAAATTTTAGTATTTGTGTTATGTACATATTTTGGGAGTAACAAAAATTAGGTAAATGCTAAAACTTTTTTTGTTGATAAATATTTTTATTCTTTTCTTTTTTTTATTCTGATAATATGCATGAATTCAAACTTTTTTTTCCAAACATAATCCTGATTACGGTGCTCATACCTATCGTAATAAAAATACTGTTCTTGTTGAATTTTGTATAGTAAAATATTCTTAAAAAGTGAAAAGAGTGCTAATGTTTGTAAAAATTTACAAAATCAGGTAATAAGACTTTAGGAAATCATTTTTACTTCATTTGTTTAGTCTTATAATGTTTTATCTTTTAATTGGTTTTTTCCAATATTTTATTTACGAATATGGTGATGAAATGAATGTTTTAATAAATCATTTGAAAACATTTTTTCTGCTTTTTGTATACAAAAATTTTATAAAATAAATTGAAAACCACCTGATTTAAACGTAATAATCGAATAAATTACCTGTAAAAGAGTTACCTAATTCAATTTCCGGAATTAGAATAATTTACTGTTTAGTAAAGAGAAAAAATGTTACAATTCAAATTTCGCAAAATTCGTTAAATTAATTTCATTACCCGAATATGAAGCTACGACTCCAAAAATCGTGTTGGTGTTATTAAACAAGTGAATAATGTTTGTTTTATTTCTAGTCGTGTTAATTTACTAATATTTTATAAACAAAATGACAGAACGGTTGAAAGGCATTAACGATTTTAAACTAAAAAGAATGACATTAAACATATATTCTATGAATTATATAAATTTTTATTATCATTGTTTTATTTCTTTCCATATTTTCTAAGAAAAAAATGAATTATGAATCTTTTTTCATTATCAGAAGTGTCGGTCATATTTGCAGATACATTTTTCAAGATGATATGCGTACACAGTAATATTAATTTTTTTTTTTTTTTTTTTTTTTTTTTAATTGCTAATTTATAACTAGCCAAATGGTGAGTCTATCTAATAAATGTTCTCAATAAATCGCAAGTAAAGGTGCATCCATCGATGCTTTCCCTTCAAAAAAGATTATGAGATTAAGTATCTTATTTTATTTAAAGTCGTGATGTGGATGACGCATCCGTGTCTAAAAGCGCGACTGCCAGTTGGTTTGGGTGGTTTCATAGCCGACTCAGATGCTTTTGTGCGAACCTCCGGATAATTTCTTCCACTATGTTTATTTTTAGATCCCGATGGATAACTTCATTGGACACGTACCACGACATTCGATAAATTAAGCCTTATTAGACGTCTTTGCGCATCCCCACACTTGCGCTGCATAAGTCCGTACTAGTCGTAATACAGTTTTATATATTAGTAAACAATTTTTCCGTGACAATTTAGAGCCAGTAGAGTTGTTTCATTCTGATATTGAGTTCTCTTCTTTTCTTTTGGATATTAATCCTCCATGTTAGTCTTTGATCTAAAAAGACTCCTTCTAGGTATCTCATTTCGTTTTTCTTTGGAAGCACTTTATTATCAATTAGTACTCGTTTTTTGTGTGATCTTCTGTTGGAGAAAAAAATATGTGTAGACTTCTCTGGGTTTATAACTATTTTCCGCATCAGTGCCCACTGGTAAAACAGGTCTACATTGTTTTTCAATTTAGCGATAGCAACATCAGGATTTGTATCTGATGCGATTATCGCAGTATCATCGGAAAACGTTTGATACCTGGACAGTTTCATTCGTCGACAAGTCTACTGTATACGGATTGTATAGTAGCGGTCCCAGGACGCTACCCTGTGGAATTCCAGCTAGGATGGAATATACATCTGAACTATCATCATCGCCGTCGTGCCAAATTTTATCGAGGCCTTGGTGATGTCAATAAATACCGCTTCGTTGTTTTTTTTATGCTTGATGCCATCTTCAATAAGGTAGCAGCAAAACTACAGTCGTCGTTCCCTATGCTCTTTTACAAAGAACTTTTCTATATGTATGTTTAGTGTTGCAAGTGCAGTTTATCGATTAAGCTAATAATATTTTTGACCGCTGCATAAAGAATTGTTCTAACCTAAGTCATTTCAATATGTTTTTCTTAATTTTGCATACTATTGTTGAAATAGGTAAAGCTACTATTTTTCTCAAAACTAAGTAATTTTTTAAAGCCCGATGAAAAAAAAGAAAAATAAAACTAGTTATTACACGAAACTGTTATAATGGCTTCCGTAATAACAAATAAAAATATTATTTAAAATAAAAAAATTAGAGTTTTGTAAAACGAGTTTTCAATTTAGAATGATTTTAAGTAATAACACGTTTAATTTGTATATTTTCATGATTATTAAAAGTATTTTTTTTATTTTTTTTTAATAATATAAATAGTATTTTTAAATATATTTTAAACTGAAACGATAAATATAATTAAATCAAATTTTACCGATAGGTCTGTTAATTTCGAAAATGTAACTATGTTCGTAATAGTACAGAGAATGCGCTACGTGTGCAGATGCACTATATGTTAAGAAACATGTACTTCGACATTAATTAAAAATTCGGATTTTTCACCGGTAACGTAAATATGAAATAAAGATACAAAAGGCTTAAATTATTTTACACCAATTTTTTGGACATATCGTGATGCATAAGAGACAATCTGGAAAAAATATTACTGCTCGGCGAAGCACCCGATAAAGAGAAAAGAGTAGAATACCTACTCGTTGGACTGATGGCGCATGAAGCCCCAATTTGGTAAGGTAACAGCGAGGTCAATACAGCTCAAAACTGGAGTCAGTGAAAAGCACTCGCAGTTCATAACGGTCAGAACTGGCTGAAACTGAATGAATGAATAGAACGAGGTAATCTGGTGGTTAAGTTGACCACTTACTTGGGGCACTAAACTGAACACTGCAGAAGTCTAAAAAATAAAGGTAACCGAGTGACCCACGAGCTGGTTTTATTTTTGTAGACCACTAAATCAATTTTTATACTTTTATCTCACAAAAGTAGATAAATAGTATACTACAGATAATTCCTTATATAATATAATATCCGAACTAATAGTAAATATTTGGTTTGTAATTTTTGTCAAAAAAAAAAAAAAAAGAAAGAAAGAAAAGAAAAAAAAGAATGATATATATCCAAATTTTTTTTAAAATATTGTAATTTACGCTGATTTTATGTAAATTAATAAGGAAAAACCCGTTACTCCGTATGAACAATTTGAAGAAAAAAAATCATCTGGTTGATTTTAAAGATGATGTAACGTTTTACGCGTTATAACAATGCACAGTGGTGCCCCCATATCCACAGTCCACGGCGCAACTATAAAAAAAAAAAAAAACCCTATCGTAATGATTTTTCGGATAAACAAAATGTGTCAGCCATCAAAGATCCTATTCCATTAACGCCGTCTGCATCACCAAGCGTAACAGACCGATTTTTTCCAAACACTACACCTATTCAACTTTCAGATGAAGATGTTTCTGACTAAAGTTTTCTTGTTCTAAGTTTTACTTTCAATTTTTCATACTTTTTATCAATGCGGTAATTCATTTTCTAAAATGAAACTATAGCGTGTTGTATAGTATATATACATACACCAAATTAAATAACGTTTAAAAAATCATAAAAATATCGTTATCGGTTGTCATTCCACAATCATGATAATATGTATTAGGTTGAACAACATGAACAGGAAAAAAAGAGTACAGGTCGTAATAGTGAACACATAATCATAATAATGTAAATATGTACTATTTACTTTAATAATTTTCAACATTATATATGGTGTACTTGTACAATTTAGATATATCTGTACAGTAATGTAAATGTCTATATGTATAGTATGTATGTTAACACATTAAAGTCAATGTTCCCTATTACTCGCAGTTTTACGTATCCGCAGTATGGCTCGCAACCATTAATCACGGATACGGGGGCACTACTGTATAAAGAAGTAAAACGCATTGTTACAACTTATACTACACTTTCATATAATTAGTATTCGAAATTAACTAGTAAATATAAATCCATCTTATCAACCATAACAATCCTGCACTATTGCTACAGGTATATTGCATTTACTGTAAGTGACAAAACATAAAAATCCTTGTGAGGGACAACTCCATGTAATCGTATACATGATATTATCCAATATCGGAAGTAAAAATGTTTCTATAGACAAACTAACTTTGAATTGGCCTGTTACTTTATAATAATTAGTCATAGTGAACTTCAAGAATTTATTATAAAAATAAATACAGTTCATGTACCGACCTATCTCAATGTGTACAATATATTACTGACAAACGAGGTGAAATTTTCGAAAACATAAAATTCACGTTTGGTTTTATAAAAAGAATTAAAAAAAAAACAAAAAACAAACAAGACTATGTTAGCATATAAGAACAATTCGTAAAATTTTTCTTTAAATTATTTTGTTATTGCGTCACGTAAATAGTCTATTTATTGGACAAATCGCCATCAGTTGGATGCTTTTCCTTCTTTTACAATATCATTGTGTGTGTATGTGTGCGTATATAATATATTATTTATATATATATATATAATATTACACCGCTTTTCTGATTTTAAAATAACTTTTGAAATATTTTCTACTATACACTCTGCATTTAACATTAGTTCACATGTTCTAGTCGCCTCTTTTATCAAGTCATAGTTGCTGTAACGAATACCTTAAACGGTTTTGCCGAAAATCTCCAATTACCTAACTTTCTTACAAAATTCACATGACCTGACATATTTAGTGCCCCATCGAAATAATGTCTTCTTGATAAACTCTGAAACAAACATATTTTTTAAACTAATATATCCCGTTTATCCGTGTTAATCTCGGCAGAGGCCACACGGACAATCTGAAAGCCCCCTTTTATTAAAGAAAAAATCAACATCGGAACAAAAATATAAAAATTATTTACATTTACATGCTGTGTAACATCAAACTAGGAATTTCTCTTTTAACATTTACTGCTTAAAAAACTGTAATGTGTTTTTACTTTCGTTTGTTAATCTTTTGTCGTACCCTCGACACATATTTTATGAACGACAGTAATGTCACCGTAATAAAATCCCTTTTGTCCCATTTAATCTAACAAAATGTCCGCAGATTGTAGGGCATCAGAATGAGAAATTGTATTTCCTTCATTTAGTACATCTGCATCAGTACTAATCATTACCATTACATTTAACAACACAGTTAGTAACGATGTCTTCATCTATCAAATACTGGAAGCCAGGCTCACATATATCACTTTGAAACCAATCTTCTAAATTTTCTTCATCAAGATTTTCAAAACCTTCGAATTCTTTCGATTCTTCAAGAATACTGTTATCACTTTCTTCTTAAATATATGAAGAAGATAGTTCATCAAGCAGTATCGTGATAGACGATTTTACCTGTGACTCTGATATTCTGTATATTGCATCTAACAACGAATATTGCTTTCAAAAATTTGATAGTGTTAGTCACGTATTAAATTTTTCAAAAGTTCAGGTTTGTAGTGCCATTTCGTAGCTGAAATTATACCTTGATCCGTAGACTGTATCGCTGTTGTAACATTCTGACAGAGATTTACCGGTAATCAATTAGCATCAGACGCGCTAGTATACTTTCATTTGGATATGAAGAAGCATCGTCTAAAAGCAATACTGCTTTTTGGTGTAAACCTTTTACTTGTAAGTATTTACTGACTTCACGAACAAAATGTCCATGAAACCATCAGAGAAAAGTATCCCTTGTAACCCATTCTTATTTTTGATTGAAATAAACAACCGATAAATTTTTTGCTTCTATACGCTTAAACGATCGGAATTTCATACCCTTTTCGATCATTACGAGTTTCATTTTATGGTCACCTGAATCATTTTCACGGGACATAATGGCAATGTGCTTCTTCGAAGATTTGTGGCCTGGAGCTGACTTTTCTTCCCAGGAAGCAACTTGTTTTGGAAGACATTTCAAATGCAATCCTGTCTCATCGGTATTATACGTTTTGATTGGGAATCACATTTTTTTCATCAATAAATTCTTGAATTTTCACACAAAACGATTCTACAACAGCCACATTCGTACACTTACACGTTCTCTTTTAACAGTTAACTGCCGAATTCCATAGCGTTGCTTGAATCGAATGAATCAACCAGATGAAGCATTAAAATCTTTTTCTAGTTGTAATGCTTCATGAAAAAATTTTGCTTTTTCGATACATACGGTAGCCGAAATAGGTATAACTTCTGCTCTTTTTGATAAAAGCACCGTAGTAAAGCAGAATGTAGACCTTTGCATGTTGATGTTTTCAGACTTACCCGTTTCAAAAGCGCAGATCCGTCATCGCAATCTCTGTGAAGGTAATGAGTCTTTCTTTGTTCCTTTTTTATATCACGTATAGTTTCTACTCCAATTTGATTTGCTAATTTGCTAGCTAATTCTCCGTTATCAAGTTTTTTAACGATTCTAATTTTCGTTTAACATTTAAAAGGTTTCGTTTTCGTTTCACACCACTTATTTTTACTATTAAAAAATTACACGCTACCAACTGACGATAAACAAGACGTCAAAACTAAAGGAACACGAAATGAAAGAGACTAGCTGAGTTGTACGAAGAACATTCCGATCCCTCCCATCCCCTTCAACCCTACTCCGTCAACCAGTTTCCATAGCATTCGATTTGACTTGTACGCACTTCACAATACTATTAGCTAAATCGGGCAAGATTCTAATTCGCATCATCATCGCGATTTTACATGCATGATAAGCGTGGAAATGTTTCCTTTTTAAATTTTTTTTATGAATCCGAAATGAAATCGACAGTATACTGTAGTTTTAACTCGGTGAAAATATAATTCCATGGAAAACCCTTCAGCGTTTAAGTTTGATGAATTTTCCCACTGCAAACACAGTGAGAACTGCTCACTCTCTATGATATCTTGTAGCATTTGCGATGGGAGCAAAAAATATGTACCATATAAATAAAGTTAACGCATTCTGTATTATGGTGTTACTTCCAAGATAAAAAAAAAAAAAAAAAAATTTGTTTTGTTTAAACCCGAATTGGTGGGATAAAATGAAGAGCTTGCTATCGGAAAAATGTAAACAAAACAAGCGATTACTTTTTTTCTTTGTCCCTTAGAATTGTCGTTCTCTTACATTGAACTATTTAGCTATTTCAAACAGGTTCTAATGAAAACGACACTTAAAATATATTTGAAACAGTATTTATCTATTTTTAATTTAAAACTGCTTGTTGAGCTACATGCAGTCGACCATAGACTGTATAATAATTGAAGGGAGCAGAATATCAATACCTCCTAAATAATTTCCAGTCAGTCCGTACTATATTTAAATACAATTTCCTTGAAAGTTGAAATTTTTGCAATTTTCTATATCAAAGCTAGTTGCGCTTGGGAAAACATTTTTTTTGCCACGTCCCTACTATAGCGTAAGGTAATATTCACACTATTATATATTATTAAGCAAAAGAATATTGTATGTAAGATCTGTAAAAGAAAAATCGGTCGATTGTTTTACAGAACTTCGTTGAACGGGGCGATAACGATTCCGACTTTTATTAAATATTATAAAACATCTAAGGCATTGCTGCGTTTCTTCTAATACGATCATATTTTTCAATTGGTGCGATTAAAAATACTACCCTCAAGAATTCGATCCTTTCCGATAATTTATTCATCCTTAGTGGACTGTCTCCTACTTACTTTAAGAGCTCCTCTGTCTTTAGCTCCCTTGATTTGACTTTTTCTTCTGTCAATATTACTTTCAACTACAACTGACAAACTTTTATGAATTCCTACAAAATTAATTTTATTCCTATTTTAATAATCTCCTCGAATAGCTCTTCTTCTACTATTTAAGGGCTCTTCATTTTATTCGATAGAATCCGTGTAAGATAAATCGGACTCTGTGCAATTCTACGGTTAATTTTTCACTTCCTTATATGCAACCTGGCTCTGAGCTAACATATGTTTATAATTTTTTCTTACATTCTGTCACATTTATACCCTTCTGTGCCATTGTATCAGCCTCCATTCGCTAATCATCGTGGTAGATTCTTCTCTCTTCGGTCGAACCAGGAGAGCAACGTTGCGTCACTTTTTGAATCCTTTGTTCAAATCTTCGATCAAAACTTTTCTTGCTCATAAACAAGAAAAAGCCAAAGTAAGTTTTTAAAGCCTCGAAGAAGTTACTTTAGAATAATTTCTACTTTTCTTGCTTTAGAACTGTCCTTCTCTCATATATTGAAAAATGACTAAGGTTTTTAAATTCCCATCCTGTAATTTCAACACTACTGTTTCCGGTCTATTACTTTTTATTGACCCTGTTACTTCTCTTAAAGTTCTTAACCTTGATGCATTCTATTCGATTCTTTTCTTTAAATTTTTCTCCTCACTTCCTAACTTCTGTATTCAATATTAATAAGTTAAAATCTGTTCTTTCAAAATCGTCCAACCCCTCTTCACAACGATATACCTTATCTTGCCCTTAAAAACCTATTAAAACCTTTAAATCTTTTAATGCTTTACTTTCTAATGGTATAACAGCTTCTTTTTGTAACTCTTGAAAACAAATTACAATGATATAAAAAACGATAATTTCCAGATGAATTGAAACGACGACGAGCGAACATATAAAAACTGGCACTGCCACAGCCGATTAGCAGGCAGTGTGTATGCTAGCGGTTGAAATGTAGAGTGCTAGGCAAGCAATAAAAATATATGCACAACAAAAATCTATTGCGAGAATTTAGCATGGAAATTTTTCAGTTTAACAAAAAATATCGTAACAAACTCAACCCCACGAGCCGAAAAGATTCGTGAAGGCACAACGATGAAAATGAAAATTAAAAATTAAAAAAAAAAAAGGAATCATCTGTAAACTAATGTTAATATGAAAGAAAGAAAAAATTTATTAAGGCTGAATCCACTTGTTCCTCATTTGTGCGGGTGGTTAAGATATGAACTGCGCTACTATTGCTAAAATAAGGCGACAGTAACTGTTATTAATCGATAACGAGATTTTGATCGACCTATCATCATTAACGGGACTTTCTAACAATAAGCTTAAGAAATGTCCTGGCGTCAGCGGTTCTTCTGCGACAGAGTGGGTCATCTGGTACGCAATTGGCCGCGAATTTAAAATTGCCTCAACTTTAGCTAGGACTGTACTAAGTTCATCAGCGTCCAGTATTTGAGTACCAATTGCTTTACGTGGACAAGCCTTTCCGCACTTGTCCTACAGTCTACCTTGGTGAGCGCTGCGTGGGGTGATAAATTTCCATCTGATCGATTTCGAACTTGCGAAGTTGAATTACAAAAGGGAATGTTAAGTTGAGTTTTCGACGGAATAAGTGATTGGCGCTGATCTCCTATTGTCAATTTCTGATGAAACCTTTTACTAGCCGCTTCGTATTGAAACGTGACATCGCTGATTTCACCGACTTCCTTCATATGGTTTGTCGATTTAGTGGTATAATGGTTAGCAGCTTCATCGAAGAACGCATCCATGGCGTCATTAGTTTGAATTTCGAATTTGTATTTCAAATCACGATAATCGTTCAACATAGCTTCTAACTTACTTAGACTTTCAATGTCGAGAGGTTGCTTCGGGTTAAGACCAGCCATTTGATCTCTCAAACGAGCGAGATTGATTTTCAGGGTACTACGTTTCCATTTGTTGTCCGACATGTTAATTCGTTACAAATGAAACCGAACGAATAATTTAAGTAACTACGAACCCGACACAGT
Organism: Icerya purchasi; assembly: GCA_039619475.1. NCBI lineage: Eukaryota > Metazoa > Arthropoda > Insecta > Hemiptera > Monophlebidae > Icerya > Icerya purchasi. Next base: position 217,572,061 of record CM077115.1, read on the forward strand.
CAAACATATATAGATTTTTATTTATTCTTATTTTTTTGGGGGGCACGTCAACACAGGACATTTATCCAGTGCAAAGGACTAATAGAATGATGAAACGAAGGAATTTGTAGGCTACATCAGGAAGCGATTAGAAATAGAAGAAATGAAGGTAACCAATACAGAACAACAGAAGGAGATGGAAGAGCAAGAATGTGGTGGGCACAGTAAGCAGTCGGGAGGTCAAGGGTAACAAAATTGGAATAAAGGACTGCGCGTTCCAAGGAAATACAAGAGCATTCGAATAGAACGTCATTTACATCGCAAGTCAAATTTAAGATAGGAGGATAAAAGGGACACAAGGGGGACTGAACCATATCAAAACGAAAGAGAGGGGCAAGAAGCAGACTATGATTGAAGCGAAGGCGAATTATGGAAGAAATAACATTACGGCTGATGCAGGAAAAATCATTAAACCAGGAAGAAGAGAGTGGAGAGGATTGTAGAGCAAAGCATAAGGAGTTAGGATTGGAGAAAAGAGACGGATAAAGATCAGTCCAAAAGTCATGGTGGAAACGATAAGAGAGAGGGCAAAAACTTTTGGAGTGGAATCTGTATATGAAACGACCATTTACTGCAGCGAGAAATGTCAAAGAATCGGTAAAATCGTTACCAACGATGCCGCAGTGGTCCGGAATCCAGAGCAGGTCAATTAGGATAGAACGGGATGTTAATAAATTATAAACTAAGGAACGAATATAAAGAATAATAGGATCTGACGAGGGTTTAGGGAAGGGCGACGAAATGACTAATGAAACGCTTTTTGAGTCAGAGCATAGGGGGAATTTCGATAAATTGGATGTTGAGGATATAAGAAGGATAGCACGTAGAATAGCCATGGATTCGGCTAAAAAGATATAAGAAGAGGAAGAGAGTTAAAACGACTCGGAATAGTTGAGATCAGGAAGAATAAAATCAGCTCCGACACCTGAAGCAAGACTTATTAACGAAGAACCGGCGTAATGTATCCGAGCCGGTGGACCATGTTAAAGTGGAGGGCTACTTTTTTAATGAACGATTAACAAATTACAATGATATAAGAAAAGTTTTATTCATTAACGAAACGAACGATTTAAACAAGGCAAGGACGAAAAACAGGCTGGTTGTGAAGACGGTTGACATAGCCAGACAAAAAAGAAGCGACAGTTCCCAGAAGTCTGGAAACAACAACGAGCGAACATGCAAAAAACGACACTGCCACAGTTGATCATCGGGCAGCATATGTCGGTTGAAACGTAAAATGCTAGTCAAGCGATAAAAAGATATGTATAACAAAAATCTGTTACGAGAATTCAGCATGGGAATTTTTCAGTTTAACAGAAAATATGGTAACAACACTTATTCCTAAAAAAATGTCTTCCTTCCATCCGATTTCCATCGCATTCTGTACTAAAAAACTGTTTAAAAGTATGCTTTTGTAATAAATCATTTTTCAGTAATATACTCAGCTCTTGACTTTCTATTAGCCTTCCTTACCGTATGAGTCTTTTTATTTCCCATATATATATATACATCCTTCATTTAAAAGCATTCCTACGTATCTTCCTTTATCAATTTTTCCTGTAATTTTGATAATGAGCATCTGTCTAATCTAATAACAAAAGTTTCCAGAGCAGTTAACATTTCAATTCATTTTTCTTCCCTTATTATTAACCGCATGATAAATCGTTCTATCCATTTCTTTTCTTTATTTCTCCAATCTACAAAAAAAGGGTCTTTTTAAAGTTCCTTCAAGTCCTACTCTTTTCAAAATCCGTACTATCAATTTTGCTTTTCTTTCTTTGAATTCCTTCTCTGTATTCTTTGCCGATAACATTTTAATTTTTTCTTCTTCCCACAATATTGTAACTCCCAATGATGCTCTTAATTCGTCTCTCATTACACTATTAAACATGTTTTACTGACGTCCTCTATTCTTATCCACATTTCTGTATTTTTATTTATAAGAACTAGCGTTTTATATTTTGAAAAATCCATACTTTAGCCCCTTTTTTTCTGTTTCGCATTAGTCCATTTTAGTTTTATGCAATCTTCTATATTTTTCCTTCAATTTTATTGGTCTCTATCATCCTCCTAAAGTATTTTTTTGATCTTCACTTTCCAAACGCCTTTCTCAAACTGTTGTTAAATAGGAATTCTTTAGATCTTTTACCCTTTCAGATTTTAACTTTTCATAATCATTTCTTCCTTCTTGCTATTCCATTTAGGCAACTGGGTTAATTGTTATCCTAAGTTCTATTATTTTTATTTCTTTCAATCATTACTTTTTCAATTATTTCATTATTTCTGATTCCATGAAGTCCTTTAAGTGATCTGCTCCCCCTTTCCTAGTGATTCTTATGATTTTATCATTCTTCACACATGCTATTTCATCCATTTTCTTCATACGTGTTAATTTTCTATAGATTCCCAGCTATATTATACAGTCATTAAGGCTAAGGAAGCAGAGAATCATTTAGCCCAAGTTTCTGTTTCCTTTCGTTTTTTGTTTTCTTCTTTTTTAAATTTCACCCACCAATTGTTTCTGTGGAAAACATTCGATTTTAAATTTTGATCATATATTCGTACTTTTTTCTTTCATAACGATTATTTTTTTTATCTACCTGTCCAACTTAAACTTTCTCCTATTTTCCGGTTTCTTGAATCTCCTTCTCTTTCTCCTTTTATCATCGTTTCTATTATTTGATTACGTTTTAACCATTTTCTTAACCTTTTCTTATTTTCATCTTTCCTTGGTTATCTCTTTTGGTTATTGATTTCTTTTATATTGTCAATATAAGCCAAATTTAACCGATCGCTCTTTTCTTTATTTTTATTTCATGCTCCTCGAAAAAATTAAAATTTTTAATCGCAGTGAAAGGAAAAATAAAAAATATTTTTCATTAAACTTTTGGTATTTATGTTCAAAAAAAATAAATATATATATATATATATATATATATATATATATATATATATATATATATATATTAAAAATAAAGAAAAAAGGCAAATAATTTGAGCCGTGAGAATATATTTAGTTTGAATTCTTCACAAATACTGATTGGAAAACACTTTTGAAAACGTAGTAAATGTAGTAACTCACTTATTTGTAATCTCCAATACTGTTGTTTAATTGACATTACATTTCACCCTTACAAAAACATTATAACATTTAATATAGCCAACAAAATTAATTTTAATTATGCGAACGATTTTCTAATTGCATTTACTTAGCCACTCGTTTAACTTTCTTGCATTTTTATTAAACATACTATATATATATATATATATATATATATATATATAATTATTATTATTTTTTTGAGAGAATGACTCTCTCTCATTTTTTCATCTGAGAAGATGACTGCTTGGCACCCCAGTGTGTATAAGTTTAAATAATGACCTTAAATTTACTGAATAATATATTATAATGTATTATTTTTTAATTCATTTCAACTGGTTTTCGATGCAGATATAGAAAATACGTTTTGGAATTAAAGTTGACAAATATCGATACTGTGTATCAAATCAATATTTGATAACTTGATTTGTTTACTTTTTTCGATTTATATTTATCTTGAACAGTTGTTTATCGGTGAAGTGATCTCGGTAGTCGATTACTACCAATTTTGTAATATCAGAGTCATAATAACGTTAAGTGCACTATGAAAGAATGAATTACGGTCATAGACTTTTAGATGATCCGTTTTTTATACCGGGTAATATAGCGTGTAATGTAAAAAATCAAAATACCAATGAAATTCTTATTAATAAGAAAAAATCGCGGTATGAATTATTCCTTATTAAATAGTCGTTATAAATTTTAAAATTTGATGAATTCTTAAAAAAATAGATAATTAAACAATATATGTTAAAGAAACTTAACGACAGGCGTAACTTTATTAGGATCAAAATAGAGTGTGAAGAAGATGGATGCGATATATTGTTTGATACTATAGAAGATTACGAAATGCACTACAATTCGTATCATCGTTTGCGTTGTGAAACTTGTAATCGACTATTTCTGTCTTCGTATTTGCTAGATTTACATATGAATGAAAATCATGGGAATTATTTCAGTTGTGAATCCAAACGTAGATCAGCGGTATGTAAATCTGCAATAGCAATAAAAAATTTTAATTTTATTATGATGACCGGGGTTGTCTGTATTTTTTGAACGGTACTAATTTTCCTAAAGTATATTAAAGTTTTATTCCGTATTTACCTTTTGTACCGTGGTTTATGATTGTATGAAATGTAGTCATTAGTAATAATTTTGATTACTGTCTGCTCAACTTCAGTTCATGCTTGAATGTTTATTGCATTCTTCGTTTGATTAGTGTGCTACAAATCTTGCCATTTTATACAGCACTACTAGTGTGTGAACTAATTGCTTTACATTTAATTTGATGATGAAATGGTTCCATGTTACCGATTTACCAAGTAATTATACCGAAATATTTAGAGTGCAGTAATACGTTCTTGTATTAATTCTGTTTACATATCAGCGCTATGTGTTTTGTAAAACTGATTTAATAATGTATATTTTCTAAATTTACTATGGGTTCTGGTATGTATTTGTATTTACCATTACACTACGGTCATACACGAATTTATTTAAAGTATTACTTTTAATTGTCTGTAATGATATTGTGTTCTGTAATCACCGTTATATTACTAGTTTAAACTTATAACTTGTAACTTCAAATAACGATATTAAATTAGAACTATTATTTTTTACATCAGTTATTGCAATTACCGATGCACGTGTTTTGGAGTAATCAATTTTGATTCGTTATGATAAATCCGTTTCGAACGAGTAATATTGCCGATGTTGCATATAACATTACAGGATAAAAAATTAATTATCATAGAGTATTTAATTTTTAGTGGTGTTCCAAAATGTTTATGATAATGAACTTTAAAATAGTTGATTTGTAGTTTTACAATAAGATTTTAATTAAGAGCCTTGTAGGAGTTTAGCTTTTTTTCTTTTTATTGATTCAAATTATTTAAATGCTCGGGAAAAGATTTAAACCGATTCGTTTCATTTTGATGCAATAAACTAGTGTGTTTATGTACATGACTATAATTAAATGTGTTTTATTCTATTTATAAAATAAAAGCTCGATTTGAATGAGTAAAACTTTATTGTTCGTATGGATTGTTTTTTAGGCTGTTGTGTTTTTTTTTTTTAGTAATTATGCAATTCTTTTCTTCTAAATGTACTGTTTGATTTCGAACATCGTGACTGGTACATTTTTATTTGATAGACATAGTACTCGCGCCAATATTTATAACTTAAAAATATGCCAATATTAAAAACTAATTATAATCGTTTCTTATCGTCATGCAGTGCAGTCCCAAGTATGTATGTTTGCTCACCGATCCGCGAAGTACAAATTATTGTATGCTTAGTGATTATCAATTTCCTTCTATGTGACAATTTAATAATTTTGATTCATTGTCGTTATTTTTTGGACTTACTGTTCCCATGTGATACACTATCGGTTCTCTAGCAACTCGACCATCACGACGACTATTATTCAATCAGCGGATGCCCAATTTGCCCAGTATTTTTTCTTAATTCTTTTCGGTTTTCCAGATTTGTACATTAATTATAAAGTTTATTAATTGTTCACGCTGCGTATCGACTTTTTCAGTTTTATTAATTTTCGTTATTTTCTACTGTAAACGATGATTAAATATATCACGACATAACATTTTTTTATTTGTTATTTTGTATTAACAAAGCACCGGAATATTCAACGACGATGGAAACATTTTTTAACTTGTAACTTAATCTATACGCTTTTATTTCCTTCCTAGATATTCCTCCTTAATTGATCTAATGGAATGTTTGCGTCGTTTATTCCTTCAACTTAATATTTGTAAATAAATGCTGCAGTGACGATGAATGATTTGCTCATTACACATTTTTCAAAAATTTGTTAATATTATAAAGCTTCATTTTCCTTTATTTTGCTTTCGGTTGCTGTAAGATTATTTTAAGGATGTAGGGTAGAAATTAATTTGGTTCGCACCATTGGGGTTCTTATATTTAAATGTAATAAGAGTATAATTATATCAGAATTATTCGCTCTATTGTGACTTGAAGATTTTTTAATGTTGCTAAAATTAAACTTTTAGAAACGTATTTTATCTGATGGTATTGCTTTGCTGAACTTTTACGGATTTCAAGCACTGTAGATTATTAAAAATTTTCTGAATTACATTTTATCGCTCATTTCGTTTTTCTGCGTGATTATTACGCTTAAGTATTTGATAAGTAATTACTGTATGATAAATATCGAATCGAAACAATCGACAACAATTAAGAAAAATGTAATAATAAAGAACACTTTTGCATCGTAAAAATGTCGGCAATATTTTAATTACGAATAATTTATAAAAGTCACTGCGAACGAAATTAAAATTTATAACGATCGGGAAAATTTATTAACCGATAATTATTTAAATGTGCACATTTATGCGTAAAAAGTCTACTGTTAATAAAATTACAATTTAAAGAACTAAAAGTTAAATCGATCTTTTCAAGTAAGATAATTATAGAAAATGCTTGTTAAATAAATTAAGTAAAGATACTTACGCTATGTTTACGGAAATTACAATAGTATACGAGTATAATTACAAAGCGCTATTTAGAATTTGACGAACTGATATATAAGAACGAGTAAATTTAGGTAAATTTGGAGCAGCGAATTATATTTACAAAAAGAAATGCATGAAATTGTTACTAAATTCAAAAAACGAAAGAAATATAATGCTGCTTAAGATATTTCAGTAAAATTAACACATTATTATTTAATGTGTTACTTTAAAAAATTATAATAACGAATTGGCTCCAAAATGTGAAGTTCAAAAAAAAAACAGATGAATATAAAAAGCCGAGTTAGAAAAAAGTTTATAACTGCTTATACAGGAGTAACCAATATATATTATTGAAAATTATACGAGAAGACATAAGATTATAAGAATTTATGAAATATACATTCAGTCGAAGAAATGTTTGAAGAAGAAAGCATAACACTTAATTATCGTACCTAGATGTAAGCAAAAAAGATAAAGTTATAGTTAAACAGACTGTCGCAATTCAGGTCACGAAAAACAAGCCAACGAAATATGTAAATAATTATTGACGTTAATACCGAGGGGCTATTAAAAAACTGCAGCTTTATTATAATTAACGATCAAATTATCGCAATATAGTTCTTTTTTCATTCATATATTTTATGTTTTGTAATGTTTACGCAGTATAAATGTTTCGTGGAAGGTTGCGCTGTATTAAGTATTGATTCGAAAAGCAGATTGGAACATTGTATTGAAAGTCACAACTATCCAGAAAATTTTAATATGATATTGAATATAAATTAAATGTTACCATCATAACAATAAGCAGTATTCTGTTATTTTTTTATATATGATTTTTATTTTATTTTTATGTACGAATAGAATTTAAATAAAATTATTTTAATCTAAAAATAAAAAAAAACTGTTATTTTTGCAAAAAACTAATTTGATGTACAAACTAAAAAACCTTATTGAAAAAAAAAATAAAAAATCACCTTATTAAATTTCAAACTTTAGTCGCAGTCACATTTGGTTGATGATTACCGATATAAAACTTTTTTAATCAAAATAATATATATTTCAGCCGGTTATTATAATATATATTAATTTAGAAAAGAGCAAAATGATACCCTACCAAAAAAGGGGAATACGCAAATTACAGAACCATTGCGCTTTTGTTGCACGCTTCAAAAATCATATTAAACATTGTAATAAAATAAAAGGGGAAAATTTAAGAAAACCTAAGAGAAGATCTGTTTGGATTTAGGGCGGGAAAAGGAACCGGAGAAAATAGCTTTGAAATTCATATTAGAAAGACGATTGGAGATGAACAAAGAGATCCCCGTATAGTGGGTAAAAAAAAGTATTTTTTTTTTTTTTTGTTTTTTTTGTTTTTTTTTTTAAATGGGCACGCCAGCACAGGACATTTACCCAGCACAAAAGATTAAAAGAATAGAAGGACATATGGAGCGACAAGTTATATCAAGAAACGATTAGAGACAGAGGAAATGAATGCGGATAACAAGGGAACAACAGAAGGAGATGGAAAAGTGAGAATATAGAGGGCACTGTAAGGTGTAGGGAGGCCAAGGCTAAGCAAATTGGAATAAAGGATCGCGCGTTCAGTAGAAATAAAGGAACATTCAAATAGTACGTGATTTGCATCACACGAGCCATTGAAGGTTGGAGGATGAAAGGGACACAAAGGAGATTGAACCAGAGCAAAGCGGAAACGAGAAGCCGGGAGCAGACTGTGATTAAAACGAAGGCGAACTATGGAAGAAATGACAGAACGGCTGATACTGGGAAAATTATTAAACCAGGGAGAAACGGATGGAGAAGGCTGTAAAGCAAGGTAAAATGAGTCAGGGTTGGAGAAAAAGGACGGATAGAGATCAGTCCAAAAGTCACGGTGAGAACGAAAAGAGAGAGAGTAAAGACATTGGGAAGGAAATCTGCTTATGAAACGACCACTTACTGCGGCCGAGCAAGCTAACGAGTCAGCAAGATCGTTACCAGCTATACCACAGTGGCCAGGAATCCAAAGCAGGTCAATATGGATAGAACGGGAGGCTAATAAATTGAAAATCAAGGAGCGTATATAAAGAATAATAGGACAGGAAGAGGGTTCAGGAAGGGGAGATGCGATAGCTACTAAAACATTCTTCGAGTCGGAGCATAGAAGGAAATTCACTAAATTAGAAGTTGAAGATATAAAGAGGACCGCACGCAAAATAGTCGTGGATTCGGCTAGGAAGACAGAAGAGAAGGAGGGAAGTTGAAATGATTCAGAATAGTTGAGAGCAGGAAGAATAAAAGCGGCACCGACCCCCGAAGCAGATTTCGAGCCATCCGTAAAAATCGTGATGTGAGCAGGAAATAGAGAGGAAAGAGTGTGATTAAATTCTTCGTGAATGGCAGAACGAGGAAGAGACTTAATATTAGAAGGTAAAGAGAATAACTTAGGCGGATGAGACAGTTCAGAGAAGTTAAAGGTAAAGTATGGAGATTTGTTCTGGGAGAGGACAAAGTGAGAAAGTGGAACGAGTCGAGAAGAGATGAGAGAAAGAATTGGAATCTTACGAGGAGAAAAACGCCAGTTGACCCGGATATATCGATAAGAATTCATGAGTTTGGAAGGAGAGATCTGCAGACGTCTAATCATGAACCTTTCACCAAGGTGAAGTCTTCGAATACAAAGAGGAACAAAGCCAGTTTCGGACAGAAGAGCTGGAATTGAAGAAGAATTCAGGGCACCAACACAGAGGCGCAGACAAGAATTTTGGATGCGATCAAGTTTGACGAGAAGGGAAACAGGAGCACTGGCATAAAGAAATGAACAATAGTCAAACTTAGAAAGAATAATGGATTTATACAGCATGAGAAGAATATATGGATCACCACCCCATTTGGGGGAAGACAACGCCTTCAAAAAATTTAGTCTTTTGAGAGCAGACGTGCAGAGATAGTTAATATGATCATGAAAAGACAGAGTACTATTAAGAATTACACCGAGGTAGGAGAAGGAAGTGAGTAAAGGAATAGGGACCTGGCACATGAAAAGGTTAACCAAGGAACGATCAAAAGGACGAAATGTAAAAACGATACCAGCAGATTTCTCAGGGGAAATAGAAAGATGAAGAGAAGATAAAGAATTTTCTAAAATAGCAAGGGAGTTATTAAGCTCCTCATTAGCAGAAAACAGATCATCAGAAGAAGAATAGACGAGAATATCGTCGGCAAAGAATAGCGAACTAGATGGAATAGAAAGAGAAGAAAGACTAAGGAAATAAATGTTAAAAAGGGTAGGACTAAGGCACGATCCCTGCGGAAGACCTCGAAAAACTGTCCTGGAATCAGAAAAGAAAGGGGTAGAAAGATGGATAGTTCTGTTCCGAAACAGATTAATAACTAAGGATGTAAACTCAAGAGGAATATTAATGGAAAGCATTTTATCCTGAAGAGAAGGAAGGTGAACCTTATCAAAAGCTGAGGTAGCATCAACGAACGCAGAGATAGTAAATTTTTTGTGGATGAAAGATTTATAGATATCAGAGAGAAAAAGGGATATGCAATCAGAAGAACCAAAGCCAGGACGGAAACCAAACATGTTATCAGGAAGAACATTATTATATTCTAGCCACCAGATAAGGCGCCTATTAATCATTCGTTCAAAAAGTTTTCTTAAACAAGAGGCTAGAGAAATAGGACGAAAGGAATTGGGATTCTTCTTCGGAATAGGAATAATAATAAAGGAATTCCAAAGCGGAGGAGTTTCACAGATACACAGAAAAGAATTGTAAATTGACAACAGGATTTTAAGTGCTGATTCAGAAAGGTTCTTAAGGACACGGAATGGAATGCCATCTATACCAGGGCTAGAATTAGAAGAATTAGTCAAGGAAGCACGAAGTTCATTGATGCTGAAGCTAGAAGACAGGAAGTGGGAAGAATTGGAGATAGGAAGGGAAGGAGACCAAGATTCCTCAAGGGAAGGAACATAGGAGGGAGCAATGGAATCAAGAAAAGTAGTGAGTCTATCTGAAGGAAGGTTATAAAATGATGGACGATCCGATCTAGAAGAGCGAAAAGCTTTAGCCATCTTCCAAAGATGGGAAATTGAAGTAGATCTAGAAAACGAAGCACAAAATTTCCTCCATGAATTTCTTTTGGACGTTTTGAGGATAAATCTAGCCTTGGCATTAGCTTTTTTATGAGCCATGAAGTTAGCAAAGGAAGAACAAGACCGGAAACATCTAAATGAAGAGACACTGTCTTTAACGGCATTAGTACAATCTTCGTTCCACCAAAGTGAGGAAGCCTGAAGATGGTAATTTCTTTTGGAATGATGAATTGGTGGAGAGGAGGCGTCCAGAGCAGAAGAAATGGAATCAGAGAAAACGTTATATTGTTGAATAGGATCGGAGAGGGAGTGTATGTAAGGAAGAGATAAGTCGAAATTAGAACGGAATTCCTCCCAGTTAACCTTGTTGAGAGACCATTTAGGAGCGAGAGCGGGTATAGAATAATGAGGAGGAGGAGGAGGAGGAAGGAGATGGTGAAAAGAGAAAACAATGGGAACATGATCTCTGCCGAAGGTACCGTCCAGAGTTTTCCATTGACAGCGAAGACCAAAGTTTGGAGAGGTAAAGGACAGATCAACAGAGCTGGATGAGTGAGCGCCTCTATAAAGAGTAGGAGAGTTATCATTCAAAAGGACAAAATTTTTACCGAGAATAAAGTTTTCTAGAACACGGCCATTCCTGTTATGACGCGCAGAGCCCCAAAGAGGAGAGTGAGCATTCCAGTCACCGCCGACAATAAAGGGAAGAGAATGAGGATAAGCCAAAAGAGAGAATGGGAAATTATTAAGGTCAAAACTAGGAGGAACGTATACAGAAAATATATGAACAGGCTGAGGATGAATATTTGGGATCGAAATATGGACTAAGTTGGGAGAGAGAGAATCAGAAGAAAAGTAAGAAGAATGGTCGTGGTGGACAGAGAAGATATCATTTCTTATGAGGATGGCAGCGCCACCATAGCCATCAACACGATCAGAACGTATTGCTGTAAAGCCACGAATGGAAATATTAGAGGATTCCGAAAGCCAGGTCTCAGATAAAAGAGCAATATGGATAGAGGAGGAGTCTAGTATTCCCTCCAATGCCTGTTGGTTGGCTCTCAGACTACGACAATTCCATTGGAGAATATTAAACTTGTGGATCATTAGGAAGAAAGCGTGTAAAATGGCATGAAGAGAATTCCTGCTCGCCGACCAAGAAGGGAGTACAAGGAAGAGTATGAGTGGAACCATAAGAGAGGGAGCTGACTGTGGAGGCAGAGGAATAAGACAAGGAAGTAAGATAGAATCTGCGGCAATAAGGCGAAATATCAAGGAAATAAACATTGATAAATAATAATAGTAACTGAAGACAGTAAATGCAGAAAGACATTACACCAGAACAACAGAAGGATCTATGCCTTCCATTATTATGTAAAAATGTTATATAAATGAAGCTATGCTCAGTCTGCATGCAACATGTAACAGTAAAGAGGTAAAAAAGCCTGCGACTGACTAAAGGAAAGATTATCAAAACGTCCTTAGGACCGGTAGGTTTAATTACCTCCCAAGGCGTTTTTCTAAAATGACCAGGCTGAACCATAGGAAGGAAAACATCAACTGCATTGGAATACTGGTCAAAATGAACCGATTCCATATATCTTATAATTCTTAAAGAAAAAATTTGAAAGGATTGTGAAAGGAAGTTCAAAACTTTGCACTGAGTCACTGTGAGTAGATGACTCAAGTCATTTCTCAACAGCGTACTGCAGAGCAGTGACAAGTTGAAAAGGAAAATGAAGAAGAAATTTAAGAGAGAAGTTAATTGCCGCATAAATTACTAGACAGGAAGGAGAAAAGTGAAGAGGCAAAGTTAGATGAGGTCAAAAAGTATTCGATCACTATCAAAAAATACTATAGAACTGAAGCGGAAAGAAGAGAGATGGAAAAAAGTGATATGTTATAAAGAGAACACTACACGTTAACCGTAGCAGAGAAAGACAACGTCGCAATGATAAAAAATAAGGGAAAACCCGACAAAAAATGTATTCAATCACTCATGAAACAGATGATTAATGCGTATAAGATAAAACAGAAAAAATGCATTACAGTAGACGTAACTTTTATAGACCTAGAAAAAGTTTAAAAGAAAGAAATGTAGACTGGAAAGATAGAAAGTTAATATTAACTTTATGTAAGTCATAAACAACGACAATACATGTTAGTGGACATAAACTAGAAGTTAAAATACGGAGAGGAGTTAGGCAAGGCCCTGTCACCATATACGTATTTAGCGCGTGCATAGAAGTGAAAAAAAAGTCGAAAGGAGTAAAAGTAAACGAGATATAATACAAATGCACTGCATACGTTCCGCGGATAATATTGCCCTATTAGTGAAGTCAGAAAAGAATATGAATAAGATGCTAGCAGTTGAAGAACTAGCTAAATGAAAAATAAATATTAATAAAAAGAAAACAAACATGCAACAAATAAACAGGCAAGTATTAAATAAGACTAAATTAGAACAAGTAACAAAAACACGTTACTTGGGAAGTGTGATAACAGGATAGGATAATAGGAGCATAAAAGATGTGAAAAAAACAATAGGACAAGCAAAACTGGATGTGCTCAACTACAATCGTGAAAATCGGTGTTTAACAGCGCAAGAAAAAAAGAAGATGAATTCAATGGAAATATGCATACGGCGTAGAATGACGAAAATGTTTTGGAAAGAAATGAAAACATTAGAATATTAAAAGAAATAAATTAAAAAAGAAGTCTATTAAACCGTATCGATAAGCGGAAGATGAAATACCGATAGGTCTTATAATAAGGGGCACAATAATTTCATGAAAAATATAATAATAGAGGGAATAGTTACAGATAAAAGGCCGAGAGGAAGACTAGGAGCGTCTATGATGAAGAATAGTGTATATTATCGATTGAATATAAATAAATATCCAGAACTTAGAAGAATGGTGACAGGACACAATGGCTGCAGCGACAAATGCCTTTAGTGAACAAAAAGGAGAAATAGTAAAATCATTTTAATATAAAATATCAAAAGTATTAATCTAATTTTTTTTGTATCAAAAATATTCATGTGATGAAAGCGGAATCAAATGACAGTTCGTGAATTTATTGGCAGTCATATTAAGTACCATACAAGATAAAAGTGATATGAAATGCTAATGTAGATTTCACAGTTTTTTACCTATAATACAAAAGATCTTAATGACGTAATCTATTTGCAATTATTATTACGATAAATCATTAATAACCTTCCCCACACTACCCCATCTCGCGAAAAGCCCGAAGATTCGCCGAATACACTAACGGAGGTGTATAACTATGCTATTATCGTTTTGGATTGGATTTAAAACGGTTCGAATCTTTTTTCATGTCTTTATTTAGGTTACTTGTGTAGGAAATAATGTTGAAGCTTATCTGTCAATAGGTATGTCGTGTATTGAGTGTACACCATACGCCAGCAAGCCGATTTCGTTGCTGCTGACGCAGAATGTCGGCGCAGGGCTGCCGTGTAAGCGCGATCAGTGTAAGTTAGGGAGTGTGACATACTCCACGATCAAGAAGCCGATTGACAACCCTTGCCAACCGCTGTTCTAAGTTATACTCTTTAATTCGACAGCGATCATATGCTTTATCTCGCCTGCTTCCGTCGCCACTCTGCTCTCTGCTGATGCTGACGGCCAGGTAGGCGCCCCCTCCGATCGTGTCCAATTTAACGAATATTACTTAATGAAGTGTTTATAAATATAATCGCGTTTAACTTGTCTGTCCGCTACATAACTATTTGTTTAACTCGCACGGGATGCTGTCAAGCAATTTTAATTTCCTACTTTAGTGTTGCGCAGCCGTGTCAAATAAGTTTATGCTCGCGTACGTAATTATAAATAAAGTAAAAGTCAGTTTTAAAAACGATGAAACGGACAAGTTCAGCAATCTCTTTTAGGTTACAACCTGCCGCTGCAGTAGAAGCTGCTGATCATTGCGATGAACAGATTTTCTCTTTGGTAAAAAAGCCATGTAAGATGTAAACATTTTTGTAGTACTTATTATTAGTTTTAGATTAGATTAATAATTAACAACAAGTGAACACAGAAATAAATTGTAAACATGGACAACAAAAATGATGCATACATTTTAACCAGATAAAGCACATTGAAGTAGTTCACGTACACACACGTTCGCTACTCGCGCTATCGAGCGCATTTGCGATTAAGAATATCACGTAATTATAAGTATATATGTTCAAATTTTTCAATATATTCAATATTCAATTCAAAATTCAATTCTTACCATATTAGCCACACTTCCAGTGTATACTGCTATCCAGAAAGATGTTTTTGCATTCTGAAGAGATTAAAAGCCTATATTAGAAATAGAATGAGCGACGAAAGAGTTACTACTGGTCAAGAATAAGCGTTCACCGTGTAACCTGGCGATAAAACTGCATTCCGAAGAAGAAATTGTAAATAAGTTGGCAATAAGACGTAAACGGCTCAATTTAAAATTTAAAATTACGTCTTTAATATAACATTATAATAATATTATTATTATATAAAAATACAAGCAAAGAATGAAATAAGATTGTATTATTTAATATGATAACTAATAACACGTATAATAACATAGAGCAACCTACTGTTTTATTTTGCTTTAAAGAAATTATGAAAAGTTCATTTGATTTGCTACCTTTTTTCTTTTTCAAAATAACGCAATAATCGCAATAACGGTCAAAGAGGTTTACGTTCAGGGGCGTGTAGAAGAGATTAAATAATAAGGAGAACACACATAAGTAATCTCTAAAATTATCACCTCCGCTCGGTTACCATGTTTTTCATGAGAAGATAAATACAATACTAGCGGAGAAACTGTAAAACATCATTTTGTTTAAAACATTTGTAATCGTAACAACGATTCGTTGCAGTGTAGTGATACATTTGCAACGTTTGAAATATTGATTCCAAATAAAAAACACAGTTATATAGCGAGAGATTTAAAAGTTAATGATGGGATTAATTATTAAATTAATCTTTAAAAGATAAAATATTCTTTCTTTCTTCATCCGCCGTCTCCGTTACGAAGGTTGGCGATCAACACGGCCATGTCTTTTCTAGACATGGCAGATCTGAACATTTCAATGGGTGAACAGCGGAACCAACGATGAAAGTCATTTGTCCACGAATTTTTTGGGCGCCCTTTTGATCTTTTGCCCAAAAGCTTTTCTTCCATAATGAGACGTAAAATCTCATATTTTCGGCCTCTCATGATGTGGCCTAGATAACGTAGTTTACTTTCCTTAATCAAATGTAATAATTCCGGGCGTTTATTGATTCTTTTGAGGACTTCTTTATTAGTAACTTTTAAGATCCACGGAATTTTCAGCATACGCCTATACGAATATAATTCAAAGGCCTGTATACTTCTTTCTGATAAAGCATCTAACGTCCAACTCTCGTTGCCATACAGTAAGACCGAGAAAACGTAGCAACGCAGAATTCTAATTCATAATCCAAGATTTAATTCCCTTCTGCTGAGCAGGTTCTTAATTTTTATGAGCACTGCTCTCGATTGCTCTATTCGCGATCGGATTTCTTTCTTACAGCTACAGCTGCCGTCGAGAAAGGTATCCCCAAGTGTATCTAATTGATTTGACCTGTTCTAGTTTTGTCCCATCTGCTTTTATCATTCATTATACAGGCTTCTTAGAGAACACTATTACTTTTGTTTTAGAGCTGTTGATGGTGAGCCCATAAGCTTTGCTATAGTCTATCAGTTTGTTCATTATTTTTTGCAGTTCCTCCTGACTATCAGCTATAATGAGACAGTCATCTGCGTATCGAATATTATTAATTGTGACTCCATTTACCTTGATCAACCCGTCATCCTCATCAAGCGCCTCTCTGAATATTGCTTCGGCATATAAATTGAAAAGCAGAGGAGACAGTATCGCTTTCGAACTCCTTTTTTAATTTCTATATCCTCCGATGTTACGCTTTCGATTCGTATCTCAGCCGTTTGCTTCCAGTAAAGCTGACTTATTATGCGCAAGTCCTTCCTGTCTATACGCTCTAAAATTTCCATCAATTTTCCATGTTGCACACAATCGAAAGCTTCATGGTAATCGATGGCGCACGCGTATACAACATCCCGACAGCGCTGTGAGCATACGGACGGCGAATACTATTACAAATTCGATCCTTTTTTTTTTTTTTTTACGGGGCCGTTTAAAAAGTACATTTTCTCGGTCATTTCAACATATGAAAAAACTGAAATGCAACTCGCAGGAGTCGATCACTGTATGTTGATTTGTAACGAGTGGCATTATTGTAAGAATGAATTTTCCGAGTTTAAAGTTATAATGGTATTGAAAGAAAGAGCAAGCTAATGGCGATGGAAAATAAAATATGAGTGCAACGATAATAAGCACTGAACGGAAAGATTTTATTTTAAATAATGTTAAAACCGGAACTTTCGGCTACGGGAGTAAACCCTGACCGAAAATCATGTACTAAATAAAGGGGAAACCATTACTGCATTATTATTCTACGAAAACCGCAAAACCATAAATTACAACTTCAGAATACGCTTGTCATACAAGCCAGTTGGCATCCAGTAACCCGTTGCTCAGTGCGGAAATACTAAAAAATTCACTACGAGCCATTTGCGCAGACTTCATCAGCTGCTACACAGGAAACATGCTACTGGTAATTTAAGTAAGCAGCACAGTTAGGTCACTCACCAAAAAGTGGCAAAGTAATAGCCATTAGACTAGACGCTAAACCAGTTCTAATGAATATTATTCAAGTTTATGCTTCCACTTGCACATCAGATGAAAACATAGAGAGACATTCTGCAATAAAGTTGAGAAAATTCTTAACGCCATTCAATAACACAAATTACAATCATTGTATGAAATAGTTGGAAAATTCAGTATCAGTGGCAGAGATAATAGAGGAAAACGCTTACTGAAATTTGTAATTGAAAACATATAACTAAAAATTAAAATTTTTAGTAAAAACTACCTGCCACGAATTAAGGAACTTATTTTCACGACCATTCGATATAAAGATAGAAACAGTCATCAACATGCCGGAATAAACAACAGAACTCTGATAAGAGACAAAGAAGTTAACGTAAATATTTTTGCCAGTTAAAAATACGCGAGATGTAAGTTCCCGCCGAACTAACAGAAAAAATAAATACGAACTAGCCGAAACCCGTTGAAACTTAACGAAGTGATAATTGTTTTAAAAGCTATTTCATGGCCAAAGCTGAGTTAATAGCGTTCACAATGCCTAATGAGAATCAAAAGTAAGTCACCATGCTGCAGTATGGTTACAGTTAACAACACTCGCAATGGCGAAAGGAAAGTTAATCATCGTGCAGTATCATGGCCACGCTTGAGTTAACAGCGCCCATAATACCCAGACGATGAAAAACAAGTAAAAACTACCTTAAAGCTCTATAAGCAGAAAGAATAATCACCATCCAGTGTCAAGTGTTAATAGTATGATTTGACGTGAAGGAATCAAATACTAAAACGTTAAAATGCCCGGTATCAACATTACCAGAAAATGATAAATTGCAAACGACATTACTTGTATCATAGGCGGAACTGCGATTATCATTCATCCAGACTTTAAATGAATAGCTAGGATATAATTGACGCTTATACATTGTAACTCACTGTGATCAGCATATTCACCACCTGAAGATATCAAATTGTCATATTCAGCTGCACTGCTTATTGGTAATCTATATGAAGAATTATCGCGATAATAAAGTCCTTATAATGTTCCCAGTCACCACACTTAATTTTTACTTGTAATCGAATTTGCACTTTTATATAAACAATAAGAAATTGCGCGGAATAAACAATTACCGCTTCCTAAAATAGGAATTATTACAATTAAATCGAAATATAAACACATTTTTACGGAAATCACTTTACTTTCTACGAACGAAGACCAACTTCGTTTGAGTGAAGAGGGCAGTATGAGGAAGAATGGTTAAAACAAACGAATAACGAAGACAACAACAGAACGGCAAACCGGGGGGAAACAAAAAGAACCAAGACTAGGTTGAATAGACAGATAAGAAGAGCAATTGCTAGAAAAAGTGGAAGTATTATATATCCGACTAAGATGTGTGATGAAAACTTTTACACGGCAGAGAGAGATTAAAGGATGGGATTTTTTTTTTTAAAAAAAAGAGGTAGAAAGAAGTAGCGACTCGAGCCAAACAATCCATCGTTTCATTACCAAAGATGCCCGTATAGCTAGGAACCAGAAAATCAATTTGAAAGAAATGGAGGGAAGAAAAAACGTAGATGAACATATGTGCGAAGAATAATAAAATCACAGGAACGATCAAGTAGGGGAGAACAAATGGCCTCAAGAGCGCTCATGGAATGAGATATAATCGAAAATTTAGAGGAAATTAAAATAATGGAACATAGAATAGCCATCAGCTCGGCTGCAAATATGGAACAGAAAAGATTATGAAAAGCCAAAATCTAGGACGATAAAAGAGGCATTGACACCAATTGGCTTCTTCGAACCATCAGTAGGAAATCGAGAATTGATAATACTATATAATTCCAGTCTAATTAGGGTTTGTGGAAGGAATTTTGAGAGCGCAGATATAATAAACATTTTAGGAGGATGAAAGTTCGACAAAATTAAAGAAGAAGGAGCGAAGATTATTAAAGAAGATAGCGACCTCAAAAAAAAAAAGCTTTACATAAATTAAATTTGTTGTGGCATTTCCGTCCGCAATTTTGAATTAACAAAATCTAATAACAGATTCATGATGAGCGACCTTGAAAACCCCCCTGTACACGAATTTTAAACGAATTGTGTTTGCTTTAAACACACGTATAAAGTCACTTTACATTAGCGGTGGTTTACCCCCGTTAGGGGTAGTATATATTAAAATGCCGAAATAGGTCAACTATATTTTTTTTGTTTTATGTTCTGAAACAGATTTTTAAAATTTTTTAAGCTGTTTTGTATATTTTTTTTTAAAAATTAAGCTGAATAATACGTGTTTTTACTCCCTAAAAATAAGGAACGCAACCCTTGCTGCTTAAATCATTACAGATTGCTCACCTCTTTTATAAGAAACAATATTCATTTTATTTTGTGGCAAAATATAGCTATGTGGAAAAAATTGTTTTAGGGGTCAAGTTTAGAGGTAGGTTTCACCCCTTTAAACTGCATATAGGTCGATAAAAAAAAAAAAAAAAAAGGTGTATGGTATTTTTTAATTCTTTACAGTTCATCAAAATCTGCGATTGACAACTCGCGTACTTTCCTTGAGATTAATAAAGAAAATATCGTAGCTCCACGCGGACTACCACCAAGGAATATTATGCTGCCGAAACCAATATTACTTAAAGCAGCCAGAAAGCTAGCGGATAAAATATTAGCGAAGAAAAGGGAATACCGAATCTTCGACAAAGATGTAAGCGGTATAACTTGAACAGAGAGAATGGTATGTACAGGATGTTTCAGAATGTTTTGACGATTTCGAAATTGAATAACTCGCAAAACTAATGGCTAAAAAAAGTTGAAATTTTTACATAGTGTACAAAATTGATTCAATTTTACTTATGGAATACTACATCGGACAAATTACGACCATTCGCGGCTAAATAAAGACCCGCGACGTTTTACCGACTTTTTGATCACTTTTTTTGTAACTGCAGGAGGAATTCTGGGGAGACCATAAGTGGATATGAATGGTAAATTCGCTCCGGAGAGCTATCGAGTTAATATTTGGGCGGTAAGTGGGAACCACCAAGGAACATTCATGACAGAAGTTTCAGATCCCTTACTCCACTAGTTTTTGAGAAACTCACTTTTTGTTGAAATTCAGTTAATTTTTCTTTTTCAAGCGCAAGCGCAAGCTGACCGATTTTTAAAATTTTTCAGTATATTGTAGACACATGGGAGGGGAATCTTGGAAAAAATTAACTCCCATCATATTTCACCCTCCAAATGACACTTTCTAACATTGTTCCATGCTTTTTACCAATGAAAATGCAAGGGCACAATAATGAAACTGACATTTTTAGATGTATTTTAACCCCTAAATAACATATATTTTGGTCAAATTTTTTTTTTTTTTTGGCGGGTCATGGTCAAAATTAGCAACAACGTAGGATAAGCGAAAATTTTATTGAAAATGAAGCTGTTTATGATGCAATATTTATATTTCACCTATATGCTGCTCATTTCAATACAACACCATGCACAAGAAGTAACGACTCCCCTGGGCCCTCTTATTTTGTAGCACCCCAACACCCTAAAATTGAGTGAAAACGAAGTAATACAAACGTACACTATACTTAGGCAGACTCTCGAGTACGAATGCAAGAAGTCTAATGCGTGGAAAAGAATTTATTTATTTCAATACCCAGTAAAAATAAAATCGAAAACTTCAATCCTCGTCGCTGTCTTCTTCGAACGCCACCTCTCAGTCCCATCGGTGTTGAATAGCCGGTTAAGAATTTTAACCAGTTTCACAATTTTGGACCGGTAACAGCCATACGCTAAATAATAAATTATGGCTATTGTGGATCGCTACACTCTCATCCGACGAGATGAACTTGAAAGTACCTTTTGTCTTTCTTAAAAATTTATTACAGATACAAAGTACTTCGCCTCATTTCGTCTGGAGCTCATGGCTGAAAATGAAAAATTGCACGAAGCAAGGAAAAAACCTGCAATCCTGTATTTTTGTGATGACCAAAAAATAAAATTTTCTTTTCTTTCAGGGGCTTTCTTATTTAATGAAATCTACCCGGATGAAAAAAAAAAAAATAATAAAAAAACACGAGCGATCAAATTTTTTTGCACTTCAGAGGACTATTCTCGGACGAGTACTACTCAGACACAAGATATTTTGTTACCCGCCAGGAAACAATAATAAAAAAAATCGGCGTGAAATCTTGGATCACGTAATGCGCTAAATAACGGAGAAAAATACTATGTAAGAAGGTATATTCATTTTTTTTGGGCATTCATCAATTTTCGCAATTAAGGGAATATACAACCCGAAGATAATTTTTTCGCAACAAAAACAAAAAAAGAAGAAAAAAAAACATTTTTCCTTTGACAAACGCTGTGGCAATCATCCGTGTGATCGATCAGCTTCACGATGAAACGCCAATTACAATTAATTAATAACCGATCGAATGTTCTAGCACACACTCCATTCGTTATACTGCCTGATTTTGGCGGGATTTTTACTAATCTTTGCTCAGCTCGCGCTGCCGGCTATAACGGCTGATGAGAACAGATTTTATCGTTGGGTTCTATATTCCATTAATTACGAAGATAAATTAATTTCCTTTTTTTTTTTTTTAAATTATACAAAATATATCGTTTGGAGCTCTTTAGAACAAGAATATAGTAAAGTAAACTGTCCGTTGCATATCGTGGAATCAGTATTTTTATGTACTCGTAATACGCAACGTCTTCTGGTTTACTATTACATTATACTTTCATATTTAATTATTATTTAATATATAAATAAATTTGTTTTAAAAGTACACGTATATATTGAATTTTTATTTGCGCATTTTCACAGATGACAAATTAATTATGGAAATTTTAAAAACGTTTAAACAACATCATTCTCACTAATGAAGACCACGATAACACAAAAATATTCACAGTTATTATTAGCAGTTAAGAAATTTCAAAACTGTTGTTTCGCAACTCATGCAAATATAGTTGCTCTAACGGCAACGGTTTCGTAACTAATGTTTAACAAACGCCCAGCACCGAAGTCGTGCAACTTTATTTTCGAGTGAGAATGTAGTATCGCGGTATAATTATACCTACACCAGGGCAACGATACACTACTCTTCTTTTATCACACCTATCCGCAGGCACCGTTATTGCTCGTTCTGCGCTGATTTACTCTGGAATAGAGCAATCATCCGTACTAGGGTCACGGTTTATAAGACCCGATTTAGCAAAATCTCATCTGGCCTAAAAACTGATACTGTCGAAGATAAGATGAACGTATAAAATCGTTAAAAAGTATTTTAAATTGCAATCCTTAATTTTTTTAGTTATCATCATCGTTGCTTAATATTATTCCAACAATTCAGAGTACTTCTGAACGATGATGTACGTATCAGTATCAAAAACATAAAAAAAAAAAAAAAAATGGAAGTTAAAACCATTTTTTCTTTCCTTAAATAACTTCGCATTACTTCTTCTTCAGAGTTTGCAAAAAATAAATCAGAACAGTTATGCGAGTTCCAAACTGCAAAAACGTAGTCGCAAATGGTAAATTTTTCATCAGGTAAAAGTCTTCTCCAGTTTTTGAACAATAGGCAAATTTTTCACTTTGTTTTCTGATTACAAATAGCCCTAAAAAATGTGTAAAACGTAAAAAATTGAAATGCTTGCATAAGTAAATTTAACAAAAAGCTTAGATACACTTCCACGTTTAACGATTCTTAGATAAAACTGCAACTATCGATGAAGTAGTAGCTGTAAATTGGGAAACGGGCTAAATATTTTTTTCTTCGATTCGGATCGAAATTACTTATTACAGCTAAAATAATCAGCAGTAATGGCATTTTTAAATTTCTTAAATATATTTATTTAACATGATACATCAACTTTTAAAACATTTGTACAGCGTTACTTTATTAATGAAAATATACAAATTTTTATAAAATATTCAGTACACATACATCTGGTATAAACAAATATTTCACTGACAACTTCAACATGCACGCTTTAATCCGAATAACAAAATACATATCATGGTTAACTGATTCGTCTCTACGGCAATCTTAAACAGGTTGATAACTGCTTCACTGTACAGAATATGTATATATATATATACACACATACATACGCATATATATCACGTATAAACTGGAAAATTTCATTTAAAACATCTGTCAGTATAACGGGAAATTTTATGTATGTTGACTCGGTGAAAGGTTACCAACATTATGTTCGGGGCTATGTTTTTGTTTCTTTTTCTTCTTCTCCTTTTTTCGCTTTTTACGCTCTTTATCTTCGTCGTGTCTCTTTTGTTTCTTGTGTTTCTTTTCATGCGTATCCACTGAAGTGAGATCATTTGAAGTGTTCTCTTGAAGAACCGTTTCGTTAATTTTATATTTGTTCTTTTTATGTTTGCTTTTGTGTTTCTTTTGAGGCATCTGATTTTCATAACGGTACTGATCTGGTAGCTACATTAAAACAAATGTCATTTTTTCATTACTAATTAAACATTAAAAAAAAAAAAGTCGTATCTTAGTCGCTTATGCGAATTGTATTTAGAACAGTACACAACAATCACTATGTAATAAATTACGATAATTAACTTTTTAAAACTTGCTTAAATGTATCATAAAGAATAATGTTTTAGAAACTTTTTTTTTAGGCGCTAAAATTTGCGTAACCCAATTATTTTTGTTAATTTTAAATTGTATGTGTAATATACTAAGAATAAATTTTTTTCAAACTGAAGATCATTAGTGTCCATTTTGTCTTATTCTTCTTATTTAATTCAACTGCAGCTTAGTGTCGTTATTATCTTGGTCTAATCAATAGGGTTGTTAAAAAACGGGTAACCGGGTAACCGGGTAACCGCGGTTGCGGTTAAAAACCGATGATACGGGTAAAAATCGGTTTTACGGTTTTCACGGATACGGTTAATTGTACGAAACGATATTCGTATTAATCGCAATGTTGATTAAATAATAATAGTAACAATAATATCTTTTTTTCGTTTCTTTTTGGATTGTTGTGAAATTAATAATATCATTGCGGGATTTAGTTGTACTGGCTCGTGTTTTGTTGTTATCGCTTTGTCATTTAATAACATCAATCCTAGTTTCAAAAAATTATTTATTTACGGGAAAACCGCAGCTCGGTGAGTTAAAACCTTACTTCGTAATCACTCGCGTACGCGCACTGTTAACGGGAGTTGGTCACTCAGGATGCTATGCTACAAAAGACAGTCCGCTCCAACCAGTGCGATTTATTTACAACGCATTGGGAAAAAAAGTTGTATTAAGTGGTTGAAAGTTAGTTTTGACGATTTATTTTCTTAAGCTATAGTTTAATTCTGATATCGTTTTCAATTGCAATATGTAATTATTGCAAAGCCGTCTTAGGATACAATGGTTCTCCTTCGGCAATAGCAAATCACTTGAAAATTATTCATAACAGAATGCCTAATATTGTTATTTTCGTTTTTTTAACGGTATCTCAGCCATTTTTCAATTGATTTGAAAAATTCTTGTTGGAGGTTAAAGATAATGGAAAGTTCTATAACGGTGAATTTTATCAGGATTTTAAAGGTGGTGGAAGAGATTCAAAAAAAAATAAAAACATGCATTTTTGGCTGAAAAACCTCTTGAAATTCAACTAACAACACCAAAATGGATATATGTTACATATATTAAAATAATGTTTTTCTGAATTTTTGTCTGAAAAACCTTTGAAACTTCAACTGGAAGCAAACCATAAAATGTAAGTTACATAATATGTCATTGTGTTACCTAATTTGCTATTATGGGAATTTTAAATTCGTGCAGAATCTCTATATTTTTTTATTCTAACAATCCGAAAAAATTCAGGAAAACATGTTATCTTCAAATACGTAACATATATCTATTTCGTTGTTATTAGTTGAATTTCAAGATGGTTTCCAGTCAAAAATGCATGTTTTTATTTTTTTTGAACCTCTCCGTCACTTTTAAAAATCTGAAAAAATTTCAATAAGTAGTTTACACCACAAAACACGTTATATATTTTTTCCGTCGTAACTGAAATTTAAAATATTTTTTATGACATTTTAAATATTTTGAACGTTTCTAAAAATTTGAATTTAGCGTCTAAAAATTTTAAAAAATTCACCATTTTAGAATTCTCCATTATGTTTAACCTCCAACAAGAATTTTTAAAATCGATTGAAAAATAGCTAAGATATCGTAAAAAACCCGAAAATAACGAAATGGTGACTACATAGGGGTCTGAAACTTCCAGTTTTAAGTACTTTTTTCATGCCCTAGATTTATATATATTTTTTTATAAAGTTTGGTTTAAAGGCACTCTTACACCCTTTAACCGGCCATACCCTCTAAAATAAAATTTTGTAGTTTATTAAATAACCGTCTGTACGAACAATTAAAAAATTATAGTTATAACGATATATTTAAAATTTTTTTAAAATTTTATTATATAACTGTTAAAACGATTAACTGATTTATACGATTAACCGAAATCGTGATTAATACGGGTAACCGTTTCATACGGTTAACCGAAATCGCGATTAATACGGGTAACCGTTTCATACGGTTAACCGTACCCGTAAAAACCGCAAACACGGTTTTCACCCGAATGATCGGTATAAACCGATACGGCGGTTAACCGGGTTATCCGTATACCCGTTAAAATCACCAGCCCTACTAATCAAGCCGTATAAACCTTAGTTTTCTTCTTTATTTTCTAATTCATTCTTTATCAACAATGTAAAAAAAATTTCATGACTAATATTCTAAAAAATCTCCTCTTTCTTTAATTACTACACTTAAAACATCCTTTTTTTTTCTAAATATTTTTTTTTTTTTTGTGTGTTATTCTTTCATCGGTTTTCTCTCCTCTCATAGTATTCGAAACATCCATCTCCAACCCAAAAACTGAAAAAGTCATTATTTTTTCGTTTCATCCTTCAGTAAAGCTGATGTAAAATACTTTATAAATATTTTTATAAATTGCTGTTTAGTTTCTAATGTCATTTAACATATGTAAAATTATCATATTTCTACATTACTACCAAATCATTAAAGAAAACCCTAAGGAAAAATTCAACTCTATAGATACGTACGTACATGCATTCATTCAAATTTACAGCGGGGGAGTAATTACTTTATCTACTTTTACTTTCCCAAATTTTTCTACTATATAATTATTTCGATTTGAATGGTTTTCGAAGTAGTTGGAGTCAACGATATAGAATCCAAACCTCAAGTTTAATAGTAACACTTTAATTATTAGGCCCTTTCATTCTCATATACACGCACATGCACGCACACACACGCCACTGATTGCAAAACACATTATTTTAAACATATACGCAAATTAATTATCCCTGAATGGTAAACTATAATTAAAATTGTAGTAAACGATTAAATTAATTAAAAGTAAAAAGATTAACTGACCGGTCCAGGATGTAAACGAAATCCTGACAACTGATGACTAGTTAATGGTAATATTTCTTTACCACAAATCGGAGGTTTGTCTATCAATGAACGCAGCGAACTAAAAATACATAAAATATAAATTTAGTAAATAATAAAATCGTATCCAAATTATTTATAAACTATTGTACTGAAAAGAAGATATCAAAAGCAGTTTAAACTTTAATAGTTCTGGAATACTTGCGGTTAAAGATTTAATTTTTGAAAAAATAACAAGCAGATTATTAGTTAATTCAATGTTTAATGTTGTGTAGAAAATTAACTGAAAATACATAAAAATTTGAAATTTTAATTAAGCTGACATTTTCTTCTTCGTAAAATCGTAAGTAAAGAAAATGACATGAAGGATATTTTAAGAATTTTTGATTTTTTATCTAGCTTCAAATTGAAGCCAAGTAAATATAAATGGTAAAAAAGAGGTCATTATGTTAATTGCTATTGTATGTATGAAATTGAAAGTGAGAAGCACACAATTTATTGAAATTGCCTTTTTGTTGTTTTCGTCAGACTATTTCGATAAAATAAATCTAAAACGTCTATTTATTCGATTAACTATGAAATTCCAATTATTTCTAAACATTAATATGAGAATATAGTTTTGGTGAAATAATTACTCGCAAGACGCGCGTAAGTTTTCAACTGATAAAGATCCCGTAGACTGTAGGCCAATATTCCTCCGCAGTACAATATACAAACTATTCGATAGACTGTTTCATTAAAGAATTATGTCAATAATTCCAAAAGTATTTCTACAATTCCAGGCTGACTTTTGTTTCGGAAAATCATGCGGTTTATGGCACACTAATGACGTAAATTAAAACCGCGTTTCAAAAATGCTTGAAGACAGCAGCAGTTTCTCTGCTGATAGAATCGTTTACGATATGAATGGCGAGAAGGTTTTCTCCTAAAAATAGTCCATGCGAGGTTCTATCGTAAAGTAATCACGTTACAAGACAATATGCTGGCAGTTAGAAGATTCACAGTATACACTGAAATACAGTCGATGACGAAACATAAATAATAACCTTGCAAAGGATTCAGTGCTTAAGCCACTTTCATTTAATTTATACATTCATAATCGACTAGTCCTTGAGATCGAACTATTCCAGTACGCAGATGATATACTGATCACGATTTAAAGGAAAGATTTAGAACATGTTGAGCATATATTTACAAAAGAATTTAATAGAACAAGTGACAAATGGGAACTTGTAATAAACCCGATAAAAGCAGAATAACTCATAGATGGTAAAAATTAAAATGAATGTATAGCTTTGTAGTAAAGATGCGTGTCTTCTAAATACCTGGGTGACAACGAATACTCACATATAGAGAAAATTTGGAGAAAGTTACCTAGAAAATAAAGTAGGGAGAGAATCTTACCGCTCGCCTTTTAAAACAGCAAGGAAAATAAAAACAGAACTTCTCACAACAGCTACACTCGCATTAGTGTACTTGGTTACAGAGTCCTACTGTCAGTCTGGTTAGCTGGCATGTACGTAAAAATATCGATATACAGCTAAATTAATTAAAGACTTTCTATGCTTTAAAACATATCCGTATCACTTATTCGCAGGCAATATATATTGAAACTTGAATGATCTAAATACGACAATAAGCATATGCACGTATCAAAGTTTATTAAAGATATTTCACCTGGACGCCTTGTCTCGAAAGCCAGCCAAAATTATGGCCAGCGAACAACTACAGAACAATGACGATGTAGCTAATCAATAGAAAGAACTATCAATCAAACCAGAGTGCCGAGATTCAATCGCAACAGAAAATAATGATGCAACCTAAATCGAATCAAACTAGCCAAAATCGCTGTAATTACTTAATGAACAAATGGAAATTCTTAGTCAGAACTGTATGGTTACGATGAAATTTAAACGATAGCGCACTTTGTTAATTCATGTAAAATAAAGCAGCTTCAACAAAGGATTAGTGCTAATTCTCTTGAGAAAGATGCTACATAAAGGCTAGCCAATGTTAATTTATAATTAGATTTTTGTTTTGATATTTTATACATTTTACTTTGATACTTTATGTTCTGTTTTCTCTTTGTGGTTTTGAAGTATTGCGCATTGATGATACGATACTGTACATAAATGCTACAAGTACTAAACACAAAGAAACATAATTGCTTCGATATTTATAAAAATACACGAGGTTACAGACCAGTTTCGTAACTGCCATTTCCTCTTGAGATCAGAAGTTATTTAATATTAAAAATAAGTGACACATTTAAGAACAATTTTTCGAAAATATACCTATTATCTTGACTTCCGGGAGTGTCAATGTAACCAGGCAAATTTGGTAGAAATGCAGATAGCGATTCTTTTAATCTTTTACCGCTGAATTTACTATATGTGTGCTCAAGTCCGTAAAAAGCCATTAAGTTTACAGCGCCTGTTAATTCACTCGGACCTATGAGAAAAAATAAAGATTATTTTATGCTTATTGACGACGATATACATAAAAATGTAAACAACTAGTTACAATTCAGTGTTACATTTTCGTCAATCAATATATTCTTATATTATGTGTTGTAGATATAAAAAGTAAAAACTGGTTATAACGACATCACAATAGGTGAATATGATATAAACGCTATATAATAACCTAATAATGTTACAAAAACCAGGCAAACCGCAGGAAGAAGTATCATCATACAGACCTATCAGTCTCTTACCCATTACTTCTAAGCTATTTGAAAAACTTATCTTAAGAAGAATAAAGCCAATACTTGAAGAAAATAAGGTAATACCTGACTGGCAATTTGGGTTTAGAAAACAACATGGCACGACAGAACAAACTCATCGATTAGTTGAAGTTATCAACAGCAGTTTCGAACAAAAAAAATATTGCAATGCGCTATTCCTGGATATAGAAAAAGCGTTCGACAAAGTCTGGCATATAGGTCTACAATTTAAACTAAAGAAAAATCTACCACATCAATATTATACACTATTCAAATCTTACCTAACGGACAGATACTTTCAGGTGAATTTTAACGATGAGCACTCTGAAATATATAGTATACACTCCGGTGTGCCTCAGGGCAGTGTACTCGGTCCGGTACTATACCAGATTTACACTTCCGATTTCCCAGACAATGCTAACACTATAACTTCTATGTTCGCGGATGATACGGCGATATTATCAAGCCATCATGACCCTAATGTTGCTGTGGAGCATATTCAAACTCACATTACGCATATAGAGAATTGGTGTAAAGCATGGAAAATCAGAGTAAACGAATCTAAATCTACGCATGTCTTGTTTACGCTAAACAGAATTAAGGGAAATACACCAATCCGCTTTAACGACGAAATAATTCCTGAGTCCTGTTCCGTAAAATATTTAGGACTGCACCTGGATCAAAGGCTAACTTGGAAAAACCATATTTTAGCCAAAAGGAAACAACTTGAGCTCAAACTACGGAGTATGAACTGGCTAATGCATACAAATTCATTCTTATCAGTTAAAAACAAACTGTTAATATATAAAGTTATTTTGAAGCCTATATGGACATATGGAATAGAAATCTGGGGAACCGCCAGCAACTCCAAACTGAAAACTATCCAGCGTTTCCAGTCTAAGGTATTGCGCAACATCGTTGGAGCACCGTGGTATATCTGTAATACTGATTTACATAAGGATCTCCACATGCCTGATGTAAAAGAAACGGTCAGAATACACAGTGGTAGATATATGCAGCGACTCCAGAAACATGTCAATCGACTGGCTGCCAACCTCAAGCGAAATCCCACAGAATTCAAACGTTTAAAAAGATATGGTCAAATGGATCTACAACATCGTTATTAATTAATATATACAGAGAATGGCTGCTAATGGGCAGCATCTAATGATAATACCGTAAAACATTAGTGCTACTTATTGACCCGTTCAGGGACAGATTGTACGCAAAAATAAAAAAAAAAAAAAAAAAAAAAATATAATAACCGATATCAAATAAAGTACTTACGTTTTTTTAATATTTTTAACTGATAGGAATATTATTACTTTGTTGGTATTTAAAACATACGAGATTTTCTTCAATTTTAGTACATTTACTTTCCTGATTTTTTTTCGATTTTATTTTGCCTTCCTTGTAGCTTTTCCCGATTTTTTTTTTTTTTTTTAATTGTTGAAATTTCAATATGAGGAACATTAAACGGTTTTGATCAATCATTATTGGACTCGCCACGTTCTAAACGTAGACTGGTGAAAAAAGCCGGACCAAGAAAAAAATATAAAGTAAACGTAGAATAATATAAATTTTTTCTTCGATGAATCATTTTACGTTCAGGAATATTGAAAAAATATTTTTTACACAATGTTCTTAAAAACAAAATATCCTAAATACGAGTAGAATACGTTCTAATAACAAACTGACAAAAAACTTGTTAATAATCTAGATTACTACATAGAACAAAAAAATAACAATGCGCCGAAAATCGATTAGTACAAAATGGTATTTTAATCCGGTATGAATTTCAGTCTACTCGTATAACATATTTAATTCTAAAAATACGAAAATGGAAGATGAAAATCTCGCTTGACACGAAAAAAAAGTTTCTACATTTTTTACGAAATTTAACTGATGACTTCAGTAAATTGCCAATAAAAAAAACAGAAATAATATCGTTTTCAATCTTTTATTAACCGCGGAAGAAAACAGACTCGCTAATAATGTGGCAAACCAAAGATACCAAAAATATATACACATGCACATGTAAAATGAATACGATGGAATAAATGAAAATAAAATAAAAGACAAAATATTTTGGTACAGGTTAAAATCAGCCACTTACATCAACTCTTCAGATAATAAATAAAAATAAAATATAAATTAATGTCCGTAATATATTAATATTTCTCTTTTCGGTAAACTATTAATCATTATACCACAAATATGGATACACGGTAAGATCTGTTATTATGGCAGGTAATGTTACAAAAAAAAAATAATATGAACGCAAATAACTATTAAAAAAAAAAAAAAAATCATAATTCTCCTTCAATAAATTTTTTCTAACACCAGGGGAAAACTTTTAAACAAAATAATGCTAAATAGAAATTTTGGTTGTGTGGCAACAGGCGTACCGACACATTGGCCTACTGACTTAAACAAACGTCCTGATGTTTTAGATTTTTTTGTTACTAATGGAATTTCAATGTTGAACGTAAAAGCTGATCCAAATTTTGATTTATGCTCAGACCACAGTGCTGTAATATTAACTGTAAGTACAGGATTAATAAACCAAGATAAATCTCCAAACTTACATAATAAATATACAAATTGGGTAGATTTTCGAGCATCTGTAAATTTTACACTAAAATTAAATTTATCATTAAAAACGGAATCAGATGTAGATGCAGCGGTTCAGTACTTTACAGAAGCTGTACAGAGTATTGCATGGAAATGTACGCCAAATATAAACAAAATAAAAGAAACACATAATATACCGCGCCATATACTGGACCTGGTAAAAGAAAAAAGAATCATCCGTAGGAAATGGCAATCGTCTCAAAATCCCTATTATAAAACTCTGTTAAATAAAAAATCGAAAGAGCTAAAAATTTTACTTAGAAATACCAAAAATGAATCTTTCCAACGCTGCCTGCAGGAACTTTCACCCACGGAGGCGACAAATTACAGCCTCTGGAAAGTGATCAAAAGCCGAAATAAACCCATTCAACCCCTTCCCCCAATTCGCAAACCCGATGGTACATGGGCTAGAACTGATGAAGAGAAAGTCGAGGAATTTGCCAAATATTTTTCTGATGTTTTTAAGCCAAATTTACAATTAAACGACGAAACCGATATACATGATTTTTTAAGTGTACCTTTACAGTTAAGCCCTCCTATTGAGCCAACGTCTCCCAGCGAAATCAAATACGCAATTACTAAACTTAATAATAAAAAAAGTCCGGGTTTTGATTTAATTACCAATAAATTGTTATCTGAGCTACCAAAAAAGGGTATATTATTGCTCACAAATATTTTTAACGCTGTTCTTCGTCCGCAGTATTTTCCATTATCCTGGAAATTGGCGCAAATAGTAGTTGTACCAAAGCCCGGTAAGGCACCGGATGAGGTTTCATCCTATAGACCTATTTCCTTGCTCCCGATCCTTTCAAAACTCCTTGAAAAAATAATTTTAAAGCGGTTGAATCCTATTTTAAATGCGGAACATATTGTTCCTGAACATCAATTTGGATTCAGAAAAAGACATTCGACCATTGAACAGGTACACCGAATTGTGCATACTATTCAAGAAAGTCTTGAAACTAAGCAAATATGCACGGGTGTGTTCCTAGATGTCAAACAAGCCTTTGATAAGGTATGGCATCATGGTCTGCTTTATAAACTTAAAAAAATAGTGCCGCATCCTTTGTACCTTCTTTTAAAATCCTACCTTGAAGATCGCACATGCCAGGTTAAAATTCTAAATCAATATTCTGAAATCTATCCTGTATCTGCTGGCGTGCCACAAGGAAGTGTCTTGGGCCCGGTGCTTTACTTAATCTACTCTGCCGATTTTCCAGTTGATAATAGCGTGATAACAGCTACGTTTGCAGACGATACAGCACTATTAGCTACCGGTAAAGACAATAGTGAAACTTCGAATAAATTGAAAAAAACTTTATCGGAAGTGGAAAACTGGCTGAGTCGTTGGCGTATTAGAGTAAACGAAAGTAAATGTACGCAAGTAGATTTTACGTTGCGAAATTTTACGTATCAGCCGTTAGAAATAAATGGGGTGGTTATCAACCAGGATAAAGATGTAAAATACTTAGGCATTCATTTGGACCGCAAATTAACATAGCAAAAGCATATTACACAAAAAAGAAAACATCTAGATATAAGATTGCAAGAATTAAATTGGCTTCTTGGCAGGTACTCTAGTTTATCATTGGAAAATAAATTCTTAGTGTACAAAATAATTATAAAGCCCGTTTGGACATACGGTTTAATGTTGTGGAGTTGTGCAAAGGATACACACATAAACAAGATACAACGGTTCCAGAACAAGGCTATAAGGCTGATAGTCTCACCGCCCTGGTACGTATCTAACCACACTCTACATCAAGACTTAAATATCCCATATGTGAAAGACGAGATCAAGCGAGCTGCTAAGCGATACATAGGCCGCTTGGAGTCTCACACAAACGTTTTGGCGATCAATCTTCTTGATAATAGTCTTGATGTTCGAAGGTTAAAACGTAGTCGACCGTTTGATCTGGCCTAGTTTTATGTTACTAAAATTTCAGTGGGGTCCATCGCTAGATGCTAACCCCTAACAAGTTATTTTCGCGTTACAGTCCAATTGCTGGATGGCCTTCTGGCCAGTTGTAATTTGTATATAAAAAAAAAAAAATAAATAAAAAAAAATAAATAAATAAATTTAAAGACAAATATCCAAAAATCAGAAAGTAATCCATTGTATACAATAAATATTCAGTAATAATATAATTTAGGTTTTTATTTGTTTATTATGTGATTTTACTTATATTTTCATTACATCTTTTCAGAACTGCTTTTTTTTTTTTTTTTTTCTTCTTTCCATTAACACTTTCATTTCTTTTTGTACATTTTTACTCTTCTCATACCTCGGTTTCAGCTAGTTAATTAGGACTTGTCCTCGTAATATTAACTTGTTTTCATTAAATCTCATTTCTTCTAAAAATTTCATTAAATAGTGTTATTTTTTAAATTAAAAAATTGCATTAGTTGTCATATTCTTAACTATTTTTTTTTTTACTTTCCCGACATTTAATATGTTTTTTAATTTAATCTCTTTGTTTTCATTTTCTTATACGTTTCTTTAAAAATAATAGGTTACCAACAAAACAATTTCTAATAAATACGAGAAAAATCAAATCATGTAAATACACATTTATTTATCATTTATTGTTCAGAAAATAATGTGCAATGATTTTTATTTGTTCACCGTAATGTAAATTTCAATTATTCCAAAGTGGCAATAAAACACTGACCAGGGAAGTTCGCAACTATTCGTTTGCCACGGCATTCGTAGTCAATTTTTATATTTAGACATCATTCCACTGTCTTCTCTTACTTTTTACGTTTACGATTCCTAGTTGCAAAACCGACAAAATTTGCTTAATGTAAAAATTCTTATTCCTAATTAAACATTTAAAACTTCCACGGTAGATATAATTAAGAAAACAATTTAGGGTAGACTTCATGTATAGAAAATTTAACCGTAAAACTTAACGTTCGGAAAAGTTACATTTGCTATCATCATAACTGTTTCTGATGATAGTAAGTGTAAGCTTTCCGAAACATTAAGTTTTAAGTTTAAATTTTCTAAACTTGAGGTCTACCGTAAATTGTTTCTCAATTTTTATTCATTTTTTACACTATTCAATTCACAATATGAAATTACATGAATTTAAAATTATATTAAAATTCTTAAATTCATCAAAAAAAAATTTTAATCTCAAATTTCATATTTTAATTAGGTTACTAATCTGCAATCTTTGCAAACTTTAACAGTAAAATTTAGTCTGGTTCGTATCTCGTAAAATTTTTATAAATGGAATTACTGAAACTTCTCTAGTTATTAGAAAGAACGTGAAAAATATTTTCATTATTAAATAACACAATTATCAATTTTACCGATTATATTTTCTGTGAAGTTTTGATTTATCTTTAATAGTTTAAAAATTCGTTTTAATTTTTTGTTACTTTGTATTCCATCTTAACATTTTGCGCTTTTTAACATAACTAGCAGATATAAACATTCAAGTCTGAATTGTTCCACAACAAAACATACAATTTTACACGTAATTCTCACTTTTAACATCGTCATCATTGCATAGCTTCTTTGCATATTGTAGTTACGATAAAATTAAATTAATTTTTTTGAGAAATAGTTCATATTTACAAATAAGTGCTGAAAATTAAAAAAAAAAAAAATAAATAAAATTTAAAAATTCAAACGACAGCTAAAAAATTTGTCAGAACTACAAAAGAATATAATTACTAACAGTGATTAAACATTTTTAAGAAAAGATGCTGTTCATTATAAAATTTACGATTTCGGGAAAATTATAATACGGGGAATTACAAACCAGGCGGTTCTTTCATTAAATAAAACGGGCCACTGTGGACAATAGAGGGATTTTTTCCCAAAGAAATTGTCGCTCTCAGTGTTCCAGTAGAATCTTGCCGAGCCACAATAGGAGATCTTGACCCTCTTGGTGAAGATTTCGGAGAATGCTGTTCAACTTTATTACGGAATTGATCGCCCATATTTCAAAATCTAAAAACAATTACATTTAATCATAATTCCAGATTGTAAGCAAATAAATAAACATAATCTCTCTATTTAATCGTAGTACGAAAAAAAAACAGCAGCTACAATAGTGTATAATACTGTATTATGTTTCATCTAAACTAAAAATTAAATTCGATATTTATTTCTTATTAAAGCTAACATTTTTCCTTTTTTACTGCATCTGAAAATGCAAAAATTCAACACGATATATAGCAAATGCAAACGTACCAACTCATTTAGAATAAAGATTGAATAAATCTAGCCTGACAGTTTTTAAAAGAAAACGTTTTATGTAAAAACTTGGACATGTTAACGAACAAAACTGATCGAAAACAAACCGAAAACAACACTTCGCTAAATCAAATGTTTCAATAGTGTTATAATTTTATTGGATTTTAGTATTTACGGTGTAGTAATGTTAGTAACCTATTATTTGAAAATTGTCAATGTATTACGTTGTATTTACAATCATTAACAATTAAAATCGTTAAACATGGTTAAATCAGGCAATTGATAATAGTTATAAAATGTTGTCTTTAATTTTTCAAAAATCAAATCTTATATAATTACTTTTAGTGTTATGGTGCTGTTTTGTTTAGAACGTGCAGGCCGGAAAACACAAAAAAATTAAAGCGGTTTTATTGAAATTTTTGTAAATAACAATATCGTAAATTATTCAAAATGAAAAGATTTTTTTTGTGAGCTTATTTCAGTAATATAGGAAAGCGTACAAATGTTTATCTTAAATGTTCAGGTCAATGTTACTAGTTGTGTCATTAAGAATTCGAAGAACTTTTTTGCTCAAAACGCGTAAAATTATTACTCCGGCCTTTAAAAAGGTTGATAATATAACGGAAAGCATATTATATCCGCGTATAGAAGGTGTATTAACTAAAGCTGATTGTAAAATTAATGATGGATTTACTTGCATTCAAACGACTTGTGTTACCTGCGACGGAAAAAAGGGAAGTTTATATATTAATAAAATTACCGGTAAGGCTTATTGATTTTTTTTAGTAAAAGTATACATAATTTTGATGGTTCCGTTTTGGTTTTCAAAATTCGTTTAGTTCAAGTTTTCATTTACATTAATATGAAATGAACATGATGAACAAATGTAATGGCTAAAGTTAATCTCCACAATACGTATGCACGAAAAAAATAATTATAGTTGTATAAATAAATTTATATACACCTACTCACCAAATTATTCATACGTCTACTACAATGTACAGGAATTGTTACGTTTTCGACGGGTGAAAGGAAAAATAAAAAACGTATATATTGACAGTAACAGAAAGAAAAAGGGAGCACCTACGCTAAATACTGAAAGAACTAAAGACGATCACATGTCGGAAAAGAGATCACAAAATTTTTCATATACTGCATAAGAAAAAGGCAAAAAATGACGAAATTCCCCCGTATGTGGCTCATAATAAGTAGATTTTTTTTTTGATAAAATCTTAATCAAATAAATAATTCTAAAAAAAAAAACAAAACAAAATTGACGTTAAAAAATAAAATAAATCAAAAAATAAACCTTTGTGAGAAAAATCGGAGCTCGTCGACGACTGCAGCGAGGTGTAAACTTCTCTATCGAGTTTATCCGAAAGGTTTTCAACGGAGTTTAAATCGAGAGATTGCGGAGGAGGGTATAGTACGCGAGGACAATTATACAGTTTCCATTCCTTCACAATTCATGCCGAATGTTTCGGGTCGTTGTCTTCGTAGTATTTGAAAATATTTCCGAGACCCATCTTTTCGGCGTTTTTCTTCAAGTTCGCTTTCAGCAGATCCGAGTACTTGTCAACCGTTATAATTTTCTCGATAAACACTAATTTCCCAACTCCGCACGTCGAAATACAGCCCCACATCATGGCGCTGCTACTTCCGCGTTTGACAGTTCCTTTTACGTGTCGCTATTTCAATTCGGTGTTTGGCTTTCGCCACACCGTAAAGTGTCCGTCGGAGCTGACTACACTAAATTTACATTTGTCACTAAAAATTACGTCTTCCCGGTACTCTGGCGGCTTTTGGATGTACTCGCGGACGTACTGCAGATGTCTTATACGATTTTTATCGCTAATTAAGGGTTTCTTTCGTGCAATACGACCCCCATACTCCGCCTTGCGCAACGTTCGTCGGATCATCTCTACACACGTGGTCTTTTCTGTTATATTTTCATCTGTATATCTTTTTTTCTTTTTTTTTTTAATGCATATGAATATTTTTTCGATCATTTTAAATCTTCGTTAGTTAAGTTTACCAAGCTTAATGAGTGAATTAAATATTTTCTTTTTGGTTTTAATTCGGTTAATAGTTTGTGTTCGATGGTTATCTTTCATGCACGTGGGCCAGGACCCTTCAGAAATAATAAACGTGGTGAATTCACGTTTTTATTTACCGCTTGGAGTAATAATCATCTTTTATAATTTTTTAACATGTTTTTGGTTACTTAACAATTTTAAAGAAAGGAAACAATTTATAAGTTGTTTTGGAATTATTAAAATTACGGTAGTAAACCGCAGAATTCCGTTTTATCTGTATTTACATCTTTTTATTCAAAATATCTTACCTGATTATTATTGTACTTCCTGTAGTTATCGAAGTATTGTCTAACCGATTGTGGATGTCGCAAAAGCTAAATTGTTGCGAGAATGGGGTCATCGCTTATTTACCACGTCTCTCGTTTACACAATTCCATGAACCAATCGATAGGGTTGATTATCCATCTGTAATTCTAGTCAAAGCTGCATGAGTTACTACGTGTAGTTGAAGTAAGTGCCGACATTGAAAAGCTCGGTGGAGCTCTGAGCTCCATACATCGCACATCAACGTCCTATAACCATACTATTTTTCCCTTTTTTTCATTCTTGGCGAGTTCTTAATAGTTCATTATATGCTAATTGCATTAGATGAATAGAAAGAGAAAAATGATACATAATCGTTATATGTTATATTCTGTTCAGAAGCGAGGAAACGATACGTAAAAAGAAACATTATTTATGTAATGTAATTTTTATGCTTAAAATTATCTAGTATAGAGCGTGAATTTGCTACAAACAGGTGAAGAAAAACGGGTTGTTAAAATCAACAAATCATTATTTACTCGGTGAATTGTCGAATGGAATATTTATGGGAAAAAATAAAAGAACGTTTTCTAGTCGATCATGTGCTGACAGTGAAATAGTACGATTTTAGGTTATCCTCAAAAGTTATCATATACTTACTTTTTACTTTATTAAAAAACATAATCGATAACAAACCACTTGATTTCTTTATTTAAGTTTATTAATTTAAAAATATTTATGATACAATAACATTTTTTGGTTAATTTTCTTAATCGTATATACGCACGGTACTCTCAGACCTCCAGATAATACAAACTTTCGGGTAACAGGAATTATTTTGCTTAGTTCATAAAAAGATCTTTATCCCGGTACATTTGAAAAAATCGCTTGATTAACACAAATTAAGAACACTATATTGGAAATAATGTGACATGAGTAATCAGTTTAACATGAACCGCAACAGTTGAAAAAAAAAAAAAAATGCAAAACAAAAAAGTTTTTAAAAAAAATTGCTTTTGTTTTAATTTTTAAAATTATTATTATTTTAATATGTTATTTTTTTTATGCGTATACTTTCGGTAAAAATGTAGACTTTTATCTACTGAGAATAGTGGTAAAATAGTAATGACGATGTTCATCTGAATACAGTTATCGCTAAAAAGAATTATAGTAATAGGAATGAGATAATTCATTTGCTTACACAATTCGTGTTAACGAGTAGACTTATGAAAGGAAAAAACATCTTCAGTCGCAGGTATTGAAAACATTCACTCTGAATTTTTTTTATTGTAATATAAACTACCATATGTTTGTAATATATTTTCTTAAATTTTGCTATATATGCTAACTAACAGACTGTTGCTTATGAGATTATTTGAGAACTTTGTGATTTAAAAATTTAATGTTAATTTTTAGGATTTTTTATCTGTTTGGACTGCCAAAATTGTGGACCGTGGAGTAATTTAGAAAATCAGATCATCAGCGTGCTTAATAAAGTTAAATCTTCGAACCTGCATAAGGAACTGATGTTAAAAGACTTTGATAGTGTTAAGGAAGGAAATAACAATTGGCAACATTTAACACAGTCGGCGAATGCATTGTCCGCCGCAGATAGTGTTAAACAACAAACTGTATTATCGACATTCGGTTTCAGCGTAAGTATCTTCATCATTTATTATAAAAATTATTAGAAAATTCATAAATGACACCTTTTTAATACGGATATTTAGAATATGCGAAAAAATACACGTACGTTATTACGATTTTATTTTTATTTATTAAAATAAATTAGTTTCATCTTTTTGAGACTATATGTTCCGATTATTGCAAGGTCGGCTAAAATTTCTTTTTGTCTTTTTCTACTTTATGTAATATATTTCTAAACACAGAATTTTGCAAACTGTAAATCTATTTCAAATCGTAGGTGTATTATTATTTCGTACGATAATTGATAAAGTGCTGAATATAGCGTTTCTGTAAATATTCTTTATTGAAATATTA
This sequence comes from Icerya purchasi, assembly GCA_039619475.1. Classification (NCBI taxonomy): domain Eukaryota; kingdom Metazoa; phylum Arthropoda; class Insecta; order Hemiptera; family Monophlebidae; genus Icerya; species Icerya purchasi. The sequence goes on from CM077115.1 coordinate 217,612,891, forward strand.
TTTTAGGCGAAAAATAAATAGTTTAATTTTCTTAGTGTAAAGTTAACATTCGTTTCAGCGCTGTTAGTAATTTAATTCAATGTCCAGATATTTTATACAATAATCTCTTTCGATATACCTATTATCCGTTCCATATGAATTTTAAAACATCCAGTTGATATCATGGCAGATGAAATTATACATTAGATATTTTATTTTATTTAAATGTAATATAAGAAAATTTGAAGTTAACCAGTTATATTAACTTTGTTTATATCGTTTTGTACTTATTTCCTTAATAGGTTTATGAATCGTATAAGTGTGGTATCATCTATATAACTAAAAATTTTTCCACAAATATTTAAATTAAAAAAGTCATTGATATAAATTAAAAATAAGAACGGCCGAGTAAGCTTCTCTGAGATGCACCGTGTGTTTGGATAAATCTATCACTTGCAGGTCATTAATTTTGGTAACTCATTTTCTATTAGTTAAGTATGATTTAAACTAATTAGACATATTATTTTTAAAGTTATAGACTTGTAATTTTTTAAATAAAATGTAGCGTTTTATAGAAATCGAAATATATAATCCGCTTCGGAATTTTCCACTATATAGGAGATGTGTTTGAAAAGAGCTCTTTGTTCCTTGCTCTGTCTGGTGGAAATTCTAACTAGTTTGTACCGAAATAATTTAATCTTTATAGATATTCCTAACGATTCACATATTTTTTTCAAAATCTTAAAAACAATCGATAAGATGCAAACAGGTCTACGGTACTGATCTCCTCCTTGTTATCGTTCTTACGTATAAAATTATACCTAATTTTAATATTTTCGGAAATTTACTCTAGTAAACAATTCAAAATACTCTCATATTAGTATTACGGATATTTTGCCAAATTAAAATTATTGTTTATTAAGAAGTGATTATACGAGGGTAGTAAGTTACACTTCAAAATAAAAAAAAAAAAAATGTAAAAAATATGTAAATGTATTTTTGAAATCCACAATCCTTTCTCTATTTTTCGACGTATTCACCTAAAATATTCAAGCACTTGTCGTAACGTAGTACTAATTTTTCGATGCCTTATTTGAATAACGTCCGTCCAACTTCGGCTAAATAATTTGGACACCATGGGTCTCGACACTGATTTATTACACTCCTCATATTTGTCGATGAATTTCAGTGGGATTATGGTTTTTTTCCACAAAAAACGCACTACACTTCGCCTCTCAATGTTGGACGACCGATTCACACGACGCTCCATTTCATGTTAATTGGAGCAGCAAATAAAGGAAAAAGTAAATTATAGAAATTACGGGAGGGGGGGGGGGGTAATTTATAACACAGTACGTACCGTAACTTGAATATGTTTTTTTAAACAATTAAAAAAAGAAAAAATCCAAATCGCAAGCTAAATTTTTGGCCGACATTTAGAAAGTAATTAGGTGATTTTAGTGGGCGTTTTTTGTAGTTTTTGACTGAATCTGTAGATAATGATGAAACAATAGGCAATAAAAAAAAAAAACAGATTGCAGAGAGAAAATAAATAATTTTAAACTGATACTAGAATTCTACTTTTTTGTCTTGTTCCATTATTTTTTGTGTTTTCATAAATATTGCAAATTGAATCTTTTAAAAATAATAAAAAGTTGTGGAATGTACGTGACGAGTCTGCAAATTAATTTCTGATAAATTAAATTGTTTAATGATGTTTTAATTGTTTCATATATATGTATATATATATATATATATATATTTTTTTTTCTTCCTGGTATATTTATATAATTAGAGGTGTACAAATAATAATTGAGCCGTAATTTTTGTAGGATTTGTCAGATCGCTTGATAAAAGAATTGAATGTGTATTATGATGATAAAAATTTATACTTCCCGCTGCAAAACAGTGGCAGATTTATTGTTGGTTATAAACGACTTTCTTCATCGGGAGAGGAACACACTATACCAGTAAACGGATGTTTGGGTATAATTAGATATATTCCTTCCAAGATCAAAAAGAAAATAACAAAAGCCGTTATAGTTCCTACTATTAAAGACTTTCTTGCTCTTTCTGAGTGCAAATTACCATTTCACATTATTTGTCTTCCTCACGGTACGAGCTAAGCACGTGTAAAATGTGTTTCTTATAATTATTTATCTTTTATTATGAAGTTTAATGTCGAATTTGGTTTTTAAAACTATAAATTAATTATTTAATAGTTCGTATTTAAATTATACTGCATTGCCAATTTAAAATGAAGTCAAATTTTAATTTGCTGATAGAAACTTCAGTGCTACCGCAAGAAATTTTACCATTACTGGAACATTATGAAAAACTAGTTTTATGGTTTGATTCGGAGGCTGTTGGTTTAACTATACTACGTACTTTTTCGAATAAATTAGGAGCTGAAAGATGTTATTTTGTGAAGTAAGTAACTAGCACAAAAAATAAAATACCGCAATTTAATTATAATAATATTCCACTTTTAACGAACTGATGAAGCTTCCCAAATGAGTTGCTGGTTGAATATCCGCAAAATATATAATAGAGGCAGTTACCCATTTTTCAAATCCTATTAACAGAATTTCAATTATCAATGCGATAAAAATCAGTTTAATTGTTCTTATTGTTCCATAAAATAACTCAAAAATTGAATTATCATTGAATACGGATTTTACAAATAACAATTCGTTAATATTAGTAATAAATCGTGAAATAGGAGTGTGAATTTAGCGCGGAAAAATCAGTCGGCAGTGCTTCTTTAAAAGATTTACAAATATAAAGCGAATTCGTTAATTTCGTTTTTATATTATATAGTTAATGTTGATATGGAAAAATGTAATATGTTAATAAAGAACGTTTGGTTTTCTGATTAAAAAAGGTATTTCCGATATATATGTGCTGAAAGTACTATGAAATAAATGATATAGTGTAATTTAGGGAAATTTCCAATTTATTTTGCAGAACTGAAAAAAAAAAGCTTGAAGTAAATTGACTAATTAAAAAAAACAATTTACAATAGGAGATACTAGATAGAAGTGTAAATAATATTTCGTTTTCTATTTTTCCATATACATATGTTATTTTGCTTCTACGGCAAATCAATTTTTTAATTTTTCTATTCAAACTCTTGTCGTTTATATAATTGTTTAGACACCGTATACATCTAATTATTCCGATTAAGCTTGAAAATAATATCGAGTTAATAAGTTCTTTATTTAAATTTTTTTTTTTTTAATTCCGTTTTTTTTTTTTTTTTTTTTGGCATTTTATTTTATAGTTTAAAGTTTAAATAATGATTTAAGATATGGATAATATTCTACAAATTATCAAAGTATAACAAATAGAAGCGGACACACTAGGCACTAAACCCGTGTTATTTGTAACAAGTGCGTAATTATTAGAGTTTGAATTTATATGCCCTAAAGAGGCTCCCTATATATATATATATATATATATGCACTCTAGAATCTCAATAAATGTACACTAAAAATTTCGTGACAGATAATGTATGTAAAAAGAAAATAAAATAAATTTTTTTATGTTTTCCAATTTAATTTTTTATTAACATATTAAATCTTCCTTCTTAAATAAATTTATATTAAAAATAGTTTAAATTATAAATCTAAATTTAAAAATTATGTTTAACAGTAAGGACTTTTTTCGAAAATTTTTAACACAAAAACTATGTTTATATCTGTTAAAATAGTTTTCAGCGTAGAAATCGCTGTGGTTCGTTTGGCGGTAACGAGCCAGGATTTTTGTTCATACCTTTTTATGACTTACCAGCAGCGGTGTTTTTCAAATTTCATCCGCTAAACATAAAAACATTTGTGTCAATAAGAAACATAGCTTGCCAAATTTATTTCTACATCATCCATTAATGTTATCAGTAATTTCGTTCAAAAAATAGTGCTCCTCGTTAACGATTTAGCTTTTCTATGTATACAGCATATATTAATGACAACGTCATTCTTAGTCCGACTTCAATTAGTTTTTCTTTCACAAAAATTTGTCCCAAAATGTGACATTAAGTAATGATGTATTTGTTTTTGTCGCGCATTCGGAAAGAATGACTTAGTTAATTTTTCTTCCTCAGGCGGGTCAAGGGGCACGAAGGGCCGAGTTTTATGTATATATATGTATATGGATATATATATATATATATATATATATATATATATATATATATATATGTATATATAAGGTGTGTCGGAAAAGTTCCCGAACTTTTGAAATAAATGAAGTATATACAATTGGATGTAAAGTAATTTATTCGAATTAATTTTCAACATGATCACCTTCCCGAAGTATACACGTATTTGAGCGCTTGTATATACAACGATTCGAAAGATACTCCTTTGAAGTAATGGCTCTGAGGCGTTCGGTGCAAGAAGTTTCAATGGCGGCTACGTCGTCAAAAACTCGTCCTTTCAGGTGCATTTTAAGCTTCGGGAATAGAAAAAAGTCGGCGGTTGCCAAATCAGGCCAATAGGGGGTGTGATTGATCCGTGGGGTTTGATTTTTAGCGAGATAACGCTTGACAACGTTCGCCGAATGCGCTGGCTCATTGCCATGCAACAGACTCCACGATCCGGACTCCTTGTACTCGAGCCGAATCCGACGCTTGAGACGTTTTAGGACCTCGACGTAGTCAGCAGCGTTCACTGTTTGATTTAGAGCGGGTATTCGTGATGAATTAACCCTGTTGCAGCAAAATAAGCGATGAGCATGGTTATCACCTTGGATTTTTGTTGGCGCACTTTCTGAGAGTCCTTGAACCACTTATACCGTGTGTAAACAATCGTACGTGATACAGTACATTTTTTTCACCGAAACCATCATCGATCAATTTTTGCGTTTCCGAAAAAGTTTTCTTAAAAGTTGAACACAGAATTTAATCGCGGAAGCAATTTCTCACTGTTCATCCATTTTTAGATTTACACATGCGACCGAAACACTCCTTCACTCTAAAATACGTCTGACTCGCAAACCAATCAACGGAAACTATTTTATACACACATTCTAAAAGAATGTAGCAATACAGTACGGGTATTTTTTAATAGATCACGTCACTTGTATGCGTGCTAAAAAAGAAGTTCGGGAACTTTTCCGACACACCGTGTATATGTAAAATCACAAAACGAATATTTTACATAATTTTATTAGATTATTCAATTCTCTTAAAAACTTATAGCTTACTTTCAATTTTTAGGATTCCCCGTGCACTTATACGAAAAGCATAACCATAGTCAACTAAACGAAAATTTTCGACGGGCACAAGTGCAAAGTTTAAAAGCACAGTTTCTATTGTCTTTATCGAAATTTTCACGAAACTAAATTAATCAGCTGCGATATAATAGTTTACATATATGTATGTATATCTGGTACATAGTTCAAAGATTTGCGTTACCCATGACAAGGTTGAAAATTGTGAATCATCAGTCAGTCGTGTACTTGCGTGAAAGGATCAGTCAGTGATATTTTTGTTTGCCGCCATTGCTTTTTCGAAAGCAACAGATAAATATACGTACCTATTTTAATAAAACTTATTGGCTATACTTTTTTTGTTTAATAAACAAGTTGCAAAGAGAAAAAAAGTCTGTTACGGTTAGAAATTAAAATTAGAAATGTGATTATAAACAATTGATGTTGGCAATACATAACTTCCTTGTAAAGCTATTAAACATTAAAATGAGCGAGTAGTGTAAATAAATGTTATAACAATCCGGAGTACAAAATTTCGATTTTCTACGGCTGCTCGTGTTTGAGCCATGAGAAAAACTCCACCAAACCCTCTAAGAGAAGTTCCCATTTAGCCCGACCGATTGTAAACAAAAATGGAGATGCACAACTAGATGTTAAAAGAGTGTGCTAAATTCAAAATTTCAACTTTCTGCAATTAGCCGATTTTGAGTTATGCGTGATGCATACATACCTGCATACACACGTCACGAAAAAACGACTTGAAAATGGATATTTTTGTTGAAATGTGAGATTCAAAATACTTCGCGAATGCAGTGCTTCCTTTTATAATCGGTATAGGAAAGTAATCAGGGATGGTCGAAACATCCGTCGAAATATGGCATTAAACATTTTTCATGTATATAATACTTCCTTTACTATGTATAAGGAAGCAGAAACTTAGTAGAAATTGCTTGTTAGAATGTTTGTTTAAAATCTTTTACTTGAAAAAAATAAATAAATAAAACTTTAGTCAGGTGTACTACAAAAAAAAGTGTTGCGACTAGTGCGAAAATCTTTAAAATTAACTTTAGCATTAGATATAAAAAAGGAATTAATGTTGATAGAAATATTGAAAATATAACGAACGGATTAAACACACGGCGAATTCAGGAGAAGCTGGGTGCCTGCCGTATACTAATGATTTAAATCGCGAAAAATAGCAAAAGTAAAAAATCTATAAGAACTGTCCAAAATGGAGTCGAAAGACATTAGCAATTTTTTTGAAAGAACTAATTACTTCTTGTGTTTTATATGGGGAACAACGGATAAAAAGTTTAATTGTATAATTTTGTTTATCGTGTAAAATATAAGCGTTTAAATTGTTGATCGTAATTTCGGATATTATTATTTCTCTTTTAGAACCACCGATCGGCATTATAACGCTTACATCGCGTGGAAAAACGGGATTAATTTGGACGTTTTTATTGAGTCTTCTTATCCTGTTTGTCCTAAGCAAGTAACAAAATTTTCATCGTTCCGTCAAGCCGTATTGTCAGACTTACAAAACAAGGAAAGGGTAATGTTAACTAGATTTATTTGTAAACAAGCTGTATGATTAATTATTTGCGATAATATTCTATGTTTGTTGTCAAATCGTTACAACAATACGTTAATTATCAGAAATAAAAATAATTATACGCCGAATTAATTGATACTATTACTAAAGATATCAGAATAAAATTTATCTTAAAGAAGCGGGAGTAAAGTTATTTTTGGTAGGGAAAGCTGTTTGTGATAAGATTAGCATTACTTAGAATTTTGCAATCGGTTTATTTTATTTTTGTTGTTATTCTTTTGGAATAGATATTCTCGAAGTTTAATTACGCATTTATATTAACATTTTTATTTCAATAGGATAAAATGAATTTGTACGATACAAATTTCAAAAAAAAAAAAAAAAAAAAGACACCAAATTGTTTGATAAGTTGCGGTAATTTTATTTCTTTTGCTGAACTAATAAAAAATTTGTAGAACAGTTGCTTCCAGAGAAATTTAACGTTACTTTTTGTTAAATTCGATTGTTTTTTAATTTTCATCATTTTAAAATGTGAAGATGCCGATCTGCAGAAACTGGAATTACAAACATCTGATGCGATTTTTCCTCCGCATTTTTCGAATTTGCAGAAATAAACAATGTCGTCGGTAATTCATTCAGTGGTAAAGAGAATTAAATATATACTCGTAATTACAACCATTTTTGTTGAGAACAGCTCATAATATTGCATTTTGTCCTTTTTTTCTATTCTGATCATAATTGTATTTAAGATAGTTATAAATCTGCAGCGGGCTTTTTTATTTTGATTTAGTTTTAGAATTTAGAAAAATCACGACTTGAAACATGTTTTTTTAAGATATTAATTTTCGTTACAAATCGTTAACTTGCATGTAAAAACGCAACTGTTTCTATCCTAAAGGAAAGAGAGTATTATATAATATGTTTTTATTTGTTACGGTCATGTTTTTTTTCCTTACTAAGGAAGATTTACGTTTTTCGGGCTCATAAATTCAAACATTTATTAGTTTTTTTTTTAATTTTAAATCAGCTGAGTTCTTCGCCACAAGTACTTAAATCTCTGGAAGTACGTTGCTACTGATCTAAAGGTATTCGAAAACATTTCACTAATGGGGAATCATCTGATTTAAAATATTTTTAATATAATTCAAGAACGAAATGATACAAGGCGTCTAAAATAATATTTTATTTTATTTTCATTAACGTTAAAACCATAACACTGATTTTTGCAATTATAAGATAAAAATTGAAACACTATCCGCTTATTGCATATGCAAGTTGAATGTGGCTGTACCAGGGTGGCCATGCAACCGGGAAAACCGGGAGTAAGCCGGGAATTTTGTTGTAAAACCGTGAAAAAAGTAAAAATAGCCAAAAACGATATTTTTAATAAGAAAAAATCATTTGAAACGTTAAAAAGTGAATGCATTTTTTAATGTACTTCACACTCAAGAATAAATTACAAAGTGTTCTGTTTTATTCATATGAAATATGCTGCGGCGGTTAAATATTACCAATAGTAACAAAAAAATTCCATTATTTTTATACAATTCTAGTAATCAGAAAATCGGGAAGACTTGGACCGGAAAAACCGAGAGGATTTGGACCAGGAAAACCGGGAATTAAAAATTATATTTGAGTGGCCACCATATGTAAATTAGGAATAAGGCTGAACGTGTGGCTATATTTATATTTATATATATATATATATACAGTGTGTTAGCAAATGATGTTAACACTTAAAGGGGTATTTAATTTTGGAGCGCTCTCACAGAAAACCAACGCACGATGGAAATTTGATGTAAATGTACGAAAGATAGCGTGATTCTTCCTCTACAAAATGAGCATAGAACGAAGTCTGTACGTTGCGATACCGCCGCATAAAAAGGTATAGAAACATACAAAAAATACATAAAACGAAATTTATTGAAACATAAAAAATTCAGGAACACGATTTTAACCACACGTGATCACACAATTAGTATAAATTGAAGTAATTAAAAAAATAAATTACATTTAGGACCTCAAAAACGATTTAAAAAAAATTTAGAGTATAAATCAAAAATATTTTTCCGTTTGATCTCCATCCACCTCAACGCATAATTCGAATCTGTCAAAAGCGGAATAAACAGCTGCCTTACACATCTCTCTTGGAATCGCTTCGATTACTTCGGTGATTCTAGCCTTCAAAATTTCCAAATTAGGAGTTGGTTGGGAGTACACCCTAGTTTTAAGGTAACCCCACAGCCAGAAATCGCAGACTGTGAGGTCGGGACTATATGGTGGCCATGGAATTGGCCCGGCGCGTCCGATCCAACGTTTTTTGAAATTTTTATCCAAAAAGTGACGAACTGGAAGAGTGTAGTGAGCGGTGGCTCCATCTTGTTGGAAATAAGCTGTTCGGCGGATACTTAATGGCATAGAATCAAGAAGAAACGTTTGCAATAGGTTGAGGTACTTCTTACCATCTACCGAGTCGCCGTCATAGAAGTAAGGACCAATAATTCCATCGGCACACACGCCGCACCAAACATTAACTTTCGGGCTGTTTCGAACATATTCTTGCACTATACTAGGTTTTTCTTCTCCCCAAATTATGCAATTTTTCCGGTTGACAAATCCACTAGTATGGAAAATGGCTTCGTCGCTGAAGATGATGCGATCTTTCATGCTTGGTCTTTGATAAGAAATCGCTAGCATTATCAGGCACGCTTCGACTCGTTTCTTATTATCCACTGGTCTTAACTTTTGGGTACGTTGAATAACATACGGATGCACTTCTAAATCTCGCCGTAAGATTCTGTGAGCCGTAAAATTCGACATGTTCAAAGTTAATCCAATTCTTCTTGTGGATGGATATTGCGTAGTTTGAAGAAGTTCTCTCACCTTGGTGATGTTTTCGTTGGTTCTTTTCGAACATTTACGCCCGGACACACCTTTGATATTATTTTGTATCGAACCAGTACGAATAAACTTACCATGAATACGATATATGGTCAGTCGGCTTGGAGGATCTCGGTTGAATTCTTTCACGAACTTCTTTTGAACGATAGTTGGCGAGTTATGTAGCGCCATTTGAGTGGCCACAAAAATCCGTTCTTGCATTGATAAACGAGTAACTTTAAGCTTTTTAACTGGCGATCGTTTAGATTCATTTTTACGGCGACGGCGAACCATTGCAAACATACAGTATCAAATGTACATACGAAAATTGCGCAAAACTGAAAAAAATTACAACACCTGCAAGCTTAAACAGTGATTACAAATCATCCAGACGTTGATAAAACAATTTCGTAGCACTTTGATACGAAATAGACCTGGTAACAAGCGATAAGACCAACCGCCGAAACAAAAACCGGTATTTCCCCCTATTCGCATACAGAGCGCTAGTGAAAAAACCCCTCCCATTCAAACTTTAGCCAGCTGTTTCTCGGCGGTATCGCAACGTACGGACTTCGTTCTATGCTCATTTTTTAGAGGAAGAATCACGCTATCTTTACATCAAATTTCCATGGTGCGTTGGTTTTCTGTGAGAGCGCGCCAAAATTAAATACCCCTTTAAGTGTTAACATCATTTGCTAACACACTGTATATATATATATATAGAAAATAAAGACGTTGGGAGTGATTAACAGATTTTAGTCGTTCTAATCGTGCGGCGTTTAGCGAAATAATAACGTAATTTTTTTAATTGCGCTGCTTATTAAATTTGAGAATAATTTAACTTTCACGAAATAATTACGTTTCGTTCATAAATTGTCAATAGTTGAAAAAAAAATTAACATTTCATATACTTTTAAATAATTTTTAAATTGTTTACTTTTTTAATAAATAAATGACAAAAAACCTTAAACATTATAACAATAGTAATAAGAGGAATATGAATAACATTGAGATATCCATAAAAAATTGAATCAGTTTTGCAGTTTCTTTGGTTTGTGAAAAAGTCAGTTATCTTTTAGAGGCGTACCGAACTCTTTTGTTAAATCTTCATTAGATTGCTCGTTGTTTACCAGGCGTAAACTTGAGATATTTCCTTTACTGACAAAACATTTAGAACACGACGAGAGAAATAATTTTCACTTCACAATTAAAATAAAAAAAAAAAAAAAGATCAAAGAGGTCCTTTTTCCCGCAATTGGAAGTTTTAACTGAAAAAGTCCGAAAAAATGCATAATTTGAATTTTAATCATTAAAGAATATCCATTCTTAAAAGTAGCAAAGAAAACTGCCATCTTTTCAGTACTCATCAGCGCAAAAAAAATGAGTATTTTTTAGACATGCCAATAACCTCGATTCTATTTACTGACTAAAGTTCTTAAAGTGTACAAACGAGAAACCGCAAATTAAGATAAAGTGAAAACATCAACCAGTAAACGCCGTGGAATAATTTACAAATACGGTAATGAAAAAATAAATAAATAAAAATCAATATCCCAATATCGAAAACGTACGTTGGTGTATCGTTTGGCTATGATCGGCCGTTGTTCACTAGTCGCAGGGTGAACTGGTTGCTCAATCGAGTGGACACATGCTCTCAAATACTTTTTTAGACTACTTGTTGTTTTGTTCTAATTCTTGTGTCTTAGTGAGTTCCAAAATTTTGTTTTACATCAACTTAAATTAACTCTGTACACTGTTCAAGCAATTTCACATTTAAAAAAAAAAAAAAAAAAAAACGAAACATTTACAACTGATTTAATAATAAATGCATCAACCGTAGTAGATGAGCTGATATTTTTTATACTAGTTCTTAGGCATACGCAAATAATACGTAGAATGTCGATACAGCGATTCGGAAAACATAAAAAATCGAATAATATTCAATATAACTTGGAATAGTGTTTAACATGTAAATTCGAAGTTTTGTATATAAATCACGGATAAAGAATGTGCTCTTTCGAAAAATGTGTAACACGATAAAAATCGTAAAAGAGCAGAAAAAATAAACATACACATTAAAAGAAATAGTTTCGAAGATTGAAAAATTTCATCTGTACAGGAATCACATTTTTACAGTGGAGCTAGAACAAAACAGCAGACAGCTTAAAATGTTTTTCATGATGTTTGTTTTCGGTGGATGTCCATTTAATCGGGTTCCTAGTTCACTCTACGGCTAGTCGACCACGAACAGTTCATTACGTCCAAACAAATGGTTTCCCGAGAACACGCCCCGTTTCCCATAATTTTTATTTATAAGTATTATTATTATTATTATTATTACTATATTTTTGTTAATTTCGTTTGAAAAATCTTTTCACGGTATGTGTTAACGGTATTTTTCTATTAAACGTTTAAAACTTTCACGGTAACGGTTATTCATCATAAATAATTTTTGGACACAGCTGTGTTAAGGAAATGTATTTACTCGACTTTTCGGAAGGATAACACCAACCATCATCAGAAATAACTACACTACAGAAGTAATAAACGCGGTAGTTGTGTCAGAAAATTATTTTATTTTTTTACTTACGTACGAATACTTCCGTTATTATAACTGACTATATCATTCTGTAATCGATAAAAATTAACAACACAATTGATATCGTTAGTATATATTTCGATTCTACCTGTTCCGGTAAAGCAATAACCGGCTAATGGTAAGTTTAAAATGTCGGGCAATTTTGTTACTTATTCCGTTCGAATGATTACAGGTGCCTGATATAGCAATAAATCATTTTTATAGAAAAATGTTGACTAGTTAACGGAATATTGAAATTTATAGATGTAATATATGTTTTATATTCAGAGTGAAGGCATTAAATGGAAGCGTTTCCCGAAACTGAATGAACTATTACGCGGTCAAAGAAGAGGCGAATTGACTATTCTAACCGGACCAACAGGATGCGGGAAGACAACTTTCATTGCCGAATATTCCTTAGATCTGGCAATGCAAGGAGTAAGTAACCATCTTTTGCTTATCGCGATCTAATTGCGATGCAATAATAACTTTTATCGAAAACTCACTTGGGAATAATGAAATAGTTAATTCGACTTCAAACTATACAAACGATTCCTACAGTGTATTATGTAATACAGGTGAACATTTACGTTTCCGATTATCTAAACTAATCGAAAAAGGAAGAAGAATATGAAGTCCTTTTCCATATAAAGTATACATTTTATTATTATTAGTAATATATGACATCTGATTTCTATGTACTTATTAAAATTTATTGATTTTTTTTTTTTTTTGAATCAATAAGGAAATTAAATGGAAATATGAATCTTAGTTACATGGAAATATAAAAAAAAAACTTTAGCATTAATATAGAAAACGTGTGAAATTAATAATTGGATATTTTTTGTATTACACAGGCCAACCATATAAAATTTTTTTTCAAAATTTTAACTACCCTTACTGTTTTTGAGGTCGCTAAATCTAAAACTGTTTTCAGTTTTTCTCTATCACGTACCGTTTTTTTTTTTTTTTTTTTTTTTTTTTGAAATTTGCGTTTGAAATTTTTATAAACATAGTACTAAATAATTAAGTAAATCTGCACAATCTGTTCGATTTGCAGGCGTGCCAGTAAAACACCATTTTTCATATATAACCAAGTTGGCAGTATCAAGATAAAGAAGTGCAGACGACCGACGGGTGATGTGGCACCGGCCGTTCTGGCCGCTTTGAGTTAGTCTGTTTTTCTTTTTGTCTGTTGACCCTGTTTGTATTGTTTGTTGTATTAAGCAAAATGCCAAGTCGTGAACAGTCTTAACAATTTTTGTTATATTTGCGGAGAATATATGATAAAAAAAACATCAAAGGAACGTTAGAGAATTTGTCAAAAAAGTTTACTTTGTTTATTTCGCTGTAAGAGATCAAGACAAGTCTTGGGCACCACATAAGATATGTTTTTCTGAACAAAAAAATAATTACAAAACATTATACTTTACCGCCTTTTTGTACATCTAGGTATATTGTTGTAGGAAATTTTTAATAAATGCTTTTATTTTACATTAGATATGTTACGTTTGTGTGGATGAACTAAGAAGATGGTCACGGGGAAAAATAAAGTCCAAGTGTGGAGTTCGTATGGTGTGGAGAGAACATAAAAACCACAGGGACAACTATTATTTTCGCTTTATTGACGTCCGTGGACACAATTCTAAAAATAAAAAAGTGATTTCATATCCGAGCCTGTAATCAGCATTACGTCCTATTTATGTATATATTGAAACGAATCGGAACTTTCAGCGACGGATAATTTTAATTATTCACTCCTATTAATCTAGTAACAAACTGTGATCTATTTCGAAACTGGGAATCTAAACTGAACATTTCGAGCTGTTGAAACTTTTATTTTTGAATGTAAACGTGTGTGCGCGTAATCAACGGCTCCATCTTCGTTGCCTTCACGAAGAGTTAACGTAGGCCTCAGTACTTATATGCTCTAAGAGTACTTGTGTAATGTCCCTGAGCACGTGTGGATCCAAGCGGTGCACTTCACTGAATGATGATCTAGTGGCCTTAGAATAGAAGTCAGTCTCTCCTTTGTAGCCACGTCGCATGTACCAAAAATGAGCATTTTCGCGTTCACCCGTTTTTGAGAATGTGATTCATTTTAGACTAGCCTTGCTTTGCTTATTTTAGTTATAATTTAATTTTGCAACGATTAACATTTTTAAAATGGAAACAATCGGTTTTCGCCAGTCAGTTAGATCTGAATGTGTTTTTTATTCAGTCTACATTTTCCTTTAGTGATATCGCGAATCGCGCGAATGCAAGTCAGTTGAAATATATGCCTAATGCGATGCCGTAAGGGCATTATTTTAATGTGAATTTTTTCCGTATGTTTTTGTCTTTTTTTATTTTGAATCAATCGTTCTCGTTAAAATTCCTGATCCTGAAATCTTTCGTTAAAGAAATCAAAGGTGTTTAATTGTTTCTCAATTTGTCTCCCAGAAAAGGGAGCCAAAAAGGCACTTTTCGTAACAATATATATATATATATATATATATATATTGATGTGAACTCCTTGTTCTTTAGTTCCCTTTTATTTACACAAAAAAAAAAAAATACTCGGACGCCAGTGGCAAGTTTACGGCCGGCTTGCCACCACCGGAAAAGCTCTGTCTAGCTGAACAATAAGGCTTTTTTGAATTGTTTTTTTTTTTTATTTTATTTCGTAGCCGTTCGACGGCCCTCGCGCGCGGAGATATTGCCCACCACGTGTCCGCAAATTAATTCCACGAAGAAAAGTAAAAAAAAAACGTATATCTTGTATTTGATCGTTACACAGGCAAATTCACAAAAAAAAAATATATAAAAAGATATAAAGGGAAAAATCAAACTGGCATTTTACGGACTAGAAAAAAAAAACAATAGCGTAACAAGCGATACGGCATAAAGTGATTATCCGACGACGTTGAACCACAACCAGCCCCGACAAAAGTAATACGACCGTCAATAACGCGTGCTCGATCCAAAGAATAAGATCGCCGCACACACTACCCTGCCTGATTTCCGCGGGATTTTACAGTTTCGCTCGGCTCTATGTTGCTCGACATACACGCGCCTTCGCCGTCGGCACAAGTCACTGCCTTGGCCGTCGACCACTACCACTCAGACACAAATGCGTCTCTACCCTGATGCCGACGTGCAACCGACCGGACTTACACTGAACACGGGGATTTTTGGTTTTGGCCGAATAAGCATCCTTGACAAGACAAAGCGGCGATGCAACTTAGAACGACGTCCGAGAGATCGTGAATTAATGAAATAAATCGAATATTAATTTCTAACTCGAACGTCGTTGAAAAGATAGCGCTAAAAGTACCGAATCTGTATCACTATCCCCCCCCCCCCTCATTTCCATCCAAAACAAGAGTTTTGGATGAAGACTCAGGTCACGGAGTATCAACGGATTCGCACCTTTCACTGTCGAACTACAGAGTTTTCCCAGTTCACTACCGCCTATCCCGTTCACATCTAGTCCACATTCATTCAACAACCACTCTCTCATGATGGGATGACCAGCACCAGATTTAATTTAAATTGACGAAACAGAAATAAATTGCTAATGATAATAAGGTATGACTAGTTGAGATTTAGAATTAGAAGATATAAAATTGAATCAGGAGAAAATCGAAAATACTGGGCGCCATTAGATAATTCGTTGTGCATATGCCGGTCCTAAATTGGAGCCGGGGAATAATCAATGCCGGTCCTGATTTGGAGCCGGGGAATAATAAATGAGAGAAACAGTCTTATGACGTATCGGGCAATCTTCGTTGGATTGTGTAGGGGAAAGGAAAGAGGAATTAAGGTGTGCGCATCTGACCCCCATAGCCATCTAATATTGGTCCCGTCCAGGTGGAGTAATCATAGCTGCTACGAGCGACTGCGTGTCCAGGCCTATACCGATATGCATCTTTCGCTATATGGTTAGGGACGACTGGTACGCGGGTCCTTTGCTCGCACATAGATAACATTCATATTCACACACGTCATCCCATCTTTATACTTAAGTGCATGTTAGACTAAATAATATCAGTGCCTAAGGAATTGACAACGACTAAACAAAGAAAAAAAATACACGTTAAATATTACTGATGATTTTGGGTACACCGCCGTTTGTTACCCAATAACTATGATATAAACGAAACGACAAAAACAAAAAAATATTTAAACGTTGAATATTATTTACATTTCTCACCCACGCCTCACATAGTCCAGAGTCGGGTCTAAGGTGGTGGGTGAATGAGTCTCAAGATGTTTAGCGGAGATTCTTTGCTCAACCAGCTCGAAGCTGGGAGCTTATGTATTCTGGTATTGTAAATAGTTATATCCGAAGAAGATCGAATAGATAAATAAAGTAATAAAAAAAATCGAAAAACAACCGACATCCTAAGCAGACGAACCATGAATCATAAATAGAAGTTTGGGCGCCATTTGATAAATGAAATTTCTCTCATGTACGATTTTTTTTTTTTTTTTTTTTTTTACGAAATGAATTTCAGACCCCACAACTGCCTGCTCTATCACTATCACCATTAAAATAGATAAATATTATTAAGTGGCAAAGAAAATAATAAAGTTAAAATAGATATGTACATATTATTCTGAGACGAGACATGAGGGTCCGTTAATTGCCACTCCTAGAACAGCCCAGAAAACCTTTTACGATGATTCAAAAAAAATAATGGCCAACTATCTACACACCTTCTACGGCGTGTGCCACCGATTGGAATAAATTGAATACATGAATAAGTATATGATTAAATAATAATAATAAAAAATGACTGAATATAATAATTGTCGATCTATGAACCCGATTAAGATGTAACCAGCTCCCACGTGCCTTCCACGGCGCACGTCACCGGGTATTACTAAAATGAATAATTTAGATAATTATTGTAAATGAATAAATAAATAAAAAAACTAAATTAAATAGAGGACTAAGTACTACGCGACTAGCCTCACAATTAAGGTGTAGTAAAATATCGAATATCGCCCCTTTACCGCTATGACGTCATGCCGATGAGTGATGCGAGCAGGAACGCAAGCTTTTTTACGGGGAAAAGTTGGAAAACGCCTCTGCGCTAAATTATATTCTTTAATTTTTTATCTAGTGCAGCTCTGGAGTACCAAACATATATATATGTATATATATAAGGTCTCATCTGGCTTACATGCTTGTCTACCTTCTGCGCAGCTCTGGGGTACCACAACTACGGTCTCATCTGGCTTGCGTCACAGGATTGCCTTCTGCGCAGCTCTGGAGTATATCTAATAAGGTCTCACTGGCTTACGTCAGCGGATTACCTTATGAGCAGCTCTGGAGTACCAGGTCCCACGGGCTTACGTCATAGGTTTATTATATGCCGGACTTGCACCCAAACACTCGGGAAGGAACACTAAATGGAAGAATAAAATTACATTTAGGATAAAATATCGTGGAATTCACAATCGTGTTCATACGTAGTGTTGCACCCAAATTGGGAGCTATAAATATTACGGAATAGACTAATACAATCATTACTGCAACACATCCTTAATCAATTTGAAGAAATAGTAATATCACAATTGTCATCCTTTCAGTGTAACGGACCAAATCAAGAAGGATTAGTAAGATTAAGCTATAATAAAATGAAACACCTGGTTATGACCCTATATAAATTAGTTAAGCAATGATTTTTTTTTTTTTTTTGATTTTTTTTATACTGGCCTTAAATCACTGATATTTCTTGTAACATAATTGTCGGGTTGCGAAAGATCGCGTAAGTAATATGCATTTTGTGTATTCGCTTCACTACCTCATATGGCCCAATATATAATAGCTCTAATTTTTTCATGCGCTTTTTTGCGCGGCATGAAAGGACATGATTTTTTATATATACGTGCTCCCCTTCGCGAAACTCTCGCAGGGTGTGCCGGTCTCGGTGTTTTTCGGCTCGTTTACGCCTCGTCTCTTCTAGTTTTTCTCGTATTCGTTTGAGCATCTCTTCACGGTTTTTATTTACTCCGTATTCCGGGAACGCGATTACATTTTCGATTCTACTATTACTTTTCTCATCCGAGATGACCTCTTTCGGGATAAAACCTGTAACTGGACTCGGAATACTATTTAGGCATTCCTCAATTCCCGCGATATGTCGCTGCCAGTCAGTGTGTTTCCAAAAACACAATCCCCTGATCATTTTACCGATTTCGAGGTTAACTCTCTCGGTGGGATTATTTTTTGGGCAATAAGCAGCAATGTGCCGCACCTCTATACCCTTACTCTCAAAAAAGGCGTGCCAACGCTGACTAGTAAATATGGTCGCGTTGTCTGACACTATCGCTCGCATTGTTCCGACTTTTCTGAGAAAATCGTTCACCTTCGAAAGTATATTTGCTGTTGTCAGCTTTTTCACTGGGTATAATTTTACATATTTCGAGAAGACATCGTGCATTACAAAGAGCTGATTTAAATTTTTTATTATGGGCAACGGACCGAATACGTCTACTGTTACTATGTCTAGCGGATTGGTCGGCACATAACTGGTCAAAGGACCTACCGCCGGAGAGTTTTAAGGTTTTGTTTTCTTACACAGTTCGCATCGTCTTAAAATTTTGTTTATCGCTCTTCTCATTCGGGAAAAGTAGTACGTGCGGGATATAAGCAAATGTGTGCGCAGTTGCCCCGGATGTGCGTATTTTTTATGTACGATCCATATCAGTTCCTCGACATGTGCAACCGGAACACATAATCGCCACTCCTCTTTATCTGAGTTGTGAAAAAATAGTAATTCCTTGTAAATAGTGTAGTAATTTTTTAATTTATTGATTTTATCAAAATTTCGGAATACTTGCCCCCCATGAGGCATCTGCTCTCTGATCTTCCGCTAAATTGCAAAATAACTCACTTAGGGGTTCATCTTTAGCTTTCGAGAAATACGCGATCATCGCCACATCGTTTTTCGCTTCTAACTGCCCCAAATTCCTCGTAAGCATATCAGCTACAATGTTGTCTTTACCCGGTACATACTCCACCTCCAGATCGAAGTTCTGAAGATAGAGCATCCACCGAGTCAGACGCGCATTCTGCCACTTCGATTCCCTAAGGAATTTGAGGCTCTTATGGTCAGTCATAATTTTTATTGGATAACCCTCGACAATCACTCTAAATTTCTTTAAACAGAAGATCACGGCCAATAACTCTTTCTCCGTCGTGAAATAATTACACTCGGCCCCCGTCAAAATACGGCTAACGAACATTATCGGTCTCGGCTGACCATTTTCGTCCAATTGGAACAACGACCCACCTATTGCCCTATCCGAGGCATCCGAATATATAATAAAATTTTTATTGTAATCGGGCATTTGTAACCGGAGATGGTCGGCAAACGCGTCCTTAAAACGCTGAAATGCCCTCTCCTGTTCGTCGGACCAAATAAACGGGGTGTTATTACGAATCAAGGCCGACACGGGTTGTAAAATCTCAGCATAGGAAGCAATAAATTTCCGATAAAAGTTACACATACCGAGGAACGATAGTAGTTGATCCTTATTCACTGGTCTCGGGAAACTCTTTATCTTCGCGATCTTCTCTGATTGCATCGAGACTCCCTCCGTTGTGAGCCTATACCCTACGAAATCTAGTTCTGCTCGTGCGAATACAGATTTACTAATGTTAACTGTCATATTTGCCTCCCCGAGCGCCCCTAACACAACGGATAAATGTTCAATATGCTCATCCTCGGAGGCTGATAGTATTATTATATCATCGACGTATGCTAACACAAATTGCTCACAACGGAGATTTAGAACTACGTCCAATGCACGCACAAAAGCACTCGTACTTATTTTCAACCCAAATGGCACCACGTTGAACTCGTAACACTTGCCCTCGAAACCGAAAGCCGTGTACTTCCGAGAATCAACGTGGAGCGGGACTTGCATAAAACTAGCTACCAAGTCCAAGCTAGTCATTATCGAGAATTTAGAAAATTTATAGAGAAGTTCGTCAATGGGTGGGGGTTGAAAGTTTTCGTTAATTATTATTTTATTAATATCACGCGCGTCAAGGCACAACCTCACCCTACCATCCTTTTTAAATACGGGCACGAGCGGAGAGATATATGGCGAAGACGACGGACTTATGATGCCCAATTTTGTCATTCGCGAGATTTCTTTACCCACCTCCGCTCGTTTCGACATCGGAATGGGATAGTTCCTCATTCTATGAAAAATATCATGCTCCTTGACGGCGATTTTATAGGTAAATTTATTACAGTGACCCGGAAAATCAGTGAACACCCCCCGGGCTTGTTTTAAACAATTTAATAACTCATCGCGCTTGGCCTCCGAAAAGACGGAATTCTCGACACAATCAGAGAGATGTTCGGATAAAGGCTCCCCTAACGCACACATCTGGTTTGCTAACAGTAGCGGATCTTTTCTTTCGTCTACCTCAGTTATGACGAAAATGCTCGCCCAGTTATTAGTTAAATCTACGAAACTAACGTTATTTATATTATTTTCTTTGCGTAAAGTTAATTTGTTCTTCGAAAAATTCAGAACGCCCTCATACTGAGCTAGAAAATCGGCTCCGATTATTAATGACACGTTCAAACCTTTAATCACTATCAGTTTACACTCATATATTTCACAGTTTAGGATTATTTGGGCGAGCACTTGCATTTGCACTGTTTTTTTCGCTTTCCCGCACGCACTCATTATTTTGAGATTGCCTGCCGGCAGTATTGGAAAATTTTCTTTTCCCGGCGACTCCCTAATTATCTCCCACAAGTCGGCGTCAATAGCGGTAATCTCGGACCCTGTGTCCACCAATGCGCGATATTCGATATTTTTTATAGTTATGTTAACATACGGTGTTTGAGATAGAGCAGTTGTTTGCGGGTGAGATGAGTTGGAATTGGTGGTATTTTTTAAGGCATTTATTTTGTTTATCATTTTTTTGTCCGGTTCTATGTTATTGGTTCCCTGAGACAACGACCCGGATATCGTGCTCAGGGGCCCCCAAAAAACTCTACACACTTCCGATACATTACATCCAGTCCGTGTCTGTTCAATTCCATTTTTGCCTCCCTGATACGTTCGTTAAATCGGGGGTCACATCGATTGCCTGTCTCTTCTCTCGAGTTATTCGGGGCCGCGGACACCGGAATGACGAAGTCACTGGTTACGTCAACCACCTTTACACGATCATCACTCAGGGACATTATACGATCATTAAGTTCGGCGACTGTACGCCAATGCTCATCTAGGTTTTGTCTCGACCACAGTGGAATTGCGGTGAGAATAACTACCTCGGTAACTGCTCCATGCCAAAGGGCCTGTATTAGCTCCAAGAGGTCACAAAAAATTTCCTCCGCTGGCTTACGATTTCTTAATTCCCAGCCACCTACTGCTAGTATTACTCTCTTTCCGAGACTAGCGTAATTATTTCCTATGGCATTTCTTATGCCCCGTATACTTTTATCCCTGTAGCAGTATCCGAAGTATCCCCGTTCGAATGACCGGGTTGGATAATTTAAATGTTGTCGGGCCATTGCAAATACGGGTCCCTCCCCAATCAATTGATATCCTTTTAACAGGGGCACACACTCGCGATTATCCTCCCTCGTCATTCCACGATTAAATTCTCGCCCCCGTTCCCGATCGTAGCGAGGTCTCTCTAGATTTCTGTTGAGGTTGATATTGTTTATTCGGGGAATTTTTTGAAAATCCGTCTCGGACCTGTCCTGTCTTACGCATCCCTGCCTATTTATCTCTCGGACATTATTATATAGTTCCTCGACAGACGCACTCTTCATCACTAGTAGAAGTCGCTGCACGTCCCTCGGATATTTTCTCATAATAACTTGTATAAATTCTGAATCTGGTATCGGCGGGTTTAAGTATCGTACACGGTCCATCCACCTTACAAGGTATCGTTCTATATCATCATTCGATCGACACTGCTCCTCGGACGAATATAGAATTCTCCGTACCTCGAGCTGGTCCCGCTCACTCCAAAAATTCTCAACTAGTTTGAGACGGATTTCTTCCCACGACTTGCATCCCGGCAAGAAAAGCCTCGCCCATTCGTATGGTGCTCCGTCAAGGTTTTTTAAGATAATGGCGATTTGTTCGGTCACACTGCCTATTTCATTCACCCGCAATATTTGTTCTATACTCGTAATGAACTCCATGATATGGACTTTTGGGTGTTTGCCGCCATATCCCCGTACTTCTAGTTCCATCCGGTAACTCTGCCTCTGTTCACGGCTCGAATGCGTACTTGAAGACTGCTGTCGCTCGACTTCCTCTTTTCGCTGCCTTAGTTCCTCTACACCCCGTCCGGTGGATGTATCGAGCTGTTGTTTCGAGAGTTCAAACTCTTGGGCCAATTTATTGCCAACTGCAGTGATTTCTCTCGATATATTTTCCGCGACCGATTCCTTTACTTCTCGGTCGAAGTTTTTGAGTTTATTCTCGATTCGCCCGACACTCTCTCGATCCTTTCCGGTTTTAATTTCCAACTTCTCAACCTCGGCGGATAACACCTCTCCTTTCTGAACCTTTACGGCCAACTCTTTCACATACTGAGTTAGATGCCGATGTTTTTCATCCACTTCATCCACCTTTCGGCTCACTTTCTCATATTTCCCCTTTATTTCTCGTATTTCCCCGATCACTTCCTTCCGGTTCTCTTCTATTTTTGTTATTATTTCCTCCTTGTCCTCTTTTCTGTTCTTTTCTATTTTTGTTATTATTTCCTCCTTGTCCTCTCTTCTGTTCTTTTCTATTCTTGTTATTATTTCCTCCTTGTCCTCTTTTCTGTACTCTTCCATTCTTTTATTGTCTTCCATCATTTGTCTCATCATTATGAGCAGCTGATTCTGTGTGCTCTTGTCCTCACTCACTGCCTCTTCGCGGTGCTGTACCCGTGTTTCCGCACGGCGATGCAGGAAGGATGGACCCGGATCAGAGAACTCTCGGACCGGACTGGTAGGAGTGTCTTCGGAGCCCTCTCTACTCATCCGCTCTTCCTCATCGGACTCACCCATAACCGGTTCGGGGTTTCGATAAGTACCCCTGGTCGTCACCACCTTAGACAAATCCCGACTCTCCATTTATCAGGCCGGGTAGACTATGATTAAACTAATAATACAAAGAAAGAAAAGAAAAAAAGAAAAAACCGAGAGAAGAAAGATGAAAACGGTATTCAATTACCCCCTCGCTCGGAAGATCCCCCTAAACGTGTCCTGGTCGCGAACAAAAGAAAAAAGAAACAAAAATATAATATATAAAAAATTTTATCGTAAAAAATATTTTTTAAATAGAATACGCGTAAAAAAAAAAATGTAGTGAAAATGAAAAGACGTAAATTAAAATATGAAATAAATTACACCGAAAAATAGCGCGACCAGGACTAAACGTGACAAAAGTGAAATAACGCGGCGGACTTATCTGTGATATGTTTTTGCTGTCCTCTTCCCGCTGGGCTGTCCTCTTCCTGCTGGGCCGTCCTCTTCCTGCTGGGCTAAAAAATTTTTCTGTTGACTGCCAGGTAACGCAAAAATGCTATTCGTGTCCCTCTGTTCGGGGCGCCATTTGATGTGAACTCCTTGTTCTTTAGTTCCCTTTTATTTACACAAAAAAAAAAAATACTCGGACGCCAGTGGCAAGTTTACGGCCGGCTTGCCACCACCGGAAAAGCTCTGTCTAGCTGAACAATAAGGCTTTTTTGAATTGTTTTTTTTTTTTATTTTATTTCGTAGCCGTTCGACGGCCCTCGCGCGCGGAGATATTGCCCACCACGTGTCCGCAAATTAATTCCACGAAGAAAAGTAAAAAAAAAACGTATATCTTGTATTTGATCGTTACACAGGCAAATTCACAAAAAAAAAATATATAAAAAGATATAAAGGGAAAAATCAAACTGGCATTTTACGGACTAGAAAAAAAAAACAATAGCGTAACAAGCGATACGGCATAAAGTGATTATCCGACGACGTTGAACCACAACCAGCCCCGACAAAAGTAATACGACCGTCAATAACGCGTGCTCGATCCAAAGAATAAGATCGCCGCACACACTACCCTGCCTGATTTCCGCGGGATTTTACAGTTTCGCTCGGCTCTATGTTGCTCGACATACACGCGCCTTCGCCGTCGGCACAAGTCACTGCCTTGGCCGTCGACCACTACCACTCAGACACAAATGCGTCTCTACCCTGATGCCGACGTGCAACCGACCGGACTTACACTGAACACGGGGATTTTTGGTTTTGGCCGAATAAGCATCCTTGACAAGACAAAGCGGCGATGCAACTTAGAACGACGTCCGAGAGATCGTGAATTAATGAAATAAATCGAATATTAATTTCTAACTCGAACGTCGTTGAAAAGATAGCGCTAAAAGTACCGAATCCGTATCAATATATATATATATATATTTCGTTATTAAATTTTATTAACACAATAATTGCATTATCTACACGTGTCTGATTTTGATAAAAATATTTGTCGACGAGAGTTTACTTTTATTGCTGATAATATTAAGTAGAATTGTACAACTCTCGTGATGGATTCAGTGATAAAGATAGGAAATGATTAAAAACAAGAGAAAGAGAGGGAGAACTGGAAACAATATAAGCAATATCGGGTTTCAGTCATCTGTTTTATTCGTTTTACATAATGAATTGCTTTCACTAATAATCAAAATACTCGAAACGATCTTTATCACTATAGTCAGTTCGGAAATTAAACAAAAATTTTTCAGTTCTATCTGATAGAAACAACGTTTTAAAAAGGCCGTAAAATCTAATGCGGTATAACTGTTAATTTTTTTACATCATTTATATTTGATTAATTTTAAGTCAGTTTAATGTAAACCGCTGAAAAATTTTAGAATTATAAAAACTTTATAAACAAACCCATTTTAAAAAATTTTTTATATGAAAAATATCAAAATTAATTTATTTCGGGATAATAATTCCTTTAAATTACATTATCATTTTGTACCAGTATTTATAGTTATTTTCGAGAATTACAATTAACATAATGGTTAATGTTCCGTTTTCACTCCAATTATATATCAAAGGTATCAATAATTGCATAATTGCATTTAGGAAGAAAAAAACTATGAGACTTCGCGATGTCGAAGCATTCATCATCCAATATATCCTTTCTCTGTTATACAGGCCTTCACTGACTACCACGTCATGGCTATTCCGATGTTTCCATGAATCGGTATGTAACTGCGACTTAACGATTTGCTTGATTTTCATGGACCATTCTGTACGCGCATGTCGCACGCCAAGTAAACAACGACACATTTATTAATGTATACCATTTTGTTTTTGTTTTGATAAATAAAGGTGAATACTTTGTGGGGCAGTTTTGAAATACGAAACGAACGTTTAGCGCGTGTTCTATTGCAGCAAATGGTTGAGGTTCCGTTAGAAAAAAATTTAGATAAATTTAATTTGTGGGCCGATGAGTTCGAAACGTTGCCGATTTACTTCATGACATTTCACGGAGCACAACCTATTAACACCGTGATGGAGGTAACGCGTGCCTTAAATATTATGCGTCATTGTAGAAACAACTTAAACGAAAATATAAATATACCGCAATAGTGGAGCTCACATCTGAAACGTGTTTGTCAATGAATTTTTAACATTTGTTTTTAAACTGGTCTAAAGTTAATAAAATGCGACACGTGGTATATGTAACGCTATTTATATACATACATACATATATATATATATATATATATATATACATATATATGTATATATATATATATATATGTGTGTGTGTATATATATACTAGCTGTTAGCTTTGCTCACATATTAATACTTGTTTAAATCTTTTAGTTACTAAGAGCTGCCAGTTCATCTTCGTATTGTTGATAGTTCATCGATAATATATCGATTTCTCTTAGTAATACATTATATGTCTTGTAAATATATTAATAAATGTAAATTTAGATTTGGTAGTTAAGTTTTGTTTTTTGTTTTTTTTTTTTTATTTAAAATTTATGAGTAGATTTTCTTAGGTTTGGTTTTTGTTTTTTCATTTTCTTTAAAATTGCATTGGACACCCGTATGAATATTTTCATTTATGAGTATGTTTTACTGGTTTTCACTTGAATGTAAAAAAAAAGTTACTGGTCGTCATCTGCTACTGTCTTCCTTTCAACTGTTGTTAAATTCTTTCTTTTGCATCCTGTAAATCCACTTGCAGTTTTTAATTTTTAAATAATTTTTAAATTTATAATGTTTTTCTATAATATGCCCTAATTTAAAAATTTGATCTTTTATTTTGCGCACTTCTCTTTTTTCTAATTTTTGTAATATGGCCAATGAAATTACATTATGTGATGATAGGTCGTGCGAGCTTTCTTTTTCTGAAAGTCACTAATATATGGAAGAGAAAATTTTTGATTTTTATATAAAACACCGCATTTTTCATTACTTCGGGTTATGTATTTCTTTTTATTTACTCGAAAGACTAAAAGAATCCCTGTTAGGCCACACTTTTTTGATAAAAATGCATTTTCTTAATTTTTTTTTTTGTACAATTTAGTTGTCTGACATGTCACGATATAATAGTAATAATTACGAAGCTTGAATTTCGATTTTTTTCTTTATTTCTAAAATGGCGTCTTCTTATAAATTTCTAAAATATTCTAATGAGATGTTTTTATGAAACATTAGGTATTTACTAAACTGTGTGTACCCAAATCCTTTAAAAAAAATTAATAAATATCGTAAAAAAATATTTAGAACTTAACGGTTTTACTTAAAACTTATAACTATGCAACATTTCAGTACTATGTCCATGTCATAAAGTTGTTTTACGCGCCCGTAACTGTGAATTTGTATCCTATTTGCTGAAATACTGATTACAGTCAACCGAGCGTAATTTCTGAAGGTCCCATGCTTTTATCACTATAATCATCCGCTTTTTATTCCTTCTTCACTGTTTTCTTCAAATCATTCATTCATTCTGAAAGTTGTCCATACACTTACTCGATGTCTTCCATAAATTTTGAATGTAAATAAATTTTTGTTTTTTAATTAACATTTTTATATACATATGCAGTAATGTGTATTACTGTCGGCATTCTGATTTTTATCAAACGGTTAAATCTTTTGCTTTCTTACATATGTATATTTTAGCATTATTGAACCAACAAATTTATGGGTAAACGATTGCATTAGTAACATCAGTTCATTTTTGGTCGTATCTTTAGTTCGTTCATTTTTGCTGTTATTCATACTGCGTGAACTAACGCAAACTATGAATAACAGGAAAATGAGCGAACTAAAACTACGACAAAAAATTAATATGGCGCGAAATGAAGGTAAAGAGAAAATTTTAAAAATAACGTTAAAATAATACATGAAATAAAAAGGGTAGGTTATTGAAAAAAAAAAACATTTAGTGATGGTTAATAAACTCTGGCATGCCAAGCAAACCCTAAAATGTATAGCGAACCATATTTTGCAATCAAGAAGTAACGTGAAAGTAAATAACGAAGTTAAGAAAAAAATAAAGTAAAAAAAAAGTAATCTTTAAAAATGAATTGTCATTACATATTTCTATTTTAGCAGTATTGAATCAACAAATTTATGTTTTTACTCGTTAAGAAACACGTCTGTTATGGTTCAAAAAAAAAAAAAAAAAAAAAAAAACAGTTCTCACATTTAACTGAAGATTCCTGGTCTTTCTGTGACGTATGTCTGTCACAATCTAATGCTTCGCTCAGCTGAAAGACACATACAGCCAACTTTTATGAAAAATCAAATTAACAACTGACCCGTAAAGTAAACTAAAGTAAGTCCCATACCCCGTATCATTAAATTTGTGTATTCAAATATTTAAAAAAAAAAATTAAAAGTTATTATTATGAATAATTATTTATAAGGTAACGTTTCGGCGTAATTAATACTTGCAATTAGCCAATAATTCAACGTTATAACTACGTTATAAAGCTGCTTTCTTCGACTTAAAGTTTTTTCATGCAATACTTATTAAAGTGAGCTTCATTTCTGGAAATTACATTTCTTTCATCACTATAATGATCTGTTTTGTACTCCTTTTTGAACGGTTCGTTTTCTGCACACCACTCCCTTACTCTATAAACTACTGTAAATGTGTATAATGTTTATTTTTTGTTAGGGGTTTTTAATTAATTACCCCCCCCCCCTCTCTCTCTCTCTCTCTCTCTAAGAAACATACTTTCCACTCTCCGACAAAAAACAGCCTTCACGTTCAGCTGAAGTTGCTTGGTTTTACTATAACTTTTTTCTGTCGCAATCTAGCAGAAAATTTCACTCGACTATGTTCATCCCTCTTTTTTCAATAATGCAATGAATCGTGGACTAAAACGTGCCCTGGAAATTACTCTAATTAACTGAAAAAACTGCATCAAAATCCAGTCGGTACATTTCCGACAGCCCGGCACGTACATTTTTCAACTTTCATTTACATATATACTTTGGATTTCTCAAGAAGCAAGCTTCTTATAGATACCATTCGATAATGAATTAACTGCGTCATTTCTATGGGAAATTAATTTATTATACCGAAATATTTTCTTTAACTAGTAATTAAATTATCATTGCAGAAATGTAAAATGTAGTATTTCTAACACATAACGAAAAAAAAAGGAAAAAAGGAAAACGTAAACATATTTTACAACCGTTTCTATACTTTTTTTTCCATACTACTCCCTTCGCAAAAATGATACTTTATCATTAATATATATATCGAGTTCGTGGCCAATTATAAATTTATTGTGTATAGATAAATTTTTATTTCTCGTTTTCTCTTTTTAGACTATAAAACATTGTACGTATGTCCATGATATTGCTCATGTTATAATAGATAACGTACAATTTATGATGGGTCTGTCGGACGTAAAGTTCACCGATAAATTTTACAAACAGGACTTAATTATTCAAGAATTTAGATCATTCGCTACCAAGTACAACTGCCACGTTACGCTGGTGATACATCCGAGGAAGGAAAATCCAGGCGAGGCTTTAACGATCAATTCGATATTTGGCGGAGTAAAAGCGTCTCAAGAAGCGGACAATATTTTAATTTTGCAAATAAAAATGTTACAATCATTGCAAATTAAAAAGTTTCTTCAGGTAATTTTACCTCTATGGTAAATCGAATAAATGAATAAAATTTACATGTTACTTTGTGTTCAAGGCACTTATTTTTGTGATTTTAAAAATTACAAAAGACATTAAAAGCATTTGCTTTTTTATTCTACTTGCCTTTTATTTCGTTTTAAAATTTTCCATTTTTGCAATGTAGTTCTAATGAAACCGTTTTAAATATTGCTTTTCTACGTTAAGGTTGTCCGGTAATAATTATACGAAATTCGTCAAGTTTCTAGATAATCTCTCGGATTCATTTATTTTCGAATATTAGCTTTTCTATATTTCCACTGCCCTACGCTAAACAATTATTATGAAATCAAAAGTTCAGCATTCGGTGGTCGCCCTTTAAATCATTTAATTCGGATAATAATGATACAGAGATGATGAATAATACGCTAAACTCGATCGAATATTAGCTGACAGCTATCGTAAATAGAAGACGAAAGTGAATTATAATTTCGATAATTGTTTAGTAATACTCAAAGATAAGTAAAGTGTACCGTCATTAACAATTCGAAGGGGATGAGGAATAATAAAGAATGTTAAATGAATAAAAAACACCGAGTCTGGAAATTTCAGGAAAAAGGTCTATCAGAAAGCGATGAAAAAAAAATATATTGCGGTTTAAGAGGATTGTAAGAAAGGAAAATATCTTTTTTCAGATAGCGTCCTGAGTAGTGAACAGTGTAAAGTACTACGTGCACTTTGAAAGACGCTGATTATAAAAAATGATTAGGAAAAACACGTAAGAAAACCGTTCAATGCAACTGGTTAAAAAGGAAGTCTAACGAAAGACGGGGAAAAAAAGAAACAACGAAAAGCTAAAAGGCTAAAACAGCTAAATTTACCGCAAGATCGTGTTTGATAAAGTTTATCTGTGTTGCGTTCAATTGGGTGAGATGGTTTCTTTAATTGTTTTGCATTTACCGTTGCGCATTCGTACAATTATTCTTATCGCTTCTTTTATTCCCATTATCAGTTCTAATAAACGTCTCGTTACTGTTCCGTTTGACCGTTGTTTCGATCTATTAATTTAGTTATAGTATGCCTGACACGTCCGATGGGGGAAGCAAACCTCCTTCACTCGAATCCCGATCAGTAGTGAAAAGCGCAGTCAAAGGCAGAAAATCATGGAATAAAAATAAATCTCTTCAGTATGCAGCAACTTCTCCTCTTCATCTAATACTTTATCTGCTACTTCTAATAATAACGTCTCTATCTTCTACTGAAACTCGTATCCGAGTGAACTGGTTGCACATTCGTAGCTTCTGCTGAGGGTGGGTGCGAAGATGGCTGATGATTCCAATTCTGGAAGAGCAAATGCGACCACAATGGTGCCATTCGAAAACGTTAGGTGGACTAGAGCTGTCCTTGACTGTTCTTTTTCTTTTTAGTGGTCCGGTAGTTAGGAAGGCTGCTTCAGCTACTCTTCTCCATTTTACACGATCGCAGGCGGCGATTTCCCAAGCTTCTAAGTAATTTGCTTTCCTTAAAAGCGCCGCAATATGGTCCTTGTAACGCTTCCTAGGACCACCACGTTTTCTAGCTCCTTTTTTTTATTCGCAATACAGCATTCGCTTTGGTAACCTGGAATCCTCCATTCTTATAGCATGTCCTATCCACCTTAGTTGAGCATGTGTGATCAACGACTCTATTCGTTCTGGTTAAACCGACGCAATACATTTTCGTTCGTAACAAAATATCGTCCCATCTGATTTTCAGTAACGCTCGCAGGACCACCCGTTGTTGAAACTGCTCTAATTTTTTGATGTGACGCCTATATAGCGTTCATGTTTCGGCTTCATATAACAGGGACGACAGAATAATTATAGCACGATAAACTGTTGCTTTAGTGGCGATCGATAAATCCTTATTATAGAAAACCTTGAACCGGCCGAAGGCTAAAGCATCGCACTTAATTCTGTTTTGTATTTCGTCATGTCCCCTTATAGTTTAGGAACGAACCGAGATATTGAAAGGTGTCTACCAGTTCTAGCGTTTTTCCGCGTATCTGAATGTTATTTGCAGTCGAAGTTTCATTGCTCAGTAATTTGGTTTTGTCAATGTTTATTTCAAGGCCAAAATCTTTTTGTATGTTTCATCTAATACCACAAGCATCGCTTGTAAATCGGTTTTATTGCGTACTACAATGAGGCAGTCGTCAGCATATTGCAATTCGACGATTCTGAACTTTGACACCTTAGTTTTCGCTTTAAGCCTACCAAGATTAAGTAAACCTCCATCCATCCTATAGTTGATGTCGACGTCTTTGGTATAGAGACGTTTATCGACGACGAACATGAAAGCTGCGATAACGCCTCTATAGAAATTAATGGTATCATAACCAATAAGGATATTACATCTGCTCTAACTAACCTGCCTAATTCAAACATCCCGACAGCATAAATGAATCTAATATAACTTCAACTTTTCCGAATAATTATGAAGGGCAAATTGTCGTATTATTATTCAAAAGCTTAGAAAATAAGAATATCGCCAATTTTCATCCCATGTCTTTAGCCAGATTGTTTTACAAGAAAGTTACTAGTCTTCCTTCAGTTAAGTTAAATTTTACACATCTATCAGAGAAGCTAATCAGTTTTTACTCGCAGAGAGCTTAAGATTCGAGCATTTATCGCTCAATCTCTACTTTTTCATTTCGGTATAATCTGAGACATTTTTTCGGATTTATCTATTGACAAACTTCTGTTAAATTGTTCATCTCAGGTACCGATCTCCACTATTCGAAGAATGCAAAAGCGTACCTCAGACAATAATTTTATTCCCATTCCCTTTATCGGGATTAAATTTCTGGGCACTGTTCTTCCTCGCTTCATTTATTTCTATGATTCTTATCGTGTAAAAGTTGAATCGATAATCCGGAAACCCAAACTTTGCCGCAATGGCCTCCGTTTTTGGTCACTTTATTTCCTCCTGCCGTTATAAAACCGTATATGTTCCTTATGCATTGGTAGTCACTTTTCTTCTGAGTGCACCATTATCCAGTAAAAGGATACAGTCTAGTACCATTGTGTTCAAGGGCGTCGCCAGCCGATGAGCCGGTACAGGGAAGGTGATAAAAAAAGGATATGAGTTATGAGAAAAATAAAAGATATAAGTTGTAAAAGCTTAATATTTTATTAAACAAGAATAAAATCTTAATTAAAACACATTTTTCGTGTGTTTCTGGCAAATTGTTCTACTACTTTATTATAAAAGTCTTCCAAATTGTCCATGATTACGCGCCTATGAATACTCATCATGGCCAGTTGATTAAAATGTTTCAAAGCTCCAGAGGAGGGGGGCAGCTGCCCCCCGCTGGTGACGCCCATGATTGTGTTCTTTGTAGCGGAAACCATTCGGCGCTAGATCCTAATTATGAAGTTTATAAAGACCAAGTCAACTTTTATAAAATCATGAGTTTGCAAAATGTTTCTTTTTTTTAAGCAAAAGAAATCAGCCAAGAAAGATTGTTCTCTCCTGCATTCACTTTTGCTGATATTTCTAACCCGCCCAACTTCCCCGCCCTTCCAAATTCATCTTTCACCACCACAAAGAGGAGTTCTTCTTCCTTTTATATTATAATTCCAGTCCAAAAGTATTACTCCAATTCAAAAACTCAAAATCCCCTCAACAAATATTATTCTAAAATCTATTTAATAGTGCTGCCACAAAAGGCTACCGTTTCGATGCTCCTAAGCTGCCCTCATTTCTTTTAACAATCCTATCTTCCTCTAAAATCACGAATACCGAATCATCTGCAAATTTTAATAACGTTTCCCTAGATAACTCTTCTGCTCTCTCTGCTCCAAATGTCCTAACTTCTACGCTTTTATGTACTCAGCAAATTCGACATCCCCAATTTAGAAGATAAAGTCTTAGCCATATGTCAAGTCTTACAATCTTAGACATAGCTAACCAGGTATATTTTCCTACTTTAAGTTTCCCCATTTGTTTACTATTTTCCCTTCTTCAATTATTCCTTTAAAGATATACTACTTTCAACCCTATTGCCATATTATTAACTGTACTACAACCCCTCAGTTACAACACAATTGCCATAGGTTCTAATTCTTTTTTTTTTTTTTTATGTGGCTCTTTGTCAGCGTTGCTCGCTGCCTTTAACTGCGTTAGTTGATAGCATGCAACGGCTCACATGTGATTTAATTGAGCGATGGGAGTCTTTATTGTATATTTTCACTTTACGCTTAGCGTTCCTTCGATGTTGCTTGCATCTTTTAACTAGGTTGGTTGATAGCATACGAAGACCCAGTTGCAATAATTTTTTTGAGCAATGAGAGCATTTATTTTCTTTTTATCACTATTTTATTTCCTCTTCTTATTCCTTCTTTCCCAAAGCATTTTGTCGATGTTGCTTGCTGCCTTTAACTAGGTTAGTTGACAGCATACGGCGACCCTCTTGCTGTGATTTATTTGAGCGGCGGGAGCTTTTACTTCACTTAATTTTCCTTTTCCAGTCTTCTTCTTCTTACGCTTTTCAGTCGAACACCTTGCTTCCCAATATGTCAAATTTTGGTAATAATACTACGTTTGTCTTTGTAATAACTTTCTCAGTTTGTAGTCTCCTTTGGCCTTTCTCGACCTCCATTACATTTTCTATTTCATCTCACTCTCTTCAATTTCTTCCTTTCCTCCGTATTCCTCTTATTTTTAAACCTACTATGTCCTGTCAACTTAGAATATTACAATGGAACTGCCGTAGTATCAAAGGTAACAAAAACGCTCTAGAGCGATTACTAGACCAGCATAACATTAACATAGCTTTATTTTCGGAAACTTGGATAAAAACCTCTTCGGACATAAACTTCGGAGGTTTTTCTATCATTTGTCTTAACCGTAGCGATAGCTACGGTGATTCAGCTATTTTGGTAAGGAATCACATTCAATTCACAACCCATGTTGTTCGAACTATATTTCCCCCTAATTTTTCTTATCTTAATCTAGTTTGTTTCTCTATTCCTAACTATTCTTCTAGTCCTTTAAATTTGATATCTGCTTATATTCCTCCTAATTACGATTTCCGCAACTTCCCTTTTCAGACATTTACCAACGCGCTTTTTCCCGCATTCCTCATTGGCAGTGATTGGAATGCCTATTTGCCCGTTTGGAGTTGTAATACTTATAAGAATGACACGATTTTAGAGAATTTTATGCTCTAAAATGGCCTGTTCCTCTTCAATGATAGTTCTCCGAATTGTATCCAAAGTCACTTTTTCCTCAGCTCCGTTGATCTCTCCTTTATCTCTCTTGATCCCCGTCTTAGCAGTTCATGGAATACTTTGGATAGTACCTTTAGAAGTGATCACACTCCTATAATTATTTTCTTTAATGAAATTTCCTCTGCACCTCCTAATCTCCTTCTTATTTCAAAATGGATCCTCTCTAAAATTGATTGGTCCAACTTTCATTCTTTTGTTGATTCCTCATTTTCTTCAATCACAACAAATTTAAATCTTTCCTCTCAGTGTGATTTTTTTATTGACTCTGTTTCCGCTTCTTAAACTTGTTCTTCTCCATCCGTTCGGGCTTCAGGTCATAAAAAAATTAAATCGTCTTCCTACTTGTGGTAAAACCAGGATTGTAAAGTTGCTTTCGACCTCAACTTATCCACATTTAGAACTTTCCGTTCCTCTCCCACTCTCAACAACTTTCTCACCCATAAAAGAGCCAACGCTAAAGCTAAATTTACCCTGAAAATCGCTTGAAAAACTCACGGAAAAATTTCTGTTCCTACTTTTCATGCTCCACTGCTACTCTTCACATCTGGAGAATGGCCAAGGTCTTTAAGTTCCCTCTCTTCCAACACATCCTCCTAATCAGAATCTTCCTCCTGATAAATTAATACCTTTTTTAAATTCCACAGCTCCCAGCTTTCAAGAATCCTGTCACATGTCGTCTGATTCCACCTTCTCACATTTTTTGGTTTCTCCATTCACCTTTATAGAACTGGGAGCATCCTTACGTAATTCTGCATATTCCTCTCCTGGCATAGGTGGAATATCCTTTCCCATTCTCAAAAAACTCTCTGATTATTCTCGTCGGTTCCTTTTAAACTTATTTACCTCCTTTCTTTGTTTTTGCTCTACTCCTTCTTAGAATACCCTTATCATCATCCTGATCCTTAAACATAACTCTTTAGCTTTCCCTATAATCTCTCTTACTTTTTGCGTTAAAAAGCTTTTCGAAAGTTTAATTAATAGACGTATTGGTTGGTGGCTCAAACATAACAATTTGCTATCCAACAATATATATGGTTTTCGTCCTAGACCCCCCCCCTCCCTAGATTGGATTAGTTTGACTATGACGTCAGGAGTGTTGGAGAGAATCTCGTACACAGGGACCGACCTCCACATTATGCGCTTTCCAGTGCTGCACAAGCTTCTTGCAGTTATAAATGAGATGTATCACAGTTGATTCGTTTGGTAGCCTATATACGGGATAGTTCGTTGGTGTATAGTTATGTGACGCAGCAGTATGTCCCGTCCGGAGACGATTAAGTATTGAATATTCTTTCCTACTTGTACCATCAGGAGGATACCAGGGATCGGTAGTTAGTTAGTTTAATGCTTTTTAGGAAAGATATGGGGTAGTGTCGGAGGGGGAGCCAGATTTTCTGGAATTGGTGAGTATATCCCTGCGAGATCAACTTCATCACTCTTATGTATTTCAAACATGACTCGGAATCCGTAGGAAAGACGCTTCGCATCCCCTCCTATGCAGCTTATATAAATTACCCTGGATTTTTACATCACTGAGCTGCTACTACGAGTATTTCGGCGGCATATTACACGCAAAGAGGCTAGTGAGTTTGCGACAAACAGTACTCACCGGTAATGGTGTCTATTTAATTTGACATGCTGGATGCAATATATGATTTCACATAATTTTGCATCTAGGGATGTATAATCATCGTTTAATAGGACCGCACGCACCAAGTTCTCTATTTGATAGGAGCAGGCTGCCAGCTGCGATGCATTTTGCTCCGTCAGTGTGTATACATGTGTATAATGATAATCTCTAATACGGTTCGCCGAACATTCTCACCCTGTGAATGTCTACTATACGCATGCAGAGATAAGTCGATATATATGTCAAAAGGCTCTCAAGGTGGTATCAGCGTTGCATAACTCAGAGTAGATTTCAAAATGGAACCTATATTATTAGTCTGATAATGTTCTGAGAACTGCTGGCACGGTTTCTCTATGGTGAGTAGTATCCCTTACTGCATGAAAATTAAAGTGCGCTTAATTTACAATTATGGAAGGAAATTATACTTGTACCTAAATATAACTCAGACTTCATACGTTTTCTTAATTTTTATTATAATATTACTGTATTACGTATTCTGTGTTTAAACTACGTTGTTTTCCTTTTGTGCAGGTGGCCAAGAATCGGTATACGGGTGATCTCGGAATAATGCCTTTAACTTTTAATAAAGAAAATTTAAGTTTTGCTATGAAAACACCGAAAGTTGATAAATTTGAGTGTAAAAAAAATGAAACTGATCATTAGTTAAGTATTTGTTCGTTACCTAGAATAAATGTGTATACATGTTGTGCTTTCTTAAGTGTATGTGTGTGATTTGTAAAATTTTTTGTTAATATTTTTTTTGTTTTGTGATACCGAAAATATAATTGTATGTTACGTGATATAACATGGTTTACATTATTTTCAAGGGCGAATGCTTCTCATGAATTACGGGTATTCACTAAAAATTTATTATTTTTATAACGTCCCAATTTTTACCCGCTGACACCGTTCACGGAAAAGATTTTTTTTTTTTTGTCTCGTAACATCTGTAAACCCTAAAAATCGTTCAGTGTCCTTTACAATTTATTCGCAATACCACTTAACAGTACTAGAAAAAGAGACCACGGTGAGTTTTTTTTTTTTTTTTTTAATTTTCCGTCTTACACTATGTAGCAGCTTTAATAATGTAATTTTTGAATTGACGGTGAATTTTACCGAAAAAGTGAAGACAAATCTAGGCGTGTCTAAAAGGAGGGTCGTTTTTTTTTTTTTAATATTTAAAAAGGGATTCTAACACATTTGATATGTTCAGTAAAATTTTTGATTCACCGCAGCCACGCAAAGGAAATAATCCTTGATACGCTTAACGATAAAAATAACGTGTCCAATAAAATTAATATAAACAATGTGTTCCATTTCTCTTTATACTGATATTCACTGTGACTAAATATAATTCTACATCGAAAACCAAGCAAGATCAAGTGTGTTAGTTTTTGAACAGTTTTAAACGCAAGAGAAATATCACATACGAATCTAAGGAGTTTCTGTAGAGTAAGCAAATCATTTAAATCAGTAAGACTTTTTTATCTCCGATATCATTTTCCTTTTAAAAAAAGTATATCGTGGACAAAACAGTGTATTTGAAATTTCTCAGTTGCCTGTTTTTATTATCATAATTTACAGTAGAAAAATGTGTAGTAAATTATTTATGTTACACTTTATGTGGAAGTATAATGAAGTAGGTCTACACTTCTAACAAGTTACATCTTTTTTTGCAACTGGACGAAAATGAAACAGTTTTTTAAATAATTCTTTGAACACCATTACTTACATTTTTAAAACAAAAATCAACGATTATGACATTTCAGTTAAACGAAAAAAGGTATTCTAGACAATACAAAATCAAATTTCAATAATTAAACCTGTATATATACCACAAAAAACAGAAAAAAAAAATTAATAGATATTGGAGCTGTGTTTGACATGCTAACGAAGAAATATATATTTAACCGTAAATTTTACAAGGAATTACTCCACAAGAAATAAAACATGCGAGTGTTTAATAAACAAATCAATTAAAAAACAGCCTGTGCAAATAAAAATTCTGCTCTAAATACCAGTTCCACAAAAAAAAAAAAAAAAAAAAAAAAAAAAACTTTGGGAACAATATTGGCAAACGTTTGCTGTTGTTAAAGAACATGCACGCATCGCAAGTATGCTGTTCCGTTCGCTGAACTTAATGTACCTATATTATGCGCTGATTTATTTCTATTATGAGTTTGCGAGTGTGTATATTGAAACCGGCGACATTTGAAATTTTTGTTAATTAATCAGATTAACAGTCACCGGAATAACTAACGCCGATTAATATAGTAAGGAGGCCGAATCAAAACATTTCACGGATAAAAAAGAATAATGATGTGATATATTTATTTTTACTTCGTAATTATACCCAAAATTATATTAAGAATACATACGTACAAAGTTCTTATCTAAACCACAGCAGGTGTTCACTAAACATCTTGAACACTCGCTACAGGCGTGTCCAATTATTCGCGAATAATTAATGCATACCACAGAATAATATATTATTAAATTCCGTGTATTTTTATTTTTACTGATGGTTTTAATAATCATAAAAAAATCTGTATAAAAAATGTTTACGATAAATACGAAAATGCAGTAAAATTGCTATTAAAGTAGTAGTTATAATATACCTGTGATTCCGACACATCCCCTCCATCAGGCCCGAATTTACTATATTTTCATCTGTTTTTTAATCAATAATAACGCTTCTATATCAGTTCACCGTCCAAATAAATATTGATCGGTTCAATATCCAGAAAAAATAATAAAATTCAATTTATTTCCTTTCAAGTCAACAAAAAATTTTCAGTGATAACAGAAGCACCGTTGTAAATTTTAAAGGCGAAATTTTGCAGTTATTTGTTTTCTGCAACTTATTTTAGTTTATTTATTATTTCAAGCATACTGCAATTTTATTTTTGTTTTCTGTAAAAACTTTTAATGCAGTAACTTCAAAAAAAAAAAAAAGAAACAGATAAATTACCTTCAAAAATGTTTTTAAAAAAAAAAGTCGATAATTAATGGACCTATATCCAATGTTTCACATATACATTTATATTTTAATAAATAAAATGGCTGCTAATAGATTAAAATAATACTTCTGGACTGACGGAAAAATTTGAATTTTATTTTATTTAAAAAAATTTAAAACATTTCAAACAAGTACATAGCAGATTTAAAAAAATTAATTTTTTATACAACCAGCCCGTCCAAAAAAAAAAGTAAAAATTAATTCCTCGCCAAATGACTTTTTGAGGTAAAACGTTCAAATTTCTTTCAATATATGTTAATGGTAAATAAAGTACAAAACAATTTTGAAATATTGTTTTTTCCCTCAATTTATTGCAAATTTAAACAATAAATCCTGCCGTATAAAGAAACTAGTACACATCAGTGCATGTACTCTTATAAATTAGATAATTAAAGTAACGTAAATTTTAATTTTTAAAGTTTAAATTACACTCTGCTTCTCGAATAATGCATTTCAATTTTTGAAAAAAAATGTTTTTTAGCTCTGAAAAGATAATTACAAAATGAAATAGTTAAAAGAAAATAAAATAAACATGTTTTATTCAAATATATATGTATAATATACAACGTTTACAATAATTATATACACACGCACACATATACTATAATATAATATATATATATGTATGCATGTATATAAATAATCCGTATTTAAATTATATTTTATTATAGAATTCCCGGAATAGTCAATATATGAATATACATGTATTACGAAGGAGATAAAATTCGAAAAATATTAACACTTCAGTAACATAGAATCGATAATACAGTACTAAAAACTTTCGTCAATGAAACAATATTCTTAAACGGGTTTCAAAAAGTATGTGCATGTATGTACGTTGTACATTAACGTTCTAAGAACACTGTGTTATATGCAACTGAACAAAACACCAATGATTACATAATGAGAGTTACAAATTTAACGCAAAGAAATTCTTCTAACTTTAATATAAAAAATTAATTACTTTATAAGCTTCGAATAATAAAAATTCAAGTGTGTTGTAATTCGAAATATATTTATTTGCATAAAAAATAAAACTATTTCGCTAAAAATAATATAATAAACAATAATTTATGTAAATTAAAAAATAAACAATATATTATTTTAAAATCGATATAATTTTCAATCAAATGCAGAGTGATTTTCGCTTAATAAAGCTACGACAAATAAAATATCGACGCTAACTACTGGGTTATTGTCACTTCATGCTTAGATAATGAAAATGACATGAAACTTATCGATATACGAACGAAAGCAAAAAAAAAAAAATTAACAGGACAATTTCAGGACGCGTTGAATATATTATACAGAAAAAGAATTGTTTTAAATTAATTTTCTATTGAAAAATGTAACGTCGCATGTTTTATTATGTTATTAAATCTCCCGCTCCCGATTTGACTCATATTAAAAAGGAAACTGCTGATTCGTTTCTAACAAAGCCCCGTTGTTACAATTAATAACTGTTTCGACTTTAAAGTGAGAAAATAGCGTTGTTGCAACAAAAGAAAAGCGTGTTTGTTTATTTCAATATTAACCGGAAAAAATAAATTTATTCTATCGCTAAAAAAAATTCAATTAATCTTTAGCAAGATAAATAGAACGATTCCTCTTGAAAAACATTTTAACTTTTTATAAATTATAGCTTTGCAAAGATTAAAAAAACAAAAAAAGAAACAAAAACTAAGACTTATATTACACAAAATACTAAAATTTCTAAATTCCTTTTAGTCTAAAAATAATAGGTAAAGAAACAATCGAGAATTTTTTTTATTAATCTTCGTCAAATCATTACATACATATGTTACATTGTATTTACGGCGGAGATTATATCTGTCATTGTTTCTTATAAAAATCCGAAATGTTATAAATTGAAAAAATTAAAACAAAAAAAAAAAAAAACATTACTGGTATGCACGTATACAAATTTATACTTTTTTAAATATTTGTATCCGTTTCAATTATTTCATTCTAAGAATAGATGTACAGAGCAACATTTTATTAAAGACTATTTTAACCTAGAATATTTAAGTTAAATAAAACACAGTTCGGGCTTAATGATAAAGAATCTAATTTTTTGAACCGGCCAGAAAATAATTCCTTTATCAAAATTTCCCTCGAATGTTGGATAACCCGAACAGTGATTTACGATGAAAATATCAGATATCACACTGGTCCCATTTAATCCCTCCCTCTTTTTTTGATCGGTACATTTTTGTTTTAGACTTTGCATTTTCTTTCTTTTTACGCCAATAAAAAACAAGAAAAAATGTATAATATATGGAAGATATATCGAAAAAATAATATAAAAAAAGTTAAAAAAGAAAATTACTGCGATTTAAAAAATTATTAGATAGCTGGATTTCGGCTTTACACTTTGAGTTTAAAAAAGTAACCGTAAATCAATTTTTTTCTTCAGATTCATCAGGACTAGTACCGATTACAAACCGGCAAGAAAAGAAAACTGGTATAAAGATTATATGTAACATATATAAAACGGCTTAAATAACTTCTAATGGCGGCTCCAGCGCTATTAAAAAACGGACTTAACCGATAATATTCCATAAGTTTTGTTTTGCTTTAATGTACGGAATTATTGGATTTTATATACACGAAAAGAAAAGAAAAAAAAAAAGTAAAATATATTATTAGAATAAAAAGAAAAATTGACATAATCTTTAATTTACATCTAATACGATATTATCTTGATTCATAAGTTGCCACACGCACGCAAATTCGATCGATGTATATCCTAAGGTGTTTTTTATTCATTTTTTAAAGGGAAAAAATGTATGCTTAAATTATAAATAGCGGGTTATGAATATAAGAGCACTGATCAGTCCAAATGTAAAACATAATTGAAAATTATCTTTTAATACTAACAGTAAGGTTTATTTAAACAACTTTAGGAACAACAATATAACGGTGTATGTGTGTGAGTATGTATGCGCGCGCGCGCGCGTGCGAGGGGTGTATTATTTACTATATCATCACTGTTGTTGAATGTGTACACATATGTATCAATGCATGCTTACAAGTAGCTCGGGAAATGATGATACACGAACACGTTAAGTTAATGCAACAAACGCCAACTATTCAAAGCGCCTTATTGATATTTATTTTTAAAGAAATTTTCTATTCTTAAGTTTATCCTATTTACTTTTTTGGCTCATCTAGGCCGCTGTTACGTAAAGAATGCGAATTGTCCGATAATACTGTATCATCTGCGAAAAAATGAAAACTTATTAAAACTTATTCGGTAAAAGCTAATATTTAAAAAAATAAGTAAATAAAAAACGAAAAATATCATCGTTCGGTGCACGTCTAAACGATGTAAATTGCGTCAAATTAACCGGTTGGAAGCGTTTGTTATAATTTAATATTGCCGAGATTAAAGGACAGCAAGAATGTACGAATAATAGGACAGGATGCGCTCGAAATCAAACGGTACACTAGAAGTTACAAGAGCACAATTGAAACAAACGTGTTACTTGAATGTTCTATATCGAATTAATTGAACTAGACATCGGCCATTGTCGATAGTTGATATTTATCTAGAGGCAACTGTGTTTAAACTTTTTTAAAAACACAATGTTATTACGAGCAGCTCCGCTTATGTTACCTCTCCGAAACTATTACTTTTCGCTCCACTCTGGGCTAGACCGTAAATAAAAAATTGGCCTAATCCAATCTCACAGGTTGCTGTAACTAGAGGTATCTTTTCTAGTAAGTAGTCTCACTTGACCATCAGACGGCGCTAGCTCACCGATTGGACAACGAAACAATAACACGTCAGTTCTGTACGTACACGTCGTGCAGGTTGACAATTTTCAGCTTGACACTGATCAGAAAAGATAAATTAGAACACACAATAGCTGATAGAAAAACGGACGAAAGTATAGAGTTTCGAGCAATAAAATCCATCAAACTATCCACGCGTATTTATAACAGTGGAACTCGTTTCTGACAATGTACCTAGACGGATTGATGAAACGTGAATACGCAGCGAATCACGGCAGAAGATAGGCCACCGTGTCATTATTAATCCCTAGAACAGTAACATGAAATTAAATAAATACAAAGATGCTTTGTTATACGATCCGGTTCTTGATAATATGGAATATATGACTGGAGCCGTGTGATGATGGATCTCAAACAATGCGCAAAATGAAAGACCGGATAATAGTTCAAGCGAGGTTATAATACGTGGAGGAAAAAGAAGACGAGAACAATGGAAAAATGTATTAACATAGTCACACAGAACGTAAGAACGCTTTATCTCGGTGGGTTAGCAAATGTGTGCATTGAAGCTAAACGCTTAAACATACGAGTAAAAGTAAGTGAAATTAAACGACTGAGAAATAGAAGAATTAAAGCGGATGATAAATATTAACTTCTATACGTCGGGCAAGACAAGCGTAAATATGAAGTAAGGATAACGGTGAAGAGAATATTATCAGTAACAATTAATGAAGTAGGACCAACTCTACTTTAGAAAGAGTAATTTTAGTCAGATTCAAAGTGAAACGAAAGCCTGCTGCAATAATGTAAATATACGTGCGCTAACTACGGCTGACAGCAGCTCTGAAGAATTGGTGGAATTTATCGAAAATATGGAGAGTACACTAGGATGCGTGAAGCATGGTGGCGTCATTTTTAGTATGGGTAATTTCAATGCCGAAATAGATGTGAATCACAAAATCGAAGCAACGGGGAAATGTTGCCTAGGAGCGAACGGTCGCTGAGTTTACAGAAACGCCAGATTTGAAAATATGCAACACGTAATTTATCGCACAAGAAAACTATTAAACATAGACCAGTTCTAGAGGCAGATCAAATAAATTTCACACTCATTAACAAAAGATACAAAAACGCAATTAAAAATTGTCATATATAGTTAGAGGCCGACTACAAGTCAGATCAGAAGTCGCTGGAAACTGAATGTTGGACTTTGTTAAAAAAATTCCGAAAAAAAAAATAAATAAAAAATAAAGCACCGAATTTTCAAAGTTTACAAAATGGAGAAATAAAAATAAAAAACGGCAGATTGAAACTGAAAAAGAAATCAACAACGACAAAGACAAAATAAACGAAACTGGAAATGAGCAGTCGGAAAAATAAAAAGGAATAGGGGAAATGGAAAAAAAGTGGCCATAAATGCGACGAAGAAAACTTTACTCAAATGAAAGAACGGGAAAAGTAAGCCACGAATGATCCAGAAATAACTGACACGATAAATAAAAGAAGCGAAATAAATATGCAATTGGGGAAATTAATATAAGAGACCGAAAATAGACCAATATCTTGAAAAAATGCACCGAGCTAGAATGGCTTGAAATGTGCAGAGATTGAGGAGATGCAAAAAAACAATAAGAGAAACGCGTAAACAAATAAAAAATACGACGAAGTAAGCGAAAAAGAAGAAATCAATCACAAAAATTAAGAATAAGAATGGCAACATCTACGGAAAGAAAGATGAATAAGAAACGGTGTATAACTCGAATACATCACAGAGCTCTATATAACAATGAAACAGAACCGCTGCAAA
This sequence comes from Icerya purchasi, assembly GCA_039619475.1. Taxonomy (NCBI): domain Eukaryota; kingdom Metazoa; phylum Arthropoda; class Insecta; order Hemiptera; family Monophlebidae; genus Icerya; species Icerya purchasi. Next base: position 217,657,688 of record CM077115.1, read on the forward strand.
CAGATAGTAAAACAGAAAAAAAGAGGTACCAAAGACAAAAATGTGAGAATTAGAGCATAATATTAATAAAGTGAAGAATAACAAAGCCGCCAATAAAGATCAGATACCACTAGAGATCATAAAAAATATTATCCTCAGATGCAAGTAAAGTCTATTAACATTTAATCGAAAATACAATGAAGGAAAAATGCCGAAAAAGTTGAAGATTTTATCCCTTGTTCCAATCCTCGAAAAGACTACATTTCAAACGTGCGACCAATACACTGCATGATTGCACTAATGAGCCGTATTCGCAAATTACTCTCTCGATCATAAACATGACTGTATAAAGTACAATTCAGATTTGTCGCGCAAAGAGGCACCAGAAGCGCAAGAACTCTTTTGAAAGTCGTAGTGCAGCGAGCGATTAATGCAAGTTGAGAAGTAATTACGTGTCTCATAGATCACGAAAAAGCTTTCGATCGGGTACAACACCTCTGGAGGAGGATTTACAAATAATCGAAAATACTCTCGGAAAAAAACTCGATAGAATATGTAGATTTCTATTTAGACCGACGTGTTGACAATATTTAAAACATAAAAGGAAGAATTTGTAAAGAATTATTCTATTGGCTTGAGGAAAGCAACGTACAACTCTCGAAAATAAAATATATGGTGACACCAGTTCATTTTCGGACGAAATTTTAGTTTGTTCATTTTTCTTATTTATAATGTTCGTTCAAACATGAAACTATCAATAAAAGAAAAAATAGTCGAACTAAAATCACGGTTATAACATATCGAAAATGGCACGGAACGTAAAGAAGAATTTTAAAAATTACGATAAACTAAAATAAATCAGAAGTACAATAATTTAACAAACATACTTTACTAAAAGCCGGATACATTTCTGCGATAGTGTTAGAAAATAAAAATCTACGATTACATAAGGAACGGCAAAAAAAAAAAAAAAAAAAAAAAAAACAAACCAAACGAACGAGATAAAGAAAATAAAAAACAAAGAAATTCATAAAAATTAATTAAATCTCGAAAATACGGAAGAATATGGTGACGCAATTGCGTTATATCTTCTGTATAGCACTTACACTCAAAAGTGTGTCACACAACTCAATTTCGTCAACCAGTTTACAAATTAAAAGATATAAAAAAAAGAATAAATCCACCTACCTTAAAAAGAACAAAAAAAAACGGACCACACAGTGTATGTATAAAAACGAAAAATCGTTAGACGGTTACATACTGTGACACTTACACGTGTGATAATTCGATTTAACGGCTTGTTTAATCATTTTAACGCCAAGAAGTCACATCATAAACAATGGACCAATAAGAATTAATAAACTTTGTCACTGGATATCGAAAGTGATAAAGCTACTTAATCAGCGGCAACAATTCATATAAACAGTTTTAAATAATAAATAATTTCAACTAATTTTAAACATTTTAAAATAATTTTTGATTGTTTCGCATGAAACTAATCGAAAACCTTTTGCTTCGAAAATTTTTACATACCCTAAGAAACACAAAAAAACATCAAGATCCAACCCAAAATCTAGTGCCCCGAATTTTTTACACCTTGTAATTAATTTCAAATTGCAAATAATTTAAAATTACTTAAAATATTAACTATATGTAAAATTACCGAAACAGTTACGCAAAAATTAATAAAATACGAGATTACTAGAGGAGTTAATATTCAGCGACCAATTTAGTCAATTTGAACTGATGTGGTAGACCCAGAACATCGCATTTTCTATAAAATTGATCGATTTTAGCACAATATTGTAATCTAACTTATACCCCGGATAAGCCTTTTTAAAAACACATGCACGAGTATGAAAATACTTAAAAAAAAGCATCGAAAAGTAGTAATTTACTTTCTATATCCAACTTTTTTTTTCTACATTTTAAATTTAGGCAAATGAAGGAAAACAATTAATATTAATATTTCGCATAATTTACTTAATTTTAAAAGCACATCGTAAATTAACCTTCAGATAAAATATAATGAATTTACAAAACTCAGTTGTACATATTAAGTAACGAAACGCAAATTCATTTGATAATACAGCGAAATATAAAAAACAATGTTTTCTAATTATATGTAACATAGTTTACAAATTTCGATTATGTTAACGTTAGCAAAAAAGAATCGAGATAAATCCCGTCGACTTAACCTAAATATAAATCAAAAATTCATACAGTACATTTATTTTTTACAGCAATAGATATGATTGTGTCTCATTGTCGTTGTTATAACACATAAGGCGTATTTTTTAGCATTTATGTTTATTATCTGTTTGTCTATTGTAAATTCTGTTTTAATTCGAAGAAATCATTATAATAATGCATTACTTTGTTAATATAGATTGAAGTCGTTGCTATTTAAAGATGGTAAGTTTTGTAATAACAATAAATTTAACGGACGATAAAAAAATTAATATAATTGCCGAGGAAAATAAACCAAACCGGATGTGCGAAACATTGGCCAAAAGTGTACACATTTTTGTGTGTATTTGATAAAATTTGTACAATGATGATATACTGAACATAAAAAACAATATATAATTTTTAAATACTCTGCCTACATTTTCTGACGTCACACACAATGTGACACGCATGTTCAAGTCAAGCACAGTTTTCATAGTAAGCAGACAACAGAAGTTTAAACAGCGAAAACAATTATTAAACTTTGAAAATGAATTATAGTGGAACATTTAAATTTACGAATCTTAACTTCCTACAACTCACAAGATGAAGAAAGTATAGAATAAAGTACAACATCACTAATTTTCTATTCGTTTATATGTAGTTTGAAAGTTTAGCAAATACAATTCAATTTTACATCTGCGGTAACTGAAAGCTTTTAATTAATTCATTTAATATGTAAACTTTTGTGTTAATTTCCAATTTACAAATTCCATTTCACAATTATAAATATATATTTAATAAATTCGTAATTACGAATACTACAAATATTAATCAGCCTAATCATATCATTGCGAGAAAAAAAATATATATGAAAAATATGTGAAAGAAATTATAATAAAATAACGAGAACAATTAAGATTGTTAATTATTTACTCGGCCCGCAAAGAGGGTGCATAATTTTTTGGACTTTTTAAACATTTCGTAAACTTCGATAGTGAGCTTTTCCTATACCGATATTCACACGGTCGCGGGAAAAATATTTTTTCTCAATTTTTAAATTTGCAGCACTGAGAGGATCCGTATATAGAAGTTGTAACCGGCTACATTTTTTCTTATGAAGCGGTTTTTTATGCGCATATTTAAAATATGTGCTATTCTTAACTTCTTTACTCAATCGACGTACAAGAAATTTTTTTTGCACTGTTTTTGATTCGAAGTGGAAGAGGGGGTAAGGGAATTAATTTTTCGACTATTTTTTTTTATTTTTTAGAACATTTTTTGAATTTTATTGTATATTTTAAAGTTCACATTTAAATGATTTACTTAGTGGCGAGTTATGTTTTTAAGTGATCATTTTAGGTTTTTTTAAATTGCATATTGTATATTATTAAAGTTTCTCGCAATTTTTGGTGAACAATCAGTTGCCCTAAAGAGTTATACATTGTTTTAAAAAACGTTTTAATTACGATATTTATACGCACAATTTTAGTGCATAAGTTAAGCTGTTCCTGAGTTATTGAATTTATTTGAAATTTTTATTGTTTGTGAAACATCCTGTTAGGATTCTGTATATTATTTATATGCGTGGAATCCAAAAAATTAACAGAATTAATCAACATCGAAAAAACGAAAAACAAACGATAATACTAATACGAAATATAAACTAAAATATCAGCTGGTAAAATAAAATAACTTACAGAAACAATATAACATAATCACGATGGCAGTAATAGTAATAATAATAAACGTAGTTAAAAAATATAAAATAGTTAATGAGAATAACTAAAATCAAAATAAGCGCCAATAATATCAATCCTAAAATATACCAATGAATTATATTACGTTGTGTAATCCGTGTGTTTTACTATACTTTGCGTTTAAAAATGGTTGATTCGGATAATAAAATGTCGAAGAAAAAGTATTTTAATTTAAGTGCTAATTCTTCTTAAATACTTTATGGGAATTTTTTTATATTCGCACATGCGTGTCCTCAAAAGGCTTATAAAGTGGACAGATATCGCTAAAAATGTTTACTCCCTTCTTGTTACCGCTAATCAATAACAAATTTTGAGATCTTATAGTAATTATAAAAAGAGATTAAAGAACTCGAATAAGTTAATTACTTGTAATGGAGCGCACATGAAATATTTTAAAAAAAATCTTAATTTGTATCGGAGAACTATGCGCAATAATTCAAAATAAAAACGATAAAGTACTTACAAATTGTCGGAATAAACGTATCATTTTAATTTAATCATTCTCTCTTCTTTTTTTTTTTTTTTTTTTTTTAACACGCGCAATTAAGTTATGTCTGCACATTAAAGTACAATGGGTGGCTACGAAACTTCCAACCAAGCTGTACGACGAAATAATAGTTAATTAGCAAAAAAAATTGAAAAATATATACCAACATACACTATATTGAAACAGATATAAAAATACGAGACTAATATCTTAGCTTGATTGCAAAAAAAAAAACCATCTGGAAAATTGAGAACTTTTTGGTATATCAAGTTGGCAGACAAACTCTGTTGCATATTATAAGTAAGAAAAATTTTGTATAGAAAAAAAATTATTTTCTCTTATCTTCTTAATTATGAGACCGATTGAGACTTCCGATCTGGATTACTTTTTTCTTGGAAAAATATTTTTTTTTCCTCTCCCATTATTTCAATTTGACATTCGGAAAACGGGCCAAAAGGCTACTTTTCATAACAATTATATGAGCAGGTATATATCAAACTCATGTTCTTCCAATTTTCATTAATATAATAGTCGAGGAATTAACCTTTAGCCAAATATTTAGACAATGATTTATATTAATGCTATCAGAAGCGATAATATTTTTAGCGATTTTAATTTATATTCAGCGGTACTTACATAAATTATTCTTTTCATTTTAATAGTTCTATAATTTATTATAACTAAAGCTATTTTCCTGATTTAACTACATCAGGCAGGAAACAGAGATGTGGTTGAATCTACGTTGTGGCATTATGCTTTTTTCGTGTTTATTTTAGATCAGCATAAAGTGCGAGCTGAAGTATCATTCTTTCGTGCATCATAAAATTCGCGTGACAAAACAAACGAATCAGGATAGAAAAAACAAGCATTTTACATATACTGAAAAAATACACCTACGTCCAATAACAGCGTACCTTAGCAATAGGAAAGGTAACCGCTGTCTCATCTGGCAAAATCAGTGTCTAAATAATAAAACGATTAAACGTTTAAAAAAGCAGATTAATGATAAGACAAAATTACTTCTTAAAATTTTACTAACGAAAAGAAGTCATTTGAGGTGATTTGAAGGCATTTGTGTACATGAGGCAAACTGCAAACTTTACAACTCATAGTTTACTTGAAAATTTGCTGTTTATTTGTTTTTTGTGAAAGCAGTGCAAAAAAAAAAAAAAAACGAAAGAAAACTGAGTAAACAATTGTACGGCCAAATTAACAGCGTATGACAACGGTTAGGCCGGCTTATTCGACGCTCAACAAATCTACTATTTTTTAATTTTCACACCCTTGCCGTTATTACCAACCAAAATTTTTACAAAGAATAACATAAGAACCGTCTATCTTGAACTGATTACTAATTAAAATTTAACTAAAACTACACCATAAATTAACTGCGACAGATATTGTAGACAATTACTTCAAAATCAGTATATAATAATGATTATTATTAATAATGATAATAATAATAATCACAATCATTAGCTAAACTATATTCTGAATTCCATTATCTTGAAATACTGTCATTTCAACTAAACGTGATATACTCTATACAGACCTCATTAAACATAAACTTTTCTCTTTCCATCATCTTACAATGAAAACAGTAGCAGAGAAATAGTGTGACGAAAGAATGGTAAATATTACTACGAAAAGTTTTACTGGAATTTTAGAACTACCCCCCCCCCCCCCCCTAAAAAAAACAAAAAAAAAACAAAAAAAAAAAACGAACAAATAGAAATGTTTGCACCGAGTAAAATTATATATTTTAAAGATTAGGTGCAAAAGTCGAACCTGAAGTCCGATCCACGTCTGATTTATGTTCAGGCAGTAACCTCCTTCGTTTTGAGGGCATTCCGGTTAAATATGCATCGCTGAATGGAGGCTGACTTCCCTGGCGCCGAAGTTTTTGCACATCCCTTGTAATGATCGGTACCCATTCCTACAATAAATAATTCAAATTTAATGAACAAAAACTGTAGATACAGTAAAAATAGCACAGACGTAAGTACAACAAAGCACCAACATCAAAAAACCAACTAGCTAACCGGTTGTCCATTTTCCGATCAATTAATTACAAGGGAAAGGATACGAATATAACGATATATTTTGCGTAATGTCGATTGTAATGCAGTTTTAAACATGAAGAGAAATTTACGTTTTATTTTAAATTTAAAATTTTATCCTAACAAACTTTTAATCAACTGTTTCATTCGAAACGTAACGGAAACACGATCACCGACATACGCGTATATTTAACCATTTTGTTTTAATTTGCGTCGTTATTTTCGATTTTTAATAAATGTGTTTTGATTGTTTAGAAAAAATATGAATATTATACTGCATATATAATTATTCACTAGAAAATTAATTTACCGCGGGGACGCTATTATGCCAGCCTTCAGGTTCAATCAATAAATTCTGGAACTGTTCCGCAGAATTTACGTTCCCGTTCTCACTGGAATCTTGACACAAACCATTTTGTTCGTTCCCCATTTTATTTTCTTTGTTTTCATTTCCGTCTTCAACAACTCCTTTCATACTTACATCTCTATCCAGATCTTCTATTTCCATCATAAACGATTGCTGTAAAATACGCCTTGTCGTAATTATACTTTTTATAATATTTTAAAACGATGATCCGCCAGTCCGTCACAAATTGTATAATGAGAAATACGATATACTTTAAATTACTTCTCCGTATTAACAATTGTTTTGTGTCACGAATGATACACAGACGGAGGACGTATAAGATCTTTTCGAAAGATTTCTTACAAATACAAGTTTGTTATTTAAGAGAATTGTATTAAAAGATTTATTATAACTCTGGCAAGAAAAAAAACGTACTTTATTTTCTCTTAGGTAACATAAATAAAGGAATCAGTGGAAATAACTGTATCTCATTTTATCCATTTTCCCTACAGAGTAAGTACATGTGTTAGATGGGTTCATTAAAGTAAGCAATTTAGCAGTGTTTCACTCACAAGAAATTCAGTGCAGGAATATACAATTTTTTGCGCATCAACTTTATCAGTGTCATGAATAAGTGATTTTTTACAAACTTCCCAATGTTGTAAATTACGGTACAAATTTTAACAAAACAAAAAAAAAAACATTTTAATTTTTATGTTTTAAATACAGGTTTATAAAATATGATTAAAAAGCCCCCTGAATATACGCGCATACTGATTTTAAATGGCATGTTCGTAAATTAGAATTATTCACATTGATTTTTCAAAAATACTCAAAAAAAAAATGATGATTTGTTTTCTTTAACATAATTTATAATGGTGTATTATAAAGCTTATATAACATTAGAAAAAATCATATATACATATCATTAATGACATCGTAAAATTCTAGATTTTACATTCCCGTACGTAATGGTTTCCCATCCTTCAGGGAAACCATTATATATAGTTAACTGAATCGTTTATCGTCCAATACTGAATTTAGCGGTGTGCTTTTTTGTTTCTTTTTTATGCGGTGCAGTACGGTCAGGTGAAGAATGTATAACATGCAAAAAGACGATAGTAAAAATTTGAAATTATGTTTTCAAAAAATATTATTATTGCAAGCACCGCGCGAACATGGCAACAATTATAACAAATATATATTTATTTTTATATTTCAAAAATTTTGCTCAGTAGGGTAATAATACAAATTTCACGTCCTACTTTAATAGTAAACATTAGATTTGTAATAATTTTATTTAGCTCCTTTTATTTATTTATTTATTCCTTCGTTTAATCGTACACTACGGTAAAAATTGTAGCATAATCACTGTCAACACTTGGGAATTATTTTTACAAATCAAACATAAATTTGCATATTTATATTTCAAGTGTTCAATGTCGCAATGACATTAACGTGTTGCAGAAATTTGCAAATAATTTAGCAACGATTAGGTCAATTCTTCGGTCCGTCCTGCCACTATCAGTGACCAGCTCGATTCATTCGATTTTTATTCAACAATATTATCAACTTTCATAGTGTGCTCAATTTAAATTATCACGCCTACTCTATTCTTCTTCCTTTTCTGATCGAACAGCTTCTTCCCTTTTCTCGACTTTGGTTTCACATTTTCCTTCACTTCATTCGTTCCGTCACTAGTCTGCAATCATTTCCGTTTCAACCACAGTCTGCTTCAGACTTTTCTTGTTCGTCCCGTTTATTACTCTCCTGATCCGATATAGACCACAGTTGCGTTTACTAAACTAATCACGCTCTATTCGAATATTCTTTTTCTTTTCTCCTCCATTCTCAGCTCCTAAATCTCCAATCATTCTACACTTTTAATGTACTTCTAACATGGACTTCTTTCATTGTCAGTTATTGCTATTTAAAACTACCTTTATTTTCTCTTCGTTTTGATTTACATTGCCTTTTTTCTTTTTTCTTTATTATTATCCTTAATCGTAGATCACGTGACATTGCTCTGATTAGTGTTCCTAAAAAGATAAGTTTCCTTTTTTCTTTTACTTTGATATAAATAAGCGCCAAGAGAAGAGCAAACAAATGTAATTTTCGTTAATTTACAAAACGCGTTAAGTATAAGGTAGAATTTAAGTAATCGTGCCACTATTTTGTTTTAAATATATTATAATAATGCCGGTGTCGGTTTATTTCTTTTTTTATTTTTTAAAATACTTTTGTATAATAGAAAAACTTAAACCTTAAGAACGTACTGAATCAATATAGTTGTTTATTATTAATAATAATAATCCGATTATTTTTAACTATTCAAGGAATCATCGGATGTTCCAGGAACGAATATTTATTGTTTATCTAGCAAGTTTCAAGAGTATAACATAACTATAGATATACACTATATAAAGGAAAAAGCAATATGCCGATATTGAAAGGTAGTGAGGTGCACACAGGAAAATCGGGTACTTAAACTATATTATAACTGCATTGCTAGAAAGTGAATTATAATTGCGAAGTATATTATAATTGATTAAATGAAACTATAAAAGCAGTTTTTCAAAATGAAAGATACGGTAAACCGAGAGACGTGGTTCCGAACAATGTAGTACTGAACAAAAATTATAGTTCACATTGAGAACTGTCGTTCAGTTTAAGGAACTGTCAATTCGTAATTTCCTGAACGGAAAACACTTATGCACTACATAACACGCCGTAAAAAACGAAATATTTAACATTAGATAGTAGCGGAACTCAATTAACTTTCAGAATAAATACGTGGAAAAGAATTATCCAATTTTCTATTGCATATAAATATATCCACCGATAATATTTTGAAACATTCAAGAAATATGTATTTTTCGAATTTGATTAAAAACCTCGAGATTCCCTGAATTTTAAGAGGTATAGTCTAAGTAAAACCATGCGAAAACTTTACTTACAGATGAAACCTCTTCCGCTAGGTCAGGTAAGTCTACTGGATCTGGCAGTCTGAACACAATGTAATCTTTCATAAATCCCGGCAATTCGGCAATAGGCCTTGATTCGTAAGAAATCATATGCTGCGGTAGGTTTTCCCGCAACCACGACAACATTACCGGATCATCCGGCAATTCCTCCGCACATTTGTCCTATTCAAATAGATACAGAAAGGGTTAGAGTATATTTTATACATTGTTAATATTAATAATACACAAATATTTATTAATTACCACTATATCTCAAATATAGAAAACTTAATCGAGTATTTCTACTGTAACTTTAGTGTAAAAATTCGAATGATAAAATCGATCGCGTAATCTGAAAAATTTACAGGAATGCATGAAAACATCGCTTTTTTCTATATTCAAGTTAACGATTGCTATCGCTATTACAATCAAGGTAACTTTTAATATCAGACAATACGTAAAAATTTTAAATATTTTTAAGAAGTTTAAAATCATTTCACAAATTTAGCTTTAACCGTCGTACAGCGCGCGAAACATTTCAATTATCGTTATGCAGTTTTACAACACGAAAAAATTTATATTTCTCAATTCATCACTGACGAGAGCATGTTTGATTCAAATGCTTTACGAACATATGTGAAGTGCTAGTTTCCTTTTATACATCACATATAATTAAATTGTGTATTTGATCATAAGAGAATGAAATAACTTCTTACGTTTAACATGTCTCATTGTCATAAATGTGATGTTCACAAAATAATAGCATAACAATGAAACGTTCGGACAAAATGAAAAAACCGAACGAAATAAACGCCCGAACTAAAATTTACCCCAATACATTTTCAGTAACAAAATTAAAAATTAAAAATTAAAAAATAAATAAATAAACAATAAAAAATTACCAGCTACATTGAAAAATTACTGTACAGTAGTATTTGTATAACTTCTCACAAGAAATTAGTCAGTTTTATCAAAAAATAACGTTAATTAAAACTAATAATTTTTCAAAAATAAGTAGTGACTAATCTATAATGTTGCGGAAACTGAGAGGTCAATTACAATTAATAACTGTAGCGCCACACCTATATCAGTTTTCAATGTGGCTGAACCAAACAGTATTCTTCAGGTGTGTTCTTTTTTAATCTTTTCACTTTTTAAATATTTAACTGCAATTTTTTCTCTTTCTTGTAATATTATTATAGCTGCCCGTTACGTTGTGACCCAAAACTTTATCAAATTAGTCTTCGCATATTTTGAAAATCTATCTAAAAATAGTACTTCGAGAAATTCATAGTATATGCGAGAAAGAATCCGATGAATGGTAATTCGATTTCAAAATCGGTTATGGCACCCCTAAAATCTGTGGATTTTAAATTAGCTTAAACGTGTATAGGTATGAATTGCAATGCTCTTTGAATTACAGAAAAGCGTTTAACCGTGTTGACTACGAAAAGCTAATAAAAACATTGAAGGGAATTGCACTAAATGAAGTTGAAGTGACATTAATTGAAAATTAGGAATTATACAACTATCAATCGCTGTGGTAATGCTGTAATTGAAGATAACGCGATAAACAGAGGCGTCAGACAAAGATACGAGCAATTCTATTTTTAATGTATATGCTGAGCACATATTCAAACAAACGACTTAAACTCATGACGATATCCAAATTAATTAAGACCGTATCTCCAGTATACGGTACGTAGATGACATAGTATTAACATCATATACCCGTATAGGACTGCAGAATATTGTTATTCGGGTTCGTAATATCAGCTTGCAATATGGTTCAGAAATGAAATAGATGATTATTTGCAAAGAAAATCATTCTAATGCAATAGGAAGCAAGATCTATATCGGTTTGTAAGAAGTAGAAGAGATAGATAAATTCCTATACTTAGGCACATAAATCTACGAAGAGGTCGAGCAAAGTACTGGCGTAAAGAACAGAACTGAAAAGATCTAACAATTAAAAAAGGATATTCAGCAGAAAAGTTATATATGTTTAAAGGTCCGCTGTTTCATATTCTCGATGCTTGTGTTTGGAGTTCAAAGCTGGACTCCCACAAAGATTCTCGAAATTAAACTAAAGGCATTCGAAATATTTGTACATCGTTGTATGCTCAAAATACCATGAATAAAGAAGCCCTCAAAGGAATGTCTAAAGAAAAATAACTTCTAAATGTTTAAAGCTTTCACAATGATTACTCATAAATAAATTACGGACACAACTGTGTTAGAAAGAATTATAATTAGCTTGACGCTTCGGACAGCTTACACTGATCATCACCAGAAGCGAGTTCGTTTTTGATGATAGTTAGTGTAAGCTGTCCGAAACGTCAAGCTAATAAAATAAGTTCTGTTGAATATACAAAAACTCAAACTAAAATATTACGGGCACGGAAATAGAAATAAGAAATATTAAATAATCCAACTTATACTTTGGGGAAACATCAACGATAGGCGGAGCAGGAGCACGCCTAAGATATGCGAAGATGATGTAAATGCTCAACAGAACTCTTACTCCAGACAGGCATTAACAAAGTGGAACTAGCTTTACTGATCACGAAACTTCCAACCGAAACGGTGTATGAAGGAGATGAAATAAGTAAAAATACTTATAAAAAATTTACTTGGATTAATGTAATAAAATAGTACATGTCACATATTGACGTATAGGCAAAGGAATATGGAAACATAAAAAAAATGGTGTTATTTAAAGAACTCCAGCAGAGGACTATTTACCTATCTTAACAGAAAATTGAGGAGCTATGATAATAATAAGATATCGCGTAAAAATAAGTAACACCTATAAAATGTTTAAAAATAAAAGGAAATAGTAGGCACTTGAAGGATTTACTGAAGTTTATTGACTGAACGTGAGATGAGAATATAGTTCACTGAAAATGAATCAAAAACGAAATAACCAGTTACATTTTTTGAAACTCCGAATGAAACTTTAATAAAAACTGACGGCAAATTTAAAAATTGTGAGAAGTTAAAGTTCATTTGCGTTCAATATATAACGTAAATTTTCAATATCGAAAAATCGGAATTAATTATATTTGAAAAACGTGTAAAGATAACACATATGAATCAGAATGAAAAGGAAAATTTTGAAAATATGCTCTACGATAAAATTACTTTAGACTTAATTTATATTTCGTGTTAGTAACTACAATTTTGTAAAAACGACGCAACGCATAAACTGAAACTTACCACAAGCGACAACATTATTTTCTTCAAGTTGTCGTTATTATTTATAAGACACGATTTTACAAGCGTCGCCAACTGCCCTAAATACAATCGCATCATTCTTGGAAATCTTAAAGCAAAAACTTCATCATCTGGTTCATAGAAAAAATAAATAAAGAAATAAATTTTTACCGGATATTTTCAACATATTTCTGTGGTAATTGAACAATTACAATTACATTACAAATTATAATATGTTGAAAACGTTAAATTACATTTACGAACTGGCATTATAAATACATATACACAACCGTCTCCGATATATAGTTAAATGTAAATTCATCATCGGAAGGGTTTACCAACTCTTACGTTCTTCAGAATAAGTAAAGATCGAAGGGATTCAAGTTATTCCTATTGCTATAGTTAACTTCCATTATTGTATGCACATATTCTTTCAATCACAACTCAAAAAATAATATAAATTAATTCTATTATGCACCAAATTTTTGAGAAAAAAATAGTACAATTGTTTACAATTAACTGATATTGTTCTTTTATACCAAATTTTAATCGATAAAAATTCAATATTAGACAAAAATTTAAAGAACAATTTTGGAGTAAGTGTAAAAAGATAATAATGAACTTGAAATAAAAGTAATGCGCTGAAAATGAATATAAGTCATTATCTTGAACGGTACTGACTGCGTTTATATATTTTTTTTGCTTCAGAAATATCCATTATTCATATTCTATAACGCTTCCTAAAAACTTAATCATACACGTAAGGATATACGAGTACAAATCATAATATTAAATACCCCGCATAGATCTGCACTTTGCATTACGTTACGATATAATTTACGTTAATAAAAGATTTCTTTTATATGCAACTAATAATTATTTCTTTCTAATTCAATTTATATATATATATATATATATATATATATGATCAACTAATGTGTAACATATTTAGCGTTAATTTAAAAATTATTCGCTGATTGTGATACAGCGATAATATTTAATATAGGTTGATGTTAGTGAAGCATGAGATATAATTACCGTTATGCAAATTATCGACATAACGGGTAATACAATATTGACACAAAGCTCCATTCCTCATCGTTTGAATTTTGTAATTTTATGAATATAATAAACTTCTGTCTTTCTTTGGCACTAACGTTCATATTTAAATTTCTAGAGAGAATGGTGGGTACTAAGCACACGGGTAACTCAGAACACAGTCAGATGTCTTCGGCGATGCGAGTTAACATATTTCAACTCCGAAAGACGTCATACACCGAACATACGTTATCATTTTGAACACAAATGGATTTATCTCGGACCGTATAATTTAATATGCACGCAACTATCAAAATTTTCCAAGGACGTTCCGTTGCTCTGTACGTTCGAAGCAGTATGCGGAATTGGAGTTAATGGTACAACCAAAAATTACGATTATACACCATGTTTGGGTTACGTAACTCGATCGGAGTTGCAGCTGAAAAGCGTTTATATATATATATCCGCAAACGGGAAGGATAAGAAGGTATTAAATGGTATTTATTTTGACGACTGATTTCGAAGTTTTTGAACTGTAAGCCATGCACTTAAAATCGAATTTATTGCTTATTTAACAAGCAGATATTCTTTGTGTAGCGTAAATTTGTTCCTAATCGTAGCTTTGATTGTGCAGATATCTCTTACTCTGACATGGCCAATGTTTTTTCCTTAACTTGAACTGCGGGTTGGTCAAATTTCGGAACTTCCTGATCAATCGGTATAAGTGCGGAATCCTTTATGTCGTATAAACATATGCTTCCTGCTCAAACGGTATTAATTTTGAACCAAGAAATTCTGCAGTAAACTGACCGTTAGTTTTGATCCACGGTTCAATCAACGTTATAATATGAATTCTTGTCAACATGATAAATCTAAACAAATATCTTCGGAACGAGGGTTCAAGTTTTGAGCGTTGTATTGCAAATAATAATTTTTTGTTAGGATTTAATTTCTTTCGCGAATTTTCTTGATGTTAGTCATTTTAGACGAGACTTGACTTTTTATCGAGAACTCTTATATTTATTATTTCTCGACCGCTCAGCATACGTCTTTGCTTTTCCTTCAATAATTTGATATGGAACTGCGGGACATCTTCGTTTTTTAATTTCTTGTTTTGATAATTAAGTATCATAGGTACTTCAGTGCTCTTTCATTTCCCTTCGTCTTTCTTTAATTTAACTTATTCAACAGATTCTTCAGTTGTTTTTCATCCGAATTTCACTTTATTAAATGTTCTCACAATCGATTATTGTAAGTGAAAATAAAGGATTTAACAAGAACTTCCTAACCTCCTTTTCTTTTTCGCGTTGGCATTGACGATACCTTTCGTATGTTTAAACGAAATTATGTTAAATATCTTGCAGCTTCATTGGGTATAATCCAATAATTTTGTAAATTTATCCAAGCACAATACATATAATCAAAGATGGAATATTTACTGTATTTTATAATAACGATTTTTTGAAAGATGAATATACGCGTAACGCGTATTTTGAAACGACTCTCAACCATAAATGCAAGTGTGACGAATGAAAGAGGTGTTGTGTAAGTTGACTACAATAGTCATGGCAAAAAATGTAGTATGCGACAACTAATTTGTTGTCTCTTTAATAAGTTTAGATCGGCTACTTTTAAAACGATATGCTCCGTTCGTTCGGCTATCCGTTGAATTAATAAAAAACTACGTGATAGGCTTGGCAATACTTACTGTCATGCGACATAACACATGCTAACAGGTCCGGAATATTCATATGATTAAACCGACATATCGTAGATACTAAATCAATGTCAGCACGTATATCGGGAGAATCCTGAAATGAGAGTAAACAATAATATCAGTTTAACGGTTTGAAGTGTAATAAAAATAAAAAATATAAATAAATAATTTTCTACTTAAGCTGATCATTTTAGTTAATTTAAAAAACCGGAGTTCAAAAATATGCAGATTTTTTAATTAAAACAAAAAAAAAAAAATTAAAACCCCAATGATAACGTGAAACGTAATTAATGAGAACGAGAAGAAAATACTGGAAGATATAAACTCTTTTAATAAAGAATCAAAATTTACAAAAAAAATTCAAATATTTAAAAGAAAAACAAAAAAGAGCAGCACAGTGTAGAATATAAAACAAAATACAAAACAGACATATATAATCAGTTAAGAAGCAAAGTGAAAATGAAGTACAAGAATGAAAAAGAGTTGATTTATATATAGTTGGATATATATAAAGAACAACAATTTAGAAACAATTACATTAAACCGAAAAAAAAAAATGATGATATAAGTAACATTAAAACAGAAAAGAATTACAAGATACCGAAAAAAAAAAAAAAAAAGCGAAAAAATGAAATACAAAGAATATCGAACAATAAGTTTACTAATACCAAACATTAAACATTTTAACAAAACTCAAACTTAATCGTACTCAGTAGAGTCAACAAATTGTAAGTGAATATCTCGATGATCGATAATTTCTGATAAGAACGAGGCAAACAATTAAATTTGATAAGTAATAGAAAAAATATTCAGATTTAATAGGAAAAAATATATATCGAATTTTTTTACATCGAAAATGACAGGGTGAACTGAATTTTTTTTTTTTTGATGGATATACTCAAAAATAAAAATTTGCTGATTTCAGAAACGGGAAAATAACACAATTTTTATATGAAAAATAACAAAATTATAATGCAAGTTGGAAAAAACAAAGGTGAAACGAAAACAGAAAAAAGATTAAGACAGGAATGAAATTTGTTCCTATCTTTTTACAGTAACATGTATTATAGGAAGAAAAAGAGTGAGAAAAAGTAACCATAAATATAAAAAAAAATTAAATTTTTAAGGAACTGCAATGGACGGTAATAAAACTATGACATTTCAGTTTATGAATGACATAGCGACTTCTAAAAACAAAAAAAAAAAAAAAAAAAAAAATTAAGGCAACATTTGGTGAATGTGGTAAAAATGTATGAAAATAAATGAAAACGAAATTGTAATAATGATACGCAATAAAAAACACAAACTAACAAATATATAATTGAAAAAATGAAAACTGTGAAAGTTATAAAAAACAAAATAAGCCAAGTGGAAAAAAGTGACATGGAAATAAAAATGAGAATTTGCCTAGCAAAAATTTCACGGAAATCGTTTTAACATAAAAAATCTCATTAACTGTAAATCATTTTATTATTTTTTATGGAAAAAGATATTGTTATATACATATAGATTGGAAAATTTTGATAATTAACAATCAGATGAATAAGAAAACCGTAGCTTTTGAAAAAAAAAAATGGAAGACGAAATCAGAAATTTAATTAGAATTTTAAAAGGAAACGTACCGAACGTGTGTATACAGATCCAAAAAAAGTAACTTCCCGTGATTAACCGAAAAAAAAAAAATATATATTATAAAAGAACAAAGAGGGAACATACATAAAAAAATTCTAAGAAATATTAACGTAAGTAATTACGCAAGCTTAAAAGCAATGGGCGAAACAAAAAAATTTTTAAGAATCCATTATTTTAAGAATAAGAAAATGCTTTTATAGTTACTTCGCGCACTATTCCTTTCTATAAAATACAAAATTTTCGAGTATATATTAAACAAAAAAAAAAAATATATCAATTTTAGAGAATTTTTAAGCTTGCGTAATTATTTACGTTAATATTTCTTAGTATTTGTTTTATGTATGTTTCCTCTTGTTTTTCTTTGATATCTTTTTCCCTCCAATTTTATTTATTTTTTTTCAGTTAACCACGTAAAGTTACGTTTGTGTCTGTATAAATATTCAGTACGTTTCATTTTGAAATTCTAATTAAATTTCTGATTTCGTCTTCCACTTTTTTCCTAAAAGCTACGGTTTTTTTTATTCATCTGATTGTTAATTATTAAAATTTCCTTATCTACATGTATATAACAATATGTTTTTCATAAAAATAATAAAATGATTTATAGTTAATGTGATTTTTTTATGTTATAACGATTTCCGTGAAAATTTGCGTTAAGAAAATTCTTATTTTTATTTTCTTGTCACTTTTTTCCACATGGCTTATTTTGCTTTTTATAACTTTTACAATTTTCATTTTTTTCATTATATATTTGTTAGTTTGTGTTTCTGATTCTAAGCACATATATGCCAATGAAAATGAACCATTCTATAAGTAAAATCTCGCCGTAACTTCTGGAACAATGTCGTTTCTACGCATAATTTAAAATTAGTTCTTTTCCACAAATCACCAAATTTAACTTTGACTAGTACGCATATATTACATAAAACCGATTCAGACTTCACACAAACAAAACTAACATCCATGATTGCCGGCTAAACATACCATCACATAATTTAAATTAGAATCTATTTTTCAATTTAAAAATTATCGACATTCACTTTTTGCGTTTCTACCATTTTTCTTTGTTTTCGCTTCAGTAACACACGCTAAATTCCAAATTGCAAATTCTCCTTGCGCTTGGAACTCGCGGCTTTTTTTTTTTTTTTCTTTCTTCTTATTTTGAAAAAATTTTAACACGACCGCCAACTCAAATTAATAAATATAATTAAACTATTTTATACACAACTAGCTGCAATAGGTTAGAAGTTTATTACCGTTTCTGAAAACCCCTTAGAACATTAACCAACAGTTTGAATATGAAATTTTATTATTTTTCGTACATACACGAAAAACTAGAGTTCAAAAGGTCACGTTATCACGAAAAAATGATAATACAAAATGCGCACAATAAAAACAAAAAGGGACAAAACGTCCCCTTCGTTTCAAAATTAGGTAAAACAAAATCAATTTTTACTTACTAATATTTGTCGAAAAGTAACAATATGATTGTTGAAAAGTTTATTTACAACTTCAGTTGCTAAACACTTCTCAAAACCGTCCGGAAAGAAGTGATATATTAAGTACTGCCTAAATAACTTCCGGAAATTTAAACTTAAACGTTGAATATCGCTAGTGTGCAACTCCATAATCTGCGAAAACGGCAATCCGCGCAACTGCAGACAGTTTAAAAAATAAATTAGTTTCATAGACGATGCCGACTGTTCGTGCAATTACTTTTTTAAAATTTCTATTTAAAAATAAACTAATGCAGAAAACTATGTAATATCTTTCCAAAAAAATCCAAGATTGTTGGTAGAAGCACAAATAGCGCTGCCTGTCTTTCAGCTAGTTAATTTTATTATTTCTGAATCTATAGCACTGTAGATTATCGTAATATGTATAATGTTTCGTGTTCGATTATAATTAAATTTGTTGTTTTTCCATTAAGAACAGAGCAGCCGCGTGTTGTGATTATTAAACTTTGTACTTCGTTACGGAAAAATAGTGACAAAAAAATTTCTACGCTGCAAATTGTATACCATGAGAACAACTCAAGTTATACTAAAGTTTTCGAGCGATATTCTTGCTTCACGAAGGGTCGAGAGTCAGTTAAAAACGATCCGTCCGAGAGGCACTCGGTTGCATCGTTAATGATCGGAACACATTAGGTACATACTACCGATCGCTAGCCGTCGGCTAACCGTCAAAATGTTATCTGAAGAAATCGCTATTAGCGTTGATAATATTCACCCTTTCAAACGTGTTTGAAAAAAGGTAAACTGCGTGCGAACTTCATTTAAGCAACACTCACTGACAAAAAAGAACGAAGAGCGAACGGTCAAAGCGTTACGAAATTTTCTTGAATGGACCGATAACAATCTATTTTTTGTCCAAAATTGTAACCGATGATGAAATATGATATTTTTGGCGCGATCGATCTACACTAAACGTCAAACGGCTGAGTAAGTTCCCTGAAACGAGACCAACAAAAGCAAGGTCAAAATCAAGCGTGAAAATGTAGCTGATCATATTTCCGAATTCCCGCCACCACTAATTTCTGCTTCCGGAGTAAATCATAACTAACGTATTTTATACGGAGGTATACCGGATCAACTTGTAATTAAAATTCGAAGAGTTAGGCTTCAACTGCACCAAACTGGACGACCTGTTTCCCATGAGTTTGAATAAAAAAAATCCATCACTAACCATCTTTCGTATTCATAAGATCCAGAGCATCGACAGACTTTTCATTCCTTAAATTTTGAAACTATTCAAAATGAACAAAAAAAAAAAAAAAAAAGGAAGGAAAAACAGACCTGTGTAATTGGGAATATTAAGATTATTAAAGGGTCCCATTAAATTATCACACTCGCGTAAAATAAGATTGGCGTGAAAATATTTTCCCCCAATTTTACATGCACAACTTTCGGTAAACGCCGTGTAAATGAAATTATTTAATTTAAATTGAAAATAATTTTATTTCTAGTAAGTACCACACACCGCGGAAGTGTTAGATTTGAAATGCACAACTTTGATGTTGATAAGATAAACTTTATTTGAATGCAATTGTGTTTTCTGGTCAAAAATACGAATTTATGTTTGTTGTTTTTTTTTAGACCCGTTCTATTATTTAAAAAATTTCCAAAAAAATTGTGACGATAAAAAAACATAAAGTACGCAACATGTACTTTTTTGTAATTCCTGTTTTTTCTATTTCTTTAATGTTCAGACACGGCTCTAGAAAATCGAAATTAATACCACAATTCATTTAAAAATTTGCGCGCGTAGTATAATATTTTTTTTTTTTGTACTCCTCAATCTCCAACAAAAATGTTTAGAAAAAATTGCAAAACCCAATATATCTTGTCCAAAACGAAAAATCACTAAAATAATAGACATACAAGGGACTCGCGTGAAGTTGGACAGCTGAAATTAGGTGAAAATGCTTCTATCAGCATATCCAATAAGGAGATATTTCATTCCACACTTTGACTTACAAGAAACTTTTTACATTTTCTGATTATCATTTAAACAGTACATTAAGGTGGAAAAAAGGCTGAAAATTCTGTTTTACAAATTATTATGGAGAAGAATAAGTCTTTAAGACGCAAAAAGTAACGAATTCCACATTGTCATTAAAGCAGATCCACGTAAAACACCACATCAATAAGTTGTAACAAAACTTGAGATTCACTTTCCACGGTACTTGACCATTGAAAAAATGAAAAAACTCGGGAAATGCCTTATAAATTTATTGAAAATTAAAAATAAGCTCTACATTTCTTCTCTCTTTCTCTTTATAGTGCCATACTTAGCTTCTGAGCGTCGGCGACTACCTATTCGTACATCTCAGCTGTACAGACATAGGTAGTGTACTAGGCAATTGTTATATGCAATGCAAGTGTACACACGCAAGACTACATTTGGAACTGATAGTAGCTGCTTGTTATCGCGCTACCAGTGCAGTCCCGTGTGGGTCTCCTGTGTACTGACCTAGCGCGCATATGATGTTGAACGTGCTGGTTTGCCATTGCCTTCCACGTGACTATTAGCGATTATTTTATTTATTTATTTATTCTTGTAATAAGTTCGTCGTCGCTCGGGATCGAACCCATGATTTCCATAACGGAAGTCAAGCGCTCTAGCAACTAGGCTATCGCGACGACATTTCTGCGAAACAAAAATTATGTTTCTTAATCGTATTTTGATTTGGAAAGAAAAGAATCAGCACAACGATTCAATAAAGGCAAAGTCACAAAGCATTTTCCTGCGCCAAATTTTATCTCCAAAAAAGGTCACGATTGTAGTAGCTGGTGGTACGTAGAATTGAAAACTATAGAAGAAACCGTAATAACTGACAAGTGTTGTCAGAAAATTTGACGAAATGCATAAAAAATTACAGTTCTAACACGTTAGACTTTGATCAGTCGAAAAAAGCCAATATTGTTGTTGCACGAAAATGTGAAATCCTAATATTACAAATAACCGCTAAAAAGATGACTTCACTGCGAAATGTTATCTCAACCAGCCCAGTCAAGTGATCTTTTCACCGCGAATTACTTTTTTCGAAATCTTGACAATTCGAAGGGAGGGGTGTACAAGAACGAGGGAATAATATAGAAGCCAATTTTAAAGAATTCATTGATTTAAGAATGCACGGTTTTTCGCAAATATAATTAACAACCTGATTTCTTGTTTCGGAAAATGTATAGAATCTAATGTTTGTTATTTCAATTAATAATGTTTATTCATTGCCTGAGATATTTTACGATTAAAAGGAGATTATTTTTCTGTTCGCCCGATATTTTCGGAAAATAATACAGTGTTTTATATTCCGCGATGTAATATATATATATATATATATTTATACGACATGTAAGTAAAATACATACTATAGAATTAACGAAATCCATGAAAAACGATCCTAAATTTTCATCAAATAACGGCGCGCCTAAACTGATTGGTTGAGTAACAGTCATTGGGAAATCTTCATTTTCATCTGCATTTTCATTTCTATCGGAAACGTTATTGTTTATATTCGTACTTTGCTGTTCCTGTGTAATAACAATGCATAATTTATATCCCATTTTCGATGAAAAGATTTTTCAATACCGAATAGGTTTCTACTTTACCTTATTTATTTACTTTTTTTTAAAAAAAATGTTTGCATCGAAATAACAATATAGTATTTTAAAATTACCGTTGTTCCGTTTGTTCTAGGTTCATTATCATTTCTCTGAATAACCGCTACTCGTGGCGCTTCATCAAGATTAAAAGTTGTTTGCAAAATTCCAACTGCAGCCGCTGCAAATGCCGCTGCTAAGTTCTATAATATGGAGTAAATTAAATATTAAACAAAAGAATATTTAAAAAACACATCAATGGAACTCTATAAATTATATAAAAAATGGAGAAGATCAAAGTTGAAGATTATGAGAAAATAATGAGAAAAAAAAAATAAGCACAATAATAACCAGCGAATTTCTGTTGACAGCATTAATGATTGAAGGAATTTTAACAATTTTGTTAAATAAATACTTTAAAATGAAAAAAAAGATATATATTATGCACGTATATATATATATATATATATATATATATGTACACATATACACACAAAAATATATATTAACATTATTTTAGTACATTTATACATAATCTGTAATATCACAATATTCGTTTATCACTAAGTACAAATTATCTAAGAAGACTTTTCCCCACCGTCAAAATACAAAAACCATTAATTAATACTCCGTAATACAAAAAAATGCGTTAACTTAATTTTAAATTCCTAAGGTAAATCTTTTTCATGAAGCTGAACCTTTGTTCAGCCTGCTTTTAATTTGAACATATTCAGTCTTTTACATTTAATTATATATGGTCATACCATCGCTAATAATTATAGGCCATATCTTCAGCACTGTCCCTTCTTTTTACACAATACCAGTAGTCACTGTATGTCTTTCCACTTCCTTCATTCATGATTTTTACTCCTCCTACAGGTGCATTGTATGCATCACTAGTCCCCAAGACTTACACTTTATGAACCTCTTTTTTCCACTTTCATTCTTTTGAGAGCTGCTTGTATTCCTTCTGTCACTTAAAGGTTCCCAGTTGTCGACTATTTTCCATTATTACACATTCCGAAAGCCTTTGTATTATTTTTTTTTCTTTTCTTTATGGCCCGTTTTTCAAAATTCGCATAATAATAAACTTCGAAAGCAAAATATTTTTTTAAATTTTTGTTTAGATATAAACCCAATTTACTACTTTGTTTCTAATGTCTACGATAACTTTACCTGTTATTTTTTGTATACATCTTTATGTTCTTTCTATAAATTAAGTTACCCCTATAAAACCATTTTACAATTTATTTAATCAACTGCTTCGAATATAATACATCACAAACGATACATTTACGTTAACAATTAACTGCCTCAATATTAATAAATATACTTAGTAATAAAGAAAAAAATTATATATATATATATATATAAAAATAAATAAATAAATTTCCCGCTTTTAGAAATTGTAAAACAACTTTATAAGCATTTTATAAACTATAAAAATCTAACCTCAGCAGATCTTTCAATATTAGCTTCCGGTGAAGAACTACTCGATCGATCTAAAAAAAAAAAAAAAATTAATATATATATATATATATATATAGATTATAATAATGACTCCTAAAATGCATAAAAAACTTACAACATAATAATAATCAACGTGAATTTATTATAAATACATAATTCTGTCTTTAGATGATAAAAATGTATTCGATATAAACGGTCATACTATATTATTTTATAACTACAATTTATTAATTCACTGAAGGGAATTTATAGTAATATCAAATTTTCTCTTTTTTTGGGAAAAAAAAAAGTATTGCATATCCAACGTATGTATAGAATAAACAATTCGAAACGAAGCAAAATTAATTTTAAAACATGAACATCAAAACGTTTTTTTTATTTATTAAATTAATATAGTAAATATTTTCGTTTAAAAATATGAATAAGAGAATATAGAAAAACAAGCTTTTTTTGAAATTTACTAACATTTTTGAAACAAGATCACAAACAATAAAAAGCATTATGCTAAAAATAAATTAATAACGAAAACTTAATCGACATCCACGTAAAAATGAATGTTTGTTTGTTTGTCCGCATGCATTACTGTACCGCTGGACGGATCAGATCATGCTGAAATTTTCAAGGTGTATTCGTGTTGTCCCAACAAAAGTTTTAAGGCATGACTGAGTTTTCTAATTCCTCTCCTTCACAAAATATGAGGTTTTAAATAGTTAAACAATGAATTATAATGTGACTAACGGTACAAGAATGCATACGGAACAAACAAATAAACGTCCATTTTTATTAAATTTTAAATAAAATGATTACAATGGCAAATATAAATTAAACGTAAAAATTTAAATAAAATTATTATACGGTAAACAATAAGCGCTAGATAACATTTTATTAATTTCTCGCGTCAGTAAATACACCGTGTTCCGTTACTTCTTTTTTTTCGTTACTGAAATCATTAAACCTCCATAACACGATCTAAACATACATGTCACACTCCTAGCCTAGCTGCTGTACCTAACGCGGAGATTTAAAAAAAAAAATAAACAAAAATCTTGCAACAAAATTTCAATGGTTGCTACCGGGAACATTATTTATACTAAAATTTCAAATCCTTACTCAAATACTGTTGTTTGATACTACGGTAATAAATTAGTTTTAATAAAACGTTCGAGACGGAGAAGTCGGAAGATATGAATGAAGATATTCCCTTAAATGTGTAATTGTGGGAAATCACTGTATCAATAACTTTCCCCCTTAAAAATGATAGCTGAGTGTGCTATTTACTTGAGTGAAACCTTTTGTTCAATTGTATATATATATATATATGTTAAATTCCAGGTAAATCAACATTTATTTTATTAATTTCCAAGTACAAATTTAAGCGGGTATTAATAAATGGGCGAAGCTGTGGGTAACAGCTAGGAATTTATAAAACTGCAATCATACAATAAACATTTTACATAATTTTGTGAAACATTTACTTAGTTTTAAGCAATCAATGAAAGGTATTTAAAAAGTAAATCCCATATCAAATAAAAACTTACTTTATATACTTATTAAATAGTTTAAAAACCTAGACCAACCAATTCAAATGTATCGATGTTTTTTTCTCATTATTGTAATTTATTAAAAATAGGGATTACAATCTCTTAATTCCACAAGATCCGACATCTGCAATATTCTGCAGGATCTTGAAGTAATCAAAAATTGACGGCAACTATATAACTTAAATAATTAAAATAATATAAAACTATTTAGCAGAGGTAAATAAAAAATATTTCGATCATTTTTTTAACCGCTATCAATCAACTAGGTTTAGCAACTTACCGCCCACAATCTTTTTCGGTACATTATAAAGATTACAATACCTGTAAACGCCAAACAGCAAATTACAGGCAATGGCGGGAAAAAATTGACAGGGCTGTAGTACAAAAATGGTCCCGATATTCCTTAAGAGGGTTACGACTAAAGAAGAAAGTTGTGTTTGTAATTGTATCATTTTATTAATAAAGTAATACCATTTAAATACTTCAACTATTTTATCCAACGCGAAAAATCGTAGACTCGTGTGAGATCTTACGACATTCACACCACTTTTACACTAAATTAAAAATGAGCGTACTAATATCGACGACAATTGAACATGTAGATAAAAACTTACAGATTATAATGATAAACAAACTGCGTTAATTATTTCCAATAGAACGGCTTTTTACTCATTAACTTTTACTAAACTGTATAAATTACAATTAATTTTTTTTTTGTCGTTAATCACTTTTATATTAAAAAATAGATTTTTAAAATTCCGTTAGACTCTCTGTTAAATTGATAATTTTACAAGGTGTTCGCGGAAAGAATTTGATCCATATATTCATCTAAACGTTATTCGAGATAATGGTGTAAAATTTTAATAAAAAATAAATCGCATTTGTTTTGATGGAACATTTTAAATTTTTGTAAATATTTAAAAATTTCTCAATCCTCAATTTATTCTCAAGACATCTAAATTTCAAAACACTTCAAATACATCTTTTCATCTATATTTCAATTCTCAAATATTTTATTTATTTATTTTTTCAAATTCCAGAAGTTAACAGGAGAAAAAAAGAAGACATATTTCGTAACATTTTTTGATTGCTTCTTAGAAATGCTTTACTAAATCTTAAGCTTACACTTTAATACTCCATATGCATTGTTCAGAACATGAAACTCGGACAACTTAATTTACTTTTAAATCAGTTAAGTAAAGTAAAGTAAGTCCTATATTTCCTTGATAAGGTGTCATGCATTGTTAAGGTTCACAATGTACTTAAAGTTCTAATGGATCTGAAAAGAATACTAGGGCCAGTGTCCGTTTCTTCTTGGGTTCCGCCTTTACTTTCCTAGATTTCTCTGGTATAACCAATATTCGATTTCAGATTAGGTATATATAACTGGTAGCGATTTGGATCTGGAACGAAATAAGTCTCGGTAACTCACGACATCTGCGGTTTGATAGTCAAGTACTTTAACCACTAGGTGCTACTGCGCTCCTTTAAATAGGTTAATAAAACATAATTCCATCTTACCTTGAGAGGATGTTCCGTTTGAAGGTGTCGATGATTGATTTGTTCTGTTTGAAGAAGTATTAGCACTGGTTGAATTACGAGAGGCGGTCTGAGGAGTTTGCCCAAAGAAATAAGGTATATCGCGTGAAGGCACCATCCTGAAACCTGAATATGGGGGTCGCGAAGAAAATTGCGGGTAACTTTGAAATGGGGCAGCCTGAAAAGCAGATTGCGCCAAAACATTAAAAATTGAATTTGCCTGAGGATCCGAAAATGCTGTAGGACCGGACGGGTTGAAAGTTGAATTTGTTACCGACGGATTTGTCGCCTGTGGTGGCGACGGTGGTTGTCCATCTGTTCTTTCAGCAGAGGCATCAGACGATGCTGCAGCAGCTTGTTCCGTAGCTCCCGACGCAGATGAATTTTCGCCATTTACTGTGCTACTATTTTCTCTGCTTTCCGATTCTGTATTTACAGTCGCTGTGGCAGTATTACCGTTAGCATTAACTATATTATCTGTACCGGCCATATTAGCATCAGTATTTGTGCTTCGACTGTTTCTGCTGGTCGTTGAATTTGATGACCGTGACTGTATATGGTGTGAATTACACGGCAAAAACGGATCGTAAGCACGACCAATGCCTTTGAAAATTTTAAAAATAACGCGTTAGAAAAATAACAAAAAATTCTACTCTGTAGATTACAATTTTGTTTCTCTAAACTGTTATTTATTTAATACTTGCAAACATTCTACTAGTTGTCAAAAAAATCGCGTATTCCGATAAACAATAGCATTAAGCTAACTGCATTGTACAACGTCAAAAGTTTCTACCTGTACATTTGTCATTATGAATGTTTTAGAATAATAGTGACTAAATACACTGAATTTATAAATCATGATAATGAACGCATTGCAAGATTATAAAAGAGATGTAAACAATGAAAAGAAGCGAAAACATCCGTTGCAGAAAAAAAAACATGGCATTTATAAATAAATAAATATTTTGAATTTTACTTCAAACGAGTTCACAAAACATATATAACATAAATATACTATTAATGTAATTAAAATGTAATTTACCAGAGAAATCGAAACCGGTAGGAAGAGGAAGTCGCCGTACTCGACTATTGGATTGAAAACGGCGCTGTTCTCGACCTAAACTAGGAGAATAAGTGTAAGTCGGCATAAAATTAGATCGTGTTCCTCTTGGACGTTGAATAAATATATGCTGTTCACGCGGACGACTTCGTTCTGAGTGGGAAGTATTTCCAGCCTGATTTTCAGACGATGTTCTACCGCCGCTATCAGTTGTCTGGGTATTCTCGGTTGTCGTCTGATTATTTTCAGATGTTCCGTTAACTTCGGTTGTCTGACTATTAGCAGATATTCTACCGGCATCAGAAATCCGACTACTATCAGACGTTCTGCTATCGTTTGAGGTTTGGTTATTATTTGATGAACTATTGCTGGCTTCGGTAGTCCGACTGCTACCAGTAGACATCCTAACAGATTCTGTTTGAGAATTTGAGGTCTGGGCCCCATTCGTTAAATTACTTTCAGTTTGAGGTTGATTCACTGTTCCCGTTGGAGTTGCTTCGGTTGTCGCAGAAGAACTTTGTCGTCTTCTTAAATGATCATTCACCATCGAAATCATATTCTGTATTACATTTGAAGGTAATGTCTGCCCGACATGGATAGGTCCGGCTAAAATTTAATAAAAAAAATTTGACTGTTAAGTTAGTTACTGCAAATAAGCTTTTATTACTATTTTCGAAAAATCGATAAGCACTGAATAAAATGCAAAATAATTTTAAAAAAAAAATTATAACAAGTTTTATTGATAAAAAAAACAAATACACGTTTTATCGTACCTACCTACCCGAGAGTTAAGAGAATATTTTGCCGCAAAGAAGTTGATAGTAGATTAAAAATTGGATTAAATAATTTAATAATGGTATAGTAATCGAAAACTGAAATTTCAATATCTAAAATTAATTCACCTATTTCAAAGACAGCAATTTAGTAGAAAAAAACTTTAAATTAAAATACGTTTTCTCTTTTTAACTTACAAATCTTCAACTTTTTCATCTCTAAGAACTTCTTTTGTCCATGAGGACATTAACTTCCTTATTGATATTCCTCATAACTTGTGACATTTTGATTCAACTCTTCCTCGCGACCTCCGTTCTACAACATTAAAAATCCAAAAAGTTTTCCAATTTCCTTTTTTAAACCTCGTTCTACACTACGGCTTCTCCATTACCAAAACATAACAGCATTGGGGAATTGTTAATAACATCATAGGATGTTTCACTTAACCCTGATTCCTTTCCGATTTTTTTCTGACCAGATCCCTGATACAGCAGAGGTTAAATTCATGTGTTGTTATAGTTTTAAATTTTTTCGATGTGTTTAAACGATTGTGTCTCATTTTTCTTCTACTCATTCTTGCATTTGTAATCTTAGAAATTTATCAATCAAGTTTAAGCATTTTAAAACCAGTACATTTATCGTTGATAAATTCTTTCTCACAATAATCGAGTAGATGTTTCGGTTTCAAGGCTGGTAAGCCACTTTAAACAGCTTACAAGTGTTCCGTAATTAATTTTTTATTAGTTAGCAGATTACAAACTACGAGCATAACCTAGCATAACCGTTACCAATTTCCCTTTATCAATTACTCAATTTTATCACTTTCTATTCAATTGCCCGACGTGTTTCAACTACATAATGATCTTATGAATGAATAAACTTCCATATTTAATCGCTTTTCATGACCGAAGATTTATAGATATTTAGAATTTTCGTTCATATATTTGCAATTCAAGCTTACAACTGAACTTTAACGATAATTCATATACACTGAAGATCGCGTTGAAAGATTGAACCGTGGCTGAAGTCCACAAAAACCAAAAAATAAAAAAAAAAATATTTTTGCAAAATTAACGAGGAAAAAAGTGACAAATTTTGTAATACGATAGTTTAATATTCCATATTTATTAATAACCTTTTTGTAGCTTCTGAATTAACATATTCAAAATTTACATTACGGTGTCATGATAAAAAAAAAGTTATTGTCGCAAAAGTATTCACTGTTTAAAAAAAGTAGCTTGATTTGCATGTATTTTACACTGCACAACGGTAAAGTCAAAAAATATGAAAATATTGTCATACACCGAAATAAACAATTCGATTAAAATACATGAAACACGTAATCATATAATTTAATAGCATCTAAAGTCATAAGCATATTTATTTCTTTTTCAGCTTATAGAAACATATTTTAAACCCATTTGCGCCTTTACTTTACTCTTTAAAAAGCCCGTGATAGTAAATCGGGTGGTAATGTGAAATCATTCAAAAACTTTAATATTTTAATTTTGATAAAACAGCCAGCATTCCCAGTTAAATATAGTTTAACATTTTTTCTCATTAATTTTATCGAATTTGGGAAAAACTTAAATTATTAATTTTTATTGCACTCATATTTTTTCTACGTAACTTAAATGATAAAATAATTACTTGGAATACATGAAAATGCTTCTTCAAACGTATATTTCAGCTGTTTTTCACGCCAGTCATAAATTAACAACAAAAAAACTTTTAAAATGTACATAAATATTAAATTTCATAGTTTAATATTTTCGATCTTACGTCGGCCTTTTATCTTTGATCGAATTTTCAAAAGAATTATCTGAATTATAAAAGTTTTTATGAGAATA
Organism: Icerya purchasi; assembly: GCA_039619475.1. Classification (NCBI taxonomy): domain Eukaryota; kingdom Metazoa; phylum Arthropoda; class Insecta; order Hemiptera; family Monophlebidae; genus Icerya; species Icerya purchasi. Next base: position 217,688,394 of record CM077115.1, read on the forward strand.
AAGTGTATTTAGGTTAAAAACGAAAATTTTTAAAATTTAATTTGCTCTTCAGCATATAATTAATTTAGTAAATGATCAACTGAATTTTAATCAAAATTAAAATAAATCAAAAAAGTTAAAACAATATCGTATTGTAAAATTCAAGAAGTATAATAGGGCTTACTATGATGTGTAAATTAAATACGTTATTATAAACAATCATAGTCAATATATTAAATATTTATTATGTTAAAATTTTAAAAAAGCATGACTTTCCACAATCTATAAAATTATAGAACAATGCTAAAATAAACGTAATTAATATTAAAATTATTTATTACGTTACATTAAACAATGCAGATTAATATATTTTATTTTTATTTGATGATAATTCTCTGTGAAGTGGATTATTTTTGCGTTAAGAACGGTGCGTTTTTTGCGGTTAGGTTTTCGGTTACATATTAAGCGTTCTACGTGTTCACTTTTATATGCTACCAGATTTTTTAATGCACTTCATCACTTAACAAATAAAGGAAATACGCAAAAAGAACTATTTTCTCACTATTAATCTATTAATTAACAAAATCTGTGTGAAATATAATATTTATAGAAAAGAAATATAAGCTGAACAATTCAATCCACTTAAAAACAAATGAACATTTAGCATTTTTAACTGATTTATTGAAACCACAGACATAACACCTTTGGATCACGATAATTGTTTTTGCACATTTGTTGTATTTGTTAATTGATGAAGTGCATTAAACATTGGAAGCATATAAAAGTGAACACGGAGACCCTCAATATGTAACGAAACTTCTAACCGCAAGAAAACGCAAGGGACGCGATCCATTATTTAATGCAAGAAAATAAATAATTTACTCCATTTTATAAAATATTAATTTTAACTTGGTTGAATACTGCAGCTTTTTAAATCATCACATTGTATTTAAATATAACGAAATATCGATGTTTTTATTTCATCATACTACGAAAATAGATTACAACATCCAACGTATACTTTAAGGTAATTAATGTTTAATTCATTGAATTTAATTATCTCATACTCCACTTTATTTCTATTAACCTCAACCAAAAACCGACTAGTTCATTCAGTTTATTTTCAGCAGCGCTGAAAAGAATAGCCGTAAAATATTTCACAGAACATACATACGTTATTTTAAAATAACCTAAGCTTTAAAATTGAATTAATATTGTAATTTTTAATTTTCTTGATATACATACATACATACACACATATATATATATATATATATCCTTTTTTTAAAAATATGCTATACATATGTAGTTAATGAATTATTTGATATAGAAAACATACTAGACGTAACGGTAGTAGGCCGTGTAGGATCGCTGGATGATGTAACAATAGTAGCTTCAACAGAATCAATTTGAATTAGCGAAGGCAATTCGACAACATAACCAGGTAAAGCTGCATTTCCATTTTCAGCATCACTTCTACTGATTTCTACTTCCTCTGCAACATACAAAGCATTAATGAGAACAGAATAAAGGAATATACAGTTATTTTTAACAGACTTTAAGTTCTCCCCCTCTTCCTCCTTACCACTTTCTCATTCGCTTTACTCTCTACTATCATCTCTCTGTGTGCTTGCATGTATATATGAAATCTCCCTGAAAGATCACCCATTATAAGGACCACCTTTTCCCTAGGATGGTTCAGAATTTCCCTAATACTCACATGTTTTTAAGCTCTACCCAAAGGACCACCAATCAAAAGCTGTCAAGTTTAGTCATTTTATATATAATAAACTTACTTCAGTTATCACAAGGTCTTTTTTGGAGACACCGATTAAAAAAAAAAAAAAAAAAAAAAAAAAAAACCATTAAGAAACCAATATGTTTTACATCTGTTTATGCATATTGAAATTTTTTATTACAACTGGTTACACACGCGTGATTGAACCTATTTATGTTACTGTGTGAAATTTGTTTTTTTTCGATTTTACTTAATATTCTAGTCTTTAAATCAATACTTTTAAGTTATTTCATTTCGATATAATATGCACTCTTTTCGCGAAATAGAAATATACACATAGTGCACAATATCAATCACTAAACTAGAAGAAAGCTAATATGAACTGAAAAATTTACATCCAAACATACTTTAGTTTTAAGGAATACAAGGCAAATCCGCATATTCCTAAAATTTTAAATTATGGAGGAACTTTTACTGCAGAATATAAAAGCCATTCCCAGTTTCAGATGCAAATATTTCATACATTTCTTAGATTTGAATTTTTGGAACTTGCCAATTCCAAAAAATTAAACAACGTCAATTTTCTATTGCGTACAACATTAACGCGTATTATACTTTTTGGATTTTTATTATAACTCTATTATTTTTATCTTCTACTCTTATTCGTCTGTCTTTTCACTACGTATATCACGTTTAACTATTTCATGCGTGTTAGGTTCTTTGCTTCTTTTTTTGTTTTAACTATTTCTTCGCATTTTTTTTTCTATAATAGTTTCGAAAACAACCGTAAATTTAAAAAATATGTTGAAACATATATAATTTAAAGGACAGAACTTTGCGTGGCTGGGAGTTTGAACATTAGAAAATCAAGCAAATAAATAAAATAAATTAAAGTAAATTGTATGCTTGGTTGGAGGTGATATTTCGCAAAAGATTCATTTTTAAAAATTCATCTATTTTAAAGTAGATAATTTTTCTTAATAATTTTATAAACCACTGCTTTTGTTTAAAATTTTACATTTTGGTAATTGTACTAAAAAAAAATTTTCAATCGCAGCATTTCATTAATCTAAGTTTTTACATTTTGTTATTTAAAGAAACCTCTATTATACTAACACAATAATAAAAATTATTAAATTCGAAAGCAAATTTATATTATAAAACAATGCGTAAAGACAATTCGTATATACTGAAAAAATATTCTCCTATTAATTCATAATTCAGAACGATTTTCGTAAGAATATCAAAAAAAATCTTATTTTGAAGAAAATAAAGTATTACTACCGCAATTTAACTAATTATTAAATAAATTTTGGATATACTCGTATTTTATTTATTTATTTTTTATTATCTAATTAATGTGCCCTATAGCTGCACAGAGGGCTTCACGGCTCAATTAGGAAAGACACGGGATTAAATGAGATGAAAAAATTTGGCTTGCTTAAGGAAATTTACTGTTTTATCTATGCAATTGGAGGAATCACTAAGAACTGAAACGAGGCTTGAAGAAACATGGAGGGAGAGTCGGAGAGAAGCTGTTTTAAGCATGTAAAAATATGGTCAGCCGTTAAGCCTTACAATTCGCTCCGAAATAATAAATCTAATACAAAATTACACGTCATACTTTTATTTACCTTATTTAAGTAACATTCTTTTTACCTTCAATAACAATTGCTGGAATTTCATTGCTATCAGCACCAGCGTGAGCAATACTAATTCTTGGATGCGAAACAGTTATTTCATCTGCTGGAATACTCGAAGAATTTGACGATCCGCTGGCTGTAACAACTGTTGGAGTTGTCGATGAAATTCCCGCATTACTATTGGTGGTAGTAGTAGTGGATTCCGTATCTCTAGGTCTCAAATAATTTCGTAAGTTTATGTTAGCTATACGATTTCCGGGTATCATTCCTGTGTGAACGACTGCCGAGTGTTGAATAAGTACTGGACGGCATCGCAATGAACGCGGAGGTTGTGCGCTAAAATTGCACATAATATCGCTTAGTGCGTGAAAAGCATGAGATAGATCATGCATTACTTCAGACACTGAATTGAAAATAGTTTGCGCTTGAACAGCAGTTATCGGAGTCTAAAAAACATATACGAATTTAATTAATCAAAGAAAAACGCGAAGATGAGGAAAATCCAATAAATAATGTATGGTTTAAAATGTTCAATTCGAAACTCAACAATAAACATTAATAATATATACTTCTATTATTCTACACATAAATAAGTGAATAACTATTTCATTTACGTTAATAATACGAATTGATGTTTTCGTAGAACGCACATCAGTTATGTATATGATACATCTATATATGTATAGATGTTCATTGATTCATAAGCAGAATAAATACCGAGACGGATTTGGAACTGGTAGAGCGACTTTTTGACGATGTCCGAGTTAAAAAATATTCTTTGATAAGTCATTAACTCATGATCTATCGGACACCGTTCTAATTCATCGTCGTCGCTGGCTGTAGATATCAAAAATGCTCAATCGGCTACTACTTCTGTGCACGGTCGACAAATGAATGTGTCGGGACAGAGATTGTATGCCTGTCTTATTGGTAGCGATCGGTAGCGGAGGTAATTACATAAGTCCTGAGAAGTGAGCTTCGTTCAAAAGTTGTGCTGAGTAACATTGAGTAGCAAAAGGATTTCAGAAATCCTGTTAATAACAGGGTAACTAGTGCGCTATCGCTCAAAAAGATCATTAGAGAAATTTCTATGTACAATTGCTGCGTTTTATTTAAGACACCGTACAGCCGTTTTATAAAGAATCTTATGTAACCATGCCGGTTTAATATCGTTTTGCCACGTTATTATGAATATTCAAATTTCATCATGCCAGTCGTAATTAATTAATTTGTTCGTTATATATATATATATATTAGTGTATGTGATTTTGTTATTTTCCTACGTTAGAAAATTTGTGATATTTCGGACAAATATATGTGTTTTTTTTTTTGTAAATTTCTGTCTTTTGGAAGAAGACGCGGTTCACGATCGCAGTGTGACTTCTCGCAAGGGGAAAGGTGTTTCTGTTATGCGAAACTAGATTCACGGTGTCTATTTGTTTTTTTTTTCATTATCATGATTTACTTGAATTCCACAAAATTTATCATTTTTGTTTCTTTCGTTATCGAAAAGTAACCTGGGAAGAAGCCTAATGCTGCGACAAGTTATCCGAATTGTGGCATACGAGCAATCACTAGCACTCGTTTCTCTAGAGGAAAAAAAAATAGAAAACAGAGTGCATAGCGAGTGGCAGTCGTGAAAACTGAGACCATCGAAATAAGTAAATTAACCTTTTCAATTTTCTGGACACTTTTCGCTAAAGATAAATTCACAATAAAAATGTATCAAGTTTAACCTAAAATTCACTTTTGGCGATAAAAATACAAACTTGATTGGGGTAATTAATATAATTTACCACTTCAATTATTCTTAATATTTTTTTAACATTTAAAGAGACCAAGGTTCTTCTTTGAACGTCTTGGCTATGTTCATGAACAAAAAAATAGAATATTGTAAAAAATTGAATTAACCGTTGAAGTTAAACGTGATTAATTACGAGAATATCTGAAGATTGTAAAATATTTCATAAATTTTCTAATATCTCGTGAACATGACTCAGCATATTGTAGTATACTGATACTAACGATTTAGACAGAAAGGAAGAAGTGAAAGCGATACAGCTGCGTAAACAAAATGATCTAGAATCATCACCGTACTCGATGAAATAGAATTTTGACGTAATGCTTTTTGATACATCATTATATGCACTTCAGTAACGACAAAACGGTTTGTTTTTCTTTTTTTCGTTATTTAAGTAATACAATAAAAAATTTTAAAAATATAACATTTTAATCTAATAAAAAAATTAATTCATTTTTTTGACTTTATCTGAACTCGGATTTTTCCTTTTCTTTTCGTAATAAGCAGCTTCCCTGTAAACTCAAAACCGAAAATTTTGAATATAATTTTTTTTACGACTTAAGACTCCTTAATCTTACGTCACCCAATATTTATTTTTGCCTGAATAAATAGTAGATTTACAGAGTCGTAGTTTGTTATTACGTAATACAATTTGTTGCCTATAGTCATAAACAAGTGTGCACATATATATTCATAAAGTTATGTATATTATGCAGAAACGATGTATTTTCAAGAAAAGAAAAAATATAGTTTTTTAATTTTTTAATACAATCGTATTGTAGTATTCATGTTTTTTTGTTTAATATATATGTCGCGTTAAAATTTATGCTATTATAAAAAAAACTCCCATGAATTATTTACACAGATCAAAAACCATATAGGGGTCTAAATGACAAGCTTTAACTCACCTCATTCGATTTTGGTTTAACTGATTTTAATAAATTATCAATCTCATTCAACAGAAAATATAATTAACGGAAACGAAATTTTCCAAAAGATGTGAATATACTGCAGCTTCTATGTTTTATTTTTCAATGTTTTATTATGCAACTGAATAAAATAAAATAGTTTATTTGTTAAAAAATAAATGAAAACAAATTTTTCCGCGTAGAATAATTCACCATTTTCATTATTCACACGTTTTTCAATATTTTCAATTCAATTTGTATTCCGATATATTCGCGGCCTATTCGAATTTCTTTAACAATTATTATTTAATAAACAAATATCTTAAGCATTTAGTTAACAAAATTATATATTTATTTTGCTCTAACCGAAATTTATTGAACATAATTTTTTTTATGTAAACTTTGCACTACTGGTAATTTTTACAGCTAAATTTTTGTTGAACTTTAATGTTCGTAGTTGAAGAATGCTAACGAAATACTTTTTAAATGTTACAATATAATACTGAATGGATTTCATTGAAAATTAAAAATTTACTTGATCATTGAGAGGCATATCCTCTGCTAATATATGCTCGACCGCTCGTAAATATGGCCATAACCTTCTCTGAGTTCGAACCATCATTCCCAGTACACCAGCCATGGAACTAGTACAAGTAATACCACGATTCCCGTCACCGTTTTCATTTGTATTTCTATTACGAAATCTGTGATTTATTTTAAATAAATAATATTAATTTTTATCATCTTGATTCTTTTATACACAATTAATTTTTTTTAATACAAATACCTATTTGATATTTTTCTTTCAATTAAAAAAAATTAAATGTTTTATTTAAAATTATATGACATACATTATGCATAAAAATAAATTTATCTCTTTTTTTATTACGTTTTTTTAATTGTTTGCCATATAAAAATACTTTTTAATAGTATTTCACATTCAACACTGAAAAATTTTCTGAAAAAATTACTTTATAAAATTAGATTATGAAAAATTCCTAACGAAGTTTTTTACAGCAAAAAATAAATAGTATTCAAATACTTCAATTTAAAAAATTTCTTGTTGATTATAAGTAATTTGACAGAACGAAAAATTTTACTAATATCAGTTTAAAAATGAATTCTATTAAATCATTAATTAAATTTATATTTAATCAAAATCGCAAACTAAAAGAGTATGTATCAAAAAAAAAAAAAAAGGCACAATCAACCTAAATAACTGCTCTTAAAGTTACTTTTTAACGTTTAACATTTACGCAGCAAATGTATGTTTATACTAAACAGTTACAGAAGAAACATAAAATTGAAATACTAATAAATTTTTTTCAAAGTATTATCGAAAATTCGCAATTTCTTCCTTTTTCCTTCAAATTTTAACCAATCGTAGAAAAAAATACATATTGAAATTTTTTAATTATCCTTTTTTATAGTAATCCAAATTAGATGAGAACAAAATAATTCAAAATATGTACTCCATCAAAAATAAAATTTAAAAATTAAAACAAGTAACAGAATTCGAGAATGCGTCAGAACTTAAATATTTCCATTTCACATAACATCGGTGAACAAAGAGCACAAAGAGATAAAATCAATAATAAAGAAATAGCAACCAAAGCTTCACAAATAACCATAGATGAAAATACGACCTTCAAATGAAGAATAAAAACATGTATGCAGAGTTGCAAAAAAGTAGTTACTGTTTACAAAAAGGGTCTAACTCTACTGACAGTACTAATTTAAAAAAAATTAAAGTTACAACTCGCATAACAATCAGCTATATTCTATTATTTACGTAACGTTTAGTGTTTGGAAGTGGAAATATTCCTTCGAAAGAAATAAAAAACTATTGCAAAAAAAAATTAATACAACTAAAAGAATAATTGTTTATGTAGCAAGTTAAAAATACCTTTCGTTTCTTCTGGTTTCGTCAGATGTGTTGGGTGTTTCCGTTTCCATATTTTCAGCATTATTAGGAGGAACAGGAGGAATATTAATACTTTCTGCATTTCTAAAATTCGGTCCAATTACAATATGAAGACCATTTCCGTCTGTCCAATTACGTAAATCTAAGCCTGTTTCTAACCCTGCCATTTCACTCGTTCCATTAGATGCATCCTCTTAAAAAATATATATAACAGAAGTTAAATGTAATTATCCATACAAAAAAAAATATATATATATAAGTAAAGCATAAATTCCATACTTTTAGTAGCGCGTTGAAGACTGTGAAATTAAGGTCCACAGTATACTAAGTCCAACGGCACTAATGGGAGTAGGGGGCCAGTTCCTTTCTCTCGGCTGCCTTTACTTTCCAAATTTCTCTGATACCTAATTATTTCAGGCTGGGTAAACCTGGGAACAATTCGGATCCGGAACGAGACGAGTCCCGAACCCGTGTCCTCTGATATAGTAGCCAAGCACCTTAACCACTACATACATATATATATGCGTTCATGTCGCGTAGGATGGTAATTTCTTTTTCAGCGAGCTTAGCGTTGAAAAGGAAAAACGTAGTAGAGCTCACATATACACCGTTGACAGTAAAACGGGGAAAGTTTACTTGTCAAAAGTGTTCCTACCATAAATACCGCTAAGCTACAACTACATCTCTAACAAGCAGATTGTCAACAACTCGTTCGTAAAAATATGCCCCAGTCGGATTGATGGATATCAATCTAAAAAGGGAAGGTGATTCGGCTAAGAAAGTAAACCCTAACAGAAACTCATGCGGAACGAAACGGAAAACCATCGCATTAACTATTCCTAGTATAGACGTAGCACGTGAAGAATTTTGTAGAAATATTGTATCCATGGAATACTCCCAGATGGAATCATTAAACAATGGATAGAATTACCTGTAGCAATGCAGATTAACTCAAATCCTCCCGTTCCCTTGTTGGTGCGGAACTCTACAAAAGGGGACACATGGGCTGTAAAGAGAAAATTCAAGCAAAAAATACATCCAACAAAGTATATAAAATATAAATTCGGAATGTTAAATCTTTTAAGAAATGTGGAAAATTAGAAAATCTAAAAACAGAAATGATAAAAATGAAAATCGATATATTGGGCATCGGTGAAACCAGATGAAGGGAAAATGCTGATTTCTGGAGTGGAGATCACAGGTTTATACACAATGGATCCGAAAACGGAGGTGCAGGAGTTGTATTCCTTCTTTCAAGAGAAATAAAAAATAATGCCAAAAGTATATGGGCATATAGCAATAGAATAATCGTAATACGGATAAGAAGCGGTCGGACAGATTTGATATGTACTTATTCAAATTTACATGCCAACAACTGGTACTGACGACAAAAAAATAGAAAAACTCTACGAGCAAATAGAAGAAATCCCATTAGAAATGAAAGATAAAGAAAATTTAATAATACTCGGAAATTGGTACGCTGTAGTTGGAAAAGAAAAGTTGGATAATATTATAAGAAAAATCGGATTTGGCAAAAGAAATAAAAGAGACGAACGGCTAATAGCCATGATCGTGTCATTACAAATACGCTATGTGATCAGTCAAAAACAAGAAGATATGCGCAGATTTCTCCGGGAGGTATAGCAAGGTACCAGCTAAATTATATTTTAGTTCGACACAAATATAAAAATTAGGTCAAGTTATGCAAAAGCTACCCGGGCAGATATTGATTCTAATCATATTCCAGTAATAATGACCAGCAGACTAGAACTAAAGCTTGTAAAGATCAAAGTTGAAACAAAAAATGGAACTCATTCAAGATAAAAAAAAATAAGATGGATTTTGAAAAAGAAATTGAGGAAAGAATTAATATTAGTAGTATAGAAGGAAAAGATAATGATAAATGGGAATACTACAAAAAAAGAAATAAATGAAGCAGCACTGATGCATTTTTCAAAAGAAGAAAAGCCAATTTACAAACCCTGGATAACGAAAGAATTAGTACGACTAATGTATCAGAGAAAGAAAATAAGACCAGATGGAAAATTAAATGAATATAGAAAGTACAGAAATCGAATAAATAGAAAAGCAATTAATGCTAGAAAAGATTGGATACAAAATAAATGTAAGGATATTAACAAAACCGTAAAAAATGGAAATGTGGAAAAAGCATACATGTAATATTAACTGAAACATCATGTTTAAATGTCTAAAAGAGGATCGGCTTCAGAGACCAAAGAATATTATTCGAATTATATAAAAATTAAAAAATTATCATAACCGGAAAAATCAGCGCGAGAGTAAGGAAAGAAGTACGGCAAGGATGTTGCCTATCACCATTGCTATTTAACATTTATGTTGAAAAAATGTTAAAATGTTTCTCAGACATCGAGGATGGTGGGATAAAAATAAATGGCATGAGATATAAAACAATTGGATACGCAGATGATATAGTACTTTTATTTCTTAATGTCCGTTTTATTTGTATTTTCAACTGATAAATTCGTTTAAATTTAACCTTATCCATTACTCGCGCTTTGCAGCGTATTCGCGGATATTCTTTTTTTAGTAATAATAATAATAAATAAATAAAATAAATTGAAAATTGATGGCGGAAAACGAATCAAAGTTGCAGAAATCAATTAACCATTTAAACAAGCTATTAAACACAAAATGTGAAATAAAAATCAACGAAAATAAAACCAATGTGGTAAGGTGGAGTAAAAAAGGAAATGGGCAGTTGAAAATATCCGTAAATGGACAAACGCTAGAACAAGTAAATGAATTATTCGTGTATCTGGGTACCTTAATAACAAACGATGGTAGAATCAAGCGAGAAATAAGAAAAAAAATAGCCAAAGCTAAGAATGTCTTGAGCAAAAAACCAACCTTCCTTTCATCAAGAAATATGTCAATAGACATCAGAAAACAATTTATTAAGAGTCTCGTTTAAGGTGTTGCCCTATGCTGATGCGAAACTTGGACGCTGTTGAAAATAGGTAAGCGCAAACTGGAGTCATTTGAAATCTGATGTTGGCGACGAATACTAAGAATAAGATGGACCGCTAAAATATCGAACAATGAAGTATTAACCAGAGCCCAAGAAAAACGAAAAATATTAAGGACAGCAGAAAGAAAAAGAAACACGGGAATCGGACACATTATATGACACTCAACATAAATTACAAACCTAATCGAAGGTTAAGTGGAAGGAAAATTACAAAAAGGAAGACCTCTCATTCGGTTCATGGATGATTTTAAAGGAAAGAAGTCGTACGCAGAAATAAAAACATTAGCCAAAACACGCAAATATCTTACACGAAGACATGTTTCCCACCAACCTGCGGGTTGAGAAGAAGATGATGATGATGATGATGATGTGCATGCACACAATTGCACACAAATGTGCCCCCCCCCCCATATATATATACGTGTACATATAGGTGAGTGGGAAGAGGGAGTTTACACACGCACACTCACACGTTTTATAATCGGATAATAATAATTTACCTGATTCGTCCATTTGCATTTCAATATCAGGTTGATCACTGGTAGACGCTGTTTCAAACCTATCAACATAACAAAAAGATTTATGCGGAATTCACAATTATATTCAAGTTTTTTACTATAAATATGTTAGATAAAAAAAAAACGTACGTATTCTGCGTAGAAGTACTTGAATCAGGAACAGGTCTGCGATCTAAAAATGTATCAAATTCCGAAAAACCAGAAATACGTGGTAATGAACCAATTGTATTCTCTAAACGACTAATAACTGTTTGAGCTCTCCTAAGCATTGTACGAGCTATGAAAATACGGCTCGTTGTTAATCCTTGACGTGGTTGCGGTATAGCAATACCTTTTAAACCATAAATAAACCACGTTAAAAAAAAATACAATCTATGTACAATACGAAGCACGTTATAGCTCAATAATACATATTTCATAATTAATATAAACTAAGAGTGAACCTTGTGATTCCATAAGATCAGCTGGAAATGCCATTGCGCCCAAATACATGGTACCAGGACCGGTCTCATTTCTACGCGGTTCATGAAGGTATCTAGTCTGATTGACGGAAGCATTCTGACCAATTGTATCGTACTGTTGATACATTTGTGGAGGCGCTCGCTCTACCAAATGTATTACTTTGCCATTGACGTCTAAAATCATAATTATTTTAAAAAAAACATTTAATTATACTAAAATATACATCTCATTCGCTAAATATCCTCTATTCAAAACCTTATTCGCAAATATGCTCTTTAAAGATTAGATTCTAAACTTTACCTGCTTCTGAAAGTTTTGTCTCATTTTGTAATACGCGTCCTAGATAAATTAGACGTTGAGATTCGGCGGGCATTTGTACCGCATCTGCTATATGGTCTTTTAATTGCTGCACAGTATACTGTATAAAATAATAAAATTTAAATAAAATTAACTAGTTACAAACAGTAATACAAAAAATAACTACACAAAGAACTTTTTAATATGAGCATGTTTGAACATTTTTATTAATCTGTTAATGAAAAATAGTTTTAAAAGCATTTATATAAACCGTATTTGAAACTACTATTCAATTTATAATTTTATATTCTAAGATAGCTATCAAATTAAAACAATATCACTGAATTTTTTAATTAGGCAACTCTTTTCATATTTTTTATTTATTGCTTTGAATTTACTTTGTTTTGTATGTCACACTTTTTATATTCTAAAAATCTAAATCTGTGTATTTTATTATCTACTTTTGTAATTTGCATAGTCAAAACCGATAATAAAAGCGCGAGAGTATCATTTGTAATGTAATGCAGTAAATATTACTCTCTTACTGATCCATACGATTAGGAGGAACAAACCAATAGATTAGAGAATCTTTTCGAAAAATTTTAATAAATGAAAATAATCCAGCTGAACAGTTTATGTAACACGAATGTTAAATGTAAACTAGTTTCGCACCAAACCTATTAAATCACTCGTACATATTTATATAAGCATAAATATGTATATATATATATATATACAAAAATATACGTATACATATGGATTATCGTCTTCCTTGTCGTAACTCAATTGCAACCGTCATGACGGCGACCTCAACTATATTTTCCAAGGATGTATATATATATGATGTACCAAATAAAAAATTTAATATAAAAAAAAACTTTCTGTACAATTTATATAAATTTTTATTATATACATGCATACTCAGTTTGTCGGAAATAAAAAATCAATTTTATTCCGTTATGAGGTTTTTGATGATCTGAAATAATCATTTATTTAACTTTTACATTTCATTTTGGAAACTATTCAAAAAATATATAAACCGCCTTATCTACTTTTTTATTGCCCAATGATTTGTTAGTATCAAAGTTGGATTCTTTTCAATTACCCTAATTTTTCCACGTAATTGTTCCACCCTTTATTAAATTTTCCTATTGATCCAACTACAAAATCGTTAACTATGGAAAAAGAACGAGAAACCTCTAAACTTTGAAATCTGTTTTATCTTGTATTGTACTACAGTTGTTGCGTTTTCAACCCAAAAGTGACTCTTTTGGAATCATCCTATGCAATTTCCGGTATAACTGCATCTTATACTGCTGGGGTACGAGTTTATTTTTTTTTGGATGTATTTTACAAATCCATATTTTCTGTTTCTTTCAATTATTGATGAATAAATAATGTTCTATAATGTTGTTTAATAATGTTTATAATAATCTGATCCATTAAATTTTTTTATAGAATTTGTGACACACAAAATTGATTTTCTTAATTCAATGCTTTTCAATAAGCGGCAGTTACCAATCAAAAAAAAAAAAGATCTAAATTAGACCAACAATAATCTAACGTTCATAATCATTCAAAACAACACGGACTAGTTACCCGCCATTATATATTACATGATATAGAAAATAATTTAAAATTTCGTAACGATTATCAAAGCTAATTTATCACAATCATTTAAGTTCATAAATATTATGCTATTTCCCGTAATTCTTAAAATAACTTCTGGAAGCAGTGCATGATTTTTAAATGTTCCATAATTTCTCAATTAATACCAATTACTTAGGGGCATTTATGAAGTAGATATTTAACAAAAAAATCATTGTAATAAAATTTTCATTAACTTTTGAAACTTTTCTACTTACATTTTTTATTCGTTTTAATCCGCTAATTCGTATTATATGCAATGTAGAAATTGAAAAATTTTTTATTGAATTTCTTATTCGTAATTTTCATCATAACATAATAATATTTTTATTTTTATCTCAACTGATAACGCTTGATGTTTTGATAGTTTTTAATAAACGTAGGCTAGTAAGAAAATTAACTTATAAACTATATTTCTTAAAACTAGAAAAAAGGATGAATCGAAAGAAAATATAAGAAGTTTTCACAATAATACTCAAACGCAAATCTTCTAATTAAATACAGTTAAATATAATTAAATTCGTACAATAACTATTTGAAAGATTCGATCACTCTGATTAAACATAACCATTCCAAAGACGAATGAGTAAAGACCACACATGTACTGTCTATACAAAGGCTAAAGGAATCAAAGAAATAAAATACTATAAAAAATTGTTAAGGACAAGATATATGAAAGTTCATATTTTTTCTATATTGAAGCCTCATATGAGGATAAACAAAATATGTGAACGCTCAAGCCACCGGATCTCATCATGGTAGCTTCTCCTGACCCCCCCCCCCCATGATACCTCAATATTTCCAGAAAAGTAAGTTTTAAATAACCACATTGTTCTTAAAAAATATATACATTTATGATTTATGTATCAATTTCTATTATAATATCGGTAATTCAAAACCTAACAGAATTTTCATATTATCCTAGGTGTGAAAATGAGTCATTAATATATTAATGATCATCTCATTTTAATGCTAAGGATAATAAGAAAATCTGTAACGTTTTTGAATTAGTTATAACATAAATTACTACACGAACTATAAATTAAATTAATCGGTTCTGGAGTTTTTTATACATTTCTAATATAGTAAAATATATATTTTTTTTTGGAAATGATGAAATCAAGTGAAATTTGTTCTTCTACAACTACTACTGAAGAACTAGCACCTAAAAGTTTGGGGGATGTCCCCATGACAAATTTGGAAAGATCAAGTGTATATACACAAACACACAAATATGATATATATATATATATATATATATAATCATTTCCCTCAGTTTTATAGAAATTTTTGTTTTAATATATATGCCACCTATCAGAGTCAGTTCAAGTTAAATAATGTCGAAAGAAGTTTATTACGTAGTATTAAAAAAACATGAAATACACACTTGTTTGACATCAGTTTTTAAAATATCATAACGCAAAGTATATACCGATAATAATAATCTACGTTACAAATTTAACACATCCGTATCATAATGTATACTTACATCATCAGGTACTGAAAAATCTCGATTCAAGGAATCCAATGTCTTAATAGTAACATTAATCATTGTAATAGATTTTTATTATCTACAAAAATCGAAATAATTAAATAACATACAGTATACAGAAAAAACAATCATAAATAAAAAAGACTATATAAAACTTTAATTTATGTAATTATTCTTTAACTGACATAAACCTGAAACGTAAAATATTTCCTCAAATGAAATAACAAACTTACCCGCTTTCAAACTCGAGTAAAATGTATTATTTAAATATTTGGTGCGTAGATCTTACAAATTTATAATATAATTATTACGTGCTAAACATAATAAATACGAAAATACATATTACACACAATCATGATACATTTCTATTTAATGCACTTTGAGTGGATAGAAAAGAAACAAGAAACAATGCCATAAATTTAATAAATTTCGTAGTTTCTTTCTACCCTAGTCGATTATGTATTAAGGAACATTCCCATAGACATATTACTGAGAGAATGACGTATACAAGTTATACAACTGAGTATATAAATATAAGAATTATTTTAAATAAATTTCGAATTAATTAATTTTAATATAAAAATATAATTTAATATTCAAATTTATTACTTCGAATTCGTATTATTTATATAATAATGTCTGAATATAGAATTTATTTTAACAAATACATTTAAATTTCCTTTCTTACAAAATAGCAATAAGTTTATTCGAGAGAATGCAATTGTAAAAATCTAGAATTAATTTAGTTGTGGATCTAAAAACTAAAAATATTGAACACAACTGTAAACTTGCAAATTGATTTGTTTAAACAAGGGATTAGTTAACACATTTAACTCAAATTTAATTTTCTTTGAAACAGAAAAATATTTATGTTCGGTTCTACAAAAACGTATTTATAATTATGAAAATTTTGGTTAATCAAATAGCTAATTTAATGAAGTTTTCGCCAATAATATGAATATAGGACGGTATTTTAATAAAAACAGAATACTATTAAGTTTGTTTATTTAATTTAATTTACCATTTTGTGTATATTAAGCATGCTTTTTTAAAAAAATAAAGTATATATACAACAAAAAAAGAAAAAAGTTGGGATCAGTATGTGTTATCAGGTTTATTAGAAATTTTATGTAATACCGAACAATCTTAGATAATGTACAAAAAAAAATCAATCTTTTCCTTCGTCATATTTATCATCTAGTCAAACTGTTTAAACGATAATTAAATTATTTAATTATAAACTAATTTAAATTATTAAAATATTCCCCTATCTGTTTTGATGTTATAAAATAATTCGACAATGTATAGAGAAATAAATGTCTTCAGTAGATGCCGAATAGTTTTGTTTGTAAAATGTATGGGTGCTATGTAAAACGGCAAATTTTTCATTTTACCCGAAATAGACAAAAAATGTTTTATTTAAAAACAATATTTTTTAATTCTACAAAATATTAGTTAAAACATAATTTATTGCATTAATTTATTTGTCACATTTATGCAATAAAGTTTCATTACATGAGCGTTTGTAAAATTTTTCCTCAGGTTGAATAAAACTGTTAATAATAATAATTTGTTCATAGAAATTACTTCACTATTACTTTGAAACTATAAAATAATTTTTTAAATTAATTCGGGGTTAACTTTTAAAGAATTTTTAATAAAAATATTGTAAACCGTATCAATAGTATTATAATTCACACCAAATTAGTTGTAAATAATTTTATTTCTAACTAAAATCAATAATTGTGTTTTTTATAAAGAAATAAAAAAAGTTGAATTTTTTGAAATAATTTCTGCGTTGTACAGATTTTATCGCTAAATGGAATTATTTTATTTTTAATCAGTTTTCCACTTTGAGTTTTTTTCTTTTTGGAATTTTCAGAGAAGACAACGATGCCTATTGGTCCCTTTCCATAAGCATCTGTGTGCCACTAAAATTTTTATAATAGTGACATTTTTTATTAGGACTTCATATCATAAATATGTTATTTCTTAAAGCACATTACCAGTCATAGTTCCGTTTTGAAAGCTCTAATTTCGTTCAAAATGAATTAAAATTAGGTAAACAAAAAGTAATGAGTAGCAATTTTAAAAAAAGCCAGTTTAATAAGTTTGTTAAATTTTTTAATTAACACGTTTTATAATAAGCTTGTATACTGAAAATTTTAAAGGGAATAAAAGAGTGTAAAATACATTGTTATCGAATTTTAAAATTATTTAATCAACCTCTCTAAAACCAGCAAAAAGTTAATGAATAGTCGTGTACAAAGATAGATTACAGTAAAAATCTAGTAGTATTAAAATTATAAAGTCGATCTTAATGGACAATATATTTTATTTTTTGAACGTTTCTTGAGGTAAATTAGTTGTTTAATGTTAATATTTAATCAAGTCTATTAGAAAAAAAAATTCCAAAAATCCAAACGTTTTCTTACACATATCTACCTATCAATTACTTGCCTCGTTTTTAAAGTTTAGATCTGTCTTTTACAAACATAACTTTTTTCTTTTTCTTCTCTTTTTGTTTCAAATTAAATTTAAAACGCACTGTTCTATATACAATTCACGCGTTTAACAACAGTATTATTTTCAGTTTAATTGATGTCAAGCAGGCATTCGATCGGGTGTGGCATCAAGGCCTCCTGTACAAACTAAAGAACATTTTGCCGAATGACATTTATGCGATAATACAATCATTCTTATCAAGAAGGAGTTTTATTCATCAATATCGAGAAAATACGGAATAAATGCATCCGTCCCACAGGGAAGTATAATTGCGCCATTGTTATATTCTTTGTACTCGGCGGATTTTCCAGTACTAAAAACCACAGTAACAACGACCTTCGCTGATGACACCTGCATCTTAGCGGCAAATAATGATCCCTCGCTGTTTCACCACTGCTGCAGGAGCACTTGAACAAGATTGAAGCATGGGCAGAGATATGGAAAATTAAAATGAACCATTCCAAAAGTTTACAGGTGACTTTTACATATGTTAAATCAAGTCCTGTCCCCAAGTAGAAATAAATAAAAATGTTCTTCCGCAAAGCAACAGCGCTAAATACTTAGGATTAACAATGGATCGACGTCTAACATGGAGGACCCATGTCGCGCACACAGGTAAAAAATTCGCTCAAGACTTAAAATCTTAAATAGCCTTATGGGAAGGAATTCCACTGTGAGCATGTCTTGTAAAAGACTAATCTACCTATCCGTACTAGCGTCAGTATAGAGGTATGGCGTCGAAGGATATGGCGCAACGTCCAAGAGCAATATCAACAGAATTCAACAGCTTCAGTCTAAAATACTCAGACAAGTTGCGAACGCCCCTTATTTCGCGTCCAATAGAACACTCCATCACGATTTAAATATCCCATTCGTGCAAGACTATCACAAACTTCGATATGGTACGTTCTTTAGTAAACTAGAACTCAGCGAAAACATAGAAACGTCCAGCATGTTCTCTTCGTCCCTCCCTGGGAATCCCCGGAGAAGACTTAAGAGATACTGGTGCAGAGACGCATTATCCGGATAACCCTGAGCAAATTACAACAGCATCCACGGAATTAATTTCACTCGCACAAACCTAATTTGTGTTGAACAATGCTATAAAATGTACTTAATTCGTGAAAGATGTTTTTTTTTTACTGTGATTAATATTGTTTATTGTGTGTAACATAAAATGATAGTAAGTTATTAGTATATTAGTTAAAAATCATATCCTTTTCTAATGAGAAGAGACGTGAGGAAGTATTTACTTAACATAGAAAAAGTCAAGATTTAGTTAACTAACAGCAGCGCCAATTGTAGTCCTACGACCGGAGTGGTAAAAAAAAAAAAAAAGCGAGAAAAAAAATTGATGTCATACTTTTGAAACATATTATTAGTTTTAAAATTCATGTTTTAGCTACGTCAAAGTTCTTTCTTTTCAGGTTCTAAATCCGCTCGGGGGAAATGTAGAAATGGTAACGATGGGTCACTTACCATTTAAATTTAAAGGGACCAAAAATGACGTTACTAGTTAAGGGTTAACACCGTGATACCATCGATTCATAAAATAGTACTACAACCATGAAAAAAAAAAAATACTTGTATTTCAAAAAATAAATGAAATATTAAAATAATAAAAATGTACTGGCTACTAGGTAACTGGTTTCAGTACGGACGTACAACTGTGAACTCTGGGGCTCTAGTGTAAATAAAATTATAAATATACAAAATAAGCCTTTTAGCAGGGGCTGATGCAGAAGGGCATTTTGGGGGGAGGGAAATTATATAATTACGTAAAATCTTCTACAGTAGGCAGTAGATTTGAGAAATACCATGTTTCACAAAGAAAATCAAATAGCGACATCTATAGAAATTTAAGAAGTTTTAAAAATACATAATTATTACAATTTAATTTAAATTTTGTTTTATTTTTAGGTGAAAAATAAAAAAAACTATAAACTTCTAGCTAAAATGGTAGTCGAAATAGTAAAAAAGATAGTATTTTTATTAGACTTTACTTTTTTTTATTTTGTTAGTAATTTGATCCGGATTCTTTGTTCGTGAGCAAGTAAAAAAAATGTATATATATTTCTCAGTGAACTATTATTTACATTACAAAATAAAAATTAAAAATAAGTAAGAAAGGCAAAAGATCGATGACAGTTGAGTTTAAAATAAAATAAAAACGTAACATTAATAGTTTTACTCGAAAATAGTATTAAATATTAGTTATAATTAAATCCGTAGGTAAAATTAATACTTCATGATATGCATGAGCGCTTACAAAGGGAGGCTGTTATGCCGTTGTTTCTTCTGAAATTAAACAAAAAAAAAAATCGAAGCGGAAAATTGGTGAAAAATAAAACTGATTCTATTTAGTGATAAAATTTGTATAAGATAGAAATTATAAAGAAAGTCCATTTTTTTCATTTCTTTATGAAAAAAGATGCAATTGTTGATTTTCAGTGGAAATAAAGTAATTTATTTGCAACTAATTTCGTGTGAATTATAACATTATTAATATAGTTTTTAATATTCATATTAAAATTTTAATTTTAAATTTTTTTTTTAAATGAATCCTGAATTAATTTAAAAACTTATTTTCCATCTTTAAAGTAGTAGAGAAGTGTTTTCTATAGCCAATATATTTCCAATCTTGCTCTTCATAAGAAAAAACTTTGTTGGTGACTGTGGAGGTGTATAAGTAATTAAATTTATCACTCAGACCTAAACATGTCATATTTAATAGGAGCTATCACAGAAGTGACCATAATGGATGCACTGAAAGGCTACATGATTATATCGTAACCTTCTTTAACCGACGGCTACGATTATATGAACTAGTTGGCAGTTACTCAAAAAAATTCGACAGAGGTTTGCTGATTACACAAGAAGAAGCTGTTAGATTTAAGTATTTAGGTACATTATTAAGGTTCCACAATGCATATGAAATAAATAAAAAACATGCTACGACCACAGAACTAACATGAGCTAACGCAAAGTTTTTTTGATAAAACAACAGAATGTAATTAAAAGTATGTTCTTATTTTATAATTGTGGCAAACTAAGCCTTCCAGTTCTATTGATCGATACTAGGGATGTTATTGCAATAAAGAGATTAACTAATTTAGTTGTAATCTATAAAGCTAGCACTTTTGAGTGCATTTAGTCCTAGTTTTAGATATACGAAATCTTTTAATATATATTAATGGCCAGGATAATTTATGATTAAGTTAATAGAAAATAATAAATTTTATTAACTCTTGATAAGAAATATAAGCATTATTAAAACATAATTTTAGAAAATCTTAGTTAAAGTAATATTTAAAATAATATAGGAATAATTGTTAACATTAACATATATATTTCTTGTCACGTCAAAGTGGCGTTACTCAGTCGCCTACTATCTGATATGTCATGTACATTTGTTCTCCCTCCTACAAAGAAAGTTTTTCATGTCTTACCATTTGTATCGACATAACTTATTCTCCATATATAGTACTTAATTTCATGTGACTGTCTCTCGCTTTCTTATTTAAATTAGACAGAAAATATTAATCCAAGGATCGTCCATACATGATCTGTTACACATTTTTACAGCCTGACTGGAAGCTTAAATATTAATTTATCTTACATTTCATTATATTCTGTTTATTTTCGTTCAAATAACTGTATAGGGTAACTTTTTTTTGAAATACCCCTTGTATTTTTAATTATTTCACAGAAATTACTGTTTCCCTTTTTTAATAATTGAATCCAAACACGAAATAAGTAATCATGCGTTTAGTTTAAAAAGAGATCTTGATATTTTTTTATTTTTTTTTACCAGATAATAAAATTAAAGAAAAAGCGGTCATTTTTGACTAATAAAAATAAAAAAAATGTAGAATTTTAACATACAGTACTAGACAGTGACGTGTAAACAATGCACTAAAGTAGTAAGAAAATTCTAATAATTGATTATGCCAGCTGCCGTATAATGTTATCAGGAGATGCTCTGCGTGCATTCAGTTTAAGATGTTTATGATATCTGTTGATTGTTGAGTGGGAGTTTGAAAACTTTTGGAGTTCATATTTTGTGCGGTAGTTTTCATTATTTTTTTCTATTGTAGATGGAGATAAATTTTGTTTGTTATTGATTTAGAATTTTAGTTTCAAAGAATGCTTTCTCAAAATGAACAGGAGACTGACGATAGTTTAATTTTTGTAAGTAAATTTAACGGCAGAATATATATTTTAGCAGCTCCTGTTTTGTATATTTTATTTAAATATATTTTTAAATTTCAATTTGATTTCTTATGATCATTTTTATTTTAAACTTAAGTGTAGCTATAAAACATTAATTTCAAATTATTATATGATTGAATTTTAATTTTTTTAGTAATTAACATTACATATGTACATATATATCTTGTCGTTTTACAGAGTTCTTTATTAGATCATGTAGATATAACAATAATAGAAGCAGAGAGGCGTGCAAATCCACTGTTAAATTTAAGAGACCATTTCATAGCCTATTTAATAGAAACGAAGTAAGTGAATAAAATGAATATATCTCTGTTGAATAACTCATTTAATTAATAGATTATTCTTTATTTAAAATTCATACTTGATTAATAAAATCTTGAAATTTTTTTCATATTATATACGCTATGGAATCTTTAAACTATTAACATAAATTTTTATTTGCTTCATAAATTAGGGTAAAGAGTGAGAGTGATCAGGAATTACTTTCAATTCCGCAGTTAAATTTAATATGGCGTCGGTATTCCGAATTCGAGCAGTTGCAGCATTATTTGAAGAATCAGTATCCTTATCTTATTATTTCACCGCTACCAGAAAAGAAGCCAATGTATACATGGCGCTCAAATGTAACATATGATATAACTGATCCAGATTTTGTAGATCGTAGAAGAGCTGGATTAGAAGTAAGACTGTTTGTTTGAATACAAATGATATTGTTGATTTATTAATATTAACTATTCGTTGTTTTACGTTTTCTCATCCGTCTTATTGTTTCCAAAAATAAGGTACAATTTTTGATTTTTATACTAGATTGTAAGTGATATCAAAATTTTAATTTAAACGATTTATACTTTACGAATGTATAATTTGTTTAAATGTTTTTAAATTATCCCCTTCATATGTATTCATACATAAATTTATGTGTGAAAATAAAAACGTAATATGAATTGTGAATGAGTAGACTTTTTAAATTTATTTTACAGTAATTGATTAATGAATGTATGAGTTCTATAAGTTAACATTTATGTGTAAAATGCAAGATGGGCTTTTGGTTTATTTTTCCTTTTACTCTTTATTTTTGTTTCTTAGTAAATTATACCGCATTTGAAAACTAAATGTAAGCATAAGGGACCGATTAAAAATGAAGGCTAACTATTTTCATGTAGACGCTAAATTAGAATTTACTAATTTGATTATAGTTATTTATTAATTTGTTTCCACGAGAAAGGATGATTAATGAAGTAATATATTTGCACAGGTTGTTTAGATTATTCGGTTTCATTGAGATGCATTTTCATTTTTGTTTTTTATTGTACTCATTATTTTTTATATTATTATTATTATTATTATTATTATATTTCTGTACTGTTATTACTAGTTTATTTCTGCTGTGCAGATATTATTTAGAGTTACAGGTCTTAGAGAGGAATCCATTAAATTTTTTTTTTTTTTTAATTTTCTTGTAATCATTAGTATCTTAATATCAAGTAATGTTTGTTATAAAGAAAAATAAATATTGTAAAGAGTTATTATGGTGACTGATACAATTAAGGATGGTTCATAGAAATCCTGTCAGAACAATATTAGATAAATTAAACGGTTTTCTATTATAAATTTATTAATTAGTACTAGTGAGATTAGATGATTATTTTAAGTATAACATATATAGAGCAGCAGCAAAGATAGTATGGCAATCGATTTAATGAAGTACAGCCTATAAAAATCTTGCTAAAACCGATAAATACGGATAGCTGGGATATCGTGGTAATCAATACAGTTAAGTGTAGTTCGTGGACTCTTGCAAGTGGTGTTAGGAGAAATACTTTAATTTTTTATACAAATGAAGTAAGCTCGAGTACTTTTATTGGGAAATCGTCACGACACCATTTCCTTTGGTTTAATCTTTTAAAATTACTGGGCAATATTTCTGATGTACATTTTATTAATATAGGGATCTGAATTTGATCCTGGTTACTCAAAGAACTTCTTTTATTGTGTAATATGAATGTCTTTAATAATGGGAATATTTAAATCACTGTGAAGAGTCATGTTTGAGACTGCTGTAAGAGTTTCAAACTATTTTCGTATTGGTGCAATTGTATTTAGGTAAATGGATCTTTTTAGGTTAAGATTTAGGGTTGATTTTCCGATAATGAGTATAATAATGTAATTCGTGTAGGCTATGTTTTGACGGGTCTACTAAACAACAGTGATGCTAAGTAAGATGCCGATCCAGATACATTTCCATGTTCATATCATTACCATAGTCGTCATTGTTGCCGTCTTCGACAGTAAGAAAGCGAAATATGTTACGTTTAGTTTTTATGACTGGTGGTATATCAGACGAGCCATTGCTGTATTTTGTCGTCGGTTTCGCTTAGAAAGAACCATATTCTATTATTGTTTATTTTTACTGTGTGATCTATTAATCGGAGAAATGACATTATTATCTACTTGATTAGATGAAAAAGAATCGGTCAAATATTCCAGTTGTTTATAGTCGGATCATTTTGTAATTTCGTAGAATTTGAATCATCGCTTGTAGAGTTAGGAGTAGAAGTAGTAGTATTAGTAATTGAACCGCAGTAGTTGCCATACATTTGGAGTCACTGATAGTTTTTGATAGAGAAGAACTTGTGAGCAGTTGTATTTTATTTTGGTTTAATGATTGCTGGTTTGAGTAATGGGTTTCTCACGCGAACAGCTGAATTTGCGCGGTAGATTGGCCTATTGAGGTGATAAAAATGGGCTGCTCTATTCCGACAGGCATGGTACTCCATTGTTGTACTAAGGCGCCTGCCGCACTAAGGGGAATGTGCAGAATGTAAGATGAGCCAATTTATTTAAACAATGAGCACACTTTTCTTAACAGTGGAATAAATACGCAGAAGCGTATGAGTAGTAAATTGGATGAAGCAGAGGTTACTGAACTTAAAATTTGTGAATTGATTAACGACAAAGACAGTTTATTTCTTAATTGTAAGCGTATTTAAATCTATAAGTAGAAGAATATATCGCTTTGTTCATGATTTTTTAAATTTCTTTTACATTAGTAATAGGAGAAAATGTCATTAACCAGAATAATATTTGAACGATTGGCTACAATTGTTTTATTTGTTGTATCTTACCATGCTTTGTAGTAACCATCAGAATCTCTTTTATATTGTACGAATGACAAATCTCTGCATATGATTTTTGATTCTTTATTTTGCCGCTATGTATATTGCTTCAGTACCAATATTGAGCAAATCGTCACAATACGGTGTTTTGTATATTGTGTTTTGACATGTTTCGTTTTCGCAGTATTTTCTAATTATTAGTTAATAAACCTGAGTTTCAAAAAAAAAAAAAAAACATCTTGTAATGTAATTATAAAACTTCGGTTTCAGGGTATAACTTTCCTGTAGTTAGCCACTTTCGTAAAGTTACAATACTTTCGTGTGTATGTTTTTTTAAATTTTATTATGGTAGTTGCATATGTGTCAACTTTGTCAGTTATTAGCTTCAGTTCATCAGAATGGTTTTTAACAGTAAGTCATAGGTGAGAAAATTTTTTATCGCACTCTGTTAATGACTGACATATTTTTTCTTTAGTTTTTTTAATATATTATCCTTTAATAATAAGATTTGTTTATTATTTTTGTTTTCTGGGATTAATTATTTTTCTTTATCGTTTATTTTTAGACAGTTAAGAGTGAATGATGTTTTCTTGCATATATTCGTTTTTATTTTGCGCTGTATTTCATCTCAGTATTATTTCAACTAATTCCCAATAATAAGTTAGGATGGCGAATATTTTTAACATTCTTTTTTGTTTTAAATATTTATTGTTATTATCCTTAAAATTACCTTTTTTTTTTGTTTTTTTAATGGATTAATACATTTTTTGGATTATTTAATTTCATTGTAAATAAGGCATTCTGATAGTCTCTTAAGAAATTTATACATCTACTAATTGCTTTAGAACAGTTTTTATAATTGAGGGCTTGTAAATAACTATGAAACAAATGCCTATAAGTTTGATATTTAAAACATTAAATCATTTTATTTTTATTTTTATATTTTTTCCATTTAAGCTGATCATTTTAATTTTTAAAAATACGGTATTAGAAGTATTTGTTAAAAACTTATAAAGTGTGTAAGGAATCTGATTTCGCTGCATTAAGTGTTTTTAGTTTTTCAACTAAATTTTATATCTTGTATTTTAATTTTGCTATCTAAATCATGTTTATTTTCGTTAATATAAAACATTCAATAGTTTTTTTTTTAAAACCAGTTTTATTACTTCCCTTCGCGGAGAAGTATGCTTAAAATTCTTTTTATTAATTTTATTTGAACATATAAGTAATTTGTCACAGTTACTGTCATTTCTATTTATTTATTTACTTTTTCGCTATAGTAATTAATGACATTTATAAAAGCCACTTAAATTAAAATGTCACCATGTATATAGTACAGATGGTAATATTTTTATTGGTCTACGGGTGAATGTAATTTTTTCTATCAATATTTTTTGGTATTATGCTGTATTTCATTTATTGCTTTGATTGGGAAATATCTATTATTCTCTTTTTTTTTTATTATTTTGTTTTCTTGGAATTGTAAAGCTGGTTTCGTACATAGCTCTTATTGGTTGCATATGGACTTTTCAATTATTTGGTATGTCTTTGGTTGTTATGATTACTTACGGAATCAAGATCAGTATCCAAATTGGTTCAGTTTTTGCTCTTTGCAGTTATTATCGTTTGAAATGTTCGTTGTTGCTGCGATTTATTTTTCGGTTGTTTGTTAGGGAGTTATTGTATATGGACGAGGAATCGGGGGGTGGGTGGGGGGCAACCAAAACATCGACTGCACGAATTATAGCTTGAAATAATAAATCGAAAATTCGAAACAAACGAGATTGACTTAAAATATTATCAGTTTACCATGGAAATATAAGTTGAAAACATTTTTTAATAAGATAAAGAATTAAAATATTATCCATGGTTATTACCACGGAAATGTTGATTTAAACAAAAAAAAAAAACAAATTTGAAACCGTCATAGGAGGGCTGAGTACTGTTAAATAACATTCATTTTTTGGAGTAGGCACCAAATTTAAGTTGCAATATATTATATAGAAACAATTTAACAAGTATAACAACATGCCACTCATTTTCTATAAAAATTAAGTATTGGAAACATTAGAAATATTTAATGTGGAGGTTTTAATTATTGTTGCAATTTGAATTCAGTGCCGACTCTAATAAATATTATTGTTTAAGAATTATCATAATATCCTTATGTGCATTACCCTAAAATATATTATTTTTTAGTTTTTATTAAATTTTTACAGTAATCCTGTAATCGGTATTTTTTTTGTTTTAAATTAGTTTATTCTTAATTTCGTGTTCAATGTTTATTTTAATGAGTGTGTAATAAAAGGGTGAATAATTTTCTTTTTGTGTTTGATCTTTTCGGGAGTTGCCGAAATATTTGAAATGTCTGCGCAAGTATCCTAGAAAATTAACGTTGACATGCTCATCGGTAAATGGGGTGGGTGCTTAGTTAATAACTTAAGTTTTTTTTTTTTTTTTTGAATTTTTCTCCATTCTTTTAACATTTGAAAGATCATATATTTAGATTTTTGAATATTTTTATTTAAAAATTAGATTTAATAAATGGGCCTAACCCGTTCCTTAATTTAATTATTTTGTCAGTCAGAAAAATAGTCTTTGAAGTGTGTTGTATTTTATTTATACAGAATTTCATACATCGTACAGCGATACATCCGGTTCTGTGTAGAGATAGAATATTTCGAGATTTTTTGGTGAAAGAACATGGTTGGAACAGTTCTCTAAAACATACAGGTATGTACTGTTGCAATGTTTACTTTCAAACAAATTAAAAATTATCCGCAGCAATATGTTTTTAAAACAAATTTATTAGTTTTTTTATTAATGTTGATTACTTTAGATACCGTTTGTCTAAGTAAATTAATAGATTTAAATGTTGCATATGTTAGGATATTTTCACGTTATAGAATCAAAAATTAAAGATCTAGCTACACCGGTAAAACCATTGCAAACATGTGATCAATTCGATGAGATATTAGTCTACTCTAAACATATGGAGGTAAACTATTCATATTTCTTAGAACGTATTCTTAACGTCTATACTAATGTTGTAATTGAAATTAAAATAAATTTAGCATCAAGTATCAATGTTTCCTGAAATAATGCATATGAATTTGTGTTGTTCGCACCTCGATAATTACAATTTTTACTAAATAAATTATTGTTAATGGAAAAAATCGTATGCAGTATTTTTTACATACACGAGATGCATCGTGGAACATTTTAAAACAACAACATTTTTTTTATTCTAATTATATTTTTTATCAGAATTCTTTAGATAACATTTTGAAAACAAGATCGAAAAAAACTGAAAAAATATTCATTGCTGATAGTTTACATTCGCATTTAGGAAGATTGTTTAGTGAATGGAGCGTTATTGAAAGAACTATGGGCGATGGATTACAGGTAAATAAAATCGTTTTGTATAATGATAATTTTAAATTGTTTGTTGTGTAATTAATTTTTCCTTATTTTAACAGAATAAATTTTCATTTTTTGCGCTTTTTTGAGCTTTTCGTTTACTTCGAAAGTACCGTTAAGGTAATGAAATACGGTTTCGTTCCCGATTAAATATCAAATCAAAAAAACAAATCAAATCATTTATTATTATTATTATTATTATTATTATTATTATTATTATTATTATCATTATCATTATCATTATCATTATCATTATCGAAGCAAAACCACAAATGCGCTGTGTAGCGCAACTAATAGAAATTATTTTAAAATTAAAAAATATAAAAATTTTTAGATACGTAAATATAGAAATATAAAAAAATAATTCCTGATTTAAAAATATAAATAAAACAAAATAAATTGTGTCGAAACATAGGCGCGAAATAAAATCTAAAAATCTAACACACATGAAATTTAATTAACTTAAACTAAAATAGTTAACATTGTTGGTTACGTACGCTAACCTGATAACACACACACACACACGTATAATATAAACCAATACGCTCAATTTTTTTTAAGAATCATTTTTTTATATAATATACTATTACGAGCTGTCCATCAAGGACATTTAGCAATACGTTTGAATGGAATTAAACATGAAGGGAATACAGCCAAGTTAGAAAAATTATCTGATACTGCAGTGTACATGTGCGGATTCTATTGAAACGCACAAAAATGGACTTTTGAAGGTGTTATAATTTTTATCCTAATCCAGATGGAAGCATAATTCTCAAAATTTTTTGTGGAATTTAGAAAATCGACAAACTAACAAATTTTCAGCTTTTTGAAGTTAACCGCACTTGAGATTGAACACTATTTTAAGCAAAAAAGTTACTGACTATATATATATACGAGTGTATATATATATATATATATATATATATACCTTGGCCACTTTGGCCTCGCAAGGGGCTGTGCCCCTTGACCCCTCCTGCTTTCATTTCTGTCTCTTTCTCTTCTATACTTTGTATAAAATGATCAAAATTTACAACGTAATTCTTACTGGCTTCAACACGAAAAAAATAACATAATCATAAAAATCCTATCCTAACATTTAACTTTCATTATATAAAATTAAAACATTTTTTCGTTACATATTTCGTTACATAAAATTGTGACATTTTTCAAATAACAATAACAAAAATCTTATAAAATATAACAAACGTTACATAAAATTGGGACATTTTTTCTAATGAGGGGTAGCCTAAGAATTACATTGTAATTAATATATATATATATATATATATATATTAATATGTATTCGGTATTTATGGTGTTAGTTTTCGACGATGGTTGGGACAGAAATTATTATTCGTTAAAATCATTTAATTTTTGATCTTTGAGCGTTATCCTGTTGTTTCGTTGTCGTTGGCTGAAGTGTATCAAAAATGCTTATATGGCTGAAATCGTAAATCCCGTACATTGTTAGAAGTTGTGGCTATGTAAGTGTCTTTATGTTAGTAGCTGACGGCGGCGGCATAGATATGTTTATAGCGTGTCCGTTCTTGTTCGGGAGTTTCTAAGTATCGTCGAGTTGAGAGAAGTTTGTCAAATCCTGGCAGACAGTGTACCTGATGGCGTGTTAATTTTGTATGTAGCTTTTCCTTTAGTTACTGTTGTCGCCGTTGAATTGGTCTAACCATCGATCAACCTTCGACAAAGTTTCTAGTCGAAAACTGCGCTACCTTCGTTTAATTTTTCAACAGAACTAAAATATATATGTCGCTTATGTTACATTAATGACTGTAATTTTTAATGCGGAGGTAATATGAAAAATTATGCAACATTTTTATGTGACGTTTAAAATGATGTAGTCAATTAAAACCGATCAGCAATAACTTTTATGAAAGAGTCGGTTTTATTTTGATCATGTCATTCTTCCCAAAATGGAAATAAATGTTTTATAAATTATTGTGTTGTCAAATTTCTAAATTGTCAACCTCAATAATAAATTAAAGAGAACAATAAATAAAATAAGAAAAAAACATAACATTAATCTTAACTAGTAAAAAATTAATTTATAAATTTTTGTTACGCGAATTAGAAATTATAAGATTCTAATCAAAAATATAAATTATAAAATTGATAAAATTTCATCCATAATTTAAAATGTTGCGGAAACCGTATAAAATTGTAATCGGTAGATTAAAATTATTTGAATTTCTCGCTATTAAAGAAAATAATAATGCAATATTAACTAAACAGGAAGACAAATATGCAGCGTTCCTTGAGTACTTTCCTTGTAAAATGGATAAATTTGATTATAAGGCAGATTATACGTCGAACGTTAAATTACAGCGGTGTTATTTCAATTCAATTCAATTTATTATTATTATTATTATTGCTAAGTTTCACAAATTGAAACGGCCATACTTCTGCTGGTGTAAAATAGGTTCTTTTCTATTTTGTTGATCGTTTATGCAGTACTTTTCTAAAAATATTTTTTTAAGCATGATGTGTAAAAGAAATACCTACATTAGAGCAGGATGACTGGTTTGTTAAGTTTAGAACTAGTTTCTAATCTTACTGTTCATTCCTGTTACTTCCTGGAATAAAAGATGCGGACGAAAAAAAGGCGCTAAGGAATGCCGGTTTAAAAATTAAATTTGAATCGATAATATAGTGAAACTGTGTTATTAAAAAAATATAGTGCAGTCACTGTTATTACACCATGCTTTATATGTCGTTTGATATTTGTTGCGTAAAAAAATAATTGAAAAGCGCGTGCTTAGTAGTAACTTTTAGAGAATCGATTAATTCTGTTAATTTAGAGTATTATCGTGTGCTATTTTCATTTCAAATTTTTTTATAAATCACCATTTTCAAGTTATTGGTTGATAAAGTGCTTAGTGTTTTTCTTTGGCAAGTTGCAAAATTGTAAGTTAGTTAAAAATAACGCTTCGCCTTAAAAGCTATCATGAAATGTGGATTATTTTTAATTAGCGCGTATAAATAAATGGACTATAAGTTCGATTTCAGAAAATTTGAGAATTACGAGTTAGCAGTTCTGTGTAACGCAAGGAAAAAAACAAACTTGGAATTATGTTTTTGTAAAATAGTAAAAAGGTGATTTTAATGAACATTAAGGATCGGCTTGCAGTCGCAAATGTGAAAAAAAACTGCTAAAACTGCAGTATGAAAGTTTAAAATAAAATAAAATAACGGTCAGTGATATAATTACAATTCAAAAGCAACAGTATTACAAATAAGCGTGTTCCAAGGATTATTTGCTCTAACCACGTTAGAGTATATTTCTATTAACGGAGGCACAAAAATAGAAACTTGTGGATTATAAGAAAAATAAACCAACTTGAGAAAATATGAAACTATGCATAAAAATTATAATGATGTGTGAATGTAAAACAATAATGTTAAATGTAATATTGAACCTATAAAATAAACGATGAACATACATATATAATGAACATTTATAATGAATATATATGTATGCAGGGTGGCTACCCAACCAGGAATAAGCGAGGAATTTTGCAAATCGGGAATAAGCTGAGAATTTTGTCGTACAACCGATAAAAATAGCCAAAAAAGATGTTTTTAATGAGAAAAAATCATTTGGAGTGAAAAGAAATGCATTTTATAATGTACTTTACTCGAGATAAATTACAAAGTTCTGTTATATTCATTTAAAATATGCTGTGGTGTTCAAATAATATCAATAGTAACAAAAAAAAACCTTTTTGTACAATTCTAGTAATCAAGAAATCGGGAGGATTTAGACCACGAAAACCCGGAATAAATCGGGAATTTAAAAATTATATTTGAGTGGCCACTAATGGTATAAGTGTATATCTTCTTCTTCTTCTTTAAGCCTTCTGACACCAATATTTGGTGTAGGCCTCTCCCAAATTTTTCCATCGTTGTCTGTCCTGAGCCTCGCGTATCCATGTATGACCTGCCTGTCTTATTGTGTCATCTGTCCGTCTTCTTGGGGGTCTTCCTCGTTTTCGCCTTCCAGTGTATGGTCGCCAGTTCAATATCTCTTTCGTCCATCTGCCGTCTGTCAATCGTGTTACGTGCCCTGCCCAGTTCCATTTGTTTATTGCTATCCTGGCTACGATGTCTGTCCTCGAACCCGGTGTTTTTCCTTATGTCAGTGTTCCTGATTTTGTCCTTTAGCCTTACTCCCAGCAGTATACGTTCCATCTGTCTTTCCGCCTTTCCGATCTTATCCATCAGTTCTTTTGTTAAAGGCCAGGTTTCAGTTCCGTAGCTCAGCACTGGTATAATGCATTGATTAAACAGTTTAGCTCGGTTCGCTGGGCTGATTTTGCTTTGTAGAATCTTTTTCATTTTACCAAACGCTATCCATCCGAGTTGTATTCTTCTTTTGACTTCTTCTGTATCGCTGTTTGTCCCTGTTGTAAATTTCTTCCCTAAATATACAAAGGTGTTTACGGTTTCTACGGGACCTTGTTCTAAATCGATATTTATGTCATTTTCTTCTCCTTCATCATATTTCACAATCTTCGTATTTATTCTCAAACCGATTTCTTTTAGCGTTTTTTCTAGTTGCAGTATCATTTTTTGAAGCTGTTCCTGGTTTTTTATGGAATAAGTGTATATACATATATATTGAAACGGATTTTAGGTCTTCATTATTTTTCGAATTACTACTCCTGGTGCTAATGAAAAGGATTTTGATTTTCAGAATTAAACAAATTTCAGATTTCGGGTTTACTGCACGCCAGTAACACGAATTTGCAAACTTTTTGTCTTTATCTCGATGTTTTCTTTGGGTCCCTAACCCAGGACTTCAAATATTTGGAGTCCCTGGATTTTTTGATAATCCAACTAACCACAAATGAATTTCCGGCGAGAATTAGGTTTTTTTATACTTTTCTGTTCAAACATGCATAAACACTGTTGTATTTATTTTATCTGCTGATGTGCGGACGCGGGACTCCACCTGGAGGAATATCGTCCAGACATTGGACGAATGTTTACCACTATTTTCTGTGAGACAGAGAAACAAATATAAACAACACTAGTAGATTTAGTTATCGAACTCGTGCATTTTGTTTCTACCCTCTACTACGAGACAAATAAATCACGAAACATAAATAAAAAAAGCATACATATAATACAAGCAAACATCTTAAATCGACGACAAGAAAATCGATAACGACACGCGGTGTAGTGTGGACTAGACTATCAACGGTAACTGAACAATGATCGGCGATCAATATATCATTCGAGCAAATCGCCAAGCAAAATGAGACTAAAGGTAAAATTAAATTAATCTAAAAGGTTATGTGCCGATCAGCCGATTGAACAAGCATACATACTGGCTGCTGTATTCTTTGAATTTAGAATTTATATTTTTCGCACGGCCCACGCTGCCGGCAATAACGACCGGTGCATACACGCCATGGATGGACACTACCCTGTTGGCGCAGATCACATACACCAAGACACATGGTTTGCAACCCTACACGCGCCGAAACTCCAGCAGAAAATTGGAATTTACATTTTTAGCCACATAAACGCTTTGGACGGTGTTATCCGACTACAGAGAACAATACGATGATGCCGGGAGATCAAAAATTAATTAATTTTAACTGAAAAATAATTTCTAGCTTAACATCATCGGAAGATAACACCATAAATACCGAATCTATATCAATCCCCGGGGGTTACTTTGTACCTTCTGGGAACGGGGTGCGTCCACAGGTTGCGGATTGTGGAATAACCTCTAGATATAGAGGCTAGCTGTGAAAAAGCCCAGAACGCTCAACTGGACAAGTAAGCAGTCGCGGACTAAAGAGCGGCTACTGGTGGAAAATCAACTGGTGTAGTTGGGTGGACGGCATGGTTGTTGCTTGCGCACCAACTTCTGTGCTTCTATAATGTGCGCAGCTACCGTCATTTCTCACTTCTTCATTTCTTTCTTTCACGAATCTTACCCCTTTCCCGTTTCTTCAGACTCCTCCACTTTCCGTTTTTCCAATTTCTCCCTCTTCCTGTTTCTTTCTTTTATTATAAAGCCCTATGGCGATGGAAGCAGGTTTGGTTGACTGGAAGCTTTTAGTCATAGATTCTGCACAGAAGGCGGTATAATCCAGGTGGTCGCTCCTCAATAGGATGGGAGGATATTGGAGTTCGGCAGCAGGTTATACGACTAGGCAGTCCTATTTAGGTTCCGCTCTGCCTACCGCAATTGCGGAGGGGACTAGAAAAGGTGTCCCAAACACAGCTCTTCCCAAAATGAACCTGGCCAGCATGCCGCGGCTGGCGGGTACGTAGGTGATGCGGTAAGAAAAATAGAACAAACCAAACTATAACAAACTCATGGAATTTTGGTGAATGGAATGTTAGAACACTGCAGGATAAAAAAGACAGGCCAATACGAAGAACAGCACTAATTACGCAAGAACTGAAGAGATATAAGATAGATATAGCAGTACTATCGGAAACAATATTTTCAGAAGGAGCAACAAATGAACAAAGTACCGGCTATACGATCTATTGGAAGGGCACTAAAGCAACTGATAGGCGCCTAAATGGAGTAGATTTCGCGATCAATAACAGAGTAACACCTTATATATTGGAGGAACCATGTGGAATAAATGATAGAATTATGGCAATGAAAATAAAGTTCCCATCTAGCCCTATAATATCCATAATCAGTGCATATGCACCGATATTGCAAAGTAGTGATGCAGCTAAGGACATGTTCTATTCAAATCTATAGCAAGCAATTAATAAAATTTCAATAAATGAGCGGTTGATAATACTCGGGGACTTTAATGCGCGAATCGGAAATAACTCTAAAATTTGGAAAGGAACGATTGGTGTGCATGGAGTGGGCAAAGAAAACAACAACGGTGAGCGTTTACTACAGTTTTGTGCACAAAACGGTTTAAGCATTATTAATACCTTTTTCCAGATGAAAGACATACATAAGGGAAGCTGGATGCACCCAAGATCAGCTCACCTTCATCAACTCGATTATGTTATAACGCGGCAAAAACATAGAGCTGACTGCTTAAACATACGGGCAATGAGAGGGGCGGATGGAGACACAGACCATATATTACTGAGGTCGAAATTTAGATTTCCAACCGTAAAGTACCATCCAAAGGAAGCAGCAAAGACACAGAAAACATACAACGTAAATTCTTTAAAAAATAAAGATATGTATATTGGAGAAATATACTTCAAAATTAGCTGAAACTTTACAAAAAGAGATACCGTGTGGAAGGCTGTCTGTAGAAGAACAATGGAACCATATAAAAGAAAGTATAAACTCAACGTGCATAGCAATGTTTAACCAAAGCTCAACTAAGATGGACTGGCCATGTTATACAAATGGATAAAAACCGTATACCGAAGCGGTTATTATATGGCGTATTAACACGGGCAAAAGATACCGTGGAAGACAAAAATTGCGATACAAGGATGTCCTATCAAGACAAACAAATCCTGTGAGAAATGTGCGGTGAGCAGAATGGAATGGAGAAAGTTTACTGATGAAATTGCAAATCTAACAAGTGTCTATGCTTCCAGTAAACATACAACAAAGGCAAGAAGAAATACAATCACCCAATTTCAATGCGCACAATGCAGCTACGTATCCAGTTATAAAATAGGATTAATATCCTACATGCGATTCAGGCATCGTATTATCTGACGGAGAAGAAGTGAAAGCAATGGCACTCATACTCGACAGCGAGTGAGTTAGAAGAAGAAGAAGAAGAAGAAGATATATATATGTATAAAATGCATAATTAGAAACTAAAGTTTAGTATTAAATATGTAAGTGTCAATCACTCTACACGTTTGATTCGCTTATGTTTATACTTTTTATATTTCACACCGAAAGAAAAGTTCCTCTGTAATTTCCATTGTTTTGACTAAGTTGTGTTTACTGGAACTGTAGTTATCGAAAAAATTTTTTAGATGAGAGTATACTATGTGTTTTTTATAAATGGTAGTTTAAAAGTAAAGTTCATTAAACTAACTTTACTATATTTGGGAGTTTTGAGAATGATTCTACAACATTTAACCTAAAATGACTAAAGTTTACGGATAGTAGATTTAGAAACGTTTGACCATACAGATGCTGCGCATGACATAGCTGGCGAATAACACTTTTGTATATTAATTTATTATTGATATATTACATCTTTTATTGAATAAATTATGAAATGTAAATAATCCGGAACTGAATTTCGTAACAACGTAATTGATGTGTTTAAGGGTATTTTATATCTTTTTTGAAATGGAAAACATATTATCTATTTCTATGGGATTAACGACACTGGACCTTCTTTTAGTAAAAATAATGGTGTCGGTTTTATTGGGACTTATTTTAATTTTCCACTTTGTCTAATATCGTTTAATTTTTGTGTAATCATTTAGTAGTCTATATTGTATCGTGCCAATTCTACATGAATTATCAGCAAAAAAATTAAATTCAGGATTTGATGATTGAAGCTTGGAAGAATGAGACAGCTCGCCGCCTTTAGGTTGATATAAATGATAATTACAGAGACTGCTTCGCAAAATGTAATGTAGTATAATATTATTATAAATCGCGGAATTACTTTTTAGGAAAATTAAAAGTATGCCCTTCCCTGCTCATAAAATGAAATGGGTGTATGTGTACACTGTTGTGTAATAATGCTTTTAGAGGTAATTCGGTACCATTTTTTCGTCTTTTTTGCTAGTGAATTTATATTGGCAAAAACGAGTCCTTTAATTCTGCTTTTTTAATAATAACGATTAATGATTAAAAGGTTAGCGATCGGAAAGAATTTGTTTATGTGAATGTTTGGCTACCGTTAAAAAGTAATTTTTTCGGGCTACATTGTAGGAAAAGAGTTATATAATAAAAGTGAAATATTTCATGTAAAGTAGTGAAGGTAACATTCGTTTAATTATTTGGAAAATAAATGAATTTATTAATATTTTCAAAAATGGTATTTATTAGTTAAGCTAAATTTCAATTCGTTAACGAGTTTAAGGAGTTTCGTTATAAATTTATACAGCAATTGTAGTTGGGTTAACGATATACTCGTGCGGCTGAGTTAGTGTACTAAGAATTTAAAGTCATAGCTATACTGAAATTGTAAAATTTTAAGATGCACTTTAAAATAAGATCGCGATTAATATAGACGATGTATGCGTAGCTGTATGGCGTAATTTTTATCGTTTTATCATTTATAATTGCAGAAAGCAGGGCATTATGCGGATACGATACCACCTTCAACCGAGTCCATATTACAGGACGAAGATGCAATTGCTGATCAATTTAAAGAGTTTGTGTTTTATTTGTTTTTTTTTTCCTATTTTAAAATATTTTAATATACATTTATCTATTATGAAAAGTAATGGCTCATCTTGAATCAGTTCAAATTACTATTTTATTATTTAATCGCGATGATT
Organism: Icerya purchasi; assembly: GCA_039619475.1. NCBI lineage: Eukaryota > Metazoa > Arthropoda > Insecta > Hemiptera > Monophlebidae > Icerya > Icerya purchasi. The sequence goes on from CM077115.1 coordinate 217,726,534, forward strand.
ATTCGTAGAAATAGCGGTGGAACTAATTGGGCTCAATTTTTTGAGAAACTTCATAAGAATCATTAGAATAGAAAACTGTTCTTTGATATAGATAAAATTTCTCTTCTTTTCTATAAAAAGTATCTACCATCATTGTCGTACTGGTGTTTTCGATGTATAAATTGTTCACAATACAATATTTTAGTAGCCGCTCTCCTTGTCCATTTCGCTCTCCCAATTCAGATTTGCCTACGATATTATGTAGATTATTGCCATTGACATGGTTCCCAACTTTCAGATTAAAATCTTCCGTTATCCGTTTTATTTCGCCAATTTCATTAATAATGCTTTGTTGGTTTTCATAAAATAATATATTTACAACAGATGTGAATTGGTTTTATCAGTAGCTTTAGGTAAATTATTTTATCGTTTATTTTTTCAAAAGTGATAATGTGATTCGATAATTTCTAATTAATCAGAAAAGCTGAATTCTTACTGTCGTTTTGACCTGAGTGGGAAACCAGTAAATCGTATTTTCAGAGCAGGTGACGAAAGGACCACATCCTTGCATAAGTTTCACTTAATCCCGTTATGTCGACTTCTAATCTTTTGCATTCCTTTTCTACTATATTCAATTTCCCTGTTTGTTTTGAACCTGTTACGTTCCATGTTGCGTTGCTTACTCGACCTTTCTTAGGCACTGTACTATGTTTAACAATATAAGACTGATGCTCGCACTTGCAGTGCCGATTGTCACTAGGAGCACATGGCACGGCTGCGAATTTCACATCTATACTTCTGTCATAGCCTGCACATCGATTGCCAGTCGGATCGCCCAACGAAACTGTACTGTATCCGTGTTACTATTATTTGTATGTACGTTAGTTTTTTCTTTGAAAAGTACACTGGTGGTTTTCAATTGTCTTAACGGATTTTCTGTCCGAATTAACTCCCTGAGTCGAAAGGATTTTGTTTTCTTGCCTTCTCGTCCTAGACTGATGTTCATCAATCCGCGGATAAGATGCTCATAGTTTTCTGTTGTAAGAGCCGTAAAAAGTTCAACGGCACTACTGGTAGGCACATCCTCGGTAAATTAACCTCCTTCCGTTCCACAATCAGCGATTGTGAGTTTCAATTTAGCTTTCTTGAGAAGTCCTAAGGCGGCCGAATAGAAAATTACTGTCCTCCACGGTATGAACGGAACTCACGTAGTTGTTTCGTTTCTCCGCCGGTGGAGTTAGCTTCATGTGACGGTCGACCAATTGTTTACTAGACAAGGAAGTTCTAATTGCAACAGCTTACACTCCGAATAGCAAAAAAGGTATATAAAACGTTATAATATATTTTTTATGTACGAATATTAATGATCAAGTAATTTTCATGGTGGGAGTAATATGAAAAATTATGTAATGTTTTGTATCGATTAGTTGTAATGAAAGTGAAATGATAAGGATTAGAGATTGCTTTGCAAACCATAAATTAAAAAATAGCATAGTCAATTAAAACGACTCTTCTATAAGAATTATGGAAGACTACTTCTGGCGATACAAGGGTGTTTCCTTGGCAAGGACCGAAGGACCGAGTTTATATATATATATATATGTATGTTTATATATATATATATGCATATATATATATATATATATTCCTACAAACGAAACCAAAAATGTTCTAAATCAAATAATTATTGACCAGTGATATTGGGTAGGGCTATGAAAAACACTTGTAATGATAATGATAATTTCCGAAAGATACACGTTAACACAAAAAAGGAGAAAACTGGCAATGTATTTTGTTCTATGGTTTGTCGATTTGCTGGTTTTTAAAAAGTTAAACGACCGCTAAAACGGCTGTTTATTTCGCATATTTATATGATTTACGTTATTTAAGTAAGCCTTATGCGCGCAATACCTTAACGGTTTATGCGACTCGCAACACTTCACTCCGTTATAATTATTGTAAAAAAATATACCACGAGCTAGTTTTGCGTTACTCATTTTTTTATTTTAAACACGTTCTTTCAATAATAAACTAAAATTGTTATTGTTTTATACCCCACTATAAATTGTAATATTTTGTCACATTTACATAATACGTTGTAATATATGATATAATAATCCGACGCTGGGAACAGTTATATCTTTTAAAACACATGTAATAAAACGCTTCATTGTCAGATTTTAAATGTTTCATAATTTACATGAGCAAAGAGTAATTAACATCTTATCGTCGCCAATTGCTGTAATTTCTTAATTTAAGGAATCATTAAAAAACATAAAAAAATAAAAATTAAATTATAGATTAGCTAAATACAGTTAAGTCGAGGGGAACTGTTTACCGGTGTACACGTATTATTTTTTTAACCATATCAATAGGTCCGGAAATGTATACAGCCAAGTTAGAAGAACTGGCTGCTACTGCCGAGTATACTCAAAGATGGATTTTTGAAGGTGCTGTAACTTTGGTCATCATGCGGATAAAAGCTATTTTCAAAATTTGTCGTAGAATTTAAAAGATTAACAAACCATCAAAATTTCAACTTTTTAAAATAATTGCATTTGAGATCGAACATCCCATTTTAAACAAAAAATTGACTAGCATATATATATATTCACCTAAGATGATCAAAGTCACAGTGACATCTATAGTCGTGGAAAGCTGGAATTCTGTATGCTCATCACTAACCACACATAATGAACAGAAAAATTACAGAATTTAAAAATGTTTAATATAGAGATCCCAAATGAATCCAAAATTGTTAAATTTTAAAATATCGCTCTAAAAATAAAAATTTTCAGTGTAATGTTTATTTGAAATAAAACGCCGAAATTTAGAATGAATAATATTCCTTCTGGCATGTAAATTACAAAAAAAGAGTAAATACCAAAATGAATAAGTCCAAAACTTATTCATAAAAATCACTTATCAACAACTACAAGAAGTAAAAAGCTAAAATTTTGGTAGGTGTAACACTATACTAACTTGTCGGTAATAGTAAAATTATAAAATTTAAAATATTATAAATATAAAACCTCAAATGGGCTCTAAATTTTCGAATTTTGAAGTGCCGCTCAAAAATTCAAATTCATAGTGTAACGCTTATTTATCTTTAAGAAGTAAGTAAGTCCCATTTTCTTGACAGAGCGTGGTAGATAGTGAATTTAAGTTTTTCATAAAGGTAAAAAGCTTAATAGATCTGAAGAGAATATTGGGACCAATTTCTTTCTTAAGGCTGCCTTTAATTTCTCAGATTTCTCTGGTACCCAATTCAATTTCAGATTAGATATGTATTGGGAGCGACATAGATCCGGAATAAGACAAATCTCAAACCTATGACACCTCTGGTTTTGTAGTCAGACACCTTAACTACTAGGCTACCGCGGCGCTATCTTGTATTATTTTAAGAAGTTAAAATTTGGTATAATCAATCTTCCTAACTTGTAAGAGGCAGAAAAATGATGAAACTTAAAAATTTTTCAATACCAAACCCTAAACTAGCCCAAATCCCAAATTTTTTAAATATTTCTGTACAAATCAAAATACAGGGGAATGTGTGTGCCGCATTTCGGACTTATTAAATAACCTGAAAATTATAAAACTCCAAAAATTTTACATATGAAACTTCAAATAGATCTAAAATCCCAAATTGTAAAGTATTTTCGAAAAATTAAAATACCCAGCAACAACTACAAGAAGTAGTAAAATTAAAATTTGTAGGCACATTGCCAATTGCAGGAAAATTATGAGTATAATGTCCCAAGTGCGCTTGAAATTTCCAAATTTTGAAGTGTCACTTAAAAATGAAAATGCACGGTGCAGCGCCTATTTAACATAAAAAATTGAAATTCGATAAGAAAAATTATAAGATCTGAAAGTTTTTAAATAAAAAAACTCTAGATCTGTTCAAAATCCTAAATTTTTAAGTACATCTGTGAAAATAAAAATACCCGCCGATAATTATAAGAAATATAAAGTAGAATTTTAGCGAGTGAAATGCGTGTAACTTATAAATAACAACGAAATTATAAAATCCGAAAAACTTCATATACAAATTCCTAGACAGGCCTAAATATCATGATTTTTCAGTATTTTTATGAAAAGCAATAATCGCAATAGGCGGAAAGCTGAAATTACTTCTAATTTGTAAATAACAGGAAAATATGAACGCTGAAAAATTTTTAATAAGACACTTTCAATGGGTCCAAATTTCCAGATTTTTAAGTACTTTTTTGGTTATCCTAGTGTCCAAGAAAATCATAAGAGAAGAATAGTTTAAATTTGATACATACAACGCTTGCAACTTGAAAATAAAAGGAAAATTATGATGTCTAAAAAATTCATAAATCTTTAGATGAGCCCAAATTTTTAAATTTGAAGTATTTTTATTTATATTATCGTACGTAGAAATAACTTGAAAGGGCAGACTACTGAAATTTGGAATGTATGATATTTTTAATTTGGAAAAAATGAAAAAAATTATGAAGTCTAAAAAATTTTAGGCGCAACCCTAAAATAGATTGAAATTTCCGAACATTTAAATATTTATTTTGAACTAAAAAAATACCTAACAAGAATTGTTAGTACCAAACCCTTAATTTCTAAATTATGTAAAAATTCACTAAAATGAGCTTAATTTTCCAGAATTCTAACTGCCTTTTCCAAAAATTTGAAATATGTTATGCGCTCAAGGTCCAGAAAGCCGAAATTTGTTTGATATACAACACTCCTAACTTGTAATGTCAAGAAAATTGTATAAGCCAAACGTTTGTAAACATCAAATCCCATATAGACGAAAATTTTCTTCCTGTAATAACTAGAATGAGCCACGTGCCTAAAATTAAAAATTTTTATGTGTTATATTAAAAATTAAAGTCGTAATGTCCTAGAACAACTTATCTTATTCAATGAGGCTCTTAAATTATCATACGTGCTAAATGTCGATTTATGCGCGTACGTAGACGACTTATTTTATATAATTACAAGAGAAGAGAAAAAAAAAAAACTCGAAGACAGAGCAACATATACTTCAAAAAAATTAAGAAGTTGACTCCTAGATATTAAATTAAATCTTCCCGTGTATAGATGTTTCCTACCGGTTTTTCCCCCAAATTATTGAAAATGAAAAAGAAAAATATCAAAGCCCAGTACCGAAGTACACTCTAACAAGTAGTCGAAAACTTTAAATACTTGGGTATTTCACTAGATGATAAGCTCTCTTTTAACATTCATTTTGGTGAAATTACGGAAAAGCTAAATAAAAAATGTTATCAATTACTGCGTATCTGCCAAAACATGTGGAGCTATAATTGTAATATATCATTCACTTATTGTATAAATATATATTTTTATAAAACTTTTTTTCTGTCTTGTCGATGTAATTTTTTTTTCTTTTTTACAAGCCTTTCCTAGCCTATAGCCTATCAGTAGCTGGTATGGCAAATGATTGTGGCGTGAAGGGTTCGTAGTCGAGTGACTAGTCCCTGTATTAGTAACTTATGTTTGAATGGTTCTCACAAAGTTTTTTTTTTTTTTTTTTTGCTAAACTAGGTCTGTATGGATCCTTTTTTGTACAGTTAAATAATGCCCTGTATATATTAATTTTAGATCAGATTAGTATTTTGTATTAATCATACATATGTATGTATACATTTTAAATATTATGTATAAGCAATTATTTTAAAGTATAAAGAAAAAAATATTGAAATATAGATCTTTTGTTATAGATATTTATTTTATACGGGCTCTTTGGAAGAAGTATATAAACATAAAGTTGCTCTTTGTTTACATATAAACCGATTGAAAGAAACCATGGCATCTAAGCACACTGAAAAACAACGCATTCTACAAGGTAATTGAAAGTTTGGACGGTTAACATGGTTTTCGTGGAATATTTGTTGTAAAATACCATAAAGTATTAGTAATTGCGTTAGTTAATATTAATTAATTCATTGCAGTAATGTATAATTAAAAATATCGACGTCATTGTTCACTGTGTGTGGTTGTAAGTTTAAAAGGTTACACTAACAATAAGAAAGTTAAATTATTTTGTTATTTTTTCGGCTACATGTTTTCTGTCTGTAGGAGAACAGGTCTGGGGATTACTGCTTTCCTTTTGTAATTCTATAAAACCCGTTCAAAATTTAAATGTCGAAAATTTCAATTTATGCCCGATAAAATCATTTATTATTTAAAATCATTCCTCCGTTCGTAGACAATGAGTTAGTGCAGTGCAACGTCGAGATCGATTTTTAGTTTATCTTTCGGGTAATAGAAAATATGAACTACTGTAAGAGTAGTCAGAAGAAAATAAAAAACCATGGCTAAACTTTCATAAATACTTTGTACTTGCGCGAATAATTCAAGCATTACGTGAGAATAATTGAAAAATTTTCTAAAATGTCAGTATAAAATCAAGCTAGTTGATTTTTTGTGGTTTTAGTTCGATCATTATTATTCACAGTTCATGTGAAGTGGTAGAGAAATGCGGAAATGAACAGTAAACGATGGTGGTAATGAAATGAAGTAAAGTAGGTCAAATATATAGTTAAAAAGTAAGTAATTTGCATGGTAAAGTGGTATTAAAAAGCGGATCGTTGATAGTTTCCTTTAAAACGCATGTATAGCGTGACTAGTTGAAAGACCAATTAACATTTTTTGCTACTCTAAAATATTGGTTAGTCTATAAACACCTAACGGTTGATTTAATACAATGAAATAGGTTGGCATTAAACGTTTGTTTCGTACATAATACTATTAAACAAATATTTAATTTGTTTCGCAAATTGTTATTACTTTTTGTAATATTATTATACAATTTTTATATTTAAAAAAATTGAAAAGAAGGTAAATATTCGCATAAAGTGATGTACACATAATGAACGCAAGTATTATAACCAAAAATGTCAATTAAAACAACCATAATGGTAAACCTCTACTGTAGAAGATAAAAAGTACTTTTCCTAATTTGATACTAATTTCTACAGCTTTTTTTTCTCATAAACATATTTATTGAGACGAACGTTAATGTACTACAATAAAATTTATGTTCATATCACTTCAGTGTTATTCGTTCACTTTTCTGCCATCCATGTCAGACTGGTTTATTCGATCTTTGTCAATTGTGTAATTTGACTGCTGACCGTATGATGGTAATGATTAATATCAGCCTTGGTTGTTCTCGTTATGTTATGATATTCTATCACTATGGATTAGAAATTGGTATTTTTTTTTTACAAGTATTTTTGACTTTCTTCAATTATTATGTCTGTTGGCTTTCAAATTGATGCGCGTGTTTCCATTGCCTGTTGATTTTTTTTGTTATAATTTTGTTTTTGCTGATCACATTCGACCTAATCGTAAATTTAATACAATTATTTTTGTGGCCAACGCTAAACGGTTCTTTTGTTTATTATAAAAAATCGGTGGAAAAGATGGATTCGTTGATTTAACAACCTATCAAAAGTAGGCGTAATTTTCGTTATAAATATAGTATTATAAGCCCCGTAATTGGTTTCTAGTTTTTTATATCACACTGTCAAATTTATGGATTATTTTTATTTTTTAAAATACGTCTTATATAGAATTTTTTTATATCATTACGACATTAGAAGTAGAACATGATAAATATATGTTATTTAAGTTTTTGTGTGATGTATGTATACATAGTCTGTCCAACGAAAGAAGTCCGTTCGAATTTCGTTGCTGAATGTCAGTGTTACTCAAACTAGTGTACTAGCAACAGGGGGCGTGTTAATACTTGTCGCGTAATATTACTGACAAAAATAACCTGCCCACCTCTTTGTGTTATTCCGCCCCTTCGCCTAAGCATTACCTCATTTTTGTTTCATCGTTGTACATTTAGGCGTTCCTTTTTTCCGACCTGTATACATCTAGACGAACCATCTGCTGTTAACGAGCGAGTGATATATCTGATATGCGATGGACTGAAGTTAATAAAAAAGAAGTACGGAAAGTATAAATAATATAAAATTAAGCGACACAAGAAAATACTTAGATCATGTTATAAAACTGAAAAATAAATATTGGAAAACTGATAAGCAAATGGAGATAAAGGTAGATGACGTGATAATACATTTCGACGGTACTGATGATGATGATTTTGACATTTTCAGCAATACATCAGAATGTAGTTTAGAATCCGATGTAGGTATTGAATGATACTAATTAAGTGGAACATAATCTTGAACATATTTTATATGAAATATTATAAGTTGTAAATTTTCATGTATTGTAATCTCAGATTTTTACGTATTTTAATCTTTCGCCATTTCCTCTAAATTATTGTTTTAATTATCTACTATCATTGATAGCGTATGGAATAATACCGTTAAGGTGACTACCTTTGATTTCGTGACGTTATTGCGTTTCAGTTGTTTTATGAACTAACTTTTTTCGTTGGACAGACTATATATACATATATACGCGCGAGCACACACATACCAGCCCATATATATATATATATATATATATATATAGGGAGAAAGAGAGAGAGAGAGGATGCCTCATTTATTAAATTTCAATTACAATAACTTTAACAATATTATTAAAAAATTATAGACGGTGTTGAAAATGTTTTCACTGTTTTGAACGTCACGTTTAGCAAAATTAACTAGATTTTTGAATACATCAACCAAAGTCTCGACAATTAAACCTTGAAGCGTAAATCGATGTTTAGCGCCTCTATTGACGTAACCGATTCATAAAACACAATTTTTGAAATGTATCCGTCAAAAAAGAAATTGGGTGGAGACAGATCTGGAATGTGTAGAGGTCAAAATCTAATCCTTTTTCGTTAAAAAATTCTAATTAGCATTCATCTGCCTCTAACAATTCAATGAAGTAGTGTATATTTCACCGCTATATTTTTATTAGTCGCCATTATTGTAAGAAAAAAGTTCCATTATATGACACACTAAATACTGATTTTTCGGATTGAAGACTGTTGTCTTGGTGAATGTGAAAGAATTCATACTTGATCAAATTTATAGTTTCGTTTATTAATGTAGTATGTTTGATGAAACATGCTTCGTCGCTGAAAAACTCGCTGTGTAGAATCTAAATATCATTCTGGCATACTAACCTTGCGTACCGCTTATGAAAATTTAAATAATGCTGCAGATCGGGTGCTTTCAACTGTTGCGTACCGTAGCATGATAAACGCGTAAATCCAACGCTTTGCGATTATTATAATCAATGGAATGATAAACTTCAGTTCTACGCTAATTTTCGAACGGATGTGTTAGGTTTAGTTGAGATTTTTTAAAATTAATCGTGCGTACAACGTTGTGCGACCTCTAACACTTTCCGGTTTTGTAGGGTTGTAATGTAAACGAAAAACCCTGCATATATATATATATATATATATATATATATATATATATATATATATATATATATATATATATAATATCCCGGAAGATTCGGGTAGAAATCGAAAATTATGATGCTGAGAAATCGTATTTAAAATCATAAATGATTTTAGGATAAAAAAGGGGCACATCAATTTTAACGTTAAATTTCAATTATTTCGCACCGTCCAATAAATAATTGTTAGTTATATTCGAATGAAATAAGTAACTGAACGAGAATTGAAATTGTTTGTTTATATCAGATAAAAACAAAAGTAACCGCATTTAAGGTAATTGCTTTACAGAAACTAGGAGTTATTAATTTGTGATGGAAGACACTTTTTCACACTTTTTTAATCCTTTTCCACTCTATAATGAGAAAACATAAGGAAATTCGTTTACCTATTTCTTTCCTCACTAATTTTACGTAAGAAAAAAATATTTTTATTACTTTAATATTAAGTGAAATTAATGAAAATACGATTAACTTGGAAAAATTATTTACATTTGAACAATATAAGTACTTCAATTTATAATAGTTATTATGAGTATTATAATATGGAGTTACGAAAATCCAATTATTGCAAACTACCATTGGTTTAGAAATTAATTAGAAACACATTCCGCTCTACTGGGATATATTTGTTCTGTACGCATATACACATGCAGTTGAACATGATCAACTTGAATTTCAGAAAAATAAAATCTTACATGATAAATTTTCATGATCTCGCTTCTCCGGAATAAGAAAAAATAAGACGCTAGGCTACCCCTCCCACTGAAACCCCTTACATAAAAAATAAACAGTCTTCCATTACAAACGACGCTATAAATGAACAACACTGTTAAAAGACAAGAAATAACGATACCAAATAGAAAATGGATGAAAATTATTTTCTAATTAAATAGATATGCAATTAAAAAAAAAAAAAAACAGTCATATCACGATACATCAAACAAGCAGCAAGCGCGACGTATGATGAGTAAAATGCCTGGGTCACAGTGAGTGTTATTCATATTGAAGATGAAGATAAAGGTTTATCGTACAGAACAATCTAGTCAAGATAAAATGTACATTTGTCCTTGCCCTTTTTTGTCATTAATAAATTTAGCAGCTTGCTGATTTCGTGCAGTTTTCGTATATAAATGTTGTTTATTAACTACTAATGATGAATATATATGTAACAGTGATGTTACCCCATTGCCTTAATATGTCAGTACACAAAATTCAGTTTCAAAAAAAAAAAAAAAGATTTTCGATTCTCCCTTTTTTTTTTGAGTTTCTGATAATATATTTTTAATACAATTTAACCGTTTGCTTTTAAATAAATATCTACGTTAGTTTTCTGTATTTTGTTCTGCATATTTAAAACGTTTTGAAAGTGGTTTAAATTAAGTTTTTTGTTGTGATGTGAAATGTGTGAAAGTAAGTTTAAAAGTTAATTTAGAAATGTATCTTTACTGATGCGGATGTCCGAATGAATTTGAATGAAAATTTGTTGAATTGAAAAAATGTTGCATGTTTTTAAAATTTCTACCGGTGAATAATGAATTTTCTCGCGTAAATATAATGAGTTATTTAAGGTTTTCAGTAGGCTCCATTGTAAGCACAAAGTGGAGCACAATTAATTTTCCAAAATATGATTTACAATTTACAACTTTTGATTATAATTTTTTTTGGAAAAATTTCGCTTTACTAAAATTTTATGTTTGCCATCTTTTGTTCAGTATTTATGTGTGCGATTATAAACATACATACGTAATTTTATTGTTTCACGTTGTAAAATGCTTATAAAATAATTTTTTTTTTTTTTTTTGCGTTTTCAATTATTAAATATATGCTTAAATATTACATTTGATCCTTGCGCTATGAGCGGGGACGGAAAAAAGTTTTTTATTAATGTTTTTGGAGGTGAACACGTAGAATTGATTTTCGGTCGTGTTTTATTAGTTTACTTACAAAAAAAATCATTCATTTTATTGTATCATAGTCGTTATTTTAAATGAAAAATTAACATTTTTCGATTGTTATTTTTAAAATAATTTTTACCTGTTATATCAATTTTCTGTAATTAATGAACTTTTGCCACGTATTTTCTTTTTATTTATTTACCCGTTTCGTAATTAATATTTTACTTAAACGTACTCTTCTCAAGAATTTCTAAAAATTTCATAAGGATATTCAAAAATAAATTACTCCGATATATACTGATTAACAAAATGGACATCGCGAACAACTCTATTTTTTATATACGTTGTTTATGCTTATATTTTTAATTTTTTTTTTTTCTGTAATTTTTGGGAAATTGTTTAATATTTTTATCATACTTTTTTTTTTTTTTTTTTTTAATTTTTTCGATGCCATTTGCTTGAAATTTTTGTTTATATTTATGTATGGAATATGTAATATTTTTCATAAATAAAAATAACGAGCGGATCCCTTTATTCTATGAAATTTCCGGCTTAAGTAAATGCGATATAGGAAAATTTTTCGGCCACTTATAATTTCGTATCTCGTATACGTTTTTCACTTAAATTATGTTGAAATATCCTATTTATGAGAAAGAAAAAACGAGGGAAGGTTTAGGAGTGTGAATTTGGTGGAAGATGTTGAAAATCAAGTAAGGTTTGAAACGCAAAATGTTAAGAGGGTTGAAGAAAAACAAAGGCTGTCGTTGGAAGTGCGAATAGAAAACTGATAGGGTTTGTGATGAGGGTAAAAGTTGATGAAAGATGAAATGGAGGAGATCGAAGAGAATATAACAGTATAAAGAAGAGCTTCTATGGAAAATTAATGAAAAGTTACGGTTCGGGAGGTGTTTATTACTAGGGATCTGAGCAAATGATTTTATTAAGTCCATACCCTGTTGATGTTAATTATGTTCGTACGTTACTGATGATGATTAGATTCATAAGGTGTTGATGTTGTTTAAACAAGTAGATCGGGGGGAAATTTCCAATATGTACAATGGCTATCCCAAAAATACTAAAAGTTCGCTTCGATGCAGCAACTAAGCTATTTACTAGAATCTGCCAGTGACGTAGGATTGTAAACCAATCTATTAACCGATTATAGTGCTCTGTGCGACAATTTCTCGCTTTACTATAGGTGTTTAAATAAAGATATAGCCTTGCTGAAGCCCTGTAGGTTTCGCGAAAAATTTTATTCTACAAAAAAATGATTCCCAATCATCCTTTTACCGCTGTCTCGATCTTTTTCGAAGTATACACTATTGTGTTGAATACATCGACGCGTCTTTTCTTTACATCTTACTATTAATGTCTTTTCATACTCGTCTGCTGGTATTCCCCTGATGAACTTGTGCATAGAGCTTATCGTATCCGCGTTTACCTTGAATCTTTGGCCTTGTAATTTTTTGTGCAGTATTGCAAACAGTCAGTAGTCACACGTACTAGATCTGGACTGTAAGCAGAATGTGCCATTACCGGAAAGTTAAATTTCTTCAAAAGTTCTTATTCCTCGAACTTTTTGTAATATTAGGGCGTCGCGATAACTTAGTTTGCTAGAGCACTCGACTTCCGTTATAGAAGTCTTTAGTTGGATCCCAGGTGACGACCGAAATTACAAAATAAAAAATTAACCGCTAATAATCATGTGGAAGGCAATGGTAAATCACCACGCATGCCATCATATGCGCGCTAATTAATATGTAGTAGTAGATATATGCGGGGCAGCATTTATATCGCGATAACAACTGATTACAATCAGTTGCAATTGTAGTTTTGCGTCTATATTCCCGTTGCATATTACAATTGCCTAGTGCACTATCTATATCTGTACTGCTAGAATGTACGAATAGATAGTTGCCGACTCTCAGAAACTGAGTGTGACGCTATGATGATGAGTGATCTGTGAATGCTTTCTACACGACAAATGTTGTGATCTTAATGAATGATCACCGATATCGTGTTTATATTTTCCCCGCAATATGCCGTTGAAGGACTTCCACTCCGTGGAAAAAATTCTGCGGAATTACGACTTATGTTGAATGTATGTGATAATGAAGAATTGTGTAGACTAGCCTAACATTCGGAGGCTTCTTTTAACGTCGTCACAGTCTTCAAGGTCGTTTTTTCAGCTGTGAACGAAATTTGATCGCTTAGTGGTGTTCTATTTTAATGTTCATTTTCACGCAAAAAAACACAAAAAAACTTGCAGCTATTTCGATAGTAACATTCATTCAAACTGATGCTGCAAATTGATAACATAACTGATGACACGTTCGATTTTGTTGCTGTGGTTACAAGACAGACCAGACTACATTTATTATCGATTGTCAACTTGCTAACACGTGCTGCTGGCCCATAATTCTAAATTATTATATTAAAACCTGTAGAGTTCGAGGCTTCTACCTTTTAATGAGATAATTATAGCGAATCGACAAATTGTCGTACCAAAACGGCTAATGTTTTATCAATAGCTAATAGACGGGGGTTTTCAATCCTACATCGTCAGCAGACTGGTAAGTAATTTCGTTCACCGTACTGAAGCGAACTCTCAGTATTTTTCGGACATTATTTCAGATTGATTGCGCTCAAATCGTCGGATAAGTTTTGTGCAAGATGTATCGACATTACAGTGACTCATTTAGTTTTATAAAAGGCGTTACTAAATCATTTAACAGTGCAAATAAAGTTTTGAAATTACATTTATAATTGTTGTTACATGAGATTTTTTTTTTTTTTTTGGATTGTCTAAAAGGTAAACCGACATTGGTAAATCGACTATTTGGATCGCTTCAGACAAAGGAACTTCGTGATGAAAAAGTGCAGCAATTAAATCAACGTATCGACGACGATGAAGACAAAATAAAAGATGCTGAAAATCTTTTAAGGTATCTTTTTCTCGATTTAATGCTATTCAGATAACATAAACCTGCAACGATAATAATTCTAAGACATTATGGAAAGTAGCTTGCATAGTGTTATAATACTTTTATCGTTGAAATTCGATAGTTTTATTGGTTATTATTAATGGATTTAATAAATTTCGTAAAAATTTAAAATCGAATTTTCAGCAAAATTTGAAACTACGGAAATTGTTGCCCTTTATTCTCTATTTGTTGTATGATCGTTGACACTATCGTCGTTTAAGTTGTTTTTCTGCAATGTGCCCTACTCTCAATACCGTTAGCAGTGTCTTGTTACTACCTACTTTTTTTTATGACTTTACGTAACGAGAGTTTCGAATTATAACTGATTAATCCGACGTTTTGTTTTGATCTCGTATTCACTGATGTATGATCAAAGATATACAAAAAATAAAATAAATGATTATAAAAATATAAAACGTACGAATTTTATTTAAAATGAAAACTGACCACTTTCACATTTTAATTATTCACAGCCATAAGATGGATCAAGTATCTGAAATTAATCGGCTTTGATTTTAAATAAAATTTATATGTTTCATGTTTCTATAATCATTTATTTTCTTTCATGTTTCTATAATCATTTATTTTCTTTCATGTTTCTATAATCATTTATTTTCTTTCATGTTTCTATAATCATTTATTTTCTTTCATGTTTCTATAATCATTTATTTTCTTTCATGTTTCTATAATCATTTATTTTCTTTCATGTTTCTATAATCATTTATTTTCTTTCATGTTTCTATAATCATTTATTTTCTTTCATGTTTCTATAATCATTTATTTTCTTTCATGTTTCTATAATCATTTATTTTCTTTCATATTCATTTGACTACTTTTTTTCTATTTTTGACATGAATATGTCTTATGGCTGAGGGTCATTCTAAAAATTTGCCCGTTCCACGAAATTTTACAATAAAATGTTACCATGGGGACGTAAAAAAAGTATTATTTATACACATATCGGATGATCTGTATCCGCTGTCATTCGTATCAGGAACTCACAAAAGATGTCGGGCCTCCCAGTGGAAGCACTAAACGCGTTTCGCACAACGTTCGCAAATATCCTTGTCGATAGTCTTTTTAACATTCCCCGACTGAGACAATGTTGTCTTTAGAAGTAGATAAATTGGACGAAACAGTTTTATTAGTTTTGTTAGTCTTTTTATCCTGTACGATGGGGTTAATAAGGCTTTTACTAAAGGTTTACCTTCTTCATCGGATGAGTCCGGCATAAAAATTAAATTTAAATTAGCGATTGAAATCAAAAATTAAATAACGATGAAGCGGCAATGAAACCGATAAGAATGAAATGGATGAAATAAAATAAAACGATAGAAGTAAAAATAAAAGCAAATAACACAAATAAATAAATTAAACGATCTCACCGATCTCTTCAACGGACAGTTAAACACAACGCGAACAAATTTTATCACACGAGACGATAGGAAGCTAGAATTTCTCTATTCCTCTTTATGCATACATCTTGGATTTTTTTTCTTGCTTTTTCATAATCCTTGCTTTTTTTTTTTTTTTTTTTTTTGGCTTCGAAAATTTAACCTATCGACAGTACTTTCAAGTTCTATATAGGAGTTTTGAAAATAACATTTTTTTTTTTTTTTTCGAGCTACTTTTTTGGAATTAAATTCATTTTCTTTTGTAAAGATACCTTTTGAAAAATACCCCTTTGTAATTTGAAATTTAATCTTTGCGACTCCGTCTCACCGATTCACTTCTGTTTCAAACATATATAAATTCTTTCACTCTTTCTGATTTTTTTCTTCACTTGTTTTAATTTGTTTTATCTTTTTTCATATTATCTCGCCTTTCAATTAATATTAACTTTTCGGAGCTGGAAGTTATCGTAATTATCCAAAAAATCAAAATTGGAAATTTTGCAACATGTTGATGTTTTCGGGTACGGATAATCCAAAATAAAATTTTAAAAATCCCTATGCGTTTGTTGTCATATGCAGAATTTTGCGACACACGTTAGCACTGGAATAAATAATATACTATTCATGTTTGTTTATGTTATCCAATATGTGTTGATGTGGAATTTTAACCATTAGATTTTAAGCGGAAACAAAATATTACAGTAACTGACGAAAAACATTGATGTATTTAATATAAACCTTATTATATTAATATTTAGAGAAGATGAAAGTTTTTTGAAATAGAAACGATTAAATTACTGTAAATGTTCCATGTGTAATAAAGCTAACGTGAATCTGACGATTCGAAAATGTCAGAATGGATACCGATTGTCGCATAATTTAAAAAAAAAAATACGACATTAGGTCGCACAACGTGGAAGCAGATAGTGAAAAATTACAGCAATATAAATGTTGTACACATAGTTGTGTAGTTGTTTTTATTTATTGTTAGTATGAAAAATAGGATAAACGGAAATTTATATTTAGAGTAAAAAAAATAAATAAAAAAAAGAAGGAAGTTTTAGTGATATATATATATATAGGTAATTCAAAAAATTAAAAAACATTGATTTCGGCTTTAAATGTTACGAAGGGTCGTTTTGTTAGATGCTAGATGGGAAAAAAAATTAAAAAATAAAATACCCCGATAATAAAGATGAGCAAACAGAAAGATGGAGTATAGAACGAAAATCATGTAGGGTGTTTGAAGTTTATATGTTATTTTGGCTCGTTCGTTGTATAAGATAGATAGCCAATTCCAGAACTCTTACCAGTTTGACGAAGATATTGTTATTTCTTCTTTTCACATACATTTTTAGGGTAGCCTAAAGTTCGTAGCATAAACCAAAGGATTATGTTTTAACTGACGAAAAATTGACTGATGTTTAACCAAATACAAATTTAATCTAAATAATTTGAAATCAGTGAATAACTAAAAGTTGAATAACTTAATGATTGAATTACATATTTTTATGAAAATTGAATTGATCATTTATAGTTACTTTTAAATTTTTTCTTTTTTTTCTATTCAATTGTTTTTATAGGAAATTTAAAAATAATATATAGTTGATTTATTTCTTTGGTTAAACCATATCATGATTTGGTGCCTCAGTAAACTAATGTTGAAGTTTTCATAAACATAATAATCAAAACGTATTGTAATAATAAAGAAAATAAATCGAATTATCGGACACCGTGTAAAAAGTTTAAACTGTAACGCACTACAAATTTTTTTTTACTAAAGTGTGCTGTTCGCTATCTGATGTTTTATTTTAGACATTATAAGCTCGGGTGTACAGAGTGCGCGCAGCTTATCCGTTGTGCTCTGGTGATTACGAATTTGCGTGCATAATTTTAATTTGGTCGTCTAAGAGAGCACTTCGGATAACCGGATAGTACACACTTACGTTAATTTTATATGTTATGTTAGGTTTAGAATTTCAGAAATTTTACGTTCTGTAGTTTTACTGAAATTTTTTAAGTTTCATATTGCATCATTTTTAAATCCAGTTTTTCTCCCGCCTATTGTACATTTCCTTTATCCTTATTTTTTCTTCTGTGTAAAGATCACAAGTATTTACTTTGTCTTATTGCACGTCATACCTTAGATACACTCTGGTTTAATCAAATTCTCCAATTCGTCACCTTAATTTTTGAGATATTCTTGTCATATTGTTTTGTCCGTATAATTTTATACATTTACTTACTGGTAAATTTGAATATTTTAACTGCCATACCTCCATATAAGTATGCAGACTTTAATTATTATTGTGTATATTTTACGCTGAAATTATATTACATTATTTTCATTTTTAAGTTGGTTAAAGATAATCCGGGAAATAAGTTCAATGAAATTTATAATTATTGTTTAACGTTTCCGTTATTTCAGAATTTATATTTAATTAAATTAACTGTGCATTTTAACTTTTAAAAATTGGGTCAGTGCCTATATCAACGGCGAGCCGAAAGAAATTTATTATTAAAAAGAAAAAAGAAAAAAAAAATATTTTTTATGTGGTCTTTATTTTAATGATAAATATTTCGCGGATCATAAATTTTTTCGTGTTGTTGAACTAAGGAAATTATCTTTTTTAAATTAATTTCGCTAACAAAATTATTTTGATACCAAAATTATACGGTTGTAGTAGAACATGTACATACGTAAAAAAATGTGATAACGACAAAGTTAAATACAGAAGTTATACATTTCACTGAACAAATTTTCCTAATTTTATTTCGAAAATACACTAACGTATAATAATATGTTCAATTTAAAATGTGAAACGTTAATTAAAACCTATAAATTCTGGCACAGTGTTTAAATTATAGTGCGATAATTATTTTTTGCATTATTGAAATTAACCGTTTATTAAATATTATTTCAAAAACATGTTAAAGTTTTTAGCAGTAATTTGCTTTGAAAATTCACCAAATGTTTTTTCATAGGAATTTCTCGTCCAGAATTTATGTTTTTCGTTACTGTTTCTACTTTAATGAGGTTTAATATAAAAAATTGAATTTGTGAAATTGGAAAAAAATTATAAAATACGCGCGTTTCATTTATTTCGTAATTTTTTTATAAATTACTACATTTTCCATTTTAGAATTCAGTCAAATCACAGAATTATCAAAAAAAAAAAAAAATATATATATATATCACTTAATAAGTTGACTAATTAGGTATGAAAGCTACTAACATTGGCTTGATTTGATTTGACGTAACTCAGCTATTTCGATGTAAATCAGCCCAGGTGTATTAATGGTTTAGTAGTGGTGGAACGTCGTATTCACTGGATTATCGAATTTATTCTTTGGCTATTTCATTTATACAGTGTAAATGTATTCCCCATATTTTACGCTGTTCCCACGCTTAGAAATGGTCTTTGGTTAGAGATTTTGTCGGATTGATATTCCCGTTATATTATAAAGTTCTTATTAATCTTTCAGATTTGTTTATTGTAAAATGTTCTTATTTTTGTTTTCTATACTCTGTTTTTTAAACCGATCGTTTTATTTATTTTTTGTGTCGGTAATTTATTTTTCTTTTCTTTGTTGTTTTTTTTTTTTTTTTTTTTTTTGATTTATACAGCGAATTTACGAAATTAGCGTTGACGGATTTTGATCGATTTCAAAAACAGAAAGATCAGGATATACAACAGACGTTAATTTCCTATATTACGCAGCAAATTCAACTCAGTAGAAAGGTTTGTTTTCATATTTAATTTGCAATTTATGCGAAGATAATTTTTAGTTGCGATTTATGGAGGATCTTAAAAAAACATTTCTAATAAAATAAAATATTTCCAGTCTAAATACAATGTTTTTGGTTTGTTAATTTATGAATCTTAAAATCGAGCTTAAGTTGTAAGATTAAAAAGAAAAAAAATAATTTTTTGAGTTTAACTGAAATTTTGTGAAGATTAAAATCTGTTGCGGTTTAATGATTCTTTATATTAATTAGGTGGTAAGAAATTATGTGGAAAGGAATAGGTTCTCTACTATGATCAGTGCACTCTTGGACTGGCTGCATTGTGAACCTTAACTTCAAGTTCCAAAGTCCTATCAAATTTATGAACATTAAGAATTTATCTGCTCGATTTTCATTTATTATCCTGTTTTTTGTATATAAAATTTTTATAAAATATTTTTGGATTTTAAAGTGAAAAAATTGTAAATCTCACGGAAACAGCAGCACTCTGTTATAAGGTGAGATGGAAAAAAATGTATGGGTTTTGTTTTAAATTTTCGCCGAGAAAAGTGAGTTTAATTAATTATTTTTACTGAGATTTTTGACATTTCGTTCTTTGATAAGTAAACTTTGTTGCAGTATGAGATGTTTGATAAACGTTAAGATGAATATTTTCCAATTATCAGTAACCGGTATCACGAATTTAACAAGACATCGGAAATCGTAAATATGTTCATAGGATAAGGAAGACCTCCATTAAGAAATTTAAAATTTGTTAAAAGAATACTGCTAAGAACTGACTTTGTTAGGGTTTTTTTTTTTTTTTTTTTTTCTAGAAAACTCTAGGGAACTTTAACTACATTTACGTAAACATTAGGTATATATCCAAATGTACAGGAGAAATTGTTCAATTTCGGCAATTCAGATAAACTGTTACTTTCGAAACTGTCTTGTTATACGAATATGCTGTTGAGACTAGTGGTATGTAAAAAATTAGTACTTACGTGCATTGAATAATTAATACAAATTATTGATCTCTAATTGATATTTTCACACTTCCTCTTTGCTTCTTACGCCCCTAAATTGTTTATAAATGGTTGTAATTCTATAAATATGTACTGTAACTTAAAATTACATTAATAAAAATAAATAGGACAAATTATGTAGTTTGGGGGGTAAAAAAAACAACAAAAATTGTCTTAGGCGAAATACATGATACGGTGACAGTATTGATGGAAGAGATTCACACAATTACAAGTGAAAACAGAGGAGAAGGAACCGTATGCAACACCCGAGATTTAATTACATTTCAGGAATAAATAAAGATGATAAGAGCTGTGAAATGTTTTTTATCAGTCGATTAAACGCGACAGTCAGTTTCACTGAGATGTACTCATACATCAGTACAGGAATGCACGGAAAAGACGGAAGGCAGCGTAGCGGGAAAACAAAATTAATCAACAGTACATGACACAGCGATTGGAAATAAGACGAAATCATTTGTTGATTGTTATTGCAATACAGAGTTGTTATGAGGCAATATGTAACGTTAAGTTAAGACAAGACCCAAAATGAGTGCGGCGATGGCGAGAAAGTCGAAATTAGCTGATAAAAAGCGAATAGAAACGATTACACTTAACTAACAATGTCACATTTCTCTTTCTATCTGTTTTATTGCTACGGTAATGTGTAGTTCGAGCTGTACGTTTGTTTTGTGATTTTCATGTCAACATGAAAAGTACCGATATTTTTGAGGAGTGCATTGATCTAACTCAATACAGTACTTTCGTGTATTGTAATAAAAAAGTCAATTCAATACTTTCGACAGATCGCTAGTTGAGACGAACGTATTGTATTTTTCTTTTTACTCGATTTTACATTATAAAAATGTATCTATTTTCATTACGTACATTGATGTATCTGTGTAATTGTGAAATGTTTTCTACTCTGTCTTCTTGTAGGGTTTGGCCACTTGGACGAATATCAGAAAATGTATCGAAAGTATTCCTTGACGTAATTTTATTGGAATATCTTCTTTCGCATGTCTTCGGTCAGTTTTGCATACTATATGTATATTATAATACAAGCCGATTCCTTCGCAAATGTAAGAATTGTGCGTAATTATTCGAATTTTTTTAGATGAGTATTAATTTTTTAAATTTCAAAAGTAAATTTGAAATTATTTTGTATCTTTTCAAAATAATAGCTTTTAAAAATTTCTCGCTAGGATAGCCGATGTGGAAGAAAAATTTTGCACAGGGGGAGGGCTTGAATCTCGCTTTTCAACCCGCCTGCGTGTAAATTTATCGACATGATCCGCGACGACTATTAATAATTGCGTATTAATTGAAAAAGTTTGTTTTTAATTTTTTCCAATTTCTCTTCGTAATATTGTAGAAGGCAAGTAAATTGGTCGAAAAGAGAAGAGAGAAAGACGATAGCTGGGAATGGATATGAGAATAGGGAGAATATGATGTATATGCGGAAATTAAGAACAAAGAACAAAATATGAACGAATGGAAAAGGTTGGTAGGCTGAGTCTAGGAAAAAAGAGTAATGATCTTAATGCAGTTGTCAAATAAAGGCCGTTTCTACATTTTTCCCCCGTTAGGAAATACAGATTGTGCTATTAATAATGCCCTCGAACGAGAAAAAATTCGGAAACTAATTAATAAATCTGAAATCAATTTGAGTACACGCCTGAACAACTGTACGAAATTAAGGGAACTTTACATACATACATCGAACTAGAATGTAAGCTTTTAGGAGTTTCACGTATGAAATTTTTCGCATCATATACGCCGTAAAGAAATATATAGAGAACGTACGCAGTGTCAATTTGAGGTTGCTTCCCGGGACACTGTAGAGTAAACAATACTGAAAGTTTTGGAGATATTACTGATGAATTTGTTTTTACGCCAACTTCCGTAAAACAGTAGTATGCGAAAAAAAAAAACAAAAAACGAAGATATTGAGGAATTATTTAAATTTCGTCTTAACGCGGTTCGCTGTAATCTGATAGCGAGAACGATATTATTATCAAAAACTGCCTACAAACTTCTCGCAATGTACCGAGTAATATCGATTCTTCAAAATTATTTTTAGATTATTTATTCCGTTCTATGAGTAATTTCGTGAAAAATTTTAAAAAAATTAAATTTCATCATTGTGTTTAATCGATTTTTCAACACAATCTGCACGATGCGCAATTTTTATCGGTGAACGATAAATGGAATAATAAATATTAATTATTCTGTAATTTTTAATTAGTTCTAAAAAGCAAAATATACTCTATAAATTTAATTTAGAGTTATGCAAAGATGAAGACTTTTTTTTTTTTTTTCGGTTTTTATAAATAGCAGAGGCTGTAAATGGTGATTAAAGAAATTTATGATTAAAGAAGCAGCGAGTGTTGTTTATATTTTTCAGATTCAAAATCGGTACAATGTACGAAATTTCTATTGATTATTTCAGTCATTTTTATCGTGAAATTTTTTTTGCACAAAGGGAGTTGAGTTTATGATAATATTCGTGTCGAATTTGAAAAAGAATACTATTTTTCATATCTATGGCAAATTTTTCACATATATAGTTTAAGAGTATTCCAAGTCTGTAAATTTTAATGTGTAATTTGTAGGCTTTTAAA
This sequence comes from Icerya purchasi, assembly GCA_039619475.1. Classification (NCBI taxonomy): domain Eukaryota; kingdom Metazoa; phylum Arthropoda; class Insecta; order Hemiptera; family Monophlebidae; genus Icerya; species Icerya purchasi. The sequence goes on from CM077115.1 coordinate 217,749,543, forward strand.
CTAATTTAATAGTAAATATTTATGTAAATATTATATACCCTTTTTATCTGAAAACTTCCAGCATCGTGTAAATAAATTAAATATCAAATTGCTGCCGACTGTTTACTTATCAGTGTAGTTTCAAAAAGAAAATTATATAACTGTTTATGGTCGATTTAATTTTATTGCAAATGTCATCGCATAAAATTGAAAATTCTATTAAGTAATAAATAATTAACATACCATACCGAACGTCATTCTTACAGATTCTGATATAATCTGTGTGTAAAATAGCCATGGGGTTTTTCTCCGTTAATGAATTCTGCAGATCGATTATTTCGTCGTGTGTAGTAATGAATCTATTTCATAATGACGATCAAGTTTTCAACGGTAAATCCTGATAATTCCCCCGGTAGATGTTTATCTATCACATACTGTTCTTATCGGCTGTTCGGAAATATTTAATGTCGATGTAAAAGGTTTCTCACATCCGCCAATTTTCTTTTTATTTTTAAAGTAAAATGAAAAGCATTGCTATTTTTTCCATACCTGTGTTTGCTCAACCGTATTAAATGTGCAGGCTATACTACAGAAATACACGATGAAATAAAGTTAGGTTATGCTCGTAATTGTCAATCTCCAAGCTCCGAGTAATTTTCAAATAATGTTTTCCAATCTCTTGCGAAAATTTTGCGAGAAAATTTAATAAAAAGTTTTCAGTTGAGCGGAAGTTCTATTACGCGTGGTTGAACTACTTTTTTTGAAGACGACATGTATTGTTTAAAAAAATTCCTTCGGTTTCGCGAAACGTTTTTTTTCTTAACACGATGGTTTGACTACTGGTTTCGTGAATTTCGTTTTTTGTTCGATATAGATTTTTATGTCAAGTTTGTACTACTGTTCAAAGTTGCTATTTAAGGATATACTACTGCTTAAAGGGTTATTAGTACTTCTGTTACAATTATTTTTTTTAAGAACTACTTCAGTTAATACTAACGTAGTCCGATGTCATCAAAAAGTAATTCTACATCAGATAAAATGCCTTGGTTATGCCGTAATGAATGTTCAACAGGCTGTAATGTGTAATAAACCGGTTCTGTTAAATGGTTACCAAACTTTGGTAATTTGCACTGATGGGTTGTAATGTTTGATTTACAATGATTGAACAATAGGCTGCGGTTATTGATTCCCCTGATGATTGTTGTGTAGGGGGCAAATACTATTTAACAAGTTGTATTTGGAATTCATTCAAATTGCTGGTGACCGGTACTGCTGACATTAATATGTGAATATTTTTGACACTATAATTCTAATAGGGGATACTCCTTTACTTTTGCTTACCATTATTACTAATATTAAGATAATATAAGGTTATCTATTTAACATCAAAAATGAAATGAGATACGGCGTGAAAAATACGACATTGTTTCACATAAAGGTATTCCAAGTTTAGAATATTTTTATATAAAGCAAAATTGCGAGATTTCGGGTTGTGTCGAGATAAGCGGTATATAGTTTTATGCAGTTCTGTACGTTCCAATAATTTTCGTCGCTATATAACTGATATATCACTAAAACTGATTTTCATTGCATATATATATCCTATACTCCAATTATTATTTATTTTCAAAAATCGTATACTATCTTTATATAAATTTAAACTTTAAAGTATCTTTTTATGAACATTAACTATTAAATTAATATATTTCTCTTTTGTTTTTTCTCTTTGTAGCCGTTGCAGTTTTAACATTTGTATTTTTGGGCCATTTAAATTTTTGGATTCGTATGAAGAGATCATTTTTGAAAATATACTAAAAGATACGTAGTCGAGCAAAAATTGAAAATATTATTCAAACAATAAGATTAGTACCGGCGATAATCGTTTTTTTTTTTTTTTTTTTTTTTGTCGTAGAAAAACGAATGATCATATTTAAGTTATGTAAATTTATAAATAAAAAGGTTAAACGTATAAAAAAAAAGAGCTTCCACTTACACACATAAAAATGCGATGAGAAAATATTGCGTACTTTGATAGAAATACGCTATTGCAAAATAATCATGTACTTGAAAATATAAGTAAATTTTAAATGTAGTGCATCCATGCATTCCGTTTGTTAAATAGTTAAGAAAATATAAATACTATAGCGAATATTTAAATTGAACGCAAATTAATGTTTTAGAAATTTTATTGGAGAATTTCTCAACTTCGGCTAAAACAAAATAAAATATATTAGTAAAGATAAATTTAGTATTATAATTGAATGCGATTTAGGTCTGTTTCAACTTCTGATCATACACATTTTCTTTGATTTTCTTTTTCAGCTGAAAATCGATAAATTAGTATTCCTCGAAAATCTATTAATATAAGACATCTTCATCTATAATAAGATCACCGCTTTAGTATTAATAATTTTTTGTATATTTTTATTGTTTTTGTGGTTTACTTTTCATTCACTCAAGATTTTGGGTTCGAATTTATACTCCAACATTAATACACCTTGGGATTACATAATCCACTCTACATTTCGTAGCATTTGTTAAAGATGTATATTTTTTTACAAATTCCATACACTCAGTGCTGGGCAAAAAGTAATTTTCTAACAGTGGTCATACCGGTAGTGGATACTGATTGCAAAATCACGATACATTTTTATTAAACGAAATTGAGACATAGGTATATTAAGCTAAATGTTAAATATCAAAGTAAAATTTAGACTAATCGATTTTAACGTACATCATGTTTCTGTAAATTTTTATCAATTTTCAGATATAATTTTTTCCCCTTTCGTTTGGGACACTGCGATTGGATTTAAACACAGCGTAAAATCCGTTTTTGAGAAGAAGTGCATCATTTGTTACTGCTGGATAAATAAAGACATTCAGAAAAAATGGTATTGTGAATTCTACCTTTGATGCGTGATATAAAATCGCTCTTCCGGCAAAAAAAAAAAATTGTTTTTGTGTTTAGTTCCAAATAAATTTGAGCAACATGAAATCGCTACTGTTTATACGACTTGAATCTGCTTAGAAATAGTTTAATTACTCAATGATTCCTCTTCTAGATCATCGGAATTACTTTTAAATGTATTCTCGTTAGAAAAGTCATTGTGCGAGATGTTCGTTTTACTGTTGCAACTTCTGTTTCACAAATTTTTTCATCTTTTTTTCTTTCCAAATCCTTTTTCTTTTAATTCTTTCTTTTTCAGACGTTTTGATTTTTACATACTTTTGATTTTCTTTTAATATCATCATGGATTTAGATTTCCAGGTTTTCCTTTTTTTATTTTCCAGCAGTACTCGGCTATTTTAAATTTATAGGTGCGTGATGAATATTCCCATTTAGCTAGCCTTACAATCGTTTTCCTTGTTTTCTGTATAGCTTCTTTGCAATGGAGTTTGAGTACAGGAAAAACGGAATTATATATTTAATCTGTGCATCAGGTGAGTCGCATTTACTGACAGTACTACCATTTTAATTCCATTTTCCGATACAATTGAAGAGTCGCGCAAGATTTATTTCCATTTAAATAAAAAAACAATAGGAGTTTTAACTTTGTTGGTAATTAACCACAGATCAAGTACTTCTTCTATACAATGGGAGAAATTGCACGATTTCATGTGATTCGGATCCGTTCATTAAAAAATAACGTCATAAGTGTTACTATACCAGATGCAAAAGCAGTAAGTAATACGGTTGTTTTTTTTTTTTTTTTTTGATGACGCTGTGAAAACATATATTTATCGTCCTTCTCTGTTAATACTTTTTTCCTGTAGGGATTAAAAAAAAAAAAGCGAAAAAAAAGTATTTTCGTCACAATTAAAAATTTTATTGGCCGATATGTTCCGGTTTAAATTTATATTGATTTTATTGAAATATTTTTTAACTAATGTAATTCGTAATGATATTTTTATTAATATCGGCTCAAATTTAGTCAACGCTGTTGGTCTGGTAATCTTAATATTTATTTTTCAAATACTACTAAGTGTATATTTCTGTTTTAAGTTTTCAAATTATGAATCAAACAGTTGGATCCATCTTTAATAATATTGGTTTTTGTTTCAGCTGAAGATAAAAATTATTTAGATCAGACCCGAAATATATTATATATCGCTAAATTTATCCTTATCAATGTATTTTCTTGTGTGTTTTTATCTGAAAGTGGAAAATTCCTATAAACGTTTCTGGTATATTAATCTATGTTCAGTTTAAATATTTGTTAAAATGTTTATAATTTTATTATTTTAATAATTAAGTTCTTAATAATAATATTTATCTTTAGTAATTATCTAATATAGGCTCTGTTTAAGCAGCTGATGCTCATGGCCAAATATAAATTTATGTCCATCCAGATCGAAAAAGTCGCTTGCGTTTGTATACTCGGAGTGAATATATCTTAGTTATCCGGAATGTCAGTTTCTCGCTGATTTGATAAGCAGACGTATTATAACTGTAATAAAAATGCGCTATGTGTTTTAAACCCCTCACATACGTGTGTATATATATATATATATATAGTATGAAAGATCAACTAAGCTATTTGCACATACGTAGTATAATATGAGGTATTTAGAATGCACTGGAGACATTTACTCTGAGTAAGTTTTAGTTGCTGCATGCTTTTAAAATAAGCGACCGTATAAGGGACAGATAAGTTCATACGGAACGAGTGATTGTTTCGCGTAATATTAACTTTACGGATATCTTACTATGCGATTAGGCGCATAAAGTTTAATGATACAGAATGCGCTGAATATAATTCGCAGAGTATTATAGTGGATAGACGTGATTAACGGTTTTACAGTTCGCAAATTCTCGCTTTTAGTAAGACAAAAGGTTACGCAACTATTATTCTAGTATCGTTTCTAGACGTTTTTTTAGCTAAAATGTCTACTAAAAATGTTCTGTGGGGGGCACAATGATGCAGTCGTTTTATAAATTTGCTACTAAGCAAAATATATTTATATTTGAGTTGTAAATAGTAATGTCCATTTTCTGTTATTACTTTATTAAAAATATTCTAAAAACGTGTACTACAGAAAATTATATTTTAAAAAATATTAAAAATAGCCGACATCGGCTATTTTTAATATTTTTTAAAATATAATTTTCTGTAGTACATGTTTTTAGAATATCTTTAATGAAATATATTTAACCGAAGAAAAAGTGTTTACTTTATTTTGTGTACAACGCACTTTCGGAATATGAACATTTGCGTGACGTGAATTTTGGAAAGACCATTAGCCGCCGGACAGGTGTCTATGTTAAAAAATCAAACTGGACGACATTTTGACAACGGGAAGTGTTTAATATTGCTAATTTCAAAAAAGAGTCCGTTTACTAAATTCGTTTTTTTCTTTTTTTTTCCTCCTTCGTATAATAAATGGAACAATTATGATAGGTGATTAGTTAAAAATTAATTTATTTTGTTAAAATAGCTTTGTTGATGGCAAAATTTCTGCAATTGAATTTCCCTTGTGTCGCAGTGTACTAAAGTGAAAAATATGTAATGAAAGTATAAAAGAAAGAAACCCGTACCTGTATAATTAGATTTGCGAGCAACAGAGTAACCTCTTCGTAACTTTTTTGCCACTTAATGTTTCAAAAAAAATTAACTTTTTTTTTTTTGCGGTTTCGTTATTCAAGTTAAAAGTGAAGATTGATAGAAATTAACGACAAAAATTGGACGAACATTGCGTATGCTTTTGTTTTTCAGCATTTGTTGAATTTTGACTTTAGAGGTAAAGCAATTTCTCATTTTATGAAGGGCTATCCATCCTCGGATGTATATTAAGCAATCGCGTGACCGATGGCTTGGTGTGTCTGGCTGAAACTATATTGAGTCTTATCATCTGTTGCGGTAGTTAAGTTTCCGTAAAGTTATCTGGTCCTTGTAAATGATATATTCTTTAGTTCTTGTCCTCGTGTATTATGTCTTTGATATTCGGGTTTACCGATTTCCGGTTCGCTTTGAACATTGAGCTATAATATATAGAACACATTTAAATGATATTTCGGGTTTTCGACAAGCTACACTAGTGATGCTCGTATTGATTTTAGTTGTAGTTTTGTTAAAATGCCATACTACTACCGTACGGATGAATAGGGTCGATGTTTCAACAGTGGTATCTGTGTGATAGTGGAATGCGTTGCACTGTTCCGACGGAGTATTTGGAATGAAAAGTAACCAGGCTCGATTTCTAACTTGCGGTGTGCTCAAAAGTTGTTGAATTCGTATGTGTGTATCTGAATGCGTAACATTCTAGTACGTTTCGTAGTGCGATATAAACAATATCTGTATTGCTATTGAGCAAATAGGAATTGTTAGAACGTGGTTGACATCTCGCGTATCTTAAATTGGTGACAAATGGTGTCTACCGTAATCGAAACCGGTGTAGACCTCGTTATATAGGCCGCTTGAAATTAACAGGAATCGCGAGATTTTTCAACTATGTACTGTGGATTTAGTGTGGCGATTTCGATAAAAGATTCACGTTTATCGATAAATATTGGCAGTGTCGCATCGGCTACCGTCAGTTCAGCGATTAGCCTGCAAAAAATGTTACTAATTTAATCGCAGACTTGTCTCGTTAGTCATTATTTCCTTTTAAATATCAGCTTGTTAACTGTAGTTTAAGATGAATTTATATACATTTTTGGCGCGGTAAATTAGAGAAAGGCAACGAGGTTAAACAAGTTACATCGCAAGCGTGCATATTTGTCAGTAATTCTGTTATAGTAGCGTTCGTAAACTAATTTGTTTCGTGGTCCGAATGGTTCAATTGCTTATTTATTATTATTTTTCCAAAAAACATTCTTTATTTTACTGCGCATACGTAAAGGGAACAAGTTTCCGTAACCAAAAAAATCTTAACAAATAGCAGAATTTGATTTTCCCGAACTGAACATTTCGTTAAAGAACTCGTTTTTACGTCAAAATAGGAGAAATCCATTTGAAGTTTACATTAAATTTCTATTTAATCCGTACAGTGGCGGCACGAGTGCAAATATGTTTTAAAAAAGTACGGCTTCCGTTTAACTATAACAGGTGTTGAAACGTTGTTAACGAAAAAATAGTGTAAAAATAGATTCCCAGACGGTACCGAAATTAATGTTCGCTGCGCGCAAGTAGATTAATAATGGAGTTAGATCGTAAACCAATAATTCGATTTCATAGATGCGGCTCTTGTTTGAGCATATTAGGGCTACTGTTTATTTCAAGCAATTCTCATTTTTGTCGGAATTCTAATTGTTATCGTCTATTCTTATTTCTTTTGGCCTTTTCCGCCATTTTTCTTATTTTATTGTAATATAAGTGTATATATTAGTTACAACGTAATTCTTAGGATACCCCCCATTACAAAAATTGTCCCAATTTTATGTAACGTTTGTTATATTTTATAGGATTTTTGTTATTGTTATTTAAAAAATGTCACAATTTTATGTAACAAAATATGTAACGAAAAAATGTCATAAGTTAAATGTTAGGATAGGATTTTTGTGATTATGTTATTTTTTTTGTATTGATGCCAGTAAGAATTACGTTGTAAATTTTGATCATTTTATACAAAGTATAGAAAAGAAAGAGACAGAAATGAAAGCAAAAGGGGTCAAGGGGTACAACCCCTTGCGAAGCCAAAATGGCCGAGTATATATATATATATATATATTATAAAGTCTTTATATGCAACGGTGAATAGGTAACGCAGTAGCTTAGTGGTTAAGGCATTTAGCTACTAAACTGAACTTGTTTCGTTTCGGATCCCAATTGCTCCCAGGTTTATCCGGTCTGAAATAACTGGGAACCAGAGAAAACCGGTAAAGTAGGAGATAAGTATAAGTATGTATGTATGTATGTATATGTATATATTATGTTATATGTGTGTCTGTTTATCTGATTAAACAAAAAATTAAATTTTTAAAATTAAAAAGTTCTTAAACACTGTGTAGCAATTTAAATTTTTTTATATGGACCTTCATTTGATATTTGGTCTAAATTTTAAATCATCGCGCTTGAAAAAGAAATTAAATAGCAGCACTTACTGTAATATTTATTCAGTTAAGGTATTTGATTATTTATTGATCTTACTACGATACGAGTACACATCGAACTGGTTGTGAAAACGCTATATTAGAGTTTTAAGTATTTTAATGAAGTTGTAAAAGTTATCTCCATTTTTACATTTAGGTCGACATTGAAAATTAAAATATTTTCATCGATAACTTGCGGGTTTCAAACATTATTGTTAAAAATTTATTCTAATTGATTTTTTGTATGTTTTCATCCTTTTTTTTTAGATATTAAGTGCATTTGTAGTGAAACTTGCGTTCGGATCACGTGCTACTTGCTATAATGTGTGTTATTCAAAAAAAACTGACTTATTGTACTTTTTTTTTTTTTTTTTTTGTGAAATCAAAATATTTATATAAGCCTATATTATAATTATTTTAATGTTCGGTTACGGTTTCTAATTTAATTTTTTTAAATTTTTACAAGTGTATATAAAGACTGCGTATTTTTTGAACTTTGTTAATCGTTAAACGATGTGTGCACTGGATTCATAGTCAGTATATTATTATTTTTAAGCGAATACACTCACACACACATCTTTAAATTTCTGTTATTATCAAAATAAATGCTAAACATTATGCTGCTTTTCCTTTTTTAAATTTTTCACTGTATTCTGCGTATCTATGTTTAGCCGCGTGTGAATAATAGTATCCGCCTAGTTTATTGCATTTTAACTATAAGATGATTGGTTTTTTGGTTTATGTCTACTATTTTCATATGTTAAAAACAAAAGTCGTTCCTCTGACTGTCTACACGTAAATTTAACTGACCAGCAGAAAAATCTGTATAAGTAAAATCGAGGTAACGGAAACTTGTTACATCCGTCGTCTTTAGTGCATTGTACACTTTAATCTCATAACTACCAACACCATGTCCAGAGTATGGCGCGCATTAATTTATTTTACTTTTAAATTAGAAAGCGTAATTTCATTTCTAAATGAAGGTGTCTTCTTTTTACTATCGATAATGACGTGTTGTATTGTATCGGAAAATTATTTTCGGTAGGTTTTCGATTAATAAAACTTACTGGTATATTTAAGTTATGATAACTCTAGCAAGGATGGATTTTTTTAGAATGATATAAAATGTGCATGTTAAGCATATTGTTTTCCGTGGCGAAGACTGAAAAAAGGACTTTCAGTGCTGGAAGATAAAGACGTTAAACGATTTACGGTTTAGTAAATAAGAAAAAATACTTCATAATTATTAGACCTAAGGTAATCGTAATATTTATTTTACAAGTACTTTACATAGAACGTAGCCGTTTTTATGCGTTTGCATGTATTACAAACTCAAGAGAGATAGTCGTAGCAAGAATACGGTTTCTTTTTATGTTTTTTTTTTTCTTCTATTATTTGCTGTGACTTCTTCTATTTCAGTTTATAGCTAGCCAGTTTAAAACTGTTCAAAAAAGATACGTACAATTGATTAGTAAAACTGTAAAGCGAAATAATGGGGGAGGTTGCTTTTATAGATCGAAATTGGAAGGATGAAATATTTACCGGGGTAAGCCCAAACTTGAAAATCCGGAAAAGTCAGGAAATTTCAGTAATCGTGTGAAGACCAGGGGAATGTCAGAGAATTTGGAATAGGTACAGAAATAAAACGGGTAAACTATAGTTTAATTTATATAGTTAATAAAACGTCTCATTAGATCTTATTAATAATGGAAAAAAGTGGCGCAGTAACGAATTTTATTCATTTTTTAACAGGAATTTAAAATTTTTTTTATCATTGCAATCGGTATGATAAAAAACATATTGTGATGAAATATTTAGAAATTATGTTCTTTTTTTGTTTTGTTTTTTTTTGGGGGTACAATTTTTCCCCCTCACAAAAGCCGAAAATAGGCCACAAAAATCTGGAAAGCCGGGAAAAGTCAGGGAAATTCATTTTGAAGAAGAAGTGACCATTCTATTTACTTCGGAAACATCGTTTTGCCGCGTAAAACTACTATTATATTTAAAGTTAAATTGCACTTCGCAGCGTATATTCGGTTTTATTAACGAGCGGCGGCCCTATACTCTACCGTATTTTCTTATTTCCTCTTTAACAGTATGGTTTACAGATGATATTGCGAATTTGTCCTGCTATATCAACATTAGCGAGTGATTCGAAGCTAAAAAAAATGTTATCAGTACTGTGCGAGCAGATTTAATTTTTTTACCAACAAAACTTATAAAAGTCCATTTTCTGGACATCATTATTTAATCGATGTGCAATCAAAAATGTCTGCAAAACAATTTTGAAAAAAAAAACAACCACACTATTGCGGTCGATTTGCGTGGTCCGCGTTTCTTTTGCACCAGTAGTATTTAAAATTTAGCCAGAATTCTTTGCGCTTGTAGTTCAGGTTTATTTCAGTGAAAATATTTTCGAGTGTTTATGTATATTTATCGCGCTCTGACTACTTTCAAATATTGAAAACGACCGCGTAAAGTATATTTTATGATATATTAAGGTGGCACCGAATACCTTCTATTAATGGAATTTTTAATGAGAAATTTTCGTTGTAGGTAGATCACGTTTGTGTATTAAGTTTATACGAAGTTATTCCCCGTTATTTGCGACGATAGTATCGCAATACCTATAAAAAGACAGCAATTGAATAGCTCACGTGCGCGGTGTTATATTTTATATGTATATATGTGTGTAGGTCCAAATTTTAGGGCGCAGCGTGGCATAGAATGACCGGTAATTGTATCAGGTATTGTATGCAGCTTTTTTGTTCCCTTTTCTGTTTAAAGGTTGGCCCGATTGAAAATATGTTAACAACAGATAAATGACAACCACGTGACATATTGACGTTCATTTTTCCGCCTGCGCTTATTTACCCGAACCTTACCGGATACCTTTGCCTTGTCTATTAATAATTAAGTAAGCGGCCCATCGATTTTCGGTCTTAGTCACACGCAGCTGCTCAGTGTCGTCCGAAATTGCCGCAATCGCGTCCGGTGTCACCCAGTGTCCATTAAGGACGGTGGTCGTCGAACGCAGCTGTTCGCTTGCCGATAGAGCGTTTTTTTTTGTTTTGTTTTTTTTTTCTTTTTTCAGTTTAAATTTCGCATCTCATTTTTCTGAACCTTAATTTCCTATCCGCCGCGCCCGATGTTGTTACGTCATCCGACCGATAGAATAATGAACGTGAGTAATTAGTGACGTAGCTGAGAAAAAAGGAAAGGAAAAGAATGAAGCATCAGAAGCTTTCATTGGATTATTCGAAGATGATCGGTACCGTTGTTTCTTATTTAGCGTTAATGTTTTTTTTGTGGATTTTTCTGCGGTTAGTGTTAGCTTGTTTCGCGTTTCCGCGATATTTGGCCGAATCTGACAATATCGAAAACGTCGACGCGACAAATCGTGCCCACCATCAAACGAAAGCCAAAAAAGAATAAATTTAAATCGCTACTTGACAAGGAGGTGAAAGAAGGCGACTCACGTACTCGAAAAATCAACTTTCCGAAGGAAAAAGTGAGAAGTAAATACACGCGACTTCATATTAATGAAGTGAGTAGTTTTTGGTTTACTATTCGGAATATTTATATTTTTACTTTTTTTTTTTTTTTTTGTTACGGGGTAATGTGCCTAAACAGCCTCCGAATTTGCTTCGTTAAATAAAACAAGAACAACGTGCAACAAGTCGCAACTATTATTAAACGTGGCTTGAATCATCGAAATAATTAATTAATTAACTAATAGTTGAAGAAAATTTTTCTCTTCATTTGTCCACTTTTCTATCATATTTTTCCTCCAGGTTGCAGTTTTAAGTTGCCAAGTTCGTAAAAGTAGTTATTTTGCAGTGCAATGCTTGTAATTACGGTTTTTATTATAATTTATACATATATATTATTTTTTTTTTCTTCACCACATCAGTGCATTCTGTTAATAGCTCGTTTTCTATATATTAATAATTTTTACTTCTCAGTTTACAGTAATGTATAAAATATTTATAGCTAGTTGCATTTTATTTTCTTCCGCATTCGTAATAATAACAATAGAAGTCTGGAACTTTTTCTTTTTTTTTTTCCCCAGTATAATTAAAATTTCTTTTAAACACTTTTTTACACTTTCCTAAAAAAAAAACAGTCAAATTTACAATTTAAGATTAAAGGGAGATAAACAAATCATTCCATTTCATGCAGGCTCGATATTAAGCGCAGACTGTCCGGCCAAGTCTTATCAAGGATATTAGGTTTTTTTAGTCATATCATGCGGAATGAACAGTCCATGCTATGGTCAATAATTGATGGGCAGGTGCAAGGAATTTGTCCCCGTGGAAGGGTATTCGCTAGATTGATAGACAGTATGCGGGGAGTCAATTGTTGATTGAAGGCGACGGCTGGCAAATCGGAAACAATGGCGAGAAGAAATTGAAGATGGTGTAGTATAGGAAATTGTCACGACACATCCCTTAGAGGGATTACAGAAGAGAAGAATAGTGTCAATAAGTGTGAATTATTAATTTCATTTTTTAAAATTATAATTTACTAAATTTAACCGTCTAAAAATTAAAGTTTTACTATTATAAAATGATTTTTTTTTCTTTTTTCTTCCAATAAACTGTGCTGTATCGTTCCATAAAACGCTTTCAAAAACCATTAAAAGTGCAATTACGGTAATATCGTTAAAATAATAGTTATAATTTCGGGGTGATAACAATTTTTTGCTATTACGCGAGCTAATTCCGATAGAAGTAATAATTTTTACTTCTAACTATATTTATTCAGCTGCGGCTTTCAAATTGTTTTCGAATGATATTTCCCCTTTAATAGTAGACGAGGCAAATTAAAAAGAAAACAAAAAAGTGCGTAGGGTAAAAATCTAAAAAGAAAAAAAAAAAGTAAAATAAGCAATTGAAAATTCGTTTTGCAGACTTTTAAACGACCGGATTAAAAAAAAGACACAAACACACAGTATAAATATCCGCCTCTCTGAGTGTTGGTTAATTTAGTTTGTAGTTTCTGTGATATTTTTAGTGTGTTATATCGTCTTAATTAACTGAAAAAACTAGAATCAGTACTTTATCGTGATTTGTTTATGAAACTGATTCTGATTATGCAAAATGCGTCGTGCCGAGGAAGTGGAAATTGTTATTTAAAACGTATTTTAAATTTGAGCAAACACGTTAATAAGCATTCCGTGATTATATCACCCGTTGTTATATAGTGAAAGAAAAAAGACAATATATTTAAGAACGGTGTACGTACAAAACCTTTTGGATCTAAAAGTTTTCTATTTTGGGTATCAATAAATTGGAAAAATTTTAACTTCACCATGACTGGTACGTGTGTCTTTTTAAATTAATTAAAAATTAATAAAATCCAACAATTTTTATCATTTTTAAAGAAAATGGATGCACTGAAGTGATCTAAAACTGGAGGTAAAACTAAAAATCAAATCCCACCGGTTATAATAAATTTACATAAAGCTTTTAAAGTATTAAGAACATCGTTTAAAAAAAGTTTTAAAAATTTCTATCGCTCAATTTTTAACATATCTATTAAGAATTAATCAGAAATTTTTGGGGAAAACAGGTGATGCGTAGTTTGTAGTTTTCTTTGCTTCGAAAGTTAATTTAGAGGTGATATAATTATAGCCATAGGTAATTTCTATTGCAGTTTTGATAGTAGTACATAGTTGTGTTTTTTATTTTATTTTAATTTTTTAGTGATTTTTTTTTCAGTTCTACGAAGTTCTTGAAATTGTCGGAAAATCGGAAATATCTATTATCAATTAACGAAGTTTTTTTATCTCATTTCTTTTAGCTCATCGAAGCTCGGCAGTTAGAAACTGTTATTAGTAGGCATGCCATTCTGTATTTTTTTAGTGGGGTGTTGGGGTGGTCTGTTACAGCTAAATATCTCTACAATATTTTATTTGATTGAGATCGTTGGCGGCCGTTTTTTTTTAAAGTATCTTTTATTTTTTTTACTATATTCCGTTGTTTACCTTTTTGAAATTTGAACATATTTAGGTGTCTAGCGATCGACTTGTTAGTGTATGTACAAGAGTTATTATTTCGTAACTACTGCAATCAGGGTTTTAAGGTAAGTACCGTATAATAGAACATACAAAAAACTAATTAAGTTTTTTCTTCGATTTCTGCGTATAAATTTGTACGCATTTCTGTTGAATTGTTTACATTCCCATCTCATAAGAACATCCGAATAAGTCACATGTAACTACAGTTGTATTCTCTAGGCGTGTCTGTATATTTTAACAATTTGGAAGAAAATCACTTCCGAACGAAAAGATATAGTAAGCTAAATTGAGTATTTTACTGATTTCAGATTTTGCAGAAGAAAGTTAAGCGTTCAGATTGAAAAAGTTGTATGAATCGTGTGAATAGCAAAAAAATTTACGGAAGGAAGTCGTTTATAATTACGAATTTGCCGACATATATCGATTACATTTCATCAGTCACGGTCGGAGCCACCCGAATAGGTGTGGATTATACCGATTTCCAAAAACCGTTTGATGAGATGACAACTTACTGAAGAGATTATTTAATGCGCTGATGTATAAGATCATTTTATTTCCCTAATTTGCCCAGTAATCTCAGATGTTAATTTAAATAATTTAACCTGATCGTTGCGCTAAAATATACGTGGACGATGCTGATATTTTTTGGGGCAGTAAAAAAACGTTTTGAGAATAAGACATTCATCATTTTATAATGTGAAGTGTTTTAAAAGTGACGAACGTTTTGATCAAAAAATTTCACTCGAAAGCGTAATGTTGTTGAAAATATGAAGGGAACTATTATTATATATCGAAGAGAAATTCGGGATTCAGGCGTAATTTCGAACAATCGACTTTTACATCGATAAGGTTCATATGAAAAATGTCATGCGAAAAGTGATACATTTAAAGATTCTCGAAAAATTTTACTAATGCCCGTGTGTACATTTTGTCGTTATTTTGCGTAGTTTAACTCGCAGAAATTTGGAATTCAGCTTGGTGTGGTTTTTCACAAATTGTGGGGCCAACCTTTGTTAACGGAGACGGCACTAGAAGGAGAAGGTAATCTGGAATGCGCAGTATCGAATAAAAAATCGAACCAGTGCAGGAATTTTCCCAAGGAAGTTCTTTTATTTTAACCGTTTTAAATATATATACCGAATAGCGTAAATTACGCAAATTTATCGGGGAAAATGTAAATATAGAAAAAGTGTTCGGTGTTATGTAGGGAAGTGGCGCTGGCCCCCGCGTTTATTATATAAAATTCTGCATGGAAAAATGTTATGTCGGAAAAAAAAATAAGTACATTACTTTTAATTGTCGCAAAGCAGATTTATTTTCCTTAACAGCGGTTAAGCGGCCAGAATACACGGTGTATTTGATTTGGTGAAAGATTGTAAGGGAACGGTGCAGAAGCTTATGGAACTCTATATATTCTTACTTTTGAAACTGGTGTTTATAAACTAAATTCGTACATTTGATTGAAGGGCTTACGTTTACGATAATAATTTAACAAAGTAAACATGAAACCCAACTTGATGATGGTCTACAAAATTTCAACTTCGTGGCTCAAAAAATATTAAGGCATCATTACAGTGTTGTTTTTTGCCAAAAATTCACGAACAAGCAACGATGTGTGAGCTGGTGCGTTATCGTGATTGAAAACCAATGAATTGTTTTGCCACAAATTCGGACGTTTTCTTCGGATTGCTTTACGCAAACGGCGTTGAACTTGTAGGTAGTATTCCTTATTGACTGTTTGACCTTGTGGCAAGAACTCATGGTGCACCATGCCATTAAAGTCGAAAAACACAGTGAGCATAACCTTCACATTCGACCGGACTTGTCGAGCTTTTTTCGGTCTTGGCGATCCAGAATGCCTCCACTGGGACGATTGAACCTTAGTTTCGACATCATAACCATAAACCCATGTTTCATCACCTGTTATGACACGTTTTAATAGTTCTGCATCGTTGTTGACTTCATCTAGCGATTCTTGAGCAACTTCCATTCGCCGCTGTTTTTGTTCGAAATTGCAACACTTTTGGAACAAATTTTGCTGCAACACGTTTCATACCCAAAATAGATGTAAACATTTCATGACATGAGCCAATTGATATGCCAACGTCATCGGCAACTTCTCTGATTGTAATTCGGCGATGGTTCATGATCATTTACTTCACTTTTTCCACGTTTTCATCAGTTGTTGATAGGGCGACCCGTACGCTCGTCATCTTCAATGCCTTCAAGGCCATCTTGAAAACGCTTATGCCATTCGTAAACACTTGTTTTACTCATAACAGATTCACCAAAAGCAGTATATAACATTTCTATAACTGTATTGCACTTTATTCCATTTTTATAGCAAAATTTAATGCAAATTCTTTGAACCACCATTTATACAAATGAATCAAAATACGTGTTATCCTTTTAATAGCTGACAAGAGACTGAACCCCAGTGATGAATTCAGGAATCTGTTTCTGGGGGAGCAATTTATGTTCTTGTGGGGGGGGGCAGAGATTTTTTTTATATTTTTACTGAGAAATTTTTTTTGGGATATTCCTGAATAAAACCAAATATATAAAACATGATTTATTACGTAATTTAAAATAATGAAAAGCACGTGAGAACAATAAATTTCAAGTAAAATAACCGATTATAAACAACAATGTTTTCTCAATTGGTTTTAAAATAATTAATTCTAATTGTAGTATTAAAGAACATCATATTGTGTAGAAATATTCTAACGGGTTCACATTATCTTTTTCTAATAAACGAACACGGCGTGGCGTTTCAGCTGTTTTAAATACACTTTCCTTGGAAATAATAAACGAGAAAAAAGCAACATAAACGTTAATGAAGCTGTCTATAGATCTATCTATCGAATCGTTTCACCCCATGTAGTGATATCGTGACCATGATCTGTCACCCGATTGATCAGACTGCGCCAACAATTCCGATCCCTTGCGATGTGTACACAATCCTGAAAGGTACGACCAGCAGCTGTGCACACTGCGTCCGTCCATCTAGTCGGCGCACGACCTCGACTCCTTTTTCCATTGACCTTTCCTTGGACGAGCACCGTTTCCAAATTGTTCGCTCTGATCACATGACCAAAATACCGCAGTATCCTGCAGAGCACTACAGATAATAGCCTCTTCGGGTTACCAATCTCATTTATTATGAAGACATTTGTTCTCCTGGCTGTCCATGGGACACGCAGCATACGCCTCCAGCACCACATTTCGAGTGCGTCTATACGTTTTTTGTCTGCGCTGGTCAATGACCAGGTCTCTGCACTATACAGGAACACTGAGAAGACGAGGGAGTTCACTAACCGAATCTTTACACCTTTACTAACAGCGGAGTCAGCCCAAATTCTTTTTAAACGGCTCATTGCGGTTCGTGTAATCTGTGCTCTGTGGCGTATCTCATTTTTACATCCACCGCTGTTTTCCACTATAGAGCCTAAATATGTAAAGCGGCTTACTACTTCAATACCCTTAATTTCACGTATTGTTGGGCGGTTATTCTCTAGACGGTCGACGATCATTATTTTGGTTTTGGCTTTGTTAACTTGGGAGGCGCCATATTCTGCACTGATTTTTACCAGGCGATCCAGAATATATGACATTTCCTCTGCGTTTTTTGCTACTAACGTAGTGTCATCCGCATATCGGAGATTAGAGATGTACATCCCACCAACCGAGATACCTCCATCCCAGTTGACTGTACCATTTGCTGTATCGATTTGCAGTATTCTGCGCATTATGAATTCACCATATAAGTTAAAAAGTAGCGGTGAAAGGGTACAGCCCTGGCGTACACCCCGCGCGGGGTAAAACTTTTTCGAGTAAATCCCATTATTTATCCGGACTTTTGCTGAAGTTTTTTCGTATAGCTGCTTAATCAGCCACACTAAATGTGCTGGCGCGCCCAAATCCATTAATATCGACCACATTTTCGACCAATGCACACAGTCGAAAGCCTTCTTATAATCTACGAAACAGAGCACAGCTGGAATATTATATTCGCGCGCTTTTTCAACAAGTAATCTAAGATTGAGGATCTGTTCTCTTGTACCTCTTCCTTTTTTGTAAAGCCAGCCTGCTCTGGCGGAATTTGAATGTGCATCAGAGCATACAAACGATCGTATATAATAATTTTGATCATCACTTTGCTTATATGCGGTATCAGTGAGATAGTCCGATAGTTTATTCCGGTGATCCTTTCTTGTGCAGAGTAATATAGGTCGTCTGACACCATTCCTCCGGCCACTCCCCTGAAAACCAAATGGCGTTACAGATGTGGTAAATTGTTTTTGTAATTTTTTCTCCCGCAGCCTTGAAAACTTCAGCGGGGATACCGTCTGGGCCAGGAGACTTATTTATCTTCAGATATGCAATAGCGTTCGCAACCTCCTCTAGCAAAAAAATTTCTGATTCCGGTTCAGGAAAATTATGAAGTGCAGTGTTAGCGATTTAATTTTCATCCGCGGCACTGTATAATTTGGCGCAGTACTTCCTCCATGCTTCAGCCACTTCTTCGAAACCAGTCCTAACCACATTGTTTTCGTCACGCAATATCAGCTTCCTCATTTTAAATTCCCTTGCTACTAGACGTATTTTCTTAAAGAGGAAACCTGTTTCATTTTTCTCAGCGTGCAATTGAACCTCTTCGCAAATAGATGATAGATGTTTAATCTCTGCGACTTAATTTATTAATTAACCGGCTTAAGTGTTTTCTCTTTTCTTCGTAGTGGTCACACCCATGAGGCAAATTTCGTCGTTCTTCAATGGCTGCTATCGCATCCTCTGAGAACCAATGCTTCCATGTTTTGGTTGAATTACACGGTTGTGACGTGTAGTAAGCTTGCTGTATTTTCTGTTTTAACTCAGTCCATTGTTGATCAGGTGATATTCCGACAGGTTGTATTTGGGGTTGCGCTATTCTGTTCAAGGCTAGTTTGAAAGTTTCTGGTTTTGTAATTTTCATTCTGGGATTCAATTTGCATTTTTCTGGCGCGTGGAGTCTTAACCGGAATTCCATCATCAGCAATCTATGGTCTGACCCACATTCTGCGCCTGGTACCGTTTTCACATTTTTACACGATGACTTCCATCTCTTGTTCACAAGTATATAGTCGATTTGATTCCTATATCTGTCGCCAGGTGATACCCATGTGACTCTCCTACGAGGATGATGTTGGAACATTGTGTTCATAATTGGCATCTGACAGTCAGCTGCAAACTGAATTACATCTTCCCCTCTTGCATTACGCTTTCCGATTCCAAACTTACCAACAAAATCACGAATGTGGTCGTCAGCACTTGTATCGCCTATCTTGGCATTAAAGTCTCCCATCACAACTGCAATTTTTTTACGTGGAGGAAGCGAGTTTAGCGTATCTGCCAGTGCATCATAGAAAGACTGAATTTCTGTATCATCCGCGTCAGTTGTTGGGGCGTATACCTGTATCAGATTCATGTTAATGGGTTCTATTTTTAGATTCAACATAATTATACGATTGCTGATTGCTTTATATCCTTTTACAATATAATTGTACCTTTTCATTACCAAGAAAGCCACTCCTTCTCTGTGTGAATTACTGTTGTTACTAGAAGCGTAAACATTAAAATCCTTTGTTTCAAACTGACCAGTCTGGTTATAATGAGTTTCTGCAAGGCCGCAGATTGGAATGTTGTGTCTCATAAGCTTGCTCTCCACAATCCTCAGTTTGCCTGGAGCCAAAAGTCCACGAACATTCCACGTTCCGAATCTATTTATATTTCGTATCTTAAAAGGCCCGGTAGCATATTTCACATTCTGACCCCGGACGTCAGAACGCCGATTGCTAGTCGGATCGCATGGCACAAAATCTATCCGTTTTCTTGACATTTCATGGTGCTCTTGGGAAGATACTGCGGTGGTTTCCCCTTGCCTGCCGCAGGATTTTCTGTAAGGGTTTACTCCCTTAGCCGAAAGGTCCAGCTTGGAGGCGCTGGATACTCGCCTACCCGCTCTAGATTGATATTCATCAATCCGACTGGGACACCTACGTCACGAGCGGGTTGCTGATAGTCTGCTGCTGTAATGCAGTAAAAAGCTTAACGGTATTTATTAGTAGGAACACCTTCGGCAAGTGCTTCCCTTCCGTTTATCATGTCGCTTTTAAAGAAAAAAGGTAATAAATGAAAACCGAAAAGGGAAACGTCTTAATACAATTTATTGATATTAATGATAACTGGAGCGACGTGAACCGTGATATTTCCCCTTTTAAGGCCGACAAAAAATACCAACTGCAGCGAATAACTTTTTCAGTTCGCCAGTATTTTACATTTTTCGCATATTTGCAAAGAACGATATCAACCCTTTTCATAGAATAACAAGCAAACGCCAAAGTCAAATTTTTGAAAGATCGTGTTTTTTTATTGTTATTTTACGAAGTTTTGTTTTTTCGTTAAAAATAAATCTCGTAATTTCGAAATTTAAAAATATACGACTAATTGAGCCATTTCAAAATATTTTGGCAGCAGTTTTTGACATAACTGTAAACAAAGCCGACAAAAAGAATTTTATTTCCTATGATATTTCCGCATTCTTAAACAGCTTGTATTAAGTTCTGGTGGGGTGGGGGCAATTTTAGAGTTCTGGGGGGCATTGCCCCCCCCCCCCCCCCCGACCATTACTGGATTCATCTCTGGACTAAACATCCAATATAGCGCAAAATGTATAGATACTTTAAATACATATTTGCCAACACAACAACGAAAAAAATCGTGCCAATTGGACTAATATAACCATTGAAAAAAACAACTTGGATAAGACAAAAGATTTATGGTTAGGTAATGTTCAGTACAGTGGCTTTCTCTGATGGAACTACCGAATGTATATGAAGAAGTTTTGGAAAAATTTTAATTTTTCTCGCTAACGCGCGTATACAGTGAACAAAAGTGATTCTAGTTGTCGTCACCAGCGGGTTTGCGGAAAAATGGTTTCATTTATAATTAGACCGGTAAAAAGGTAAGAGTTTGAAAAGAAAAATATTTCGAACGAAGTTCCTTATTTAATACGAGTATATAAATTTTCCGTTGTGAATTTTTAGAATTATTTTTCTAGCATCACTGACGGTCTGGTTAATAATGAAAAATATAAATTTTATAAAATCTAAAAATTAACTGTGATACTTGATAACTATGAATTATCTCCGTTTTCGGCGAGTATACACATCATTGGGGAAGACGTTTTTGTTTACTTGGTGGTGTACGGTATGCGCCCTTCTCATTCTCTATACTCTTGTATCGTTTTACATAAGTTTTAAAATATTTAAGTGAGATAGATTTGGCTTTTTTTCTTTTTTTTTTCATTTAACCACGGAATAAAATAACATCAATTAATCTTCCGATTATTAACTCGTAAGTCGTGCCGCTTTAGAGGTTTTAATAATCTTTACCGGAGCTGAACAAGATCTTTCCTTCTTCTTCTGTTGTCCACATGTTCTCAGTGATTGGTATGGCGACGACTTCTTGATGTAAAATCCTCTGTCCCCGTCGTATGGAACAAATCTTCCACCATTCATAAACTACCATTTTCGGATATTATCAAGCTAAGAAATCGCTCTTCCTCCAACTCTTCTCTTTCCTTCTAACTTCCCTATCATTTTGGTTTGTGACAATTTATACTTTGGATCAACTCTTAGTATGCGCATGCTGTTTTTCTCCATTTTATTATATCTAGCCGTTATCTGTCGTTTTTCAATATACTTCGTATTTCTTTATTCTTCTTTCTCCCTGTCCGCGGTATGTGTATATATATATATATATATATATAACTCGGCCATTTTGGCCTCGCAAGGGGCTATGCCCCTGGACCCCTCTTGCTTACATTTCTGTTTCTTTCTCTTCTATACTTTGTATAAAATGATCAAAATTTACAACGTAATTCTTACTGGCATCAACATACACAAAAAATAACATAACCACAAAAATCCTATTCTAACATTTAACTTCCGTTATATAAAATTAAGACATTTTTTCGTTACATTTATCGTTACATATTTCGTTACATAAAATTGTGACATTTTTTAAATAACAATAACAAAAATCCTACAAAATATAACAAACGTTACATAAAATTGGGACATTTTTCTGGGACATTTAGCGTTACATAAAATTGGGACATTTTTTCGAATGGGGGGTAGCCTAAGAATTATGTTGTAATTAATATATATATATATATATATATACAGGGCCAGATTATAGCCAAATGCCGGTGTGGGCTCAGTAAATTCTGCCGCCCTTGGAATAATTTATAAATTAAGTATTAAAAATTATAATCGAGGAACTGAAATATGAAAGGACATAAAAGTTAAAAATTAATTTTCAATTAAAAGTTAAAAAAGTTTTCAATTAAAAAATTTTACACATTTTTAAAACATACCTAAATTTTATTATAATTCTATACATACATTATTCTTTTATGTGTCAATTAAAGTTTACATTTTTTACGACGCAATTTTAAAGATGCAAATTCATTTATTATATCATCAAAGTTTAAATTCTTTACTAACTGTTCTTCAATAAATAAAACAGATAAATCATTTAACTTTTGGTGAGACATTGTTGATTTGAAACAATTTTTAATTCTTTTCACTGTAGGAAAGGAGCGTCCGGCTGAGCTAAT
This sequence comes from Icerya purchasi, assembly GCA_039619475.1. NCBI lineage: Eukaryota > Metazoa > Arthropoda > Insecta > Hemiptera > Monophlebidae > Icerya > Icerya purchasi. Next base: position 217,772,235 of record CM077115.1, read on the forward strand.
TTTATTCGGCGCTAATCTTTCTTTGTGTTTTTTCCCATCATGTTATCACGTTATTGTAATTATGTTTTTTGTAGTGTTGTTAGAGTGGGTTTTTCCAGTTATATTTGAGTTTTTACTTTTGTTTGTTAAATGATCACAAAAACGAAATAAAGTGTACATTTATTCGTAATGTATTATTTTCGCTGTTAGCGTGTTTATTCATCAGATTCAGCATTCAGAATAGTTTCAACAGGTTATGGGCCCAGCATGCTTCCCGCAGTGCCCCACTGCTTTGAACAACTTTCATCGTTTGGTACGGCAAGAAATAATATTTTATAATTCTTCGAAAAATCTTCTACCTTTCGTCGTATCAATGAGATACCGCTACTACATTTGTGAATTTTCAGTTTTTCTTCCAGTCTTGTTTGACCTTTTATCATACCGACCAGCCATTGTGCACACTTCGAGAATTTCCTTTAACTGTTAATACAACCATTTTGCCTAATAATAATGCACGTTCCGGTTTATACTTCGTTAATTTTAAATTCATTTCTCGATTCCCCTGCTTACATGTCATTTGTCTATAATCATTTGGAAATTTTACCTAAATCAATATATTCCCATTTTAACTTTTCTGTACATTAATGCAAGTTAAAAAATGATTTTATCACATTCCTCTCTTACCCTAATATGACTAAAACGCCATAATATGTAACAATATTTTGGAAATTTCAAGTATTTTTCAAAAAAAAAAGCTTTTCAATCTCATGCTAATTTGCCGTCTTTCGAATTTTGCCGCTGTGGGCTGTAGCCTATTTAAGTCCGCGGTGTAAATCCATGACTGTGTATATATATATACATTAATTACAACGTAATTCTTAGGCTACCCTCCATTAGAAAAAATGTCCCAATTTTATGTGTAACGAAAAATGTCCCAAATTTTTCGTTATACATAAAATTGGGACATTTTTTCTAACGGGGAGTAGCCTAAGAATTACGTTGTAATAAATATATATATATATATATATATATATATATATATCTATATATATATTTGGCAGTACAAAACTACATTTCAAATGCTTCTATAGTGTTTATTATTTTAGCCTTCAGCGTTCATGTTTTACAGTCATACGATTCCTCCTCGTCTTCTTCATAGGTATATCACCTCGATGGGTGTGTCGTCACTACCGTGTATCCCTTAATTTTATACATGCAGATAATAATCAGGGACAACGTAATTATCGTACGTTAATTAATTTTTTAGAAGATATAAATTATCGTTTATTTAATTGTGAAAAATTTGAAAATAATAGAAATAATCTTTTTAATAAACTTATGTCCCTTGCTATTTATCCACCATGTTACTTACAAAGAATTTAACTATCTGTGCTACTGCATTATCTGCTCTTGGTAGTTTACATATTTTGGTGCATTTAATTATTGCTTTAACTACTTCAATTTATGAAGAAAACATCCTCATCCGTTGTATTCAGCGTTTAAACTATCCCTATCCTCTCCAACTACCGAATTAATGTGATCTTCCCATGCTATTTTAATCGTTTCCCTTTTTATTAATGGTTGGCCGGCATTATTTTTCAACATCATTGATTTCTCTTCCTTTTGTTTATTAATGTATATCAGCGATTTCTTTTAATAATCTATATTTTTTTTTTTTTTTTTTTCCTGATTGTATATGAGGGTTTCCATGTGCCGTGTTTAACTACTGGGGCTATTACAGCACATGGAGCCTACTTAAGGGGATTAAACGCGATAGTACAGATCGCTGCTCCGCATGTAAGCTAATACAGCTGCGACCGCGGGCGGAGTATTTGACAGTATCGTAGAAGTAGAGGAAGTGGTGAAGTGCATGGATCGTGGTACTGCAAAAGAGGGACATTCGAGAAGTAGGTGATTGGTGGATGGGGCGCTCGGTTGACTACAAAAGGGGCAGACATTTGGGGGTTCCTGGCTCGTGAATATGTAGCCGTGCGAGAGGGTTGTATGTCCTATTCGGAGACGATTCAGGACAGAAAAATCTCTGCGGGAAACTCCGTCTGTGGGCCACCAAGGCTCCGTGGTTGTTTCTATGCTTCGGAGAAATGTACTTGAAGATCTCCATTCCTGTTGCCATTCTTCTCCAGTTTGCTGCATAAATAAAGGAGCCAATGTAGGGGGAAGAGGGGGGTTGTGTGGCATTGGAGAGAACAATGTCGCCTGAGCTGCTCGATTGACACGCTCATTGCCTGGAATCCCAACATGAGCCGGCACCCATAGGAAGGACATTTCGGAGTTTAAATGTGATAACCTGTATAATAGGTAATGTACCTTCCTTACCAAAGGGTTGTTGGATTTAATCCCCGAGATGAGTTGAAGGGGGTTTAGAGAGTCAGTTATGAGTAGGGCCTTTTGGGACTGGGGGTTGCTATCGGTATAGTGTTGGATGCAAAAGACTATCGCATATATTTCAGCGTCCAGTGCTGTACAGCAATCGTGCAGTCTAACTGACTCTGCTGCCCCTGAGACTTCGAAGGAGCATGCCGCCGGTGACTGATAACCTATTGCCTTCGCTCCATCTGTGTAGAGGCATGCATGGTCTGTGTAGCTCGCTATGATATTTGTTGCTATTTGTGCTATGTTTGGGGGGTATTGAGCTTTGTTAAATTTTGTCAGCGATATGTTGATGTTTGTGATTGGCTGACTCCAAGGTGGTGCGGTTGCTGCGAAGTCTGGCAGAGTTCTTGGGATTGAAAAGATTTGGAAACGACCCATAACCGAAAAAAGTTCGGGCACTGGGTTATTCCCAAACCTCATATTAGGAGATATTGTCGGGGTTTTGGTACTACTAAGGAGGGTGCTCATTTCTTTAAAGTTATAATACTTCCTATAGTAGGACAGCGGGGGACAACCTGCCAGTGCATACAAACTTATAACCGGAGAAGAGGGATGAGCAGAAAGGATAGACCGGAGGGCAGCAGAATGTATAGGATCTAAGGATCTTAGCACACTTTTAGCGGCTGAGGAGTACACCTGGCACCCGTAATTAATTCGTGAAAGGATAATCGATCTGTAGATTGTAAGAAGTAATTTTGGGTTTATATTGTACTTGTAATTTGATAGATATTTCAGGATAGACAAGGATTTTAGGCACTTGGTTTTGAGCTCAGCTATGTGAGAGCGCCAGGAAAGTTTTTTATCAAATATTAGGCCTAGAAACTTGACTGATGGACGATTTGGGATAGGAAAACCATTTAGACTCAGGAATACGCTGGGAAGTGGGTTTTGGCGTCCCCTGTGGAAATCAACACATATTGTTTTTGTTAAGGAAAAGGTCAGACCGTTATCATTGGACCACTTTTGTAAATTTTCAATGGATTTTTGGAGGATATTTTGAGCGTTTATAGGATGGTTGGACGATAAGGATATATTCAGGTCATCAACGTAGAGCCGGGACGTTACTGGGGCGGCAAGGCAGTTAGTTATATCATTGATATAATATATGAACAAGGTTGCGCTTAAAGCAGAGCCTTGTGGCACACCATTTTCCAACAGCATCAGTTCAGACGTTGACGAACCAGTCGTAACTTGGATCGTTCTATTGTCTAGGAATCTGTGTAAGTATTTACCCAATTTTCCGGCGATTCCCGCCGTTCGCAGTTTTAGTAGTAAGCCATGACGCCACAGGCGGTCAAATGCTTTTTCTAAATCGAAAAATACTGCGTAGAGGTGCTGTTGGCGATGAAACGCCGATAAAATCTGCCTTTGCAGGCTAAGTAGCTGGCTGACTGTCGATCTTGCCTCTCGCCCGCCGGCTTGGTTAGGAGATAGAAGACATTTTTGTTCTAGGAAAAACATGAGGCGCCTATTAACCATCTTCTCCAGCGTTTTGGAAATGACACTAAGCAATGAAATAGGACGGTAACTTTCGGGAAGAGTAGGATCTTTATTTTCCTTTAGTATTGGAATGATAGTGGCTGATTTCCATTGTGCCGGAATGTTTCCGGAATTCCAGATTTGGTTGAATATATGTAGGAGAAAATGTTTGCCGGAAATTGGGAGATACTTTAGCATGTACGGGTGGATACAGTCGGGGCCAGGGGCAGTGTTGGATGTGTGGTGGTTGAGTTGGAAATTTAATTCTGAGATGGTAAAGTTACTGTTGTATGTTTCGTTCGATTCGGACGGGAAGTGCACTGGCTGTTGCTCTGCTTGGTGTTTCATGCTGCGGAAGGCGGGAGGGTACTTTTCTGACGACGATGCTGCGGCAAAGTAGCTGGCAAAGGCTTTGGCGACGTCCGCTTCATCCGTTATCTGGCTGCCATTGATTTTGAGTTGAACGCGTTTTGGGGCGCTGTTGATTCCGCTGATGGATTTTATTTTGTTCCACATGGTCCTATTTGACGTTGACGAAGAGATCGATGCGATAAACTGTTCCCAGCATTCTTGTTTTTTGCCGCGAATAAGAGCTCGGGACTTTTTGAAGGCTATTAAGTCAGGTAGCGACCGAGACGTTTTAAACTTTCTAAGTGCTCGTTTGCGCTGTTGGATTGCGGTATGAATCTCTTTGCACCACCATGGTACTCTCTTAGCTCGGGAATTGTGAGAGATGGGTATTGATAAGCAGGCGGTGTGTAGAATGGCATTAAGAAACGTGCTTAAATTGTCTGATAGGGACTCGCTAGGAGCTGGGATTTTGATTCCGGCCTCGTATGCCGCCCAGTCCGCCTTGTGGAACAAAAATCGTGGGAGTCTTGGAATTAGCGGTGATGGATGGTATCCCGCGAACTGTAGGAATACTGGGGAATGATCACTGGAGCAAAGGTCGTCATGGATAAAAGACTTAAGTTTCGGGAGGAGTAATGGGGATACCAGTGCTAAGTCAATAGTCGAGAAGGTGTTATGGGAGAGATTGAAATGTGTGTGGTCAGGTTGAACCAGGGTACACAAATCGTACTCTATTAATATATTAGTGATGATTGATCCATGTCTGTTGGTTGACGCCGCTCCCCATAGTGGGGAGTGAGCGTTGAAATCTCCAAGTATGACCATTGGGCTTACTATTTGGGATATGGCGTTTTGAAGGTCTACCGAATGTACCATAGTGTTGGGGGGAAGGTAGCAGTTGCAGATCGTTAATGAAAGTCTCGGAGGACCGTGTAAGAATACAGATATCGCTACCATCTGAAGAGGTGTGTCTATTCTGGCTGATACAGCTGAGACCGACGTATGCACTAGGATTGCTACTCCTCCGCTTGCTCGGTTGCCACCAATATTATCGCATCGGAATAGGCTGTAGTCCTTTATTCTTGGTTTGTCTCCAGGCCGCAAGTGCGTCTCCTGCAAACAGGCTACCGATGGAGAATATGTGGCTAATAGTTGTTCCAGTTCGGCTTGGTGATTGATAAAGCCTCTGCAGTTCCACTGCATAATTGTATTGTTGCTCGCCATGCTGGGTGTTTCTATGTTGTTTCGTGAAGCCAGTGGCTGTTGTTAGTCGGTCTTTAATATTGGGGTTCACATGGGGTTCCTTTGTTAGTGGGTAGAGCTCCCTTCTGACGTATTGCCATCTGTGGATAGGCAGCTCAGACTTTTTAGTATGCGGGTACATTTATTTTTTAAGCTCGAGTTCTTCAGGTGTGGTTTGGTTGCTGCAATTAGGTGAATCAGTCCGTCTTTATCCTGTGTAAAGTTGTGCGCGTAGGTTATATAGTCAGATTTAGAAGTTATGTTTCTCATGAAGGTTTTGTAAATGTCGAAGTTAATGATGAAGTTGGCTTGATCGTTATCAAACATCGGTCTGACCTTCTTAACTGCTTCGTCGATGTTTATGTTTTTTTTTTTGTTTTGGCTTCCGATTAGCTGACTCAGTGATGTGCTGCACGTCTGGCGGTGTTTTGAAATCGGGTTTCTGTTGTGCCTGTTGCTGCAAAAAGTCCTTCTCTTCTGGCTGTGATTTCAAAGTATGTTTCAGCTCTGATTGGATTGGGGAGCTATCTGTTTGTTCCAGTAGTGCAGTATGGCTGATGTCGTCCTCTGGTAACGGGATATTAATTTTCTTTATTGCAGGCTGAGATGTCGCTGATAGTGTGGGATTGTCGGGCAAAGAATCTGGTGTTGCTGGGTGGGGGCGTTTCGCATTTGGGATTATTTGGTCGACTTCCATTGCTCTGCCGATGTCTAGGTGTTGTGGGGGGGGGAGTAGGTAGCATGGTTGGTTGGCTAGTGTTTCCTTTTTTATTTGTACAGCTGTGGCATGAGTGGTCGTCTAAGTGGAGGAATATGCGGTGTTCGTGTTCATTGTGGGTTAGTATAAAGGACTCAGGGATGTTGGAACAGTTGGCCTGCTTTATATAGACTTGTCTACGCCAGCTGACAATATGTCCGAATTCGGCGTCGTTTGGGTTGACCCGAAGGATGGCTATAGGGGTGATTAATTTCAAAGAAAACACTGAGGCAAGGTGAGAGACTATGAGCTGGTTCGGGATAGTAGGAGAGACATTTGACATGATTAGTTTATTCGATGGATTTTTTAAACGTCGGGCAGTGATCACTTGCGAGCCTATTTTAATTCTTCCTCCATGTTCGAATAGCTTTTCGACATTGGATTTCGACTTAAAAAATATTGCCACTCGGTCTCTGCTGATTTTCGAGCCTGCTATTATGTTAGATGGTCCGCCAACTAAATCTTTTAATGCCAAGAAGTAATCGCGGTTGCTGCTTGTCGGAACGTACGGGAATATTACGCCCTGTTCCTCTGTTGGGTAATTGAAGTCGGTTAGCGGGGCTATTTTCTTTATAGTTTTTAATTTTTCGGAGAAGGATGCTGGTACACTCGGTGCTGTCGGGAGGGTTGCATCGGAGGGGCTGTTTTGGATTTTGTCATTTACCGCGGTCGCTGCGGAGCTATCAGCGTTAAAATCGGCAGACGGCTGGCTGCGCGAGTTTATCACGAGAGATAAATCAGCTGAACGCTGCGGGTTTGTTTGTGTGGTGAACTGGTTTTTGTCGGAGTTGCTGATAAGGCTTGTGTCGTGCGTTGATGTGATCGGTGTGTGTGTGTGTGACTTACCTGTTGTGTGCGGTGTGGACTTACTAGCGGTTGCGCTGTTGTTCCCGTCGGGTTTAGACGGCACTTTCAGCTTACCAGCCGGCTTCCCGGTTGCGGGCGGCGGGCGGTTCATGGTACTACGATGTTCTTATCACTATATTATTATTACTTGATTTGAAAAACGCGAACGCGAGAAAACGATAACTCTTCAAAACAAATAATCTATATGATTTGAAGTCATCATGTTTTTCTTGTAGTTTTTTTGGCTTCGAAACATTTTTCTTTGAGTAATTTTTTTGAACATCTCTCTTTTTAATAACTCCCTTTTATCGATTGATGTTTTTATTTTTTTCCATTTAAAATTCAGTTTAGCGCATAACCGCTTCCCTTCTTCGATTTTTTTACTGCATTTCTGTATCTTCGATTAAAATATAATCAATTTGATTTCGAATTAACTTTCTGCATCTATCGACGATATCCATGTGTAGAGTCTTCTTTTTAAATGTTTAAAGTGTATGTATTTCTAATTATGAAATCATTTTCTTCGCAAAATTAGATCACTCGTTCACCTCGTTCATTTCGATTTTCGAGAGTACATGATTTCCGGTAACTTTAAAAGACATCTGGCCTACTTTAACATTAAAATCATCAACAGCAATTGCAGTTTCTTTTCTTCTAGTTGATTTTAGTGTTTCCTTCAGGTTTCTATAGAATTTTTCGAATTATTCTTCCGCACTGTCTTCAGTTATACATACTTGGATCACGTTGAATGTTCAGTTGTAGCAAGATGATTCTGTCTGATATTGGCGCGAAATGTATTGATGATTTTGCAGTGCCGTTTCTAACACTATTACCGCTACTCCTCTGCTCCGTTTACTTCAGAACAGTTATATGAATCGCTTTCAAAACTGCCGGAGTCGGTGTACCTAGTTTCGCATATGGGCAGAATTCCTCTATTTTTTGATATGCTCATCGCTATCGTCACGTTACATTTGCCTGCTTCTAATAATGCTTTTACGTTCCGTGTTCCTCGTATGGGCTTCATTCTAGCGAGCACTTTCCTCGTACTTCTGTTGTTATGTTGTTGGGAGGTTTGTATGTTGACGACCCGAGGAAATCGTTTTATTCTCCTACCGGATATGGTGTACTGTAATATTTGCCGTATTTGTAATATTTATACTCAAAGTTGGTTCTTGGGAAGTTTAATACGATGATTTCCTGCTATCTCCGCATGATTTTCTGTCACGGTATACTCCCCTAGCCAAAAGCATCCAGTTATGAGGACCGAATACTCGTCTATTCGTTCTTCATTGATATTCATCAATCAAACTGGGGTACATTGTCACGAACGAATTGCCAATAGTCCGCTTCTATAAATGCGGTAAAAGTTTAACGCGATATGTGAATCGGTAGGATCGCCTTCGGTACATGAACTTCGCTCCTTTGCACTATCAGCGCTCCATTGTTAATTCTATTTTAGCTTTTCTGATCGGCTCCGCTGAACAAAAATTACCACCCTGCACGACGTGAATATAACTCACGTAGTTGCTGTTCCGTTTCCCCGGCCGATTCTAGTTTAATAACCTGTGCCTTGCGGCGAATAATAATTTTTTTGCATAATGTTAATTTTCAATATTGAAATTATCGAACAAATATAGGAAATCCTCCGTAAGATTGGAAAGCTTAAACATTTCTGTACGACCGTTAACGGTTTTATTTAATGGATTTGTTTTTGCGGGAACGTTTCCTAAAATCCTTAAATTGGAGGATATTGTACCGGTTTATAAAAGCGGCGAAAAATCATCAGTTTCCAATTACAGGCCCGTATGCATTCTTCCCACTCTATCAAAAGTTTTCGAGAAATGTTTTAAAATAAAGATGATGAATTATCTGTAACAGTGACTAATTATTTCAGTAAAAACCAATACGAGTTTTTAATAGATCGGGAAACGAATGCTGCTCTATTTGAGCATGTATTACAGACTACTTAGAAGCAGGTAGACACACTGCTGATATTTACTTTGACATAAAAAAGGCATTTGATACCATAAATCATGAACTGTTAATTCTTAAATTGGAAAATGCAGATTTTCGAGGGTTTATATTAAATTGGTTAAAATCTTACCTGCTCGTTAGGATATTACTAAAATTAACAATGTATATAGTAATGAAGTGGTTCAGAAGTTCGGGGTGCCGCAGGGAAGCATTTTGGGTCCTTTCCTATTTTTGATTTATATAAATGAATTGCGCAATCCAAATGTTCTTGAGGAAATTTAGTATATGTCGATGATACAGTTTTATTAATCAATTCCCGTTATACGCTGGGAATTGATTCGGTAATTGATTGGTTAAACTGTAATGGATTAATTGTAAATTTATCAAAGACTAAATATATGTTGTATAGTTCTCATAATTACACATGTCCAGTGAAAGTATAAATCTCAAAATTGTAAGCAATCTGGAAATTGATATAGAGTGTTGGATATTAAATATTCGAGTATAAAACTTGACAATAAGTTAAATTGGATTTTGCACCCGTCGTTTATTGCCGGTAAAATAAGAAAGTTAAATTTTTTACTCTATTATTTATCGCAATATTTTCCGCCCTGTCATTTACGGAGATTTTGCTTTTATATCAACCGGTCATTTCATATGCATTGTGGCCACCCAACCAGGAAACTGGGAATATGCCGGGAATTTTGTCATAAAACCGGGGAAAAAAGTAAAAATAACCAAAAACGAATGTTTTAATAAAAAAAATCATTTAAAGCGAAAACTGAATGCATTTTTTAGTGTACTTTACTCGAAATTACGAAGTGTTCTGTTTTATTCATATAAAATACGCTGTGGCGGTCAAATATTATCAATAGTAACAAAAAAATTCCATTCCTCTTTTTCTTCAATTCTAGTAATCAGGAAATCGGGAGGATTTGGACCAGGAAAACCGGGAATAATCCGGGAATTTAAAAATTATATTTCAGTGGCCACCATGATATGGTATCATTTTTTTTTGGGGGGGGGCTGCTAAATGTTATTTAAAACCTTTAAAAATTCTACAGGAGGCAGTTCTGAAAATTATAAATTGCGGTATGAAAATACTTCACTTATTCACTTATTATTGAAGTTAAGTGATATATATATATATATAAATTACAATTACTTATATACGTGATTGCAAAAAGGAGTAAATTTAAGATTGCTTTTAAACCTGGTTCAACAAGGTCTTCTAAAGATTATTATGCGCAGATTCCCAGATATTATAAATTTCACACAAGAATTTAAATAGAGTATGCTGTAGCTGTTATCTTTACCGTCAGTGATGTAAAAACTTTACCAAAAAATCGCAAACACAGGCGTAGAATATTGACCTTATACTTACGGTCAAGTAGGTACTTTGTAAATAAATAAATAAATTGAAATAAAAATAATTGGATTTATAAGTAGATAAAGAAAAAAAATAAAAATAAATAAAAATGGGAAAAATTATCTGTTCCAGTAAACTTACTTCACTTGTTGCAGTATATGTGGATGTGCTTGTGTGTGTGCTTAGAATATTTCTGTAACTTTTGGTATGAGGTGCATATGATGTGGGATATTGTTGTGGCTGAATGTATGTATAAAATGTAAAATGTGAAAGTTCAATGAACGATACACGGCAGTGCATACTTATGCTCTTTACAATTATTAACAAAGTTATTTCCATTTGTTTATGGACAATTTGTTTCTTTTTATTTGATCGGTTTACTTGATTTAAAATGTACCAAAGAATATTATTAGTTAAGTTTAAACATTTATATAAAACCTTCTTTTAATAATATTCTCTTCTAGTGCGCATCTATTGTACTACACTGCTCGCGCTATTTTGCTCGCGTGTGGAATTTTATAATAAAAATATTTGATATTTGATGTTTGAATATAATTGGTAAATAAGTTAAATCAGAGATATTTAACGGAAAAAATAAAACCGACTGAGTTTATATTTTAACATATTTTACCCTTAAAATCTGTTGCAGTAGGTCTGCAAATTTGATGCAGGAAGCGAATGGTTGCACAGGATTAAGTCAACAATGTCCGACACCGAGTATCAAAGTCGAAAAGGTCGATGGAGGATTATTAATATTCGGAGTTCTGATAGGGTCTAACTGCCGATTAGCATTGCTTGCATTCGGTATCATTTTCATATTTATTGGATTTTTGTTAACCGGTTGGTATTGGTGTCTTTGGTTTTCTCTTATATTAAGTTCTGTACGAGTTTTTTAGTATTTAAATTTACTAATTTTTAAATGTTGATAAAGTTTTTGTAACGCATGTATTTCGATTTTTTTTTTGCAAAATTTTATATTTAAAATGTGAGCTTTAAACATATAAATTGTAACTAAACATTATTCGATGTTTTCTTTTCGCCCCCTCCCCTTCGATTACACTGTATTTATTAATGTGAACTTTTTATATATCTTTTCTATCATCTGGATTTCGGATGCCTTTCTCAGGTATCCTTTCCACTGAGCAATTGTATGGGCTTACATAACTAACAGTATCCATATCTGTACAGCTATGCACATGAAATTTGTAGTCGAACCCTTTTAAATTACGACGCTTACAGCGCTAATTGTTTCTGGGTGAGATCCCCCCCGGTTGACGAGTCGAAAAAAAAAACAAAACAAAAAAAAACGTGTTTTTCTTATGCCATCCGATTTCTCCCTTTGTCAATAATATTCCGTTCAAATTTGACGTCATTCTGATCAGTGGTTCTTTTTTTATAGCGTTTTGAAACTTGAACTTTAATTATAATCACTCTGTATATTTAATTCCTCGATGAAGCTACGTAGGTTTCAAAAAAATGTCGAAAAAGACAAATAAAGCATAAAAATTTTTAAACACATAAATAAGCACATGTATGTTAATGCTGGGCGAGTAAAAACTCTCATTCGCTACCGCCCGAAAGATCCACGCCCGAAAAAGAGCGCGATCCCTAATTTTTCAATTAAAAGATTTTTCTTATAACAACAGGTTCATTTTCATGATGAGGTAATATTTATATTTATTGCCAGTACATTTTAGTTAAAATTTTAGCGAAACGTATAAAAAAAAATTTTATTATGCATTTCAGTTTATTATTGGGAGGGTTGAACCGCCTCAGTAAAACTTTTGGATCTGTTTGAGCTCCGTAAACCACTTGTATTCATGCGAATAGATTATAAATGTAAATATTAGCGTCAAATAAATTTTACAAGTCAAAACTATCTAAACGGCGAAGGGGTAAATCGGCTTGTTATAAATTTTATTATTAACTTTTGTAATAATAAAGTAAGCATATATTGCCTGAGGTTGCGTAACGGTAAAATATTTAAAATGTAAATAAAACAACTTCAAAAAACTAAAAAAGTTAATTTCTAATTTTTTTGTTTCTACTGATATTTTATTTGCCTTCACTTATATTAGCGAAAGGAGGTTGATGAAAGCTCTTGTACAATTCCAATAACCCAAAAATCCTGAGGATTTTGACCGGGAAAATCGGGAATAAGCCGGGGATTTAAAAACTACATTTGATAAATATTTGAAGCTTTCACAATGAGAATACTCATAATAAATAAATTGCGGATACAACTGTGTTCAGAAAGAATTGTATTTGCTTAACGTTTTGGCCAGCTTACACTGACCAATTTATGTCGCTATTGACGATCGTAATTGTAGTTCCGGTACTTTAGTTCGCTTCTGACGATGGCCAGTGTAAGCTGGCCGAAACGTTAAGCAAATAAAATTCTTTCTGAACACATTTGTTTCCCGCAATTTATTTATTATGAACTATATTTGAGTGTGGTCGCCATGTAAGACTAAAACATGTCTATTGGACCGTTGTGTGCGCTACCGAAAATCTATTTGAAACAAAAATCCGTATTATCCTTGCAAACTCTACTGACAATAATAATACGCTCTTCCGTGCGGTACCTGTGCACAGGTACCGACTGTGGCTTACTGTCCTATTTGCACGGAACAGAGCCACTACCATCGACGCACCATCGCACCGGTTTCCGAAATTTACTAACTTACTTTTCGAAACCTGCCCAGATCCACTACACCTCGTTGCTACTCATGATAGGCGCAAGTAACTTCGCTGAAACTACTAAAACTACACTTCATAATTTCATCTAAGTTCGTTAGCTATCATCGTCATTGTCAAATATTATTTCACTCTGAAATAACAAAGTCTATCTTAATATATTATTATTATTATTATTATTAGCTTCTCTTATAAAAAGAGGTTGCTCCGATCTAGAACTTCTATCTTAGTCAGCATATTGAATCTTCTGCGTCCTCTTCCCGCTTTTCCAAGCATTTTCCCGGTGGAAATTAGTATGAATAACCGGTCCTTTTGTAGTCTGGCCGTTAAGTATTTTGTTTTTCCATCCATGATCTTCTAAAACAGTGACAATCCCGTTAGATTTAGTCTACGTAGCACTTCTTGATTTGTAATCTTGTCTATCCATTTTATCATTGGCGCACTCAAGGGGGGTGCCACGGGGCCATTGCTCCCCCCAAAAAATCTTCGAAATCTTAACTTCGTTTTGTACTGTTTTGTTTTACTTAATTTCCTTTTTTTAAAAACATACATATTTACTTTTTACTTATATTACAAGTATAATAATGTTATATACTTTTAGCTAAGTTTTTAAAAATAAAATTCGTAAACTTATCTAATTTGTGCTTATTACAAACATAATGTTACGTTTCTATTATTATTTTTTTTTTTTTAAAATAAAATTCGTCAGTTTTGTAATTTTTTAAAAAATAATATTCGTTAATTTTGTATTTTTTTTTTATTTTTCTTTTATTTTAATTTACAAACCACGGAAATAGATAGGTACTTAGTCGAGGTACCGAGTTACAACCCCCTAACTTATCTTCTAAATTCTGGCCCCGACCAAAAAAACATCCTGAGTGCGCCTTTGCATTTTATCCTTTCCATTTCCCGGTAACACCACATTTCGAACGCGTTTATACGGTTTTCTACATTTTTCGTGATTGTCCACGTTTCCGAGGCGTATCTTAGTACTGACCATACGTAATTTCCCAGTATTTTCATTCTTGTACTTTTTTTAATCGCTGAGCTTTTAAGTGTACGTTCTACATTATTAAACGCACCCCTTGCCTGTCCTATACGTGTTTTAATTTCTTCATTATCTCTACCATCATCTGTGATTCTCACTCCCAAATATGTATATTTCTTAACTTGTTCTAGCCTCTTCCTATTAATGGTTATATCCAGCGGTTTCCTGTTTTCTTTTGGGCTTTTACTAATTTTCATTATTTTGGTCTTTTCGATGTTAATTTGCATTCCAAGTTTGTAGCTTTCTTTATTCAGTGTCGATACCATTCGCTGCATCTGTTGCATCGTTTCTCCGATCAGAACCATGTCGTCAGCATATCTTATGTTGCTTATCCGTTCTCCATTCACTTTGAATCCATTTTTGACAAATACCGGATGTTTAATTATCTCTTCTGCGTAGATATTAAATAATCGAGGCGACAATGGGCATCCCTGCCTTACTCCTCTTTTTATATCAGTGACATCCTTCAGACCCTTGCTTCTGTTTATTACTATGCTAGCTGTCTGCTGCCAATATAGTTGGTGTATCAGTTGAATATCTTCTCGGTCTAGACGATATTTCTGCAATATTCTTATGATCTTCCCATGTTCTATTCGGTCGAAGGCTTTTTAGTAGTCGACGTAGCATATGTACAAATCACGATTAACGGCTAACGCTCTTTGGATTATCGTTTTAAAACGTGCAATTGCATCTCTTGTTCCGCGGTTGTTTACAAATCCGTATTGTGTTTCTTTCAGATATATATATCCAGTTTCGTCTCAATTCTTCTATTTACAATTGATAACAATAATTTCAGTGTATGGCTCATGAGACTTATGATTCTGTGATTCTCACATTTTCTTGATTTCCCCTTTTTCGGTATGGGTATGAATAGCGATGTCCTGAAATCACCTGGCAGTTGACCGGTTTTATTGATTTTGTTTATTATTTTCAGCAGCGTAAGTTTACTTTTTTTGGACATCACTTTTAGTACATCTACTGGAATCTCGTCCGGTCCTAAGGCTTTCTTATTTTTTGCCTTCCTCAGCGCGAAATCTAACTCTCTCAATGATATATCTGGGGAGCACTTTCTGTATCTTTTATTTCTATATTTTGTGCTCTATTGTCATCGTTACACAACTTATGAATATATTTCGTCCATTCTTCTTCGATTTCTTCCTTGCTGCTACAAAATATTTCCTTTTTCGTCTTCTAGTATCCTTATCTTGGTATTTCTCTTGCTATGAAACTTCATCATTTCCTTTATTTCATTATGCATTTCTCTTATTTTTTCCTGTTCTTCGAGATATTGCATATGTTGACATTTTTCCTCATACCACTTGTTTTTTTCTTCTCTACATTTTTTTATTATCTTTTTATGTATTTGACGATATTCCATCTCATTTTTATTTTTCAAACTTCGTCTTTTTTCCATCATTTCTACTATTTCGTCGGTCATCCACGACTTCTTTTTACTTCTTTGCACTTTAGGTATTGCAATATTGGTTGCCTTAATCACGCCTTCTTTCCATGTTTTCCATATATCCTCTATGTTTTCGTGTTCGGTGTGTACTTCTGTTGTATATTCATCTACTTTTTCAATAAATTTTCTTACGATTTCTTTTTTCTTTAATTCGTCCACGTTTATTTTCTCGGTTCTTTTTTCTTCCTCCTTATTACATTTCTGCAATCTGATACGGTATGTAACTGCAAGTAGTATATGGTCGCCATTACAATCCGCCGAAGGATACGTACTACAGTCTAATATCGCATTTCGGAATCTTTCGCTTATCATTATGTAGTCTATATGATTCCTTATTTGGTCCCCCGGACTCTTCCAGGTATATAATCTGCGCGGATGTTTCTTAAATATAGTGTTACATATAACCAGATTATATTTTTCTGCGAATTCAATCATTCTATCACCGCGTTCATTTCTTTCACCTAATCCATAGTGTCCAACTATTTTCCCATATTCTCCTTCACCCACTTTCGCGTTGAAGTCACCCATGGTCAAAATTGGGCCATCCTTTCTTGATTTTTTCATTACTTTGTTAATATCGTCGTAAAACTGTTCCAGTTCTTCAACGCTGTTCCATGAAGTTGGTGCATATATTTGTATTATAGTGATGGGTTTAGGTTTACAATTGATTTGGATATATAATACTCTATCAGAAAGCGGAATTATATCATTTACCATTCCCCTGATCTTTGTGTTAATCATGATTCCTACTCCATGTTCATGTTGATTTCCGGCTGAATATATTATTTCATAATTATCATAAATTATTCTATCTTGTCCCGTCCATCGCATTTCGCTTATTCCGAGTATATCGATCTTTAATCTGTTGGCTTCTAATATGACATTTGCCGATTTCCCTGTTAAATACATTGATTTTACATTCCATGCAGCGATTTTCAAGTTGTTGACATATTGTTGCCTTGTTTTGTTTTCGGAGATTCTTAGCACCTCCTTCGGTGGTATCGGCGACGTGTAATCCACCTGCCGGAAACTGGGGGCCATTTTTCTTGTTGTTCTTTGCATCGGTACGAGGAGGGTATACTGCGGTAAGGTCTCCAGTCCTTTTCCGTAGGCTTTGTTTAAGGTGTGCTCCCCTAGCCGAGAAATCCCCGTTTTAAGGCGCCGGGAACCCGCCTACTCACTCTAGAATAACATTTATCATTCCGACCTGGGGTAACGGTCGCGAGTGAGTTGCTGATAGTCCGCTGTTGGAATTGCGGTTAAATGCTTAACGGTATTTTTTTAGGGAGTCCACACACTCGGCATGCGTGATTCCCACCGTTTTCCGTGAGTTCCAGTTTAGCTTTTCTGATCAGAGCTAAGCCCTCCGAACAGAAAATTACCACCCCGCACGTCGTGGACGTATGGAACTCACCCGGTTGCTGAATCGTATATCCTGTCTGTGGGACTAGCACCATATGACAGTCGAGTGACTATGTACTAGAAAAGGTGTCTCTAGCGACGCAACCGAACCCCGCGGGGCATCTTAATATATATATATATATACATTCGATTCTTCGAACACTTTCTAGACCACTAGATGTAGTCTCCTATAATACTTAAAGATGAGTCGGTTTAATTGATTTTGTCATTTTTAAACGTTCTATTTAATACAAAAATGTTACATAAAATCATTAAATGATTGTTCGTATAAAACTCGGCTTAAAAGTGACACACTGTGTCATTAATATATATATATATATATATATATATATATATATATATATATATATATATATATATATATATATATATATATATATATATATATATATATATATATTGTAACGTTCGGAACTTTATAGTATTCGCGAAATATCGGTGAAAGTGTTAGTGAAATTCGATTTTTTACTATATTCATTTTCAGTCGCGGGCTTTCATAGTTAAGTTGTGGGATATTTTGTTATGTTTAAAAGTAAAATATTTAATTAGGAAAAAAATTGATTTTTTAAAATCTTACGCTACCACCTTTTTTTCCCTTTTTAATTTTGTCTTCTTAATTTGAAGAATTTTCAAGGTTCATTTTCCTTGGCGATTTTTGTACGATTTTCGCAGGGAATTAATACAAATTTAAAAATGCGTCAGAACAAATGACAGGGAAATTAATGCCTGACGCAACAGCAGAAAGCGTCCATTGACGTCAACGTTTGGTTATCCATTGTGTGACTTGATTTTTAGGTTCGATAATTTTTAGGACGTTTACGTTGTGATTTTAGATAATGATGAGAAATCGGATTTAAATTTTTAACGATGAAATGTCTTCGCTTGTCGTCATTTTTTTATTCTAACATTTCTGAGCATTTAATTTTGAAATTTCCCGAAAATTGAAATAATAAAAGCGCAAACGTCACGTTAACATTATTCCGAGCTCGATTTGCTCTTTGTTTCTTTCGGGCTTCGCCAGAACAGTTCTTGTTCGTGACATAAAACTATTTTGAAATCGATGTTGTAGAAAAAGAATTGTTTAATTAGGTTGAATATTATCTGTTTTATAGATCTTTTTTTTTCTATGTAAGCAAACGTTTCCGTTTTCGTTTTTTTTTTTAAATACTCTTAAATGTACATTAGACCCGTTTCTTGTTCCGTGAATTTTAAAAATGCTCGACTTTTCTAAAAATTTTCTGTGCAATTTTTTGTTTTTATTACGATAGTAATTTTTTTTTTTCGCTCTTTTTAAATATCAACTTCAAGATTTATAAAAAAAATTAATAAAAACTCACTAAAATAAAAAAAAAAAAGTAATTATTCGATAAAAAATAATACATTTCAGAGTGATGTACCTTAAGGTGGAATCATGATTATTCTTATACAGCTCGACGTCGTAGTATAGTTTACGTTATTCAGCGTTAGTGTAAATAATTTAACGTTATTCTGTTTTCAATTCTTGGCGCGTACGTAAAATTTGAGATTAAACTATGCAAATAAATAATTTTGCAAGAATTTTAAATCGTGTTGTTTTTCTTCTTGTTGAATTTTGCAATTTAATAAAACAAGCCCATTAGTGGTTTTTAAGATTGTTGGAAAAGAAAATTACTTGTCTATTTATTTTTATATTACTTTTACACAGGATACACGTATCGATGATGATTTATTTAAAACGCTAACCGTAGAATTATTGAAGTTTAAAAACTATTTGCTATTAATACGTTTCGCGCGTAAAATATACAGTGTTCGCTTATCGAGGTCCATCAGACGATGAAGATCCGTCCGAGTATGAAAACAGATTAGAAGTGACAAACAACGTTCGGATTTTGGCACCGCTTTGCATTTTGGTCGGTTTTGTGATGGTTGTATCCGGATGTTTCTTACAACATCTTTCCCGTCAAGCAAAAATTAAGCAAACTCGTATTGGTTTCTATTGTCCCGTGCACGGCGATTTTTATCCTCTTAGTCCAGGAATCAGTACGAAAGATTTCATATGTAAGCATTGTAAACTTACTTAACTCAATTTCATATTCAGTTAAAATATTGTCGTTCGAATTTATTTTCACTCTCATTTCATCTTTCGTTAGTGTCCTAGAGTAGTATTACCACTATTTGTGGCACATACAAGCAAAGGATAGTTTCGCTAGAATGTGAAATTGCCCGGATCACGCTTTACGCCTGATAGCTAGCTAATCGACAGCACTTTGAATTGATAATTTTATAATAATATTTAAATAAATTTTTTGTCGTGTGTAAAAAAAATATGCTAGTTCTTGTTTATTTTGAATTATTGACCACCAATCGGCCATTTTGGCTTCACAAGGGGCTCTGCCTCTTGATCCTTCTTGCTTAAATTTTCTCTTTCTCTTCTACATTTTGTATAAAATGATCAAAATTTACAACGTCATTCTTACCGACATAATACATTTTTTTGTTACAAAATCTAATGGATGCATGATTAAGAGTGACGTTTTCATTTAACATTTAACTTTCGTTACATAAAATTGGGACAATTTTTTTAATGGAGGGCGGCCTAAAAATTAACGTTGTAATTAATATATATATATATAAATATACACGAAGAAAGTCGAAAAATTTACGTACGCTAATCTCACGAACTACCGATTTTGTTCCGGTTTTCACCACAGCCCCTAATAGCTTTAGAAGGTTTTAGTAAATAAATTATAAGTTTCCATATAATGTAGGTTTTGTCAGTGAACTGAAGAAAATAGAAAAGTTTAAATAAATTGATCACCGTGGTAAACGTAAAAATAAATTCTAGATAATATTTTATTCAGTTCTGACGCAAGGAAAAGAAAAAGTGTTTCTTATTAGTTTTATGAAATTCTTGATAGAGAAGCCAGAGTGGGAAGAACGAGTGGGGGAGGTGTTTTCTGAAATATGTAATTATTTATTTATTTATTTAAATATTGGTATGCCCATACAAGCGTTAGCCCAAATTACCCAGAAGTAACATATCACATTATTAATAAAATATCTAGAACAATGATGGTTCTTAATAATAACGAAAATATTCTCGCATGCACAGAGAGCTTAAAGAGAATATATTCATCCTCCGTGACCACCAATTACAAATCTAGGTGTAAATATGAATAAGTACACCTCCGTTGTATTTGATATTGAAAATAAGATTAAAACTAATTGCAAATACTTAATTCTGTTACCGAAGTGTATATCGCGATTTCTGGATATTCAGTGAGTAATGTAACAGATGCAGACCGAATCGGAGAACTCAACGCAATATTTGTACATGCCTCAGTTTCAACAAATAAGCGATTCTTCTTGTACTAATCAATCTCGGTACTTTGAAAAGTATTTTCGACAATAGATACTCATCTCTGATTCGCGCATTGTATACATATATATCATCGTGTATAAATTTTAATTTAGCATGTTTCCGTCTCGCATGTAAGGTTTTAAAATGTAATAATCTATTCAAGATAATGTGATTCATATACTGTGGGTAAATTTTAACCATGCGGAAATAAAGATGGGCGATATTGAATCCGCAATCAATTTAAACCAGCTTATTGTCGTAAGTTAAAAATTATGGAACCGCGGGCCAGTTGTTGATTTTATGGCTGTTTGTGCTCTAGATCGCGACAACACAGAACACATAGAAGTCGCGTATCTTCAGTTGACGATGAAAGGACCCTTTTTTGTTAGACAGTGGTGACGGACATATTTCCTAGAAGGAGAAAAAATCTCCGCAATAATTTTTTTGTTAAAACACAAAAAGAAATTAAAGTTATTTACATTTTAAGCGTAAGGAAGTAGTCGGGTAAGTATACGGATAAGATGGAATGATGAAGAAAGAATAAAAATCAGATAAGCGTAATGATGAAAGCAATGAAACCTTCAGAAATGATACTCGTTAGTCTCTCTGCGCTAAGTACTACGGCAAAGAAGGTACCAGTTTACGGTCGAAACCGCGGCAAACGGCTTTATAACACAAATCTAATAATGAATTACTACATAATCGTATTGGTTACGTAAAAATATTACATTATAAAGAAATATTTTATAATAATATTCATTTTTTTCAAATAATTTTATAACTATGTAATGTTGCATGAAAAAAAAAGAGAAAGTCGATTTTATTAAAATATTTCAGAAATTTAAATTTTACAGAAAGATTATTAAAGAATTCCGTAACAAAAGTTTCAATAGTAGTTACCGGGGAAATATTGTTTATATTGAAATCTTAACGTTTCGCCAACTCTATTCTGCTTTGTTGTTGTCGAGGATTTTACTTAGAGTTTGTTTTAATTATTATATTAGTAATATACCCGGAAGAAAGGGAAATTAAATAGAGAATAAAATCTTCCGTGGTCGCGACGGCCGGCGGCCGGTTGACTATAATCATCAGACAAGTAACCCAATTTTTTGTTGAGAATAAATTTCTAAAATTATATTTAGTCAACAACCGTATGTTATTTAGTTAAAGAATTTTTTTGTATTTACAAAATTTTAGTTCCTGAAAAAAAGTTAACTTGCATTCAAAAATTTACATCGTGCTTCAAAAAACGCGTCGAAGATACGAAATTAGAAGAGACCCCGCCGATACCGAATATTCCGGTATGTCCACATAGTATTGGAAGCAACCGAAGCTCGTTCGACGGTCAGCACGTGACAACTTCGACTCAGTCTACGTTTACAATTCCTTCCATAATAGTCAGGTATGTATTGTCCACGATAGTTATTCTTGCATTTGCTTAATGCTAGAGGTTTTACGCATACAAAATACCGGGGGAAAGCCTCCGCCACTGATAAGATTTAGAATTTTACGATCGATGTTATCGAAAAAAGGGAGGTGATAACGGCGAGCACTATGTACGTACAATCAAACAGTTGAATTACAGACTGATAAAAGCTAAAAACTTATGTGGCCACGTTATTAATAAAGATGTACTCCGTCAAGGTGTAAGCTCTAAATGAAAAACGAATCAAAATGGCAAACAACTAGTATGTAGGAAACAGCGCTTGACTTCCGATCCGGAGGTTTCGGGTTCGATACCGAGCGATGACAAAAATATACGGCGCTAGTTTCGTACACAGCAGTATAGACACATTTGGTCTGCATCTGTAGCGCGATAACAAGTGACTATAGTCAGTTCCGAATGTAGTCGTGCGAGTGCGCCAGCGTCGTATAGAAATATTCAGCCGGCGAACAATCGCATCAACGTGAGTAAAGGCCAGTCGTCTTGGTTCGCCTCGCCATTGGTACCTTTCTCACGTTGTCGGCAGCACGAAAGCTAGGTTGCGCTCCTACCTCAATCGTCTCACTTAAGTGTGTGCCATTGATTTAGGTGACGGTTTCCTAGCGGGCGTAGGTGTAGGCGTGCAACTACACTTCCGATAATCACACGCACTGCAAGATGCACATCTTAATACATGTGCATCTGGGGCTACTCGGACACGAGTTACAGCTATAGATAGGAGACCGTTAAAAGTACCCGTCGAGGTCATCATAATCTTGACGGCTGAGTTTAATGTGCGATTAATTTAGTTATCCCCATACTTACGGGTGATTGCTTTCTCATGCGGTACAAATCAAAAAAAAAAAAAAAACAGTTTATTTGCCGACCGTTATCTCTTAAAGAAGAAAGACTACCCTAACGTAATCCGAAAAAATGGATTAAAATAAATTACTCGTTTCTTTTTTGTTCTTAACGGTTTGGATAAGTTGTGATCTATAAATAAATATCAGCGCTATCTATTGCTAAAAACAGAAACTAGAATTAGTACCTTTGAATCCCGTCCGAGCTGTATATAGACTACGAACGCTGAACGATAACATTGATTTGCATTCACTGACGGACTGGCTAAGCGGGTAAACTGGCATTTTCCCGGTGCGCTCAAGCATTTCATTTATCTTTTGCGCCCTAATTTTCTCAAAATTTTCACCGCTTCCGCCCCTTTGCTGTAAATCGCCCTTTTACCTCTGAGTTTTCCCGGTGCACCCTAAAGAGTCAGTTTGTAAGTGTTTGCATTGTTCGTGTTTTCAGTTTTAGAAAATGCCAATAAAAGTCGGTTTTGCAAACATTTATTTCTAAATCGAAAACGTATCCAGTTTTTCTCAATCTACGCGTAACGTGAAATAAAATTACAAAATTAGGTATGCACTTTTAAAATCCTACATTTTACTTCCCCTCTTGTCGGTGAGACAGACTGATTGACATCTTTCCTTTCTCCTTTCTACCCTATTCTCTTTTCCTTTCTCCTTTCTACCCTATTCTCTTTTCCTTTCTCCTTTCTACCCTATTCTCTTTCCCTTCCTCTGTACTCTTGATTTTTTCTTTATCGATCTATCTACTTCTTCTTTTCTTTCGTGTCTTTTATATTGTTCGGCTGATAAGGACCTACAATTAGATAAAACGCCCTATGGTGAGAGTAAATTAATTTAATTTACTCGACGTATAGTCTCTCTATTGCGACATCTTATGGATTTTCAGCTGTTTTACCGGATTGTTGCCGATATACTTTCCATAATAATCGAACAATTCGTTTTGATCTACGTATTTATAGAAAGCACAGTTTTAATTAGAGGATTTTTTTTTTTTTACAAAGAAAGTATTAACGCTGTCCGAATGTATCCGTTATTTTAATGATCACTACGGTTCGTTGCGGTAATAATTAGTTACCGCACTGAGTGAATTAATGTAATAAATTAAACAATTTGTAATCATGTTTTTCCTCCGCTATTTTGTAAGCATATTGCGTGCGGTTAATTAAGCAACAGGTTATTTTGTTCTTTTCGCTATATAACGTCGCCGAAATTATCAAACAATATTTCAGTTTCTCGGTAGTAAAGATAAAAATTCGGCAGTGGATTATTTTGTACGATATTTACGTTTATACAATCGATTTCAGACTGTTTTTATTCTATACATTTCGAAAACCAGGGTTCAGATAGTCGGCGAAGAGTAGTGTTTCGAATGTAATGCGGAAATTTGTTAATTGCCTACAAATCTGACAAGTTTTTAACGATTTTAGTGTGAGGAAATTATCTTCTTCTTCTTCGACGTGTTGTACGTGGTGTTATGCGCGTAGACGATCATATATTATGGCTTCTTGCCGCCTGCATCAGTTGTCCTATCGATGATTTTTTAGTCCCCTGTCGG
The DNA here is from genome assembly GCA_039619475.1 of Icerya purchasi. Taxonomy (NCBI): domain Eukaryota; kingdom Metazoa; phylum Arthropoda; class Insecta; order Hemiptera; family Monophlebidae; genus Icerya; species Icerya purchasi. Next base: position 217,796,442 of record CM077115.1, read on the forward strand.
ACATTTCTGGTCCGTGATATTCTTCTTCGACCTCTTCCTCGTTTCCCTTCTATTTTTCCTTGAATGATCAACCGCAATAGTTCATATTTTTGTCCTCGTATAATATGACCAAAATAAACTAGGGTTTTTCTTTTTTTTATTTCTTCAATTATTCTCCTTTCCGTTTTAGCTCTCTTTAGCACCTCTTCATTAGACATTTTCTGTAGCCAAGATATCTTCAAGGCTCTTCTATATAACCACATTTCGCACGCTTCGAAATATTTGAATGTTCTTACGGTATATATCATTGCTTCGACCCCATACATTAGAATCGGATATATATATATATAGCATTTTATGAAGTTCTGTCTTATACAGGGACTTAGTGATTGGTCCGTTAACAATTTTTTAAACTTCTCAAACGTTGTTTTATGCTCACCGGAAAATGGCTATGTCCGTGTTGTTGTTCGCGTTCAATTTTTTGCATATCCTAAATATGTAAGGAAATAAATTAACTGCGCCTATAGTGTTTACACTAGAAACAGCGGTATTATAATTAAACAGTAAAATTGAAAAAAAAAGAAAGGAAGATAACTACAATTTACAAAAATATATACATGCTAATCAAGGTCGATGATTTTAAAATGAAGTCCAGCATGGATGTATGTAATTTACCGAATTAAAATGTATATTAGTATTACGGAAAATTCAAGTGCGGGAAAATTCTGTGTGAGCGGCAGCGCCAACTTTTTAAAACCCCTATCCCCGTCGGACCATTGTGCAATGTGGTATACCGTTAAATTATGCCTCTTCAAAGGATGTTTGTTTTTAGAAGTCCGTTTTTTGTCCATTTACAAAATCGCGAACATAATGTAGCCTGTTAAAACTGGTTTCCTTTTATAATTAAAAAAGATATTTTTAGTAACTAAAGCCGATTAGAAATGTCATGATCATTATAATTTGCATGGAATAATGGATATATGGAAGGAAGCACGGCTCTGCTTTTGCTTAACAGTAAGAAAGGCGTGCCGTTTTTCCTTTGTCTCTATAAAGAAGAATCATTTCGGAAGATCAGATTTTCAGTCCTTTTCTCAACGACAGATTAGATTCGCTTTCAATTGTTCCGCTTTGACATTTTCGTTTTGCGGCAAATTAATATCGAGCGGTTCTATTTCATTTTATTTTTTCTGTATTTCGCTTCCGTAGAATTTAAGATGACAAGACGATGAAGTGGGGTGCTTTCAGTTTATTAGAGAAAATAAAAAAAGCTATAAAATTTTCGGAGGAATTAAATGTAGCAAAACACGAGTAAAAATTCCATTTTAAAAAGTGAGGAGCGCCCATCACATTGTGTTCATCTGCGTCAACGTTTTAAATGCAGTGGTAATGTATAAATTATAAATTTTTCCAGACTGCATTTACCACCGGTATTACACATAAAAAGTAAGACGAAATTAAAAAGTAAAAATAACCAAACCGAAGGGTTACAAAAAGCATGGAAAAATATGAACTTAAGTTTTTTTTTTCGTACACGTTCAGTTTCGATTGGGAATTCAAAAATGACAAGTTAAAACATGAATAATAATAAAAAAAACAATAGAAAAATTAAAGGAAAAAATAAACTAATGTGGTTGTAAAATTTTGGTGACGCGAAATAACCGTGCCAAAAGAAAAAAGGCGAATTTTTAAGGGCTGTATATCTGTGTGCATTCTAGACTCAATATCGTGAACACGATGAATGCATCTCAATTTACTGTCTGATTTGAGTAGGCATTTAAATTCTTGCAATCCCGGATAATTTTAAAATTTTACTTTTCGTATGTTCTATATATCGAACAAAATTATAGTTAACGGATCACCAATAAAGATGTACGGTTAAGAACCTTTCTGCTCAATCTTTTCAGCTGAGGCAATCTTTATTTTGCGTGCTGTCTCCTTTATTTTTTTTACAAGGGGAATCTGCAAATTCCTTATTATTTCCGATTCTAATTCTGTCTTTCAAGCTATTTCTTCGCCTCTTTTCATTCCTCTAATGGTATTATTGTTTCTAATCATGCTTTTATTTACAAATTGCGTTCATCACGTTCTATCCTTATTGACTTTTTATGGGTTCCTGGCCAATCTAGCATCGAAGGTAACGATGCAGCAGATTTTCTTAGACATCCTTTTCTATTCTCAAGGAATCATTCCGGACTTTGACTAGACATCTACTCTTCTCTCTTCTCTGATAAATCGTTTTATTACCTCCTTTTACAGCTCATTTCAAATTATCGGTCTCGGTTCAAAGCCTCTCCCTCTTCTCATCGTTCCGCTATTGTAGGCAGATGCTAAATCATTCTTTTCTCCCCTCATCTCGTTTTCAATTTTCTTTTTCACCTTTTCTCTACCGTTCTCTCCACGGATCCTCCTTTTATATGTGACTCCAATCACGTCCTCTTTGAATGCTCTGCTCTTTGTACCGTATGTTTTCTCCTATACTCTCAACTTTTGTTACTGGATCTTCCTGCTTCTTTCAATGTTGCCGTTATCCTTTCCTTCCAAACTCCGGTTGTGATTCCTCTGTTACTTTCTTTTATGCTTTACACTTCTAATTGCATAACATTTTCATCTTATACGTAGTTGTTTTTGCATTTGGAGTGAAGTTGCTGGCATGCCAAAAAAAAAAAAAAAACAAAAAAAAAACAACGTTTATTCAGCGGGAGTTTTTGTTTTGGGTTTTGCGAATGGCCATTTCATTGTAGTTTTACTATTAAGCCTAATGAATGTATACACTTTATGTTTTATTTGTCCTCAGTGGATATCTTTCTACCGGTTCGGAAATAGATAGCATACAAAACTTCGGTTCGATTAGATCTTTCTCAATACCGAATGACGTCGCTTGCTTTCCAAATCCGTTCGCATCTCGTAGCTCATCTCCGGTAACGCCTTCATCACCGGTAGTTGCGAATCATGCTGAAAAAAGGTACAGTATCGCTTCTATCAATATTATTTAAATTATACAGTTCACGTTCTCGTGTACGTTCGCTACATTTTCTGATATATATATATATATATATGCGTTACATTATTAGTTGTAATCGAATTCAATTTAAGTTAATCATTTTCCATGCGGTACGAATAGGTCTGATAAAATAACGAGTGTCTACAGATCTGCATTCGATACTTATCGGAAACAATTTCTCATTAATGACGCCATATCTCAGACATATTTCCGTGTGCATATAAAACTTTGATTTTTGTCTTATTACACGTCATGTTATTTTCGTCTATTTTAAGAACTTCAATTTCAGTTTTATAGTATCGGTTATTCGTTGTTACTGAAGCGGTAAAATGTTCTGTTATGAGTTGTGTAATGAATTTTCAGCGAATCTTATTACTTGATGTTTTAAACGTACCATATATCCGTTTCTGATTATGCTAATTAATATAATAAAGCAATAAATGTCTGTTTGTTAGAAACGTGATACAATAAATTTTTAAAAAGTTCACTGACATGTTTCGAAAGAAAAGTTAATCACGGCATATTCCAATTTAAAATGATTTCTTTATTGTAATAATTAATATAACAGTGAATGTAGTACCGCATGAACTATCAAATATAAGCGTCAAAAAGTGCGTATGCAAATATTATAATTTACAGATCACATTGCGATAGCTTTTTAAACTGTAGTGCGCAAAATTTTATCAAAATCGGTGACCTCAACGTCGTGGCCTCTCCTTGTTAGACAAGAAAGTGCTAATAAGATTCAAGGTAAGAGCGAGCTGTTCAACTAAAAAACGACTAATCCGTATACTTAAAAACGAACTTTGAAATGGAAAGATAACATATTGAAGATAATAATATTATAAGTTTTTAAAAAATTAATTCGAATTTATATTTTTAAAATCGATTTTCGAAAAATAAAAAAATAATTCAAATTATTTAGTTTCTATTCGAAATAGCCTTATCGAAATGTTCCTTTTCTATAAGTTTTTAAGATTAAACAAAGCCGAAACACAACGTTAAACAAGCTAGTCGTTTTTTCCAAGTGCAAAAATTAATCTACACCAAAATGATATAATATAAACTTTGAAATATATTTATTTAACGTAATGATGTTTGAAATGAAGTAAATAAAACGTACCAGAAAAATTTACATTAACTTAAAATTGATGTTAATGACTAAATTTCTGGATCGCACATTGAACTTAGAAATGGTAGTGCAAAATCGGCTGATTAATAAAATAATGAAATTACAAACACTATAAAAAACATTTAAACTGAACATCAATAAACTCGAAAAATTGACTTGTGCCGATATCGATTGAATTCTAATAGCTTGTTTCGGTATTTTGAACTTTGCTTCTCCAAAAGAGACTTGGAGACTTTTACTTTTATTATGAATATTTTTTTATTATTTTGTTTATTTATTTATTATATTATTTTTTTCTTTGTCCTCTAATTATGATATTTTAAATTTTAAAAAATGTAAATAATTTTTTTTCCTTTTATTACTAAAAACAGTACGATATATTTATTTTTGTCGCTCGTCTAATGAAAGATAGCGCCACAGGAATATTTAAATTTCACGCGTATCAGCGGAAATCAAATAAAACAAATATATCTAAATAATCATCATTTTTTATTTAAGCGTTGCAGGATTTGTAATTGTCTGATATTGCTTTCTAAATGGTAATCGGGTTGTTCGTTTAAAATTAGTAATTCATTTGAATACTTGAAATTATTAACGATGAAAGAAATTTACGTAAAATGCACAAAAAATTGAACGAAAAAATATTCTGCCTGTTTTTTCGAAATTTCATGTTTGACAGTTGTATTCGTTATTTTCGAACTTTCAACCAGAATTTGAAATTTCCAGTCAAAATCTTGAACAGATGACAAGAGTAATAATATTAATAAAAATCAAGCACATATATGAACCCGGCAGACGTTGCCCTGTCAGTGTATAATTATTTATTATTCTATATATATATATATATATATATGTATATAAAATGGATGGTCTGTATATTATAATGAAAAATCTATAAAGCTTTGTCGTAAAATGTGTAAAAATGAAAGATTACTCATATTTATAATAATTTGTTATTATTATTTTGATTATTACAGATTTACGATAAATTATATAATTTTGTTTTTTATTAATCAATTATGAACAATATATTTTAATATTCCATTCGTCATGTAACCGAACTAACCTTAAATATCTTAAATTAATACCAACATCCAGCGTAACGCAAGTGTAGATAAACAATATTTTTTGTTTTATGATTTGGTGTATAAATGTGCAGATTTTTTGGAGTTCCTACTCTAGAGCAAGCAACATATAGTTGAACTTGCGAAAAGCATGGATTTTCTAAATTCAATCAGCAACTCGTAACGAATGTCCTTGAGTTTTGTTGATAGTTATCGCGAAAGCAAGACGCACGGGAAACTAATCGTTTGAATGTGAAGGGCAAATTAGCGGGAATCATTGGAATGCGCGGAATCAGCACATCTTCTCCCTTATATTTTCCGTTAATTATTATTGCTTCAATCACATTCGGCATCAATTTTTTCAAGGAAAGTCTGGTTCTATTATACAACTTTGGCGTGTTAAGATTCCGAAGGAGCATTATTGGTGAACCAATTTTCAACGTCAGTTTGTGCGGTGGCAATTCAGGCGGCTTTAATGAATTGAGAAATTCAACGTTATTATTAACAGCTTGATCCATTTTAAGAGTTCGTAGCTGTTTCATGTCCAGTGTTGTGAAATCCAACGCTTCATATGATAATGCCTCTAGTACATAGCATCCATCTGTTTTGCTAAATGGACGACCGTGACTACATAGAACCGATTTCATTTAGTGAAAAACAGTACTCGTTCACCCTGTTTCTAATTTATTTTTCTCTATTAGCCTTGTCAATTGGGGTCCACCTTTACCGAAAAACAATTAGGAGAAGAAAGAGCAATTTTAATCTCATATCGGATATCGTTAATAAGAAGGAATCAGTATAACCTTTAAAATTTATTTAAAGACATTTCTCATTCAAAAAAAAAAAAAAAAAAAAAAATGCAGGTATAAAATAAAAAAAATTGCGACCGATGCGAAATAATGAATATAAGTATAATTTTATAATTTTCAGGCTGAGTTGTCCTATTCTGCCGGATATCGGGACAATATCTCCTTCGCGGATTGAAAAATCTACTAACGAACCGGTATTGTTGTCGACGACGCCTGAAATAAAAGTTGTACGCCCGGCTGTTTCTGATAGCGTCATTTCAGAAACGCTTTATCCTTTAAAGTTACCTCCGATTGCAGGTAAAAGTGACAGCAACGTGAAAAAACGTAAATCGGTATCGATTATATTGCCCGATATAGAGACTTCGCGGTAATAAGTTCGTTTTATTTATATTTCGATTAAAATTTAAATGTAGTTTAGCATATCAGTAAGTTTCAAAAAGTGCGCTTGTTTCCGAAACGTTCTTCTCAAAAAGGACGTAGGTTGTTCTGGTTCATTAGTCGGTGAACAGGAATTATTATTAATAAAATAATAAACTAATTTACAGGCAATATTTTAGAAAATATTTTAGAAATCTTTTTAATTTGTCGTCAACGGACATTCAGTCTTTTACATTCCACATTTATAATCGAAAGGACAATAAATGATCTTGATGCTGCACTTTTTTGCAGTCGCATCGATCGCTCTCTGTTCTGTCCCATTTCTTTAAGTTATATTTGCTGCATGCAGTCCGACTACTCAGTCTGTTCAGTGTTTTCCAAAGGATGCATTTTAGCAGGTTCCCGCTCTTCGTTCTCTCCGTCTGGCTTCTCTATTCCATATCTGATGTCTCTTTAATTTCGCAATGCCTTCCAGGTCTTCGACAGTTGCTAGAAAGGTACGTCCGCTACTAATTCACTGTATTCGTGTAGAGGTTGTTAACGGTGGTTTTGCTTTTCCTTTCTTTGCAGTCACTCCTCGTATCGTACGTCTGAAAGAGCAATGTTGTTTAGTTTATATAGTTTTCCCAAGAGTGTTAGTCGTAAGCGGCCCCCCGTTCCTGTTCTTTTTACATTCATTTTTTTTTCGCATATGCTAAGCGACTCTGCACAGCATACGTTTATTCTCTAGCAACGGTGTAGCGAAACGCCAATGAGGATGTTCTAGACACTTTTGGGCTTACACCCTAGCTGCTGCCTGTTAATTTACGTACAAGTTTGTTCTAGCTGCGACTTTCATCTTTACCGTTTCGCAACGCCTTCTGTAGGCTAAAGATCTATCCGGAGTAATTAATTCGTTTGCTGAAATTCTCTTCCATTTAGTTTTCAGTTGATGTTTAGCCTTCACTTTCGAAGATGGAATGCATTGCTTTCGCTAGATTAGAAGTAATTCCTCTCATAATTTGCGGCAAGTTTGTTTATCGTGCAGTTTAGCGGTTTCTCTATTTTTTCGAAAGTTTTATATTGGCCTGTTGGTGCAAGGTTATCAGTATAGGGAAAGTGTCGTGATACACTCCGATATTATTTCTGCGAATTTGTGATCTTTAGGATTGAACTCGTAGATTTTGTATTTCAGTGAACGACATCAAACTTGTATATCGAAAGCTGCTGTAAAATCTCGACAAAAATTGTTCCGAATCTGCCTTCTCTATATGCTTGGTTATCTGCAAGACTTGGCCACTTGACCCGTGCATGATTTTCCAAATCTGGAACCTACTTGTTGCTTTATGAGTTTCGCATAAATTTCGTCAGCCATATAGTTTAGCGCTATCGGTTTGAAAATTCTATACGGGTGACGGAATAGAAGGACCTTGATCGACGGTTCTTTTGATTATTAGCATCTTTACGAAAGGTTTTGTAGAGAGCTATTATGTACGTTTGTCCTTCGTAACCTTTAAAGAGACCGTTAAAATGCTATAATAATAAGAAGCTGCTCACCACCTTACCGCGTTTATATTTTTGGTTTTTTTATATCAATGACTACGTCATTCTTTAACTGCCGGGAGATTCGAGAAACGAACCATTTTACTGAATCGCTGATGATCTTTTGAAATGAAACGTTTACAACTTTCACAGTGGTTAACCATTATAACTAATTTGCGAACGACAATTAAAAGGAAATTTATTTGTTGCTAAAAATAAAAAGCACTGAACGTTTCGGACAGCTTACACACTGACCATCATCGGAAGCGTAAATTTTGGTTACAAATATATGTCCCTTTTTTTTTTTTTTTAGGTTGCGCTCGGAAATTATTTATAATGATCTTTTGAAATGTTATTTTTTTTTTAACGTTTTTGAAATATCAAACACTGCGGCGTATTTATACATTTTTTTTAGGGAAATTGATAATAACAACAGTAATTCACATTCGTACTAAAATTTTCAATTACGGCTATTAGAATAACAGGAACTGCGGCTAAAAACGCGCAGCTCCCGTTATTAAAAGAGCAGTGAAATAACAATTTTTTTTTACACATCTTTCAAGTACAGTAACTGTTTATATCAATGAGATTACTTTGTTTAATTTTTGATCGGTAGTTTTTAGTCTTGCGACGTTGATATCGCAAAAAAGTGTATTTACCGACTATTACAAGTCAAGAATGACGTACGTTTAGGAAACAACTCACCCATAAATATGATAAATGAACTAGTAGTATTGGGAGTTCAGGGGGCTTGCAATTTATTCATATGTATATTTATATACAGAAATTTAGGCTAAAATGAATGAGGCCCCAAAATTAAAGTGATTATTTCTGAGAATTCAAAAAAAAAAAAAAAAAACGGAATCGTAGCGACTTGTTTTAGAAATCGAACTTTTAATGCGCGCCTACGACTGTTAGGATAAATGCCCGCTGAAAAAATTCCCGAACTTTTCGTATATTTTCGTTTTTCATTTCAAACAAATTCTGTCGAAAGAATGCGTTGTTATTTCAGTTAATAAATGTTACGATTTGACAATTCTCCTCCCCCCTGAACTCTCGATTCTGATTAAATGATGCGAGAAGAACACTTGTTTGTATAGGAAAAATAATATTCGTTCTTTGTACCTTTTTATCATTTATTATAATACCGCGATATATTATTTTCATCGTTATCGATATTCTTTAATTTTCTCGTATTTTTATATACATAATTCAGCCGCGATACGGTTGAAAAACTTCTTTTTTTTTTTTTGTATAATTTTTATCCTGTTAAATTTAATATTGAATTTAGTTTTGTTTATTTGTTTTAAAAAAAGATAATTTAAAAAAATAAAAGAAAAAAAAGAAGCCTACTTGATTTACGCTTATATATATGTCTTTAGAATATTCACCGTTAAAATTAAAGTTGATGTAAATTCCGTTAAAATGCGCCGATGAAAAAAATTCTATAAACGTCGACATTTCAGCGCTATTGATTGCCGAATATTTAATATTGTTCGTATTGAAATTGCGGAGTTTTCATTTCTTTATTTAAAGTGATATATATACCTTTTGGAAAAATATCTTGCAAACATTATTCCAAAGGAAAACAACAACGGTGGTGGTACGAATTATATGTTAATTTATTAATGAAATTAATTAGTCTTAATTTTTTAGTAGTGGATGAACGGTAAATAGATTTTAAATATCGACTTTTTTTCATCGGTACACTTATCGTAGAGTGATGTTATTACTTAGGCCGTTTTTTGCGATCAAAAATTAACCCGTATAATATTTCCGTCGTCTTTAAACGTTGAAATATTTTAGATTTAAATTTCGGCTATTTGTGTGATGGACCGTTTGAACTGAGTCAACCACCCACCTTTAGCAGGCGGATGTTCCGTTTTATTTTTCGCATCTTAATTTTAAAATAAAGCTCGATCGATGGATGAATGAGCTTATACATGTCCGGGTTCGCGATAGAGCTATTTCATTTACAATCCGGATTTGTGGTGTTGCAAATTGTACCTTAATTGTATTTATTTTCACGATACAAGTATGCTACCGCGTAAGTGTGTAAATTTTTGTACATCAAGCTGTGCGCAGATATAAAGTGGTGGTAGTTCGCCATATTGCATTCTACACGAATTTTGAGATTATTCCAATATATAATTAAATATCATTTGTCATGCAGCCTAAGACTCAACCACCCGGTGTTGTGGTAGTCGAACGTTTAGCCGTTTGTTTTTAGATACATACACAGTACGCCCGAAAAGTTTCGGGACTCATTTTTTTTCCCCAGAGAAACTACTAACGCTATCCGTTCGAAACTATTTGGGTGACGTATGTTTCGACACCGCACATGATTTTTTGTTGGCTGGTAGTGCGATTTTTTTTTTGGTGAGAAACGGTTTCGCGTAATCGCGTTTAAAATCTGTTGCCGCTGTTTTCGAAATGGAGCAAAGAGCAGTTATGAAATTTTTATTTCAATCTTGGTAAAACCGCTACCGAAATCACGTTCGAAGATGTTCGAGCGGTTTAAGCGTTTTAAAGATGGCCGGTAGTCTCTCGAAGACGATCCAAGGACGGGGGGCGTCCGTCAACGAGCTCAACCAATGAAAATGTCGATCGAATTCGGGCCGTAGTCAAGAATTTTTGCCTCCAGGTACCACGGCGAATTACTATGTAGCAGTTATGGATCGATTTTGCAAACAAATCCGACGCATACGGCCCGAGCTGTGGGAATCAAAAGATCGTTTCCTTCTGCACCGTAATGTCCAGCTCACACGGCAGGAGTTGTCACTCAGTTTCCGGCGAAAAAACAGGTCGCCGTCGTATTGCACCATCCGCCCTATTCTCCGGACCCGTGCGACTATTTTTTGTTCCCCAAGCTCAAAACCGCCTTGAAACGGACCCGATTTGACGATATTCCAGCCATTCAAAAAGCAGCGACACGTGAATTAAACAGCATGGAAAGCAGCAACGCTTTCTCCAGGAGCTTCCAGGCGTCCAGGAACGAGCGCAGCAGTGTATTATGTTAGATGGAGACTATGTAAAGTGCCATAGAAAATAAAATTGTTTATCTTTATTTTTCGATTTTTAATCGCATTAGTCCCGGAACTTTTCGGACGCACTGTGTGTAGATTAAAAATATTATCGACGGAACTAGACGACGAGGGGAAGTGAACAAAAATTCAAATAAAAACAATACTTTTTTTCCCTTATAACAACAAAGTTCACTTCTTGGTGACATTGTTATTCGATTAATACGGTATGGTCGAGAATACGTGTTCCCTATGCCGGTAATAAATCTGTACGAAGAAAAATTAAGTTTTACGAATACTTTAATCGTCGGGAGGTTTTATCAGTTTTGCTTATAAACAGAAAACCTATATAACGTACGGTGGAAACCATTTCGTGTGAAATAGCGAGAAATATTAAACCAGACTGAAAAACAAAATTTCCAGGTTAGTTTTTGAGATATATTAAAATATTTAACTTTTTTTCACGGTGAATTTTTAACAAACTTACTATTACTTAACGTTCGTCATAATCATTTTGTTTTTGTGTCGTCCAATAAAAATCTGATTCTGAATTTCATGGTCTGTTCTACACTTTTCGTATTGTACGGTAAAGAAATAATAGGGATAGCGGATAAAATGGCAGCAGCTTCGTGAAAAATTATACATTGAAAATATATGTATAACACGTACGTGTATACACATGCAAGTACAACAGCCGAATGCTGACACTTGTTCTGAAAAAAAAAATGTTCTTGAAAATTAAAACATTTCTCTATGTTTGTATTTCTTCCGATAGGGTTATAAATCGGTTATTTTGTTCAAAATAGGCGCGAACTTAAAGAAGATTTTTCGCGCAGTCGTTATTTTACACCGACACACACTTACACACTCATACGTACTGATACGACTCTGATGTTCGATATCAATTTTCCAATATAATTGAATATTACAAAAAAAAAAAAAGTATAAAAAAATATATGTATATATGTATAAAAGAAAATATAAACCAAAAGAAATGGGCGCCAGTGGCAAGAGCGGCTTGCCACCACCGGATAGACACTGTGCCGAGCAGAGCTCTAGGCTTTTAATGAGGAAAAAGGAAAAAAAACAATTACATGAAGAAGTTCGCGAAATCCGCCGTTATAAATGCGTAACCGGAAAAGGAAATTCGGTATAGACTAGTTAAAAATTACAGGAAAAACCAAAATTTCGCTCAAAATTATAATGAACGCACGCGGAAAACTAATACTGACTAGCGTAAAACCGATATACGCGACGGCGTGATCTCACAACAAAATTAAAACGAACGATCATTCTCGACCGAACACTGAAATAAACCGACTCGCTCGCTTGCGTGAACAACCGAATTAATCCGACTATCGCTTTATAGTGCCTAGCACGAACGAAGATTACACGATGGGCTATTCCAAACGACATAGTCGAATCGCTGAACAATTACCCCGTACCTTGTCAATTAATTCGAACGCCGCAGAATTTTCTAGAACATTCTTATATTTTATACTATGTATTTTAAAGCGGCTACTACACTACCCTGTCTTTCCGGGATTTTTATAAATTATCTTGCGACTCTCGTAGCTACACACGCTCCGTACTTTACGTTTCGACGGTAAACACGACCGCGATTCCCCCCGCGAAACCAGTTCGCTCGCGCAACACAGCCGACGGAACGGCTGCGTTCGGGATAACCAGGCTTCTCGGTCGAAATAGCTTCTCCGATCGCAATTCCCCGTCATCTCTGCTGCCCGAGAAAAACCCCGAAATATAAATGATATTAAAATCGAAATAATAATTTCTGCCTCGGACAGCATTATCAGAACGCATATAAATCGTAATTAAAAACGCTACAGCTGCCGAATCCGTCTCAGTACATAGATGCGCGCATACGCGCACACGCACACATAAGGAAACCTATAAAACCTCTAAAAATTTTAAAATTCACGGGTCTAAATTCTGAAAAATGTACATATCGTACTGCAGACAAAGAATTCGAAAAAAATCAACTTGCCGTTCTACAGTGAGTGGTTTTCTTTTTGTTGTTTTTTGTTTTTTTTTTTTTTTTTCAAATCAACATATTCGTCACGAGAATACAGGAAAAATACGAAATCTGCAAAAGTTCTAAATTCAAGAGACGAAATCAGGAAGGAGATATAAAATGTCCGTAAAGTATTTCTTTCTAATACTTTTACGGCTGTTTATAATATACATATGTGTGTATATGTTTTTTTTCTTAATTAGTAGTGTAACGTGTAATTTTATATTTCCATTTCATACAACATCATTGCCGGACGATTACTATATATACATATAAAATGAAACGTAGTTGAACATAAACGAACGTGTGTATACATACATCAGTTTAAATGTAACGATAGGTATGTTTTTAGAAAATTCCGTAATTACCTTATGTATTACGAATTTCGAATCGTGTTTTGTTGCTAGTCACTAACATAGGTGGCGGACTTCGGGGGATCATCCTTAAATGTTCATTAAAACACATATCGAAGTTTAAACACTATTTAAGGAAGCACTTCATAAAAACTTTAACATCACCAATTCTCTAACATGTTTTTCTTTTTTCCATCCTAACTATGTATGTTAATTTTTTGTTTAATTCGAATCCTTTTTCTTTTTTGGTAATTTGAAACAAAATAAAATACAAGTATAACAAACAAATACAATCCGTGTATCAATAGTCAGCAGAAACGTTTCCAAGTAAAGCCTATCTGGAAAATAGAATTTACAACTTGAAATACAAAACCGAATGAATTTTCTTTCTTCTATTTTTTTTTTTTTCGTCTATTTTGTTTTTAACTAATTTTTAAAGATAAATTAAATAATGAATATAGTAAATATTTTTCGAACGTACGATTTGTGCCTGTCTCGTTAAAATAATAATATTTGTAACACCGTTGGCGCACGCACCCAACGGGGTTGCTACGGAGCTGTAGCTTCCCCCAGGGAGAATAAACGAACACTGTTAAATGGCAAAATTTTTGACAGAAAAAATTAATATTTGATAAAAATATAAAGTGTTTTTAAATCATACATGTTATACCAAAAAATAAATATAATAAAAATGAGAGAAGAGAAAGATACAATATATATAGATATACCAAACATGTTCGATCTCCAACTTTACATTTTCCCATATGACTTTAGCCCCCTCCTGGGACAAATCCTGGGTGCGCCAATGCGTAACATTTCTTTCTTTTTTTTTTTTTTTAACTCGTGTATGAATAGAGAAAAACACTTGCATTTCGCTCCACCACAGAAGTAGTAATTTCTGGGGAAATAAAAAAAAAATAAAACTATAGGGGCCTAAAACGATGGCTTTGCAAAAAGATGGGACAGCGACACACGGCGTGGCGTGGACTGGAAAAAAAAAAGAAACACAACGGTAACGCAATGGACGATAATCGGCGACTACTAATCATTTCGTAAGATCGGCAAGAGAGAAACTATACAATTAACGATAAAAAACCGAAATTAATTCATACAAGAGGCCATGTACTAATCGGCCGATCGCGAATGATTACACACACTCACACATCGCCACAATACTTTGATTACCCATCAACACGTGTAAATAGCAGCAATTAGCAGTCACAAGGAATGGAGCCGTAGTTCTGCACCGATTAAACACGATTTCTTTTTTGGCAAGCTGCGTCAGTATATTTGATCATTATGAAATAGGTCTAACGCATTATTTTGAAGTGTCCTGCCAACGTAACATATTACGTTTGTTTAACTTTTTTTAAGATGATTGATTATCATTGCCCATTGTTTAATTTTCTAAATGACCTCCATCCGTAATAAAAATTGCTTTTTGTCCACGTGAATCTTTAAGTCGGATTGTCTTTCAGTTGGTAAAGGGCTTCTTGTAGGTTTTCAGTTTTTTCCTTTCACCGATTGTTTTTATTCCTTTTTTTCCCAATCAGAATTATCGGTGCAACGTTGCTTTTTTTTTTTTTTTTTTTTTTTTTTTTTCTGGACTCGCTGACAAAGAGCATTGACCCATGTTCGACAAGAAAGGAAAGTATTGCTGAATTAATTATTCAGATTCGTACGCGGTCAGATATCGCATCAATGAAGGATACAAGGGGAGCGACAACAGTTAACGAAGGAAAGGAGAGAACAGATGCAGCACTGTAGGGAGCAGGAATATTAAGTCTCAGAAGTTGAGAGTAAAGAAGGAAACGTTCAGACGACAGTGTGGAACATTCGAAAAGAATGTGGTTAGAGTTACATTCGTGGACATCATTTGGAGGATGTAGCGGACAGTAAGGAGAGTCTGAAAGTGAAACTCGATAGCGAGATGAAGGAAGCAAACTATGATTGAAACGCAATCGACATAAAGGGGAAATAAAATAGCGCTGCAAAGACGGAAATTCATGGAACCAAGGATTAACTGGAATATATGGCTGAATAGAAAGATAAAAGGAAAATTGGTTAGAAAAGGAGGAAGGATATGAGTCTGACCAAAACCTATAATGGAATTTTTTAGATAATGCAAGTAAATTATTAGCAGTGAACTTATTAATGGGGAGTCCATTAACAGCTGTACCACGAGACAACTGATCAACTCTTTCGTTTCCTTCGTTGCTTGCCATGGCGGAAATTTCTTTTACTTCATTCAAGTTTTTAAAATACCAGTTAAACTCTACGTAAAAAGAAATTTTGCGCTTTCTGATAAATATTCTATAAAAAAATATATATATATATGTATATATGTTATTTTTGATCAAAACAGTAAAGAAACGAAGAAATTGCTTTCGATGGTAACACGTGTATTATTTGAAAAAATAATAAAACTTTGATTCCTGGTTAATCGAAAAAGTTCAACTTTGAAACCTGTTCTTAATAGTCTTATGTTCTCTATGCAAAGATTACTATTTTTTACGTTCTATCGTTGCATTCTGGCGACCGTCGAACCTTTATAGCCCGTGTTGAAGTTTCTATTTAATTCTCATCGAAGCTTTTATGAGTCTGAACTGGAACCTATTATTCTACGCCTTTTTCACATTTAAACTGATAGAAGTGAAATCTGGTATTCCAATTGAGTAAAGGGAAATCATCGATTCAAGATTTAAAATGCGAACGGCGCGAAATTATATTAAAATGATATTCACGGGATAGTAATAAATTTTAGGAAACGGGCTTAGTCGGAATCCATTCAAGTGCGAACTGTTTCAGTGTGTAGGGAAAAATTAAAAGAGTTACGGACGATTCTCCGAATGAACCGAAGTTGTAAGTTGATATAAAATAATAATAATAATAATAATAATAATAATAATAATAATAATAATAATAATAATAATAATAATAATAATAATAATAATAATAATAATTAAGGCAACGTCAAAAATGGACAACAAATATAAATGAACTATTATTACGTTGCTATATGAGTGTTACCAAAGGCGAGACAGATAAAATAGGTTACAGAAGGAAATTATTTGAGGAATTTAAACTGAAAGCACCAGAAGAATTTAAAATTAGTGAACAACGATTAGCCGATCAGATAAGAGTAATACCGCTAGTTGTTGGAAATAATGGCATAATACCGAATAGCTTAGTTAAGAACATAAGTAACCTAGGACTGGCGCCATATATAGTAGACATAATACAAAAATCAATTCTATTAAACGCCGCTACAAATGTAAGGACCTTCCTTAACCATCAAAATGGAGAAAATTTATAATGCTTGCTAGACATATTAGCCGTATTATAAAGCAAACCAGCAAAGGCTGTGATTCCTTGGATAAGAATAATAATAATAATAATAATAATAATAATAGAAAGGTACACGTGTGTTATTGAAGTTGAATACTTTTATTTTCGAAAATATCAATTTGAAAAGGGGACCCCTAGTATTTTCGGAAAATCTTTCCATGATTTCGTAAATAATTTCGTGCCGAAGTAAATTTTTTTACGCGCGCCCATTAAATCTTCATTCGAACGTTTTTCTGTTGATACGAATTCGGTATTTACGGCGCTATCTAGCGATGATGTCGAGCTAGATATTATTCTCCGATTAAAATCATTAATTTTCGATCTCTCGGCATCATCGTATTGTTCGTTGTCGGCGGAGAATACGGCCGGGATATTTACACGATCGAATTTGTTATTTCCGATTTCTGTTGAATTTCTCGCCTCGGAAAGTGTTAAGAGGTTGTGTAAGTGTCCTGGTATGTGCGGTCTGCGACAACAGGATAGCGTCTGTCGGCCGCGCGAGCCGTGTGAGATGAGTGTTACAACGGCTATGTAATATTAAGTGATAAGGATTTCGGCAATGTACCGTTAGTTTTGTTAAATTATTATCGAGCGGATTTAGTGAAATAAATGTACCGTTAGTTACCGTTTGATTGAGCACGAAACGAGTCGTCATAACACTAGTCAAAAAGTTCGTTAACCTAGTCGCCGTATAGTAATATTTTGCGTGGGGCAATTTTGGCCGACTTTCTTGTTAAACTCATTTTATTTTTCGGGTACGCGCTACTACAGTCAAATTTCATGTGAATTAATGTTGTTATACCGAATATACGTGTTTTGAGACAAGCTGTGTTTTTTATTGAACTCGTGGTGCGGAGAGGCGGATTCGCAATTATTTGTGATAAGTTTCCGGTGTGTCAATCGTATAAGAAAATCTAGTCCTCTCATAGAAGCAGAATCGTCAACAATAAGAACAATCAACCAAAAGAAAAGACAAGAGTGGAGAAGAGAGAATTCATTTCACAAGAGAATTCATTTCACAAGAGAATTCATTTCACTGTCAAACTTTCGCGACAATTGTGAAATTTTTTCATGCGCTAAACAAATTCTCAGTGGTACTTAGAAAGGATTGCTTCGATATCAGAGCCGTATCTAGATCAAAATTTCGAGAGGGGTTACGAGAATATTTTTTTATATATATATGCGTGTGTGTGTGCGTTTACTATCATGAAATATATTCATTTATAAATGGTACACTAAAGTCTCGTAGTCAATTATTGCATATGCAATATTTGAACACTACAATAAAAACAAACAAAAAATAGTCTTTTCCATAGAATTCATAAAAATTTTAATTTTATTTTCTTTTGGAATTTCGGTCCATTTAATTTAAGCAGTTATTATTTCGCAGATATTTCGGGGGGGGGGCTGAAAACCCCTCCTCAGATACGGCCCTGCTCGATATGATTCAAAGAAGAAAGTTTGACATTTTAATAATACTTTAACCGTGTTTCAAAGAACTCTTTTACGCTAGTCCGTATCTTCTTCGCAGTACGGTATAGATTCAGTATTTGAGACGGAAAATTTTATTCGATGATGGAAATCGCTCAATAATAATGTACGAGTTTAATTACCGGTAATGAGATATTGCATTTCAAAATTAAACGAGGAGGCTGCATACACTCCGTTCTTAAACTTATTTATTTTCACAAATAAAAGATCGGCACTAACTTCAGCTCTTTCGCACTCATCATTCATACTATACGAGTATATTTAATGATGATATAAAATGATCTATGTAAAAATATTAAACTTTTTATAATTTATATGCATCCTGTTCATGGATCTACATTACAGTAGTACTAAAATGCTATTTAAACTTTAATAGTTAAAACAGAAGAACTAAAAGAAAAAGGAAAGAGACTGCATAAGTACTGAAAATGTTTAATTAAGATATCCAAGTAGAGCTTAAGGCCTGTATGGGTATTTTAAAAAGGGTTTTTGAAAGAAAATATTTATCGCTGATTATACGCATACCATACACAACTTCTTTCAGGAATCCATCTATTTCTAGTTCTCTTGACCTGACCTTTTTTGTTCTCCCACTATTGGCCTTAATTATAACTAGAGAACTCTTACGGGTTCTTATGGCAATGGTCGTGTTCCTATCCTAATAATTGCTGTTAACTTTTCTTCTCCGACATCGTTCAGGCCTTTCCATTCTTCTCGGTGGAACCTTTCCAGAGCAAATTGGACTCTGTTTCGTTCTTGTGTTGATTCGCCACTCCCTAGTTTTCAACTTGACTCTAATCCCATACTTTTATATAATTCCCTTTTAAACTCCGTTAAGTCTGCTTTTTCTCTATCTTCTCCTACCCGCCATCAGTCATCTAATAACCGCAATAAAGCTTCATCTCTTCTTTGGTGGAATGAGGAATGAAATCGCGCATTCGACCGTAATCGTGTCTCCTTTAGAACTTTTCGTTTAGGTTGATCGTAAGCGAGCGAACGCGAGAGCTAGATATATACTTAAAGTCTCAAAGAGAGCTTGCTGGAAAACTTTCTGTTCTTCATTCTCTAGGAATACCCCTCTCTCTCTCATGTTTGGAAAATGGCTAGAGCTTTCAAATCCCCATCCTTTGAACATCTCTCCAATCTCAACCTTTCTAAAGGTGGCCTAGAATCCTTTCTCGATTTCGTTGCTCATATGTTGCTAACGTTGATGAACTGTATATCTAACTTTAATTCCGCATAATTTCCCTCCACACTTCCTAACTTCTGCTTTCAATGTTTGTGAATTAAAATATGTTCTTTCCAAATCTGCTAGCCCCACTCCAGAAACCTGCCCGAACAGTCTCTTACATTTCTCCTTGATCTTTTTAATTGTTTAATCTCCAGGAGTATCCTCTCGGAATTCTTGTATTATAATTCCCATTCCTAAAATAAGTTCTTCCTTACGTCCAATTACTTTGGCATCCTGCATCAGAAAACTGTTTGAAGGCACGTTAAACAAGCGTCTTGAATGGTCGCTAGAGCATAATAATAAATTTTTTAGCAGTATGTTTGGCTTTCGGTCTGGTATTGATCCCCCCGATTGTATTGGTCTTTTTGTTTCTCATATCTACAGACCTTTTATCCAAAAACATTATACTTTGACTTCCTTCATCGATGTATCCTGTGCTTTTGACAATGTTCATTTACCCACTCTAAAAGATAAGGTGACAGCAATTAACGTTCCATTTCTGTTTACTGCCCTTATTATTAATCTCATGCTGAATAGTTCTATCCACCTCTCTGTTCCATCTTTTGAACTTCAAGAATGGTTTTTCGAGGTCTTTCTCGAGGTTCCTCCCTCATTTCTATTCTTTTCAACATATACACTATCACTGTAGTTTCTCTTCCTCTAAATTCTTCGTCTTTATTCTTTGCTGATGACATCCTACTCATTGCTTCATTTCATGATATTGTATCAGCTAGTGAAGCATTTAATTCGTGATTCAACTAACTCCTTCCTATTTCTCCCATTAAATCTTGTTATGTTACATGTACTCTACCATTTTATAATCCTGCTTCTGTCTATCTATCCCTAGCAAATACATCCCTTTTTCGTGTTAATTGTTTTTGTTATCTTGGTATTTTCTTTGACAGTCGGTTATCCTTCTCCGAACACATCAAGTATCTTTCCTCTTCCGCAATCAGAAGGTTAAACCTGCTGAAGGCCCTATCTCCAACTAATTGGGGTGGCGATTCTTATATCCTTATTTCTCTATATAAATCCATCATCCGCTCAAAATTTGATTAGTATTAATTTCTCTATGGTTGTGTCTCTAATTCCCGACTCTCTAAATTAGATGCAATCCAAAATTCTTGCCTTCGTCTATGCCTTGGTGCTCTTAAATCCTTTCCAGTTCCAGCAGTCCTTGTTGAATCTAATACACCATCCTTGTCTATTTGAAGATCTTATTTGGACTATCGTTGTCTTGCTAAGCGTCTTCTACTCACATCCTCTACTCTTATCCATTCCTATTTTTCGATTTCCAGGAGCTGACATTCGCACCTAGGAAAATCCCTATATTATCCCTCATCTCTTTTCGGCTTAGTTCGTTTTGTCCTCACATAATTTCCTTTGACTATCTCCGCTATTTCTCTTTTAATTTCGCTGAACTCTGCTATCTTCCTAATATATTTATCATACCTACGCTCTCTAAATTTTTTCCGCAGATCCTAATTGGACAGAAATTCCGCAGTACTATCAATTCTCAATTTCCATCGCAAGTAACCGTCTTTATAGATGGTTCAAAGAGGTTGGGCGATGTCGGTGCCTCTTGTCTCCTCCCAGATTTTGAGTTTTTAGAACCTTTTCGGTTGCCTCCTTATTGTTCTCCCATTCATAAACGTATTAAAGACTATCCTACGTTTCATTATTTTCATTTCCTTCAATCACCTTTTTTCTAAATTTTGAATTATATCTGACTCCATGACCGCCCTTCAATTTATTCTCCCCTACCTGATCATTCTTGTGATTTTATCATATTCCGCTTGCGCTCACTTATCCACGTTCTCCTTCATTCCATTCATGTTGATTTGTTGTGGGTTCCTATGGCCATTTAGGCATCTTCGGTAATGCGGACTCCTTGGCTCGGGAAAAAAGTCTCATGGTCTACTCTCCTTCCGCTGTGTAAGGGTTTTTATTTTAGGTTTTGGTCGGATATGTATGTTACCTCTTTCTTTAACAATTGTTGGTTTTTATGTTTGTTCAACCTAGTCTTCCTGCCAATTCATGGTTCTCTTTGTTTCCTTCGCTTCGTCGCTCTGTTGTTGTCTCCGTTACTCGTTTACGCTCTTAAGCCATACTTTATTATCTTCCTCCCGTTTTCGTTTTTCGTTGGTTGCCTCTCCATTTGGCCTCTCTGCTCACGATGTTAATTAAGTATTCATCTCTTTCTGTTGAGTGTTCTACTTTCTCCTTCAGTTTGCTGCGACTTGGTTTTCCTGCTCCATATTGCGCCTCTTATATCTTGCCTTTTCCTTCTCCACTCATCGTTCCTACTATTTGTTCCTTCCTCCTAACAATATCTGACTCTATCAAGATATAATTGATGCGTTCTTTTTCTAATTGTTTCTGAGTAAAGATCCTTATTTGACGAGCTTCCCCCACAAAAAAAAATGTTAACTCGGATATATTCCTTCTATTTTTTGGAGAGTTTTTAAATTCATAATATGACTTCTATGATAATTTTATGTTTCGAATAAACTCCCAGTTGCATAATTAACTGTAGATTTTAAGAACTGCTATTGAATTTGTACTGTAACTTTTGACATTTTTATGTCTTTGCTTTGGCACATAAACTTGAAAAGCGTTACCAAATAAGCATCACGAAATGGATCGTCACGGAAAATCGTTACGAAAATTTCATGTCTTTACTTGCATACGACTACTGATTACTAATATTTTCATGTCTCTTTACTTTGTTACATAAACTTGAAAAGCGTCACAAAATGGAAAAGTGTTTTCTATAACGGAATTCTTATGATAACCGTAGGGTTGTGTATTTCACACTTCATTTCCTTGTTTACATTTGCTGAGCGCACAAAACGATTACCGTAGTAATTATAAATTAAATGTAACTTTAGTCTCGTGTAAACCATTTCTTTCCCATGAAAAGTGTTATGGATTCCGAAGCGAACGAGAGACCAACTCACGTCGGCTCGCACCAAGGTGCACAAGATGAAGCTCGACGAGACGGGTGGTCTACCATACAAGATCGAGCTCCTTATTGACAAGCCGTACATGGTGCGGGTAAAGATCGATGTCACCGACGGTCTCGTGAACGGCGTGATAGGCCTGCTGCAGTACATCGAACGCTCTCGTGAAACCGACAAGATAATTCGACTTTGGCTAAAATTCGACAACGTTAAAATCGGTAAATTACCACGATCGGAAGTTCGGATAGGCACTGTATAGCGTATATCCGTGTATCTACGAGCATTGGATGCCGATCGGCTTACGTTCGTCAATGGTGACGCTTCCTAGTAAGATGGTTACCTGTAAACGATCGACATTTCCACTCACACCTGATTGCGGGATATCGATTCACAAATCGCAAGGCAGTACATAGGCGGCGAAGGGTATACGAATACTCAAAATCGCACGACCAGAAACTTGTGTACGTCACTTTGTCTCGATGTTCTTTGTACGAAGGGTTGTTCCTAACGAATAGGAATGGGGACCACTGATTTTACCACGGACGCGAAAAACAGTTGAAAGACATTAGAATTGAGTTTGAACGTCTTACGCGTCATCGTTTGCGGACGCACGCTTCCCACAGTCGAGATTTTGTGGATCGTTCATGTACTCGGTCTGTCGATGCTCTCACACTATGTTCACTCAACGTTCAGTCGTTGCGCTCACACTCGCTCGATATAACGTGTGACTTTGTTATACCTTCGTGCAGTTTACTCGCACTCTCTGAAACGTGGTTATCAAACGCCGATTGCGATAAATTTGAACTTGAAAGTTACTCGCTCGTAAATCGGCACAAACGCGACAACGGCAAGATGGCTGGTGGTATAGCGATTTACGAAAGGAAATTGGATTCGGACGCTCTGAAGAGCCGCAGTCGGCCACTGATTCGTATCAATTAAGAAAAAAATGGTCTCGAAAAATGTAACGTGATATCGATGGACGTCGGTGATATATGCAAAGTCGAAACGATGATCGATGGAGAGCGTCTGTTACTTTTTTCGAAGTACCTCTCAAACGGGACAACGTTGAACGATAAGATCAATTTCTTTGAGCGTTACCTACTACCGAAGCTGAAAGGTCTGTTTCTCTTTATCGATGAAATAAAGCTGTACGATTTACCGATCATAGTCTGTGGTGATTTTCAACATCGATTTCCACTCGGACGATGGATTGCGATTCGATCAATTCATGAGTGAAACGTTCGGTTGTGAGATGAATAATTCGGTGGACCTTTCGACAACGCGAAATATGACGTGCATCGACGGAATCTTTACTCGAAACGTATCGAACGTACAACCGTTAGCTTTAACTTGTGTCGTACTTTTCTCACCGTCGGCCATTACTCAGTATTACTCTACCCCTAACGATAATGATGTAAATAAGGAACCTTGTACTAGCGGTAGTAGTTGTTGAATATATATTTTTGCAAATACATTGAAATATAATATGTACTCGTACAAAGCATTTAGAGGTGCAGAACGTAGGTTCAATCTCGAAACGCTTTATACGTTGCAATATAACATGTACAAGGCATTTAGAGGTTGCACGGCGACATTCTCATATCGACGGAGGCCGCGAAGCGAACGACATTCTAATGTCAGCGGATGCCTGAATGGCTGTACAAAACCTACTTTTATGGGAAAACATGAAAATGTCTCACTGTGTTGGGGACTTGTACGAAAGCTGTTTTTTTTTTCTTTTTTTATTCTTGTTGCAATACGAACCCTATATTATCTATAACTATATTCCAATTACCATTATATAAAGCTATCAGAGGCGCAACAACGAAGGGTCTAAGGCTGCCAGGGCACCTTACTCAATTGTGATGGGTACTCCTAGCGAAGGAATTTAACACCTATCGACTCTACGTAACCAAAATATTGTATCACCATATTTGGACAGTTAAATAGAAAATCTAATGAAAATTGAACAGTTATGTAAATTGATGAAAAATAAATACATTTAAAATTGGGGTGTCATATTTGTAATTTTGGAAAAATTGTTATCCCTTTCTTTTTGAAATCATCGATAGACATCTGAGCAGCCATTCTCAATGTTATGTTGTTGCGCTCTTAAAAGCTATTTTAGAGAAAAATACGCGTGTTTATTTATATAACTTGAAATAGTTTCGAATTCCGAATGACAAACTCTAAATATTTAAAAGCCTGTTTACAAATGTAGTACACGTTGAGAATGTTAGTGCGCAATCCACATATATTCCCAAATGAATCACTAATCTCTTTTCTTTAAGTATTTAAATTTCGTTTTTCCGCGGCAAAATGTAATGCAAACACACATGTAGAATAATTGAAACCTAAGACGCTGATCTCTCGCTATTGCTATTTACGAACGTGTACTATACGTTACCTTTCTGGGTTTTTTTTTTTCGCTGACTTATTGTTGGTCATTTTAAACAGAAATGTAAAACATGAAAAATGAATATAACGGAATACTAATATTATATCCGTTTAAGCAATAACTTTCCTAATTTGGATTTTAGTTACACATCTCTCTTTGTGTCCGTTACTGGATCTGGATACATTTTGCATTGAAATGTTTTCTTTTCAATTAAATATTTTACACCTGGATCCACATATGAGATTAATGTATTTCTTTGGCTACAACCACCGTTACGTTTTCAACGGTATTTCTTTATTTAATGGACTAATAATGCGTATTTGACTACAACGCAAGTGAATATTCATCTGGGGAATTTGTTCCAACTGGTATTATTGTTGTTGAAGATATTATTTCACGTCTTAAATTTCAATGGACGACAGAGACGTAAAACTCTTACAAGCGCGTTGTGGAATTATTACAATGTGGTTGAAAAAACAATTTTCTCTCAGATAAAAAGCACCATCACATCAAAATAAACGAAAAAATAAATTTCTACCTTACTACGTATAATTGAATAGTTTTGCCCGAAAAAACCATCATCAAATATGTGCCTGTAACATCGAAAAGCTTTTGAAGTAAATCGACAATTGAAGCATTTAATCGGTATTTCGTTCTTTTCTTTTTTAAAATTGCAATTTCGAAACGATAAAAATGTAAATTACAGAGCTGTAGGTGTTGTCGGCGCAAAACAGATAATCACCTAATTTTCTAATCCAGTCGGGAAATTAATACGTCGCATCCGATTTAATGAAAAATGACTTAATTTAAAATGAGGTCTGTTTACAGTCGGGCTGCAGCAAATTCTGATTAGCGGAAAGCACTTGTTTGAAATGTTAGTTGTAAAGAAGCTATTAATAAATGGGCGACAAATAAAAGAAAGAAGAAGAAGAGAAAACGGCGAAAAGAAAGTATTACAAAGCGTAAATAAATGAAACTAATTTTAATCTAGATGACTCTTCAAAATCGAAGATAATTGATTCCAGTCGAAAATACCGCGGTAGCGTTTGATTGGTTAATCGAAAATTAATTACGGTTGTCCGTACTTTTGAACAAAAACTGTTAATGTGTGACTTACCGCGCCAGCTTGCACATAAAATACTGTGTGTGACCTTTACGCGTGATCAACGGAGCAGGTCCTCAGTTCCGACGGAGAGGACAAATAATGGACTTTAATTTGGATTATGGCAATAAAACAAATTAGTAAAAAGAAAAAAAGTACATCGATAATCTCACATTAGCTACTTTTATTGATGTTTCCAGTGCTTTTGATATGTCGTCGCGATAGCCTAGTTGCTAGAGCGCTTGACTTCCGATATGGCGGTCACGGGTTCGATCCCGAGCGACGACGAACTTATTACAAGAATTAAATAAAAATATAAATAATCGCTAATAGTCACGTGGAAGGCAATGGCAAACCACCACGTACAACATCATATGCGCGCTAGGTCAGTACACAGCAGACATAAATAGGACTGCACTTGTATATGTCGATAAATCAAACGATTACCAATCAGTCCCGAATGTAGTCTTGCGTGTGTACACCTGCGTTGCATATTACAATTGCCTGGTACACACAACCTATATCGGTACAGCTAAATGTACGAATAGGTTGCGCCAACGCGCTATGTAGCGTACGGCAACGACAAGAGCAAGGCTCTTTAAATATATAAGATAAGTGCTTTTGATAATGCCCATTTCCCTACTCTTCGAGATAGAATGATAGCAATTAACATCCCGACGCATTTCTTTCCTCTCATTATTAACCTGATGTTAAATCGTACTATTCTCCTCTCTCCTCCTCATTCGAGGTTACAAAAGTTGTTTCACCGGGGTTTCCACAAGGCTTAGTTCTACTCTTTTTAATATTTATACTATTTCTGTTGCTTCTCTTTCTATATGAACTCTTCTTCCTTATTTTTTGCCGATGACATTCTTCTCTTTTCCTCATACCGCGATATTGTATATGCAAACGAAAAAGTCAATTCGTCTCTAGCTACTTTGGAACAATCCCTTTCCTTTTTGAATCTTTCTATTACCCTTTAAAATCTTCTTGTATTGTCTTTTCTTTTCGTCCTTTTAATCCCATTTTAGTCTCTGTATCCTTAAACTCTATACTTATCCCTCGTAAGGATTGCTTTTGCGATGTATTTCCTTAACAGTCGTCTGTCCTTTTATGAACATATTAATTTCCTTTTCTCTTCTGCCCTTAAAAGACTGAACCTGCTGAAAGTTCTTTCCTCAACAAAATGGGGAAGCGATCTTTTTTTTCTCATTTCTTTGTACAAATCGATTATCCGTTCTAAACTCGATTATTGTTCCTTTATCTACGGCTGTGCCTCAGAATCATTTCTTTCCAAGTTGAATATAATCTAAAATTCGGGTATTCGTCTTTACCGTGGTGCTCTTAGATCTTCTCCAATACTAGCAGTTCTCGCTGAGTCAAACTCGCCTCCTCTTTTTATCCCCAGATCCTATCTAGAATATCGCTTCTTGTGTAAACGCTTAATCATCCTCTAGACTTATACCTTCATACCTTTCTATTCTGCAAAACTGGCGCTTTACTCGCAAGAAAATTCCTATCCTAGCCTACATTGCTCTGCGGCTGAATTCATTTTTATCCTGTACAATTTCTTATAATACTAGGGTGGTTCAAATATAAGCCGGAATTTCGTCATAAAAATTTTTATTTTATACTTACAGTGCTCATATTTTTTACAATTTTTCGAGATAACCCCCCTCGCACGCTACGCACTTTTTCCACCTCTCCGGCAATTTTTTTATTCCTTTTTCGTAAAAATCTCGCGGCTTATCACATAGCCATTTGCGCACGAACGATTCCACCTCATCGTTGCTGTCGAAACGTTGTCCACCAAGTGCTTCTTTCAACGGGCCAAACAAATAATAATCACAAGACGACAAATCTGTACTGTAAGGAGGATGTTCAAGTGTTTCCCAGCCGAATTCGGCCAATGTCTCCATCGTGAGCCGAGCGGTGAATTTCTATTCAAAATTCAGAAGTCTTGGCACCCATCTGGCTGCAATTTTGCGATAACCTAGCCGATCATGAATTATTGTCTCAATACTACCTATGCTGATGCCCAATTCGTCGGTCATATCGCGTACACGGACGCGTCGGTCAGCCAAAATGAGTTGTTCGATGGCTATGACGTGTTCATCTGTAATGCTGGTTTTTGGGCGCCGCGCATGTGGTATGTTTGACACCACTTCACGTCCTTTTCGAAACGCGGAACACCACTCGTACACTTGAGTTTTGGAGAGACACTCATCCTCGAACTGTTCGCGTAATTTTCGATAAATTTCCACGGATTTTACGTCGTCTTTGACTAAAAAACGAATAATGATGCGTTGCGCAACAGACACTGGTACTTCTTTTTCACTCATGGCTCTAACTACACTAAAAAGTGAGGTTACGCGGTTCTAATTGCTCTATACGCTTCGTAACAAACCAGTCTAACTGCCAGTGCAACCACTTTTTCCATAATAAATTTTTCGCGTGTTTATTTAAAAATTCCGGTTTATATTTGAACAACCCTCGTAATCTCCCTTACTTTTCTTTAAATTTTGCAGATCAATGTATTCTACATTTAGCTCTTTCCTCCAGATCCCTTTCCAATACAACAGTTATACAGGAATTCCATAGTTATATCGAATCACGTTTTCCTGCTCACATGACCATTTTTACGGATGATTCGAAGGGGCCTAATGCAGTTGGAATTTCTGAGCATAAATTTGCTCTGAATCTTTTCGTCTCCCTTCTTTTTGTACTATCTTTACGTCCGAGCTAATGGCCATTCTACGTTCCGTAATTCCTCCCATCAATCTTCTTCTAAATATTTAATTATCTCTGACTCCATGTGTGCTCTTAAAGCTGTTTCCTCACATTTCCCCTTTCACTTCTCTAATTTTTTTATCTGCCGTATTCGTTCTCTCATTCACACTCTTTTCTCACTTCATTCTATCCGCATTGATATGGTCTGGGTCCGTAGCCATGTCGGGATAGAGGGTAACGAAATGACAGATTCCTTGGCTCAGATTGCTGTATCCTCCCGCTTTTTTTTTCTTCTAAAATTCCCGCTTCTAATTTACTTCTATTGTGTAAAAAGTTTCATGTTAGATTTTGGTTAGATTTTTAAGTTTCTTCCTTTTCTAATCAATCTTCCTTTTATTTTTCCATCCAAACTCCCACGCGGCCTTGGTTTTACGATTTTCCTTCGCTTCGCCGCTCCGTTATTGTCCCTATTATCCGTTTACGTCTCAATCATACTCTTCTTCCTTACTCACGTTTTCGTTTTCATCGCACACTTACCCCATTAATTATCTTTTCCATTCTGACGACGAAACCATCTGCGATCCCGACCATATCTTCTTTAAATGTCCATTCTTCGTGAACGAACGCACTTCTTTTTTTATTGCGTTTCGTATATCTTATCGTTTCCGTCGATTTCCGTTGTTCCTGTCCTCAGTTCTTTTATCTTGTCAATAGCTGACCGAATCTACATCTAACTGATCCTTTTCCCTCGTGTCGTTTCTGGGTGAAGATCCGTTGCTGACATGTCTAAAGGGGGAGTTAAAAAAAACATTGACTCAATTTAAAATAAAAATAAAATTCGGTTTCTAAGAAAGGTTTTTATTTCGTGCAGTATTCACTTATTCTTCCTGCTAGATCTGATTAATTTAAACATACACCATGAAATTAACAAGTTCAGAATAAAAAAACAGCATTTATTTATTGCAAATTCAGAAAAACTAATTACGTATTCTTACATTATCACGGTGGACAAATCTATTAAAAAAAAAAAAAAAAAAAAAAAATTAGCTTATCACAAAGTGGCTCAAATTTAAATTTCGATTACTGTTATATTTCGTAATATCCTCTTTAATAATTAAAATATAAAATAAACTAATCAAACATTATACAGTAAGTAGATTTAACATACACTACTATAAACGATTATTTAATTTTTTATTAAATACCCGACGCGTTTCGAAGGCAAAGCTTCATAATCACGGCAGTTATTTTGTAGTGATGTATTTAAGTTTACTTACTGTACAATAATCGTAAACAATATGTGTAATTAACATATATAATCAAACATTAGTCGTGAGAAAAATTTGAATAAATAAATACTAATAGCACAGACTGGTATTATTCAAAAGCTTCCTTTCTAGAAATCGTGAACGAACAGTTAGTTCATGTCGGGAGCTCTTATTAGCAATTCGTACACCTTAGTATGGGCAAATTTCATTAAAATTGATACAAATAGCGATGATTACAATATTGCTACTTTAAATTATCAAAACAAAATGTAATACATAAGAAAACAATAAATTACACGGGTAATGCAACGAATTATTTTTTCGGTACGGTTGCTCATATGATTGTACAAATATTTCATCTGTAATTTTTGTTGCACTATACAATTTATAAATTGCGATGTAGATACGAGAAGAATAATTAACCGTTTATTATAAATTTTTGACACTTTTGGATTATTTTCATACGCTGCGTTACCCATATCCGGTTATCAATAGAAATTTGTGCGCCAAACAGACTTGTATTAGTGCACAAACTTTTTTTCAGCGTAATAACGTATTTTATATCAGCGGATGTTTGAATATTTTCGCGTTGATATTGATGTCTGTGTTCCATAAATTGATTACACCATTGAGAAAATAAATTAACCATTTCCTAAGAGGAATTCATTTTCTGAGATAAAATATTTACCCGGAGTTTTTCTACAAAAGTTAAAGAACAGCTGATCGAATTTTGTTCACCGTTCGCAGCCAAGGAATCAGTCTGTAATTTTAGAACACGGTAATACAATCTTTTCTCTAATGCTGCGAATAGAAAGCTGAATTGCTTGTTAATGTTTTCTGCGATGCACGAATTAAGTGCAGAAGATAACCCACGCTTGAAGTTTAACTCTATTACAGCTGAAATAATATAACTTAGCCTGTCTCATTATCTGGGCACCATGTTCCATATTTTAATAATTTTTTAATTTAATATTATACACACACACACACACACACATACATACATATATGTATATATATAAATCGGCCATTTTGGCCTCGCAAGGGGCTGTGCCCCTTGACCCCTCTTGCTTTCATTTCTATCTTTTTCTCTTCTATACTTTGTATAAAATGATCAAAATTTACAGCGTAATTCTAAATCGGTCCATATGAATATAATAACATAATCACAAAAATCCTATAAAATATAACAAACGTAACATAAAATTGGGACATTTTTTCTAATGGGGGGTAGTCTAAGAATTACGTTGTAATTAATAACTATGTCTATAAGTTTAACAAGATCTTCACGTAACATTTACAGTGACCAGGCCTGGATTTGGCGGGGGGGTCTAAGGGGCCCCCAAGAGACACCCACTTCCGACATGTAATAAAAAATTAATCTATCATTTGTCGTATACATCATCTTTTGTTTAAATAAATAGAATTAACTTTACAGGAACAAGTGCATTTTTTAATACATTTATTTGTTAATAATTTTGTATCCATTTTTATTTCCTCCTAGAGGAGGAAACTTCGTAATAGTAAAATTTCGAGTTTCGTAGAACGTACCAGAAGTTTGTTTTAAGTTATAACGAGTCGCAATGTACCTATTTAAGGAAATGTCTGTATGAATGTGTGTGCGCGTGTACACGTGCAATACACGCAAACACATTATCCTTTTATGTAAATCTTTGGTTAAAATTTGCTGAAAAATTCATTGTTTAAAGTTATATATATATATATTTTTTTTTGGTATCGAAAATTCTACTCATTGTCTGTATGATATTTAGTTTTGTTTACATTAATAATTATATGTTAATTCGTGAATTCAAAATAATATAATTCAAATAAATTAAAGAAAATTTAGTTATTCTATAAAACTGATAATTTTGTCACTTCCGATAAGGTCCCGTAATATTTACGTAGCCCCGAGCCTATCATACACTTAATCCGGGCCTGACAGTGACCCATAATTTTGATTATTTGTTTCATTAATTGTTTAACTATTTATGTAATATCATGTTATTTAAGTTATTAAGCCCTGTATAGCAGGTAGTTCTACCGTACCTCCTACATGTCGTAAAAGGCCATTAAACAGAGACCTAGGCGGTCAATTATATAATAAAAATCTCCGTACTATTTATTGTTCTCAAAAATTTTTTAATGTAGTGGAAGATAAAATAATAATATTAGCCTCTTGTTGGTATTTCCTGAATGGTGAAGAGGCGCTATAAATCGTCGAATCCGAAGTAACGCAGAAGTCTAAAAAAATAACGATTGATAAATTTGGAAAATGTGAACCGTTGCGAGGACCGGAAAGTTGAAAAGTCTAAACGACGGAAAAGATGGAAATCGAAAAGGCGCAAAAGGATAGAGAAATTGAAGAGAGAATTTCTTTTCTTTTTAAATAGAAAAAAAACAAACAAGAAAATTGGGCTCGTTCGCTTAAACCATTCCTTGCTACCTTCCTCACGCTTTCGCCTCTTGTTGACCTCTTCCCCATGTTGTTCTCTCCATTCAAATGATGCGGTTGTTTGTGACACCGATCACGTGTTCTTTGAGTGTTCATTTCTTTCATTAGAGCGCTCGGCTCTATATTCCCACTTGCTTGGGCTGGGGCTTCCTGCTCCTTTTTGTGCTCGTTATATCCTGTCTTTTCCTTCTTCACTTATTATCCCCTCCATTGTTTCCTTCTTATTAGCGATAGCTGATCGCCTCACTGTATAACTTTCGTTTTCCCTTAATTGTTTCTGGGTGAAGGTCCTCGGTTGACGAGCCCAATTAAAAAAAAAAACCAAGGACCTTCACCCGGAAACAATAAAAAATGAAAAACGAAAGTTATACAATAAGACGATTAGATATCGTTAATAAGAGAGTAACAATGGGAGGGATAATAAGTGTAGAACGAAAAAACAGGATATAGCGGACACAAAAAGGAGCAGAAAGTCCAACTCTAAGCAAATGGGAGTACCGAGCCTAACGCTCTACCGAAAGAGCTGGACACTTAAAAAACCCGTGATCAGCGTCACAAACAATAGTATCATTTGAATGGAGAGGACAACATGAGGAGGAGGTTAATAAGATGCGAAAGCGGGAGTAAGGAAGCAAGGAATGGTTAAAACGGAAGCGTATAATGGGGACAACAACAAAGAGAGAAAGTAAAGGAAACAAAAATAACCATGGATTGGAAGGAAAACTAGGTTGAACAGACAGAAAAAAGGAGTGACTATTAGAAAAAGAGGAAGTATATACTCCCCAACAAAATCTAAAATGGAAATTTTTACATAGCGGCAAAAGATTAGATAATGGGATTTTTTTGAAGAAGAAGGAAGAAGAAACAGCTACCCGAGCCAAAGAATCAGCCGTCTCATTACCAGAGATGTCAGAATAGTTAGGAACTCACAGCAAGTCAATATGAATCCCATGGAGAGAAAAGAATGAGTCCGAATACGAGGACGTATACGGAGAATAATAAAGTCACAGAAATGATCAGGAAGAGGAGAGAAGATGGCTTGAAAAGCATTCATGAAGTCGGAAATGATCAGAAATTAGGAAGAAAAACGATTAGAGAAGGTAAAAATAGCTATCAGCTCGGTCGTAAATATGGAACAGAAAGAAGGAAGACAAAAAGATTCAGAAAAGTGATAATATGGAAGAATAAAAGAACATCAACGCCATCAGGCCTTTTAGAGCCATCAGTGAAAAATCTGCACGCTCGCCACTACTATTTAACATTGTCCTAGATACCATCACACGGAATATACAAACTCTAATCCTCTGGATACTGCTATATGCAGATGGTATTGTGCCCAGCTGATATCACAAAAGATGCTTTCCAAGCTCGAGTCCAGGCTTGAAGCGACCAATTGTTAAAGTATAGACTTAAATTTAATGTCCAGGAAACCGAGTATTTTACAACGGACCCAAATATCATCAGCGGGTCTATCCAAGTCGGCAGCGAATTGTTACCCCGGACAAACAGTTTTAAATATCTCGGATCCCATATACAGGCAAATGGTAATGCATCCAATGCAGTTCGTGGTCGCATCAGCGCAGCCTGGCTAAAGAGGAGCTCAATGACGGGTGTGCTGTGTGACAAACGCATTCCTATAAGGTTAAAGTCAAAAATATTTATTGGACTGTCATCCGTCTAGTGGCCCTTTATAGCTGGGAACGCTGGCCTACTTGTAAGCGGGGAGAGCAGTTACTGAATGTGATGGAAATACGGATGCTAAGGTGGTTACTGGGTGTCCTATTATCGGATCATATTAAGAATGACGTTGTCCGGAGAACAATGGGAGTCGTGCCAATAACCGACAAACTGTGCGAGAGCAGGCTGCGAGTGCTCGAGAAACCAGAAGCGAATCGCTACTGGCATTGGTAGACAGAGTACAGGTCAATGGCAAGCGGTCGGTAGGTAGGCCGAAAAGAAAATGCATGTATGCCGTCTCGGCTAATGTCAGCAGAGTCGGAGTGGACTCGTCCCTAGTATTTGACTGTTTTGGCTGGAAACATTCCGTAAGTCAAGCAGACCCCGCCCCGGCGGGGAAAATGTTGAAGGAAATAAAGAAGAAGTGAAAATGTTTACATGAGAAGGGAAGAGAGAATTGTCAGTGCTATAGAATTCCTGTTTAATTACTGCTGGGGGAGAGATTTCGAAAATGCAGGAAAAATAAATACTCTGAGAGGATGGCAGAAATCGCTGAAGTTAAAAATCTAAAAAATGGGAAACTATTAAAGAAAGTTGTGTACGGCCGAAATGAACTAAGACGGAGAGAAATAAGAGAGATACGATAGGAATTTCCCTAGGCACAAAACGGAAATTCCTGGAAATTGAAAGGTAGGAGAAAATGAGAGTAAAGGATGAAAGTGAAAGGCGTTTGGCAAGGAAGCGATGGCCTAAATAAGATCTGCGGATAGACAGGGATGGTGTATTCGATTCGGCAAGCAGTGCTGCAATTGTAGAGGATTTAAGAGCACCAAGACAGAGTCAAAGGCAGCAGTTTTGGATCACATCTAGTCCAGAGAGTCGGGACTTGGAGGCGCAGGCATAAATGAACGAACAGTAGTCAAACTTAAAACGGATGATGGACTTGTACAGAGAAATAAGAATGTAAGAATCATCACCACCCCATTTAGTAGGAAACAGGGCCTTCAGAAAGTTTAACCTTTTAATAGGGGAGGAGGAAAGATATTTGATATGTTTGGAGAAGGTCAGACGACTATCAAGGAAGATACTACGATAACGGAGGTAATTAACACGAGATAGAAATGTACTGTTTAAGGCTAAATTAACAGAAGTAGGATTATAAGGTCGAAGGATATAAATACAACGTAGGAAGACTTGGAAGGGGAAATCGATAGGTTAATTAAAGCAAGAGCACTTTCTAGTAAATTTTGAGAGACGAATTAAGAGCTCCGTTGCCTATAATAATATCGCGAGAAGAGGAAAAAAGCAAAATGTCATCATCAGGAAAGAATAAAGAACGGTAATTTAAAAGAAGGGAAGCGATACTGGCAGTATAAATGCTAAAAAGAGTAGAACTGAGAGAGGAACCTTGAAGAAGATAGCAGAAAACCCTTCTTGTAGTGTCGAGTAATGGAGAAGAGAGGTGCATAAAACGATTCGACATGAGCTTAATATCAAGGGAAGCGAAATGGTCTGGAATGTTAATTGTCGTCATTTTATCCCTTAAAGTTAGAAGATGGACATTATCAAAAGCACAGGAGACATCAGTGAAGAGAAGAATTTTAGGTACATTATTTGGGGGAAAAAAAAATTCCGAGCGGCGATCGCAGTTGACAAACGCCACGAGATAGAGTAATAGGAATGAGATCAAACGGTAGAGAAAAGTACTTACACATATTGTTGGTGTGCTGACAGTAGAGCGTTTGGAGGAGCATGCGGAATAAGAAAGATAAAAAATGAGGAGAAAAAGTTAATTAGCACTGATGCAATCTTATCGGCAAATTTCTTAAGAAGCGCGAGGTTACTGCTCCACTTTTTCGTAAATTCAAACTGTCGAAAATCAACTGGAATCTTGTGATCAATACGTCCTTAATAAAAATTCTCGTAGATTTTTAAGACTGCACTTAATAATGTACAGTCTGAATCATCGGCAACTATCATCGTATCAAGTTAATTGTCGGCTTTGCCAGCGAATCGATGAAAAATTATCGATATATCATTTTATGTGTTCTTTATTCGCTGTTCTCGTTTTCGACAAAAGGAGGTGCGCGAAATAATGTTGCAAATAAACAAACAAACGGTGACGAATTTTTATCTTTTATTATATTTTTATATGTACAATTTATTTTCGTATTATCGACGTATTAATGATAAAAATGTTTAATTACAGAATAATCAGAACGAAAGTTACGCGTAGTATAATAAATAGGAAAACTAAATTATTTGTACATAAAAAAGGAAAAAATCCAAAGGAGGAATCATTTTTGTTTCTTTTCTTTCAGTTACTTGTTTGTTTTTTTTCTAAATAAATAATAAACATCTATCGTTAAAAATATCACGTTTTTTTAAAATTTAACCCAATTGTAAAAAAAACAATTCCGAACGATGAAAAAGATCCTGTGTTACTGGCAGAGGAACCTTAAAAGATTTCACTGATACTGCTAATTTCCACGATTAAGATGTTGATTTACAGGTTAAATTCAATAAAAAATAAAAGTATCCTTCGAAAATTGTTTTTTAATGATCAAAAAAAAAAAAAAATATGAGACTATCATTTATATTTTTCTTTTCTTTTTTCCCACACCATATAGCTAATAAGTTATTTTCAAAAAGGATCGTTAAAACTTCTAGTGTTCAATAAATAAATGGGTAATGATAAACCGTAATTTAAGGCACGCATCGTTTGGGCATTTCCGCATTTTTCGTACTGTGGTAGAAGTAATGTTCAAAACGAACACACGTTCTTAATGTAATAAATCATTTCAGCGAAACAAAGTTTCCGTCCAAAATTAAAAAACGCAGTAATGAACTAGCAGCAATAGTAGCAACAGTTCACAATTAACAGTACCAACAAACGGTTGTATAGCTTTTTATGGGGGGCGGGGGGGATATATTTAAGAAAAATTTGGCAATCGACTAAATATGAAAAAAAGGAGAAAAAAAACATCGTGTAACGGTAAACAGGTAAAATTAATCGTAAAAATTATTGAGTAATATTCGTAAGTGTGGTAGTTGTAGCCGGAGGATTTCCACAGGCCGACTGAATAACTACCATACTGATGCCTGTGCCGGACCCAGTGAATTCGTTCGCACAAGCAGCGCCTGACACGATCTCCGGTCAATCGGGATCATAAATGCAGTCGATTCGAGCAACGATAATGACAGTCAATAGAACGGTTCCGCACAAACAGCTTTGAACGATTGCCAGCAGATACGATGTTTCGCTAACCCTGTAGGATCAGACGAGATCAATATTATAATCCGTTACTTTAGGGCCGATTTTTTTGAATTGTGTTCTAGCCCTCTTTATATGCATCGCTATTAGAGACATGCTCTGATTGAGAGGGCTCTTCTAGAATAATTCATCGGCAGAGGCTTGCGTATTTTAAAAGGGTGAAGCGATTTCCAAGCGATAGGATTATATTATTGATGAGAATTGCTTCCTAGTGAAGTGCAATCTAGAAGGGTTAATAAGATCAATCGTGCTCGACGACAAGGAAGTAGTTGCAGAAACGGCCGGTTTCAGAGCGATTTATGTGTGCAGTTATGACGGAAGTACCGAGAAATTAGATGACTTTTAGCGCGTAATAAAAACGAAGAAAAATCTTTAAATGTATTATAAAAAGACCAAACAAAATACATAGGTTTTTTTTTTTTTTTTTTTTTTTATTTGTAAATAACAAATGATAAAAAATTATATGAATCCTATTCAGGTATTATAAAAACATTTGAAACATTTTTCATTGTTTTGTCACGAAAGAGAGGAGTCCAGTGAGTTTTGAAATTTTCGCATCGGTTGGTTGTGTTGAGATTCCACCGGCAAGCATGAACGGGTTTACGGGGAAGTGGAAAAGGAAAATTATTGAGGGATAGAAGTATACGGACACACGATCGCTGTTAAAATTGTTATCTAAAGTTTTCGGAGTACAATATTTAAACCAGTAATTATGTCCTCAAGAATCGAGTCTAGAGAGAAGAGTGAGCGCGAAGATTATTAAGATCATAATTACAAGGTAAACAGAAACAAGTTATAGAGAGTGCGCAGATGTAAACAAATGTAGGACTGAGAGAGAAAGAGCAACATCATAAGTGAAAAGAGAATACTACTTCCGATTAGGATTGTCGAATCTCCTTAACGATTCGGTCCGATCTAACTATATTAATGCCTTTATTAGTGATGTCAACAACAGAATCCTATAAGAACGATGCTAATTTGGCGTACTCATATTAGCTCTCAAGCGGCGGCAATTTCACTGTAGCATCTTAAGATTCGAGGTTCAATTATTTGAAAAATATGCAGCACAATGAGGAAATAAAGTGTAATGAAGTAGAGTATTGGAACCTAATACCTTTCAAACACAGATAGAGAATAAAGAAGAAGAAGATAAGAGGAAAAAGGAAGCAGAGAGAAAATTAGAAAAAAATGAAAAAGAAATAGACGGGGGAAATTTCAAATCTGTTTTTTACCGGAGGTAATTACAAAAGGGAAATAGAGGTAGAGATAAAAATTATAAAGGATAAAAAAAGACTTCCGCGGCTATTAGTACGATAAAAAAGTGATAAAAGCATCTATCACTCTCTACTACCAGCTGGCCGAATTGAAGGAAGAGTAGCGAAGAAGTAGCCAGAGTTGGTTACGAAGAACTGCTGCTCTTTATCTCGCACACTAGCCAATTAAAGAGCAGTATGCAAAAAAAAGATATCCGAAAATAAAGATAGGAAGTAATCCGTTTTGAACTTCAGAAAATCATAAAAATGGAAAGAGTTAAAAGAATAATCTCCTTGAGGCCAGACTTACATACTGAAATACATAAATGACCGAGTTAAGCAATTAAATTTGCAAAGAACCATTATAGTTGGGATATGAAAGAGCAAAACAGAAGAAAAAAAAAGGACAAGACTTATCAGTATAGTTATGGACTTTTTTAAATTTAAAAATTTCGTATGGAAGGAAAAGGGGGTAAATGATCATTAGTGGAGGAGGTAGGCGTCTAAAGAGTCCACTGGAAAAGAGGGTTCCGCAAAAGTCTGTTAAGTGTAATCACTTCCTTCTCTAAAATGTGTCGAGAGAAGATCATACAGGAGTTGATTTCAGTGGAATTAGAGATAACAATATATTTTTTAAAACAGAACAGCGGTAAGACTAGAATGAATATTGGACAATAAATCGGCACGTGAACGATTAATTTTATTCTGATTGTACGTAGAAGAATCTGTATCGCAAGTTTCATTTCAGAATAGATCGAGATTATCACGAGATGGAGCGAGGTTATTAGTGTTGAAATTTTGTGGAATAGACTGAGTAGG
This sequence comes from Icerya purchasi, assembly GCA_039619475.1. Taxonomy (NCBI): domain Eukaryota; kingdom Metazoa; phylum Arthropoda; class Insecta; order Hemiptera; family Monophlebidae; genus Icerya; species Icerya purchasi. The sequence goes on from CM077115.1 coordinate 217,835,743, forward strand.
AAGAAACTTACTAACTTTCTGTGGAATAGATTGAGCAGGAAGAGACTGACCAAATCATGCACGAGACAAGCGTCACACTTAGCCCAATACGTAGAAGATGGTTTTGAGAAATGCTAAATCACAGAAGTAGTCTTTGTAGACCTCATTACAGCTTTTGGCACAGTTTCACATAGAATGCTTATCAAAAAGGTCTGTGATACTACAAAAGACATTACCGAATAATTTCAATGTTTGCTGAAATACAGAAGATTCTGTGTGTCACTAAATCGGAAGAATAGCGCGTGGAGAAGACTAAAAAACGGACTACCACCTCAAGAAAGCGTTTTAGCTCCAACCCTATTCAATATTTATACCAACGACCAGCCAGTTGGGAAGGACACCAAGCACTTCATACATGCAGATGATCACGCAGTAACGGCCCAATAAGAGACCTTTGAAGAAGTCGAGAAAAGATTAAACAAAGCAACCAGAAGCATGAACTTATACCACCTCGCTAATCAGCTGAAGCCAAATATCTAAGACCGAAACAACCGCCTTTCGTCTGAGAAATCGAAATGCAAATCGCCAATTACAACTTGAATGGAGCAACTAAACTGAGACACACTAACTACCCTAAAAGGATCTGGGTGTTATATTTGACAAGTCTCTTACCTTTAAACGTCATTTGCGAGACCACAAAAGCGAAAATTATGTCAAGAACAAGTATTATTCGGAAACTAGTAAATTGTAGTTGGGGAGCCAAACCAACTGTATTAAGAACGTCATCCTTTGCATCCTACTACTCTGTTGAAGAATATGCATGCCGCCCGGTTTAGCGTCGACCCGTTTATGCAAAAAAGATGGACACTGCTCTTAACGAAGTATGCAGAATAATCACCGGCTACTTTAAACCAACACCGGTTGGGAAACTATACGAACACTTAGTTGGCATAGCACCACCTGATGTCAGAAGAACAGTAGCAGGGAAAAAGGAAAAATGGAAATTTACCCATGAAAATCGCCATCTCTTATATGTATACAAAGAGCTAACTGAAAGACGCCTAAAATCTCGCCGTGTAGCTTTCTAAGTACAGTGGAGGACCTCGAAAACGAAGATCACATTGAAAGGGTTCGGATGTGAGGTACACGCACAAAAGAGAAACCAAAAAAATCTCTCCCAAAAAGCGCCTGCTTGAACTACATGCTATGGAGAACACTAATCAAATTACTTAGCGGTACAGCTAGAACGAGTCATAATTTAGGAAAAATGAGGTTTGACAGAAAACGTTCAGTGCGATTGTGGCGAACCGCACGATGATAAGCACATATCTAATGCGTAAATTATTTGGAGTTTTTGAAAGAAAGAGCTAGATCAAGATTTGGATGAGGAAACTGTCAAATTGTTAAAATTTTGGACAGCCAGAGGCCCGACCGGATACGCTATAATAATAATAACGGGGGAAAATTTATCCAACCCGCAACTGTTTTTCTCCTCTCATGATATTGATATTTTAGTGCTGCCAGCAGCTTGGCTTTTACCTTCATCAGTATTTTTTCACTCAAGATTATATTTGCTACTGAGACGACAGAGCAGATGGGTATAGTGGTTCTGCCGTTTGTATTGAAACTAATTTCATACACGACGGTTTTTGGATTTATTAATACTGTTGTGATCATAGACTTTCGTTAAATAACAGAGAATTATATTTAATCTCGTTGTACTGCTCACCGTATACCCAACTTTATGTGAATACAACTTTATCAATTTTCTAAATAATCTTTTAGATTCGCTATACGTTGTTTGTTGAGATGATTTTTCTTCATTAAAATTGGGAGTGCCATTTTGTTAATCTCAATGGTAATCGTGTAATCCGTCTTATTAATAATACTAAATCTTGGCTAATAATGGCACGAACGCAACCATTCCTACTTCTAGTGAACTATCCGATATTCTCGACTTAACTCTTATTGCTTGTAGACTCGTTTTACACCAAAAGTAGTCGGTCGTAGTCAGCGGCCACTAATGATATCCTCATTCACGATTATCATTCTCACTATAGTCATAGACTCTAATTTCCGTCTTAAAAAATCTCAGAAAATGGGTTATAGTAGTTTTTCAAGAAAATGAATTTAATCTGTAAAACACCTTTTTTCCTTCTTCCGTAAACAATGCAGAGAATTAAAATATTCTAATAGATCGTATCTGTATTTTTCTAAGCTTCTCAGCGCATGCATATAACTCTATTACCTTCTCTCTAATGGAAAGAGTCATCTTTTCAGAGTTTTCCGCACAAGCAAAACTATGATTAATTATCTACATTATAAAAAACAAGAAGCTACAAATATATCTTAATAATCAAGTGTCGATACTGGAGAAAATTTATTTTATTGTTAAATAGGAATAGTTTTCTAACTATAATTAGGTCCAAAATTAGGAGTACAAAGAGGAATTATAATAATCTTGACTTAGCCTCTAACCCCTGATGAGTTAAATGCCTTTGTGGATCCTTTGTTCTATTTGCTTTTGAAGCAAATGAAGATTATAATAAAAGTCTACTGACGAGCTTTCAATTAATCCCTAAAATTCTGCTGATTCATCTTCTGTCCTACACGCCTATTTCTTTTGTTATTTATTGTGGGAAGAACGTAATGACATTTCCTTCCTAATGTGTTTCATTTTCGATATGTTGTCGCCTTTCTTTTCAAAGGATATCTTTCATTTACTAGTATTAATAAACGATACTTGGTACCATCTTTCACGGATATTAAAAATGTTTTGAATCATGTCCATCTACTTATTTTATACAATATTCTGGTAAAATTGGGTAGTTCATTTTTTTTTTTCTGGTACTATCTATGCCACGTAAGTAGATAATAAATGCGGGGACTGGCAGCTCTGACGTCACAACCCCTAAACGCGTGCAGAGGGCTGAAAGTAACGTAAGTATTTCATCAGGGAGGCAAAAACTAACCCAATTTTTTATTCCGACGCCGAAAATTCACCCAAGTTTCCCCCAATTTCCCCAAAATTCCCCCAGTGCGTTCCCCTGCACATTTCCGATAAACTGAACCGATTATTAATTAACATAAGTATATTAATTAATGTCTGAAAGTAACCCAAGTCTCCGACCCCCCTCCCGCCCACTGCGTTACCGCGATTTTTCAAAATTCAAGGCGTAAGTATGAAAATTCCAAAATGTAACCCAAGTATGGTATTTAAAGCTAAAATTTAACCCAACACCCCCGTTCGCCCCTCACACATGTATATTACGATCCCGCGCACGCTCCGGTCGCCACCGCGAAAGCGCACGCGCCGTTCCCACGCATATTCCGATCTCCGCCGCGATATCACATCCGCACAAGCGTTCCGTTTTCGATACCACAATTATTTTATAAAATTAACTTAACTATATTTTTTTATTTACCGGATTCCCCGATCGTACAGACAAATGCGAAAGCACACGCACTGTTCCCGCGCATATATCTAACATAACGTTCTCCACTGCAAAAGCGCACACGCCGTTCCTCCGCATGCCTCCCACGTTCACGATACCGAGATTATTTTTAATATTTCAAAGTCTAAGTATGGAAATTTCAAAATTAGCCTAAATATGTTTTTTATTTTTCCGATTCCCTGATCTTACTGCCATATGCCATGGCGCACGTCCCGATCCCGCGCATATATCTAACATACCGTTAGCCTCCGCGAAAGCGCACGCGCCGATCCCGCGCACTCATTGTTTGCTTGCGGATACCGCATTTTTAAAAATATTTCAAAGCCTAAGTATATATTATTATTCATACACTGATCAATTTTTTAAGGATCTTTCGTATTTTTACAAGTATAGACGCACCCGCGACGAAAAATTCTCCGATCATAGCATTGCATGCAATCATCACCGCGTTATAGTATTTTTTTTAATTATTATTTTTTTTTTCACATAACAACCCAATCCCTGCTCTGTTGGCTAAACCTACAAGGTTATCCAAAACATTTACAAATTAACAAATCAATTATTTCTATACTCAAAAACTATCCTTAGTCTCCTTTACCCTTTCCACCCTCTTTTCCAATCGATTATAATATACATTATTTATTTTTTCTTATCCTTCCATCATCTTACACACTATGGTAGCTTAACATCCAATCCTGCACATACCGCTGCCGCTGTTTTAATATCTAATATATAGCATTCTATTTACTTTTACTACGACCATTAAACCCCCGATCGACGCTCCCGACGCTTCCGTCATTTCATATTGAGAGGTAATTATTTTTTTATGTGACCGCTATGAATGCCCACCGTCCATTCCCACACACTCATCTGTTGTCGTTAGTTCCCATATCGTTCATAATAACTTTTTTCAATTCCAAATATTATGGAATTATTCCAATTATATTTTTTTATGCTTCCGATCATTTCTTCCGACTGTTGATAAATTTTTATTTTTTCTCCGATTCTAAAAATAAATCTCTCGATACCTTCACTGCCATGAATGTGCACACACCCTCTGCAGTTAGTTTCCATATCGATCATAATAATTTTTTTTCAAATCTAACTATTATAGAATTAACCAAAGTATATTTTCTTTACTTCAGATCATTTCTTCCGACTGTCCATAATTTTTTTATATTTTTTTCTACGGTTCAAAAAATAAATCCGACGAAGTCTTCATCAATATGATTGTATACAACATATTCCCTCGCACTCAAATGCTACCGTTAGTTCTCACATCATTCATAATAATTTTTCATGTCTAAGTATTACTGAATTATTCTGAGTATATTTTTTCACCTCCAAAAATTTTTTCCAAACATGGGTAATAAAATTAATTCAAGTATATTTTTTTATTTAACACAGTTTCAAAATTTCTCCCTCCCCTATCCATTCTACACAAATTACAAATCTTTCGTATTATTTTTCATGACTACATCCATCCGAAGCTACAGTGAAACCTAACCAACCATTCCCACGTTCACATATGCTAGAGCTGGTTTCCATATCATTCATATTAATTTTTTTCCGAGTCTATTAGTTTAAGAATATTTTTATTTATTTCAATCTCTAAATATTTTTTTTCTGAGTATTTTGTATTATACATATTTTTTCCCCTCTCTATTATGTCTGCACACAGTCGTAACGAAAAAATGCGCTGCTCATATCCTTACATGCATGTTGTCATGACCTTGAATTCTTTCGTGTGACAATCAATATTATGTCTGCTGGGATCTTCCCCTTCATATCTTTCGTCGAAACCTGTTCACATGTACACACATACACACAAACACATATATCCAAAAGATCATCTGCAAACTTCGACCGTGCACACCTACAACCAACTTTCACCAAAGGAATGTGGGTTTTCTGTTTTCTGGTGCAGCCCTCCCTTTTCAAAGGCAAGCATCGAGCTAGATTGTCGAACGGATCTGATCATGCAGTCAGTATTAGTGTTATGTCAAACGTGTGCATTTTGTAGAATCTGTGTTCTTCACGCGTTATTAAAGATTTGCCTTAACTTTAGAAGTAATAATTTTCTACGTTTTTAGTAAAAAGTTAAAAATATTATTCAAACATGAATAACAATGCCGATCCGATTGATATTAAAACCGCTGAATTTATTCAGAATTCATTTTCGAGTGATAGCGGCTCGCATTCGTCTTCTTCACCTCCAACACCACAATGTGATGATGGTTATACATCAGAAGAATCAACATCTTTTGTATGTAAAATCGTTGATCCCGTATTATTATCAGAACAAGTGGATGTAGCGGAATATTTTGTAGATATCAGCATCCATATAGATTGTAATTATAGTTTCCGAGTAACCGAACTAGCAATGATTGATATGTCTGGCGGGAAGTGTTTGCATACGCTGTATAAACCAAGCAGAGCATGGCGTGCATCAAAAATGCCGCATTTACAATGTTCTTCAGTGAGTTATTACTTGAAAAACCCTTCATTATTTCCCTGTCGGGAAGAAATATTCATGGCACGCGATATATTCACAATATTGTCTCAAAAACCGAGAGCTCGCGTATATATTTTAACAGTATATGCTAAACTTACACTAATGGAACTTAACGAAAAGTCTGAATTGTTGCGTGACTTAGACTATGAAATCGTTAATATGGATCATGTCTTTCGAATGCCTAGTATTGAGGTTCTACATGAAGAGTATTTTGGTATAAGCAATTTGGTAACTTGTAAACACCATAATGAAAATGATAGTTTTCATTGTGCAGTGAAAAACGTTATGGTGATAAAGACCTGGTATGATCATGTTATCCATCCGCTGAAGCTTATGAATAATCTCAATATAAATGATTTAAGTCAGTTGTTCATTACAGTCACCAAAGAAATGATAATTACATTATTTCCGAGTTGTGTTGGAGACATTTATATATTTTTACCAGATAGATTAAAACAGGATGATACGATAAAATCACTTCTACTATGTTTTGAACATGAGAATGATGAAGAATATTATTTCGATGACGATACATTACGACATAGTACTCGAAATTGTATGAAAGTAAAAGATTGTATCGATTGTCAACGTACAATTCGCGCGGATTAAAAATTCATTAATTCATTCGTTTTAATAATTTTGTAAATATTTATATGTATATATTTGTATATATTTTTCCCTCGATACATTCATTCTCCTATTGTATATATTTTTTCCTTTTCCCTCGATATCCGTTCGTTCGTTCATTCTATTGTATATATTTTTTTCCTACATATTTTTCGTCTTTTTCCGATCTTTTTCGATTTACGTTTATTTAATTTATTTCTCTATCTACCTCTGTCTTCCCCTCTTAACTTGAAGTACTGGTAATGATGAACTTTTTTCAAAAATCTGAACCAGTTGTGTAAAATGTATATAATTATTGTTTAATTTTCGAATATAATCTTGCTTAATTTGTTCATATCTTTATAGATTAAAAAATTATATTTTTGCCTGTAATATTCCATCTTTTTTCTTTCTGTAACACACGAATCTAACTGTTCAACTTTTTCACATACATCACATATTTCCGCAGCTGTGAGAGATTTCATCTGTTTATAGGATACAACCTCGGACTCTGATGGTTCTCTCAAAAATTTTTAAAATCTTTCGTAATCGCATTAAAAAAAAAAAATACATATATGGTTTAATATTTTATATTTTGTAAATACTTTTTCGCGATATATACGAAATCATTCTAAGATTCATTGATGTTAAATGTATAGAAAGAGACAGGTAGAAGAAACCTGGTAGTTTACGAGACATAGAATGTTCGAAGAAAAAACGCGCTAGCACGAACAGATCAGGGTTGCAACGTGCGAGCGAGAGACTGCATGCATGTATGTGTGTGCGATAAAGGGAGATAATCTCCAGAACAACAACTTGATTGTAAAAAAAAAAAACGTCGAAATCGTCTCTAGCCACCCCCCGAACAAGAGACGTATCGAAAACAAAAAAATAAAGGCAGTCTAAAAAAAAACTTCTTTTTTTCATTCATAGTATTTTGTTGTTAGAATACTTATGGTCGTTGCCGTTCTCGATCGCGCTCCACTGTAAAGACCTCTGAACACGCAATACTAACGTTGCCAACACTAAGTTCCATATCGAATATAATATTTTTTCCTGTGTTATAAAATTATCCCAAGTATATTTTTATTCTTTCGTTACGCTAAAAGTTTTTCAAATCTTTTTTAATATATATCGTGCACACAAATGTACGCCGCAGACACTTCTCGCTTCATTACCACTAATATATCTATACGTTCATTGTCTCTATTCTGATCATAATATAGTTTTTTTCAGGAAAATCGTAGAAAATGGCTCTTCGCTCCGTTCATACTATGTAATCTATTTCCAAAATTTAAATCATGCCTAATTACTTTAAAATCAGCTTAAATATATTTTATCATTTCCAAAATTAATAATCTCATTACAGATCATTATCTCATTTCCCGATCGTACATAATATATATATTTTTTTTGTTATTATTTTATTTGTTTCCGTAAGAATTCTGGATATTATTCATATCAAACATTTGACCTTCACATTGTACCTATATACTCATCTGTTTCAAAATTTTCAAAATAAGTATTATAAATAAATCCAAGTATACTATCCCAATATAAAAAAAAAACTCACATTGCATCTCCCATCAAACAATTAATTTTTTAGTATATCATACATATTATTTTTTTATCGTTTAAATTTTTCTTCAATTTGCAACTGTCATAATCTATAGAAAACGTCTTGTTGACTAGATGCATGACGAATACACTCCTTATAATTACATCATGAAATCATTTTTTCTTTAATTATTTTTTAACATCATGAAATTATAGTAGTATTTTTTAATTTTTTATTTTTCATACATGACAAAGATATTGAATTCATCACATCTATAAATGCATTCACTGTACGTCTCCATTAAACTATCATGAATTTTTAAAATTAGCCCAAACATACTATTTTTCACTATAAATTACGGTCGCTCCTGTAATTTTTTCTATATAATCACTAACCTACGAAATCACTTCGATCGTTTCACTCATACCGAAGCAATCACTCCTTTTCCTTCATACTATCTATCTTCAAAGTCTAATAATATAACATGAAATTAGTCTAAATATAAAAATCCTGCAACATGTTTTAAAATTAGTCGAAGTGGACTATTTTTTCACTATCAAATCCGATCATACATCATTTTTTTTTCTATATTATCATTATTGCAAGACCCTACAAAATCGTTTCGCTCATTTTACTTATAGCAATGCAATCAATCCTTTTTTCCTAGTGCTAGCGATCTTTAAAATTTAATACTATAATACGAAATTATTCTAAATATACGTTCATGCTAGCAAAATTATTACATCACCCCTTTTTTCTACTCAATTGTATGTATGTTTCCGAGAAATCTCATTATATATTTTCAAAATTAACTCCAGCCCACGTACTATTTTTATATTTCACTTATTTATAATTGTTTTAATCATATCTGATGCAAGACCCTGTAAAAGAATACAAGCAATTCCCACACATATAATTATTGTTCAGAGGTGTTGTGGGCATACTTTATCATATACTTTTGTAAGCTCATACCGAACGGACTTCATAACCTTTTATCATTCGTTTAGATGCGGAGACACACAACTTTTAGCGGAGCAATCTATTCTTTGCTAAACTGATGATTGAAGGCATCCTTTTTTTTTCTCCAAAAAAGCATGGAATAGCGAGGATTTTTTTACACGCTCAAAATAAATGAGATAATTATTTCTCTATATTTAATACATTACCAAGAATGTATATATCACTCGATTGACTCTCACTCATTCGTCGATTTCAAATGCGAAGGAAATTTTCATACCATGCTTTATTCATACATTTTATTTCTAAAACCCTATCACTTGAATAGAATGTTATAGGGCTGTTGTAAATGTATGAGTCTTATTATTTGAAATATAAAATTTGAAGGAAATTTATATATCTTGCATCGTTTTAAGATGTTTTATTTTTACATTTTTTTTTAATCTCCCTCTTACCATTATTTTTGAAATGGAGGTTGATGACTATGATTAGTATTTGTGATTATAGAGGGAGAGGTAAACGTTTTCCTCACTTTTGACTAATTGTAACCAATTTTCCAATGATTTTTTCACCATTTTTCATACATCTTACTACTTTTATGTTTGTTTTAATCAATTTTTCGCTATTTCACATCATTTTCCAGTGTTTTTTAGTACTTTTTACAAAATTTTCCTTGATCTTTCAACATGTTTGACAAGTTTTTTTTCTTTTCTTTCTTACATCTCATTACTATTTCATTAATCGTCAATGATAACAGTACATATTTATGTTTTCAAACCTTACACTTCATCTGTACACATCTATGGCTTGTTGATTATTGTAGTTCTACAATCACTATCTCCATTTGATTATTGGATTTAATATTCACATCTTTGAACGTTTGATTTAATGAATTGACATGGACTTTGTATTTCGCTCGCCCGCTCAATATCTTCATCAGTCTATTATACCATCGTTTAATAAGAGCATCCATAAGGTTCGAGACGATTACTGGATGTTTTCTCAACACATTTACAGACCTACCCCCGTACACTAAGGAAATCTTTAAACATCTCTGTAATCACTCCTTTTAAGCTAGAGGGGGCAAGGGACTCCTATAATCGTTTTGACAATCAACACATCGTCGTCTATTGTCATGTCTTTACTCGCCGTTGCACAGACATGTAGTAAACGTTTTTTTCTTTTACAATTTTCTTATATTTCAACACTATTACAACATTTTACATCATTTCTAACTAATTTTAATCAGTTTTACATTATTTCTTAACATGTTCTTATGTTTTAGGGTCTTTTTGCGCTATTTTTTTCACCAATTGATGCTTTTTCTCAGAATTTTCTTGCGTTTTAGTGTCTTTCACACAATTTTACTCAATTTTCATCATCTTCGTCAGTTTTTCATTTATCTCATACATTATATGTCTAAATGTGTCGAATATCCATCCTTTTAACTACAAATATTTTATAATTTGATATGGTCATAGATAATAACAAAAGATTTAATTCAATATTGTTTACAATTTATTCAATAATTTTTATGACATTCATCATAATCAATAAAAATAATCATTGCTTCATTGCTTCAATGTTAAATTCTAATATATCATTATCAGCTATTAATATTTTACACCATAAAACGTCTAATTTAACTGAATATATCCTTCTTCAGCCAACTTTTCTTCAATCATCCGAATTTCAGTATCTAAACCATTATTTCCTGATTGTTTAGATTTGTGTAGTACCAATAATCGTTCAACCAATTCATTAGGATCGTCAGAATAATTGAAATGAGAGTCTTCAAGATTTACTTTGCGAACAGTTCTATATGCACGTTTCTTTTTCGTTTTACCTGGATAAACTTTTACATTTTTTATGATGGATTGAAACAGAGGACGTATTATTTTTCTGTATTTAGGAAGCGGAGTACCCTTTAATACACCAGTAACACGTACGTGAGCTCCGGTAAATTCCAGTATTTGTTTATATAAAGCTAAATCATTATTTGTATATTTATTCTCATCAACATTTGTTTCCATCAGTAAATGAATCAGTCCTTGTGTGTAAGGAAATTTAGATAGTGTTCTTCCTTTTCCTAAATAAATTTCACCACACTTTCGATTCCACGAAATTGGTGTTGAACCCATCATATACTCATGAGTGTTAGCATTATATTGTATTCCATACACAGGATCATTTGGTACAGGTTCACCACCATCTATTTGAAATGGAGCCATTTCATGTATGTTAATAGCCTTATATCCAGACTTATTATCGCGATTTTCATATTCTTCTTCATTTTCAATATCAGTCTCATAATCACGTTTCCAGCTGTCATTATAAAGTTTGTGACGTTTCACCATTGATGTATCATCACTTATTCCATCAGAATCATTTTTCATCCTTTTAGGTATTTGTAATGTTTCCCGAATATCCAATAACTGTTTTGTAACAGGTTCAAGCATGATAGATGACATATTTGTAATAGATTTCCAGGTCTGTAATGCATTATATTTTTCATTATATCGCTGCGTATCCTTTCCAGTTCACTTTTAAGAATTGCTTCTTTATTTATTCCATTATTATCAACATTAACCATCACTTTACTCATTGACACCATTATTACAGATAATTAAAAATTCGTCAAAACACACATGTACAACTTCTCTATGTATACATTTCACAATCTATTTTGATCACAGAGAGTTAATGCATATTCATCATCAGTAATTTATAGAATGTTTTTCAAGGCTTAAAGAAATATACAGTGCTAACATGCTTACTATATACATACTGTATTTCAATCTGTTCCCTAAATACACTATTTATGAAACAAATTCTTTATAAATAAATATAAACACCAAAAATGGGGTAAGAAATCTTAATGTAATTTAAGAATCATATTATTTATTTTTCAATATACTAATATCTCAAAATATGTGATAACACCTAAACTTTTACCAATGATATTACAAAATCTAGAGCAGTGTGATTCACACACATATATATCTACATATATATCTACATATATACATATATATCTACATATATACATACATATCTACATATATACATACATATCTACATATATACATATATATATCTACATATCTACATATATACATATATATCAACATATACACATATATATCTACATATATACATACATATCTACATATATACATATATATATCTACATATATACATATATATATCTACATATATACATATATATATCTACATATATACATATATATATCTACATATATACATATATATATATCTACATATATACATATATATATCTACATATATACATATATATCAACATATACACATATATATCTACATATATACATATATATCGACATGTACTAATATATATCTACATATGACATGCTATACTTTATGAGATGAGTATGTTACAGAATTCAATTATCAACTAACAATATTGTTATACAAACACAATTTATAAAATGATATAAATTTCACAAATGTCACTAAAGGTACATGTTTTTCTTTTTGGGACATTCTACACAAAATTACTCAACAACACTACACTTTAAATAATTTTTAACAAAAATTATAATTTTTTTATATTATGTACTATTTTTTATTACTTAAATTATACTTCACGTTATATAAGTTATACAAATTTCAATATATCAAGCTAGGGTGGATTTGCTTGAAATGTAACATCGGCCTAAGCAGTTGATGGAATAAAAGTGAATTTGTCATATTTTATAGTTTTGAGGGGGCTTGTTTCTGTATTATTGAAGATGGATCATATGGTGGTATTTGAAACAAGCCTCCTCAAAATATATATGTATATATGTAGATATATATATATGTATATATGTAGATATATATATGTATATATGTAGATATATATATGTATATATGTAGATATATATATGTATATATGTAGATATATATATGTATATATGTAGATATATATATGTATATATGTAGATATGTATGTATATATGTAGATATATATGTGTATATGTTGATATATATGTATATATGTAGATATGTAGATATATATATGTATATATGTAGATATGTATGTATATATGTAGATATATATGTATATATGTAGATATATATGTAGATATATATGTGTGTGAATCACACTGCTCTAGATTTTGTAATATCATTGGTAAAAGTTTAGGTGTTATCACATATTTTGAGATATTAGTATATTGAAAAATAAATAATATGATTCTTAAATTACATTAAGATTTCTTACCCCATTTTTGGTGTTTATATTTATTTATAAAGAATTTGTTTCATAAATAGTGTATTTAGGGAACAGATTGAAATACAGTATGTATATAGTAAGCATGTTAGCACTGTATATTTCTTTAAGCCTTGAAAAACATTCTATAAATTACTGATGATGAATATGCATTAACTCTCTGTGATCAAAATAGATTGTGAAATGTATACATAGAGAAGTTGTACATGTGTGTTTTGACGAATTTTTAATTATCTGTAATAATGGTGTCAATGAGTAAAGTGATGGTTAATGTTGATAATAATGGAATAAATAAAGAAGCAATTCTTAAAAGTGAACTGGAAAGGATACGCAGCGATATAATGAAAAATATAATGCATTACAGACCTGGAAATCTATTACAAATATGTCATCTATCATGCTTGAACCTGTTACAAAACAGTTATTGGATATTCGGGAAACATTACAAATACCTAAAAGGATGAAAAATGATTCTGATGGAATAAGTGATGATACATCAATGGTGAAACGTCACAAACTTTATAATGACAGCTGGAAACGTGATTATGAGACTGATATTGAAAATGAAGAAGAATATGAAAATCGCGATAATAAGTCTGGATATAAGGCTATTAACATACATGAAATGGCTCCATTTCAAATAGATGGTGGTGAACCTGTACCAAATGATCCTGTGTATGGAATACAATATAATGCTAACACTCATGAGTATATGATGGGTTCAACACCAATTTCGTGGAATCGAAAGTGTGGTGAAATTTATTTAGGAAAAGGAAGAACACTATCTAAATTTCCTTACACACAAGGACTGATTCATTTACTGATGGAAACAAATGTTGATGAGAATAAATATACAAATAATGATTTAGCTTTATATAAACAAATACTGGAATTTACCGGAGCTCACGTACGTGTTACTGGTGTATTAAAGGGTACTCCGCTTCCTAAATACAGAAAAATAATACGTCCTCTGTTTCAATCCATCATAAAAAATGTAAAAGTTTATCCAGGTAAAACGAAAAAGAAACGTGCATATAGAACTGTTCGCAAAGTAAATCTTGAAGACTCTCATTTCAATTATTCTGACGATCCTAATGAATTGGTTGAACGATTATTGGTACTACACAAATCTAAACAATCAGGAAATAATGGTTTAGATACTGAAATTCGGATGATTGAAGAAAAGTTGGCTGAAGAAGGATATATTCAGTTAAATTAGACGTTTTATGGTGTAAAATATTAATAGCTGATAATGATATATTAGAATTTAACATTGAAGCAATGAAGCAATGATTATTTTTATTGATTATGATGAATGTCATAAAAATTATTGAATAAATTGTAAACAATATTGAATTAAATCTTTTGTTATTATCTATGACCATATCAAATTATAAAATATTTGTAGTTAAAAGGATGGATATTCGACACATTTAGACATATAATGTATGAGATAAATGAAAAACTGACGAAGATGATGAAAATTGAGTAAAATTGTGTGAAAGACACTAAAACGCAAGAAAATTCTGAGAAAAAGCATCAATTGGTGAAAAAAATAGCGCAAAAAGACCCTAAAACATAAGAACATGTTAAGAAATAATGTAAAACTGATTAAAATTAGTTAGAAATGATGTAAAATGTTGTAATAGTGTTGAAATATAAGAAAATTGTAAAAGAAAAAAACGTTTACTACATGTCTGTGCAACGGCGAGTAAAGACATGACAATAGACGACGATGTGTTGATTGTCAAAACGATTATAGGAGTCCCTTGCCCCCTCTAGCTTAAAAGGAGTGATTACAGAGATGTTTAAAGATTTCCTTAGTGTACGGGGGTAGGTCTGTAAATGTGTTGAGAAAACATCCAGTAATCGTCTCGAACCTTATGGATGCTCTTATTAAACGATGGTATAATAGACTGATGAAGATATTGAGCGGGCGAGCGAAATACAAAGTCCATGTCAATTCATTAAATCAAACGTTCAAAGATGTGAATATTAAATCCAATAATCAAATGGAGATAGTGATTGTAGAACTACAATAATCAACAAGCCATAGATGTGTACAGATGAAGTGTAAGGTTTGAAAACATAAATATGTACTGTTATCATTGACGATTAATGAAATAGTAATGAGATGTAAGAAAGAAAAGAAAAAAAACTTGTCAAACATGTTGAAAGATCAAGGAAAATTTTGTAAAAAGTACTAAAAAACACTGGAAAATGATGTGAAATAGCGAAAAATTGATTAAAACAAACATAAAAGTAGTAAGATGTATGAAAAATGGTGAAAAAATCATTGGAAAATTGGTTACAATTAGTCAAAAGTGAGGAAAACGTTTACCTCTCCCTCTATAATCACAAATACTAATCATAGTCATCAACCTCCATTTCAAAAATAATGGTAAGAGGGAGATTAAAAAAAAATGTAAAAATAAAACATCTTAAAACGATGCAAGATATATAAATTTCCTTCAAATTTTATATTTCAAATAATAAGACTCATACATTTACAACAGCCCTATAACATTCTATTCAAGTGATAGGGTTTTAGAAATAAAATGTATGAATAAAGCATGGTATGAAAATTTCCTTCGCATTTGAAATCGACGAATGAGTGAGAGTCAATCGAGTGATATATACATTCTTGGTAATGTATTAAATATAGAGAAATAATTATCTCATTTATTTTGAGCGTGTAAAAAAATCCTCGCTATTCCATGCTTTTTTGGAGAAAAAAAAAGGATGCCTTCAATCATCAGTTTAGCAAAGAATAGATTGCTCCGCTAAAAGTTGTGTGTCTCCGCATCTAAACGAATGATAAAAGGTTATGAAGTCCGTTCGGTATGAGCTTACAAAAGTATATGATAAAGTATGCCCACAACACCTCTGAACAATAATTATATGTGTGGGAATTGCTTGTATTCTTTTACAGGGTCTTGCATCAGATATGATTAAAACAATTATAAATAAGTGAAATATAAAAATAGTACGTGGGCTGGAGTTAATTTTGAAAATATATAATGAGATTTCTCGGAAACATACATACAATTGAGTAGAAAAAAGGGGTGATGTAATAATTTTGCTAGCATGAACGTATATTTAGAATAATTTCGTATTATAGTATTAAATTTTAAAGATCGCTAGCACTAGGAAAAAAGGATTGATTGCATTGCTATAAGTAAAATGAGCGAAACGATTTTGTAGGGTCTTGCAATAATGATAATATAGAAAAAAAAATGATGTATGATCGGATTTGATAGTGAAAAAATAGTCCACTTCGACTAATTTTAAAACATGTTGCAGGATTTTTATATTTAGACTAATTTCATGTTATATTATTAGACTTTGAAGATAGATAGTATGAAGGAAAAGGAGTGATTGCTTCGGTATGAGTGAAACGATCGAAGTGATTTCGTAGGTTAGTGATTATATAGAAAAAATTACAGGAGCGACCGTAATTTATAGTGAAAAATAGTATGTTTGGGCTAATTTTAAAAATTCATGATAGTTTAATGGAGACGTACAGTGAATGCATTTATAGATGTGATGAATTCAATATCTTTGTCATGTATGAAAAATAAAAAATTAAAAAATACTACTATAATTTCATGATGTTAAAAAATAATTAAAGAAAAAATGATTTCATGATGTAATTATAAGGAGTGTATTCGTCATGCATCTAGTCAACAAGACGTTTTCTATAGATTATGACAGTTGCAAATTGAAGAAAAATTTAAACGATAAAAAAATAATATGTATGATATACTAAAAAATTAATTGTTTGATGGGAGATGCAATGTGAGTTTTTTTTTTATATTGGGATAGTATACTTGGATTTATTTATAATACTTATTTTGAAAATTTTGAAACAGATGAGTATATAGGTACAATGTGAAGGTCAAATGTTTGATATGAATAATATCCAGAATTCTTACGGAAACAAATAAAATAATAACAAAAAAAATATATATATTATGTACGATCGGGAAATGAGATAATGATCTGTAATGAGATTATTAATTTTGGAAATGATAAAATATATTTAAGCTGATTTTAAAGTAATTAGGCATGATTTAAATTTTGGAAATAGATTACATAGTATGAACGGAGCGAAGAGCCATTTTCTACGATTTTCCTGAAAAAAACTATATTATGATCAGAATAGAGACAATGAACGTATAGATATATTAGTGGTAATGAAGCGAGAAGTGTCTGCGGCGTACATTTGTGTGCACGATATATATTAAAAAAGATTTGAAAAACTTTTAGCGTAACGAAAGAATAAAAATATACTTGGGATAATTTTATAACACAGGAAAAAATATTATATTCGATATGGAACTTAGTGTTGGCAACGTTAGTATTGCGTGTTCAGAGGTCTTTACAGTGGAGCGCGATCGAGAACGGCAACGACCATAAGTATTCTAACAACAAAATACTATGAATGAAAAAAAGAAGTTTTTTTTTAGACTGCCTTTATTTTTTTGTTTTCGATACGTCTCTTGTTCGGGGGGTGGCTAGAGACGATTTCGACGTTTTTTTTTTTTACAATCAAGTTGTTGTTCTGGAGATTATCTCCCTTTATCGCACACACATACATGCATGCAGTCTCTCGCTCGCACGTTGCAACCCTGATCTGTTCGTGCTAGCGCGTTTTTTCTTCGAACATTCTATGTCTCGTAAACTACCAGGTTTCTTCTACCTGTCTCTTTCTATACATTTAACATCAATGAATCTTAGAATGATTTCGTATATATCGCGAAAAAGTATTTACAAAATATAAAATATTAAACCATATATGTATTTTTTTTTTTTAATGCGATTACGAAAGATTTTAAAAATTTTTGAGAGAACCATCAGAGTCCGAGGTTGTATCCTATAAACAGATGAAATCTCTCACAGCTGCGGAAATATGTGATGTATGTGAAAAAGTTGAACAGTTAGATTCGTGTGTTACAGAAAGAAAAAAGATGGAATATTACAGGCAAAAATATAATTTTTTAATCTATAAAGATATGAACAAATTAAGCAAGATTATATTCGAAAATTAAACAATAATTATATACATTTTACACAACTGGTTCAGATTTTTGAAAAAAGTTCATCATTACCAGTACTTCAAGTTAAGAGGGGAAGACAGAGGTAGATAGAGAAATAAATTAAATAAACGTAAATCGAAAAAGATCGGAAAAAGACGAAAAATATGTAGGAAAAAAATATATACAATAGAATGAACGAACGAACGGATATCGAGGGAAAAGGAAAAAATATATACAATAGGAGAATGAATGTATCGAGGGAAAAATATATACAAATATATACATATAAATATTTACAAAATTATTAAAACGAATGAATTAATGAATTTTTAATCCGCGCGAATTGTACGTTGACAATCGATACAATCTTTTACTTTCATACAATTTCGAGTACTATGTCGTAATGTATCGTCATCGAAATAATATTCTTCATCATTCTCATGTTCAAAACATAGTAGAAGTGATTTTATCGTATCATCCTGTTTTAATCTATCTGGTAAAAATATATAAATGTCTCCAACACAACTCGGAAATAATGTAATTATCATTTCTTTGGTGACTGTAATGAACAACTGACTTAAATCATTTATATTGAGATTATTCATAAGCTTCAGCGGATGGATAACATGATCATACCAGGTCTTTATCACCATAACGTTTTTCACTGCACAATGAAAACTATCATTTTCATTATGGTGTTTACAAGTTACCAAATTGCTTATACCAAAATACTCTTCATGTAGAACCTCAATACTAGGCATTCGAAAGACATGATCCATATTAACGATTTCATAGTCTAAGTCACGCAACAATTCAGACTTTTCGTTAAGTTCCATTAGTGTAAGTTTAGCATATACTGTTAAAATATATACGCGAGCTCTCGGTTTTTGAGACAATATTGTGAATATATCGCGTGCCATGAATATTTCTTCCCGACAGGGAAATAATGAAGGGTTTTTCAAGTAATAACTCACTGAAGAACATTGTAAATGCGGCATTTTTGATGCACGCCATGCTCTGCTTGGTTTATACAGCGTATGCAAACACTTCCCGCCAGACATATCAATCATTGCTAGTTCGGTTACTCGGAAACTATAATTACAATCTATATGGATGCTGATATCTACAAAATATTCCGCTACATCCACTTGTTCTGATAATAATACGGGATCAACGATTTTACATACAAAAGATGTTGATTCTTCTGATGTATAACCATCATCACATTGTGGTGTTGGAGGTGAAGAAGACGAATGCGAGCCGCTATCACTCGAAAATGAATTCTGAATAAATTCAGCGGTTTTAATATCAATCGGATCGGCATTGTTATTCATGTTTGAATAATATTTTTAACTTTTTACTAAAAACGTAGAAAATTATTACTTCTAAAGTTAAGGCAAATCTTTAATAACGCGTGAAGAACACAGATTCTACAAAATGCACACGTTTGACATAACACTAATACTGACTGCATGATCAGATCCGTTCGACAATCTAGCTCGATGCTTGCCTTTGAAAAGGGAGGGCTGCACCAGAAAACAGAAAACCCACATTCCTTTGGTGAAAGTTGGTTGTAGGTGTGCACGGTCGAAGTTTGCAGATGATCTTTTGGATATATGTGTTTGTGTGTATGTGTGTACATGTGAACAGGTTTCGACGAAAGATATGAAGGGGAAGATCCCAGCAGACATAATATTGATTGTCACACGAAAGAATTCAAGGTCATGACAACATGCATGTAAGGATATGAGCAGCGCATTTTTTCGTTACGACTGTGTGCAGACATAATAGAGAGGGGAAAAAATATGTATAATACAAAATACTCAGAAAAAAAATATTTAGAGATTGAAATAAATAAAAATATTCTTAAACTAATAGACTCGGAAAAAAATTAATATGAATGATATGGAAACCAGCTCTAGCATATGTGAACGTGGGAATGGTTGGTTAGGTTTCACTGTAGCTTCGGATGGATGTAGTCATGAAAAATAATACGAAAGATTTGTAATTTGTGTAGAATGGATAGGGGAGGGAGAAATTTTGAAACTGTGTTAAATAAAAAAATATACTTGAATTAATTTTATTACCCATGTTTGGAAAAAATTTTTGGAGGTGAAAAAATATACTCAGAATAATTCAGTAATACTTAGACATGAAAAATTATTATGAATGATGTGAGAACTAACGGTAGCATTTGAGTGCGAGGGAATATGTTGTATACAATCATATTGATGAAGACTTCGTCGGATTTATTTTTTGAACCGTAGAAAAAAATATAAAAAAATTATGGACAGTCGGAAGAAATGATCTGAAGTAAAGAAAATATACTTTGGTTAATTCTATAATAGTTAGATTTGAAAAAAAATTATTATGATCGATATGGAAACTAACTGCAGAGGGTGTGTGCACATTCATGGCAGTGAAGGTATCGAGAGATTTATTTTTAGAATCGGAGAAAAAATAAAAATTTATCAACAGTCGGAAGAAATGATCGGAAGCATAAAAAAATATAATTGGAATAATTCCATAATATTTGGAATTGAAAAAAGTTATTATGAACGATATGGGAACTAACGACAACAGATGAGTGTGTGGGAATGGACGGTGGGCATTCATAGCGGTCACATAAAAAAATAATTACCTCTCAATATGAAATGACGGAAGCGTCGGGAGCGTCGATCGGGGGTTTAATGGTCGTAGTAAAAGTAAATAGAATGCTATATATTAGATATTAAAACAGCGGCAGCGGTATGTGCAGGATTGGATGTTAAGCTACCATAGTGTGTAAGATGATGGAAGGATAAGAAAAAATAAATAATGTATATTATAATCGATTGGAAAAGAGGGTGGAAAGGGTAAAGGAGACTAAGGATAGTTTTTGAGTATAGAAATAATTGATTTGTTAATTTGTAAATGTTTTGGATAACCTTGTAGGTTTAGCCAACAGAGCAGGGATTGGGTTGTTATGTGAAAAAAAAAATAATAATTAAAAAAAATACTATAACGCGGTGATGATTGCATGCAATGCTATGATCGGAGAATTTTTCGTCGCGGGTGCGTCTATACTTGTAAAAATACGAAAGATCCTTAAAAAATTGATCAGTGTATGAATAATAATATATACTTAGGCTTTGAAATATTTTTAAAAATGCGGTATCCGCAAGCAAACAATGAGTGCGCGGGATCGGCGCGTGCGCTTTCGCGGAGGCTAACGGTATGTTAGATATATGCGCGGGATCGGGACGTGCGCCATGGCATATGGCAGTAAGATCAGGGAATCGGAAAAATAAAAAACATATTTAGGCTAATTTTGAAATTTCCATACTTAGACTTTGAAATATTAAAAATAATCTCGGTATCGTGAACGTGGGAGGCATGCGGAGGAACGGCGTGTGCGCTTTTGCAGTGGAGAACGTTATGTTAGATATATGCGCGGGAACAGTGCGTGTGCTTTCGCATTTGTCTGTACGATCGGGGAATCCGGTAAATAAAAAAATATAGTTAAGTTAATTTTATAAAATAATTGTGGTATCGAAAACGGAACGCTTGTGCGGATGTGATATCGCGGCGGAGATCGGAATATGCGTGGGAACGGCGCGTGCGCTTTCGCGGTGGCGACCGGAGCGTGCGCGGGATCGTAATATACATGTGTGAGGGGCGAACGGGGGTGTTGGGTTAAATTTTAGCTTTAAATACCATACTTGGGTTACATTTTGGAATTTTCATACTTACGCCTTGAATTTTGAAAAATCGCGGTAACGCAGTGGGCGGGAGGGGGGTCGGAGACTTGGGTTACTTTCAGACATTAATTAATATACTTATGTTAATTAATAATCGGTTCAGTTTATCGGAAATGTGCAGGGGAACGCACTGGGGGAATTTTGGGGAAATTGGGGGAAACTTGGGTGAATTTTCGGCGTCGGAATAAAAAATTGGGTTAGTTTTTGCCTCCCTGATGAAATACTTACGTTACTTTCAGCCCTCTGCACGCGTTTAGGGGTTGTGACGTCAGAGCTGCCAGTCCCCGCATTTATTATCTACTCACGTATTTGCAAACAGAACAAGTTCAGTCAAGCATGATGTTTCATGCGCTGAGGATCCTGTATGCCAAGTTAACGATAACTTTAATTTAAATTTACATAATACTAAATTCAAAACAATCTGAAAGGGGGAAAGACAGGTTTCTTTTTGCAATTTTTAAAATTGTCACTAACTTCAAAAATTAAGTTAAGGAAATGAAATACGCTTTCGTTCCCGACAATTAGCGATCTTTTCAATGATATATCACATGCTCCTGAAAAAAAATATTTCATTCCAAAATTTCGAGCTTTTGGCGTCCCAGGGGCCAGAATATAAAGTTGTAAACCGGGCTATATTTTTCCTATAAAGCAGTCCTTTATGCATATGTTTGAGATGCGTTTTACTTTCTTCAAAGTTTCTACTCAGGTTATTAGTTACCTGAAATTGCCTTTTTTGCTGTTTTTGCCCCCCCCCGGGGGGGGGTAAACAATTTTTTAACCGTAATTTTTTGATTTTAGGAAAAGCACTTCTCATTTTGTTTCATATTTTAATTTCACTTTTAAAGGTTTATCTGGTGATAAGCTACGAATTTTTTAAAGGTGATTTTTGAGGTCGTTTTAAATTCCATATTATATATTCTTGACAGTTTTTAGGTTTTTTGGCGATTACGTTAATCGGTTAGCTCGAAGTTATAGATTGTCTTAAAGAGAATTTAAAATTTAATGTATGATTCAATTTTGAAGTTTATAAGTCAAACCGTTCGTGAGTTATTGATTTTTATTTGATATTTTAGTCGTTTCTGAACCATCTTATTGGGATTCTGTACATAATATTTGTACGGAATCCTAAAAACCACCGCTCTGCACCGTTGATGTTATAATCCAAGCTATGTACACTGGAGATAATCAGGATTCAATTTTTGAATCTTATTTAATCTCTCTCCCTCTTTGTCTATCTATCTATCTATCTAATCTATATATTTAATCCATCTATCTAATCTATCTATCTAATGCATCTATCTAATCTATCCGTCTATCTATCTATCTATCTAATGCATCTATCTAATCTATCCGTCTATCTATCTATCTATCTATCTATCATCTCTCTCTATTTAGAAATAATTACAAAAACGGGCACACGTTAGAATTTAGGCAACAATTCTTTAGCGGAACTTTTTGCACCATTTCTCTCATGCTGTATATTATTTCTCATTGTGAATGCTTTAAAAAAGATTACACTGATAAGGTACAATAAATGAAAAAAGGTATCGCACTTAATGAACATTTTGTACTTACGACTCGGTCGTATAGATAATGGTTATTGCAGACCGGACAAACAGAGCTATGTTGAAAAATGCTGCGACTATCCAGAAACAGGTAAGCAGCGTTGCGATATGTAACGTCGGACCCAGAAATCGCAGTATCGAATCTGGCCTGCATGACGTTTGCCTATATCCGCCGAATCCTCTGCTCGTGTGAATACAGGAAGCTGCGAATTGAATAATTAATGTTAGGCGTTAATAGAGATTTTAAGATATCCGTCAAAATGGCTACGAATAAATTATGTGTTAGAAATTTCGCGCTTGGCAAATGCACAAGGCCAATTAAAAGGAGAAGGTTGACGAATAGTTGCTACATATCAAGAAGGCCTGACTTTCTACTTCAAATCCTGCCGTGAAGCAGTTCAATTTTAGACTGAGCGCAACCAATCCGGAAAAACCTCAGTCTCAATTTCAAGCATGATTATAAATTTTTCGTAACGCTTAGCGCTTAAAAGTAGTGACATGGAAGATACATTTCAGGGGACTTACATTAGAAGACCTATTTTCGGGAAGAACTCCTGAAAATTAAATATGCGGGGTTCATCATGCAATCGTGTTAATCCTATCAGTTCCTTTCTGCTGCGATTTTAATATTCGTTCACGATTTGTTGACGTTTATAGCTCGAATTCGTTCGGACTCAAACTGTAAAAATTGAATATTATAAATAATTTTCGAAAATTTATTGAAAAGGCATCCAATCGAAAACCGGTTACTCCAAAATTTTAATTTAAGTAAAACTACGATTAAATGCCAACAGTCTATTATAACGGTTCGTTGGTTTCCAGTTCAAATTAAAACAGATTTAAACTGATTATAATTGTTTCAATTATTAAAAATTTTTAATTCTTTACAATTTAAAATCGCTGTTGCGGCAATTGTTGTTAATTAAAAATTTTGAAGCATAAGGTTTTTGGTTTTTTTAATGAACTTTTTTGCCGTACAATAATTTTAAATTGTCTTACATAAAATTTAATCTGATTTCCTTCCAAGTTTTAACTTAGCTGTATATTGTACTATAGGAAATTCAAAAAAACAAACTTTCTAAACTTTTTAAAAAAAACAAAGGCAACAAAATTTATATATAATACGTATGTAACATCAGTTTTATCGACACTATTACGATATGCGGCACTTTATAAGAAGCTCCCCCTTCTTCCTGTTGGGTTTGTTTTTTGTTTTTTTTTCTTTATGTCAATGAGGACTTTAGCCTATGAAATGGGAAGAAGGAGGAAACAAAATTATATTCTTAAAGGTTTTTTTTTTTTTTTGAGCATGTCAGCTAAGGACGTTACCATGATTATATAGGCAAAATATTAGAAATAAAACATATCAATGGAGCTAACAGAAGAATAAGCAAGGGAGAAGGGGAAAAAACGATGCCGTGAGCGCTGTAAGGCATAGGATAAGACGCAAAAAATCGGAATACAGTATCGCGCGTTCTGAAGAAATGAAGGGATATTCAAGTAAAATGTGATTTGTATCACAAGTGAAGTTTGCTTCCGTTGGATCAAACGGGCAGAGAAGAGAGACTGAGTAATGGAGAAACGGAAGAGCGAAGAAGGAAGCGAGCTGTGATTAAACTGAAGTCTAATTATAGATGAGATAGTTGACCGCTTCGTGTTGGGGAAATTAAGAAACCGCAGAAATAGAGGAGGAATAGGTTGTATGGATAAATAAAAGGAAGCAGGATTAGACAATGAGGAAGGATTGAGATCAGACCAACAGTCGCGGTGAGAACGAAACGAAAAAGAAAAAAGAATTTGGGCTGGAAAATGACTAATAAAGCGATCGTCTGAAGCAGCCGAACGTGCCAACGAATCAACTAACTCATTGCCTAGAAATTCCACAATGACTAGGAATAATCGATCATATGTATATATTTAAGACGAATGATCGCCAAGTGTAACCGTATGTTAAGTTTACTATAAATAAGGATAAGTAGGTATTAAGAAGTTTTGTAATCATATTTATGAATAAACGATAATAGTGTTGGACACCCACTGCCCGTATGCCTTGTGGGACCCGCAACTTATTAAAAAAAAAAAAAAAAATCCACAATAGATCAATACGGACAGAGCGGGAATGAATTAGATGTGAAATTAATGAGCGAATGGTTTAGGAAAGGGAGTAGCAATGGCTTGTAAAACGCCTTTTGAATCGGAACATAAGAGAATCTTGGACATATTGTTAGTAGAGGCTATAAAAAGGATTGCTTGTAGTATCGCAATAGATTCAGCAGGGAAGTTTGAACGTCTCAGAATAGCCGAAATCCGGCAGAGTAAAAGCCGCTCGGACCCCCCAAAGCTGACTTTGAACCGTCTGTGAAAATTACGGTATTTTACGGATAGAGGATGAAAATAATTCAAGGGCAGGAATAGCAGAAGTAGAAGGAAATGGGAGAATGTAAAAAGCACTAATTTTAGTAGAGAAGAGTAAAAGAACGATAGTTCGGTAGAAAAGGTGGAACATTCGAATCAAATATGATATCAAGGTCACAAAGAATGCATGTAGAAGGGGTATGCAGATGAAAACCGAGAAAATGATGCAGGAAGGAGACTGTGATTAAAGCGAAGGCGACAAATAGTCGAGAGTGCGGAGCGCTTAAGAGAGGGCAAGTATCTAGAAAGCCATGGACGAGAAGGAAGAGATGCCCGAATAAAGAAGTAAACGGAAGCAGGATTAGGGAATGAAAAAGAGTAGGAGTTGAAAAGAAGAGGAATATTGTGAGCTGAAAATATGCCCAAAAAAATCTGCCACTGGAAATGAAGAACGGGCTAAGCGTACGTTATATTAATTTTAAAAGTTCCGGCTGTATAATCTGCATTTCATCCTCCAAAAGATATGCCTCTGCTATATATTTGTATGGACGCCGTAGGCCGAGGTTACTGTGCAACATTCGGGTAACCAAATGTGTGCGACGGTACTGTTCACTGTGGTTCACTGGTGGTAGATGCTGTACCGAAAGTCGGCCTGACGCAAATAATAAGCTTGCAAAATTAGAGGCTATCTTCTCCTCTTCTATCAAGAACGAAGGGAAAAAATAATGTCGAATGTTTGGCATACTCGTTCTCAGATACGTATGTTTTTAAGTGCCTTTTAACGAGTGCAAAAAGTTATTAAATTACGCTCTTTTTGCCTTTTAAGTTTTTTCTTTTTTTCATTTCATTCGTCATCAAGTGTGCGTTACTTTGCTTATTACAGGTCTCACAAGGAAGGCAATACGTAATTTCTCGTTAGTAATCTCGCAGCTTAACGAGGTTTTTACAAATGACAAAATGTCGTGAAAAAAAATTCTCCCTTACGACGGTTGCTCGCTGATAGCTGGAGAACACTGCGAAACGATGGATAGGCGCTGGATAGAGTACTTTTTACAAAGTAATTAATTTGCTTTAATTTTGACCAGCGTGTATATGTGGATGGATAAATTCGGCTTTCGAAAATGTTAGCGGCTGACCATGCCCAAAATAAAAATGCAGCCTCAGAGACGTTAATAGTAAATGTTGCGCGGTATGACAAACGAAGAAAACCAAAGGAACAACCCAGCCCTCTTTTCTCGTCATCTCGATGAAAAATAGTTTTACGGCTAGGAAAGTTATTAATTTTCCGTCTAGTCTACGCGAGCGACGGACTATTAAAATATTTTCCGAAATCGGCAAACCGGCCGCTTACTCTGTATAGTGTGCCCTAATTTTCCCACCCGTATTCTCCCTTCTCGTAATTGAAAGATACTTTTCGTAAATGCATTCGCCCATTGTTCGTTTTTATATTCGTTTTTACGGCCCGGGAAATTTACAACCGAAATTTTGTAATATTAAGGTCGTTGCCGCTGAAAAACTGCACGAAAAATTTCCCCCAGCAGAGTGGGATCGCGAGAAATCCTTTTTTCTTCTTCTTAAAATCGTGCCAATGAGCACACAAAATGTTGTGTATAAGCCCGTGCCGTTGGGAAGAACTGATAATCCGCATCCCTACTCTGACGACTGTACAATTAAATGAGACAGATAATCTATGTTCTTAAGATAAATCAAATAGCCTTTGAGATCGTCAGAAGAAACTTCGTCTAATTGCGAACTACTCGAGGCGACAGCGAACAGGTCACGCAACTGATAAGTTGTCTATTTTGTTTGGAATGAATCGACACAGTCTAACGCACATTATACCACTGTTGATAGCGAATTACTTCATCTAGAAACACGTTAGGTGCAACGAAAAAGCTTAAGTAACTTTTATCTAATAGGTCATACAGTCTCAAAAAAAACAGTAAACCAAAGAATGAATCTACATCATACAGGGTGATATTGATCTATTATCGAATTTCAGTAAAATTTATGAAAAATGCATACTAAATAAAATCAAAAAATTCCGCGAAACTCGTAATATTATTAATAAAGACCAGTACGGAGGAGCACTGGAAGGGAAATCAATAGTAATTTGGAATATGTACAAAACTATTAACGAGTACAAAAATAAATCATATAAAACTGTAATGTTAACGACATTATTATAAAAGCTTTTCATCACAGTAATGACCTTGATTATTGTGCCCTGAAAGTTATTTCCAGCGTCGTTTTCTTTCTCGCGATGTCGAATATTTCGTCTAATTAGTGTACCTGATATTTTTTGCTGTTTTATCTGGATGAGGCGAGATCGAATAGCCGGGGTTAATCGTCCTTGTGTAATCCGTGATAACGGGATTCCGAGGTGAGGATCGCGTTGAAATTAAGAAAAGTTTTTATTTCGAATGATTTTTGCTGAAGGCCGCACTGGCAAGCATCAATGAAGACTCGGCCATTTTTATTATATTCATTTTCGCGGACATTTAACAAGTCTGAATAAGAGAAGGAAAGGAACTTTTTGAGGAGAACAGGTTGACTGCTAATTTAACAGCAAAAGGTTTTGCAAATAAGATCCTGCGGCGGTAGAGAAAAGCGAAGAATAATATCTTCTGCAGGCGGCGCTAATACAGTGAACATTTTAGATTTTGATTAATCTGCAACGGTAATGTGAAACTGTGGATAGTTTGAAAAATAAATTCTTGAGAAGCAGCGACGAAAGTAGAGAAAGGGGCGTATCATTTTTACCAAAATTGAGTTTAAGATTGAGGTTTTTGAGTTTTATAAATAGAGGCCACGGAGGAATAGGGATTATAAAGAATTTGTATATAGAAGGAATAGACAAATTTAGAAAACTAAAAACTAATTTAAAATTGCGATTGGAAGGATCTGATAGAACAGCTGATTATATTAGACTTGATAAGGGGCATAGTGTTAGAGCTAATAAAGTGTACTCTTGTTGGAGATTGAGTGGAAGTTCGCTAACGTTACGGAGGAGTTTGAAGTTCTGAACTGTGACGTTAGATACAATGAAGGCGAAACCGGTGTATTTGGACATCATCGGTAAATACTTTGATGCTGTCTGGGTAATTAATAAATGGAATTATTGAACAGAGACATCGGTAGATTTGTGCACCTCTAATTTCTAGCAGTACCTTATCGTATTAAAATAGAAAACGTCTTATTGTTAGAGAAACAGAGAGAAGGAATCTTAGCGATGAAGGCGAGACTGTATTTATGAAAGATCGAAATTATTTTTACCAACAATGGCAGCTTAGAAGAAATATAAATATGGAAATTGATAATTAAATTATATTAAAGATCGATCAGCAAGAATGTTCCTTCTTAAGTGTTCCATTCACCTCACGTTACCGGTGATGATACGTAGGCAAAAGATTTTGTATAACGTCAAGTTTAAACAAGTTTGATTTGAAGGCCGCATCATAATAATTAAAGTTCTAAAAATTAAATTAATAATCATCGAATGCAGAAGCTGTGTTATCGATGGTTTTAAGCGGACTAGAAATGTTTAAGGTTTGTTTATAAAATAGGGATATGTGACAGGACCAGGTAAATTTCATGTCGAAATAGATCTCTAAATACTTAACGCAAGTAACCCCATAGGATAAGTCTCATCGCGCCGATGTAAATAGTGATATCGCGAGAGAAGGATAATCTAGTTGTGAATATGGAAAACGCTAACTTAGCAGGAGATATATTTAATCCAATGTCATACTACGTAGAGTTAATTACGAATTTCTACTATATGTACACATATGTAACAGAATCATCAGCATACGGATAATATTTGTGAATTAGAAGATATCGGAATATGAAATAAAGATTAGACGTACAAGTTAAATAATATTAGGCTCTCGGAAAAGATTAGCCAGTCAACCTTTAAGCGTGTTTGATAGCGAATTCATTATTAGCTGGGGATTAAGGAAAAATAAGACTCTCTTTAAAAAAAGTGAACAAATAAATTTGATTAGACTGTCGGGGGGGGGTGTTCCTGATTTCCTTAACTTTTCTGCTAAAATAGCTAAAATAGAAATTGATATATTCTTATTGTTTGGCAAGGATAAGTAGATATTGTTAAGTAAATGGGGGATGCAATAAATGGTTCTCAAGTCTAGTCTAAATATTTTCGGTCTAGTATCTTCATACTATCAAGTTTTCCTACAATGGCAGTGATTAAAATTCTGTCGTATGCCAAACGAGTTTTCATGCAATTTAAAACTGTAACAATTAATCTACTCGCGAAAAAAAAAGGAAAACAAAATAAATCAGTCGTATTTATTATATCGGTATTTAGAAGGATAACCCGGAATAGAAAATTTCATATTTTTCCTCTTTCTTACAACCTAATTTAAAGATTTTACTTTCTATACGCTTCGTATTCTTTCTTTAACTTGTTACAGGCTGTTTTCCCTAAATCATTTCTTACTGATTATTACTTTTAAATGATTGGTAATTTTTGTTTTGTGTTTTTGTTAACTTCCTGGACTTCTTAACGTTCAATTTTCTTTTAAAAAATTCTGTGCCCACTTACGTATTTTTTGGGTTTCCACTAGAAATAGAGCTCAAAATTTAACTTGGGAAAAAGAAAAGGCCTTTTTATGTGTGCATATGCGATTGGAAAAATATGGCACTAGTGTTAGGGGGGCCGATTTTGAAATTATCGTTTTTAAATGGGTCGACAGAGTATCGAAAGTATTTAAATTCAAAAAATATAATCAGTTATTTGAATACATTTCCTTTTTTTTTTAATTAAATAAATTTCGATCGTAACTTGTATACTATAGCTATAATTACCAGATGCTATAACAGTTGCCAGTCCTGAGAATACGCCTAACCCTAAATTCGTCATGGTGCCCTTTTCTTCGATACAAGCTACACTGCCCATTACCATTATTAATATGCCGCAAACAATCTGAAAAACGAAATTTAAAAAATATATTCATATCTATTAAATTATTTTAAAAAAAATTAATTTTGGAAAATTTTCTTAATGTAGTAATCTTTTAGTAGTACCTTAATAAGTACACCTTGGCTCTATTATAGTTCAAACCTATTTATAGTAAAAAAAGGAAAGTATAGAAAACATTATTTTCCTTGCAAGCATTTTGGTTTATTTACTTAAGTTTCATAAATTGGTATAGAATATTTCGGAAAAGTTAGTATATTGTTAGTGCTGTTTAAATAATGTTTTCGGATCGTCTACATTTACATATATATTTCTGGGCTGTTCACTTAGATAATTATTTGCTTCGTAACATAAGTTCTCTCTGTTAAGTTCAGTTTTGAATAAAGAAATAAGGTATTAATAGTGAATTTTCGGTTCACCGAAGCAATGTATCGTTCTGGTAATACGAGTAAATTATAACGTGAAATTGTCTATTTTCATTTAAATAGGAAAAAAACGAACAAGCTATACAGAACGGATTTTATACTGTAATAAATACTTTTGTACAACTTTCACGCGTTAAAAATTTTGTGGCCAGCAGACTAGTTTTTTTTTTCTTTTCTTTTTAATTGTTGAAAATAATTTTTGTTTATTTGATGTAGAATTAATGGAAACTTCTAAAATAGGAACAACTGAGATGATACGTAAACAAAGAACATGAAAGGCATGACATAGAACAGAAAGATTAAGTCTCAGGAGTTGAAAACTAAATAAATCTTGTTCAAAGAATAGACTGGAACATTAAAAAATTATGTAATCTCTATCACAAACATAATAGGAATTATCAGAATGCAATATACAAAAGCTATACTTAGTCAAGACAAAATGGATTAGAGAAGAATGAAGAAGACTGATGAGAGAAATGAAGGCAAGGTAGTTTGGTAGCTATGGATCGATAGGCGTGAGAAATTACAAAATCAAGTGCTCAGCGGTAGTGCGGTAACAATGAAGTTCACCTGGGGTGCGATAATTGCTAATTAAAATAGGTTTGGAAATTTATTTATTTTTTCTCACCTAATAAAATGTGATAGTTATTTAAGAATTTTAATTTGCACTCGAAAATTTATGCATACACAAAAATATTTCAAAAAACCGAACATTTTATGATATTGGATTAAATATATCTCCTGCTAAGTTAGCGTTTTCCATATTCACAACTAGATTATCCTTCTCTCGCGATATCACTATTTACATCGGCGCGATGAGACTTATCCTATGGGATTACTTGCGTTAAGTATTTAGAGATCTATTTCGACATGAAATTTACCTGGTCCTGTCACATATCCCTATTTCATAAACAAACCTTAAACATTTCTAGTCCGCTTAAAACCATCGATAACACAGCTTCTGCATTCGATGATTATTAATTTAATTTTTAGAACTTTAATTAATAGGCAAAGACAAAACAGGTCACAATACCACTTTCTCCTTTGTTTATTACCCGATTTTCTTTTTTTTTTTTTTGTTTGTTTAGTAGCTATTGACGATTTTTGGTGTTATCAGTAAAAAATATTTAGAAACAGTTTTTTCTTCTACTTTATTTAGATAAAAAATTAATACAAAAAATGAAAAATGAAATCGCTATGGGCGGTAAATCCGTTCTTACTAAAATGTTTTAATTTTTTTCAATAATCATCGTTATTAGCTTTTTTACGATGTACTAAATCTTAAGGTGTCATTTAATATCGATAAATGTGGGTTTTTAAATTGTGATTTACTGTTATTTTATTGAATTTCGTTTTTATTTAATTATAAAGGTACTGAACTGTTTTGTATTGAAAGTACATACAAAAGTGTATGTTCTGAGATCTATACAATGAGCAAATGTACAAGAATAGAAAAAAAATGTTGAAAATATGCAATTTCACATGTGTTTTTCTTAAATTTTTAATAATAATTATGGTCGAATTTCAACTAATGGACGAACACTAGTTTTGATAAATGTTTGAATTCTACACAGAAAATTAAGCTAAACGAAATTTTGAATAAAGTCATATTTTTACCATTTATGTATTTTTATAAAAATGACGATAATTAAAATCAAATATTAAATTTATCCAGAAATTATTTCAATTAATATGTGGTTAAAATTTATTCAACGAACTGTTAATTTACAAAGTCAACAGTTTAAAGCTTAATAACTAAAACCCATTATTAGTTTAAACAGTGAACTAAATACCATGACTTTTCCTAATGCGAGATGAATAATTTTGCTTTAAAAATCTTCAAAATTAATGAATTTTTTGAGCGTTTTTTCCTTTTTTAATATAAAAATTCAATTAATTATTGTTGACTAGTAAACGCTTCAACCAATGTCTCACTAAAGTCTCGACAAATTTTTCAATCTTTCTTTGATTTTGCCACATAACCACAAGGACGACAAACAATGAAATAAAAAAATTTAAAATAGATTAAATGGATGAAGCACAAAAAAATTATTATGAAAATCGTTTTAGGACGAATTCGTTGAAAAAAGAGAAAAAAGAGAATTATTATCCGCCACTTATAAAAACGTACATGCAATTTTTTAAATGTGTATGAATAATAAACTTCCCAGTTTTTACTAAACTTAAAATTAAATCTGCTCGGCTTCTCATTGAAAGTAACGACAAAAAATCCTGCTCATAAAAAATTGTGAATACAAAATTTCTGGAAGATGTTAAAATCAAACTAATTTGGTTCTCGTAGCATTGCGTTAACAGAAAAACTGCGGTGATCTGTTGAGTAGTATCATGCGGCAACAATATCGGGCTTCGTAGCGTCTGTATAAAATCTTAAGGGGTCTCGCATGCAATAGTCTACCTCCCGGGTCTTGCATGGTGCATTATAAAACTGCAAAAATTTATCTTACCCCTCTATGGTTCCTATGATTCACATGAATAATTACATTACAAAAAACATAATTTTATTATTCTAGTACTTTAAATGAGTCCGGGTCTCAGGTGGTTCGTTTGATATGCCCGGTCTCACAACGATCTGGACATCAATATATATATATATATATATATATCAGTGATGGGCATAATCGACTAATTTGTATAATCGACTAATTAGCATTAGCAGTTTTTAATAAATCTGCTAATTAGCAGGTTTTCGAATGATCAGTAGATTTTCAAATAATAAAGA
The DNA here is from genome assembly GCA_039619475.1 of Icerya purchasi. Lineage (NCBI taxonomy): Eukaryota > Metazoa > Arthropoda > Insecta > Hemiptera > Monophlebidae > Icerya > Icerya purchasi. The sequence continues at coordinate 217,869,874 of CM077115.1, forward strand.
AGTAGCATGTTTTTCTAGTGTTGCCAATTTAAAGATTACTTTTCCAAATTTACTGGAAAATTTTTAAGAAAAGATCTATTTAATGAACAGTTTTAAATTAATTTATATTTTGATATATAATCAAATGTTATCCAAAAATATTTTCCAGTGAAAATCTTTAATAACTGAACTTTATCAGAAATTGCATTAATTTCCGCTAAAGTTTAGTTATTAAAAGTTCGTTCAAATCGAAACACCAGAAATAGAAATAATTATGAATTTCCATTAAGTTTGGTGTTAGTAATAAAATGTATAGTATGATGAAAGCATTCGATTCTTGTTATAGTTATTAAATTAAAATAACTAATTAAATGCTTAACGCTACTTTTAAATAATGATCATTTGAAATATTACTATTTTTGTTATATTTTTTACAAGTTTGAACCATGAAAATAACTTCAATAAAACGGATTATTTTATGAACTTTTAAGGTAACTTAGGATTGATCATATTTAACTAATTTATAAGGAAAGAATTATGTCTCCGCACTAAATTTCTATATATTTCTTTTTTCACACATTTACATGAAAGTTCTGTCGGATAATATCGTTAAATTAACCTTGTTGCGGAAGCATAGAGCAAATTAGTCTATTTATTCAGCGAATTAGAAGCACATAGACAACAGCTTACTAATTCTCTTAATTGAAAAAGAATTATAAATTAAAAACTTGTAAATACCTAGAACTATTAAACTTTACACATCATAAAATATGTAATTTTAAATGAATCAATAATAATCAAATTAATCAAGAACTAGTTTCCTTCCGATATTGTCAATTATTTTTATTCTTGACTTATTACGTAGGTATTTAAAATGAAATTTTGGTATCTACTTTACTTGATTATGCAAAATATTTTAAAATATAAGAACAAATAAACTATGAGAACCTTAATTAAAACTAACGTTACTTTGTTTTACAATAAGATATAAAAAGTATAATAATGAAATTTTGTATTGAAATATCACTATTGTGAATCTTTCAAATTATGAAACAATAAATTTATAAATGTATAATATGTATTTTAGATTGTTAATTAATCTAAAATCTTATAAAAAAATAAAGTATTTAAAAATAATGTAACCATTCTTACTATATCATCAATGATAATTTATAATTATAGTTCATAAGTGATATAAGCGTAGATAACATAAAATAAGAAGAATGCCCCTTTTTCTAAACTAAATCGTCTCCATACTCAAACGGAAAGATATGAGTATAAAATGTGAAATATGAAGTGTAAATATAAAATACAGAGTTCATACTATAACATTTACAATAAAATATCAACAGTTATTTCTAACAGCTTAAATTATATTAAAAAATATTTAATAAATACTATAAATTACTATTTAAAAATAAAATTAAGTCTAACTAAATATAAATTCCCAAACCGATTACTCTTATATTAAAAATTTATTTAATTGCCTTTAAATTGTAATATAAATCGTAAGTATAATAACAGCGTAAATAATACAGGAGGATAAAACATTATTTTTATGTCGAAATGTATATCAAAAACTTACACAAAACATTTAAATTTAAATAAACTTTAAAGTATTCAGTAATTAAAGTTTATAAAAAAAATAAAAATCTACAATAGTAAACAAAAACAAACTTTGATTGTAATAAAATCGGAAACATTAATTATGGAAAAACGACTTACAAAAAGCAGCTAATAAATAGGTATCAGTCAGTTTTAGAATCGACTAATGTTAGTCGTTTTTAAAAGCAGCTTCTAAAAGCGACTACTGAAATTAGCAGTATCTAAAAGCGACTATCGAAATTAGCAGTTTCTAAAAGCGACTATTAAAATTAGCAGTTTCTAAAAGCGACTTATGAAATTAGCAGTTTTTCGATTACTCAAATAATCGAATTATTCGTTTTGGAAAAAAAATCGAATTAGCAGTTAGTCGTTAGTCGATTATGCCCATCACTAATATATATAAAAAAGGTAGCGCGGTAGCCTAGTGGTTAATGTGCTTGGCTACTAAATCAGAGGTGTCATAGGTTATCGAAACTTGTTTCGATTCGGATCCGAATCGCTCTCAACTTTATCCAGCCTGAAATAATTGGGTACCAGAGAAATCTGAGAAAGTAAAGGTGGTCGAGAGAAAGGAACTGGCCCCTTTACTCTCATTAGTGCCGTTGGGCTTAATACACTGTGAACCTTAACTTCATAACTCCCGACGCCCCGCTATGGGCATGGGACTTACTTTACTTATATACATATATATATATATATATTATATATACAGGGTGCGACAGCATAACTTCCTTTTTTTTAAAGGGGTCACTTTTTTTCTACTAAATTTGGTTAAACAGAAATAATAACAGAAAATCGAAATACATACTCCAGATCCACCATTGGGGCAATATGTATGCTTTTAACATTGCAGTTTCATTTTGATTTTCTGTTATTATTTCTGTTTAATAAAATTTAGTAGAAAAAAAGTGGCGCATTTTAAAAAAGGAAGTTATGCTGCCGCATCCTATATATATATATATATATACATACGAGTATATAGAGGTATTAATGATAGACGAGCGGTAGGATGAAATTTTGTTAATAAAAAGATAAATTCAGTACACACATCGTCGGGTTCTCGGGACTTGATTGTTTTTCAGTTAGAAAAGAAACTTAAGGAAATATTAGCGCGCGTGATTTAAATTGTGAAATAGACCAAAATCACACAGATCTTCTTTAGATATTCAAACAATATAAACGTAATTTTTCTTTGCTAATATCTTTTCTGTTTTTCTTGAGGTATTGCCGGAAAAGACGCGTTTCTGGAATGTTTTATAATCTTAAGATGTTTATTATTGTGTTTATCATTTTATTAAGTAAATGGATGATTTTTTAATCCATAGTCAGTTTTAAATAATTAGGTACCAGCGGCAAAATTGAAATCAATTCCAGAGTTGCCTATCATTATTTCGTCAGTATTGTTAATTAGGATAATTAGGAAATATTTTTATAAGTCGCTGGATTGATAAAGACTTTTTTTCATATTCGGAAGGGTGATCGGTAAATTGTTCGATTTTATAGCGCTGTAAGGATGGAATATTCAGCGAAATTAATAGTGTAGCGCGCTGGAAGAAATAAACAGGTCTGGGTTACAGGCTGATGAGCTAGTATAAAACCCTACGATACCCGTTGTACTTTGTTACGAGAAGTGGTGCATGGCCCGTAACGACTTTACCGGTCATTTTCTCTGTTTCGATTCAACTTAAATTTCGCAAAAACGAGCACCACCGTGTCCCAACCGGCCTGCCGGAGAAAATAATAGGAGTTGGTCACTTTTAAAAGAACTATCACACGTAAATTGAACTAGTTCAACAAGTGGCGGTGTGTCGTCGTGTTTTTACCGATCTGTAAAGTTTAGAAACAAACGGCGCAACAGCAGATTTAATTTAATTAAGTAGAAAGTTGCTCGTTGCCTAGGGCGCGGATTAAAATTGCCTCTCGCTCCTTTCAATCGAAAGAATTTACCTTTCGAACCGTTTCATTTTTGTTAAAGCTGAACGATCGTTTCCTCGAATTTACTCGGTCGACGCGACGCTAGATAGTGCGCTGTTTACTTTGCATGAATAACGGATTAAAGCAGCGAGCCGACTGTAGGCCTAGAGGATTTTTGAATAATAGAAGATAAAGATGTTAATTAAGTTCTGCGGCAACCAAGAGCCCCTTCTATCGTCACTACTATTATCATTATTCTTTCGATTATTCATACCTCATTAAACTCCGCGTAAATCTCTAGTTTCGTATCTTACCGCGTTAATAAGCTCGGAAAATTCGTAATCCCGCGTTTTCACTTCTTGCAATTACGTGCAGAAATTTCATCGACTATTAGAATATGTAAGTTCGTTAATATACATACACGCATACATGTATATATATACATCTGTTAAATTTTTTTTTTTGCAATATTAACAATTTTTCGTTTTTTTCTTTCTTTCTGCAATTCATTCTTGTCCCAGTCATCAGCGATCCACTTGTGAATGTTCTTCCTTTCTAAATGCAGCTCCTTCCTTTTTGCATTGTAATAAAGGAGATTTCCTACGCCCTCATCTGTCTGTCTTATTGCACCAGTTTATTTAATTATTTTTTAAAATTTTAAATAAGTTGTGGATGTCACAGGGCAAGTATGCCCGTTGTATGAATGCCCGACACTCTTATTACCGTTTATTTAAAATACAAAATTACAATTATTCTTGCTTATCCTATACGTCGCAATATTAGTCAACTTAAGATTATATAACTTATAACATACTACACACACACACATACAAATATATACACACACCGTAAATACTCATCTACATATCGGTACATGAGGGCAGCTATAAATATCTTCAAATACGAAGAAAATAAAGAAAGTAAAGAAAGAAAAAAAAAAAACAAAAACAAGGAAGGACGAAAACAATAGAGAGGAGAAAATTATAAAATTTCATGATTCGAAACGTATCTTGGGTTTTACTCTTTATACCATTCTTTCAGCCATTTCTTTACTTCCTTTTTCCGCACAATAAGTTTTTAATCGTTTAGTATGTGATGGAGTATTTTACTAATTTTAGTTTAATTAGAAAACTGAATCATCAGTATTGTCAATTCGTAGATTTACGTCCCGAGCGTGGATGTAATAGATATTAGTTTGGTTTCTTGTTATTTCGCCTAGATGGTAATTTTATATTATTGACGTTAAATTCTACTAATCTATAATAGAAATAGTGTACATATCAGAGTGGGACATTTCGTTGTTTATTTTCCACCAAGGTTGATCCCGAATCGTTTTGCTTCCAGTAGGGGAGTATAAATTTCAAACACCTTTTCTGCATATTTTATTTATTTCCGTTTTCTTAGCCTCACATAATATATTTCAATTCCATAAGAAAATTCTAGGCATCATTATTGAATTATAGCATATACATAATGTGCGATATGCTAGAACCTGTTTTATTTTATATAAAGCTGGGGGATATTGATCATCTTATTTTCGAATTTATATTGTTTTTTCCGGTTCAAGGATTTATTTTGTGAATTACACATTTCAACGACCCGAAAGTTAGGTAGACTCTCTCGTCCTGACCATAAGCCATCTTTCTGTAAATTGTATGAAAAACTCCGGACACGAACGGGAATTTTGATTCACTGGTAGAGATTACCGTTACCAAATTTAATTAACTGAATAGTCGATGCTTCGTAGTCGCGACTAATTCCAACGCAACAAGATCATCGCTGAGTTAATACTTTTCTGTCATTGTTGTCCGTTTAAAGAATTCCAGCGGAACTGACTTTAATTACACTTTAAATATCTATGAAAAGTACATAAGTTTTTTTAACAATTTACTTTCAAACAATTACTTTCAATTAATTATTTCAGACAGCGAGTGAAATAATTTTGTGAAGGAATTTCATTTCGATTGTAGTAAAAATAAACTACTATCGCTTCGGGTCAGTATCCAAAATTGCGTGAGTTTGAATTAAAAATATGGCGAATGTTTCGGAATTTTCACCAAAAGCGAAAAAAACATTTTCTTGCTCGAGGTTTGAAAAAGTGCTTTTATCGGCGAAAAAATTAATAAGGGCTGCGGGCAGCACAGATTATTAGAGATTTATCAAAACTGCGGCTGAACGAAATGAACACACGGTGTAGTTTAAAAGGTGTTCGTTCTCGGAGTAGTTGAACTCAAGCAGAATAAATTAAAATGCTCTGCGGGTTAATTAGTTTGGCGAAAGAAAGATAAAGCTGCAACGGCATTATTTAAATTTAAGCAGCGGGAAAAAACGATCTAGAATATTTCGGCCGGGAGCGAAAAGTATTTTTCGGTGCACGTGTGAACAGACCCATCTGGCAGAAGGGCTTTTAGGCAATTCTATCGTGGTCAATTACTTTTCAGTACAGAATTTATTGCGACGGCCGTGCTCTCTCACCGCACATGTCTACACTATCCTCCTTTTTTTCACTCTCTAACTTCTTCTTACACACTTCCGAGTAACTTTAACTTACAAATCTGATGATCATTAATGGTGCGTGGCGCAACTATTTTAACTGCGCCATTAATTAAGTGTTATAGGAGGAATATTGAATAGAAAAATGATGAGAGTTCTTTATTGACGCGGTATTTTTTAAATTAACGAATTGCGTTTTTTGGGCGTTCTGTCGGATTTTATTTAATTGTAGATTGAAAAATTAAATTTTTAGAATAATACTGCAAAATCAGGCGAATTACTTGCAACACCCGGAATCGTAACACCTGCGAAAATGGATACACTGGATCTTTGTATCTAGTCCAAAATTTACTTTCATCTTTTATCGAAATAGCAGGAATGAACGCCGACAATTCGTCCATCGTTCTGCCGCCTATATCGCTCGCTATCGATTCTTTTCTTTGCATGGTTCCTCCGCGTCCGTTCTGCAACAATCGAAAATAACAAAACCGACGCGTTAATACGCAGATGCCAAAAATCGTTTATCGCATTTCTTTATTCGCTCCTTTAGAAGGTGGTAATACAATAAAGCCGTAACAATTAATATAAAACTACACGCACCATGCTAAAATTCCAATCGAGTGACCGGTTAATCATTGATGTTCGTTTAAAGCTAATTCAAAGTTATCAAAAATGTGGTTAATTTTTCCCGATTTTCTCTTATCTTTTAATATGTACTCTACTTAATCACGGCTTCGGGTAGACCTGTTAGATTGGTAACTTTCATTTACCGCAGTACAGTTACGGCCGTAAGAATACATTATCTTTTTTTTTTTTTTTTTTTTTTTTTTTTATGGCCCGGCTTTAGTTAACTATCAAGCCATAAATAGCCACCAATCATTTAATATAAGAATACTGCCAACTAATGAGGATACATAATATTTAATTGGAAAAAAGATTATAAACAGACAACCATGGCCGTAAATGTTCGATCGTTTTAAAATGCATCTTCTAGATAAGAAGTATACAGAGACCTTTGAATTATATTCGTATAGGCGTATGCTGAAAATTCCGTGGATCTTAAAAGTTACTAATAAAGAAGTCCTCAAAAGAATCAATAAATGCCCGGAATTATGTAAATTTGATTAAGGAAAGTAAACTACGTTATCTAGGCCACATCATGAGAGGCCAAAAATATGAGATTTTACGTCTCATTATGGAAGGAAAGCTTTTGGGCAAAAGATGAAAAGGGCGCCCACAAAATTCGTGCACAAATGACTTTCATCGTTTGTTCGCCGATTGAAATGTTCAGATCTGCCATGTCTAGAAAAGACATTGCCGTGTTGATCGCCAACCTTCGTAACGGAGACGGCGGATGAAGAAGAAGAAGAAGAAGTAGAATGTATCTTATTAATTGTTTTCCTGATTTCTCCATATAAATGTTACGTATACGCATTTTGTTTCCCTTTCCTGCCTGAACTTTGCACAGATGACGCACTTTTTAATCATATTTCCTTCATTGCATCCAAATTGGAAATGGGCAGTTCGGTTGCAGCAGTTTATTTAGACTTAAAAAAAGCATTTGACGTGGTTAATCATAACATCTTGCTAAGCAAAAATTATTTAATTGTGGCTTCCGTGGAATTATGCATGATTGGCTTAAATCTTATTTAACGAACAGACTGCATTGCACTAATAATAATAATAATATAAAAAGTGACTATGTAAAGCAAGTTTACGGTGTACAAGCATTTTGGGGCCTCTCCTATTTTTAATTTATATTAATGATTTATGTAATCTAGACGTTTATGGGAAAATATTTTGTTACGCAGACGATACCGTGCTAATGGTAAACTCCCGCAAACAAGATATTCTTCAGAGTCTTTTACAGGATGACTTGTATAAAATCAAAAACTGGTTGCACCGTAATCAACTATTTATTAATCTAAATAAAACTAAATTAATTATTTATAGTCACATACCGCAATTTAAATTTAATGATTTCAAAATTTTTTGGGAAAATAATGCTCCCCTGTATAGAGTGTATGAGATAAAATATTTAGGTGTTCAACTAGACTGTAAACTGTTTTGGGATAAACATCCAATTTATCTTGCACCGAAAATTAGAAAATTAAATTATATCGATTTTATTATCTAAGCAAATTTTTCAATACTATACATCTCCGTAAACTATATATTGCTTTATACCAACCCTTATTAAGCTACGGAATCATGCACTGGGGCAAAGCTGCTGACCACCATTTAAAACATTTGATTCAACTCCAAAAAAATGTTGTAAATCTACTTGGCAGAGATCTGGACACAGTTGTAGATTACAATATTATACATCTTTCAAAACTCTATGAATTACAACTACTTATGTTCGTTCTTAAAAATAAAACAAAATTTAATATTTCGGTTATGCAAAGTATTACTAGATCAGCGGGCGAAGAATTAGCAGTATTACCGAATATTAACAAATACCACATCCGAAATCAATCTATATATATATGGGTCCTAAACTTTTTAATTCTTTACCTTCCACTTTAAAAATACAACTAAAAAACTACAAAAAGCGTCGAAAAATTCTTTTATCATACTTACTACCTTAACCATAGCGCAGATAAGGAAAAATAAAATTAGAAACGAGAGTAGAGCTAAGGAAAGAAAGAAACAGATAAGACATGAAGAGGGAAAAGGAAAGGGAAAAAAAAAAAAAAAAAAAAAGCTCACCAAATTTTAACTTATTTAATTTTCAACTTACTACTTCTGTAATAGTAAGTACAGTTTTTGTATATACGTATTTAATTAGAGTGCACGTATGTATAAGAATGTCTAAATGTATAAATGCATCTGATTGTATGTTTGAGTGTGCATGTTACATATAATTGCAGTTTTCAATATTACTTTGTTTAAGAAACTTTTATTTTAGTTCAAAATTTTTTTATTGTTTACATATTTTGTTTAAAAAACTTTTATTTTGGTTCAAAAATTTTTCATTGTTTACATATTTTGTTTAAAAAACTTTTATTTTATTTTGTTTCAAATTTTTTTATTTTTTTGGTTGTTTACAATAGCCATCGCTCGCGCAAACTTGCGCATAGATGGATTATATATAATAATAATAATAATAAAAACTTGAATAATAATAATAATAATAATAATTATTATTATTATTATTATAACTGCAATACGTGAACACATCATTGTTGAAATTACACATCACATAGGTTTCGAAACCGGAACTAAATTGAGCATTGAAAAATTCGGCTTATATTAATTATCTCTGGTTCTAATTGTACATGGAGTGATGATAGGTCATACCATTATAATTATTCCATATTTCTTGAAACTTAGTAATATAAAATTCATCCGTAAGTTTCTTGAATTTTTTTTTTTTTTTTACTATTAGAGGAAGTCTATATCAAAGTACCAAATTCAGTCAAACAAAAAAATTGAGACAGATGAAAGAAAATTTTGGGAACAGTAATTTTAACTATTTTTCATATTTTAATCATATTCGACAGTTTTTAGCCGACCACTGAGTTGCACAATCGGCCATTTTTGTAGGAAGTAAAATACAGTTAAAAGGATAAACTACAATTATATTATTTTCAATGAAAAATAAGAGTAGCATCGTCCGTATCGTTACAATATCGCTAGTTCACGTTATTTAATAGATTTACGGAAATATGAAAAACTTTCTTAAAGAACAAAATCAAGTTTCCTATTTCCCGCTTTTTCTCGTTCAAAACGTGTCTTCGGAATTATCTCGTATTTTACAACGAATATTTGGCACCGAGCCGTTTAAACAGTTTCCATTCGTTGCATTTCAAAATATGAATTCGAAAAATTATCTTTTAGCTGTACTGAAATGTGTAAAGTATCAAAGGCATAATGTAAACATTAGGATGTAGCCGCAATTATACGAGTATGTTGCTATACACATGGAATGTGTCGTAAAAACTTTATTTTGTACTGGCGAATGGCGTGGTTTTTTAACTTCGAGTTCTAAACCGCTATTTCTGAAGAGATATTACACTCCTACGCGTATATTACGTAAAACAATAAACTGCTGTTGGTTTAGCATTATTTTCTCGATCACATCGCTAGCTCTAATGTATGAAATGTGTTAACAATACTTTCACGCTTGGTAAATCGTCGCCTATTTTATATTTAAAGGATTTATAAATTATTGGATTTTCTAAAATGTTTCAAGTACTTTTCAAGTGAAGTCGTTTAAGCAGATTTATTATAAATATTTAATTTTAAGATTCCGAAACTGGTGTATGCTTTTTCTATAAGTTACTCCAGGGACGGACAATTTCTCCATATCTATTGGAAAAATTGGTATTTAAAAATTCTCTCATTTAAATGCCGGAAAAGTGTTTTGTTTTACGCACGAAGAGCCCCAAAGTATTTTTCATGTTTCCCGATAGAAGCGTTATTGTGTAATTACTATATCACTGTCATACTTAATTACTGAGCGTCGGCGTTCATTTCAGTTGTACACCTATTATTAGGCAACTGTGTTATATGCAGCGCTAGTGTAACAGTATAAGACTACACTTGAAACTGATATTATGATTGTTTAATTTATCGATGTAAGAATGCAGTCCTATTTATGTCTGACTACTACGCATCAATTAGCGCACATTAGTGCATATTTCTTCCGTATGATTTTATTAACGATTAATTTAATTATTTATTTTTTATTTTCTATCGTCGCCTGAGATCGAACTCGAGAGACTTTTGTAACGGAAGTTGAGTGCTCTAGCAACTAGGCTATATGGTGACCGCAATATTTTTCCTTATACATTATTTTATTCCTTATAAATTTATTAAATTCATCATTAATGATATGGAAGACAGCAGAAAACATACACACCGACATATTCGCGGTAATTGATATGCGTAATAGTCAGACGTAAATAGGACTGAATTAGTGTAATTATCGTATTATAGAAAAAGCGACTTCTTTAAAACCTTAAAAAATGTTTTAAAAATACATAATTATTACAATTTTTAATTTAACTTTCGTCTTATATTTAGGGGTGAAAAATAAAACGAACTTATAAAATTCTAGTCTGATTGTCTCCGATTCCAAAAGTGTTCTTCAAGCCATTTCTTCTCCTCCTTCTCATTCCTCCAATTCTATTATTCTTTTAATTCGTTTTCTCATATCCAATCTACTCTCATCCCTTTCCGTTACTATTGACCTTTTGCGGGTTCCTAGTCACTCTGGCATCGAGGGCAACGAGTTAGCGAACTTTTTAGCCCGTTCGGCCGCCCGCGATGGACCTTTATTCTGCAACATTCCTACCTCGGACATCTTTCCTTCTCTATTTTCTAATCCCGCCTCTCATTATCTTCAAATTCAGCCGATTCCCTCTTCTCAGCCGTGGTTTCAATCCTATTTTTATCAACGCTCCGCGATCATTGCCTTAATCAGACTGCGTATTAATCACCCCCTTCTACCCTCTTCACGTTTTCGTTTTTCCCTCTCTCCTCTTCTCTCGATTGTCCCCTTCATAATTCCATCTCTCCTCTCATACGTGATGCAAACCACATCTTCTTTGAATGCCCTGTGCCCTTGATTCCGAGCGCTCTGTTTTGTACTCGAAAATCTTGGCACTTGTTCTTTCTGCTCCGTATAATTCTTCCTTTGTCCTTTCCTTTCTATCTCCAGATATAATCCCTGTACTCCAATCTTTCCTAAGCTCTATTTCTAATCGTCTCTCTTTATTTAACCCTTTCCTTAATTTCTGTTGTTGTTGTTGGGTTAATGCTGCTGGCGCGCCCCCCAAAAAAAAAAAAAAAAAAAAAAAAAAAAAAAATATGGACACGCTATTAAGGAAAAAGTTAAAGATTTCTTTTTTAAAATTCTTTGTAGCTGCTTCAATCGGCGTATATTGATTGCGCTCTCCATAACTCGGCCAGGTTTTGTCCACACGTATGGAGGGTGCAATCTCACCCGTGGAGATCACAGACAACTTGTTCCGAATTCTATGCATCGGCTGTCTAGCATCATTATAGTTTTCAATGAAAATTTCTATGCCAACTCTAATTCGAAATTTTCAGAATCGACTGTTTTACCGCACGCCGGTTAATTTTAACGTGAAATGCACAGACACACTTTTTCCCTCTCAATTGTTTCGGAAAATTCTTATAACTAGTCAGAACAGATAATTATCCTTTTCGTGTGTTGCTCGCGAATCTGGAAAATTGTTGCACTTGGAGCGCGTTTTAACTTTTAGCGACAGTGCGTGCGTATTTAAACATGCTAGAGAAGGGCTGTTGGAAATGGCAGAAATTTTTCAATATCGGTTGAAAAAGTTTTTCCGGAATTAGTGGAAAACTGATAAAGTTAGTTTATTTGTATAATTCTGGTTTAGTCTTCTATCGTAAACCTCGGTCGTCGTTTTTTCGACATAATGAATGTCTCAGCATTCGATTAATGTGTTCGTTTCCTCCACTGCTCGCGTCGCCGAAAATTCAGCAGCATCCCTCCAGAAAGGGGATATTCGTCGCTGTTAAATCTAGGAACGGCTTCACGGAGTCAGCATTACATGGATCGTTAATTTGCAGACCAACTTTTATTACCGCCTCTACTTCATTCCCATCAATTGCCGCTGCTCTGTTTTTTTTACTAACGTCACGTTTCTTTTCCACTTTTTTCTTCTCATTTTTCTGGGGATTTTTGATAATTTCGTAAATTTCGCGCATTTTTTTGTTCGGTTTATCTATTCATCTTTGAGAAGACAATATTTTTCATTTTTAAATGTTCCACATAAAATTGTAATTTACTGGTTTCATATTTAACAACTCGAGCGCGAAGAATAATATTCCTTCACGGCTCTCGTTTTCTTTTTTTGTTTGTCTCTTCCTTTACTTTTTTTCAGCGAAAACAATTCTACAATAAATTGAAGAATTTTAAATGAAAGAATTTGATAATTATAATCGCCGAAAAGAGAAATTAACGGAATATAGTGATTTTCGGCATTGGAAATATCTGACAGTAGTACGTTGGGGGAAAAAAACAGCGGGGAAGTAATTGCCGCGCAAACTATAAATTAAATTTCTAACCAATTCTGAACATTTTTTTTTTTTAAAAGGTTTCCTCTAAAATATTAAAATATTTATACTTTTCGTTAAAGAAGGTTTGTAATTAACGGAAGTAGAATTGCGTGAAGTATGAAACCAAGCATTTCTGTAGAATTTGCAAGTCAGAAGATTGAAAAATCGTCTAATTACTGATATACATGTAAAGATCATCATATCACATGTATACAAATTGAGACGGATTTGGTACTGATACGCTATTCTTCAATACATCATTAATTGACGATCTCTCAAACATCGTTCTAATAACGATGTTTACTCGACCAAAACCGAAAAATTCCGTGCACATTCGTACGAACGGTCGCATCGGGTAGGGACTGAGCTGGCACCTGAGTGATGGTGGTCGAAAGCTACTTAGTGTTCTGGCTGCGACGAGTAGTATTCCAAGTGTGGCACAAAAAAATAGATGTCACTGTCGCTCGTAATTTCGTTATTAAAAACAACTAGAAATAAAGAACAAGTAGCAGACGTGAGTTTGAGAGACCATCAGAATTCGTGACACAGCGGTGCAGTTCTAAGGTCCTCAAAATTCATTACCATATATGTTGATATCAGCTATTATTTGTTTAACTATGTGCAAACATTAATACGCTTCAGATGTCAATATCACGATTTATTACGCAAAAGGCCTAATATTTATTCTCTACCGCGACGTAATTGATTAGTTAATTGTGTTTCGCTTTCAGGTAGAATATCCCGCTATTGAAAAATTTCACTTATACTGGATTATTATAATAATGTTCCTAGTCAACGCGCCGAAAAAAAAAACAAAAAAAAAAACAAAAAAAAAAAACGAAAAAATTCTTTTACGGAAATATGGGAATACGTGGCAATCAGACTACTGGATACAGGTTAATTTAAAAGCAAAATAATGAATAAAGTCGCGCTGGAGAAGGGTAGACATTTTTGAAAATAAGTTATAAATTATTTCGACTACACAATTTGCTACAATGAATAAATACATATATTAGCTTGCGGCGGGGTACTGTTCAGTTGCTACTTATTCAAATGTATATGTCGCAGCAACAGTCGCCCGTTATCTTATTTTATCTGAAATACGTTAAACCTATTTGTGAAATAGTCTGTATTAAAACTGTTGTATTTTTTAATTTATAAAAAAAAAAAAAAAAGGTAAAATATATTTCGCTTATGTTCTTTGAGCGTAGGCAAATCGTGTAAATTTTAGTAAGAAAATCCTTATCACGCCGAGAACCGCGCTATATCTTTTGCCGGGACTTTACGAGAATTTCTCCCGGATGTTTTTAAACAACGTGAACGAGGCCCTCTACTTTTAAACTGACGTAAATGTACAAACACTCTTTTCCCTATCGTAATAGATGAAATAACCGCATGTTCACAACGAAACGGCGATTGAGACAACCCGTGATCTTTATCGAAAGCAATGCGCTTTACAATATTCGAAAAATGGTCTTTCAGAGTTATTCGCATCTGGGATGAGTTTAATATGAAAATTATTCTAAATACCCTAGAGCGTTCAAAATTCGGTCCATCTAACCAGTGACAAGCAGGTTTCTTACCGCATTCTCATCCATCGCTGTTACTCTTCTGTCTACAGCTGCTTGTTTCAAATTACGGTTTAACTCTTAAATCGGCGGATTCCTTTTAATTGTCTATCCAATCTCCCTTCTTCTCTGTCATTGGTTTCTTGACTTCTCCTCTATGCGACGCTCTAATCTTTCGCTGACATATTTACACGCTTTCGCCACAGTCTATTCCCTTTTCATCGGTTTTTCCGCTTTTTCTTTCGTGCCGCGCCTGTCTTTGAAGTTCTACAACGTTTTTATATGTGGCAACAATTACGTAATGTTTGAATGCTCGTTGCACTTAAACAAACTTCTTCCTACTGCTCTCTTTTATTAAACAGTATTCCCGCAATTTATTCTATTCCTTCTCTTCCTGTCATCCAACCGGTTGATTTATTTTTGTCGACTACTTCTGATCGTATGAAGATCTCTGATTCTTCTTTCCCTGTTTCTTTCAGTTTTTGACCAATGTTTATTAACGAACTCAAAAAAAAACAAAACAATTAACGAATCTCGAGGGGCACATCTTAGGACCAAATTTTATACTGGATAAAGTTTTACCGGAAAAACTCAAGGTGTAATTAATGATAGCCGTATTATCATTCTCAAAGAACCAAATACAATTACCATTATTTTCACTTCTAGTACTTTAAATGTAAACTTTAAAAGGTGAAAAAAAAAACACCTGTAATCGGTTGTGGTTGTCTTCGTCAAGAAAATAACATCGCGAGCTGATTATTTTTCGATTCAATAATGGAAACGAATTCGTCACAATTTTTTAATCTCTGTTTATTGTTCGACATAGATTTGGTTTAACGTGTTTTCCTTTTCAGTTGTCTATTATCCGCTTTCGTTGAAGTATTTGAATATTTCAAATTTCTCTTTTGCATTAATGATGAACTGAACGGAGTATCGATTATCGACGCGTTTACGTTCGCGATACGCTATTTTGACGCGTTGCGATAAATGAAATTACTGAAATCATAACAATCCGAACTACGGACATTCGGTTTTAACTTTATACGCGATTATCTTATTTACCGTTCGCGCAGCCATTCATAATGTAGACTCGATTTACGCTAAATTTATCGTGAAAAGTATTACGCCCCTGATCAAAGTACAGAAAACGTCTCACAATAATGACGACGAAGAAATAATTCTCGTTCTTCGCTCAAAAAGAAAATGGTAATCCCTTTTTCCTTTAAAAAAAAAATAAACTATCCTCCTACGATCTGAACATGTGTACATTTATTTACAAGTTTTACATGGAATATTTTTTTCTAGTACTATTGAAGTAATTTAAAATTGCATCGATTTCTTTTCCTTCTTAAGTGAATATTTAAAATAATCAATAGCGCGTAAAATTAATCGGAAATTATGTGGAATATTAGTTTCGAGGATTGTTAGTCTTTAACTTGCCAAACACCGTCATTGGTGGATATCTATAATCTGTTAAATTGTGAACACAGTGAGATTGGGGAAGATGAAATATCATAAAAACATTATTTAGATGAGGCTTACGTTAGTTGTCGAATAAAACAATGCGATGTTGGGCATTTCGTTTACATCTTCATTTGCAACGTGCTATAAACACGTTGTTTTCAGATCCTCATTGAATCGCGGTTACTTGTACACAATGAACCTCGAAAAAATATATCTATTTGGATGAAACGTTAGGTCTACGGTAGGGGATACACCTTTTGTGTCGTTGGAAAAATATGTATCAGTTTCATACTCTATTTAGGTGCGACCATTTGAACTGGTGCAGATTGACGTGGTTATACATTTATACGTGCTTATTTAATGATGCAGGTCTCTCCATGCGGAAAAATAGAATTCAACAGAAAAGAAAAGAAAAAAAAAAATGCTAAGAACGGAACGTGTTATGGCAAATTCCTTTAAAATGAGCATTTTCAGTGTCGATTTTCGAACTCTGGGATTTTCAGTCTCAACCGCGCGTGCCTTTTTGATTTTAATTTGTAGTTTTTAAAAAATTTTGAAAATAACTGCAAGAACCGTACGAATGATAATAAATATATTTAAAATGTACACTCTAAGCTTAGAGATTTGAACGTTTTTAGCCTCTCCTGTGCATCGCAATTTATCGATTTTTTTTTATTTCCGCGCCCGATGTTTATATGTTTGCGCTTATACACGAACAGTTTGAAAATGAAATAAGTAAAATATTAACGATAAGTTGAATACCGATTAAAATTTAAAACAACGTCATAAGCTTCTGCAATAATAAATACAGTGAGCATACAATGGTACGATCGCAGAAATGGTATTAACACCGAGCGTGCTGTATTTTACGGTGTGGCGTACATAATTCAAATGAAAGTTGAGGCATTAGAAAAATATACGGTGCAGATATACACTTACGCGTATGTTACATGTTGACGAGAAAGGATAGAAAACTAAAATGAAAAATAAATAAGTTGCCTTTCCGGTGGCAATTAAAAATGAATCGGTGTGATGTGCGAATTGTGAACGATAATCTTTAAAGAATAGAGTATCTGGAATAAGCGAGAGAAAAAAACGCGAACATTAAACGCATTCTGCATCCTTATACACGTAACATACGTTGGTTTGCGAGAGAGAAAAAATAAATAAAAATAAAAAACAATACTGCCAGTGTTGAATGTGGTTCGCTGAACGCACACGTACATTGATGGCGCTTCCCCTTCAATAACTACACTCTCTTTTATTTCACCTTGATCAATTTTATTCTTTCACGATATTAACGAACTTCCTTATTTCCTCCCCGTTAATTGCTGCGAATTCCTTCACTTGCCCCGGATTCCTTCGTCATCCGAAAACCGCTTGTCAATCAATTATTAGACAAGAATCACACCCTATCATCAATCGAACCTTCGCATTCCTTTATATTTACTGATGGTTCCAAGAGTGCGAGATCCGCCGGCGTCTCTTCTATGTTTCCAGCAAACAAGTACCCAGAATCATTCGCACTCCTCAATTTCCGCTTGTGATATATATGGTGAAAATTGACGGACAACTATCCGAAAGTTTTCAAACGAAAAAAGGATTAAGGCAGGGCTGCATATTGTCACCTATGCTCTATAATATATATATATATAGTGAATGGATTATGCGGCAGGCGACAGAAAATTGGAATGGCGGAATAACGATCGGTGGAAGAAAAATTTCCAATCTGCGTTACGCAGATGATACAGTATTAATAGCAAAAAGTGAGAAAGAGTTGAAGACACTACTACAGCGAGTGGAATACTTCAGCCGAAAGGCAAATTTAATACTAAACCGTGCAAAATATAGTCACTATTGATAAGGCTAAAAAATTGCCTGTAACCTTCGCATCTATACCGGATATCGGAAAAAGGACATCAGTTAGCTATTTAGGAGCGCAGATTACAGATAATGGGAGTGCAGAAAACGAAATTAAACGTCGTATTGGATTGGCGAAAAGCGCGTTAGCGAAATTGACGAAAATATGGAAAGACCACTCCATAACAATAGGAACTAAAAAGAGACTAATGGAGACATTAATATTCTCAATAACAAGTTACGGCTCCGAATCATGGACGCTGAACAAAACGTTGTCCCGAAGAATAGAGACATTCGAAATGATATGCTACAGACGAATGCTCCGGATACCATGGATCAAGCACCGCTCTAATGCTTCAATATTAGAGGAACTGGGAATAGATCGGAAAGACAGATTAGTGCAAGTGTTAAAAAGGCGGGCCCTGAGATTCTTCGGCCATGTGATGCGCCGAGAAGGATTGGAAAAAATGGTCATACAGGGAATAATAGAAGGTAAAAAGAATAGAGGACGACCTTGATTATATTAGAAACACAATAGGCCTATCAACACAACAGCCGGTGGAAACAGCTCAAAATCGAGAGAAATGGAGAAAAATTGTTGAAATATGTTCATGATTGGTCACGACGTCTGAACACAGACAACGCGACATAAAAGAAGAAGAAGAATATATATCTATCTATATATATATAAAAATCAAACGGTGTATGTTTGTGCGCGCAGAACTCAAAAAGTAGTGGACGGATTGACTTGAAATTTTTACACAATGTTGCATTTCTATACAAGATGGTCTGTATAATTTTTTTATCACTAAGTTTCTCCGGGAACAGGAAATTTCAAGCTTTCGTAAGGGGCGCGATCTATGATTTGCTTTCGGCGTTATAGCGAGGAATTTCAGAAAAACGTATTGCGGCTATGTATGCGGCAAGCTCTGTAATTGCATAAGTGTGTGTAAATCAAATATGCGGCGGCAGTCTGCAGTAAGCGATGAGATGAGTGACGAAGAATATATATCGATGAGAGAGAGAGAAAGCGTGCAACAACAGTTTCCTGGAAAGGAACCGATCATCGCCGTCGAGCTGCTAGAAAAACAAAAAAGTTTTTTATGACACTGTTCGTGATTTCGATGGGTAGAGTACTGGAGAATGTTGAACCGCACGGCATTTGAAATTGCGATCTGCGCTGTGCACATTGTTTTGTTTCCCAAGCAGCGGCCATTTTTGCGTTGCTATTTAAAATTTCAACCACGCGGTCTGATTATTCATCCATCGTTTATGTCTATTGCGGTAAGTACTATCACACATTGTTTATTTTATTTGTTATATTTTACGTTTTATGCAATATTATTTATATTCGGTAATAAACTTTTCGGTCCAAATCTAACTATCCGCTTAAAATATATGCTCAAGTAAACATCACCGAATTTTACAAAATATGTACAGAGTAACAATTTTAATACATTACTAATTGTTTATGTACACGATGGCAATCAATAATATACAGAAATGAAATAATAGTTTTTCACTTCTTTTTCTCATAGCATCCATATCTAAAATTTATATTTTAACTTTTAATATATGTCGATGAAATTTAGTTCCTTCCATTGGCGCATCCAAGGGGGGTGCCACGGGGCCATTGCTCCCCCCAAAAAATCTTCGAAATCTTAATTTTGTTTTGTAATGTTTAGTTTTACTTAAATAAAATTCCTATGCTTATCTAATTTGTGCTTATTACAAACATAATGTTACGTTTCTATTATTATTTTTTTTTTTTTAAAAATAAAATTCGTCAGTTTTGTAACTTTTTAAAAAATAATATTCGTTAATTTTGTAACTTTTTTTGTATTTTTTTTTATTTTAATTTACAAACCACGGAAATAGATGGGTACTTAGTGGAGGTACCGAGTTACCACCCCCTAACTCATCTTCTAAATTCTAGCCCCGACCAAAAAAAAATCCTGCGTGCGCCTTTGGTTCCTTCACATTTATTTTCGTACAGCATACATTTTTATTTTTTGAAAACAGTTTTAATATAATATTTTGATGAAATCAGTAATGGATACTACTAGATATTTAGAAAAAGAAAAAAAGAAAGAAAAGATTTTTTCACGTCATTCACGGAGCAGCAAATTATACTGTCTACAACATTATTAATTAAACGATATGTATACATATTTATTTCTTCTATTTCTTTTATTTTACTTTACGAAATCTATAGTTATCACACTGGCAGCAGTTCAGTTAGATACAAGAAAAAACCATACACCAATTTGACATTTTCCAGATATCTTTTACTGTTCGGTAAGTACATGAAATTATTTTATTTACTTATGTGTAAAAAAAATATCATATATTTGAAGTCTAATGAAAATCAATTTAAAATATTGTTTTTATATCAAATTTGTAATCAACCATTTATTTCTTTTTCCCTCCGAAACATTTATTTTTTAAAGCATTACATTTTAGATTTCGATTTTTTTATTGAATTTTGTAAATTACATTTACTTCATGGTTTCGTTTTCATTTCATACATTCTCCAAATTGAAAAAGGCTTATTTATTTTACGTCACAATTTTATTTTTTTATCCCCATTTTAATTTTGTGCTCATTTCAATCGTTCCGATCGCGTATTTTTCAATCACTTTATTCTCTCCGTTACATTTTCTCCGTGATTTATTTTTTTCATACAAATTTATTAACCCGATTTTTCAGGCATGGTATATATTTTATATATTTAATTTATTATTGATGCTACATATTTATTTAACTTTGTGCACATTTAAATAAAAGAAAACTGGTTGTGTATCTATTTCTATATACATATATGTTTACAAATACAATTTATGAAACTGAATTCTAAAATTAATTTTATTATGATTTCTTTTTTGGTTCAAGCTTATTTTAAAGACACTCAAGCAATCGCATTGCAATTTAAAAAAGAAATTACGTGTTTATATTTTCGGCTATAATATATGCTCAAGTAAACATACTACCAAATTTTACAAAGCATGTAGAGTAACAATTTTTTTCATACACTACTAATTTTTTATGTACACAATGGCAATCAATACTATACAGAAATAAAATAATAGTTTTTTATTTCTTTTTCTAACAGCATACGTGTTTTGAATAGAAATTTTCGAAGGAAAAATTTAATACAAAGTATATTTTAATTTTTTAACATATGTCGATGAAATTTAGTTCCTTCACATTTACTTTCAAACATCATACATTTTTATTTTAAAAAAAAGGTTTTAATGTAATATTCTTATGAAATCAGTAATGGATACTAAGAGATATTTAGAAAAAGAAAGAAAGGAAGAAAAAAATTTTTCACGCCATCTGCGGAATAACAAATTATACTTTTTACAACATTATTATTTAAGTGATATGTACACGTATTTATTTCTTCTATTTTTTATTTTACTTTACGATATCTATAGGTATCGCACCTGGCAGCAGCTCAGTTATATATGAGAAAGGCCCATACACCAATTTTACATTTTCCAGATATTTTTTACTGTTCGGTAAGTACATGAAATTATTTTATTTACTTATGTGTAAAACAAATATGATATATTTTAAGTCTAATGAAAATCAATTTAATATTATTTTTATATTAAATTTCTAATCAACTATTTAATTCTTTTTCCCCCCCCAAAACATTTATTTTCTAAAGCATTTAATTTCATATTTTTCGAATTTTTTTATTGAATTTTTAAGTTTCATTCACTTCATGATGTGGTTTTCATTTCATACGTTCTCTGATAATTTAAATAGGCGTATTTATTTTACATTGCAATTTTATTTTTTCATCCTTATTTTAATTTTATTTGCTCATTTCAATCGTTCAGATCAGGGTCGTATCTGAGAGGGGTTTTCTGTGTTCAAACCTCCTCCAAAATGTCTGCGAAATAATAATTGCTTGAATTAAATGGGCCAAAATTCAGAATAAATTTATTTCTTTTCAATTTATGACAAAAGAAAAGAAAATTAAAATTTTTATGAACTGTATGGAAATTACTATTTTTTATTTGTTTTTATTGTAGTGTTCAAATATTGCATATACAATAATTGACTACAAGACCGTAATGTACCATTTATGAATGAATATATTATATGATGACATACACACACAAAAATCCCCCCTCCCCCGAAATATTTCTAAGTGCATCAGTAGGTACTGAAGTAGTCTAAAAATACCGGACCTGGACGGTGTGACGTCACAAACCCCAGAACTGTGTGCAGAGGGCAAAAAGTAACCCAATTTCTTGCACGGGCGCCGAAAATTCACCCAAGTTTTCCCCGATTTCCCCCAATTTTCCACAATTTTCTGCAAATTTTCCGCAAATTTCCCCCAATTTTCACTGTACAGGTTCCGCGCATTTCCGATAGTTCGAACCAATTATAAATCAACACATGTATATTATTTAAAACCTGAAACTAACCCAAGTCCCCGCCCACCCCTCCTGTCTACAGCGTTACCGTGATCTTTTTAATTAATTCAAAGTCTAAGTATATGTAATATAAAATTAGCCTAAGCATTTATTTTTAATGTGTAGAGAGTAGAAAGTAACCGATTAAAAATTAACCCAAGTATGTTATTTAACGTCTGAAACTAACCCAAGTCCCCGCCCACCCCTCCTGTCTACAACATTACCGCAATTTTTCAAAATTTAGGGCCTAAGTATGGAAATTCCAAATTTAACCCAAGTATACTATTTAAAGCCTGAAACTAACCCAAGTCTCCGCTCGCTCTTTCCACGATCCCGCGCATATATCCAACAAAGCGTTAGTCACTGCGAAAGCATATGTACCGTTCCCGCGCACGCGTCGTCTGTTCCCGATACTGCAATTTTTTTTTTTTTTTTTTTTTTTTAATATTTCGAAGCCTAAGTATAAAAAATTCCAAAATTATCCTAAATATATTTTTTTCATTATCACATTTCCCCGTTTGTACAGGTAAATGTGGAAACACACACGCCGTCCCCGCGCATATATCCATCATAACATTAACCACAGTGAAAGTGCACACCCATTCCCACACATCGCGCCCTCTACTATCATGTGTATGTATTACACATGCCTTTGCGTGTAATATATGTAGCATACTTTTTAATTTTCATTTTTCGAGGTTGGGAGGGGTAAAATTTTGCCGGAGTGATAAAAACGTTTGAATCTCAACACTTAGAACCCAAAATTTAAAGGAATTTTCCGAGTCGTGCTCCGTTCCGGCATTTTTTTTTTAAATTTTATTTTTAAAGAAAATATTTGAACGTTCCATCAGTCGAATGAAAGCGGGCGAGTGTGCTGCTACGAGATGTATTATGTAAGCGCGACCGCGGCTGTACTAGAAATATTTAAATGTTCCAGCAACTAGTTGAAACTGTCACCAGGTGAGGTGAATTCCAGTCGTTCGTTTTGAAATTAACCAGCCGATCATCTATGCACACTCTCACACGCCACCGTTAGAAACCTGTTCGCGATCGCTACAAGTTCATACACACGCACGTACACACCACCACTTGATAAATATTTTTTCGTCTTTTTCCGCTTCCGATCTTATTTGTAATCCGTTGATTCTTTTTTTTATTATTTTTCCGTATTCTCCGTTCATTGCAAAAGCACACCATCCATTCATGCACACATATCAAGCATTATGTTAACCTCTACAAAGCTACACTGTACTATTCCACACACGCTCCGGTCGCCGTCGAAATAAACGCCGCGATATCACTCCCACACACACACACATACACACAACCACTTCATATATATTTTATTTTCGAGTCAAATTATTATAGAATTAGCCTAAGTATAATTTTCTTTTACATTTCTGTTTACTTCTTCCGAAGTTCATAATTTTTATATTTTTTTTGTTTCTCCGATTCTAAAAATAAATCTGTCAATGTATTAGCCACTCTCTCCCGCGCACAGAATGTTCCCTCGCACTCATCTGCTACCTATCGTTCTTATTAATTTTTTTCAAGTCTAATATTATAGAATTAGCCTAATTATATTTTTTTTTCGCTTCCAATCATTTCCTCCGACCGTTGATAATTTTCTTATTTTATTTTTTCTCAGGTTCTAAAAATAAAATCCATTGTCATCTTCACTAGTATGATTGCGCACATATCTTCTGCCGGTATTTCTCATATTGTTCATAATAATTTTTCATGTCTATGTATTATGGAATTAGTCTAAAATATATTTTTTCCCCTCTAAAGACTTTTTCCAAACGTAAGTATTCAAACATTAATTCGAGTATATTTTTATTTAACGCTGTTTCATAATTTCCCTCTCCCTTATCCACCCTACACAAATTTCAATTATTTTCTATTATTTTTCATGAGTACATCCCCCTGAAACTACAGTGAAACCACACCAAACATTCCCACGCACCATATAGATTTTAACATCATTCGTAATAATTCTTTTCGAGTCTATTAGTTTAAGATTATTCTATTTTTTTCAAACTCTAAATATTTTTTTTTTTCAATATCTTTCATATTATATTTTTTTCCCTCAATATGTCCGCGTACCCTCATAGTGCAAAGGTACTCTGCTTATTTCCATGCATGAATGTTGCTTTGTCGTTGATTTCGATCATGTGTCAAGGTCATCGAGTCTGCCCGAATCTTCCATGTCATATCTTTTGTAGAAAAACGGTTCATATGTTCACACCTACACACAAACACCCATAACCGAAAGAACACCTCTCAACTTCGTTCATCTGCGTATGTAACCAGCTTTCACCAAAGGAATGTGGTTTATCTGATACGACTCAACATCTTCAAAGACTTGCATCGAGCTAGAATCTCGAAAGGATCTGTTCAGGCAGTCAGTATTAGTGCTATGTCGAACGTGTAGAATTTGTTGAAGCAGTGTTCTTCACGCATTAATAAAAGTTTGCTCTAACGTTAAAAGTAATAATTTTCTACATTTTTTAGTAAAAAGTTAAAAATATTATTCAAACATGAATAACAACATTGTTTCGAAATTCGACGAATTTATTCAAAATTCATTTTCGAGTGATAGTGTCACGCATACAACTTCATCACCTCCATCACCGCAGTCAGATGATTGTTATACAGCAGAAGAATCAACATCTTTTGTACATAATATCATTGGTCCTGTATTATTAACAGAACAAGCAGATATAGCGGAATATTTTGTAGATATCAGCATCCATGTAGATTGTGATTATGGTTTTCGAGTAACTGAACTAGCAATGATTGATATGTCCGGTGGAAAGTGTTTGCATACGCTGTATAAGCCAAGCAGAGCATGGCATGCATCAAAAATGCCACATTTACAATGTCCTTCGATGAGTCATTACTTGAAAAATCCTTCATTATTTCCCTGTCGGGAAGAAATATTTATGGCACGCGATATATTCACGATATTATCTCAAAAACCGAGAGCTCGCATATATATTTTAACAGTATATGCTAAACTTACACTAATGGAACTTAACGAAAAGTCTGAATTGTTGAGTGATTTAGACTATGAAATCGTTAATATGGATCAAGTCTTTCGACTACATAGTATTGAGAATCTACATGAAGAGTATTTTGGTATAAGCAATTTGATAACCTGTAAACATCATAATGAGATTGATAGTTTTCATTGTGCAGCGAAAAACGTTAGGGTGATGAAGGCCTGGTACGATCATGTTATCCATCCGCTGAAGCTTATGAATAATCTCAATATAAATGATTTAAGTCAGTTGTTCATTACAGCCACCAAAGAAATGATAATTACATTATTTCCAAGTTGTGTTGGTGACATTTATGCATTTCTACCAGATAGATTAAAACAGGATGATACGATAAAATCACTTCTACCATGTTACGAGCATGAGCATGATGAAGAATATTATATCGATGATGATATATTGCGACGGAGTACTCGAAATTGTATGAAAGTAAAAGATTGTATCGATTGTCAATGTAAAATTCGCACGGATTAACTATTCATTATTTCGATCGTTTATCAATTTTGTGTATATTTGTATATATTTTTGTATATTAATGTATATATTTTTTTCCCTAATCGACAGTCCGTTCGTTTTTTGTGTTTTGTTAATCATTTTGTAAATATATTTTTATACATATTTAAATTTTATTTCTATATATTTACATATATTTTTTCTTTGCCTTCAATTCCCTCCATATCTTTCATTCTATTGTATATATTTTTTCCTAATTAATTTTAATCTTTTTTCGCTCCTTTTCAATTCAGTTTATTTAACTATTTAACTATTTCTCTATTTCTTTTTCCTCCTCTTAACTTAAAGTACTGGTAATGATGAATATTACAAAAAATCTGAACCAGTTGTATAAAGTGTACGTGTAATTATTGTCTAATTTTCGAATATAATCCCGCATAATTTGTTCATATCTTTTTAGACTAAAACATTATATTTTTTATTCTTTCTTTAACGAATCTAACTGTTCAACTTTTTCATGTACATCACGTACATCAAGTATTTTCCGCAGCTGTGTGAGTTTTCATTAATTTGTAAGACACAACCTAAGACCCAGAGAGTTCTCTCTAATTGTTTAAAATCTTTCATAATCACACTTTTTTATTTTACATATATTTTTTGAGGTATATACGGGATCGTCTATGAGGTGTGTTGATCAATAGAGCAACAGGTAGAAAACCTACTAGCTTACGAGACACAGCATGTTTATAGAAAAAACGTGCTAGCATGAGCAGATCAGAGTTGCAATGTGCGAGTGAGAGACTGTATGCATGTATGTGTGCGAGAGCAACAGCTTGATTATAAAAAACGTCGAAGATACATGCATCTATCTGTGAACAATTATCACATCAAACATAAAAAGGCTGACTAAAAGATTATTATTTTCTTTTTTCATTCATTCTCGCCACTATTACCACTCGCGCCCCACTGTCAAGACCTCTGAACATACATTACTAACCTCACCGACACTATAATATTTTTTCTCTGTGTTATTAAATTAACCCAAGTATATTTTTATTCATTTGTTACGCAAACTTTTGTTCAAATCTTTCGTAATATGTCGTGCGCACATTTATAGCCCACAGACACTACTCGCTTCATTACCACGAATACATCTCTTTCATTGTTACTTATCATAACATAGTTTTTCCTGAAATTGTAGAAAAATTCTCTTCGCTCCATTCTTCCAAGGTGTTTTATTTCCTAATTTCAAATCATGCATAATAATTTTAAAATCAAATTAAGTATATTTTATCATTTCCAAAAAATCAATCATCTCTGTACAAGGCATTAACTCATTTTCACATCAAACATATTATTTTTTTTTAATCTATCATACATATTATTTTTTATCATTTAAATTTTTTTCTCAATTCACAAATAGCTAACCTATAGAAAACATATTGTTGTAAACATACATGACAAAATTACTCCTCATATTTACATCATGAATTATTTTTTTCTTCATTTTTTTTTTTTTTTTTTACCATCATGACAAAAGTAATAGAATTAAGGCATTTATGAATGTGTACACCATACGCTTCCAGTAACCTATCATACATTTTTTTAAATTAGTCCAAGCATACTATTTTTTCAATAATAAAGTCGATCATACATACTTTTTTCTTCTATATAATCACTAATCTATGAAAACACTTCGTTTGTTTTACCCATACCATAGCATTCACTCCTTTTCCCTCATGCTAACAAACTTCAAAATTTAATAATATAACACGAAGTTATTCTAAATACATGTTCATGCTATTAAAATTAATATATCAATTAATCTATATATTCCTTTTGCACATTTCTGAAAAAAATCCTACAACATGTTTTAAAATTAATCGAAGTATACTATTTTATTACCTAAAATCAATTATTCTCCCATACAGTTTTTTCCAATCATACATATTTTTTGTTTCCCATATTGTCATTATTGCAAAGTCATACAAAACAACAACATATTTTTAACCATAATGAATCCTTCATCCGTTCCATTCATGCTATATACCATTATCATTCATTTCAATGTTATGAAATTAGTCTAAATATACATTCATGCTAGCAAAGTTATTATCTCACCCTTTGCATTATTCCAAAAATGATTTATTTTACATTTTTTCTTTAAATTTCCCTTATACTATTATTTTTGAAATGCAGGATGATGACTATGATTAGAATTCATGATTACAAAGAGAGAGACGCATGCGGAAATTGTATTGTCATTATATACGAGATGATGTGTGATTGTTGGTGAGTATGCTTGCATGCATGTAAAATATATGAGTGTGTTAGTAGAAAACAACCGTTCAAACGTGAACACAGGTACAGATACAGTTATAGAATGAGAGAGATAAAAATATATATTTTGTTATGTTTGATATGTGTATGATAAAGAGGTTAACAAAGAATAATCACATTACCCTCACAACTTAGACATTGAGTTATACCTTTGTAATATTTTAGATGTAAAAGCAGTGGCATTGACATGTAGTAAACGTTTTCATCACTTTTGACTAATTATAAGCAATTTTCCAATATTTCTCTTTGTTTTCCTACATTTTAATACCTTTACACCATTTTAGTCAATTTTTTGATATTTAATGCCATTTTTCCAGTGTTTTTACCACCTTTCTCGCAATTTTCATCATTCTTTCATCATCTTTGTTAGGATCTTTTCTTACAACTCTTTACCATTTCGACCGTCGTTAGTGATATCCATCATTATTTATGCTTTCATTCCTTCTGCTTAATCTATGCACACATACAGCTTAGCAATCACTGCAGCTGTTGAACGTTGTAGGACCGCAATCGCGATCTCCATTTGATTATTAGGATTTAAAAGTCACATCTTTGAACGCTTGATCTAATGCATCAATATGATCTTTGTATTCGCCCACCCGCTGCTGAAGGTTCCACCTAATATCTTCAACAGACTATCATACAGTCGTTTAATAAGAGAATCCGTAAGACCCAAGACATTTACTTAACGTTTTCCCAACACATTCACAGACCTACCCTGTACACTAAGGAAATCTTTAAACATCTCTGTAACCATTCCTTTTAAGCTGGCGGGAGCAAGGAACTCCTATAAACGTTTCTCAATCAGCACTTCATCGTTCATCGCCCATGGTTTCACTCGCCATTGCACAGATATGTAATAAACATTTTCTTCTTTTACTATTTTGTTATGCTTTAACACTATTACATCATTTTTCCTCGCTTCTAACTAATTGTAACCAGTTTTCCATTATTTCTTAGCATGTTCTTCTGTTTTAGGACGTTTTTGCGCTATTTTTTTTTTTTCATCAATTTATGTTATTTCACATCGTTTTTCTGCTGATTTTAGTGCCTTTCACATAATTTTACTAATTATTTTCGACTATTTCTTAACATGTTCTTCCGTTTTAGGACCTTTTTGCACTATTTTTCATCAATTTATGTTATTTAACATCGTTTTTCTAGTGTTTTACTACCTTTCACACAATTTTACTCAATTTTTCCCACATCTTTGAAGATTTTTTTTCATTTATCTCATACATTATATGTCTGGATGTGTCGAATATACATCCTTTTAACTATATTTTATAATTTGATACGATTATAAATAATAATGAAAGATTTAATTCAATATTGTTTACAATTTATTCAATAATTTTTATGACATTCATCATAACCAATAAAAATAATCATTTGCTTTAATGCTTCGATGTTTAGGCGTTATCACATATTTTGATATATTAGTATATTGAAAATTAAATAATGTGATTCTTAAATTCCTCTAAAATTTCTGCCCAGTTTTGTTGTTTATTTTTATTTATAAAGAATTATTTTCATGAATAGTGTATTTAGGGAACAGTTTGAATTACAGTATGTATATAATAAGCATGTTAGCACTGTATGTTTCTTTAAGCCTTTAAAACCATTCTATAAATTATTTGTGTTAAATAAGCATTAACTTTCTGTGATCAAAATAGATTGTGATTTATATATGTAGAGAAAATTTACATGTAAGTTTGTTGAATTTTTAATTATCTGTAATAACGATGTCAACAAGTAAAGTGATGGTTAATGTTGGTAATGATGGAATAAATAAAGGAGCAAATCTTAAAAGTGAACTGGAAAGGATATGCAGCGATATAATGAAAAAGTATAATGCGTTACAGAACTGGAAATCTATTACAAATATTTCATCTGTCATGCTTGAACCTGTTACAAAACAGTTATCGGATAATCGGGAAACACTACAAATACCTAAAAGGATGAAAAATGAATCTAATGGAATAAGTGATACATCAATAATAAAACGTCATAAACTTTCTAATGAGAGTAGGAAACATGATTATGAGATTGATATTGAAAATGAAGAATATGAAAATAGTGATAATAAGTCTGGATATAAGACCATTAATATGCATGAAATGGCTCCATTTCAAATAGATGTTGGTGAACCTGTACCAAATGATCCTGTATATGGAATACAATATAATGCTAACACTCATGAGTATATGATGGGTTCAACACCAGTTTCGTGGAATCGAAAATGTGGTGAAATTTATTTAGGAAAAGGAAGAACACTAACTAAATTTCCTTACACACCAGGACTGATTCATTTACTGATGGAAACAAATGTTGATGAGAATAAATATACAAATAATGATTTAGCTTTGTATAAACAAATACTGGAATTTACCAGAGCTCATGTACGTGTTACTGGTGTATTAAAGGGTACTCCACTTCCTAAATACAGAAAAATAATACGTCCTCTGTTTCAATCTACAATACAGAATGTAAAAGTTTATCCAGATAAAACGAAAAAGAAACGTGCATATAGTACTGTTCGAAAAGTATATCTCGAAGACCCTCATTTCAATTATTATGACGATCCTAATGAATTGGTTGAACGATTATTGTTACTACACACATCTAAACAATCAGGAAATAATGGATTAGATACTGAAATTCGGATGATTGAAGAAAAGTTGGCTGAAGAAGGATATATTCAGTTAAATTAAACGTTTTATGGTGTTAATTATTAATAGCTGATAATGATATATTACAATTTAACATCGAAGCATTAAAGCAAATGATTATTTTTATTGGTTATGATGAATGTCATAAAAATTATTGAATAAATTGTAAACAATATTGAATTAAATCTTTCATTATTATTTATAATCGTATCAAATTATAAAATATAGTTAAAAGGATGTATATTCGACACATCCAGACATATAATGTATGAGATAAATGAAAAAAAATCTTCAAAGATGTGGGAAAAATTGAGTAAAATTGTGTGAAAGGTAGTAAAACACTAGAAAAACGATGTTAAATAACATAAATTGATGAAAAATAGTGCAAAAAGGTCCTAAAACGGAAGAACATGTTAAGAAATAGTCGAAAATAATTAGTAAAATTATGTGAAAGGCACTAAAATCAGCAGAAAAACGATGTGAAATAACATAAATTGATGAAAAAAAAAAAATAGCGCAAAAACGTCCTAAAACAGAAGAACATGCTAAGAAATAATGGAAAACTGGTTACAATTAGTTAGAAGCGAGGAAAAATGATGTAATAGTGTTAAAGCATAACAAAATAGTAAAAGAAGAAAATGTTTATTACATATCTGTGCAATGGCGAGTGAAACCATGGGCGATGAACGATGAAGTGCTGATTGAGAAACGTTTATAGGAGTTCCTTGCTCCCGCCAGCTTAAAAGGAATGGTTACAGAGATGTTTAAAGATTTCCTTAGTGTACAGGGTAGGTCTGTGAATGTGTTGGGAAAACGTTAAGTAAATGTCTTGGGTCTTACGGATTCTCTTATTAAACGACTGTATGATAGTCTGTTGAAGATATTAGGTGGAACCTTCAGCAGCGGGTGGGCGAATACAAAGATCATATTGATGCATTAGATCAAGCGTTCAAAGATGTGACTTTTAAATCCTAATAATCAAATGGAGATCGCGATTGCGGTCCTACAACGTTCAACAGCTGCAGTGATTGCTAAGCTGTATGTGTGCATAGATTAAGCAGAAGGAATGAAAGCATAAATAATGATGGATATCACTAACGACGGTCGAAATGGTAAAGAGTTGTAAGAAAAGATCCTAACAAAGATGATGAAAGAATGATGAAAATTGCGAGAAAGGTGGTAAAAACACTGGAAAAATGGCATTAAATATCAAAAAATTGACTAAAATGGTGTAAAGGTATTAAAATGTAGGAAAACAAAGAGAAATATTGGAAAATTGCTTATAATTAGTCAAAAGTGATGAAAACGTTTACTACATGTCAATGCCACTGCTTTTACATCTAAAATATTACAAAGGTATAACTCAATGTCTAAGTTGTGAGGGTAATGTGATTATTCTTTGTTAACCTCTTTATCATACACATATCAAACATAACAAAATATATATTTTTATCTCTCTCATTCTATAACTGTATCTGTACCTGTGTTCACGTTTGAACGGTTGTTTTCTACTAACACACTCATATATTTTACATGCATGCAAGCATACTCACCAACAATCACACATCATCTCGTATATAATGACAATACAATTTCCGCATGCGTCTCTCTCTTTGTAATCATGAATTCTAATCATAGTCATCATCCTGCATTTCAAAAATAATAGTATAAGGGAAATTTAAAGAAAAAATGTAAAATAAATCATTTTTGGAATAATGCAAAGGGTGAGATAATAACTTTGCTAGCATGAATGTATATTTAGACTAATTTCATAACATTGAAATGAATGATAATGGTATATAGCATGAATGGAACGGATGAAGGATTCATTATGGTTAAAAATATGTTGTTGTTTTGTATGACTTTGCAATAATGACAATATGGGAAACAAAAAATATGTATGATTGGAAAAAACTGTATGGGAGAATAATTGATTTTAGGTAATAAAATAGTATACTTCGATTAATTTTAAAACATGTTGTAGGATTTTTTTCAGAAATGTGCAAAAGGAATATATAGATTAATTGATATATTAATTTTAATAGCATGAACATGTATTTAGAATAACTTCGTGTTATATTATTAAATTTTGAAGTTTGTTAGCATGAGGGAAAAGGAGTGAATGCTATGGTATGGGTAAAACAAACGAAGTGTTTTCATAGATTAGTGATTATATAGAAGAAAAAAGTATGTATGATCGACTTTATTATTGAAAAAATAGTATGCTTGGACTAATTTAAAAAAATGTATGATAGGTTACTGGAAGCGTATGGTGTACACATTCATAAATGCCTTAATTCTATTACTTTTGTCATGATGGTAAAAAAAAAAAAAAAAAATGAAGAAAAAAATAATTCATGATGTAATTATGAGGAGTAATTTTGTCATGTATGTTTACAACAATATGTTTTCTATAGGTTAGCTATTTGTGAATTGAGAAAAAAATTTAAATGATAAAAAATAATATGTACGATAGATTAAAAAAAAATAATATGTTTGATGTGAAAATGAGTTAATGCCTTGTACAGAGATGATTGATTTTTTGGAAATGATAAAATATACTTAATTTGATTTTAAAATTATTATGCATGATTTGAAATTAGGAAATAAAACACCTTGGAAGAATGGAGCGAAGAGAATTTTTCTACAATTTCAGGAAAAACTATGTTATGATAAGTAACAATGAAAGAGATGTATTCGTGGTAATGAAGCGAGTAGTGTCTGTGGGCTATAAATGTGCGCACGACATATTACGAAAGATTTGAACAAAAGTTTGCGTAACAAATGAATAAAAATATACTTGGGTTAATTTAATAACACAGAGAAAAAATATTATAGTGTCGGTGAGGTTAGTAATGTATGTTCAGAGGTCTTGACAGTGGGGCGCGAGTGGTAATAGTGGCGAGAATGAATGAAAAAAGAAAATAATAATCTTTTAGTCAGCCTTTTTATGTTTGATGTGATAATTGTTCACAGATAGATGCATGTATCTTCGACGTTTTTTATAATCAAGCTGTTGCTCTCGCACACATACATGCATACAGTCTCTCACTCGCACATTGCAACTCTGATCTGCTCATGCTAGCACGTTTTTTCTATAAACATGCTGTGTCTCGTAAGCTAGTAGGTTTTCTACCTGTTGCTCTATTGATCAACACACCTCATAGACGATCCCGTATATACCTCAAAAAATATATGTAAAATAAAAAAGTGTGATTATGAAAGATTTTAAACAATTAGAGAGAACTCTCTGGGTCTTAGGTTGTGTCTTACAAATTAATGAAAACTCACACAGCTGCGGAAAATACTTGATGTACGTGATGTACATGAAAAAGTTGAACAGTTAGATTCGTTAAAGAAAGAATAAAAAATATAATGTTTTAGTCTAAAAAGATATGAACAAATTATGCGGGATTATATTCGAAAATTAGACAATAATTACACGTACACTTTATACAACTGGTTCAGATTTTTTGTAATATTCATCATTACCAGTACTTTAAGTTAAGAGGAGGAAAAAGAAATAGAGAAATAGTTAAATAGTTAAATAAACTGAATTGAAAAGGAGCGAAAAAAGATTAAAATTAATTAGGAAAAAATATATACAATAGAATGAAAGATATGGAGGGAATTGAAGGCAAAGAAAAAATATATGTAAATATATAGAAATAAAATTTAAATATGTATAAAAATATATTTACAAAATGATTAACAAAACACAAAAAACGAACGGACTGTCGATTAGGGAAAAAAATATATACATTAATATACAAAAATATATACAAATATACACAAAATTGATAAACGATCGAAATAATGAATAGTTAATCCGTGCGAATTTTACATTGACAATCGATACAATCTTTTACTTTCATACAATTTCGAGTACTCCGTCGCAATATATCATCATCGATATAATATTCTTCATCATGCTCATGCTCGTAACATGGTAGAAGTGATTTTATCGTATCATCCTGTTTTAATCTATCTGGTAGAAATGCATAAATGTCACCAACACAACTTGGAAATAATGTAATTATCATTTCTTTGGTGGCTGTAATGAACAACTGACTTAAATCATTTATATTGAGATTATTCATAAGCTTCAGCGGATGGATAACATGATCGTACCAGGCCTTCATCACCCTAACGTTTTTCGCTGCACAATGAAAACTATCAATCTCATTATGATGTTTACAGGTTATCAAATTGCTTATACCAAAATACTCTTCATGTAGATTCTCAATACTATGTAGTCGAAAGACTTGATCCATATTAACGATTTCATAGTCTAAATCACTCAACAATTCAGACTTTTCGTTAAGTTCCATTAGTGTAAGTTTAGCATATACTGTTAAAATATATATGCGAGCTCTCGGTTTTTGAGATAATATCGTGAATATATCGCGTGCCATAAATATTTCTTCCCGACAGGGAAATAATGAAGGATTTTTCAAGTAATGACTCATCGAAGGACATTGTAAATGTGGCATTTTTGATGCATGCCATGCTCTGCTTGGCTTATACAGCGTATGCAAACACTTTCCACCGGACATATCAATCATTGCTAGTTCAGTTACTCGAAAACCATAATCACAATCTACATGGATGCTGATATCTACAAAATATTCCGCTATATCTGCTTGTTCTGTTAATAATACAGGACCAATGATATTATGTACAAAAGATGTTGATTCTTCTGCTGTATAACAATCATCTGACTGCGGTGATGGAGGTGATGAAGTTGTATGCGTGACACTATCACTCGAAAATGAATTCTGAATAAATTCGTCGAATTTCGAAACAATGTTGTTATTCATGTTTGAATAATATTTTTAACTTTTTACTAAAAAATGTAGAAAATTATTACTTTTAACGTTAGAGCAAACTTTTATTAATGCGTGAAGAACACTGCTTCAACAAATTCTACACGTTCGACATAGCACTAATACTGACTGCCTGAACAGATCCTTTCGAGATTCTAGCTCGATGCAAGTCTTTGAAGATGTTGAGTCGTATCAGATAAACCACATTCCTTTGGTGAAAGCTGGTTACATACGCAGATGAACGAAGTTGAGAGGTGTTCTTTCGGTTATGGGTGTTTGTGTGTAGGTGTGAACATATGAACCGTTTTTCTACAAAAGATATGACATGGAAGATTCGGGCAGACTCGATGACCTTGACACATGATCGAAATCAACGACAAAGCAACATTCATGCATGGAAATAAGCAGAGTACCTTTGCACTATGAGGGTACGCGGACATATTGAGGGAAAAAAATATAATATGAAAGATATTGAAAAAAAAAAATATTTAGAGTTTGAAAAAAATAGAATAATCTTAAACTAATAGACTCGAAAAGAATTATTACGAATGATGTTAAAATCTATATGGTGCGTGGGAATGTTTGGTGTGGTTTCACTGTAGTTTCAGGGGGATGTACTCATGAAAAATAATAGAAAATAATTGAAATTTGTGTAGGGTGGATAAGGGAGAGGGAAATTATGAAACAGCGTTAAATAAAAATATACTCGAATTAATGTTTGAATACTTACGTTTGGAAAAAGTCTTTAGAGGGGAAAAAATATATTTTAGACTAATTCCATAATACATAGACATGAAAAATTATTATGAACAATATGAGAAATACCGGCAGAAGATATGTGCGCAATCATACTAGTGAAGATGACAATGGATTTTATTTTTAGAACCTGAGAAAAAATAAAATAAGAAAATTATCAACGGTCGGAGGAAATGATTGGAAGCGAAAAAAAAATATAATTAGGCTAATTCTATAATATTAGACTTGAAAAAAATTAATAAGAACGATAGGTAGCAGATGAGTGCGAGGGAACATTCTGTGCGCGGGAGAGAGTGGCTAATACATTGACAGATTTATTTTTAGAATCGGAGAAACAAAAAAAATATAAAAATTATGAACTTCGGAAGAAGTAAACAGAAATGTAAAAGAAAATTATACTTAGGCTAATTCTATAATAATTTGACTCGAAAATAAAATATATATGAAGTGGTTGTGTGTATGTGTGTGTGTGTGGGAGTGATATCGCGGCGTTTATTTCGACGGCGACCGGAGCGTGTGTGGAATAGTACAGTGTAGCTTTGTAGAGGTTAACATAATGCTTGATATGTGTGCATGAATGGATGGTGTGCTTTTGCAATGAACGGAGAATACGGAAAAATAATAAAAAAAAGAATCAACGGATTACAAATAAGATCGGAAGCGGAAAAAGACGAAAAAATATTTATCAAGTGGTGGTGTGTACGTGCGTGTGTATGAACTTGTAGCGATCGCGAACAGGTTTCTAACGGTGGCGTGTGAGAGTGTGCATAGATGATCGGCTGGTTAATTTCAAAACGAACGACTGGAATTCACCTCACCTGGTGACAGTTTCAACTAGTTGCTGGAACATTTAAATATTTCTAGTACAGCCGCGGTCGCGCTTACATAATACATCTCGTAGCAGCACACTCGCCCGCTTTCATTCGACTGATGGAACGTTCAAATATTTTCTTTAAAAATAAAATTTAAAAAAAAAATGCCGGAACGGAGCACGACTCGGAAAATTCCTTTAAATTTTGGGTTCTAAGTGTTGAGATTCAAACGTTTTTATCACTCCGGCAAAATTTTACCCCTCCCAACCTCGAAAAATGAAAATTAAAAAGTATGCTACATATATTACACGCAAAGGCATGTGTAATACATACACATGATAGTAGAGGGCGCGATGTGTGGGAATGGGTGTGCACTTTCACTGTGGTTAATGTTATGATGGATATATGCGCGGGGACGGCGTGTGTGTTTCCACATTTACCTGTACAAACGGGGAAATGTGATAATGAAAAAAATATATTTAGGATAATTTTGGAATTTTTTATACTTAGGCTTCGAAATATTAAAAAAAAAAAAAAAAAAAAAAAATTGCAGTATCGGGAACAGACGACGCGTGCGCGGGAACGGTACATATGCTTTCGCAGTGACTAACGCTTTGTTGGATATATGCGCGGGATCGTGGAAAGAGCGAGCGGAGACTTGGGTTAGTTTCAGGCTTTAAATAGTATACTTGGGTTAAATTTGGAATTTCCATACTTAGGCCCTAAATTTTGAAAAATTGCGGTAATGTTGTAGACAGGAGGGGTGGGCGGGGACTTGGGTTAGTTTCAGACGTTAAATAACATACTTGGGTTAATTTTTAATCGGTTACTTTCTACTCTCTACACATTAAAAATAAATGCTTAGGCTAATTTTATATTACATATACTTAGACTTTGAATTAATTAAAAAGATCACGGTAACGCTGTAGACAGGAGGGGTGGGCGGGGACTTGGGTTAGTTTCAGGTTTTAAATAATATACATGTGTTGATTTATAATTGGTTCGAACTATCGGAAATGCGCGGAACCTGTACAGTGAAAATTGGGGGAAATTTGTGGAAAATTTGCAGAAAATTGTGGAAAATTGGGGGAAATCGGGGAAAACTTGGGTGAATTTTCGGCGCCCGTGCAAGAAATTGGGTTACTTTTTGCCCTCTGCACACAGTTCTGGGGTTTGTGACGTCACACCGTCCAGGTCCGGTATTTTTAGACTACTTACTGAAGCTAAAATAGCATTTTTATTTTTCATTTTATAACTGTAAGATATAACTGATTATTTCTTTAACCTATTACTTCCTACAGATTTTAATTACTTAATGTAGATTTTAATTAACCGACTGTAAATAGGTAAATTGGTGTATGGAAGAGAGAAGTG
Organism: Icerya purchasi; assembly: GCA_039619475.1. Lineage (NCBI taxonomy): Eukaryota > Metazoa > Arthropoda > Insecta > Hemiptera > Monophlebidae > Icerya > Icerya purchasi. The sequence goes on from CM077115.1 coordinate 217,908,541, forward strand.
AAGAAGTGGTTGAAAGAATGATGCAAAGATTAAGGAATTTTGCTGCATTCCCTTTTCCCTTTATTATTATTGTTGCATTTTTAGGGTTTCTTTAGACCATCTATTTACCAATTTCCTTCCTTTTTCTTTCCTGTACGTTAATGTATGCGACGTTTAATATGTAAACGGTCCCTATGTATGGGTGTATTATTGTGCTATTTATATATATATATATATATATATATATATGTATATTTTCGTTGATTGATATATATTTATTTATTTTTTGGTTTAATACGTTCGGTTTAGGTAGTAAGAATGATTAACTGTAATTTTGTTGTCTAGAATAAACGATAATAAGAGTGTTGGGTACTCACACAACGAGCATACTTGTTCAATGAGGCCCAAAACTTATTTATTTATATAAAAAAAAAAAGTCAAACAATCTGCAGCGATTTAAAAAAAATGACTCTTAATACTCAAAAAATAAGTGCAACCAGGCCGAAATAATATACATAGAAGTAAAGATGATATTTAAAAAATAGAAACAGTTTTATTCCTACTGTTTAAAAATTTTAAATGTAACATGACTTAAAAATATCACATAATCTTAAAAAATGTTAGATTTCGGTTTATAGCAGGATGGGAAGCAATACAATTTTTATATCACCATCATTGGAAATATACGCAAAATATGTAAAATATAATTCTAGGCTTTCAGAATGTACTGCAATGTAAAAGTAGAACAAAAAACAATTGTAAAAATCAGATTTTTCGCTGATATTTGAACGTATTATATTAAAACTCCGTATTAAAATAATATCATCATAAAGAGCGGGAAAACATAAAATGTTATTTAAGCTAATTGTAACATAACCTATTAAAAATGTAAGAAAAGGACAAAAAAGTTAGTTTTTGGCCAAAATCGGGGTGGCCACCAGTTTCTTTTTTTTTTTTTCTGAATAAGTAGTAGCACCACTGTAAAGAATGGGAAAAAACATCAAAATCGTGCATTTAAAAAGCGGAATCTGAATTTAAGAGCGGAAAAAATGATTTAAAACTTGAATAATTTTTTTAGGGGCCAATTTTGACGTTATGAGATTTAAAAAATATTTAGTTATTTCTTATGTGGAAGCCCACCAGTGAATTTTTTCAGAATTTTCCGATTGAAAGACGTTTCAAAAAAAAAAATGTTTCTTGACTTTACTATGCATTCACAGGGGGGATAGGGAGCTGAAAATTTGTCTGTAAGAGTTTTTTCAACTCCTATTGAATAGTGTATGATAAATACATTTTTAAGAGAGGTAATTTTACTATAGTAATCCGGCTATAGCCTTCATTAACCTGATGTTTCTTAAATGGCATATTTTATTCATTTGATTTATTATTGATGATTTTACTACGCGCACATTTAAAGAAAAGACAACTGTGGTTGTATACTTATTTCTATATTCATATATGTTTACATATACAACTTGTGAAACTGAATTCTAAAATTAATTTCATTATAATCTCTTTTTCCATTTTTACTTATTTTAAAAACACTCAAGGAATCACATTGAAATTTAAAAAAGAAATTACATGTTTATATTTTCGGCTACATATTTTGTTACTTTATTTAATGTGTGTCCTTACAGTTAATTACAATTTATAGGCAGAGTATACATTTGCATAAATATCATTTAAATATATACTGCAGATATACAAAGGTGAATGATTTATTTATATCGAACACTTAACCGGCATTTTCAAAGTCCTTGGTAAAAATGAAAGTGTAACTGTATGTTAATCTTTTAATTAGTGATTGTATTTCAAAAAATATAATAAAAAACTAATAAAGAGGAAAAAGTGAAGAAAATAAGTTAGAATTGATTTGACTATATGTTAATTTCATATAGAATGTTTTGGAAAATATCTAATTGTCTGTTCTCGAAAAACAAAGTGTGAGTACTCAATTCACTTCTTTCATTTTTATATAGTTACTCATCATCTGTGTCTCCGCCATCCGTAGTACAAGTCACATTCATTAATCATCTGTAATGCTTTGGCAACGTGCAAACATAAAGCGCCGTTCTCGACACACAATCATAGAACGTCAGAGAAGATCAATCCGCACTGATCAAAAACGTTCAGACAATAATGAACATATTAGAATCAGAACTTCTCAATGGCAAGCAGAATAATTAACAGATCAGCGGACAGAAAAACTTGAAGTCTTACGGGTAAAAGCGAGAAGAAGAAGAGCAGCACGTTCGTCTCACTAACGCCAAGAAGCAGTAGATCAACGGCAAAGACATATTCGTATGCAATATCTAATTATGCAAGCATGCAATTCATCAGCGAGATATCTCTGGAAGTGTTTGATTAAAATCACCGGACAGTGCTCCATCAAATGAAACCTGATTATTTCGCAAATCGTTCAATTTATAGTCTAAATTTTCAGGGAAACATTTTTTCTTTCTTTCATTTTATTTCCATTTCACTATTCTTTGTTTATATTTTTCTCCTTACAATTTCTACGAATGTAATTATATCTATATTATTTGCTCGGCTTCATTTTTATGAATAGGATTGTTTTCATGGGCATGCACATTATTTTTATAGTACCTACAATAGAAGTATTATTTGCATTATACATAACGGCAATTTTTACTTTTTATTGGGTTATTTTATATTACTTTTACGCGATTATTTAATTTCACTTTGTTATTTTGTATATAATTTCAATATTACTATTCCTTCCCGTCGTCCGGCTGTTTAATTTCATTTTGTTTCACTGTTTTTTGTTTTTTGTTTTTTTTTGTTTTTTTTTTGTATATAATAATTTCGATATTTGTCAGTAATTTCTAAATTAAAATATCTACATTTCGCGCAGTGTTGCATGTTGTAGTCAAAACGTGTAATAATAATAATAATAATAATAATAATAATAATAATAATAATAATAAAGATTATTTTATTTCACTTGATTGCATTCCACAGCATAGCCATAGCAACACAAAGTATGGTATTTAATTGAATGGTGTCTTTTTTCAGTGAATCTGTTTACTACAATACTTTTATCTACTTCCCCAATCATTAATATCATTCTAAGCCACAGCGAAGCGTGGCCGGGTTCAGCTAGTATATACATATATATATATTGCCGAATTATTCGTCATCCTTCGAACTACAACGTTAAATTCCTTCATTTTTCAGCTCGACAAATCTAATTATTTCCCATGAGTGCACTCCAAGTTTTTCTTCACACTCCCATGACTTCATTGTCCATCGTGTAATCTGATCCATCGTTTTTATCCCACGCATTCCACTTCTGTTGACATGCAGCATATTTCATCAGAAACTTGCAAATAATATTTTGCCCCTTTCTAAGAAATATCGATACAGACACTCTGGTCAAATTATGCGGCGTTTTTATCTCAACTCCCATTACCTGGAAATCTAGGCTGATTTCCTGTTCTCCCCATGGTTCTTTCCTCTTCTCGGGCGCTCTGCAACCTCGAAAATTTATTCAGTATTCTCGGGACGGCAAATGAGGAACTAACCGTGTTGGAGCGTGCATTCGTGTGCAACCGCAACAGCGATAATTCGGATGATTGATTAACATACTCGGGTTACATTTTGAAAAACGGTTGTCGAATTACCGTACAGTGAAACGAACAGTGGGCTAATTATTGGATAATGGAGTAGTAGTACGCGCAAATTTTGAACTGCGCAGCGTGAGGGGGATACATGGTTGAGGTTGTCTTTTTTGTTTTTTACGTAATACTTAGGCTACATTTCAGAAAACGAACGTAAAATTTTCAGTGTCTCTTAGAGTCGCGGTCAGGAAAAAAGATCGGGGTTTCGTTATTGGTACTAGAATAGTAAACTTAGGCTTCAGTCTAAACAAACGATCTTAGGATTTTCAATCTCCTGCAGCGTGAAGGGACGGAGTTGGGATTAATTTCGGCCACCAAAGCGGTAAAGTTGAATACTCGAGTTCCGTTTAATTTTTGATCTCTGGCACCCGCCTCTCTCTTGGATTGTGATATCAGGGCGTTCGCAACTTACAAAAAACTGAATATTTGTACGTTTCCAGAAGATTAGTACAAAATACGGTGAAAAGGGACGTCTACACGTCCGGACAAAGGTTGCCCGAATCAACTCGCTCTATTCGCGCTATGGTATGTGGCCGGGCATTGTCGTACATTTAATTTTTATGACAAATCTGTCAGAACTTTTTATTAATGTTAAGAAGTGTCTACGATAAGCAGAGAGTTCTTGGGCCGCTCACGAAATACATTTTGCGATAGGACTTACATTTCGCTCTAGTCACTAAAATGGATTTCGCCGCATTGAATTTTTTAGTGCAAGAAACAATATATTGATTAGGTCGGAATCTATGTAAAAATGCGTGCGCTTTTTCTGATATTAATAGAAGGGTACCAATTTAAACAGCATTAAGGAAAATGCGAATAGATGGTTGCTAATCAATTGACCAGAAACATTCCAGGAATTGTGTGTAAATATAAGATAATGCGGAATTGGTGTGTCTGGTTGTATTGGAAGCAGAAGACGTGAATAGAGACTATGTATCGATTCGTACGTGATTTGTTGGCCTAGAAATATGCTAGCACTTGCTCACGTTAATTTCGATTAGTCACTTGCGAATTAGTTCGGCAGAGATGTTATATATATATATATATATATATATATATATATATAACATACATTTCGAAAAAGTGACTCAGCCGTTTTTGATTTACAGACCGCAGATAGGAAGCGCGCGATGGTTTAAAATCAAAAATATCGTACAAATTTCGCAAAAGATCACAGTGTCGGAAGAAATGTTCTTGAATGCTGTCGAATTTACGATTTTGAAATTTGACGCAAGCTGACTTACTTCGTAATTGTAGCTTAGAGATTATTTCACGTTGGATATATGATCGCGGACGAGGATATTCAAATTACCGGCAATTAGATTGTATACCGCTCGTGATTGTACGAGGCCGATGATTTATAAAGGCTAAAACAAATTGCGTCCACGAACTTCGAGGAATTTCACGCTTTATCCGGAATTAAGAATTCGAAAAGGAGACAATTTTTACATTTCTCTCGCTCTCGCAGTAACTATGGGGGGTTAAACATCGAAATTTGAATTTTTTTCGTTCGAATTTTAGGCGAGTGGTGACAATTTGAAACATTTTCTCACTGACCTGCGCTTAAATTTGCGCAAGCCGCATCGCTTTAGAAAATTTCTTTGCCGCAGCTGTATTATACGGTTCGCGGCTGAAACACTCGAACGAAATCCACCGCTGTGTTCCGAGAGCGACCGTTAAAGCCAAAGGTAGCTATAATTATTGTTACGAAAGTGGACACTCGAACAAGGTCCCCGGGTTTAGTTAATTAAAATTTACGCCGCTAGAGTTCGGTCTCTTCACCCATTGAAGTTTTTGAATAGAGTAGCGCACGGAAAACTTGAGAACCGGGAACGATCGTTTTGTCTGTCAAAAGAGTGAAGCTTTTTCCAGGCGTCTTCTCATTTTTTTGCCGGTTAAGTTAATTAACGATTACATAATTTCGAAAACTATAAAAAAAATAAAAAAAAATCACGCATACATTCGATGACGTGTACCGCGTCACTCGAGGTTAACTCTCAGCTGGGAAAGCCGAAAAACTCGACATTTTTTCACTTTACAGTCTCACTAAGAAACCACGTGTTTACTACCGTCATCCATTTTCCCGGTTTGTAGCAGTTTTTCGCCGTTTCGTCGTGTTCGTTGTGTCGTTTTAAGTGCGACTCGTTGAATCTGAAAAATTCTCGCCTTCTAATTCTTCATCACGAAATCGGCGAATATGTTGAACTAGTTTAGCAATAATTTCTTTTTCGTCGTCTTCTTTTATTTGGCGGCGAACGGTTATTTACTTTCACAGCTTTCTAGCCAGCGATATCTAGAACGAAATACGGTAACACTCTGCTTATTCACGTTCTATATCATTCGCTACTCTATCTTCATTTTGTTGTGTACTTCTTCTCGGACAGGCGTGTTCGGAGCTGTATTTAAATTTTACAAATTAAATTCGATTTTTTTTTTCTCCCTTTTTCTGTTGTTTTAGGAAAAACATAAATTAACGGACGTAGTAGCACTTTCTGTAACATTTAAAATGATACAAAGTTTTCAAAAAAAACTTACATAAGGAAGCCGAAAAAGCTAATTATCGGTGGATATGATGTTAATTGAAAAAAACCGTGTAGCCCTGTGAAAGGACCATTTTTAGAAGCGCAACAAGTAGTGGTGGGATGGAAGCGGTGAAGAAGAAAAAACAAAATTGTATGTTTAAGATAATTATAACCGAACGGAAAATTAATTAAATTAAACGAACGAAAAAGGAAATAAAAATGGAAACAGCACGCAGGAAGAAATGCGTAACAGCGAACGAACATTATTTAAAAAGCGATACATTGTAGCACGAAAATCGAAACGCATAACGGAAAACTGCGAGATGGCTCTTTTAAAAGTTATATGAAAATTATAATAAATAAAAGCTGCATTTTAATAATAAATAACGAAAATATTTTAATCAATAAGACCGGGATGAGTGTGTTTTTTTTTTTTTTTCCAAGTAAGGAATGAATCAGCGGACCAGCAGGAGGGGCGATCGTCGCAGAAAAAATGATCGACCAATAGAAACAGTTTTCTATGGCAAAACATAAAAAACTTTTATACACATTTTTATGTTGCATTTGTCAACGATTAAAATTTCTAACTATCGACTGACGAAAATTCATATAAATCGAAATAAATAAAATGAGTTGAAACTCTACAGAAATTTCGAAATTTGCAAGTAATAAATCAGCTGCGGTTGCTGGAAACGTATTGGTTTTTGTCCACTTTTACATTTAATTTATACTAGCTACGCCCGCGGCGTTGCTCGCGCGAATTACGATTATAAAAAATTACTTTATTTGTTAAATTACAGCCGCGCGGAATTCAGTTCATGACTGTGTAAGAGTATCAGTAAATGATTATTTGTCAAAAGATTCTTTTATTGGCTGTGGCCGCTCGTGAATATTCGGGAGACTAACTATTCCAGAAGCACAGCACATACCACATTAGGTTTATTGGCCCATTTTTTGGCAGAACACTTGGAGCAGATCTTATTCATGGCTCCGATTTGGACGGAAGACTGTTGAGCATAATCAATCTGTGGATCGTATCTGAAAGCCGATCTGTTACTGTGAGCTAAAACTCGATTACGAACTCTAGTCGTTGACGTCTGCTGTCTTTCTCTCTGATCTCGATGGCGTTGGGAACGCTCAGAGCTCGATTCCCTAGTGCAAGCTTGTATATTTATAATATTTTGCTCTTCAAGCCGCTCCGAACGTTCGATACTCGACTCTCGCGCGCGTACTTGAGAGGTTCTCAAATTTTGTTCATCAAATCGCTGCTAACGCTCGATACTTGACCCTCGCGCGCGTACTTGAGAGGTTCTCAAATTTTGTTCAGCAAGCCGCTGCGAACGCTCGATACTCGACTCTCTGGCACGCGATTGCGTCGCGTATTCTCTCTGACTTGCAAGACGATTTTCAGTTTCTGATAAAGATTCTCCATTACGACGTATTTTTGATGCCCTCGCCTGGGAACTATTTCTAGAAAGTTGAGATCTTAATCTTTCAGGCATTTTGCACCTTTTACAAAAGATAACGGTAACTCTCGAAAATTTTCATTCTTTACGTTAACACACTATTACCATTAGTGATGAGCTTGTAAACGATGCTAAGGCGATCTTTATCCGAATTTACATTTCCCCATGGTAATTAACATTGATATTTTAATGTTTTATAAAAAAAAGTTAAATTCGTTTTTATAATAAATATCTTTTTAAAAACACAGTTGTTTCTGAAAATTATTTATTATGAGTAATCACTGTGCAAGCTTTAAATATTTAATATTAAATTCGTTTTCTTTATCCGAATTTCCATTTCTTCCATGGTAATTAACATTGATATTTTAATGTTTTATAAAAAAAGTTTTTGCAGCGCACACGATGTAAGGAATTGTTTAGGTCATTTTTTTACACCTTGAGTTACATTATTGGAGTTTTAGTAAGGATCCCTAATTTTTTTGAAAATATAATAATATAGCCTATGTCACCCGCAGATAGTGTAGTTGCTTAACGGTGAAAATGCAAACAAACAAACAAACAATCAAATCTTTTCTCTTTATAATATTAGTATAGATTTCCCGTGGTAATTATTTTATTTAAAATTTTATAACAATTATTGTGTTTTTTTTTTTTATTCGTCCCGTACGCAATTCTGGTTATATTTGAATTACTCAAAAACCTCATTATTTCGTGATGGAGAGGGGAACTCAGCCGTACCTTAAAACCTTTGTTGGGACACAACACTAATATATACCTTAAAAATTTTAGCACGATTTTCTTTTTAATTAAAAATAAGTTGCCGGCCCCACAAGGCAGTGTATACCCGTCTGCGGGTGCCCAATACGTTTATCATCGTTTATTCAAAACATATGTTACAATATTTCACTACAATTATACAATTAATTTTCATAATTATAAATAGTGAGAAAAAATAAATATAAATAAAATAATAATAATAAAAGAAAAAATGAAAAAGATAAAAACAAAAAAGAAAACTACTTATCATTATACAATTTCATACTACACGTTCGACGAATACGAATGGTTGAATCTCCGCCACAACCAGTTCCCAATTTATCTAACTTAATGTCATCAATTAACCATTGCTTAATTAATACTTTCCAAGTTCTTATCTCATTTCGCATTATACCTTCCGGGATTCATTCTAGCAGTTTAATTAAAACTATTTCACATCAATCTTACTACATATTTATGCCTTTCGGTCGAATAAAATATACCTCCCTGTTTTATTCCTCGTTGTCCTACACTTCTTGTCATCGTAGCTATTGATATATATATATATATGTATATTTATGGTGTCTTATATTCAAACAATCAGTGATAAAAGTAGCACACATCGTTGGAGACATTTAACAGTAAATACAGTGGCGTAGCGTGGGGGGTGACGAGGGGGCCATGGCCCCGGGCGGCATACAAAAAGGGGCGGCGGCGAGCACCGCGATTTTTTAATTCGAAAATCAAAAAAAATCGATATATGTATATATGTATATATGTATATATGTATATATAAATGAAGCGGCGTATGTTTATAGCCGCAAAACCTGAAAAGTAGTGGATGGATTGACTTGAAATTTTTACACAACTTTGCATTTCTATATACATATGTAAGAGTGTTTGTATAATTTCTTTATCCCTAAGTTTCTCCGGAAACGGAAAATTCTAAGCTTTTGTAAGGGACGCGATCTATGATTTGTTTTCGGCATTATAGTGAATAATTTCAGAAAAACGTATTGTGGCTGTATATGGCTCTGTAATTGCATTAATGTGTGTAAATTAAGTACGCGGCGACAGTCTACATAATCAGTGATGAGATGAGTGACGGAGAATATACATATATGGATGGGAGAGACAGGAAGTGTGCAAAAACAGTTTCGTCGAAAGGAACCGATCATCATCGTTGAGCTGCTAGAAAGAAAAAAAAAAACGTTTTTTATGACACTGTTCGTGATTTTGATGCGTAGAGTGCAGACAGGCAGGGTAATCGCCGCTCTGAATAACACTAAGATTTTTTTAGAAACATCGATGGCGCTTTTTTTTATTAATTGTTAGAAGTGTACTCGGTATTCGGTTAGAGACAGTCGTGAGAAACATGATTTTATAAAGACCGGCAGTGCTTCGAGAAAATCGACGAGATGACGAGTGTAATAAACTGAAGTTAGATTTACGATGCCACACGTAAGTTTGATTACGAGATTTTATTTTACATACATACTTATTTCATCAATTTTTTTTGCTTTACTTTTAAGTTGCAGTACATTCTGAAGGCTTAGAATTATATTTTACGTATTTTGTTTATATTTCCAATGACGATGTTGTAAAAATCGATAGTAATATTTTTATTGCTTTACATTCTGCTATAAACTGAAATCAAACATTTTTTAAGGTTATGCGATATTTTTGAGTCATGTTACATTTAACATATTCAAACCACGGGCGGATTAAGGATTTACAGGGCGCGGGACTAATCTTGAATAAGGGGGGCCCCCTTAGAAGAAAAAATAGTAAAAAAACTCATTATGATACATGTGCAATACATCGGCAGTAAAAGTTTGCCATGAAATTGTTTTTTTTTTATATATAAACAATTTTTTTTTTTTCTTTTATAGTACATCTCTAACTAAATATGAAAAGGACAAAAGAAAGTGGAGCATATTATCGGAATAAGAAGAAAGAAAAGGAGGAGAATATCAAGAAGAATGAAGGAGCTATATTGAAGTTTGTGAAACTTTCAGAGACGCCAGAGTGTACGTCAGCTTCGCTAAAGTCTACTCCAGGACCTTCAACTGTGAGTTCTTCAGAGATTATTGTTGTTCGAACCCAAGAAGTAGCTCAAATAGAACAAATAACCGATACTGACGACTTGCAACCTTTGATTGATAGTACGAATTTGTCAGATTCAAATAGTTCTGCTGTGATTGCTGAAATTCCGACACCCAAACAAAATATTGGTTTCAGCGACATTGGGAAATGGCCTGAAAGTATAGATTCAAACATGAGGTTGCTATTGATACAGAGAGGTCCTGAAATTGTTCAACACATGAATACGGATTTCTCTGAAGAGCCATCAGTATCACACATAGTTCAGTCAGACATGGACTCTACAACATCAAAAGTATTATCGAGGAGACGGTTGACTAGAGATTGGTTTTACCGGATATTGCCAAATGGCGAAAAAGTTTTACGTTCTTGGATGGCATATTCTCCTTCGAAAGCTTCATTGTTTTGCTTCTGTTGTCGTTTATTTGAAAATGCCAATCCATCAAATGCGTCGAAATTTTACTCCACCGACGGATTTAATACTTGGTGGAAATTGAATCCCAAGGTGGCCAATCATGAATTAAGTGCTCAACATAACGGAAACTTTTGCAAATGGAAGGAGTTGGAAAAGAGACTTCGAAAAGAACAAACAATTGATAAAAAGGAACAAGAAATATTGGCAAAGGAAACCAAAAAGTGGCATGAAATTCTGACAAGAATGTTTGATATTATACAATTTCTGGCAAAACAAAATTTGGCGTTACGTGTCCACAGGGAAGATGACATAAGTACTAACAAAGGAAACTTTTTAGAATTGGTGCATCTTCTAGCAAAGTACGATCCTGTTCTCAGAGAGCATTTAGTAAGGATAAAAATAGGCCAAAACATTTCTCTCACTTATATGTCACCTCAAATTCAAAACGAGTTCATAGAAATTTTAGGAAAAAAAGTACGCCAAATAATTATAGCTCGTGTCCAAAAGGCTAAATATTATTCCGTGATCTTTGACAGCACCCCGGATATTTCCCACAAAGATCAAACAAGCCAGGTATTACGATATGTGATAATTGAAAACCAGGAGGTTAGAGTAGAGGAATCTTTTATAGATTTCATCGAAACGAAAACCAAAACTGCGGAAGGTATAAGTGACACGATAGTAAGCAAACTTAAGGCTGATGGGCTCGACATCATGAACTGCAGAGGGCAAGCTTACGATAATGCTGCCACGATGGCTGGGTGCCACACAGGTGTGCAACAGCGGATAAAGGATATCAATCCCAATGCCGAATTTGTTCCTTGCTCAAACCATTCACTAAACCTAGTTTGCCTACATGCAGCTTCAGAGGAGGTAAATTCGGTGACTTTCTTTGGTACGCTAGAACGCTGCTACGCTTTTTTTTCTACGTCGACACATCGGTGGGAAGTTCTTCTTTCAGCCACAGGAAAAAGTTTGAAGAGGGTTCAGGACACACGTTGGAGCGCTAGAGGTGATGCTGTAAATTCCATTAGACATCATTACAAAGAAACTTTAACTGCACTGGAAAAACTGATGGAAACAAAAGAAAGCTTGAACACACGGACAGATGCAGGAAGCTTATTAGTCGCTATGCAATCATATTCGTTTTTATGTTACTTAGGCTTCTGGCAACCGGTACTGCGTGAAGTCAATGATGCTCAAAATTATTTTCAAACAGAGGGACTAAATATACATCAATGTGCTCAGAAAATAAGTGCTTTACAGACTGTACTGGAAGAAATGCGAGAGGAATTCGTGGATGACGCTTTAAGATATGCCAAAAGTTTATGTGAAGAGCTTGAAATTTCCTTTGAACCCCCAAGACGAATCAGGAGGAAGCATATATTTGGCGACGGAAGTAAAGGTGTTGAGATATCGTTCAAAGATGACTTGAGGCGAACAATGTTTTCTTCAATAGACGAAGTAATTGCTGAAATTCGAGAAAGATTCCAACAGCTGCAGAATCTAGGCAAAAATATGATTTTTTAAGACCTGCAGTGATATTGAGCGTGGACGCACTTAACTTAGATCAAGCTCCTCAAGACATTAATAAAGAACAATTTCAACTTGAGCACATACGTTTACGAGCTTTCGTAGCTACAACAGACCCAGATTGTAAAAAAGAACTCATTAAGTCCGGCTCTCTAGGTTTATTAAAATATATTACCGAGTCCAAACTTGAAGATGGCTTACCAAACATTGTCATAATGCTGAGAATTTTTTTAACATCTGCCATCAGTAATGTCAGTTGCGAGAGAAGCTTCTCTAAACTAAAGTTAATCAAAAATTATCTCAGATCGACTATGTCCACGTTGAGGCTATCAAATTTAGCTATTCTGGCAATTGAACATGACATAAATATTGATATTGATAATTGTGTAAAAGATTTTGCTATGAAAAAAACACGCAAAATACATTTTTAATTAATAAAAAATTTAAAGCTGCTTTATTTGACTTTTACTAATTTTTGTAACTAATAATTAATATAGAGGGGGCGGCAAATTTCCAGTCGGCCCCAGGCGGCGAAAGCCTACGCTACGCCACTGAGTAAATAGTACCAGGAAATAATCGCGCCTCATGCAAGTTGTAATTTCCTACAAAATAAGTTATTTCCAAAAAAAAATAATTTTAAATTAAAAACAAAAAGAGTCTAGAGCGCTACTTAAAATTCGGTTTTTATTTAATACTTAATAGGAAAACTTATTATAAGCGCATGTAGAAATTGTGTACATAAACGCGCTCCTTGACACGCTTCTAGCAGAATTTAGAAATTAATAAGAATTTCGTAGGCCCCTCCCCTCTTGAGGTTTTCATTAAGTCTGCTAGGTAGTCTGTCGCTCGAAATACAATGATAATTAAAAATTATTCGATTAATTCTCAGAAAAAAGAACCCGAAAGAATTAAACACGTAGTTTAACGGAATCGAACGATTAATAAATTATATTAAACAAATTTACAGTTTTGGCCGAGAGCTCCTGCGGGACTTGCGTCGATAATGGGCGAGATTGATTAATTCGACAGAAAATAGACACTGGCCCCTACCGAGCATTTTCCACCTCTACAAATAGCGGTGACGGTACCGCGACGAATTCACCGAACCTTATTTGCTGCTCGGTAAATTAAAAGTGAAAAAAAAAAAAAGAAAACGAAAAAACCCGATTTCCTCTTAGGCCTCGGGTCAGTTCCGGCCGTTGCGAACAAACGTTAATTTATTACAGATAAAAACGGAGGAATCTTCCGAACAGAACTTCTTTAATAATGAAATTACACGGCCGCAAGCTGGCTGAAATCAGTTCATCGTCGCCTGTTCGCACGTTCGTATTTTATCAGCATCTTGTCGGTGTCAATGTGCTGCTGTGTTGATCTTTCGTCTGAACAAATTCAATCAACTATTCCTGTCATCCCTTCAAAACTTGCGCAACTCGGCAAACTAATTTATTAAAATCGATTTCCCCGATAATTTTCGTTAATCCGGCGAATAATTGAACGTATCCGGCCGAACGTTTTTTGTGGTCCGGCTCGCACTCTCGCCACTAGCGAACGATTTAATGATTTGGCCGAATATAGCGCGCGCGTTCATTTTCGGAAAAAATGAACGAGCCAGAATAGTAAGCCAATTTCGATTTCGCGCGCAAAATCAAAGAAACCAGTTCGTGGCACAAAAATCGCGAATTTGTGGCAAAATTTGCGTGTCTGGGCTCCGAATTTTTAATAAAATCGTATTTTTACAAGCTCGCGATATATTATGTGACACATTTCGGTCCCGCGTTTGCCCATTTCCGTACCCGACATAATCCTTTTGAAGCTGATTAGTCAAACTTTTCTGCCGACCAATTCCGCAATTAATTGATAAAAGTCTTCTTTCTTCTTTTCTTCCTTCCGGTCGATTGCAGAACAATTCCCGCCGAGTTTAGCTGTCATCGGCGTATTTTCTTACATTTTCAGTTTTCGAAATATTTACCCCTGCTAGTTTCTACGAGCTTTTACGAAATGTCAATCAAAAATGTAAACGACATCATCGAAAAAGAGACTCGTCGTCTTTTGGTTCGTTTTTCGATTTAATTCTGACGTTGTTATTTTTTTTTTTTTTTTTAATTCTTTAAAATTGCACCTAACTGATGATAGCTATTTAGTAATTATTTTTAATATCCAGTGCACATATGTAGCTTGAATAGCAGCCTACCCAGCGATATTAGTTCCAAAAAAAGGAAGTTTTATTAGAACTTCTTTGGATCTTAGACTAGATCCATCGACTTGATTCTATCAAGCCGCCGAACTTCTAGCGAATTGTCCATACTGTCGATTGACCGAGCAAATTTTTTCGTAGTTCGCACGGCTTCTTCAAGATGGTTCCGCTGGCAAATCGAATTATTGAAAGCGCAGCGTGATTAGTAATTAAAAATCTTCGAAATTCGTCTCAAGTACAAACTAGATATTAGATTTTACTTAAAATTTTGCTTTTCTCGTTAGTTTTGCCGCGCACGGAATTATTCTTTGGGGCTTTTTACCGGGATTAACTGTACATTATTGAATTTAACACGGGGGGTTACACGTGTATGTTTTTTCCTTGTGACATCATTGGAGCCCCTCTGATGCGCTCTGACGACTGTGGGGTAATCTCACTACGTTACTCTCTGTTGAGAAACATCAAATTGTCATTCCAGCGCTATTTCATTTTTTCTTATTACCATAGGTCACACATATAGTATGTTCCCGTGTTCTTGATATAATTGTTTTTTTTTTTTATGGAACTGCGCCTATTTGTGTGAGAATCATTTATTTTTTGCCTGTTATTTATTTTTTTAAAATAACTATTAACAGTTCTGATATTTTTAAATTTTATTTATTCGCCAAGTTATTATCACGACAAAACACAAGATCATTTATACACTTATACTAAACCATGTGTTGGACATCAGATTACGTCAGAGAACGGAGTTTGCTACTGCGCACACTGAGCATGCCCGTAAGTAGGGGATTTATGGCAGTTCTGAGACCGTTTATTTTTATCTAGTTCATTTCTAAAAATGAACCACAAGTTGATTGAAATGAAAATGACTTAAAGAAATGAAAAAAATCGGTGTTTTTATCATGTATTAATTGTGGGATTTCCTCCACTCCAGCCAAGCACCAGACTAACAACACAAACTCCTTATTATCCCCTACATCCTAATGAAGCAGTTGTTTGCGATGCTGATCACATTTTCTTTGAGTGTTCTGCTCTTTCCGCGGAACGCTCTTCCCTTTATTTACTCCTTTTGAAGTCAAGGCTTCCTTCTCGCTACCGTGCTTCCTATGTCCATTCTGTCCCAGTCTGTTGTTCCTGCCATTGGTTCCTTTATTTCTGCCATTTCCGATCGAATCAAGTTTTAATTAGTTAACTCTTCTTCCTATTGTTTCTGGGTGAGGTCCCTGATTGATGAGCCAAAAAAAAAAAAAACAAACAAAACAAAACAACACAAAATTGTAGCATTACACATTACGCCAGATCTCACTCATCAGTAACGCTCTACACCGGACAATCATTCCCATGGGCTGCTCGCAACATGTGGATATTGTGTTAAAACCATACTGACGTCATACTATGGTGTGTGTGTGCGTGACTTTTCATTTCACTTATTTCGAATTATAAAATTGTAGAAATATTTAAAAAACAAATAAAAATTGAAACTATCAATGTACAATATTGAAAAACATAAATATTACTATAAGCTTTTCTTGTCCAACAGAGCCCCACTTTCCTACCTTTCTACCGCAGCACATCATCAGAACGTAACTGCAGCATTACACAGTACCACATCGATGTACCGATAGGAGGAAGCACCCCAAATGTATCTAGTATGTACAGCCAGATATTCAACCTGTCAGTGTCGTTAAATAACGCGCTACCATGGTACACCGTGATGCCATCTTTCACGCCGAAAGATATTACAACTGATAAGAATATATATATGTGCAAAATAGTATAAAGCGACCACAGGAAAGTTAGTCCTTCAGTGCGGTGTTGTAATACACGTTAAAAAATAGACAGTTAACTTGCTGCAGTCGCATCGGGAGCAATTACTCATGCACACTGACGCCGGAGAGTCATCAAATTATGCAAAAAAATTATATACGAAGAAGACTATGTCCCCTCTTAGATGATGGGGAAGAGCAGAAAGAATGCCTACTTCTGGAGGATAATGAGCGTCGAAATTAATTCGAAGCGCCGACAGGTAAAGAAGTCACTGCAAGCAGGTAACAAAAACTTACTCTATACGTATATAGCCGTGCTAGTACGCCAAAAATGCGACTAACACAACGGAGCATCCTGGTGACATAATAATGTCATTAGTTATACAAATGCGAAACGTTGAGACGCTAGTACGCAGAGGTAAAGGATTAGAATAAATGTAAGTACTGCAAAATGTATACGAAGTTTAAAATATCGAAAATTCGAACATAGAGGCCTAGACGATATCGTAAAGCTTGAAATAACATAACAGCGAACTTTTACAGGCTTGCGGAATCCATTATAGCTTCAACATTATCAAGGTGCAGTTAAGAAATGTGCTGCATCTCAAATTTATATACTATCGCGGTGGAAATCCAAGAACGACGTCCGTTTTTTCTGTATAGCTAATTTACCAGGCTAATTCGTTAGAAAAGCCGGTATTTTTGTCGGAATTTGTCAGAAATTTCTAACCGCTGTACGAGAGAACGTGCATAAATTTATTTAGTGCGGGATAAGCTACATATAGCATAATAAAAGAAACGAAATAAACGTATTAAATAAATTTCGCATACTTTATTCCTATAGCATGTGAAAGAAAAAATTCTGACCCGACTACTAAAAATACATTTTCACCGGTATACCGGCAGGTAAAAAAAGTCAAAAACAGATAGATAATCTGCGTAGAGCCGATGAAGGATGAGAAAGAAAATAATACAATCTTAATCGTTGACAGGTAATTATGGAGAAAAAAAATATGTAGTTGCCGTAGACGCTAATGATAATCGCAGTGGAGCTAAGTAATAAGCGCTGTACTTACATAAATAAGGTTAACCAGTACAAGCTGATGTTTCGCGCTCTCTTTATCAGACACCTACGTGCGCGGTATAGGGATATCAATGATGTTAACATCGCTTCAGCGGAGATAAGTACTAAGCCTTATGAATAATCCAAGTATATACATAGATGGACAATCCATTATTCTTTCTAAACTTGGCTATTGTTCTTTTCTTTATGCCAGTGCTCCCGTTTCCCTCCTGGTCAAACTTGACCGTATCGAAAACTCTTGTCTTCGCCTCTGTATTGGTGCCCTGAATTCTTCTTCAATTCCAGCTCTTCTGGCCAAAACTGGCTTCGTTCCCCTTTGTATTCGAAGACTTCACTTTAATGAAAGGTTCATGATTAAACGTCTGCAGATCTCTCCTTCCAGACTCACGAATTCTTATCAATATATCCGGGTCAACTGGTGTTTTTCTCCTCGTAAGATTCCAATTCTTTCTCTCATCTCTTCTCGACTCGTTCCACTCTCTCACTTTGTCCTCTCTCAGAATAAATCTCCAAATTTTACCTATAACTTCTCTGAACTGTCTCATTCCCCTAAGCTATTCTCTTTGTCTTCTAACATTAAGTCTCTTCCACGTCCTGCTATTCTCGAAGAATTTAACCACACTCTTTCCTCACTATTTCCTGCTCATATCACGATTTTTATGGACGGCTCGAAATCTGCTTCGAGGGTCGGTGTCGCTATTATTCTTCCTACTCTCAACTCTATTCGGAGTCATTTCAACTTTTCTCCTTTTCTTCTGTCTTCCTAGGCGATTTCTAATTTAGTGAATTTCCTTCTATGCTCCAACTCGAAAATCGTTTTATTAGCTATCGCGTCCCCTTTCCCTGAACTCTCTTCTTGTCCTATTATTCTTTATATTAGTTCTTTGATTTACAATTTAATAACTTCCGGTTCTATCCAAATTGACCTGCTTTGAATCCCTGGCCACTGTGGTATCGCTGGTAACGATCTTGCTGATTCATTAGCATGCTCAGCCGCAATGAATGGTTGTTTCATAGGCAGATTTCCTTCCCAAAGTTTTTACTCTCTCTCTTTTCGTTCTCACCGTGATTTTTGGACTGATCTCTGTCCGTCTGTCTTTTCTCCAACCTTTACTCCTTTTACCTTGCCTTACAGCCTTCCCCATCCTCTTCTCCTAGTTTAACAATTTTCCCAGCATCAGCCGTTCTGTCACTTCTTCCATAGTTCGCCAACGTTTTTTAATCATAGTCTGCTCCCAGCTTCTCGTTTCCGCTTTGCTTTTGTTCAATCTCCTTTGTGGTGTCCCTTTCATCCTCCGGCCTTAAATGTCATTTGTGACGCAAACCACGTTCTATTCGACTATCTTTTATTCCAGTTTGCTTAGCCTTGGCCTTTCTACCCCTTACAGTGCCCTCTACATTCTCGCATTTCCATCTCCTTCTGTTGTTCCCTTGCTAGCCGCCTTCATTTCTTCTGTAAATCGTTTTTTGATATAACCTGTCACTCCATATGTCTTTCTATTCTGCTAATCTTTTGTGTTGGGTGAATGTCCTGTGCTGACGTGCCCATAACATAAAAATAAAAAAAAAGAAAAAAAAAAGTAGATGGATAAACTAGTATAAGTAAAGTAACTATTCTAAATGCTGTCATACCTCAGTGGGGGTGAACAGGATAAATTGGAAGGCCTTGTTATGTAAATTAAAGATAAACTGATAATAAACGCTCTAGCAGCGGTAATAGTAGTCAAATGACCGAAGTGGTGAAAAAAAAGAAAAACTTTTTGCGTAAAAAATGATATTTTTGTGAATTGCGCATGCCTCGTTATACCTGTGAAATTATGTAAGATACACACGTCGATCGAGCAATTTTATTAACATAGCGTCTACCGGGAAAAAAGATGATGTCTGGAACAACCGAGAAGTGTTTTGCGGCATAATAATAACTCTGGTTTCTTACGGATATTTTAAATGTTAAAGAAAAATTAGTAACAGTAGAGAAATGCGTAGACAACGTCCAATTCTCTTTTCTTTTTTTTTTTTTTTTGGAAAATTTCCATCGTTCGAAAAAGGAAAAAAGAAAAAGTCCGTGTTACTCTGCCGAGTTTGGTAAGAGATCAAAAAATTTAACGGCGTATGTAGAGTGGGGAAAAAATTTTGTATCTCTCCAGTCGTCGCCTCAATGCGAAATTCAATAAATTACACGCGCTCGCACCAAAGTTCAAGAATAGAGTGCGAAAGTGAAACATACACAGAGTTCAGCGCGCGGGGAATTCATCGAAAATACGCAGTCAAGTTCGGATTGCGGTTTCGACCGGAACTAGAAGTGACGCGCGTGTACCGCAGCGGGGAACGAAATAAGATAGAAAAAAATTGTGTCAAACGGGGGGCGTTTTTATTTTTTGTTAGATAACGGAGATTCGAAGTCGAAGAGGCCTTTTCCTTCGCAGATATTGGAAAAGCACTGTGTGTACAGTGTGCGTCGTAAATTTAGACATCGCATTGTGCAAATACAAAAAGAAAAACCATCTATGAGCCTTTCAACGATTTATCAAATAAAGAAGTGCCCAAAATCATCTGCGTGTTCGTGTGTATGTGTGCGTGTGTGTGCGTGTGTGTGGATAAGTCGCGAAAACGGCCGAAAACTGATTTTTCTATCTGCGGACTAGTTATTGGTACTCTAATTCCAGCGTCGGCAGTATCGTTCATGCTGATTTTGCTCGGTGTTTATTTATTTCAAAAAGTGGCTCGTTGTTCAGTTTACCCTTAAAATGAATGACGATCGTTATTTTTAAACTTTTATGAAAGTCTCGCCGTTTTATCGTAAGCCATCGATTCATGTCACCAGCCGACCAATGACAAAGTGGTCCACTGTCGTATTTAATATACAGAATTTGGCGCCGACGTACAAACTGACGCGATGTAATAAAAAAGCCGAAAGAAGAGTATAGTGGAAAATGATGTGCTTTTTTGAATAACGATAATAACGATAATAACGACCGCGTTGCAAACGAATAATTCTTCAAGTGCGTTTAAATGGCTCCAATTGGTAGAAACTTTTTAAGCGATAATATGCAATGTCGGTTGACCGTATCGATCGGTTGATCACGAATTCGACGAAATGTGACAGACCGCCGTTCTGTCGGCTAATGTTAATGAGTTTAATAAACACGATATTTGCGCATATTCCCAGCAAGAGGATAAAGGTATTTTCCCGTTACCAGTGAATTCAACTTTTGCCGCGTGTTGTTATTTTAGGTTTATTAACCAAACAAAAAAAAAAAAAAAAAAACAAAAAAAAACAGTTTTTGACACGTTTATATGACTTTTCTCTGTAGGAGTTATTTCTCACGAACAATTACACGATAATTTTTGAAGGTACATTTAAAAAGAAAAAAACCCAGGAGACACGCTATGTAGTATTTAAATTTTTGCTAGGTAATTATTACAGTTTGTATAATTTCGTGTTAATTTTGCTTGCGTAAACAATATTTTTATCTGTATAAAGAATCGAAATTAAACGCTTAAAACTTCTGTTGCGTGTAATTAGAAATAAAATTTACGATATTTGATGTTTCGTACTAACCATCATCACGAACACATTAGACCGGCATCATCGCAAAAATACGGTACATTACGTAGAGTGGAAATTAAACGCAGAAAGTTACACGGGAAACGAGTGTGCAACAAGCTGAAATTACAACTGAACGTTAGTAAACTGAATTGTGCCAATTAGTTATAAACATTGCTTATTTAAACAATGGTTAAAGTTTTAATGCACACATATGAGAGGGAAAAAAAAAAGAGAAATTGGTGTAATTTTAAATTAACCCCGCTTCTTCAATTTTAATTTAACGGCATACAATATTGCCGACTTCAAAAAGAGAACAGGTTTTGTATGTTCGTCGCATATGTTTTCTTGTTTTTCTAATGTCTGTTCACGCATAACTTCCGATTATTTAGATCGATTCGAATGATCCCAATTGTTTATTTGACATCGGTCAGTGGTGGCAGCACATATTGGTGTCGAGTATCGGTAAGTTACAATAGTCGTTAAAAAAGGGAGTCTCTTTAGAAATATAACTTAAAATCTCATCAGTTTATATTGAAAATGTAGATTCGAATAAAGAAAACGAATTTGAACCGTACGTAACTCTCCATTTACAAGCTCATCGGTAACAGAAATATTACGTCTCGAGTACACAAAACACTCTAATGACACTTTGTTTATTAAAACGCTTACGATTTATATTAATATGTATTCCGTCCTTATTGTATTGCAACGAATTGAAATAAATACTTCGCACTGGACTGTAAATATAATTCCTAAATTTAAATAATCACCGACCAGTTTCAAAATCCATATCCACCGGTGTATTTACACCGTGCGAATAGATACGGATTTCAATATCTGATACTAATCGGTGGTTATTTAACTTTATGAACTAGATCGTCGGTTTCAGTGGTATATGCGAGTATTTATTCGAATTCGATTTATATTGATACGAATCCGAGTTTGTCGTGGCGCTAATTTTTTTATTAAATAAGCGACGAAATAATCTAATACCGTACGGTTTTTAATTATGACATAATTTCGTTCGCTGTTTGCGTTGCGTATTAATTGACGAAGCTTTATCCGGGGTGTGTAGATTATAATTACAAGCCCAGGGAAAAACCCAAACAAGAAAAAAAAAAAAAAATAGATTATAATTATAGTCTGCTTGTTGCTTTTGTTTATTTTATTTGTATTTTATTTTTATCTTTTCATATTTTTATTTATTTATTTATGTTTTTTTTAATTACGAGTATTACAATTTTAAAATAAATCTCAAATAAGTAATAAATATAGCAACTGAGAAAGGAACGTAAAATAAAAACTTAGCCCAGCGACTAGTTTTTAAGGATATAGCGAACAGTTTACACAGGCTTACAGCGTTTAAGCCTACATGATTTGAGTTCCTCCGTCAGCAACTAATTACTAGATTCCTATGAACCCTGAGCCGTTCATAGTACGTACTTACGATTTCTCGAATGACCTCATCTACACACTTCAAATCTAAATCTCTGTGCAAGTCTGTATTGAAACCACGCGTATAATTTTATTTCGAACCCGCTGTATGATATTACGGTTGCTCGTTTTGGCACATCCCCATAATTCAATAAGTCCAGATTGATTCGATGATTATTTTATAGATTAGGCGATATAAGCTTAGCATCGAATGCCGACCCAATAACCAGTAAAGTTGCCTAACCTTTGCCTTTATTTGCTTTTTCTTAGCCTTAATATGCGGCTGCAAAGTGAGACGAGTGCCCAAATAGATGGCAAGATATTTAACCGAGCTGGATGTTGGTACCCGGATATTATTTATATAAACGCGCAAACGAATGTCTATTGGACGTAAAGCAAAGGTCACGTGAACCGACTTTGCCTCGTTTAATTTAATCCTCCACATTGAGGTCCGCTGAGAGATTAAATCTAATGCATTTTGTAATTTAGCATTTGCTTCATTTTGAGTCTACTGCAAGGACCGTAGTGTCGTCGGCAACATGGCTAAGGCTATGCTACTTGTCCTTGAAATGTCTGCTGCAAAAAGTAGGTACAGCAGGGGGCCGAGGACACTTCTTTGAGGTACTCCTGCTCGAATCTCGTAAAATTTCGATCTGGTATCATCAATTACAACACGGAATTTCCTGCTGGATAGGAACGACTGCAACAAGGAAATGTAGGTGAATACATCCTGTTTGTTAAAATGGTATAATAAAATAAACTTTAATAACAAACAATATAGATCAATAAATTAGATAAATACCTATTTAGAAACGTTTTCGGGCATAACCCATCATCAGCTAACACTAACTTAAAGGAAACTTAAAACATACTGAAGTGAATATAGGGAATACATGTGTATATATAGTAGATGTAAAGAGGAATAAACATGGCAGGTATAAAAATCTATAGGTTGAAAATGCTAATAATTAATATAAAATATAAAATAAAACAAGAAGACAAAAAGTTAAATTTTTATATTAAACAGTGGATTATTATTATTAGGTGTTTGGTCATTTAAAATATTATTTTTATATTTATTTATATAATAATTTTCTGCAATGTTCATATTATTACCTTTGTGATAAGTGGCCAGGATGGTTACAGTATTTTCTATTGAATTAGGTTTATGTTTATTTTTAATTAGATGTTCTGCATAGGTTTAATTTCTTCTTTATTAAAACTTAACATCCCTACACACCCCTTATCAGAGCTTCTTACATTCTCTTATTTTCTTCTGCTTCGATTATTTCTGCTTTCGAATTATTTTTATCCTCTGTCCTTAAACGCATGAGAATATAAATGTATTTTCCTTTCCTTCCGATTTCTCGGGCTAATGTCCTCACTGACAAACCAATAGAAAAAAAGACTGATAATTTCTCTAAAAAATGAGAGAATTGATAAGGAATATTATTTTCGCAATTCATTTCTGTCCGTACACGTTCGCAGATGCTTTTGACACCATCACACGTGAATACAAATTTCAATCAGATCAATTGTTGCTTCGATCCCCTTTCATTTGACACTTGTGAAGGATGTTTGTATTTAAAATTTTTATGTTTTGTTGGAATTATCCCTTGCCGAAAACTATTCATTTTAATATACGTGTCAGTTTGTACTAATTGTAAATTTGTATGTGTTGTCATTTAAAATTTAAGTAGAATACTATATATTATTTGATAGTACATTAAATGACAAAATTACGATTTTTAACGAATTTGCTTTTAATTCAAATGACAATTTATAACTGAGACTAAACACTGATTGATGGGTATAAGATAAAATCAGAACTGAAATTTTTCTCCCAAAACTTGATTCCTTCAAAATCTAAATAACTTAATATAATAATTATAATAATAGATGCTTAATTTGTCAAACTCGGAAATTTTATATGGTCACATTTGTATTTTATGTAAATTAATCAACCGATAGGAAAGTATTTTGTATTAATGTGGAACACAAGCTTCATGAAACATAACATGCCGTGCGCTGAAAATCCTACATATTCAGTTAGAAATTATTGTAATTTACATTATTTCATATAATATTTTTGCAAAAAATTATTCTATTTTGTACAACATTCCTTAAATGTGTACGTTCCTAGATTGTTAAAAATATTTAGAACAAGAACCGCACTGCTAACGGGATGATAGCCTATTTTTCGCAAACCGTTAAGGAGGTTTTTTTAAGCAATTGAAATGTAATTCCGTTATTCGAAATAGCGAACGTTCCATCGATATGACAACACATTTTGGAAGTCACTGAAAGAGCGACTTTTGCTCATTTTATTCCTTCATCGATTTTATAAAATCAAAGTATTTTTTTTTTTAAAGGTAGTGCGGAATTCATGTGCGGCTTCCCACTGCGTTTGGGTCTCGTGCGGATTTTGAGTATTCCCGTTGAAATGTCACTCTCTCTGAAGTTTCGTTATGAACTTTTCGTTACCGTTAGTTGCTTTAAAGAGCATTCGTTTTTACGTGCTGCGTACCGATAACTGCACACAAAGTTCGAACAAACCCGTAAACTTTTCCCAACGGTCCTGCCTGACTTTTTAGTTTCCTCTTTAGTGTTTTATTCATGCGTCGTTGCTTACCGATGCCAACAGATTCTATCAACGCTTTGTAAATGATCAATTTTTTAAATTCTCAGCAATTCAAATAGCATCCAAATATTCGATTTTAAAGAGTTTGCAAGTTCTCTTTAACAACATCGAACAAAATCGTTTATGTTGTTTCTTTTGAGATATGGACGATGTGGAACTCAATTCCCTGTAAGCAGCTGTTTCATAACCCCCCCCGTTCATTGACTCGGTCTGGGTGAAAAGTTCTAGTTTTCTCTTGGGAAATGTGTGGCAAATTTGCACCTTACTTCTGTGTTCCTTTTCCGAAATAGAGTTTCGGCGCCATTCGAAATTTTATTATTCAGTTTAGTCTAGATCTCGGGAACAAAACTGAAGGTTACTTTTTCATCGATGTAAAATATGCAAAATCGAGAACATGATTTTTATTATTGGCTTTGAAGCGTGCGTTATCGAAAATCCTATCAAATTAAAATATGCTATTAGTATGTTCCGGAACTGGTATCGGTAAAGAAAATAATAGTTTCGAAAAAAATCAGTCGATAGCGTTTTTTTTTTTGTTTTTTTTTTATTCTGACTAGATAGAAATGCACATGTAAAACTTAATAGAACCCCAATTCGAGTATGAACCCTTCGCGCATTATGCACTTCGTGATATCCTAATTTCTTCGATGGAAACTAATAACAATTCTTACGATTTGTTAACAACATATCAACACACTTACTATAATAATTTCTTTCATAATTTATATTAAATATTGTTCAGAGATTAGCCAATTGCGTGAAATTCGTAATTAAAAAAAAAAAATTAATAATTTCATTTGTAATGACGGTTTCGATGACGAGGTTTCAATATGGTTCTTTGTTCGAATTTCGAAAGTTATTTACTGACTTCAAAAAAAAAAAAGAAAAAAAAGGAAGTTATGTTCACGTATGTGTTTTTTTAAATGTTCGTATATTATTTTTGATTATTTAGATACTGTGTGTTTAATGATGCCGTCTTTGGCTTATTCGAAAGTGTATTGATGAACACAGGGGGTTTCTGTTGTTTCGGCCTCAACGATTCGGCCTCGTCCTTTTTCCAAGTAGACCTGCTGGTTTAATGTTAGTGAGTTTTTAAATTTTTTTTTCTTCAGTTAATATCAAATTTAAGGCGTAAAATAATCATTGAATCAAAAAATCGCCCGCGCGAAATTAGGAATTAATTTGCTTGGGAAATAAATCAATAGTTTCCAATGCTTTTTCTTCGTTTATGTATCGCTTAAAACATTATTTCCTCTTATAAAGACACTCGAAATGCTGATTATATGTATTCATTTAGCGGGTTATTTCAATAAAAAACTTGGAAAAAAAGTTAGTCAATCACGGCAATAGTTCCCCATTATGGCATATTTTTTTCCTTTCAAGGAAAAACCATGTGCTTTGAAATAAATTTTTACGTGCAAAAAAAATGAAAAATTAACTTTAATAATTATGAAAAACTACTACTAATTTGAAAAAAGCGAAATCAATCTAGCATCTGAATTTTATTGAAAAAATTTGTTTGTTAGTCTTAAGAAGTTATTCTCTCGTTTTCATTTTTTTTTTCGACATATGTACCTGTGAAGTTGAATATAATTTTTCATTCAAATAAGTTTTAACAGTGATTCTTTATTTCAACCGTTTGAGTCTTTGCCTCCCGCTCCTATTTTTTTTTCATTTCTCTTCTTCAATTTTTCTTTCGTTAGCTTCTTTCGCTTTTACTATTTCGAACTTTTCCTCTATACAACCTCAATCGTTTTTAATTATTGGCTTTAGATAAACATTTACTGCTGACACGCCTCCCCGCCAAAACAAAAAACGTTTTAATATGTGAAATCAGGATTTTCATTATTTTTCAAAAAATCATTTTAAGCAGTTTACATAAGCGTTCATTAAATATTACTTTAAGTGCGCTATTTTTAGTAACTTCAATTAATTACTTTTCTCTTAAAGAATAACGAGCGAAAAGTATCGGCACGAATTTTTAAAAATTCGGTTCTCCGTTAATTTTTAAAATACTTTTTAGATAAAGTTGTCTTTTTGCGGGAACGAATTTTACTAAAAAATAAAATTGATGATGAACTATTTTTAAAATTACATTCTCGGCAGGGGCATAAACCGAGTGTTAAAGAACATTACATTATTATTTGATATCGTCTGAAGTTGAAAATAACTTAACCGTATTTAGAATCAAAGCGTGTAAATTAATTTTTTTATTTTATTCAAAAAGTTCCTTTTTTTTTCTTTTTGATTTTTGTATTTTTACCAATTAACATTGGGAATTTCTCATCACACCAGCAAGAATCGAAATGAGTCACACTTTTCTAAATCCCCGAGCATTAATTGGGCCTCACCGGATGGATACGTGTGAAATAAAATAAAGGTGCTAAAATGATATTTGTTATAAATACAGTATAAGATTCTCTGTAAATATACACCAATGTTGACACTAACATTTCGTCCTTATTAAAAGTCTAAAATCGGTCAACAGTGAATTGGCTTATGTATATATCTATACGTGCGCGTTCTTTAATTATAGCAGATCTATTGCGAAATACATATTAAAATATTTATATTACAATAATAATAATTAAGTACAGTACTGTTATGATTATTTTATGTAATTTTTTTAATTCTTCTTATTTTTAGTATATTTAAACGGGGTTTAATTGGACTAAATGTAACAGTGAAGGTTGCATAGTATTTTCAATCGATTAAACAAATTTTTATTCTTTACATTATTTTTATGCCTACGTAAGCTGTATGAGTGTGTGTGTCGTGTGATTGATTGGGTGCCTGATTGGACATAGGTACATTTGTAAGTAAATGTGTGATTATTTGCATTAGTGCGATAAATTTTAGGATTATATATTACAGTATACAGTAATTAACATTTTTATTTTATTATTATTATTTTTTTTTAAATTTTACATTGTATACAGATGTTTCTTTCCGTTTTTCTTATTTCTTTTGCTTTTTATATTAATTTAATAATACAGTTAGTTATTTGATTATTTTAAGAACATTTATGCAACCATATAACAGCTACTGTAACTAACATTAAAAAAATTTCTTTTTTTCAATAGAAATCCCTGCAGCTCGCGCAGTTATGCGCATATGCGGTGTAAATTTAAGTTATACGTTATGAAAATTGCAATTTTTTTTTTTGAGTAAATAAATTGAAATTGAAATTGAAATTGAAAAATAATGTATAAACTACTTCATTAGATTCTATAATCCATAGATTTTCTACGGCCGGTAAAATTTCGATAAAAATTATTGTAAACTGATCTATTTTATAATATAAAATTTTAAAATAAATAATATTTGTATGAAATTTACTCATGAAGTGAGAATTTATTAACTTATGGAACGGATTTTCTATTTAAACAGTTAAATGATGTTTCTTTAAGAGTAAAAACTTCTACAAAACATCTTTCACCTTTTTTCTTACAATTCAGGTTTCATGTGCCATTATAATAAGTAATGTTTCCGCAGAAAATTTAAAGAGAAAAGGTATTTTCAACGAACTACCTACGAACAGGATATCCTTACGAATGAATTACTCTTAACAGTGAAACAATGTTTTTTTTTTACTTTTTTGATACTATGTCTATAGACGAATGACAGAAACTACTGTATGTGTCAACATCTGTATATTTTATTACGTTCTGCTGTTGGAAAAATTAACCGATTTCTTAGAAATTTAAAACCGAATAGCCCCTTGTACGGATTATTAATAATACAGGTAAATAAACTTAAACTTTTATTCAACCGGTCAGGTCTCAGGATTTGGTGTAATACGACAAAACTTAAAGTGTTATCAATTTACGTTAGAAGTGTAGGTCGAAATAAAAAAAAAAAAAAAACGAATTTGAAACCCGCATGGTACCATTTATAAACTCATCACTGAGTTACGTCTTAATATTTGACGATACAGAATGTGATATTTAAAAGATTCTTTGTTTATTAGAAACGATATCGATTAGCGGTGGTCTCATGTAGAAAGTCATGAAAATAAGGGTTAAAAAAAGACAGTTTCCTTAGAATATACTTTCTTTGCTTAATATAACCGGACGACAAAAATTAGGTAAGAAATATTCATTAGAATACGAGGAAAATATGAACATTCAAAATTTTAAAATTAACGCGACGACGAATGATAAAGTATTATTAATCTTACTTACCGCACGAAAATGTAAATTTGAATAAAAATAACAGATATCCCACAGAAGCCGTGATTTACAAGTTAATTACCCCACTGAATTTGAACGTTACTCCCGATATTTGTAGAGCACAGAGCATCATTCTAGGTTGACCTATTCGTACTATTACTCGAAAATATTTACACTAATAATTGCGAAATAAAATTGTTTGAAAAAAAAGGCCACCTTCAAGATTTACTTTAAAAATTTAATAAAAACGCGCTGAAATGCAAAAAATTTGACAATACGTTTTTTGCAGTAAAATAAAATTTGAAGGAGAGATAGTGTGATTATTCTTAAACACCGTTCATACATTAATTACATTCGGTGCCAACTTCAAATTGCAATAATAATTAAAAACAGAATTAAAAATAACCCAGATTTTTTCAATGCTAAAGGTTCATAGAAAACGAGTGTATGATACAATTCGGTTTGTAATTATTGTCGTAACGTGAGTTTGGGGTCGCCTTTAATAAATATAAATGTTCAGTTATATAGTGGAAGAATTAGCCGAAATCAAAAATCATTGATAATCAGATTATTAATATCAGCAGCAAACTATTGCCGGAGGATTCGGCACTTCCTGGAGTTCACTGATGCGCAGTCATTCTCGGTGCGGAGAATATAATTTGGAAGATGAAAATGGGCGTAAAATAATTGAATGGGTGGAAGCCGATGACTCTTTATTTTTGCATATAACGCCGACGGATACGTTTCACACGCAAGGTAGAATACATATCGTATACTCCGGAGTTCTTTGCGTCCATTTGAAATCAGCAACGGATGCGTATAATATAAACAGCCAGGATGAATCGAGATTGGTGACAAGGGTCAGCATGTACCGGTTTTAGTAACAACATGTGCGGGGAAATACGTACCGTTGAATAAGCAACAAATGAAATTTTGTTGGAGTTGACTGGGAAAAACTTACAACTGAACTAGATAAGGAGATCGAGCCAGAGGTAACGAACTATAATCACAGTTAATAGAAATTGGATGTTCCAAGTGGTTTTAGAAGATATCATGTTCCAGGCTGGAACGAACTGTGTAAAAACTTTTACAATAAATTTGTGGAAGCAAGTGACCCGCAAACATGAATCAGCTAAATGAATGGCGACATACAGTTAAGGGCCATCCTATATTTCACATACACAAGCAAGAAAGCATGGCTGCTGTTGAGAAGATTTGGCACTGTACAGATGTTACCGATAGCACTAAAATAATAAAATAGCGAAAAGACTGCTAAAAACACGCAAAGTTCAAATCGATAAAGTTCAATAGAAGTAAAACGAAAGCTAAGAAAAGCTGAAAATGAACTACAGACTGGCGATATTAATCCTCTTTCAAAATAATGTCAGAATTTAAATAATAAATTCATTAAAAACAGAAAAAACCCAGGACTACTAGATATAATATACACGCAGAATTTATTCAAAATTTCGAATTTAGAAAGTTCATACTAAAATCGATTAACCGTATATTTTACTTGCGACTGGCCAACTCTACCTATAATTTTTAAGAAACCCAAAGTTATTGCTATTGAAAAGCTTAGCAGGGAACGGAAGACCCTGCTGATTATAGGCTAACGTCACACTTTTCAGTATTTGCATACTGCTTTATTCAACAAAAAATTGCCCTAACGGACCGCTTATCTTCTAGTTTAGTTTTCTTGGCTGCTTTGTTGCAGTCTTTTTCAGCCAAATATGACGAAAATAACGAATTAAGAGTTGATCTTTTTACGGGCGCACAGGTGTGTTCGGGTTTTTCGAATGATTCGTTCATCGCGGTATCGTTGGATTCGTTTTCGTTTTTGTCTCTATATTATCATGAAGACCGCAAGTTGAGTAGTTGTTATCGTCACTGATAGCGGAATCTTTCTAGTAATCGCCTTTCATTGGAACAGGCCCCTTTGGCTGGCCGTGTATTTTTGCGGTAGCTAAATGATCTCTGTTTACATTGGTAGCACCGTACATCTTCCTCGGTAAGGAAAATTCTGTATGGCGTGTTATCATACTTAATTACAATGTGTTTTCTGGTATTTTTGAGTTTACATCCGGAGTTACGTGGAATTGTTGTTTTTGTCGATCAAGATGTGAGCGAGTTGAGAATTTTCGAAACCGGCTGTGAGAGTTTTGGTGGGAAATCCTGGTTTAATGTTCAATTTTATTTCCGATCGCTGTGACAGGAATACTGGGGCACGCATCCGAGATTATTATTCTTTTGATCGGGTTGATAAGCCTACGGATTTCGAACGGATCGTTTCGAATTGATATATTGCAGGGTAAACTCGCCAAAAACAAGTTGTACGAAAAGAAAATATATACATATGTTTCTTGGGTTTTTTTATATTTCCTCTGTAACACTTTCACATAATCGTCTCTAGTTAGTCCTTCGATAAACGGGTATAACGGTAGCATTCAATCTGTTCAACGGTCGTTCTTTGTCGACACAGCACTAGATATTTGGCGATAAGATAGACTTGATAACATTACTCGTGATCATAGATTATATCCGATACTTCCCGATTACTTTTTTTAGCTCATCCATCCAGCTTACTTTTTCCGTCCTTCTCCAACAGCACATTTCGAAAGTCCAAGTTTCTGCACCATATAGTGCAATGAAACATACACATACGCCTTCATTAACCGCCTCTGTAGGCTCGATGTCATTGATTTCTACCTGAATATACTTTACTCCTCTCGAAAAGCATACTTTGCTAATCCAATAGGAACGTTAATTTCTTGATCGCAGTATAGGTCTGTATTAATTGCCTTAGATATTTTTAAATTTTTTCCTTTGTTCTACTTCTCGCCCATCAGCCTCAACATGGAAAGGATGAGCTTTCTTGCTAATCATCATTATCCGCTTTTTTCTTGGTATTCATTTCCATACCGAATTTCTTTCTTGTCCTATTTGGCGAACGCAACATTTCATTTAGCGCTTTTGGAGATCGCAACTCAGTGATAACTGTAAGATGTAATAAATATTTGGCTTAAGAACACGTCTTTGAAGTTAGATAAATGTAACATAGTTCAAAATTTATTTCAGACCTTCGATGCATTTAGATATTCTTTCGTCGATAATAAGATATTCTAAGCTATATTTGTTATATCTTATATTTTCAAGAATGTTTTTTTTGTACAAAAACCATTGACTGAAAATTTACTATTGTATATCGTTTTTCCGGCATCAATAAGACGAGTTTTATGCTAATTTTTACGCACGAATGAAATTATTCGTTTATCGATTACATTTTTTTTTTTTTTTCAATATTAATTTGAACATCTCCTCAATAAGATAGAGCTGATAATAAAAATTATTCTCTGCAACTGTAATTTGTTGCTTTTAATGAAATGATAAATAAATCGCGTTTACTTTATATACGGCGAAGAACAGAGTAGAACGTATGTATATATTTAGCTTAGCACAGTAATACGGTATTTATAAACATAAAATATGTATGTACGTACCAGCTCGAAAGAGACTTGATCGCATTACATTAGCGATAATAAAATTAAAACGCTTACATATTGTTAACGAAAATATAAATACTATACAACAAACAAAGAGAGAAAATTATAATAATCAAAATTACAGCCAATTTATAAGCGGTATCGCTGGACTAACTAAATTGTGTTCAATTCGACGATGCTTAAATGTACATCCGGGCTAGCTGTTCGGAATTGTAATCGCCTATATTCCCCTGATAAGCGTTATGCTAGGAACAGCGATGAACACATTTTTTTTTTGCTGTGTTAATTATAAAATCTTTTACATATAACTAATTATGCGTCTAATCAGTTTCAGTCCAGCGGGGAACGTTTAAAATACAGCGACAATATCTATTCTGCAGCAACTACAGTTTATTACGGCGAAGGATGTTCCGATTGTTTATGAACGTTTTTAACCCAGTAAAGTATCTTCTAGTTATTCACCGAGTGGTCCTGCATATATTAATATATTCCACGAATTGCACTTGTAGCGAACATATTATTTTTGGTTTATCCGGGCAAATGAGCGAATGGAACTTTCGATGCTACATTTGAAGACGGCACTGCAGTATTTACATCTATCCTAAGCGCATTAAATATTTTAGGCCATGCTTTTAAAACAAACACCTTACGTTAAATTTATTTTCACCATCTGCGCATACATTTTCCAAAATAAGTTCCTTCTTATAATATTTACTCGATGGCCACCTAAATTTTTTTTTTTTTTAATTTTTTTGTTTTAGCGCTCAAAAGCATGACTTTTATGGCTTTCATTCGTTATTCTGATAATTTGTTTCAGCGCTTTCTCAAAAAGCCACTGTTCTATTATGTATGTACGTCGTACATTAAAGGAAGTTCCATTAACTTTTTTTTGCATTTTGTAATTACGTAAGCAATAAACTGACTAGAAAACATTGACATATTAAAAATTAAAACACCAGCATGTTTCGGAGACACTGCTCCATAATCATGGTGATTCTATTACTTTTTTATTTTTAGTATTTAAATTCATTACATGCTGACGATAACTGACTCTTGGTAATCAGTAAAACAATTTGTTTCTCGTTTGTAATTTAATACAATTACAGCCCAAGTCATTAATATTTTTTAAAATAATAATAGGAATTTATAAATAAATTAAAAACGTCAGCACCACAGAATCATTTTTTTTTTTAAGTTTCATGTAATAATAGTTCTTAAAAAGCACAAATAAAAAGAACTTCTGTCTAAACCAAGTAATTATCTTTTGCGATGTTAAATTTTTAGCTGAAATGATTCGGTTGACTTCCATCAAATAAATTCTATCTATTTATTTTTATATACATATATTGATACGGATTCGGTATTTTGGCACTATCTTTTATTCGACGTTCGAGCTAGAAATTATTCTTCGATTTATTCATTAATTCTTGATTTCTCGAACGTCGATATATATTTTACATCGCCGCTTTGTCTCTTGTCTTAGTAGCTTATATGGCTGATACCAAAAATCCCCGAGATCGGTGGCGTGATTAGAGACGTAAACAGTGTCTGAGTGGTAATGGTCAGCAGCTAAGACAGTGACTTGTGCATGCGGCAAGAAGCGCTGAATAAGATGTGTCGAGTAACGTTGAGTTGCAGACAGATTGTAAAAATCCCGCCAAAAGTCAGGCAGGGGAGTATGTGCGGGGATCTACGCAGAAGTTTCTATAATAATACTTCTGCGTCCGTAGCCTTTGGTTACCGCTTAATATTAGTGTTCGATCGTTCGGTGTTCGTTACATATCTGGTCGCTGTCACGTGAGTATCGAAATGAATACGCGCCATGCCGCATAATTTACTGTGTTTTTTGTTAATTTTTTCGGTAAAAAGTTAAATTTTCTGTTATTTTTCTAATCGCGGCCGAGTACATGCATCAGGATCACCGTTCTGCCAGTTTTTTTTTTTTGGTAAATTTTCCGTTAAATATAAGTTTATTTCTTTGGTAAAGGTTTTGTTATTGAACACCTGGTATCGGCTTCGTGATATCTCTAGCGGAGGACCACCGCCGTTCCGGGGCGGGATCGAGAACGAATTGTTGTTTATTTTTTTTTTAATCTTCTATTTTCTTTTTAAATTATTTTTGATAAATTAAAAAATTTGAATGAATAAAAAAAAAGCCTAATGCTCGCATGAAAAGAATCTCGTATAAAAAGCAATCAAGATAAATTATTTCACTAACGGGAAAACAACAAAAATCATTTCATTAACGAAAATAAGTGAAAACGTTTCACTGACCCCTGGAAACAGGGGCGTGAAAACATGGAGTACGTTTCACTGGCTTCCGAACTGAGGGATCCGAAAATCAACTAAAAACGTATCAACATAAATCGTATTACTGGCTCCCAGAAGCAGGGACTGTAAAAAAAAAAAAATAGAAAACGAATTTGTATTACTGGCGGCCCGAACTGATGGACCAGAAAATAAGTGAAAATCTTATTATATATATATATATATATATATACATATATATATATATATATATGTATGTATATGTAAATATAAATGAAAGTCGGAAAATTAGTCTGTCTATCTGTTTGTGTGTCTGTGGGTGACAGTCGGACGAGCTAACGAACCGATTTTGCTCCGGTTGTCACCAGTGGATGAACCGATTTCTGTTGAAAGTTTTAACGCATAATTTCGTTGTACTCCTACCTGTTTATGGAATGAGCGAATGATATGATGAAAACGGCGAACGAGGAATGAAAAACAGATGATTATTACGATGTTGAAAACAATTGGACCTCCAGAAATGACACTTGGTTGACTGTAATGAATATCTTAGCAAAGTACGTACAAAATTTAAAAAGTTGGATGAAAATTAAAATGTAAACAAATGTTTACCGTAATACACTAGTGCATATGTAGATTTAAATTGAGGTCAAAAAATGTGTCGATCCATCTATCTGTGTGCGCGGCGCTAATCTCATGAACTACCGAATAAATTTAGTTTCGTTTTTCCGGGCGGATAGAATAATTCTTGTGGAAAATTTTAGTGCATAGTGCATAATTTATTAGTTTCTGGTATGATTTAGTCGAGCTATGGCATAGGGCTTCAATCGCAACTGACTCTAAAGAACAGAGTTTTAATGTACAAAATGGTATTTAAACTAACATGGACCTATGCAACGCAAAGAAAACTGAATAGATTGACTATACAACGGTTTCAGAATAAAACACTTTGAATGATACATCGGATGCTGAATGAACCGATACATAGAGACTTGTGTGAGATTTGGCATAGTCAAAATTCACGTGGAGAAAGCGTGCAGCAGGATAAAATTTATGTATAATATCTGTTATAAATACATTAAATAAAATAAAATGAAACATTCATCGTTTACGTTTATACGGAGTACACTGTAAAAAATTAGCGAACTAAATGCCGAGTGACTACGGTGAATGCGGAGTGGATGATTTATAATTGATATAATCCCCTCCTGCGGTGAAGTCCACTCCAAGAAAGAGTTTATTCAGAGAAATTAAGCATTTCAGTTACATACCTATAGCGTCGCCGTTTTAAATTATATATTTACCTAATTTTTTTTTATTCTTTCCTAAATTCAAGAGAAAGGGACGAATTTGTGTTTAAAACTCCTATGTATATATTTTCTCCGGTAAAATTGGCTTTATTCACACGTGATTTACACGAATTACAACACAAACAAAAAAACCAAACAACGGCTACTGTATTTCGTGTGACACTCGCACGCTATTAGTTTGCGCTGTAGTGAGTGACGTGCTTCAATACACAGGCACGCCATTTTCAGCTGTGTACGTATTCAGTTAAGCAGATGGGGAGGTTTTTTGGAAATTGTTTCGAATAATTTTTTCGCGTAAAGTTAGGGTGAAATTTAATTTAATTCTTTCACTTTTCGAATATATTCTAAGTGAATTATTATATTTGTGAATGTGCTCAAAGCGGCTTATTTCCAATTTTATTTTGCGTAATTTTTAATATTGCGAAATGTGGAGTGAACATTCCGTAATGAGATTAAAGTGTGATTCAATCGATTTAATGCGATTTTTGATATTTTTTCTTTTTTTTTTTTTTTTTTAGATTAAGGCAAGTAAAAATAGATTAACGTGTGTTTGATGCGTATTTATGTTTTAGATGTAAATTATTTAATTTTTGTTAAGTTTTATTCGTTATATTCGCTACTTTGAATCATAATTTTGCTATAAATTACCCCCGGGCCGTGTAAAATGTTGTACTTTAATTTCCACATTTATTAAGAAAAACCTTCATTTCGATTTTTTTTTTTCGGCCCTTAAAACTGAAGCTGAA
The DNA here is from genome assembly GCA_039619475.1 of Icerya purchasi. Lineage (NCBI taxonomy): Eukaryota > Metazoa > Arthropoda > Insecta > Hemiptera > Monophlebidae > Icerya > Icerya purchasi. Next base: position 217,945,627 of record CM077115.1, read on the forward strand.
TGGCACTGTTCAATGTGAGTGTTTGTGTGCCTTAAATAATTTTGTATATGAATAGAGATACATTTTTCTTTTTTCTTTTTTGTTTCTTTTTCCACATATCAATTTTTTTTTCGTTTAATATACGATTGGGATTTGTTAATTTAATTAAAACTGAATCATCTGTGTTATCAATTGGTAGATTTGTCCCTCGAGGATAAATGTAATATACATATGTAAATTACGGTCGAATTTCGACCATTGGCCGACGACCACACTAGTATGTCATTATTACTTCAGATGAATATGAGTATGTTGGTTTGAACTGCATTTTACCATTTTAATTGAATGTTGCACAATTTGGACGTTACACAATTGTGATAAAACGTTCGATATTTTATCCCTAACATTACAATGAAAATTTTACACCAATAAATACAAGAATTTTCTTCTTGTCAATTAACCTAATAATAATGAGAACTAGTTTGTTTTTTGTTGTTTTTTTTAAGGTTTGTCGACATGGATATTGGTCCAAGAACTAAGGAAGGAAGTTAGATCTTTAAAAGGAGAAAACAAGGAAAAAGGATGAAGGAAAGGTTATAAGGAGTGGGGAGATCCGTTATTAAAGGTGACGAGGAGTGAAAATAGGAATGGAAGAGCATTCATAAAAGGTATGATTAGCAACACATGTAAAAAGAGAAGTAGAAGGGTGGAGAGAACCAAAAAATAGAGAAGATATAAATGAGAAACGGAAAAGCGATGAAAAAGCAAACTGTGTCTAAAGCGTAAATGATATGAGGCTGAAGATCCGATTGAACAAACAGATAGAAGAAGTTAGAATTTGAAAATGAAGAGAAATAATGGCTACTCGTATCATTTAAAAAGGGGAAACCTGTAGAAAGAAATGTGATGTTGAGTGATTGCGAAACGCTAAACAACCTCGCGGTAGCGAGATTAAACGGGCTAACAGATCTATTAAGTCATGGCTCGATCAGAACTATCCATAAAAAATCAGTTTGCATAGAATGACGAAGAAAATTTTTATGAAGTAGAGAGCCTATGTGAGTAGAATTATATGGTCGGCAGATTTGTAAGGAGAGAGGAGATGAAATGGTTTGTAGAACACCTACAGAATATGATATAATAAGGACATCTCCTGCAGAGATAAAGAGAATGATCCTTTTAGAATAGCAGTAGATTTGGCGTAGAAAATTGAGCAGAAGGAAAATAGTTTAAAGAACTCAAAATAGTTCAGCGAAGAATAGAAAAAAGCCGAACCAACTCTATAGGATCCTTTAGAGCCGTCAGTAAAGATTATAGAGCTTAAGTTGTTTAAGAATTCCGATTTAATAAAACGCCGATGAGTAAGTTTCGATGAGATAGTTGTAAAAATACAATTAATAGGGTAAAGAGGATAAAGAAAAACTGAAGAGGAAGTATTGCGGCTTACCATGAGCGAAATTATATGGAGAATACTGAAGAAGGAGGCGGGCAGACATGAAAGATAGTAATGAAGTTTTATTGGCGGAAAAACGCTAATTATGATAGATAGAGGAGTAAGAAGGAACAAGAGTAAATGAAGATATAGGTGAACGGTTAAAAAAACAACGATAGCCGGGGCAGAACCTACAAATGAAACGAGGAGGAATGTGAGATTCCGCAAATAAAGCCCCGGGATCGTAGTAGATTTTCAGGCTTCAAGGCAGAAACGGAGACGCGTATTTTGTACACGATCAAGCTTGAATAGAAGGAACCTAAAAGGATTTATATAAATAAAACAACAATAATCAACGATAGAACGGACAATACATTTGTAAAACATGAACAAGATCACGAGATCACCTCCTTAATTAGTGTGGCGGAGGGACTTAATGAGGTTGAGCTTATTGAAATATGCCGTATAGGTGGCTGATGTGTCTATGGAATGAAAGACGATTATTCAGAAAAATACCCAAACAAACAACGTAAGGAGGAAGTAAGAGGGATTAGGCCATTATTCAGCACAAAGTTAATTCAACGACGGTAGAAGATTCAGCAGGAGAGACAAAAAGATGGGGATATTGGATAACAGAATGGATAGTCCGCTAGAATATAAAAGAAGCGAAGAGAGGATCAGTCTCATTTCCGACGAGTCATTAAATATATTTAGATCTACTAAGAAAGGTCTCATTTACGAACAAGCAGCTAGTATTCTCAATCGCTCGCATCTAAAAGATGCCGTTTAAACGCATTTCACACTTGAAACTAGAGCGTACTCGGTTGAAAAAATATATCGTGGATATAGACTAGTAAATTAATTTATTTAAAAATAATTAGACTCCTATAAATCGATTGAAGCTGAAAATCAAAAAAACGAGAAACTTTTATGTTTTGGATTTTGTTTAAATAGAAACTGAAAAAAAGGAGAAACAAAAAAGAACGATAAAACTAGATAAATTATTAATTAACATCGCATTTTTATAAACATATTTACACGAAAAATCGCGAATTAATTAAGATCATATTTTAAACGAATATAACATATCATCATTTTATTTCAAATTTTATTTTTCCCAAAAGGAAAAAGCTTGAGAATATAACTCCGGATCCCGTGGGAAAATAATATCTAAATTCCTATTTAGTTATAAGAAATCAGGTAAGTAGAAATTTAGAACGAATTCAACAGAAATATAAATAGAATAAGGTGATCAAATTCAAATTGCGTGTAATTTAGCCACAATCATCTTAACGAACGTATGAATTTTGAATTTATAAAATAAATCATTTTTGAAAAAAAAGTGAACATTCAAAATGTGCTCTTAATAAATTCGTAATTGTCCTTGTAAAAGTTTGTCATAACTAAGATATTACTTATGAAAAACCTTCGCAGTGATTAATCATAGTGAAATAAATTTACGGACAACTGCGTTAGAAAATGTAATGTATTTAATACTCAATGATACAGCGCTTAACGTTTCGGTCAGAACTGAGAGACACCCGTACGCAAACATCCGGTCCACAATAACGACAAAAAAAAAGAAATTAATAATTTATCTAGTTTTATCAGTTTTTTCGGTACGTATTAAACAAAAATCGAGACATTAGAGTTTTTTGTTTTTTTTCATCATTCAGTCGATTTTTATTCGAGTCTAATTATTTGTAAATAAACTAATTTACTAGGTAATATGAACGGTATTTTTTCAACCGAGTACACTTGTTTCAAATGTGAAATGTGTTTAAACGGCATCTTTCCGATGTCCTTTTTTAACGTATCTAAATGCAATTAATAACCTATCGTCGCAAATAAGATGACAGTTCAATAAGATGGGATGAACCTGAACGCGCAAATTCCGGTTAGAGACTGGCGCAGGATAGAACGAGCTGAAAATGAGTGTGGGAGGGGGTTCGTGTTCAATGTTGGACAGGGTAGGTTTAGCTCCAACCAAAGCTGTATTAATAATAATCATTTCTTGGAGAGTAAAGTCGGTATAAACGTTTCTTCACAAACTGTATTTGTTATTATTACTCATTGTTAACATTTTTTAATTATGATAAAAATAAACTTTAACACTTTTACACTTTTGTAACAATTGTATAATTTTTTAAAACCCCGACGCGTTTCGAAGCAAACACTTCATGTTCACGGGAGCAACTATAATATAAATAAATAATGAAGATCGATAATTACATTTTAAAAATAACAGAAAAAAGGTCGATATTTTAAAGTCGATATTGAATCAGTAATTTAAAAGTGAAAAGTGTAAATATATAAAAATATTACTTTGCGAACTAGACATTGTTTATTAAAGTATATATTGGCGATAGTCTTCATTAGTTTTAATTTAATATTATAATAACTATAGATTAGTTTCATCAGATTGATGTTATTATCACTGTATTTGTTATTATTACTCATTGTTAACATTTTTTAATTATGATAAAAATAAACTTTAACACTTTTACACTTTTGTAACAATTGTATAATTTTTTAAAACCCCGACGCGTTTCGAAGCAAACACTTCATGTTCACGGGAGCAACTATAATATAAATAAATAATGAAGATCGATAATTACATTTTAAAAATAACAGAAAAAAGGTCGATATTTTAAAGTCGATATTGAATCAGTAATTTAAAAGTGAAAAGTGTAAATATATAAAGTTTTAAAAAATTATACAATTGTTACAAAAGTGTAAAAGTGTTAAAGTTTCTTCACAAAATTGGCGATACCAGTAATATTATACACGATACGTGTGTGTGGACAGAGAAAAATATTGTTAATCGCTTTTCTTAAACCCGGGATAATGATTAAACACTGTTAATATTACAGCGACTATTAGAATTAATCGTTTTTATCAAAGCTTTAGTACATAATGTAATAAAATAATGTTCTTTCATTATTAAGAAATGAAAAATAAATTGAAACCAGCGAAGACGCGTGATTTTATGATTCGTCGGAAGAACACTTAATAATGTGTGTGATAAAAAGTCCTATATAGAAGAAACGATAGAATAATTATTAGACAAAAGGTTAATTAAGCGACTAAATTCATTTTTATTAAGGTACTTTTTCTAAATAGACCGAAGATTTTAATTTTTTTTCAAGTGGAATAATTTTACATTAATGTCCAGATAGGCGACTATTACTTTTCTTAATAATTTCAAGATTCGATAAATTGACTATTTTTGTGATTATTCGTGATAAGTTGTTTCACCACGTTATCTGTAACTGATTTTATATTCAATCTTACCAGTGTATTTTTTTTTTTTTTTTTTTAAATGGGTTCGGTGCCAGCACTGACCCAACTCGATGAGCTTTTAGATCACCTACTCAGATTCTGAGGCGATCGGTGATGGAGAGTATAAAGGAGAGTAGGAGGGGAATAACGGCTAGAGATGGCAAGGAAAGGATAAAGGAAGCATTGAAAGGGGTAGGAAGATGCAACGCCAAGAGTTCGGCGTATTGTACTCGGTGAGGAAGTTTCTCTTTATATAATAATTAATTTTATTTTCTAAACGCTATATCTCGTGCGTTTCGTTTATGTAATTTAAAACTGTGTGCTTATTTTAGCTAGTACAGCTGTATTTTACATTCAGGTCAATTTGTTTTTATTTTACTTTTAGTGTCGTTTTTTTTTTTGTTTTTTTTTTTATTGTTATTTTATTAATTTACTTTTTTTTCCGCCCTCCTTTGGTTTGGAGCAGCAGGATGTTTTCTAGTGTTATATCAAAACATTCACTTATTTGCTCTTCGGTGGAACGGCTGTACAGGTTGGATGGAAAGAGGTCAGGGAGTATTGCTAGCATTTAATCGTTTCATCAATTCTAGAATAGGTTTCGTTTGGGAAGCGTAAAAGGAGAAGTGGGACGTGAAGAGGGGAAAAAGGAAGAAAAGAATTTTACATACGATAATCTATGTAGTGGGGTAAAGGACGACATCCTAACCAGTTATGTAGACTAAGGATGGTAACGTTCTTTGAGGCGTTAGGATCCCTCGGAGGACAGAATGGTGAATAGAATGCAAGTAATTGGTAAGGAACTTGCCAAAAAAAGTAAATTGGACACTTGTATATAATCTCAGAAAGAATAATTGGCCTGCAAAGGGTCTTCGGAAGTTTGGGATAGATGTTATTTTGATAAACGTTAAAGGATTTAAAGGGGATCTAAGACGCTTCGCTCTTTTAGGTTGCATGAGAGGCCATCGGGATAGTTTATAATCGAAAGGTGGTCCTAGGAAATTGGCACTGGGTGGAAAGGAAGAGGAGAATTACTAAGAGTAAGGGAAATGCTGGGGGAAAACGACGTCTTCTATAGAATTCGACACAGACTGTTTTGGATGTGGAAAACGGTGTACCATTCACGCGTGACTAGGCTTTCAGTTAAAATTGAAGGATAAGGAAATATTTAAATTATCGATGTAAAGCCGATGTTGTTTGTAAAAAATATAAATAACGTGCCGCTCAAGCGGCTTGCGGTATGCAGTTGTCCGACGGCTTTATTACCGAACTAGCTGAGTCGACTTTAACCTGGAAAGTTCTGTTTGCCAGAAATTCCTTTATGTAACCGGCCATATTGCCATTTAATTCGACAGACAGAATGCTTTAATAGACCATTCATTCGTTGCTTTTAACATAAATTTCCCGTTTAAACTGTTCAGGGATACGACAACAGTTAGGTTTTCTTTTTTCTTTTTATTTAATGCTTTCAATAAAAGCTAAAACGTTCTGTTGATGAGTATAGTCAAGTGCTAGCCATTTCCAAACCATGTATTACACTCTCTTTGGACGCTGAGGTGGATTGAACAACAGACATGCGTGTAAGCTTTATGTGGATAGCCCTTGTATTGTTTAGCATATGCAGGGAGAGTACGAAAGCTGCGATTTTAATGCTACTTCATTTGCACCGACAGTTATATAAACACGACGTAAACTTTTACCACTTCATTTTGTATGCGATTAAGTTTTAAAATAACTTTAATATTCACAAGCAATATATGCGAAATCTATTCCGCATAACGTGATTTATTATTGAAATATTAATAAGAAACATTTTAAATAAAGTTACCTTACTTAAAATAATTGTAATTATTTCGACGCGTTTAGAAGACGACAACTGTTGGTCATGGAGTGTTTATAAATTAAAGTTGGATTTGTTCCGACGGCGGAATAAATATAAACAATTAAAATGTGGTCGATTACAAAAAAAATCGATTATTGAAAATTTAATTTAAAAAATCTAATAATTAAATGTGTAAACAACTAATAAATATTTATAAACTAGAGAAAACATTGAACGATAAATTATTACGTTAAGCTATAATGTATGAATAAATTCACATAATTTAACCTGAAAATGTCATTAATTATACTAATTATTTACGTTTTTCTATAGTAATTTAAATATATTAAGTAGTAGATTATCCGGAATTAGGAAATTATGATTAATATAATTACTTTTATCATCTTTTTTACCGACTCTATTACTTCTTGTTACATTCCTACCTTTAATAAGTCATATCGTATTCCGAATTCTTCCATATACTTACATTTTCCAGTCACTCTTTTTACTTTCACGGAATTAGAAACTCCCTTACATAATTCTTCAGATTCTGTCCCCGGAATAGATGGTATTTCCTTTTTTATATTCTCAAAAAACTTTCTAATTTTTCTCCCTTGAAATACCAACCCAATTCTTCCTCACTTCATCCAATTTCTCTTGTTTCCGGAACGTTTTCGAAAACATAATCAACAGACGTCTCCTCGGTCCTCTCGACAATATTAGTGTAATCTTCGGTAGACGTTTACATGTCATTGACAAAAACTTTGTTATTGCTTCCTTTCTTGATAGCCTTTGACAATGTCCGTCTGCGCACTCTTTTCGATTTAAGGCGTTCCTTGAACATCCAGGCTTATTTCTTTTCGCTTGTTATTAATCTGTTCGACTGCATAACTGTCATTCTTTCCTCACCGCCCTTTTATACTACCGCTAGACTAATCTTCCGCGGATTGCCGCAGGATTCCTGCCTTGGCCTAACTCTGTCAACATCTGTTTTATCGAAATTGCTTCTTTGTCTCCGAACTCCCCTTCCATATTTTTTGCAGACGACGTCCTCATTTATTCCTCCCATCGTAATATCTCGCTGGCTAACTCTTAACTTCAAAACTCCTTAATTTCATTGGAAAACGCTTTATACAACATCTATCTTTTCATTTCGTCTACTAAATCTTCTACTGTCGTTTTTACAGTGCGTCCTTCTAATCTTTTCTTAATGAATCTTAAATAATGACCCGCAATACCTTTTGCTTCCTCCTTTCGTTATTTGGGTATTTTTCTGCATAGTCGTCTTTCATTAATCAAAACTTTCCCACTTGCAAAAGATTCGACCTCATTAAATCCCTTTCTCACACTGATTGGGGAGGAGGTGAACCCGTGATCTCGTTTATGTTTTATAACTGTATTTATGGAAATTTTTCTAAATCCCTTCTAAGCTCGGTCGTGTCTAAAATATATGTCTCGGCCTCTCCGAATTGGAGTCCGAAAATATACTCTTATCCCGGCCTTACATGCTGAACTTCACATTCCTCCTAGAATCTAGGCTCTTCTTTCCTTAATACCTTCAAGGAACTCAGTGTAGTTGGCGCAGTTTTTTTTTTTTTGTTCTTTAAATTATTTCGAGCCCTTTAAACTTCCCTTCTTTTGCTCAATTTTTTGTGCTGTGTCCGCTGTTATTCTGCGCTCCCTTCTTTTTATAAGATCTTCACTTGTCCCACGCAATATCCTCATTCTGTGCAAAAAGTGCTGCAGTCTATCAAATCTTCTTTTTCACTCAACCGTCTACATTATCCTTGTTATTTGCTCCTTGATTCATGATTTCTTCCTTTCTTGCTTAATCCTAATTGATCTCTTTTGGATTCCTAGTCATCCGAGAATCGAGATGAGTTAGTTGACTCAATTACTCGGATATCTTCCTCTTTCGGTAGGTTTCTTCTTCTCTTTTTTCCCCTCCTACATTAGGGACGCTAAGAATCACCTTTCGCGCAATCCAGGCTACCTGAATAAAAATTAAAGCAAAGATAAAAGAATCGGCAAAGATTACGACACGGACTGCCCGTGGATTACAACAGTGCGGTAAACTGGTCATCCTAGGGAAATGGAAAGGCTCATTATACATGTTACGGGGATAAGTCACTGAAACTTAAACGGTCATTTTGAAACATCGAATGGCAAATGAGCCTATTATCCGATCGAACTACGGACATTTTCGGACGACAGAAGCTGTAACAAAAGTTGATAGCCGAATAAACGAAATTAGAATATTTTCGAACATCCTAATCGGATTTCATCGATGGATGGCGCCAAATATACCGCATCTGTAAGTAAGTAAGGTCCCATAACCTCGATAAGGTACCACAGATTTTGTCAAGTTAAGCTTTCCATAATGGTACTAAGCCTAATGGATCTGATGAGAATACTGGGGGAAGGGCAGTTCCTTTCTACTTTTGGATTATCCGCCTTTAGTTTTCCAAATTTCTCCGGCATAAAACCAATATTCATTTTCAGCATTAAGTATATTCCACTAGGATAGTGACTTGGATCCGGAACGAGATTAGCACTCCGAGGGTAATGAAACAGTAGACAACTTGTCTGGAAGAGAGGGATAATAATTAAGCTAAACTAGGAGGAATTCGTGTCTCATATAGGAGAACAATTTATTAAAAAACGGAGTGCGGAACAGCAGGAGTGAAATTAAAAGAAAAAAATATTGCTCCACTATTATTATTATTATTATTATTATTATTATTATTATTAGGATCAAGATGGGCAAGGATTCGTGATTTAAAGGAAAACATTTGGAGCGGGATTATGTATAATCTCATTACATTTTGCAAAGTAAACAGCAATAACTAGACCGAATACGGATTGGAGGGATCAATCGAACATTGTGCCAGTGTGATAAATATAATAAGGAAATTATAGGACTGGTGAAAGGAATTTTAAGTAAATTTTACACGTTATATTCGTATACGAAATTGTAAACGATCCAGCAGGGTCTCTCTAGAATCCAAGGTGTTATATCTGAAAACCGCTAATGCGAAATATAAGAAGGAAAAAGTAAATATATTTAGATCTGGATAGAATGGCCAAAGGGCGAGAACTGGGCTAAAAAAGGGGGAAAAAATGAAACACTCCGACGTAAAAATTCTAAACGTCACTCCCCCCAGTTGTACATTGTTAACCGATTGCGGAATTATATGCTTACAGGGTAAGAGTGAATATACACACATTTTAACGTTCAGCTATGCACGGATTTCGGATTTTTATGGAATTTTTTTCCGAAGCACTATCGATTATAATATTGAAAATTAGAAATGAAAAAAGAGTATATCGACTTCATCGAGGAGAAGTTACAATTTTAAATTTATATTATCACGTTAAATCATTCATCATCGTGTCGTAAAATGTATGTGCATACGTTGACAAACTACTAAAACAGCAATCTGGAACGTGTATAGTGCTAGTCTTGGAAAACTTCTCATCAGTATCGATAAAATATTTACGGGCATTTACAGCATTCGGTCCTCCGAATACAAAAAAGTACCGTTAATATGGCGCGGTATGTGCAATTTTACGCGTCCGCTGCGGCACACTTATTTATATACATATCGTAAAACTTTAACAATCGGCGACTACTGGGCGGCAGCTCGTTACAGTCGTTTTTTATTCGTTACGTATGTTCAGGTTTTCAGTCTTGCAGATTTTAAATTATTCGAGTTTCGCGCAACAAAAATGACGTATATTTTTGCTAGAAGGAAGGAAAATTTTAAATAAACTTTTCTAATTTGACCGCCAGAAGATGCGAAAGGAATTTATAGAATTTCTCCTTTATTAAATTAGGTTGCACGTTCTTGTCCAACCAGGAATTTTAACATTCTTTTTCCAAACTTTACCATCGGTAGAAACTTTGAAAAAGTTACTTTCTTCTTTCTCTCTCCGCAAGTATTTTTTTCATAATGATTTTTGATATTCTTGAAAGTAAAAAAACACGAATAACCGTAATTGAAATATATATATCAAAAAAAGAAGTACATAAATGGTTAAACTTATTTAGATCCGGCTGATTCTAGACATTGGCAAATCATAAAACCACAAACTCGTAGCCGAATATCATTAAGTAGATACATGAGTATAACTCTGATTGTTTCTAATTTTTTTTTTTTTTTTTTTAATGTATATACTTCTCGTATTAAAGAAATTACACTATTATGAAACAATATATTAATTTATTATTAAATGACTGACGCGTTTTGAAGACAAAGCTCCTTAGTCACGGAATATTATCAAAATTATAATATTATAAAGATAATAGCTCTAAATATATACACATATATATATATACAACAAATTAAAGTCAATTATAAAGAGTCGAATATCGCGATTTAATTCGTATAATAATTTAGAAGTTTAAAAAATTAGAAAGATAAAATTAAAAATTAGGAAATGTTTTTCAAAAATACGTGAAAATGAAAATGTAAAATTTACAGAACTCGCTGATTAGGAATTAAGGAAAAATAATAAATGTAACGAGTCGCATTTACATAAGTTAAAAGGCAGAATTATTAATTATAATGCCGTAGGACGACTTACTAAGTCAGCGCAAGTAGCTGTTGATTCCAGTCTGGCATATACGGCCACAGGTATGTCGCATAAGCGCCCCTGTTGTGACGTTGTTGGTCAGATCTTGCTTTTATAATGATAATTCAAGTTCTGTTTGCGCATACGGGCATCTTTCTATGTTTTATGTCTTCCGAAACTCGCTTCAATCCTAACAGCAGTTATCTTTTCCAACGTAGCCAAGCTCGCAGTAGACAGTGTGCACTGATTGTACACTGTAATATAATGGGTTCCAACGTTACTGCTCTGAACAACAGAAAATCTTACCGTACAAAGTTACTCTTAAAGAAATAGCTGATCAGTGTGACTTTCTTGCACGAAAATCTTTTCATCATCGCCTAACTTTTAATGCACTTTTCTATTTGAAACATTTTTTTTCATTAGCCAAATTACATACGTATATTTATCGGCGAACGATGTGCTATTTGAATTATTTCCTTTCCGCCGCCACTCAATTCGTATTGATTTGATTTCGATTCAATGATGTCGTAGGGACGTAAAAGGTGAAATCACTGTTGGCTCACGTTTTCGATTTAAAAAAAAAAAAATCCAGGTTTTTTTACTTCTACTACAGTAGAAAGAAAACAATCCGAAACTGCAAGCTCTCGGACGTCGCAAAAACTTGTGCGGAATGTAAAAAGTAATCTCGCTTACCGTGTTAGAGTTCTAATTTAAGCTCAGATTTTTCAAAATCTAACCGTAATTTTTTCCGGTAATCCCAAGTTCACTTCGATCCGAATGTACATTTCTGATAATCCGGTGGAATTTTCAAAATCTAACCACAGTCCACCAGGGGCTCAAAATTCGTCAGAATCCAAAGCTCCTTACAGACGTCTCTAATTGCTAATGCAAAACATACGCCTCAGCAAAGAGCCTGAACCCTTACCTCTTAGGCCGATCTCATCCGGTGGTATACTGAACCATTTTAAAAATTAACTGAAAATTTATATTCAAAACTCCCCTAAACTAACATTAGCTCCCCGCTTCACGAGTTTTCAAAATTCTGACCGTAAGCATCATAATCGAATCCCCCCGCGTATATTTTTTCGATCTTTAGTCATTTTTTTTTCTCTTTTTCCCGACTATGCTGTAGCTGCAGCCGTTGCGAAATCGTACTGTCGTTCTCACGCACGCCAGAACCGTTGAAACTGGACAGTTTCTGAATATTCTATTCCAACGCATAGAGAGCACCAAACCTCGCATGCATACACATATGCATTATCATAGATTTCCGGCGCAGTTACTTGCTGCTCCTCATTTCCATCGCACATACCTGTACATTCTTTGTTATCATTCTTATTCTAGCCTGTGTTTTTTCAGGAATCACGCGGAGAAGTTCTCTTCTTCCCGTACGTATACGGCGATCTATTTCCGAAAAGTCCGATTGTGCATTAGTATTATAGAATTAGACTAAGTATTTTAACATTTCCCGAAGTAACTTCCTCTTATTGCGCAACCGCTCTTTTTACCGACACCTTATGTAACATTTTTTTTTTATACGTTTATTTTTTCTGTATGTGGAATTTTGGTACTATCCTTTCTAAATCCTCACACTGTGGTGTATCTATTTGATCGTTTGTCTCCAAATTTGTAAAGTAAATATTAAAAATAAAACCCGGTATACTCTATTTCGTTAACAACAAACAGTATCATACACATTCCCCTTTTTTTCCCCCTTTTCATCGTACGCTTTAGAAAAAATCTCGCGACATGTTTCAAAAGAGTCCAAATTTACTTAGTACCGAAAATTAATTTTCATACCGCTTCTATCATTCGTAATTTATTTTTTTTGTCTATATCATTATTATTGCAAGATCCTACAAAAGCACTTTCTCCGCTTTTATTCATATTAAATCCAAGAAAGGAGTAGGAGCAAGTTTAAAATTATCAATAAAAAGACTCGTATTAAGAAAATAGTATGGATGCTCCAAAACGGAACTACAGAAGGCCGCAACATCGAAGAGCCAAGATGATCACCAAGCTTCGAACGAAGATGGCGTAAAGAAGAAGAAGAAGTATTCGTTTCCTGCTGTACGTCATCAAAATTCAACGTTGTAAATTCGTCTAAGTATATTATCATGCTAACGAAATCAGTATTACATCTCCTTATCCGTTTCATCATATTTTTTCGAAAGAATCCCCCAGTAAAACTCTCTAACCTATAGCATTTCTGGCCCCATTTTATCATCCATCGTGCGTAATATACATACATGTAATATGTTTTTTTTATTTTGGCTCACGAACATCACAGTCATCACTATCACCATTATCAACATACTCGTAGTTGCTACACGTACAAAAGCATAGCAACCGTTATGCAAACGCTGTGGAAACTGTTGAGAGCAGATTTTAACGCTTGCATACTTTCTGTTCCAACGTGTATACCTTTCGAAAAACTACGCCTTGTATGCAAACACGTGCACGCTATCACAAACACACGAATACATATACTTACATCCAAGTCTTTGACAACTTTGTTCTTATGCGGATATATCCAAAATATTACGCACGATAGGCACAAAAATAAATTGGTGGGTGAGAGACGTGAGGTTAATATTTTTGGTATTGGAATAAAGTATACTTGGATTTTAATAGCTACTTCGAAAATTCGGAAACGAATGATTAGATAGGCACGGTTAGATGAGTCAAGACTGAGGATAAAATTAGTATCAGGATTCTGTACAAAAAAAAAAAAAAAAAAAAAGTATTATGTACCATTGATAAAAAGAGAAAATGAGCGGTAAGGGAGATTATTTTTGAAAATGTTAAAATACTTTTTTTTTTTTTTTTTTTTTTTTTTGGCGCGCCAGCGGCATTGACCCAACAACAAGAAAACTAAGCTAAGAAATTAAATAACTAAGCGGTCCGAAATGGACGCAACAAAGGACAGCAGTGCGGACACCACAGAAGATGAAGGAAAGGAGAGGATAAAGGAAGAGTTATACGGAGTAGGGAGACCTAATGATAAGAGATGACTGCATAAAAGGGAGGGTTCGTTAAGAAACAGCAGGACACTCGAAGAAAATGTGATTAGCGTCACATATATACGAGAAGGATCACAATCGTGAAAAGAACAATCAGGAGAAGGCGATAGAGAAAATCGAAAGCGAGAGGAGGGGAGTAGACAATGATTTGAAGACGAATTAGGGAGACAATAGAAGAGCGACGACTGAGAGGAATAGAATGGAACCAAGACAGGGAACGAGGAATTGGCTGAATGAAACGGTAATGAGAATGACGATTAGAAAATAGGGAGGGATAAATATCCTGCCAAAGTCTGGCGTGATTGGAGGTGGATAGGGAAAGGATATCTGAAGAAGGGAAATGGTTGAGGAATGAATCAAGGCGACCAGCAGAACGAGCCAAAGAATCGGCTGCATCGTTGCCATCAATTCCGGAATGACTGGGGACCCACAAAAAAGTCAATGAGAATAGAACGGGATGACTGCAAAGTGGAGGTAAGAGAACGAATTGAGAGAATAATACTATCAGAGGAAAGTGGAGAGGATAGGGCTTGAAGGACGCCCTTAGAGTCCGAAATAATGAGGAATTGGGAAAGATCGCTTAAAGAGGAAATATAAGAGATAGCCTGAAGGATGGCGATCGACTCGGTAGAAAAAATAGAGCAGAAGGAAGGAAGCCGGAAGGACTCAGAATGTCGAAGCGACGGAGCAGTAAACGCACCACCCACGCTGTCCTCGCTCTTGGAACCATCAGTAAAGATCAATACATGAGCAGGAAAAGAGGAATTCAACAAATGAAGAAATTCATTGTTGATTGCACCGTGAGAGGAGGAATTTGCTCGAAGTGGGAGAGAGGAAAATTTGATAGGCTGCCATAGGCTATTGAAGTCATGAAAGAAGTACGGGAGAGTGTTGTAGGAAATGACAACAGGAGAAAAATTAGAAAGACGGGTAGCTATGAGCGACAGGATTGGGATTTTATGAGGAGAAAAACGGCAGCAGTTTTTGATATATAGATAGGAGGAAATAAGTTTGGACGAGGAGATGGGAAGCTGTTTAATTAAGAAGCGATACCCAAGCTGAGAACGGCGAATAAACAATGGTTAAGAGTAATGGACTCTGATAGAACTGCGGGAATGGGGGAGGATTTCAAGGCTCCAATGCACAAACGGAGGCAAGAGTTCTGGATCGCGCCAAGTTTAGTGAGGAGAGACTTGGAGGAATTACCGTAGATAAAGGAACAATAGTCGAGCTTGGACCGGATGATGGCTTTGAAAAGAATTAGAAGGATAAACGGATCGTCTCCCCATCTGAGGGGAGAGAGAGATTTAAGGAGATTAAGTCTTTTAAGACAGGATTTATAGAGAAAATTAATGTGCTCATGGAATGTGAGGCGGCTATTTAAAAAAAGGCCAAGATAGCATATGGAATTGACAACGGGCATAGGAATACCGGATACAGTGATGCGAGTTAGAGCTCGGTTAAAGGGTCGGAGAGAAAAAATGATACAAGACGACTTAGTAGGAGAAAGAGAGAGGTGAAGACGAGAAAGGGAATTATTAAGAATAGACAGGGAATTATTCAACTCATCAATAGCGACGGACAGATTGTCACAGGTGGAATAGACCAAAATGTCGTCAGCGAAGAGGAGGGAGGAAGAATAAATAGGAAGAGAAGCGATATCAAAAGAGTAGATATTAAAAAGTGTAGGACTCAGACAGGAACCCTGTGGGAGCCCACGATAAACGCATCTGGAGGAGGAAAGGGAGGGAGAAGAAATAAAGAGAGTTCTGTTCTGGAAGAGGTTGAGTATGAGAATGACGACGACGGGAGGGAGGTTAAGAGAAAAAAGTTTAGAACCTAAAGCGGGAAGATGCACATTATCAAAGGCAGAAGAGACGTCCACAAAGGAGGCAATGGTGAATATTTTTGTTAGGAAAGACTTATAGACATCTGAAAGGAAATAACTAATGCAGTCAACCGGCCCAAGCCCAGGACGAAAACCAAACATTAGGAGGGAATAGATTATTGTGCTCCAGCCACCACACGAGACGATTGTTGATCAAACCTTCAAAGAGTTTACGCAGGCAGGAAGCCAGGGAAATGGGACGGAAAGAACACTGATTTCTTTTAGGAATAGGAACGACAATAAAGTCGTTCCAGGATTTTGGAGTAGAGCCAGAAAGGAGAAAAGAATTAAATATATGGAGAAGGAAAAGCAGCGCAGCAGGAGAGAGATTTTTAAGAATAAGGAACGAGAAACCGTCCCGGCCAGGAGCAGACAAGGTGGATTTATTAAGAATGGATGCAAGCTCCTCGTAACGGAAAGGAGAAGACAGGAAGTGAGGCTCAGAGTCTACAGGAAGAGAAGGAAGAACAGTTTCTTCAAAAGAAGGGACATAGGCGGGAGCAATAGAATCCAAGAAGGACTCCAGCTGGGATTTGGAAGGGTGGGAGTGGCGAGGGCGCTCAGAAAAGGGTGATCTAAACGCCTTAGCCATTTTCCAGATCTGGGAGAAGGGCGTATCTCTGGAGAAGGAGGAACAGAAAGACTTCCAAGAATTCTTTTTGGCAGACTTAAGGATAAAACGAGCTTTTGCGTTAGCTTCTTTGTGGGCTAGGAAGTTGGACATAGAGGAATGAGAGCGGAAGGCTTTAAAGGTGGCAGAACTTTTTTGGAACGCTGCTTTACACTCTTCGTTCCAACAGAGTGAGGAGGCATACGAAGAAGAGCGACTGCGCGTGCTGGTAATAGGAGGAGAAGATGCGGAAAGAGCAGAATTTAGCGTTTGAGTGAAAAAATCGTAACGGAAGATTGGATTAGGAACATCAGAAAAAGAAGGGAGAGAGGAATCCACCAAGGAACGAAATTTAGCCCAATCAGTTTTAGAAAGAAGCCAACGGGGAGATTGAAGGTGCTTGAAAGACTTGGGAGGTAGCACGTCATTAAGAGTGAGCAAAATGGGGACATGATCGCTGCCAAAAGTGCCGTCGAGAGTCCTCCAGGAGCATAAGAGACCAAGATTGGGAGAGGAAAAGGAGAGATCAACTGAACTAGAGGAAGAAGGTTGCTTGAAGAGGGTAGGAGACCGATCATTAAGTAGAAAAAGATCATGATCCAAGATAAGATTTTAAAGAATCGAACCATTAGGATTATTCCCAGCGCAGCCGCAAAGAGGAGAGTGAGCATTCCAAATGATGAATGGACCAGACAACGATGAAAGAAATGAGATAAGAGGAAGATTAGAGAGGCTGGAGTTAGGAGGGTTATAAACGCAAGCAATATGTAAAGGATGCGGAAGAAGATTCAAAAGAGAAATGTGAACCATGTTAGGAAGATTGGGATAGGGAGGAGGAAGACAAGGGATATCGTGCGATAGCTGGGATAGATCGTATCTAATGAGAATGGCGACGCCACCGTAACCATCCACACGATCTGATCGAACTAAAGAATAGCCTTTGAAATGTAGAGACGAGGAGGATTTGAGCCAATTGGACTAATTCTAAATTCTACAATGTACAATCAGACTTTTCGAAAATGGATCGCCGTATATGAACGGCATCATCCCTCTTTTTTATGCAACGTCACCGATAGTGATGAAATGATTGTTCATATTGATGTAGAATTAGTTTTAAAAATCCGCAGTCCCGCTAACAGAAATGATAACATCTAGCAGATGAAGTCGGCAAAACATCGCAACTACCGAACAAAAAACCTTTAACGATTTCACGCCTAAAAGAGAGATCCCGTTTCATCGAAGTATATTTTACCTTTTTTCTTTTTTTTTCTTTTTTCGATTGTCAGAAATTTTTATAAGTTTCGGGACACAATTAAAATTGTACTTAAAGGAGTTTATTTAAAGTTTTTTTTAAAGTTAATAGCTTACATCATGGAGAAAACAATTAAACGAAAGGCGAGTCTGGTTGGCATCCTAATCGTCGCTTGAAAAATGACACATACAACTATCACATATGTACATGTTAAATTTGAGACATAGGGGTTAGTGATGGATTTCTCTACTGGCACCGAACGAGTTGTTTGAAAAAGTTCATTTCTAATACACGTTTCATAGCCTATAACTTTTTCGTCATATTATTCATTCCATTCTCTCGGCAGGGAAAATGAAAAATAAATATCGCAAAAAGTAAATCGAAGATTTTTTTAGAAACACTTCAGGGTCACCATTGTAAAAAAAACACCCCGTACTGCGGTCTATGAATTCCGTTTTATGTTTACTTTACATCGGAGTGCAAGAGGCACATAACATAAAGAAGCGTAAATATATACGAGTATATTCCGGCTGGCTTGCTTGAACACGGGTCAATTTAGAATTCTTGCGAGCAGGTTGATATATCGGGTTGCCGCGAGCGTAGTTGAATTCTATTTATATCATTCCGTAATAAACCTCTTCTTCCTTATTCTTTACCGTGGAGAATCGTCTCACAAAAAAAAAAAAAAAATGTAATTTTGTGCTCCAATCTGTATTTTTCTAGGGGGAAAAACACACAATAACACGCGATTTAGTCTATTTACCCTCATCTTGTTGCTTGTAATCAACGTTTTGAGAGAAGGTGGTTTTTCAAAAATGAAACAGATGAATAATCTAGCATTTTCTCCTGAAATGAAATATGCGAGAAAAAATTCAAGAAAACCTCTTCATTATGCCAATTTAATATTTTCTGATTTTCATTAAATGTAAATAACCTAAACGATCTCTCTTCGACTTATTTTAAATTTGACTTTTTCTACTACCGGTCTTAACTACAGAACAACTGAAGAGAATTTAGAGAACCCTCAAATCTTACAAGTGAACATTTTCTTGTTCTTAAAGAGACTAACATGATATTCCGATGTATACATGCTTAAAGTCTCGAAAATGTCCGCTCTGTTAGAAAAATTTCTGTGTTCCGTACGATGCATTTTTTTTTCTTTCTAATTTCAAATAAAAGAGAACAAAATCGCGCATAAATTCGACAATATCCTTTCTTTTACTTTCATTTAATTCAATTAGGTCGCTTTATTTTAGTGCATGACATTTTAAATTGAATTTTTCTCTTCTAAAAAGAACGACATATACATTAGCGCATTAGCATAGGTATCAACTTAGCGAAAAACCCGTTCCGGACTAAATGAAAAACATTCATACTGAAATTGGTATGTCACTTTCTGCTGAAGCAGTTTTTAGTGTGCTAGAAAAAAGTAATGTTACGAAAAAAGCTTACCTAATACGGCGTTAATTACTCAGTAAACTAAACGGGAAAAATATACAGACGGGACATAGATTCTCATACGTATACCGTTCACGGACATTACTATGAGAGGTGAAATTGAATTGACAAGGAAACTGTATGGCCTTGGGGAAACGAATTTCAATGATTTTTGGTTTTGTGGTAGTATATACCATGTTGGTAAATTATGTGTAAAATATTACGGTGCAATACTTAAATATAATTGAGAAAAACCAATTTAAAAGTTCCCCACACACTTTACGTATAGGTTATATATAAGTCGTAGAACACTTTGAAATTGCCGTGGTCTAGATGGTAATGTTCGTGACGTGTACCTACACTCGATACACAGATTCAAATCTGGTTGTGCACATTTGTTTTTTTTTTGCATTTTTTAAATATATATATATAAATACTTATAATTAATTATTTTATTAGAAAAGTAAATAAATAATTTATTTATTTACTTATTCATTTACTTTCTTATAATTTATTGTTTTTTCCAATGATTTTTTATTATAAATTTCATTATTACTATTCCACGTCTAATATTTTTATAATTTTACTTTTCATTAAAGTTGTTACTGTTTGAATCATCATCATCAGTGTATCAGCCTGTCGGCTGGTTCGCCCCATGTATCAACTGCTTCCATCCAAGCCTGTAACAGGCTTCCTTCTTTAATTCCGGATAAGTCGTTGTTCCACTTTCTTTTAGCACTGTGTCAATGAGTGTTATTTTTGGTCTTCCGCGTGGCTTTTTCCCCATTATCTTGCCTTCGATAACATCCTTCAGGATATTTTGGTTTTGACGGAATGCATGACCAAGCCACTTAAGTCGCCTTTTGCCGATATTTTGTAGTATACTTCTTTTTTCCTTTAATCTTTCTAGTACTAGTTTGTTATTTACTTTCTCGACCCAACTAATTTTCTGTAGGCGCCGCCAACACCGCATTTCAAATGCTTCTAATTTATCGCGATCTCTCTTTTTCATTACCCATGATTCCGCACCGCAAAGCGCCACTGACCATACCAAAGTTTTAACCATGTTTTTGCGTATGCTGACGGACATTGTTTTCTGCGTAATAAGTGTGTATTTGTCGTTGAAAGCTTTTTTCCCCATTGCTATGGAATTGTTAATCTCCTGGGAACAATTCATGTTATGTGTTATGTACTGTCCCTACTAGACATAGTTGCAGTAGAAAGCAAGAAGAAAGGAGTCAGTATAAATACTAAAAAAACAAAATTCATGGTAGTTGCAAGACAGCCTAATCTAAATGAAAAATTATTTTTAGACAGCGAAGAAATTGAACGAACGGAAAAATATAAATATTTAGGTAGCTGGATAACACAAAGTAATGATTCTGATATGGAAATACGTACTCGTATAGAGATGGCCAGAAACACATTTATGAAATTAAAAAACACCCTTTGCGATAGGAAATTAAGCCTAAGGATCAAGAACAAGATATTGCAATGTTACGTATGGTCAGTGCTACTGTATGGAAGCGAGACATGGACCATAAAGGAAAATATGAGGAAGCGTATATCATCATTTGAAATGTGGTGCTACAGAAGAATGTGGAAAATACCGTGGACCAAAAAGTTAAAAAATGAGAAAGTACTGGAACTAATGGGAACTGACCGAATATTAATGACAACAGTAAAAAGAAGGAAGATAAAATTTTTTGGACACTTCATGAGAGGTGAAAAATACAAATTACTACAGACAATAATAATGGGCATGATAGAAGGAAGAAGAAATCCGGGAAGAAGAAAGACCGCTTGGATAGATAATATAAAAAAATGGACCGGGATTAAGAAAACAGAAGATCTAGTCAGAATAGCGAAAGATCGAAATCAATTCCTGCAGATAATCCAATCCATACATGATGATTAAGCAATACGCGAATCGGGTGGCACGAGAAGAAGAAGACTGTCCTAAATATCTGAATGATTTTACCTGTTCTATTATGTCGTCTCTCAGTTTTATCTTTATTTGCGGGCAGGCCTTGCCAATTGCCATCACTTTTGTTTTCCTAGTATTAATTTTGAATATACTTAATAAAAAAAAAAAATGGTAATTGAAATATTATTTACGATCGTTAAAAATTGATCTAGCTGTGAACATTTTTTGTTATTATACGTAAATTCTTATAATTTATTTATTTACTCATTCATTTATTTTTTTATTACTTATTTTCAATGCTTGTTTAGTATTTATTCAAGTTTAATTTCTATTGGAATAGTAGAAATTAAATTATTATAAGTATTTTTCTGTGACAAACCGCACACTATATTATAAATGTAAACAATTTAAAAAAATGACCCATTCGGTTACTGATGTTATTATATTTTTTATTACACGAACGACATATACATTTAACAATTCACAAATGAATATATGACATAATCTAGATTTTAAAAACATTAAAAAACATTAAAAAATGAATCACTGATACATATAAAACAATAAATATAAAAAATTAGCCCGACTGGTTTCGTCAATTATTCGACATGTTCTCATAGATTTAAAAAAAGGAAACAATTTTTAAATTTTAGGTGTTCCGACTGAAAAACGGCTATGAGAATAAAAATTACGGCAACATACTCGTTTTGGTAAGCGTTCGGATAGGTGGCACCAGTTCATTTTTGGTCATAATTTTAGTTCGTTTGTTTAGTTCATTTTTGGTCAATTTCAGTTCGTTCATTTCCGTTGTTATTCACGGTGGGTTAGTTCACCCACCGTGAATAACAACGGAAATGAACGAACTGAAATTACGAATATGACGTGGAAAGAAGCGAAGTAACGTAACGATCACACGAGAAATAGAGCGAAAAATGAAATAAATTTTTAAAAAATGCCGCAAAAGTAGACAGGAAAAATGATACTTCGTGAAGGAAAAAAAAAGGAATAAAGTGTAAAAACCTGAAAAAAGGAAGAACCCGATGTTTAATGTAAAATTTGATGGCGTCTTCTTCCGCAAATGCCATTAAATCGAAGTAAACCGGCTTACAGACCACGTCACATAATTCGATCTCCATTGGGCAATAAAGCTAGAACGTTACGGAAATTAAAGTATATTTGAATAAAATGGAGAAATGTTAAATATGAAAAATTACATACCTTGATTTTCCTACTGGAACGTAAATTGAAATGAAAGAATATAAAAGCAGTTAGACGAGAGCAGTAGAAAGTGGCAGCCAGTAAATAAAAATAAATAAACAAGCCACCAAACAAAGTAAATAAAAATAAATTAAAATGAATTAAAACGAAAATAAACTTCAAGCCAAACCTAAATATAACTAAAAAGAAAATAAACCTCAAGCCAAACCTGTAATACCGAAATATAATTAAAAAGATCAAAAAAAAAATACCGAAATATAATTAAAAAGATAAAAAAAAAAAGAAAGAGTGAAATATTTTAAAAACAATAAATTATTGAGATGAACTAAATGAACTGTAAAGACGGAAAATGAACTGGTGCCGTGTAACTGTAAATTTACCCTCGTTTTAGTAACGAATTTCGCTGGAACCGGTGGAATTCGATAAAACTACACATTAATCTCTATTATCGGTCATCACGATGAACATTTTGGTACAAAGTTATCGTTTATAATGATGTGACGCGATAAAATTTAACTCGGAAAATTTTTATGAGTAAATTTAATAAACAAAAATAAAATGTATTTTGAACTTTTTTTATGGAAAAATAAAGTTTTTACCTAATGGAAAAGTATATTGTTATTGTTTGTTCTGTTTTTGTTGTTAGCACAGTAAATGTTTATTGAAAATTTAACGACATTACCTGCGGTATTAGGAAAAAGTCTCTCCTACTCATCTCGTTATATTTTATTTGTACGTACCGGGTAGTTTGTAGTGTTCCGTGTACGTTCAATTATATATATATATATGTTTTGATTTTTTCATTATCGATAAAAAAATAAACGGTTATCGTTATGCGCGAGTGATATCCGTTTCTTTTTTCTTTTTTTTTTTTTATCTACCCTGGGCGCGCCAGCGGCCTTGACCCAACAACATGAAAAATTATGAGTTATAACTAAATAGCCAAGCGGTCAGAAATGGAAAAGACAAAGGACAGCAGCAATGGAATAACAGAAGGCAATGGGAAGGAAAGAATATAGGTAGCGTTAAAGGGAGTAGGAAGACCCAAAACTAGAAGTTGGGCGTAAAGAAAGGAGCGTTCGTTAGAGAGTGTAGAACATTCGAATGGGATGTGATTTGAATCACAAATACAAGAAGACTCAGAAGCGTGAAGAGAGCAGAAAGGAGAAAGGGCTAAAGAAAAACGAAAGCGAGAAAAGAGGAGTAGAGAATGATTGATTCTAAGCCTAATTAAGGAAACAACAGTGGAACGACGACAGGTAGGAATAGATTGAAACCAAGGCAGGAAACTAGGAACCGGTTGAATAAGACGTTACTGTGAAAAGCGATTTGAGAATAAAGATGGATACATGTCAGACCAAAGTCTGGAATGATTAGAGCGTGATAGAGAAAGAATGTCTGAGGAAGGGAAAGAGTCGAGGGAACGACCAGTGCGGGCGGCTGAGCGAGCTAAAGAGTCAGCTGAGTCATTTCCCACAATATTGGAATGACTAGGGACCCATAGAAAGTCTATGAGAATGGAGCGGAACGAGAACAAAGAGGAGACAAGAGATCGAATAGAGAGGATGATACCGTCAGAAGTATGAGAAGGAGGAGAGGAAATGGTTTGAAGAACGCCTTTGGAATCAGAAACAATCAGGAATTTGTGAACCCCACTCGTAGAGGATATGAATTGAATGGCACGAAGAATTGAGATCGACTCGGCTGAGAAGATAGAGCAGAAAGAAGGAAGTCTGAAAGACTCAGAGTGCAGGAACGTAGGAGACGTATACGCGCCACCCACGCCCCCATCACTCTTGGAGCCATCCGAGAAAATTAAGGCATGGGAAGGAAAAGCAGAGTTCAGCAGCTGAAGGAATTCGGAGTTGACTACATTGTGTGAGAAAGAATTAGCTCGGACTGGAAGAGAGGAGAAATTGATGGGGTGCCATATGCTATTAAAATCGAGAGAAAAGTAAGGAAGACTGTTATAAGAGGAAACGTAGGGAGAAAAATTGGAAACACGAGCAGCTATATGCGATAAAATCGTAATTCTACGAGGCGCCAAGCGCCAGTGATTTTTGATATGAAGATAGGAAGGAATAATATTGGATGACAAAATGGGGAGGCGTTTTATTAAAAATCGATAACCGAGGAGTGAACGACGAGTGGAAAGAGGTTGAGTGCAAGTTTCGGATAGAATCGCAGGAATACGAGAAGATCTTAAAGCACCAATGCATAGGCGAAGGCAGGAATTCTGAATTGCGTCAAGTTTCGAAAGGAGAGACTTGGAGGCATTGCCATAAATGAAGGAACAATAGTCGAGTTTGGACCGAATAGTCGATTTATATAGAATTAATAGAATGAACGGGTCCCACCCCATCTGAGCGGAGATAAAGATTTGACGAGATTGAGTCTTTTGATCGAGGAATTATAGATATAATTAATATGTTCATGAAATGTAAGGCGACTATTTAAGAAAAAACCTAGATAACATATGGAATTAACAGTGGGAATAGGTGTACCAGATACGCTGATGTTTATAAAAGCACGATTAAAGGGGCGGAGAGCAAAAATTATACAGGAAGACTTGGAAGGGGAAAGAGAGAGGTGGAGAGTAGATAGAGCATTGCTAAGATGGGACAATGAATGATTTAACTCGTTGGTGGCGGAGGACAGATCATCTGAGGTGGAATAAACTAAAATGTCATCAGCAAAAAGGAGAGAGAAGGAGGGAATAGGGAGCGAAGCAATATCGAAGGAGTAAATATTAAAAAGAGTGGGGCTAAGGCAGGAACCCTGGGGAAGCCCACGATAGACGCATCTGGAGGTGGAAAGAGAAGGAGAAGATAAATAAAGAGTTCTATGTTGAACGAGGTTGAGTATAAGAGTGATAAGAACCGGAGGAAGATTAAGAGAGAGGAGTTTGGAGCCCAGAGAAGGAAGATGCACATTACCGAATGCAGAGCAGACATCGACAAAAGAAGCGACAGTAAATTTCTTTGATAGGAATGATTTATAGATATCTGCAAGGAAGGTACTGATGCAGTCTACCGGGCCAAGCTCGGGGTGAAAACCGAACATATTAGAAGGAATTAGATTATTATGCTCAAGCCACCAAACGAGACGGTTATTTATTAAACCTTCAAAGAGTTTGCGCAGACATGAGGCTAGGGAGATAGGACGGAAGGAACACTGTTTTTTTTTAGGAATTGGAATGACGATGAAGTCATTCCAAGACTCAGGAGTAAAACCAGAGAGTAAGAAAGAGTTGAAGATATTCAGAAGGGAGAGCAGCGAGGAAGGAGAGAGTTTTTTAAGAATAGGGAAAGAAAGACCGTCCAGGCCAGGAGCAGAAGGAGAGGTTTTATTAAGGACGGACAAGAGTTCCTCGTAGCGGAAAGGAGACGTTAGGAAATGAAGTTCTGAGGAATTTGGGAGTGAAGGAATGTACGATTCCTCAAAAGTGGGGACATACGGAGGAGCAATAGAGTCCAAGAAAGAGTGAAGTTTAGGCAAAGAAGGATGGGAGAAGTGGGGACGCTCAGAAAGAGGAGATCTGAACGCTTTGGCCATTTTCCATATCTTAGAGAGAGGCGTATCTCTAGAGAAAGATGAACAAAATGATTTCCAAGAGTTCCTCTTGGCAGATTTTGAAATGTACCGAGCTTTTGCATTAGCTTCTTTGTGAGCTAAAAAGTTGGATATTGAGGAACAAGAGCGAAAGGCTTTGAAGATAGCGGTGCTTCTTTGGAAGGCAATTTTACACTCTTCATTCCACCAAAGAGAGGAGGTATAAGAGGAAGAACGATCGCGCGAAAAGGAAGAAGGAGGGGAGGAAGCGGAAAGAACAGAATATAGGGATTGAATGAAGAAGTTGTATTGGGATGACGGGTCGGGAAAATCCAGAATAAGGGGGAGTGAGGAATCCACCAAAGATTGGAATTTATTCCAATATGTTTTGGAGAGAAGCCAGTGAGGAGCGTGCAAGGGCCTGAAAGGTCTAGAAGGAAGAGCGTTGTTGAGAGTTAGGAGAATGGGGACATGATCACTACCAAAAGTGCCGTCGAGAGTTCTCCAGGAGCTTACAAGACCAAGATTCGGAGATGAAAACGAGAGGTCGATTGCACTAGAAGAAGATGGATGTTTGAAGAAAGTAGGAGAACGATCGTTGTAGAGAAAAAGATTATGGTTTAGAATGAGATTTTCCAGAGTCACACCGTTAGGATTGCGCCCTGCGCAGCCCCACATAGGGGAGTGCGCGTTCCAGTCTCCACCAATAATAAATGGATCAGATAGGGATGAAAGGAATGAGGGCAAAGGAAGACTAGAGAGGCTGGAGTTGGGGGGGATGTACACGAAAGCAATATGTATAGGATTCGGGAGAAGATTTTCAAGAGAAATATGAATCATGTTAGGGTGGTTAGGAAGGGGCGGAGGAAGAAATGGGATATTGTGGGTGAGATAGGATAGATCGTGTCTAATTAAAATTGCAACACCACCATACCCATCCATACGATCAGATCGAACTAGAGAATAACCTTTGAAATCAAGGGACGAGGAGGATTTAAGCCAAGTTTCAGATAACAGCGCTACATGGATATTGTAAAAGTCTAATAAACATTCTACACTTAGTTTATTAGCTCGTAAGCTGCGGAAATTCCATTGAAGGATGTTTATGGCATTCTATTTAAAAGGAGAAGAAGAGGAATTAAAAGAATGAGAAAAAGCAGCGGGAGAAGACAGAGCTGAAACTGAAATAAAAGAAAGGAAGGCAAGGGTAATAGGAAGGGTGTAATACATGAGAGGAGATCACTTGTAGACGATCTTCCAACTTAAAGAAGAAGATGACAGTGGAAAAATAAGTAGAAGAGAGAAGACGTGTCCGAAGCTGGATACAGGCAAAATTGAAGGTACCTCACCATTAGCGGTACCGTCAGTAATAAAAAATAAACGGGAGAAGTACCTGCACGAACTGGGTTGATGCCCAGTTTGTAGGCTTCCTTGCGACATAGTGTTGAAAAAGAGACGAGAGAAATACCTGCACGAACTGGGTTGACGACCAGTTTGTAGGCTTCCTTCCATAATGAGATAACTATGCAGCATAAAGGAAAGATGGAATAAAATTCGAACTGAGGAAAGTTTTGAGTTAATGGTTCCTGAGCGAACAGATATCCTTGGCGAAACGGACGCAAAAGAAAGAAGGAGAAATAAGGATAACAAATATAGAATGGGATGCAGGAAGATGGTCAAAAGGGAGAAAAGAATGAAAGAGGATGAAAGAGATGATCTAGTTGAAATGAACGTGATTGGATAGGAAGGCTGAAAGATTATCAAGGAATGAGGAGGAAGAGGATATGTTAAAGGAGGCAAGGAGTTCCATGATAGCTGCGGAAATATGGGAGACAACAAAGGAAGAATCGTTTAGAGAGGAATTAGGAGAAAGAATAGGAGGAACTGGTAAGGGACTGGAAGATATGGAGGGATTGGATTGGGGGGAGACGTCATTATTCAGTGCGCAACCATTAGATGATAAACGAGAGTAAAGGGATGAAACGAAAGGAAATTGAGGAGAAGGCTTTGAGTAGGATTTGGGTTTGGAAGTTTTGTGGAAAGTGGGGGATTTGGAACGTGGAAGAGAGGGGAATTTAGAAGTTTTTGGAGAGATGTTTAGAGAGGAAATAGGGGCTGCGGCGCGATTAGCATAGGAGAAGGCTGGAGAGGCGGAACTGGAAGATTTAATTTTAACGGCTTCGTGAAAGGAGATGTTCTCGAAAGCCATGATTCTTTTTATGTCCTTCTGCCGCTGCCATTCGGGACAGGCTCGATCGGAAGCGCTGTGGCTACCTTTGCAGTTGCGACAAAAAGGAGGCTCCTGGAGATTTGTACAATCAGAGAAAGGATGTTTAGAGGAACAATGGGAACATGAGGGAAGAGAGCTGCGGCAATGGCGTGCAATATGCCCGAAAAGGAAACAATTAGAGCACTGAGTGGGAGAACGGATACTTGGGGACACTGTAAAACGAAGTTTGTAAATGGATACAAACTCAGGGAGAGAGGATTTGGCAAATTTTAATTCGACACTTCTGGTGGGAACTTTGGTTCCATCGGAAGAGCGAAGGATGCGACGAATAGATACTATAGGGATAGACGTAACAAGCCCTTCTTTAATTTCCTCAACAGAGAAAGAAGGATGAACTCCAGAAATAACACCAATTCTGTATAGAGTATTGTGGGGAATGAAAGCTTTCAGGTCGTTAGAATTGAAGAAGGAGCGATTGTTTAGAAAGTCGTTGGCGGTGGAAATGGAGGGGAAGATAACAGAGATACGCCCTCTACCCTGAGGGGTAATGTCGGAGAAGGAGGTGGAAATTTTGCTGATGAGCCTGGCCAGCGCAAGCGGGTGGAAATTTCCAATGTTTTTATTGTCAGAGGTGTTCTCAACGAAAACTTTGAATGGTCCTGGGTGTTTGGACGGAAAAGTGTTTTCAAAAGTATCGGAGCTATTGACATTGATCGGCAAATTCATAGTGTTGCTGTTATTATTAGTGTTACTGTTATTATCGTTATTGTTACTATTATTATAACTGCTGTTATTATTAATATTACCATTATCATTATTATTATTGTTATTGTCATTACTATTATTACTATTAATATTATTATTGGAGGTGGCAGGGGTGGTAATGATGTTATTGTTGTTATTATTATTATTATTATTATTATTATTATTATTGCCATTAACATTTCTATTTAATAAATCTATTCATTCAGGTACTTTTCCGAAGATTATGAAAATTGGGGTTATTGTTCCAATCTTTAAAAATGGTAGCAAAGAGCTCACAGAAAATTATAGACCTATATGTTTACTTTCTACAATCTCAAAAGTATTTGAAAAATGTATGAAAACCAAAATTTTGAAATATCTAATTGAAACAAAATTCTTTAGTACCAATCAGTTTGGGTTTTTACCTGAGCGTGAAACGGAGGCAGCTCTGTTCGAACACACTTCCTATATAACTGATAATTTAGAAACGGAGAAGTTTACAGCCGCTGTATACTTCGATATTAAAAAAGCATTTGACACAGTAGATCATGGGCGGCTGTTAGTACTGAAATTAGAAAAGGCTGGGTTCCGCGGATTCATACTAAGCTGGTTTAAATCTTACCTCTTAAATAGACGATATGTTACTAAAATAAATAATGTATATAGTACTGAACAAGAGCAGAATATTGGTGTCCCCCAAGGGAGCATTTTAGGTCCAATTTTATTTTTAATTTTTATCAACGATTTGTGTAGGCTAAAAGTTGATGGAAAGCTTCTTGTATATGCAGATGACACGGTCTTGCTTGTAAGTTCAAGGTACCCATCAATTCTACACAAATTAACTCAAAATAGTGTACGTTTAATAGAAAACTGGGTGAATAGTAATAAGTTAACATTAAATCTAGCTAAAACTAAGTATGTAATATACAGTATGCGTCAGCATGAATTTGGTAAAATTCTTAAACTCAATTTAGCCAACAATTACAACATAGAATGTGTTCCAGAAATTAAATATCTCGGTATAATATTCGATTCAAAATTAAACTGGTCAGCTCATTCAAATTTTGTATCCGCTAAATTACGAAAATTAAACTTTTTAATCTTATTACCTTACACAATACTTTACAAAAAGTTATTTAATTAGAATATATTTT
Source organism: Icerya purchasi (assembly GCA_039619475.1). Taxonomy (NCBI): domain Eukaryota; kingdom Metazoa; phylum Arthropoda; class Insecta; order Hemiptera; family Monophlebidae; genus Icerya; species Icerya purchasi. The sequence continues at coordinate 217,975,749 of CM077115.1, forward strand.
GCACTTTATCAGCCAGTTTTGACATACGGTATTATTTTTTGGGGAGGAACTGCAAACTACCGCATCAGTAGAATAAAATCACTTCAAAATTCGGTTATAAAAACTATACTTAAGGCATCATATACTGAAAATAAACATATATTGCACTTTAATGCAATATATCATTTGCTTACCCTCATTTTTGTCTTTAAATTTAAAAATAAATTTAATATTTCACTTAAGGAAGGAGTAGTTAGAAACTGTAATGATTTATATGCAAACATTCCCCTATATAATAAATATCACACAAGAATGCAAATCACGTATCAAGCCCCAATTAAATTCAACGCGTTACCATCGTATCTTAAATCATTTCCTTATATCCATAGACTATTACGGAAAAAATTAACCCTATACATTTGTCCTATATAAATACTAGCATTAAATGTCCCCTTCGGTGAGTTCCTCCATTGTGTTTCCTTTGGTGTGTTTCAATATCGGAGTAGTGTGTGACATTATTTTTAATATCTGCATGCATAACAATTCTTTAGAAGTAGACTAAGTTAACATTAAGTACATACAACTTACAAATACTATTTAAACACATGTATTAATTTATAGTATCGCTTTTTTATTTTTAATTTTTCTTATTTTTGTAAGCATTTGTTCGGTTCTTTTATTTCATTTGGATCCATTGTAAAGAAATTTTTATTGTTTTCAAAGTCCCATCATTCGCGCAAATATGCGCATAGATGGGCTATTTCAGTAATAATAATAATAAACGTTTATTTGATTTATTTGATTATTTGATTATTATTATTATTATTTTTTATTTATTATTATTTTTAGTATTATCGATAATAAAATTCTCGACAGCTGTATTAGCACAGTTAGAATTATTTGAAGTGGCGAGATTAGGTGAATCGGGTCGAGATAGCCGCAGATCTTTGCTTGGCAAAATCGCGGTCGGCGAGAGAGGGCCGGAAGGTTTGCGCTTGCCGACAGCGTCAACCTCCATCAAGTTTAGCGATACATTTGGTTTCGCTTTTAAATCTTTAGAGGAGGCCGCCGGGCGGCCCCTACTAGACGAGCTCATCGATCAACTGGCTTAAGAAAGAGAGGGGAAAATAAAAAGAAAGAAAAAAAAAAAAAAGAACGAAGTGAATTTAAACAAACTGAAATATTAAAATGTAAAGGCGAAAAATAAACGTAAAATAGATCGATATTAGTTACTAAGTAAAAGTTAAATGCGACAGCGAAGAAACCGAAATTATTTATCTAAATAGATAACAATGAAGCGATCTCACCGGTCTGCCGAAACAACTATTCACAATTAAACGTTCATATCCGTTTCGTATGCTGCCGCAGTTATAATCAATAATGCTGAAAACCTAAGAAGAAGCTTTATCAACTGAACGTCACCCAAAGAGAATTAAATCAAATAATGAATAATTATTGTATATGGCTTGGAATTAATTGAGGATAGAAATGAATCTACTCTCAAGAATGACTTCTGAGTCAAAAAAAGAAGCTGTCTGAAGTGAAAAGAAGCGGAAAGCAAGGAATAAATAAAAGAAAGAGGACCAATTCACATAAAGAATCGGAAAAAGAGACTTAACTAGCTCGACCTGATCAAAATATTTCAACTCCGATCAGAAAACATGATTATAGATGTGATGTAGGGAAATGAGCTCCACCGGGGTTAATTGATCAACTATTGAAATTTTTCAAATTAACTTTTTTAATGATAAGAATATTAAAATTAATATGAAAAATGTGAAAGATTTTAAAAATGTTAAGTGAAAAAAAGAAATTTGTTTATGTAAAAACATGCGGAACAGATTTAAGGTAACGGATAATAAACTGTTTATTTGTGTAAAATCAGAAGAACTAGTTACAGATTTATTAAGAAAAGATTATAAAATTTCAGAAGTTATTCTTAAACTAATATATAGAGCAAAGCGGGTTTTTTTTACGGAAAGGGGTTACTCCGTGCAGTGCCTTTAACTACCCGGGCTATCGTAGTACTTGGATCGCAAGTTTTAAATCAGACTCCTCAGCTCGGCAGACAGAACATTTGTTTGAAATCGATGAACAAAACGACATTCAATACACTCACGCCTCTGTGTTTAGACACGAAGAATTAGAAAAGTTTTTTACAATTGATGTACTGCAGATGAAAGTAGAAATAACGACCCTGAGAAAATCTAAATTAGTGCCACGGTGTAAGAGGTACCAAGCATATGTATGGGTGCACTGAAAAGTGTTGTGCAAAAAAATCTAGATAAGTAAAATACACGGAGAAACCTTTAACAACAGAATGTCAAAAACCCTTAATTGCCTTAAAATTTCTTATTAAAATACTGATAAAAGAAAATAAATCTTCTTACAATAAAAAATTAAAAATCAAAAATTTCTTTAGGTCGAGAAAAAAATTTGAACTGGTGTCGTTTTTACATAACACTCTTTTTCTCCCTTCAATTTATGTTTTACATTGATTTCGGTTTTATTCATTATACAAAAAAATTGCGGTCTGCGATTTTGAATTTGGTACAAAAAATATGTGCTAGTTATTTCAAAAAACATCTCAGCAGAAGCTCCCGAAACATATCGGTGATTTTCAAAAGTTTTATATATATTTCTGATGGATAGATGTATTCATTTGCTTTATCGTATTAGTTAAACTAGTAGAGTTTAAAAACAGATAACGCGTTTGAATTGAAATAACATTTTGTAAAGAAAATAAAGATCAGTTTGAACGAAAAATGTGATTATTTTTCGTTTCACTATGTAACGATGTTTATTTTAAAACAAATTTCGTTGGCGTACCCATAAAAAAAAAAAAAAAAAAAAAAAATTTAAAACAAAATTGAGTTGATCAGAATTTTTCTAAAATACAAATGATTTATTAAATATACCTATATCTATATATCTATATATCTATCTATCTACATGTGTATATTAATGACAAAGTCTCATTCTTAACCTGGCCTCTACCAAATTTGTTGTCCCAAAACGTTTCATTGTAAAAAAATAAATGTAGCCGAATAGAACACGTCAGCATCTTTTTCTTTTTTTTTTTGTGTCGAAGCTTAGTATATTGTAAACCTTAATTTCACAATCCCCGACGCCCTATCAAAGGTATGGGACTTACTTTACTTACTTTTACTTTATCGAAGTGTGAAAGAATAGCATTGTCAATTTTCCTCATTTTATAAAAGGTATAGAAGAGATAGAATTTGGAGTTCGGAGGTATACTCCGGTGTTATTAAGGGGCCAAGCCCCTTGCGAGGCACGTAGGGCCGAGTTATATATGTATATATGTATGTATGTGTATATAAATATATATATATAAAAGAGCACAGACATAGAATAAATTTGATGCTGGGAAAATTTTTCTTTAAATCCGATGTTACAGTTGCATTTGAAAGTTCAGCTAAACTGAGGATTATGAGAAAGTGCAGAAATGTAAGTCTTTAAATTCCTCGCAAATGACTGTACCGAAATAAGATCTGAAAGTCATTAACTCGTGACGACCACCATTCTTTTTGTCAGCATGCTAGTTCCGTACAAGCACATTCGATTTCTTGTGCCCCAGCGCGTTCTGCGTTCTTGCCTATACGTGAACTAGAGAATACGTGGTGCATTGCATAGTCGTACATTGGATACAGACAGATATTTGGCTTTTATTAGAAATTCGAGCTGGTCCGTTTAGTATTCTTTACGTATTTCCTGGTTCAGCTGCTAAAGAGATTCTCCCCATCCAAAAAGTAGTTACTCTCTTTCCCCATACACACATCAACACTTTGCCATCTTCGACGCGATGTCTATCTTGCTGCCTCTTCCGATTCAATTTTCTACATCCTCGTTCGGAGCGCCTAGTAAAATTCGATATTTAGAACGACCGATAAAATAGTGTTCTTATTATAGTGTGACGATGATGGCTGATGTTCAACTATTCCAATATTCCGTCGTTTATTGCGTTCTCCGAGTAAATTTATTCAGTCGTCCTGTATTTTAATTAATGATATCTTTTTTATTCGGGTTTTCTTTTACCAATATTTAAAAACGAAATATTGCTCCTTTTTTCGAAAATTCATTTAAAATTGAAATAAAACGCCTTAATTGCTTTTTTTTTTTGCGGCCCAGCTTATTGTCAGAAATTGTTAATTTAACGAACGACCATTTCTCTGTAGATCTATTTAAACTAAAAAAAAAAAAACCTCTCCTTACATACAAAATAAAAATTTTTCGCAAACAGTACTATTTCGCTAAGTTTTTCAATAAATACGCGGTTAAATTTATATTTAGTTCGGTATATTCTAGAATTTCCGATAAAAAATGTTAACTTTTATTTAAAATACTGTAACGTTAAAAATTAAAAGGTTGTTTCGAAAGATGTGTTAAAAAGTTTTCTCTTTTATATAAGCCTCCCCCCCCCCTCAAAAAAAAAATCGTCATTGTCTGCGGTTATTGCTATATCGGTTTATTTGTAATTAAAAATAATATAAATATACCATTTGTCCAACAAAGTTATAATAAGCCGTACTTCATATAAGAAAATCTGAGTTGAATCACGTTAGAAAAATTATAGAATTTTATTTAACGAGTTTTAAGAAATACGGAACAATTACAAACAAAATGACTTGTGCACATTTCCCGAATATAATTAATAGAATAAATAATAATGAGCGGAATTTTTCCAATATTCAATTTATGACACTGCCTATTTAAAATAGACTTGTATAAATTTAAAATCGGCTTTTTTGAGAACTGCGTAATATATAATTTTACTAATCGCGGTAATTTAATTTTCTAATTATGATGCGAAACAATTTGAAGGAATTGAATGATATTGGGGACTTGGCATAATATCAAAAATTGCCGCACTAACATTTTTGTTTTTTTTGTTTGTTAAAATTATTCTTCAATTATAGCTGACTGCGCGCCGATAGAGATTTACCCCGGAAAATTTCTCTGAAAGTGGCGACGAAAATCATAAACCTTTATGAATTAAACCTTATTGGTATTAAAAAAGGTATATTTTTGCCATCTAAAAAAATCTGTTAACCAGTGATCGCCGACGTCAAATATATAGACAGAGATAGACGTTTTTTTTTTGTTTTCTTTTTAAAATAAGTTGTGGGTCTTACAGGGCAAGTATGCCCGTTGTGTGAGTGCCCGACACTCTTATTACCGTTTATTTAAGATACAAAATTATAATTATTCTTGTTTATCCTATACATCATAGTAATAGTCAACTAAATTTATATAACTTATGACATAGTACACACATACAAATACATCCACACACCGCAAGTACTCATTTACATACCGATACATGAGGGTAGCAAAATATCTTCAAATACGAAGAAAAGAAAAGAAAAGAAAAGAAAAGAAGAGAAGAAGAAAAAGAAAATAAAGAAAGAAAGAAAAAGGGAGAAAAAAAGAAAGGAACAATAATAGAAAATTATAAAATGTCATGATTCGAACCGTATCGTGGGTTTTACTCTTTACACCATTCTTTCAGCCATTTCCTTACTTCCTCTTTCCACACACCAAGTTGTTTTTCGTTTAATATATGATGGGGTATTTTACTAATTAGTTTAATTAGAACTAAATCATCAGTATTATCAGTTCGTAGATTTACGCCTCGAGGGTAGATGTAATATATACATATTATTTTGGTTTCTCGTTAATCGAGTTTTTTGCCTAGATGGTAATTTTATATTATTGATATTAAATTCTAGTAATCTATAATAGAAATAGTACATCTTGGGGGACATTTTGTTGTTTTCTTTCCACCAAGTTGATCCAGAATCGTTTTGCTTCCAGTAGGGGAGTATAAGTTTCAAACACCTTTTCCATATTTTGCTTATTTTATTTATTTCCGTTTTCTTAGCCTCACCACATATTTGAATTCCATATAAAATTCTAGACATTATTATTGAATCACAGTATATACGTAATGTGCGATATGCTAAAACCTGTTTTGTTTGATGTAAAGCTGGAATTGACTGTCTTATTTTCGAATTTAAACTTTGAATTTTTCGGTCAGAATAAGAAAAAAAAGAAGAAAAATTTGAGTGAATGTTTGTTTCGTATATATTTAATTCTTGATTTTTGTATGTTTCGCCACAGGGAAACTGGCTTCTATCTTTTTATTCAATCCGTCCTGCTCGTTGTTGGTTTCATAAATTTCTTTCTTTAGAGCGCTACATAATTCCTTTTTGCGTCGGATCGCCTTTTATGTGCAGACTCTCCTTTGCCTTTCTCGTAATATTCGGAAATGCACTTCTGTTACAATCCTTTTCGAATGACTCGCTCCGTTATTTAAGCGTATTTTCCTTGCTTTTCTCAAAAATTCCTTAAACTTAATACTACTATTTCTTACAGTGCTGTCCTTTGTTTTTTCATTTCCATTTCGCTCTATCTCACTTCGTTGTTAGCTAACCTAATTCCTTCATTGCTTCCATTGCTCTTTGTTGGTGGGTCTAAAGAAAACAGGAAGAAACAAAAACATGATTTTGGAATGCTCGGAATCGGCATTTTCAAACAATATCTCACTCGATAGAGCGAATAATTTTTTCCTCTTGTTTTTGCACACCGTTTCATTTCTTTCTTAAAATAATAATAATAATAATAATAATAATAATAATAATAATAATAATAATAATAATAATAGTAATAATAATAGTAATAGTAATAGTAATAATAATAAAACCGGCAGAGGATGAAGAAATATTGGCTGGAGAAGAAGGCGCTGAATCGTGCCTAAATTATTTTACGTGGTCCCTAGATGGCCATACTCGAAAGAAAAAAAAATAAAAAAAAATAAAAATATACTAAATGTTCATTCCGCCGAGAAATTTAAAAATTTTTAAAACTTATCGAAAAGTAGAGGGCGACCTTTAAAACGGCCTGGTCTGAAATATTTTAGACTCGCGCACAATAATAAAGTTTAGACACGTCTATTATGCCCAACTGCATACCGCAAGTTTCAGTTTTTTGAGAAATCGCTGGAAGTACGTGGACGACAAAGTCTGGGCATAAGTGTTTCACGTGCATTGTCGTCTCTGGTATGAAAAGACAAGCATTCCACAGAATCAAAAACTTATAAAAAGGTTATCAAATGGCTAGCTTTTATTCTTCAATAGATCAAAAATATAACCAAAAAAGGAACTGAAAATGAAACTGAAAAATTACTTAAATAGTATTGTTCAAATGTAAAATTAACAAGCCTTGTCCGTTGCGCGTCACAACAATGAAAGAAAATTCGATCAAATTATAATTGGCTCGAAAGAAAAAAAAATAAAAGAAAAAACAGACAGTTTAATAACTAAAAGGTGGGGTTGTTTACAGATTTATCGGACTTAAAAAGTATTTTTTTTCTAAAATCATATTACTTCGTGCATTTCGCTGCAATACAAATAAAAATGTAATTAGCTGCTCATTTTATTTGTTACCTCTTCATAAAGAGTTACTTTGATCTCGTTACTAATGTCATGAACGAAAAGTCAAAAAAAAAAAAAAAAAAGATGCAAAATATAAAACCGATTTTAAGTCAAATTATCGAAGAAATCTATAAAAAGTTGAAAATTTTCACGACTGTTCGAATATTTATTAAAGGCTGCTTGTTCTTTTCCTATTTTCCGAGAATTAAAACTGCTTCTTCAGCGAACGAAACGTTAAATTCTTTTCTCAGAAAATAAAAAATTTTATTTACTGTACTAAAATAGGTTTATGTAAATCGTATTGGATTATATGGCAGACTCAACTGCTTTCGATCGCAGAAGTTGTAAAATTAAACAATCGAATTAAACTAAAGTACTCCGGAGACTAGAAATATGTCGGCTTCATACTTGACAGATTAAACATTGTTGTGGAAGTTTATGACAAAAAGTTACCCGGAAATATATGTGTTTGTATTTTGCTAACATCAACTCTTGAACCTTTGTAGTAAAAAAGGCCGAATTCGAACAAAATACGATCAGCATCACAAGGGAAATGTGTAGAAGGAGTTGCTGCAGGAAGGAGACTCTATGATAAAAGTGATTGCAGAGCTTTTAAGTGAGATAAAGTTGGAAAAACAGAGCGCGGAGGAAGAAATAATAGAACAGCGGGATTAAATACAGTCGGAATTTGAAAATGAAGATGGACGGGAATTGAGCCATAGTCTGCAATGGGTCATTTAAGAAAAAAGTAAAATCAATATTATTAACTGAAAATTTGGCTAAAAATCTGGAAGAAAGGGCTTACGTCCTTGTCTTCTATGCTTAAATGGCTCGTAATTCGCAGAAGATAGATCTCGATCAAGAGAAGAAAGAAAAGATGGAGGATTAGGGAGCGTATAGGAAGTTCTAAATAGTAATGGGAAGGGGGGGGGAGCGAAGAGGAGGTGCGATAGCTTTCAGAACATCTTTGGAATTTGAGATTATAAGGATTTCATGCGGAAACAAAGAGCACAACACGTAGAACAGCGTATATTCCTCATGGAAAATTGAGCAGCAGAAGCGAAGTTGATTTAATTGTACACGCGTCAATTGTCAGAAGTTTATATGATCACAAAAGAATCCTCAAGTACACAAACAAGTAAGTAACTATCGCTTGATATAATAAAATAAACGGCTTAAATGGAATGATCAAACATTTTAATTACCGGGGATGCTATTATTCGAGAGGAGTAGACGAGAAAATAAAATTTATTGTGGCCGAGAAAATGACAGAACAGTTTAAAATAAAATCGAATGAGCTCTACTGAAAATATGCTAAAATTAAGAAATTCCATTGACGTCGTTAATTTAAAAGCACATAGCCGATCATTTGATGGCTTCTTTAGAATGTGAAAGGGATTTTCGATTACGCATTCAAAACGGTAGCTGAGTAATGTGATAAGAGACCGGTGGATAGGCCTGAATCCGTTTGACCTTTCGATAGTAATGGAAATCACTTTTTCTGTGGCTGTGAGAATATAACCCTTCTGTCTTCTGCTGCTCATTCCAATCTATGGTTTGATTCCTACGTCTCCTCTTTCTCCAACCCGGATTCCTTTTTCTTATCTATTCAGCCTTCCCTTCTTCGTTTCCCCTAGTTTCTTGACTTTTCTGCCATGCGTCGCCCCAACATCTCTGCGATTTTCCGCCTGCGCTTTGGGCACAGTTTGCTTCCTTCCTCGCTTTTCCGTTTCTCTCTTGTACCGTCTTCTTTTTGTCCATTGCATCCCTCCAATATCCAATTTGTGTGTGATCCCGACCACGTAATGTTCGAGTGTGCATTTTTTGCAACCGATCAAGCTGCTTTCTACTCCTCCTTTTTACAAATTGATATTCCCACTCCATACAGTGCTTCGTTCATTCTCTCCCTTCCTTCTCTTTCTGTTGTTCAGGCTCTTGATTCCTTTTTGTCGGCTATCTCTGATCGTATAAAGATCTAAGTTTCTTCGTCCTTTTTCCTTTGTTTTTGGGCCAATGTCCTTGTAGACAACCCCCCCCCCCCAAAAAAAGAAAGAAGAATTGTACACGTTTAAGGCGGCATAATATATTTTATCTTTTCTATTGTCGTTCGTTATTCGTTTTACACGTAATCTTATAATCTTTTCATTCAGAAGTAGTTATCGTAAGTCTAATCAGTATTTAAAATTGTTTTGGAACCACTTGCGAATAGTAAAAAAAAAAAAACAACAAATAAAAAAGAAAATTCCCAAATATTCCTAAAAGAATCGTAACTTCAGTTCAAATCATCAGCAACCTTCCCACATGTGTCACTAGATCCCTCGTTGACATGGAGATACCATATAACTATCGTAAAGTCAAAATACTATCATTTCTTAAATTTAATGAAATGTTTATTCAACCGAAACTTCAATATCCATGCAAAACTACTACTAAACATATATAGTAAGGAAAGTAAAGTAAGCCCCATACCCTTGATAAGGTATCATGGATTGTGAAGTTAAGGTTCACAATGAACTAAGCCCAACGGCACTGATGAGAGTATCAGTTCCTTTCTCTCGGACTAAACATATACAAAACATTAATACTCGGTAAAATAAATTACACATGTCAGGTGCCCTCATCAGCAAAGAAATATCCGGATTAAAGACACTAGATCCAATACAAAACTTCGCGTTTCGCATTATCCTGGGAGCACACCGTACTTCACCTTCATCCAGTTTATGTTCATTAACGGGAACATTACCCCTAAATAGAGTCGCTCGTTACGTGTTTATCGTAGTTTATTAAAGTGGTCGATAGAAAACAAAATTATTTGCCCCTTGAAACCTGCTTTCCCCAACGATGTACTCCCAAAAGTAAACAAAATACTATGTAAGAATAATTTTCCCCTTCCGTGCCTGACGGAAGCTAATAGGATACCACTGCTCCCATCATGGGACCAATACATATCACTATTAGAGTACAATAACCCACAAATACCTGCAAAACATCTCAAACAGAAGGCAATTGAGGTGATTAACAAATATGAAGATTTCACAAAGGCCTATACAGACGGATCTAAGGCGTGTACAGGTAAATTGCCACCAACAGCGTGCGCTTAAGAAATTGACGGTGTACACTAATAGGGGTCCGTTTAAATGATGCTTGTTCGGCACTGTATGAAGAAATTTTTACAATTCTGCTCTGTCTCCAGGATCACTAAAATTCTGAAGCTAAACGGAAAAAGATACTGGTTATTACAGATTCTCTGATCACCATACAAAGTCTACAAAATAATAATAACGAAGAAGAATCAATCGCACGAAAAATTCAATTGACTCTGCTATTGCTAGACCAGAAGGACTACCGGATCGGGTTTTTGTGAGGGGTCCCTGCACATACTCAGATCCCAGGTAATAAGCGCGCGAATCAAGAAGCTCGGCCTGCTATGTTATCCCCGATGCCGCATAAATCTTAAGGCCCAACAACGTTGAATACGTTCCTACGAGAAAGAATAACTGAGCAGTGGAGCAAAGAATGAATGTCCAAGACTACGTTCTTACGCTGCATAAAAACTGATGATCGAACCATGGTGGCCGCCGACTAATAGCTCCCGTGTGTCGAATACACAACGATCAATCGACTAGAATAGGGCATATAAAAGTCATGACCACATACTGCAAAGGATAACTCCTCATTAAGCACGTGTCCATACAGTGCTGAATTAAAATATCCGTCAGTACGTATCGTAATTAAATGCCGCAGTTTTAATGCAGTCCGCCCAAGCAAAGCACTTTCATATCGTTAGTAAAAATATTAAACAACAAATAATCGTGTAACACTTTGAAGAAGTACATTCGGGATGGCGGACTGTTGGGTGATCTTTCAGCAAAGAGATTTATTATTGTATGTGGGGTGAATGTGCAACATTGAGGGAAGAAGTATCCGTATGACCGAAATTTGTACTCGAGGGAGGATTTGGCTACCACTAAGACTCACGTGGACTTGCAATTGAGTAAAAAGAGAAAAAAATAAATATTTAGATATGTATATATATTTCCAAAATCGGAGTAGAAGGAAAAGGGTTAAATAAATAGTAATAATAATAGTAATGAAACAAAACCTTTTAAGATTGTAATAAAATAATTAAAAAAAAAAGAAATATCTATTTTTCAATTTATTTAATTATCCATTACGTAACTAATTCCCTGCGCCCTGATATGTGATGTAATATATTACAATAGAAGGGGCCGTTATAAGTTAAACATTGCGGTGTCGAGAGAATTTCATGTAATTTCGTAATATTCACGAGTTATTTTCGTTTTTATGTGATATTAAATTTTGCGTGGAATATTTCAGTTAAATAAGATATAATTTCCGATATTTTATACCGATGAAAAAGAGTTTTGCATCGTTACACGTTCAACTGAAGTGAACGGGCTTTAATTTTAGGCAAACGGGGATCCGAAAACGACTAAAATCTATACTGTTACTGATGCTCGAAATGAAATGACGTAAATAAAAAACTCGATGGATTTAAATCGGACATCAAGTCCCGATGAGGGAGATCGAACAAAAGAACGATTTTTTAAAATAAAAATGGTTAAATACCTCTCCCCGAGGATACTTCAGAAATGGGTCAGCTAAACGCGGTCGTCTAAACGTTTTATTTCATTGCGAGCAGTAAAGTGATAATTAAGAGGAAACAAATGTATACACCGCTTTAAAAATAACCCGCAAAGCGGACGAATCTGAAGGGGCAACGGGACAAACGAATGACCCTCGAAATTAATAGCAGCATTTAGTGCTAAATGTGCGAAAAGGTATAAAAAAGCGGAAAAAGAGAAAGGGGGGAAAAATTTGGTAATGCGTATCAGCTGAAGATGCTTTAGCAATTACAATTGAAGCAATACAATTTAATTAAATCGCTTCTAAAGCATAAGAAAGAATTCCTTAAATGCTCTCTTTTACGAATTATATAAGTTTACGAAAAAAAAAAATATTAAATTCGTGTTTCAGTGATTGTCGACTTAATCTGGGGTGCATCAATAGACGGGGTCACGGGGTCAAAAATAGATACGCTGGGTCACTTTATATTATCGCGCCCGGAAATTTTTGAAAGTTTTCAGTTTGACATGCCGAATTCTCATGTACTTTAGAAATGTTCGCCGTATTAAAATGTTTGAAATTTTTCAGGGAGAAAGAAGAAAAAATATGGATAGTATGTAATCGCGTATCGAGCAAAATATTACTAACTTGCGATCAGACACGATGGGAACTATTATTATAAATTATAAATAAAACGTATAGACAAGGATAGGAAATGATAAAAAAAGAAACCATAAAAAAAAAGAACAAAAAAAAGAACAAAAAAACCTAAGCAAATATCCGAACTAAATTTAAACTAATTCATTATTTTACAAATATAAACGGAAGAGTTTTAATTGTAATACAAACTGTGTTTCAGACTTTTACGTTTATACTTAGAGTATACCTAGCGGCCAGTTGCCCGTCATCATAATCTCTAATACTGCTGACAGACTCATTATGACGATGAATTATAGTCTTACCGGGAAAAGAAGAAAAAAAAAAAATTAACAAACTCCCTCTCGCTATATTAAAGGAACTATCCCCCTTACATGGGGAAATAGTAAGAAAATGCTGAATGTTGAATGCCAAGACAAATGTTTAAATTACAGCGAACGAGAATGGGGAATTAGCCTAAATCGGATTCCATCACACTGCGGTATCGAACGAAATAAAATGGCGGATAAAAACGGCAAGTACTGGAATAGGCAATTGGCATGAGATAAAATTGGTGAGATTTTTTTTTTAACGGCCGTGTTAAAGAACAAATATAAACTGGGATGACGAATTTCAATTAATAATCAAAATAGAAAAAAGATTACATGAACGATAGATAATTCTATCGCACCTTTAGAGGATGTAGCACAATCTCAAAAGAGACTATATATAGTATTGATAACCAGACTGGGAACGGTACATAGTAAATCCTGGCTGCTTAGCCAGAATTAATATTACAACTGAAGGAACTTACAATAGGTGTATGAACAAGGCAAAGACATATTTAGAACGATTTCGATTTCAGTAAATGCGACTTCAAAAATGCTCCCCTATCCTCTTAATACAAATATACATGTATGTTTAAGAAACATCGCAAAATGGAAATTTAAGAAAAATTGGGGGAAAAAAATCGGCGAAAAGCGTATAAAATTAATAAAAATTCGTCAAGTGAATAAACAAACTGTATAAATGGTAAAGTCCAAGCGAAAAAAAAAAAAGATAACAAAGAAACCGAAGTAAACGAAAAAAGTTGTAATATCATAAAAAAAATTATCCGCATCCATCACTAATGAGCGTTTTCTGATTACTAGGCTGTTTTGAATTTTATCCCGATATGAATATTATGAATTACCATTAAGCAGAGATATGACGTAGTTTTGATCACAGCTCATATAAACAAGCATTTGCTAGCAAAAATAAAATAAAATAAAAATATAAAACGAAATAGCAAATAAAACAGCTCCAGTCAATTAATTATTTCGGTAACAGTGTTTATTCGCCCGCGGCTGATGAAAAAATTTACAATGTCGTTATGTAAATGTAAAAATTTCGATTTAACTGACGAAGTCTGGACATGTAAAAACTGAAAGTTTAAAAGTCGTTTTACGGACAAAGCTTTTTCATTTATTTGACTGATTCCCAGTTAACAAGTGCCAGATTAATTAAGTTCGCCGTGTTAACAACAAAATTCAAAAAATATGCAGGAAAAGGTATCGAATAAAAGTCGAAGCCAGAACTGCTTGGGAATTGCAATAATGCTAATAAATCGAGACGTTTAAACGCCGGAAATTTCAGTTACGATAACGGACCTCGCTGTACACTGAAAAAAACGTACATCGTGATCGGGACGGCCCACAGAAATGAAAACTTAAAACTATGAAATGACTGTGTTTTTTTTTTTTTTTTGAATTTTCAGATTAGTCGTAGTATCAAAAATTAAAATTTCATAATTCGCAACTTGAAATTATTAACATTAGACTGGTATTTATTACTCACCACGATAAATATCGGTGAAATTAAACAATTAAGAAATACTTTCACTGCTGCGCAACCACTTAAATACTAACAAACGACAATATCGACAAAAACAGAGATTGATCAACAGTATTTATTGTTTTATGGAATTAGTGTAATATAGTAATCATGGATTTTTTACAATATTTCATTATTAAATAATGTTCACGATATTATTTACTGGAATCATTAAGTTAACTTTCATAATTCCCTAATTGTAGTCCTGATATAATTAATTAAATTTTTATGCCTCTTTTTGTAGTTTACTACTAATTACACGGTCCGGAGAGTAGCCGGGGGTAGAGGAAAGGCGTTAGCGGTTTTATTTCTCGCACTAGTCGATACTGTTAACATTAGCATGTCCGTGACACGCGTGACGCGAATCTGTAGGTTTTTTCTCTACCAAAAATCGCTAAACGCGCCTAAAGAAGTTTTCACTTCAAAAATGTTTATTACATATTCCGAAAAATCGCGATCGCGGTACTTTTAATTCCAGCTGCAGTATGAAAGTTTTTAACGCACGATCGAAAAAAAAATATTCGATATGTTCCAATCGGGAAGTCTCGAAGCGCGCAAACATTTTTTAAAAAGTATATAGGAAGAATACCATTTACGAAAGTGTGGCCGTGCAAATTCGAATTCAGTTTTTAAACGAATTTGTAACCATCCGATATTTCATTTTAACGGCGAGCGAAAAAAATCAAAAAATCAAAAAAAAATCATCTTCAAGAACGCACCTTCAAGAAAATTGTCGATTTCTTCATTTCCTCCATCTGTAGACGTTAAACCAACGAGCGGTTGTGAAATCGGCCGTGATGACGATTCTTACGATATAATGTCTGATAATTGAAGAAAAAATAATAGCGAAAAATATTCCAAATGACCGGGAGGGGGGGGGGGGGGGGAGATATACAAATTTTAGGTATTAGTGAGTGGAGATAATTTTTGACTTAAAGTAAATTCAAAAACAGTATTTATAAAATTGAATCCATAATTACTTTCGCTTTGAATTTAAAAACTACATCGAAGTTGTTGCACTGTTTTTGTCAGCATTTATAATCTTCAAGTCAATAAGAAATTTGCCGCCTTAATATTCGTTACTTGATTTAACATTGTAGATAGAGGAGGTTTTGCTGGTGGTATCGACGACCGTCTGCGAATTATACCACAAAAAAAAAAACCTTTAAAAACGGTGCAGGCAAGGGCGTAAAGCATAACCCGGTAAAATCGGGAATGTCATAATCAGTGTGTGACTGTGCTCACCTCCGAAATGAAGAGCACGTATACATAGTGAAAATCATAGTCAAGTTAGGATGGGATTAAATATTTGAAATTATTTTAAATAGCGAGAGACATTACTAGCCTCTATTATCAAAATAATGGCCTGATTACTTGTGTTTCACAAGGTCGGTCTAATGTATGAACTTAATGTTAAAAGTCTGAATGTCGGTCTCTTTCAGCATGCCAAGCGATTTAAAAAGAACAAAAAAGTGTCAACTTCATTCAGCATGCTTCGATGTCAAATTGTGGAAGTAACTGTATTTTCTTAATCATTTAACGCGCTGTTTTTTTAATGTAAAAATGGTTCTGGTAAATTTGGAGTAAAGTACAAATATGTTTCTGATGATGGACAAACGCGATCGAAATGTTAAATGGTTCTGTTAATGTTCAAGCGGTGCCTACCGAAAATTACGATTTTGATATAATAAACGAAAAACGATGTCAATATATTACTTAAAAAGGGTTTTCATCGGGCGTAGATGATCAGCTAAAAAAATCAATAAAACCACATGAACTAGGTGATCAGAACAACACTGAAGCAAAAAATTTTTATTTTAAAATTCTTTTTTAAATTAGTAGAATACGTCGGTGTAGCGTAAAAGTTACCAACGGATTTGTTTCTTAGGGAACTCTATCGACGCGAAAAATTTTGGTGGGTCATAGCGCACCTACATTTCGTGAAATGCTAGCAGAAAAAATGTCTGTGTGTGTTTAAAATACTGTTTTTTTTCCCATTTTTAGCCCGGTTCGTTTGTATCGTGATTCCCTTTACGCGCAACGGTAGCGGAATTCGGATTCAAGCACATTTGAACCAAATATTTATTTCTAGGAAACAATCTACTGACTTTAATGTTGCAAACATCTTCCCGCCTGTATGAAATTTCTTTATACCGTCTTCAATCAAACTGTTAATTTTGAACGATATGGAAATACTCTGTTTTCCATATTGACTTCAGTGTGTGTTTTTAGAGTTTGTTCTGATCACACACATTGTCTGGTTTTATTTCTGTATTGTTAATTTATAGCTGACTAAATGCGAGTAGTATATTAAAATCGTCTATACACTTTTAAAAATTTGATTTTCGCATTTGCACTTTATTCCAAATTTACTGTACACATTTTTATACTTAACGAACAGCATTTTAAATGATTATTCTCAGGGGTGGATTAAGGATTTACGCGGCCCGAGACTAATCTTGAATGAGGAGCTCCCTTTCGAAGAAAAAATGATGAAAAAATTCATTATCATATATGTGCAAACAAACAAGCAAAAAAAGAAAAAATCTATTATCCGAATGACTAATAAAATTAAAATTATGCTCGCTTTAAAAAATCAACTAAACAAATTGAATACTATATAAATTGAACGTTAAATAAGGCGTAATTTTAAATATACATATACTTATATATATTACATGTTAATATTTGTAATTTTTTATTAATAAGATTGTGTTTTCTTTTTCCACAAAAAATTATTTATACATATATATATATATATATATAAATATAACTCGTCCATTTCGGCCTCGCAAGGGGCTGTGCCCGTTCACCACTCTTGCTTTCATTTCTGTACCTTTCTCTTCTATACTTTGTATAAAATGATCAAAATTTACAACAAAAAAAATAACATAATCACAAAAATCCTATCCTAACATTTAACTTTTATTATATAAAATTAAGACATTTTTTCGTTACATATTTCGTTATATAAAATTGGGACATTTTTTCTAATGGGGGGTAGCCTAAGAATTACGTTGTAATTAATATATATATATATATATATATATATAAATAAATATAAATATAAATTAAATAATGTGAATAGCAAAAAAATAATCGTTTTTTTTAATAAAAATAAAAACTTTATAATGCATTATCTACGGCGCTAGCGCCGGTGTTGTTTTTATAGCGCTTTTCAAGTTAATTTTGATACACTCATGCGATGTTTTTAATCCTTTTCTTTTTACAAATTAAACATGGACGTTTAAAATTCCGTAATTGTTTATGCGATCAGAAAAAAGCGAATGAAACACAGTAACGAATTATTCAATTTTTCGAAATACAAACATATCTATGAAATCAGAAATCGATTATTTATTTTAAGTGATTTTTGTACAGTTCAAAATAGCACTCAATAAAAATAAAAAATAAAATATTGTTAAAATCAGGAGTATTTCAGATCGTAAAACGTTTTTATATAGAAAAATTTACCACGATTGCATCGGTATCAATATTTGAATAGGGAATTGTTGTTAATCAATTCGTCAAATGTTCATTTATTATTCGATACGTTACTTTAAAGGACTCATTCATTTTTTTAAACAACAGCATAAATTAGATTTATCGCAGAAAATTTCTATAAATATTCATTTTATGTAGCGCATTTAGTTTATTTATAGAGAAAAAGTATATAATTTTATTAATAAACTCGTGATTTTTTTGATATTATATAAAAATTAACTTAAATCTTTTTAGGATAAAAAAGGAAAATTTAAAATCTTGCATTTTTACGGTATTGAGTATTTTAGGAGAGGAGAAACTTAAATTTTGCACGTGGAAAATTAAATTTTTTTCTGTTCGAGAGCGTGGGGTCCCCTGGAGGCTGAGGCTCGGGGCTACAGCTCCCGTTAGCCCCCCTCTAGATCCGGCCCTGATGATTCCATATATATTAAGAAATATTTCTAAGTATAAATTTCTGATTATAAACAGTTATTTTCAATTTGAACAATTATCAGATATCAACAATCGAATTTCTAATACGTTTCGATATGTTTACGAAGTGACTTGTGTTATGTACGTTTATTTTACGAGTTAAATGTTTATTACTCGTAATTAGAACCGCGCTATCAAAGATTGCGCCAATCTTTAATACCGGCTTTTATAATAAACCGTGAAATTTCCGATCAATCTTGCGAAATAGATCGCGAATGTTGTTTTTGCTGACATTTTCGTACTTAATAATACAGTTAAAAGTGGGGATTGTATCATCGGTCGACGTTGTTGTAAAGAATTTGGTATGCTCTTCAAACATGTTCCAGGTTTTTATAGTTCTGTCGTCAGGCGAACTGGATGATCGCGCGTCTGAACAAGTGTCAACATTCGTAAGGAAAGTTTTTTCTATAAAACATACCGACAGTTCGACGATTTGCTCTATTCCAGAGGTTGGAACCGCTGCTATTTTTTCGTCATTGCTAAAACAGCGTAAAATTCATTCTCAGTTTGGAGCAATTGTTTACCGAAATTCTTTGCACGACCATCGAGACGTTAAGGAGAACTTGATTTTCTTTGGTTAGAACCCGAGTCCTCGCATTCGTTTTATTATTCGTTAAAAAAATTAATCGGGAACGTCTTGCAAATGGTAACAGGTCATCAGTAGCGGAAAAATTCCTCCTTTAAAATTTCCCAAAAAATTTTATCTATAACGTTCACCACGATTAACAATTATTATCAACACATTTTTTAGACTATCAGCGATTTTTGTTCTTTACTATTTTGGCACACTCTGAAACAATATAAGAACGCGTTATTCCACCTTTTTTTTTTTTTAAGCTTCAAAGTCTAAAACTGTTTTAAATAATCCACATCTCGATTAAAATCATTAACGAGGCAATACTCGAGTTTCGTCGTCATCGGAGTCGCATCTCTTGCTTCAAGAGGTTGTGTACATCTATATTCTTCGATTTCTAGCGTATCTAATCGTGTCTCCTAGACACTTCTGCATGGACAGTTGGACGAATGCACCATTCGTGGTTACTAGCACCTTCTTCTTCCTTTAATGGGCTTTCCGTGAATTCGTCCTTGTAATGTTAGCATGAATACACCGTTTTCCCGGATTTTATGTGCTATGTATTTAAGCTTTCGGTGCTTGATATTTTCAACTATGGTTTTCTTTTCCTTATTCACTTTTTCTAAGACTGATACATTTGTTGCGAAATCAGTCCAAGGTATTTTTAATAATCTTCGATAACACCACATTTCAAAGGCGTGTTCAGTCTTCTTTCACTATTCGCATTAATTGTCCAGGTTTCACACGAATATTTTAGTATTGTCCACACGTAGCATCTCATTATTCTCTTCCGCAGGCCTATGCTCAAGGTTCGGTTTTTCAAAACGTTGTTAAGGTTATTAAAGGCTTTCTTTGCCATACCGATTCTACTTTTGATTTCTTTTAGGTCTCTTCCATCTTCACTTATGAGAGCACATAAATATCTAAACTCGGTGACATTCTCAATTCTTTCACATTGTCTATCATGATTTCTGCTTTTTTGTCATTGGTTTTCGAGAATTTCATGACTTTGGTTTTTTATCGCATTGATTTTCATTCCAAATTTCAGTCCCGAACGATTTATTCTATCAACCATTTTCTGCATTTGGGCTTCCACTTCAGCATCGTCCGCGTAGCTTATTTCATTAATTCTTCGCCTAACGCAGTTTCATGTAGAAACCAAAAATGATTTCTCTATTAATTGAGTAAAACGTGCGATTATAATAATTTGCCCGAACTTCTAAACATCCGTTTAATATGAATTTAACTTTTATTTGAAATAACGTCGTTTTTTGTTTTTTTTTTTTGTTTATTATTTTCATCTTTGAAAGTTATAAGTTAAAAAAATAATTATTCTACGAGCAGTAGTAGTTTTAGTGACCAAATGCTGCTTAACACTCGGTTAGAAAAAAAAACAAAAATAAATCACCATCGACGCTGATGATGATAGTAAAGAATTCTTTGGAAAGAATACCGATGGGTCGAGATACTTCACGATGTTAAACGCGTTTGCTTACAATACGGACTACTCGAGTTAAACGCACCGATCGAGATCGATTTTACACACACACATTTCCGGGATCCGACTGTAGGAAACTACACTTTTCTTTCGTAGTATCGCGTGTTCGTTTTCATTTTCTTTTTTAAAAATACCATCAAAAAAATTAAATTTTTTTTCTTCTTTTTGCAGCAACCCATATTGACCTCTGGACAGTGTAGCATGGAATATTGCGCCCGTTCGATGAAAAATTATTCATTTTTTCATTTTTTTCCCTCTGCGTGGCTAACGAGCCGCTATTTGATTTATCATCGAGCAATTTTCTAACGAGAACGATTTTGCATAAATATTAATGAGCCGGCACGCAAAATACGAAGTTAATAAGAGAAAAAATAACCGCTAACAAACTGCGGCTTACTTCAGAGACAAGATGGTGCGCGGAGCAGGCATCATTCAAATTTAGGCTTCGGCATTTAAACTTTTTTTAAAACTTGAAAATCTCACGCTGATGTAAAAATAAAACTCGAACATTTTCGAATTACCGTTTTCCGATATTATTATTGTTCGTGTCGGAAATCGAATTTTGAATTTCGATTCGTTCGCGTTCTCCTCGCATCCTCCTTTTAAACGAAGCGAAAGTGTAAAAGACTGAATGGATATGGTTTTTATTTGTTTCCCTATTACGTAGAAAAGGGAAAAAACGTATGGGAAAACTAAGCTGTGTCTAGTTCCGATGTCAGATGTTCCAGAAACGAACAAACCGAAAGCGAGCTAAAATTATTCAAGTCTGTGTGTTCTTGGGGAAAATGTTTCGATTCCGCATCAAAACTAGACCCCGAAATTTGTTTTTTCCCGATATTTTTAATTTTAAATTTTGATTTTAAATCTCGCGTTTTTTCTTCTCTTTTTCCTAGCTCTGGAGAACTTTACACAGAGTGGCAGAACCCGATTTATACAAGATATCCTTTTCTTAGTTTTTTTTTTGGCTTTCTGTAACTTCCAAATTACTCGGTGATCGTTTTTCTTTTTCTTTTTTTTTTTGGCTTTTTTTCATCAAGTATTCGTCGTTTATGAATATTTTTCGTTTTCCTTCGTTATTTTTTTTTGCTCGGAAGAACGTTCCGAGCGAAAAACTGTCGGCCTAAATTTAACAATTCGGAGACACGAAAATTTCCGACGAAATGAGTTTATATACCACACTCGCTTTCAGACAAATAATAGTATCCGGGATGACTTAATATCAGCGCGCACCTTCAACGATATTTAAATTCGAAAAAAATCAATTTTTTTTTCTGATTTTTATTTTTTTTTGGGCGCGGTCTCGTGGTATATTATTTTTAATCTTCGCTATCGATTAACATCGCTAATAGGTTCCTTCGAAATTTCTTAATCGTACATTTCCCCTTCCAGCTGACATGTTTCATTAACTTTTTTAATTTCAGCGAATCCTATCGACTGCGAGATGTATTAAAATATTTCTCCTAACTGTCAAGTTTTCTCTAGCGGTAATTCATTCGTCCTTTTCTCGGTCCAGACCATGGCAGTTTTCTTCACGCGGGCACATTTCGAAAGAGATTTATTTCCTTCCGCGTTAATACGCCGGAGTACAAGTTTTATTCTTACTGCATTTAATAAAATTTTTCCGTACCTCATTGGGCGGATCATTGCGAACCATTAAATATTATTTTTATTTGCTTTTTGTTTCATATTTCGTCCTGTAGGCCCATTTTCAACATTCAAATGTAATTGAAATATTCTTTTTACAGTTTTTTTTTTTCTTTCTTGAAAAATATGTATTTGTTATTTTTTACATAAAAATCTTTCGTCAAAACGCTTGTCGACAAATTATCCTACGAACACTTAACCATTTTAACTTAACTTATACATATACATATACCTTCGTGTAATATTTACTAACTACTTCATCTTAATCGATCTTTTTACTTATCAATACTTAATAATCTATTTCTATCTTCTACATTCGATGTCTTTTTCATCAGTTTTTTGTTGCGCCTTATCATTTTATTTTGTTTATTACTTTTTTTACATTTCCTTCCTCCTGAAGCCATTCCTTTATTTTCCTTTTCCTTTCCCCTATTTTTTCCTTCTTTATTATTTTCTTGGGTTTTTTATTCAACAACCTCTGTTATAATATATCTGTCCGTTTACTCCCCCATCTTTGTTCTTGCTAACGGCAGTTGGTACGAAAGTTTTTTTCTCAACTCGTATTCTGTGTTTATTTTTTCCTCCAGATATGTACTCCCATATCTTCAGTAATAAGTACATTCTCCTCTTATGCTCATTACGTCTTCTTTTTTAATTATTTCACTATCCGGTTTCTCCCTTTAAGGATTTTCTATTAATTTCAAGCATTTACTTTGCAGTTTATTTATTTCCCCCCAATATGCTTTTCTCGCCATTTCCCATGCCCGAATTCCATATCTGATGCTCGACTATACTAGCGGATAATAAACTACTTTTTATAATTGTGTACGTTTCTTTTAATCGCGCTTCAAATTATCCCTCAGGCTGCGAGCATAGATTTTAGTTTCGTTCTAAAACCGGTATTTTAATAACAGTCCTGAGTGGATTAGATAAAAGGACATTAAAAGAATATCATGGCGTATGCAAATCTGTCTTTCAATGAAGCTTCTAAG
The DNA here is from genome assembly GCA_039619475.1 of Icerya purchasi. Lineage (NCBI taxonomy): Eukaryota > Metazoa > Arthropoda > Insecta > Hemiptera > Monophlebidae > Icerya > Icerya purchasi. Next base: position 217,998,960 of record CM077115.1, read on the forward strand.
CACAAGGATAATTCGTTAGTCTCTATCGATTTCTGTTCCTCTTCAAAATACTCACAATTCTCCTATTATTCATTCTTCACCTTCAGCTAAATCTTTCGACATTCCGTAAAACAAACTGCCTAAATTTTCTTCTAAACCTATTCCCCATTTCCCTTCTCTTTCTGCCTATCGTATTCCTTCTCCCTCGAATCTATGAGTATAGGCCCGGATTAAATGTATGATAGGCCGGGGGCTACAGAAATATTAGGGGCCCCGTTTTCGGAAGTGACAAAATTATCAGTTTTATAGAATAATTAAATTTTTTTAAATTAAATTAAACTATATCATTTTGAATTCAAGAATTAACATATAATTATTAATGTAAACAAAACTAAAGATCAGATAATGGGTAGAATTTTCGATGCCAAAAAAAAAAATATATATATATATAAACTCGGCCATTTTGGCCTCGCAAGGGGCTGTGACCCTTCACCCCTCTTGCTTTCATTTCTGTACCTTTCTCTTCTATACTTTGTATAAAATTATCAAAACTTACAGCGTAATTCTTACTGGCATCAACAGACACAAAAAATAACATAACCACAAAAATCCTATTCTAACATTTACCTTCCGTTATATAAAATTAAGACATTTTTTCGTTACATTTTTCGTTACATACTTCATTACATAAAATTGTGACATTTTTTAAATAACAATAACAAAAATCCTATAAAATATAACAAACGTTACATAAAATTGGGACATTATTTTTAATCGAGGGTAGCCTAAAAATTACGTTGTAATTAATATATACAGGGTGGGCCAAAAGAACATCCCGAATTTTAAATGCTCGTCAAATAAACACTAATATACTTACGGAAATGAAACAAACGTTGAAATACTTCAAAAAGAACGCTATTTATTGTACACTATTAGTTTTGAACAATACTCCGTATGAATAGTCACCATTTCGATTTTTACATTGTTGCAATCTTTCCTCAAAATTATGCATTACTTTTTTAAGAGTTGGTTTTTTAATCGCCGCAATTTCCTTCTGAATGGCCAATTTCATCTCGTCGGTTGTTGCTGGTTTATCCTCGTACACCTTGCTTTTCAAGTAGCCCCATAGGTAAAAATCTGTCGGTGTTAAATCCGTACTGCGCGGCGGCCAAAACAGCTCACAGTTTCGCGAAATCAAGCGGTCCTGAAACTTCTCTCTTAATAACCGCAAAACATCGTTACGAATATGTGGTGTGGCCCCGTCTTGTTGAAACCACGTTTTAGATAATGCAATCCTCTTCCGTCTCTGAGCTCCGGTAGAAAAAATTCGTTTAACATTTGGATGTAGCGGTCGCCGTTCACAGTAACATTCGCTCCGTCCTCCTCCTCGAAGAAGTAGGGACCGATTATCGCTTTCGCACTGACTGCGCACCATACCGTGATACGAGGGGAGTGCAAGGGTACCGGATGAACGATTCGAGGGTTCTCAGTAGCATAATACCGCATGTTTTGTTTATTAACCGTTACCATTTAAATCGAAATGCGCCTCGTCGCTAAAAAAAACATAATCCAAATCGACACGTCTTCTTCCTCCAGCATATCCAAAAATTGATTACAAAATTCTAACCTTCTTGGCTTATCTGTTGGTATCAATGCTTGGGTTAGTTGTATCTTGTATGGGTGCATATTGAGGTCGTTTCGAATTATTCTTCTGAGTGAAGTACGGGGAAGAATTTTCAAGGCGGAAGCCTGGCGACGAACGGATCTGCGCGGACTTCGCGACAATGCTACGCGCACTTTTTCGATGTTTGTCGGGGTTCTAGACGATCGACGGCGACCTTGATGGTTGACCGTCACCACACTACCGTATTCTCGGAAGTTTTTTGGGATGTTCTTTTGGCCCACCCTATATATACATAATTTTAAACAATGAGTTTTTTTCTGCAAATTCTTGTATAATGTCATTAAAATCTACTGAGCGGAGAAAATCTGTTTCAATCGTTAATCTTGATAATGCTGATAATCTGTCATCTAGCATAGTTGATCTGTACATATATATTTTATTTTTTTTAATATCGAAAAAGATCTTTCCGCCTCACAATTTGTAATCGGTATAGTTACAAATATTCTATATACTATATAAATGTTTGGAAAAATATCTATCATTGCACGTTTAACCATACGTGTCGGTGGTGGGAGCCTCTTGGGGACCCCTTTATAAGGCGGAATCCGGGGCTGCAGCCCCCCTAGCCCTTCCCTAAATCCAGACCTGAATGAGCACTAAGTAAATCCAACCCATCCTTCAGCAGCGATTCTTCTAACAATCTCTCTAACTTCCTTTCTTCTTTTGAACTTACTCCTTCCATCAATAATCTCTCAGCAGCCATCTTGGACTTGATATCATCCTTTAACATTGACTCCTCTTCAAATTTTGCTAACTCTCTTACCACTTTCCTTTCCGGTAACCTTCACCTATGATAATTTTTGTTCATTTCATCATCTTCGTACTCGCAAATACATTTTTCCTTCATCTTCTATATTAACTTTAACTCTGTTCTATCTTAATTCTCTCCTGCTCTATTTCATTTTTCAATATATCCTTTAAATTTAACATTCTCCAGTGAAATTGTCGTAGCCTTAAAGCTGCTAGACTAGCCTTGGAGAGTTTACTTGATATACATCAAATTCGTATAACCTTAATTTCTGAATCATGGCTAAAACAATCTGAAACATTTCATCTTAAGGATTTCTCCGTGGTTCGTTCTGATAGAGTAGACAGCTACGGTGGTTCTGTCATCCTTATTAGGAATAACATACATTTCCCATAATGTGTACTTATCTTCGACGTCACCTTCTTATAATCCGAACGTAATTCACATTTCTATTCCTTCCATCCTTTCTCGTTTAATAAACATGGTCTGTACGTACTTTTCTATTAATTTTAATCTCAACAATTTTCCCCTTCCCTCTTTTCTTAATTGTATTCCTTTCCCCTTCATTATTGGAAGCGATTGGAACGCTCACGCTCCTCTTTCAGGCTACTTTGGTCGAAATAGTTATCCTCAGGCACAATCCTATCCTTCTAAATGATTAATCTCCTACTTTATACAAAAGAAATTCCAGTTTTAGCGCAATCGATCTCTCCTTTTCTTCTCCTGATCTTGCTCTTAGCTGTTCCTGAGAAACTTTTGATGGTACTTTTGGAAGTGACCATGTCCCTATCATTGTATCGTTCAACAGTCTTCCTCCAGCATCCTATTACTTCAAGCCCTTCTATACCTGCGAATGGTGTCTTCCCAAAACTAATTGGGAACAATTCAGCCGTTCTGTTCACTCTTCTCTTTCCCTTTTACATACTGACTTAGATTTTATCTCAAAGTACAATTACCTTACTGATTCAATCTTACTCGCCCTTTTTTCCTCACGTCTCCTCCTGTTCGAGTGTCTTCAAAACCTCGTTCATCCTTATGGTGTAACGGTAACTGTAGGGTGGCTTTTGAGAGCAGCGTCGTTAAACCTTCCGTCACTGTTCCTTCTTTTCAAATTTTATTGACCATAGGATAACTAACGCTAGAGCCCCAGATACATCCTAAAACAAGCCAAGAAGAAATCTTGGAGAAATTTTTACTCTTTATTTTCCCGGATTACTCCTATCTCACGAATTCGGAGAATGTGTCCAAGGCCTTCAAATCTCCCAAATCCAAACAAACAGAACTATTCATCTTTCTGATCATTCCTTTTCTGACTCTAGATGTGTGTTTCGTGGTCTCTCTCAAGGGTCATGTTTAAGTCCTGCTCTTTTTAATATGTACTCGCTTGAATTAGCTTCCCTTTCCGTTTCAGCCTCTACGCGCCTTTTCGCGGACGATGTTCTTGTTTATTACTCCTCAACTTCCATCATCTCTGCTAATGATAAACTCAATAGTTCAATCTTAACAACTCTTCTGACATACTTGAATCATTTATTGACACTCCGGCTCGTAGTTATGGTCCTTTCTTCGATGATGTAAGTTATCCTTCTCTCTCCTTCGTAGGTTCATCTCACCTCCTCACTTCTGATTTCCATTTTAATGAACGCCTCTTTTCATTGCAAAAATCCTCCAATTCGACTCTTGGAATCGATAGAATTCCTTGTTCTTAAAAATCTTTTTAATTTTTCACCCAAAATTCTCCTCGAAATTTTCAATTCTTTTTTTCTCTCTGGACTTACGCTCCCTATTTGGAACTCATTTGTAATTATTATCCCTATTGCTAAGAAAATCTTAAATTTTTTTCGACAAATTTTTTCGGCTCCATGCTTAAGGAAACTGTTCAAGAATATGCTTAACCGGCGCCTTGCTTGAAGACTGGAACATAATAATCTGGTCTCCAACATTATGTTTGGTTTTCGTCCTGGTCTTGGTCCTTCTGACTGCATTAGTCTCCTTCTTTCTGATATATACAAAGCTCTTCTTGAAAGAAAATACACGGTCACTGCCTTTGTCGATGTAATTTCCGCTTTCAATAATGTTCATCTTCCATCCCTTAAAGATAAGATGATTTCAACTGACATTCCTGTTCAACTTTCCTCTCTAATAATTACACTCTTTTAAAACAGAACTATTCATCTTTCTGCTCCTTTTTTTTCTGACTCTAGATATGTGTTCCGTGGTCTTCCTCAAAGGTCCTGTTTTTGAGTCCTACTATTTTTAATATCCACTCGCTTGAATTAGCTTCTCTTCCCCTCTCAGCCGCCACACTTTTTTTCGCGGACGATATTTTCGTTTATTACTCTTCACTTTACATTATCTCTGCTAATGATGAACTCAATAATTCTTTGAATATGTTTAAATCCGCTCTATCTAACGTCCATCTAAACATTTCTTCTTCTAAATCTGCTTTTATGGTTTTTTTCTTTCGTCCATATAATGCTTACTTAATTAATATCTCTTTAAACAACTTATCTATTCCATTAGTTAAGTCTGCTATCTTGGCTTTTTTCTAGGCAGTCGATTATCCTTCTGCGAGCATGTTTCTTATTTATATACTTCCTGTCTTACGAGAATTAATTTATTAAAAGTTCTTTCTCCACACAAATATGGCTACGATCCGAATGTTCTTCCTATTCTGTACACATCTATTATTTCGTTCCAAGCTTGATTGCTGTTCCTTCATTTGCGGCAATGCTCCTAAACATCTTCTTCCTAAACTCGATAGAGTCCAGAATTCATGGCATCGTCTTTGCCTCGCTATTCTGATATTCTCTCCTATTTCTGCAATACTTTCAGAAGCTAACATTCATCCTTTACACATTCACAAATCGTTCCTCGGAGATCGCTTCCTCATAAAACGTCTTCCTATTAAGTAAATTAGTTTTTGCTTATTCCTACATTTCAGCTAATTGGCGGGTTTCCTCTCTGAAGATTCCTATTCTTTCTCGTGCTTTGCGGCATCTTTCTCCTTATTTACCATTCATCTATACATACCATAAACTCCTGTTTTTTACATTCAGCTTTTCAGACCTTTTACATCCTCCTAATTTATTTTTCCTTCCTTCTCACGCCAAATTATCACCTCTAATCGTCTTAAGCTAGCTCGGCGAGGCTTTAAGTTCCTTATTTCCGTCATCTTCTATCCCTTTTTACCGATGGTTCTAGGAGCGTCGGGGCCTCCTTCTTTGTTTCTTCCCTTTTACACTATGAACTTTATAAACTTCCTTCCTTCTGTTCCATTTTAACTGCTGAATCGTATGCAATACTCCGTGCAGTTCTTTTCATTGTACTTTCCTCCTATAATAACAAGTATCTTAACTGTTACTACTCGATAAGAGTCTTTCAGGCCATATCCTCCCTTTTTCAATCCCCTTCATACGACACATTATCCTTTCTATTCGTTCCTTAATTACCAATCTTTTCTTAGTTCGTTCCATTTAAATCGATCTTCTTTGGATTTCCAGTCATAGCGGCATCGGGGGTAACAACCTAGTTGATTCATTTCGGAAAATTTATCAATAAATTCGCTGCTAACAATATCCTTTTTCGCATTAAAGCAAGCACACTTCAAAACATGGTCGGACATCTACATGGCCTCCTTTTCTAATCCTCATTCCTATTACAAACAAGTACAGCTTCTTCCCTCATCACAGTCTTGGGTTGCTGATTTCCTGATTTCAATCGCTCCATTATTTCTTCCATAACACGTCTTTGTTTCAATCATAGTTGTCTTCCTTCGTCTCTTTTTCTATTGTTTCTATTGCATTTTTCATCCCTCAGATCACCACTATGTTTGTGTTGCGGATCATATTCTCTTTGAATGTTCTCTTCTTGTGCACAGGAGCGTTCCCTTCTTTACACTAAGTTCTTGCATCTTAAACTGCCTACTCCTTTTTGTGCTTCCTACATACTTTCCTTTTCTTCATCAGATGTTGTTCCAGCTTTAGCAGAGTTCATTTCCTCCATTACTCTATATATATATATATTAAAATAACGGTTCTATAAATAGTTGCAATTGTGCAGGAGTGCCGTGAGTTCTTTGTAATTAGCGAAGGAGGGTAATCGATTTCAACTCTTTCGGTTGGGAATTGAAATTATAATCTGGTCGTTAATTATAAAGAGTCTATCTCGGCTACAAAACTTCGAATTCTGCTTTTTAACAACGTTTTCATCAAATGCTACTCCGGTGCAGCCGTATATTATGGTGTCAGTTTTCTCGATAATACGAATTTCGTCTGCTTGTTTTTCGCATTCGGATATTATTTTCTTCCGGAGATTAGCTAAATAGTGTTTAATCGATTTCATTTTATATTTTTTTTCTCTGCCAGCGATGATGAATCGCTTAGTTCGTCCAAATGCCTTTAAATTTCACTGTTACAAATACCGCCTTTCTCCGGCGCATAGTTCTTAACCTCAATCTATCTGATTGCGCCGATGCACGAGGTGATAAAATTGATGAGAAGATAACGAATAAGGGCAAAGCGAGGCTAAAAATTAACAATCTGCAAGCACTCGAACGATAATCATCGGAAAAGGATTGTGTAAGTGGTAGCTTTTAAATGTCGGCGCAGCAGTTATGATAACATCGACGACAGTAGGGGAGAATCTTGCTTTATTAGTTTCATTCATCAACAGCTTATTCAAAAGAAGGGTTTGCGTAAATAGAAACTTGCTTCATTAGTCTTTTCATCAGGAATCTCAAAAGCTCTCCCGGAGTGTGGCGTCGTATGCTTCGTTTTGAAATTATGCAATAAACGAGATTGCAGATAAGAGCTCTAGTGCTAGTGTCAGCAAAACAGGAGATGCGTGTAAAAATTTATGCCGTGAAAGAGTACAGTATTGCGATAGCGCCCGTACACGACTTCGGTTGCTGTTAATCAATTCTCGAGCGATATTTTCCTATATTTCGTTGACTTTGGAGAAAATTCATTTGTCCACAACGGAACTCTGTCATCGTTTTCGCTTAAAACTTTATTCGAAAAATTAATTAAGTGCGTTGCATATTTTTTGAAGTGAAATTTCTTTAGGCGCGCCTTGTATATAAATAAAAATATATAGGGAGTTAACATGAAAAACGAGCTAGCGAACGTACGTTATGAATACACTATATTATTATTATATCTAAAAATTCGTAATGGAAATGTGTAGCCAGTAATATATTATTGCATTTTACACTACTTGAGAGAGATATATGCATATATATATATATATATAAAAAAAAATAAATAAAATAAATTTGTTTGAACCTAAAATATCAAAAATTAATCAAACATAAAAAATGGATATAAAGAATCGGAAAAAGAAAGGCATCGAGTATATATAGAATGTCAATGATCTCAAAGGAAAACTGAAGCAAGCGAAATTTTAATCTTAACAAAGACCTAAAGGGATTAATAATAAAATTGATAATGTTGAAGAGGAAGTTATGAGTCATTTACTAGGTAACTTACCAAAGGAATTAAGAGACGAATGTAATTTGAATATATGGAAAGACAAAATAAAAATATGGTCGATTGCGTGGTGCAAAGAATGAGAAATGAATAGTCATAGGAAAGGAACTAAGACGGGTAATTGATTGAAAGAGTAAATAATTATAAATGATGTAATGGAAAAAAAAAACAAACTAATGTTTGTTGCTCATGTTCTATTACTTATGGCTTATGTGAAAATATTGTGGTACGATGTGCGATAGGTATAAATGTATTGATTTAAAAATTAGGCGTAGAATAGTAAAAATAGAAGTTAAGTTGAATAAAGTAATTATATATAAGACGAATATGATGTATTAGACTTAAGATGTATATGATGAATAAACGATATAATTATGTTGGAAACTCACAGACGGACACAATTGCCTTGTGGGACCCGAAAATTATTTAAAAAAAAAACAGCAACGTGGATGAATAATGACGATAATATCCACATACCAAATTTCGATTGCATCGTGAAATTTAAACGCCAGAACTTTCGAGCAGGAGAGAGATTGCAGTTTAACCTTATTAGAAACAATAAGTCAAATATTGTTACTTCTAATATTGACATGTCAATACACAATGTTACGAATTTAAATTTTGATCAAACAGATGTTGGGGATCATATATGTACTGTTCAATGTAAGACGGAAGATGGAAAATAAATAATTATTATCGTCATTTATATTTCTCTAAGTCAAAGGGTCCGTGATATAATTAAATTTCATACATAGAAGATTACTCGCTTTCACTCTAGATGGTTCAATGTTGTTAAAAAAAAATTTTCGTATATGTACCTTCAATGATATTGGCCGGAGACTTCAACATGTCACCTTTGCATCAGACGGTTCTTTGACTTTAATAGAATTTCTCCAAACCGAACTTCAGTTATTAATAATAATCTAAATGAATCAACGACAAAGTACGAAACTACCATTGATGCAGTATTTTCTAGATATTATATTGATAAAATTACATCGAAAACACTTATATTTTTTATATTTCGGTTACCATAAGCCTATTTATAATAAAGCAAATACATTAATTTCTTATTTGTTTTGATTTTTCTTTAAGTGAAACATTATAGATATGTGTTTATGAGAACTACAGATCTTCCCATTTAGTTCTTACTCTTGGTAAATTTGCTACCAATAGTAGAACTTTAAATCAAAGTTGGGGAAAATGCCTTTGAAGTTCCACTTCTACCCTGTGCCAATAATAATGCTAACCCTTTATCAGCACGGAAACAAACGAATTTTCTGTACGATTTTTAGCATTTTTATTTGTTCCGTTTAACATTTTTTAGCAATTTTGAGTTTTTTTTATTTTTCTTTTATTATTTTTTTTTTTTTTTCAGATGTGCCATCATATTCTACAAGTCACATCAGGAAAGTTCCTTTTGGATATCATGTTTCACAATCCGAAAAAGGTTAGAAAGTAGAAACGATATCGACTGTTAAAGTTAAAAATTCTTTTTTTATTTGTTTTCAAATAGAAACAGACAAAAAACTACAATGGAAACTGCATCCGATAAATCAAATTTTAATTTAAATAAAAGTTGTACAATTATTAGTACGATGAAAAAATCCTTTCTAAAGAAACTTCATTCCTATTCGGTTAATGGACGACGGGGTGACGTTTAGTATAAGTAATAAATAGAAACATTGTTAATTATAACGGGAAATATTCTTCACGAAACCGAAAGAAGATCACAACGTCTTCGATTTCTAAATTATAAGCTACTCCGAAAAAATAGAACAACGGTGGAAGTAAATTTTTCAAATGAAAATTTATTGCAAAAAGTTTGGAGTTTATGAAATTTTATCTCCGACCATCGAGATATTAAAAAAAAAAACAACAAAAACTCGTATTTCTCGAGAACAAATTTTATTCAGAGTGAAATTCGATGATACCGTAAAAGTTAATGAATACAAAACGCGGCAGCGCAGTGTATCGCGAGCTGCGGCGTTTCATTTAAATAGAACTTGGTTCGAATCCGGCTCCTACGCGCATTGAAAAAGTTATCATTGCTCTCGAATAATAATTAGTCGGCGAGCGTAAAAAAATTAACTAAGAAAAAAAGGTAAATAATTCACAGTAAATAAATTCCCCGACTGCTAATTTGGATTAATTTTATTCGTTCGTAATATGAAATTGCGGCGTTCTTCATCGTTGGCTTTTTTGTTTTTATTCAATCTTCAATACGTCGCTTAATTCAGAAGATGAAGTGGCAGAATTGCCGGAAATCACAAAACAGTTAAAAAGCTTGAAATCAATCCAAGCGCATTTTCTGATGGTCGCAGAACGTTCAATTAAACAACGATATAGCAGAGGAGGAAGGCAAATTAACCTATTTTGTTCACACTTTGAAAGAGAAATTAAAAAAAGAAAACAACAAACAGATATACGAAAGATTTATAAATATTTGCAAAGACCACATAGTAATAATTAAATTTAAAAAAAGTGTGTGTGTGAGGGGGGGGGGCTAATTCAAAACGTTCTTCTCTTTAACATGGACGATAAATGCAAGAGGCCGAAAACAATAAAATATACGGGCCGCCACCACCTCTTAGGTCAGTGTTTGCAGAGTGTAAGGGTGAGAGGGGGGTAGTAACCCATGTCAAGAACAGAAACATTCCCTACGCCACTCGCTGTGTATTTCCAGTAATCCGGTGGTAGAATTTCCGAAAATTTAACCCGGATTTCCCAGTCAGGACTTGTGAAATTCACCTCAGTATCTAAAGCTCCTCATTTCAGCCCTCTCTCTCTTTTTTTTTTTTTTTTTTTTTGATTCGCCGAAAAATGACGTTTATTCAGCAGGTTTAATGGATTATAAAAGAAAAAAGAGAAATATTAGAATCTAATTCAATTGGACACTATAGGGAAAGGGGAAAACAAGTAAGCGGGAGCAAGGAGGGCCGAAAATGAGGAAAACGAGAGTATGAAAGCAGCATTGTACGAGGTTGGGATTGTTAATTTCAACAGTTTTCGCAGTAAAAATATAAACGCTCAGCTAAAAGGCGGAAGAACATGAATGCAGATCGGATATAATTCAGGTCACATAATAATAGCAGTTATGAGCGTGTAACGGACAATAAGGAGATGGATATAGCGGAAGAGAATCTGCGAAGAGCAATAAAGAGTGTCCAGTATATGAGACGACAAATAGTAGAAATCACCGAGTGACGAAGAAACGGAAAATTCCTAAAGCACGATTGGAGCGCGTTATTTTCTTTATATTCAATTTTTAATAAAACATATTTCCGTTAATAATAAACTCACCGTATATATGTAAATCTATCGTAAGACCCGCATTTGCTTACGTGCAAACCCTTTGTGATCCGGCATGATCAAAACTGCAATTCTTCCAGAATAAGTGCTATCGAATTATCGTAAACGCGTGCCCATTTGTACATTGGTATTAGAATTTTAGTAGTACAACTCTCTTAAATTGTCTTTTATTAAAACAAATGTAATACACTCTGAGGCCGCTAAATTCTCTCACGACTAAAATCAGTGTGTATATATTGAATTAGCGAATACGGAAGACCTTTCCACAATGTAAATAAAGAAATGTAAGCTTAAGATAATCACCTACTCCCTTCTCTAGAATAATAATGTAGCTTATGCACTTGGTTAATTTAATTTGTTCTTTAGTTACCGCGTTTTAATTGTCAGTTTTTTTCCCCGCGCCCTTTCATATATTCTATTTGAATTTTTCTATTAATTTTCTCAAAGCTATGATTCAATTTTTGTACTTTATACTCGTTTCAATAAGAATCGTTTATTAATTTATTACATTAAGAGACCGTTCCTATATGGGGGGGCTCTCCTCTAATTTAGTAAGAATACTGGTATATAAGACAGTTATTAGAGTACAACTAACTCTCAGCATATTTACCGATCGAAAACGTAATTAAAAATCCATTTAGTAAAAATTGTTCTTAGTAATTTTTTTCCGTTTATAAAAGGGGAAAAGAATTATCTCCAAAGAAATCAAGTAAAAAAAAAACAAAAAAACTTGCATAATCTTTATACTTTGATACTGATGTCATACCGAGAGCGCTTCTCAATTCTTGTACAAATCATCGTTCATTAATCAAAACTTCTGACAGCTCAGCAATAGAAGAGATATTCATCTTGGCCGGAAAAGCCGCGGTTTCTCCATCACACGAAGATAGAATATCGGCAAACTTGAGCACGACTTGACACGTTCGTGGCTTTCTTTAATACTTGACGATATTTTGCTTTCATAAACAAATAACGAGTTCTTCACCGCATTCGAGGGAACATTATCATCCGTCTTAGAATCGATCACTTCGGATGGTTAATACAGTATTTATATACGCCTTCTTTCAAGTTATCCGTTCTGAGAATTCTGTGCTTTTACACACGCGTTTATAAGTAACTGGAATTTCTATTCAAGTTTATAAAGTTTTTTTTAGTTTGTTTTTTCTTTTTGTTGTTGCTTTTATCTGAAATAATATGCTCTCATTCAGACATTATCTTTTCAAAAAACAAAACAAAATGCGTTCCTTAGAAGAGCAACGAAAAAAGCTCGAGAAAAATGGAATTAGTAATAATATAACAAAGAGTAAATATGTTCAGCGTTCTAGTAGCAAAAAATACAAATTAGTCATTTCTCTGAACACCGAGTCGGTAAACATTAGCCGTTAATTTTTGACCCCGTTTAACGCGCATAAATAAAAATTAGGCCAAAAGCGTCTGTGAAAACAAGAATGCATCAACTCTAAATCACGATTTAAAAAAAGTCTAGCTGCTCAAGATTCATTGACTAACTGGCATTTCGAGACATTTTAGTGCTCGCTAAATGGCGGTCTAACTAGCCGTTTTTTAAATTAACTTTCGTTTCCCGTAGACACTGAATAACCACAGATAAACGGGAAAGTTTATCATGGAGAAAGCGTTTAAAAAAAAGACTAAAAGGTGTTTCTGAGCAAAGGTCAACTTGTCATTTTTTCGGCACCACACCCCCGGCCATTTCGCCGCACATGGCTTCCAACTTTTCGCTCATAAACGTGCAACACTCATTAATCGGCCATCTCGTTAAAACTTCGTGTGAATCCAAGAGACATTTCATTTTTGCACCGGTGTTTTCTTTTGCTTTTTTACCCCCCCCTTTTTTTTTTGTTTTTTCTTTAAGCTCATCAACAAGAGGCACCGACTTATTTACGGTAATTTTGTTGCGAAAAGCGGTTCTGAATTCAAGTAGAAGACAAAACCAGTTTTAATCGTTATATACGTTATAAAAGCCTCTAATTTCAACAATAATTTTACTGATATTATAAGTTATGTATTTTTAAACCTTAATTTACGTTACAAAGTTACAGTTTTAAATATTACACGGACACAAAGTACCTTTTAATTCGTTAAAACATACAACATTTATTTATATTAAATTATTACTTAAAATAAAAGTTACAGACATTATTATTCACAAAAAATATATATAAAAATTCGTCCTACCGGTTAAATACATAACTTATAATATCATTGAAACAAACGATTACAGGAAGAAATAATACATAATAATTTTACTAACCCGTTGCATGGATCTTACTTTCGGAGATAATATAGCGGAGACGCTCTCGTGCTAATGACCCGGTTTCTTCTCCCTCTGGTGGTCACATTTCTCTTATTTCTACAGATGGTTTCAAACATGATAGCACTTAGCCTATGCATTCGTTAAATTGTTTCTACATCGATTTCCCCTCGCTTTTCTTCTGTTTTTATATCTCGGAATTTACAGCAATTATTTCATCCCTGCTGAGTATTATAACCGTATTTTTCCTTTTTTTGTTCTTTTGGCGTGATAACAAAGATCTTATTATTATGCTCCAAAACAATACGGAAGGGAGAGAATCAATTATTAAATAGCAATTCGGATGGAAATAAATAAAATAAAAGAACTAAGTAGAGGAATGATAGACAAAGAAGGAAACGATAAGATGTACACGAAGCCACAGTAAGGAGCAAGAACAGCAGTTGTCGGTAAAAAATGTGATGGACACTCAAAAAGAATATGGTTAAAATCACAAAAAGCCTTGTAATAACGTGGCGGTCGAAGAGCGCAAAACAGAGAAAATGTTACGGAAAACCGATAACGAGAAGATGGTAACAGTGAATGGTTAAGACGTAAGGCGAATGATGGAAACGATAGCACACTCTGACAAAAATCAAACAATCACCGGTTGTGAATTATTAGAAACGAAGCATAGATGTCAAACCATTATCTGGAGTGAAGTAAACAAGGTGTTTGTTAAGTATAGCCTCTCGAGAAAAATTTTCTGAAATAGAATACTCTAGGGAAATAGGACGTAGAGAGGCCTTTTTTTTTTTTTTTTTTTTTAGAAATAATAATAAAAGAATTCCAAGAAGGAAGTGTAGCTCCTCTGAAAAGAAAAGAATTAGAGTTATTGAGAAAGGTTTCAAAAGCAAAATCAGATGTATTTTTTAGGACAAGATATACCGCCAGGAGTCGAAGTGAGGCGCTAGAGGATTTCTGTACGATACGCTGTAGTTCATTAATATTGAAAGCGTAAGTTTCAAAGTGGGAGAGAGAGGGAACCTTCGGAAAAGGCTGGAAGAAAGCAATATTCGTTGTCATTGCGAGCGTATGTATATGGGGGGGGTGAAATAGATTCAATGAAGTAGGCTGTCAACCGAAATGTTAAAGAAAGATTTTAGAAGACGGAAATTTAAAAGCTCTGGACATTTTCCAAATTTGGTTAAATGGAGTAAAAACCTAGAGAGTAAGTAACAACAATTTTTCCAAGAAGATTTTTTACAGGATTTAAGTATAGATATCCAGCTTTTGAATTTTTCTCGGCAAAGAAATTTTCAGATGTAAGATTCGAACGAAATGTCTGAAGGTAGCGCGTAACTTTAACCAAATGTTGCATTCTACCACAAAGATGAGGCACTACGACAATACGATTAGTCTGTTCTTGGAATCATAGGGAGGAGAGAATAACACTGCGTGACTGGAAAATGAATGCCTTTGCTGTTAAAGATTGTTGAACCAATAAAGAACTGTAGTCGCAGTCGCATCTTACACAAGATTGTATTCTCTGTTGTTCAAGATCACGGCCGATCACATCCACATTTCCGAAATAAGAGCAACACTAACGTTAGCACGCAATAAACCTTCTAACGAATTTTTTTATATTCCACTGTAGCATATTAAAGGCGGAATGGGTTAAAAGAATGAGAAAGTAGAAGGAAAACGTGAACTAGGGCTATTAATGTAGGATGCAAAATAGGTAAAGAAAGTGGAAAACGTACATGGCACGATTGTACTAAATTTATTAGGAATAGTATAAGAAAGACCAGAGATCGAAGGCAGCAGGTTAAGTGGGAGATCAACAAGCAAGGTATAAGAATATATTATAATTATTGTTGGGGGCGGGTGCATTCCGGAACCAAGTGGTTACAGAATCTCACTCGACACAAACATAATTACGCGCCAACGGAAGATTTTAACTGTATCTTGATTTTATTACACTCGCTGACATGATAAATCTCATCCGTTCATAAAGGTGTGTCATCAAGGATTTCCTGTTTGATTTAGATAAAAACACCGGGGGATTATACACATTTGGTTCTTGCGCTTATTGATATTAGGGACAATGAAGTCAAGCTTGCTGTACTGAAATTTTCTTTCTTTGTTTCCCAACTTTTGCAAAATTTTATACCTAAACTCGCTTACTCCGTTTTTTTTTTCGTTTTTTATTTTTAAATTCTAATACGTGAAAATTTATCATTACCCGGTGCATAGATCAATTACATAAAATGGGATGTTCCATATCCCAATAAATATTTCATTCATCTTCGCTGCGAATTTATTTCTACAAGCTCTTATTCAAATATACTACTCTTAATTGTAACATCAAGCTAAAGGTTTCTTCTTATTCCTACATTGCTGTAACACAATTACTGGACTGCATTAAGTCAAAAAAAAAAGCATAAGTTTAATGTAAAATATGACCAAAAAAAGACACAGTCCTTTTCAACGAGATAATGTAGAATGGAAAACTCCCAAAACAATTTGAAACCTCTCTAGTAATCGCGGTATTAAAGCTAGGAAAGAATCCATCAATGGCCGACAGTGTTATAGACCGATATCTTTGCTGAGCGTTTGCTATAAACTGTTCGGGCGAATGATTTATAACCGACCAACTACTGTTATTGAAGAACACATACCATTGAATCAAGCGGGGTTCAGATCCGGTCGAAGTTGTACGGAACAGATGGTGTCTCTAAATACATTCATTGAAAATTGCTTCCATGAAAAGCTTAAAACGGTTCAGTCTTCGTCGATCTATCATCGGCTTACGATACGGTTTGGCGACATGGCCTGCTGCGTAAATTCATACAGGTGTTTCCGTGTAAAACACTTTGTGCGCTTTTCAACGAGATATTGACAAACCGCTTGTTTACAGTGCGGCTTGTTAACAAGGAGAGTAAACAACGACGACTCAATGACAGAATACCGCAGAGATCACTGCTGGCTCCTAATTTGTTTAATTTGTACATATACGACCTGCCGCGAACTAAGAAATTTATTTTTGCTGACGGCACTGGCAACCCGAAGTAGAGATACTTCCTAAAGATAGAAGAAAGGCTTGAAGAAGATCTTAGAAAGATTTCACAATACTTCAAACAATGACGACTTCAACTAAATGAGTCGAAAACTGTGACTTCATGTTTCCATCTTACAACTCAACCTGCAAATAGGAAGCTCAACATTCGCTGCGACGATAAACTGCTAAAGCATGAAATGTTGCCTAATTATCTTGGTATAACCTTGGATAGACAGCTCACATACCGGAAACATATAGAAAATGCTGCTGCGAAAGTAACGGCTAGACGTAACATCATCTAGAGGTTAACCGGTGTTTCCTGGGGCGCTTCTGCATCAACGCTTAGAACGTTTAGCGCTCGTGTACTCAGCTGCAGAATATGAAGCACCTGTTTGGCTCAACAGCTGCCATACCGGAACAATAGACATACGCTGAATACCACAATAAGGCTAATCATAGGAATGGCTACCTGTACTCAGTAACATTGCGCCACTCGATATCCGTAGGAAAACGGCAACAATTACAGAGTGGCGGAAGTATAAAGCCGAGCGGCGACTCCCTATAAATAGACATGACTTTTATAGCAAGCCGACTAAAGTCGAAAAAACCAGTGTGCACGACGACCAATATCCTTATTGCATAGGACTTCGATAGTAAAAATGGAGTGGCCAGAACAATGGACCAGTTCAAATCCAGATAAACGGAAATTGGTCACATACCCTGACCATAAAACGGTTTTGACCTAACTCGAAGAGAATGGGTGAAACTAAATCGCATTCGAACTGAAAATTGGCGTTGCATCGAGTTGCTAACGCGATGTAAAATTAAAAACAACGCTGCCTGCGATTGCGGATACTCTCGACAAACCATTGAACACATTGTTCATGGATGCCCAAGTCGAGCCTTTGACGGAATTTTCAATGATATTCACGAAGGGTCACCATTAGCGTTGACATGGATACGTAACCTGGACGTGCTGCTATAAACAACTTTCCGCATCGGACCATACGATAATAGTAGTAATAATAATAATAATAATAATAATAATAATAATAATAATTGGTAACCTGCGAAGATTTAGTTTTAATATCAAAATTAAACGTGTCGACAATTTTGACATTAAGATCAAATCTTCCGCAGGTTATCGATAAAGTTGACATGAGAGCCTGAGTTTTTTGAGTGCGTAATTGTTATTGCGTTCGAATGCTGCACTGCTATTTATAAGGTAGGTCACTATAAATTAGATAATGCTTTTCGTGGTCGTTATGCCTCTAGTTTTTACTGACTTTTTTTTTTTGAACTGTATTTTACTAAGAGTGGCACGAAAACTTTAATGAAAGGGGAAAAACTGCTCTAAGACGGCCGCGCCTGATCACTTCTTCTAGGCTCCGAATATCTGCGATATTCGAAAGTTTGCTGATAATTGAGACCGATTTTACGTATATAATTCACTACAGAGGCAGATTGTGACGACCGCCGGACAAAAACTTATGATGAGCTGTCCATAAGCGGGGCTTATATTTTTAATGAACTGATAGCGACCATAACTATGAACGAAGAAATCTGTTCACTCTTAATGTATTCTACACATAAGTTTGCAATATGAAAAAACTACAGAGAGTTTAACCAGTCCTTTTTCGCAACGTTTCGCTTACAAATTCAACAAGATGTGTGAACAACGTACGCGAATTTAGTCGGACCTGAAAAGTTAATCCCTCTAAACGGTATAGACTAAAAACGAACTACGCGAATATCTCTCTCAACAGTTCGCTTTGCCTTCATGAAATCATTTTTCTTATCCGATTTTTGCTTTTTTGTTTTTCCGATCGATTTTCGACTTTTCCGGCGGGGAATTTTATCGTCGCGTTTCTTTACGTACCCTCATTTTTTTCTTTTTTCTTTCATTCTTCAAGTAATTCGTTTCTGAAATGTCCTGAAACGCGCCAATAAAAAATCGTTCCGATTATTTATCATTTTCAGCTCCGAGGGGAAACAGCGAAAAAGAAAACACACCAAACGAAGCGAATAAATTTTTCATGCGAAAATGCTTTAAAAATTCGCCAAGAAAAATTTTACTAGTAACACAGATGACAGAGATATTAAGAGCGGGAGAAATTACCGTAATGGAAAGAATTTTTAGACGTCCGTATTTTCTACCGGCATCTGCGTATACGATGCACGTATATTTCGATAATATTCTGCAACTGTTTCCAGCGGGGCCGTCGGTAAATTGCCGAAACTGAAGAATTATTCGTCCAGTCTCATGCAGACCCCGTTCACAGATTCTTTATGTTTTGGACGAGCCGTTATTGAAATTTCTCCTTAAAATACACCTTCTAATAAAAGGAAAGAATGTAATATTTAGACGCGTGTTGCTCTCTTGTACGACTCCTGCTAGGAAGTTTATCTCGTAGTCTTTTATGAAAATTCTCTCTTACTTATTAATCATTCCTAGCCCTCTGAATTCGTCGGTAAATCTTCGTAAGTGTTGTTTTCCGTACACTTCACACATGACTAGAATCTATCTCGATTGATGATTCTTTTTGAAAAGCGCTTCTCGCCTACTGAATAAATAATCAAACGAACGGATCTTCTATAAAAATTCAATAGGCAGACGTGAATTTCTACATTTTAAGCAAAAGACACGAAGAAATGACGCGGATCGGTGATCGAGAAAAAGCAAAAAATGATACGTTTTTTTTTTCTATTTCTTTTTTGGGCCGCCAACGGCTTTGACCCAACCGCAAGAACAATCCTACCTAAGTAGGCGTTATACGATTAGAAATGGAAAGCAGAGAGAAAAGTAACAATAACAGCCGGAGTTGAGAATGAGAGGATAAAGGGAGTGTTGAAAGGAGTTTGAGAGTGTAGGAAGAAACATTCGGTAGACGGAACCTTCAAAGAGATGATCAGGCACGAGGACAGTAGGGAGAAGGTAAAAGGGAAAATCGAAAACAAGAAGAGGAAAGAAGAGAATGATTTTTAGTTTTGGTCTTATTAAGAAAATAAAATAGCAGAACGACGAGAAGAAGGAAAGGCTTAGGACTGAGAATTATGAGCTGTCGAAGGAGGTAATAAGAGGAAAACGGTTGAAGAAGAGAGAAGGCTAAATGTGAAAGTCTGGAATGGTTACTTGAGGATAGAAAAAGAATGTCTAATTGTGTAGAAACGGACCATTGGGGAAACCCAAGCAAGCTAGAAAGTCTACTGCACCGTTGGCTCCGATGTCGGAGTGGCTTATAAAAAGTCAATAGTTATTCTCAAGATGTTTAGTGAACTTACTTATTTCTAATACGCGTGACCGAAGACCACCTCATCTACATTGACACTAATCGCTTTTATCCGCTTCCATTTGGGGCATAAAAGTTTTTATACGGTATACACTTATACGACTAAAAGTAGGCGTAGACTGGCCAGATGGCAAAATCTGAGATCGAAAAAAAAAAAAAAGTTGACTCAAAAGTCCTAGCGATTGGTGAGCTTTTGAGGAATGTTTTAATTTGTATTGCTCGGTAGTTGAACTGGAAATATTATTTGGATATTTAAGGAACGTCTTTAATTCGTATTATTTGTAACAATCTTTTCTTAAGTACTCTCTGTTTCCAACTTCTAATATATGTCGAGAAATCGGTAATTTTGAACGGAATAAACGAACTTTACGAATCAAAAAACAAAATTCTTCACAATGCAGAGCTCTAATCGATATAATTTTTCTACCGTGAATGATGAAAATTATTCGAAATTTTCTTCGGCAATTAGTAACAACATAATCAACCAAGTCGAAACAATAAAAGTCTACACTATCAGTAGTACGGTCCTAGTAACTACACATCGGTTTCACGGCCGATCGATCTGTGTAAGTTTAGCGGATGTTGTACGTGTTGCTTATGTTTGTACGAAGAATTGAAAATATCACAAATATCAGGAACTATTTTTACCGCGACGACGCGAAAAAATTACTAAATACCGTGATTTCGTTTTTCCTATTTTACTTAGGCAATTTATGAAATTATCGTGAAACGAGGAACTATTTTCGAAGCAGGAGTGCCGCTAAAAAAAAAAGAAAAAAGAAAAGTAAAATAGTCTTGAATGACATAATAATTGCATTTCCGAATAAAAGTGCTGCAGGTAACTGTGATAATGATCTCCGGTGACGTCACAGGGAAAACACATACTAACCCGTAGTATTCTAGTTACGCCGGAGTACGTCGAATTTAAATACGGAGAGCGAGCTTACGTCTCGCACTGCGTTTATGTACAGTCTAGTCACAAATAAAAAGCTCCTAGAGTGTGAAGCTGTCATGAATACGTTTACCGGTGGTGCGCACTTACCTCGCTCAAAGTCGAGCTGTTACATATCGAGCCGGTGTTATCGGCGTCAAGTGGGGGCGGACCGCTAGCTTGATAATCGGACAAACAGGAAGCGAACAAAGTTTCAAGTATGCCTTAGAATAGCGAGAATGACTCTGCATCAGCTGTCGTTTGAGTGCTGCTGACATTTAAATGCAGTTAGAGTGAAGTTTTTGTTCTCGTTAAAGCGACTATGCTACTAAGTAATTACGAAAGGAATTACCGACTTTTGTAATTCTTTAATTTATTTCGACCACCTCATCTCGTGAAAATGACTAATGCACGTGCTCTACAAATTATAGTTAAACTCGCACTCTAGCGCTAGAATACGCGAGGCGGGTGTTTCTCATTGTGACGTCACCGGAGACCATACTTAGGCGTTGGCAACGACTGCGTTAGCCCCCGTTACGATATCCTTTACCGAGAAAGATGTATTACTGTGTACGAACAGTACTTCACTCCCTGTCGCATCCAATACGTTTTATTTACGTAACTTCATCTTTTCGGAATCGCGACTGGTATAGTTACCTTTTTTTGCTTCTTTTTTTTTTTTTTTCACTTTTGCTGCTTCCAGTTGTAAAAATCAACTGGTCGTTACCGTATTTTTAATGTTTACTCGGAATTGTGTAACTTTTTACATGAAAATTTAATGTCAAAATTACAATGCACAAATGCCGCATATGTCGCTAAAAGTCGCATTGGTTATGTTTGACGACGGAAACTGCTACTGCGCATACACACTGATAACAGCCATTACACCGTGTATTTCAGTTGAACGGCCAAGATTAGAAGCTAAGGCAATCTGATATGTGGAGAATAAAAATCACTTCAGCCGACTGCATCTAGAAGTCGTTCAGCTCAGCGCGCGGTTTAGATTTCATCATAGCTGGGTCCAAATCCGACTTCATCAATCGAAATATTACCGCGAACGGTTTTGTGCTCACAAAAATTCGTGCGAACAGTGAAAAGTCCGCGATAAAATAGCTAAGGATTTCACGGACGAGACATGCTGATTAAATAGTTTTCAAAAAGAAAATTTTAATTTAAATTTTCAACTATTGCCACATATGCGAATTCAGAAGAAGAAGAAGAAGAAGAAGAAGAAGAAAGGCTTACAGTTTCTTCGCTGTGCAGGGAAGTACGTAAGAAATATGTCTTTTACCAGAACACATTTTCGCGCAAAGTAACGGAATATACAGCATCATGTCCACTTTTTCGTTTTGATGTGTGTCCTCAAGTAAAGGGCGATGATGATAAATAAGATACGTGCAGGTGTGAGGGGATGTTAAACTTCCGTCATACGCAAAATATAAATGTCTTATATAACTGGGAAAGTGTAAGAACGCACCGGATTAGCCTCGGTGTGAGAAATACGTAAATTGCTATGCTGAGAAAGATGGTGCGGATTACGCTTCTCTTGAGTCCAGCTGGTATAAATGATCTTTACGAAAATAAATAATTAATCAAAAATATCAGAAATTTCCGTTTATTAATTATAACTAATTTGTCTACAGAAATCAGCGAAAAGCCATACCGAATATATTAATTGAAAATAAAGCGATATTTTGAAACACTAGCTTCGGTAAAATTCGAGCGATCATTATTTTTTATAAACTCGAATCATTCGATTCATTTGCGTCAAGTAAATAACCAAAAATATGTTATTACTATTTTTTATTATTAAAAAAAAAAAATGCTGGTTGTTTTGTGATCTGCGTTTTTCATTGTAACACACGTACGATAATTCGACACTTTCATCGAGAGCTTTCACGAGAGACACTTGCGCTGTATGAAAAAAATTAAAAATCATTGTAAAATTTTGAGACATTTTTTCGTCGAGATTTCTACCTCGCAATTTTTCTTAACAGACAAAATTATATCGATTTAAATCGATTCTGCGACAAAACCTTCTTCGCACTTTCCACGTGACGAACAAAATTTTAAGTTATTATACATCCGGGTGGGGGGAGGGGGGGTCATAAGCCATGCCAAAATAGTTTTACAAAATCGAACGCTTTCGTTTTCGATTTTTGATATCTACTACGCGAAAAACTTGCTTGCAACTCGATTCGGGTTCTGCCGAGTAAAAAAAAAGGTGTTACCGGAGAAATTATGCAAGGCGGCGCATCACGAACGTTTCGATTTATTCGACAAGTCGATTTTTAGTTGACAGAAAAATGCTTTTATCCACGCGCGATTCATTTTCCGGCGTTCTATTGTTCCGAAAAAAATTCTCGGTATAAATAAATCCGATTGACTACCTTTACGTGTTAAAACCTTTTCAAATCGCGCTAAAAAAAGGAAAAAAAAGGAAAAAAAAGAAAAAAAGTAAAAAAGTGATTGCACTTTCTAAGTGTAGTCAAAACAACGAAAAATGCGTATTTGACGGTCATCGCGGTTCGGTAAGTTGTGTGGAGCTAAACGGCGAAAGCTGAAGTCGGAAACAATAAAACAAACACTGAAGTGGTTGAAATGTAATTATACGATTTTAACAAAGGCGTTTTTATTGAAAGTTTTAAAAAGTATTGTATAAAATTTTGCCTCTTTAACCGATTAGCTGAAAAAAATTAGAAAAAGATATCTCAAAAAAAAATCTAAAAGAATGAGCGATAATTAAAATTACTCTTTTCTTTTACTGGTGCTCACTCTAAATCCCTTCGTTATTTTTTACAAATTTTACGTCTAGGGGCAATCAACCCTTTTACTCCTAATTTGATTTTTTGAGTCCACTATGTGCCACAATATCAGCTAAAATTAATGGCGCAATAACAAAAGAGAATAAAAAAATATTTACAAAATGCCACTTTCAGTCAAAAATGCAAAACTGTAAAATATATTTTGTTTCCAAATTTTTAATACTTATATCACCAGTAATGCATTATCCGGTAAGCGCCTATATAGGCGGCACCAGTTCATTTTTGATCATAATTTTAGTTCGTTCATTTAGTTCATTTTTAGTCAATTTCAGTTCGTTCATTTTCGTTATTCACGGTGGGGCGAACTAACACGTGTTAGTTCACCCAATGTGAATAACAACGGAAATGAGCGAACTAAAATTACGAATATGACGTGAAAAGAAGCGAAGTAACGTAACGATCATGCGAGAAATAGAGCGAAAAGTGAAATATCGAAAAGGGCATATTTTGAAAATAAGGAACACATACCTTAATTGATACTTTTTAAATAAATTTTAAAAAAAGACCGCAAGAGTAGACAAGAAAAATGATACTTTGAAAAGGGAAAAAAAAAGAAAAAAGCGTAAAAACCTGAAAAAAGGAAGAACCCGATGTTTTATGTAAAATTTGATGGCATCTTCTTCAGCAAATGCCATCAAATCAAAGTAGACCGGATTACAAACGTCGTCACATAAATCAATCTCCATTGCGAAAATAAAGGGCAACAAGCTAGAACGTACGGAAATTATTTTAATAAAATAGCGAGATGTTTCTTCTTCGTCTTTTTCCTCGGGTGCCGTACGCTACATAGCGCGTTGGCGATCACTATCCCATTTGTCCACGTTGTTTAATATGAAAAATTACATTAAACATTAATATAAAAAATTTACATACCTCGAATCCGAATATATAAATGAGTGAATCCAAATTTAAACGAAAGTGGAATGAAAGAATATAAAAACAGTCAGACGAGAGCAGTAGAAAGTAGCAGCCAGTAAATAGAAATATAATTAAAAAGAAAATAAACAAGCCACCAAACCAACGGTCAGACAAGAGTAGTAGAAAGTGGCAGCCAGTAAATAAAAGTAAATAAAATAAACAAGCCTCAAAACAAAAATAAACCTCAAGAGATGAGCTAAATGAACTGTAAAGAAGGAAAATGAACTGGTGCCGCCTATGTAGACGCTTACCCATTATCCGGCGAATAATCGCATCAACGTGAGTAGGCCAGTCGTCTTAGCTTCGCCAGGCCACTGATAACTTGTCTCACGTTCGTCGGCAACACGGAAGCCAACACTTCGGTTTCTGTGCTACTCAAAATGCTGTTACTTTATCCTTACGGATAAAACTCATACTCGTTAACGAGTGAGGTAAATCATCATATATGTATATATATATATATATATATATATATATATATATATATATATATATATATTATGGCGTTTTAGCCATAACCTGGTATAACAGAATTCATAAAAAACGATAAGGTATTAAGTATAATCAAGAAGCTCAGGAAAATTCTCGAATGTTGTAGTAATAATAATAATAAAATAAAAGTTCGTATACGCGAAATATGTAAATAATTTTAATATTTTTCTAGCCAACTATTTTGATAAGTTCTGGCTAGTCAGGCTAATATGTAGAATAAGCTGATGAAATTTTATTTAGAACCAAGTTATCATTTCAAAAGAATTGGTTAAAAAAGTATACATTAGAATCCGTTATTTTGATAGTAATTACATCGGAAAAATAAGAATAATTTAAACACCTGTGATGATGATTGAACAAAATTGGTAATTCAGTAAGCAGTTTTAGATTTGATAATATTTATTAACCTCTATTCGTTATTGATTCATACGAAGTAATTTGGAAAAGCCTGTGATTTGGTATACGGTGGCGGTAAAAGATTTAGATTATATCGATTAAAATTAATACTTCGACAATCAACTATTAAGCATCGGAGAAGGAAACCTTAGTGCAGTCAGCCGGGAGTTATTGAATAGTTCCAGTCCTTGTTGTTAGCAGAATTATATTCTACGTAGGATGATAAAGGTCCAATAAAAACAGGCCGGAAAATAAATAAATATATATATATATATTTTTTATGTAACACATTGGTGTAAACGTGTAAGAAAAATTGGTATATAATTGTAATTTGTGTAATAATTGAGTAATTTGGTAAGCATTCAGATAGGCGGCACCAGTTCATTTTTGGTCGTAATTTTAGTTCGTTCATTTTCGCTGTTATTTACAGTGGGTGAACTAACGCAAGTTATGATTGATATTTAATATGAAAAATTACATATCTTGAATCCGACTGGAACGTAAATTCAAATGAGAGAATATTAAAACAGTCGTCAGACGAGAGTAGTAGAAAGCGGCAGCCAGTAAATAAAAAAGTAAATAAAAATAAGTTTAAAAAAAAATTAACAAGCCACCAAACCAAACTAATAACAAAAAGAGTAAATTTGAAATATTTTAAAAACAGTAAATTATTGAGATGAATTAAATGTAGCGCTATGAATTGTAAAGACGGAAAACGAACTAGTGCCGCGTAACTGAAAATTTATCTAACTTTTAATTGTAAATAGTTTAGAAGGAAAAGGAAATAAACAGGAAATCGTGATTATTCCGAGAATTGAGTTTTCGACAGAGATATGTAAATTTTAGAATATAATTGATTACGTAACTAGACATTTATTTGACTAGTACGTGATAATTGGCGACCACGACGGGAATGATTTATTTAGGGTATAAAATTTTGTAAATTGTAGGATTTTATTTATTACGTAATTAGTCATTCATTTGACTGGTTACGTGATAATCTATAAAACATCGATATGTTGTTAACATACATTTGTCAATAGTTTTCCTTGCGTAAAAGATGAAAATTAAATGAGGCTTAGACCTAGAAGCTAAACTAACTTGAAATGGGATCGTTAAAAATACGATCTACATATCAACGCGGTGATTTTTTCTTTTTGTGGAATTTTTTTTTTTTTTTTTTTTTAGGAAGAGGACGATCTGAATACGTTTGATAACAAATACTGAGTGGAAATTTTTTTGAGATCGATAATAATAAATATTTTTAAGCACTTTACGGCAATGCTGCGGAAAAAATATTTCATCACGATGATATTATGTACAAGTTCAAAATGGAAATGTTTTGAATTTATCATAACGTAAGCGTGTCAATTTTTAATTGATCCCATTTCAACGTGATTGCTTAATTTTTATTTTTATTTCTTACTAATTTAATTTCTCATCGATAAATTAAATTTACAAATGTTCTCTTATAAAAACAATTAACTCGATTACATAAATAAAATAGCAGCGGTGATGCAGTTAATTATTTAACAGTTTTTTGCGTTAGCGAATAATAATTAATTCATGTTTTTTGACATGGCCAAATGAAATTCAAACTGCCATCTCTAATTTGTCCTTGTTAAGAGTTGCCTAGGCGGTTTCCGGTGTAGGTTAGAGAAAAAGTTTAACAAAAATACTTGAGTCGAAAGTATTCACTTTTACAAGATTTGTTGCGTATCTTGGCGGTGGTGAGCTATTAGAGTTACCAACTTGTCGCTTGAGTTCCAGTTATGAGTCGGTTCATTGCATTTAATCTGTTTCAATTATATTTAATTATTACATGCAATCATTCCCTTTTGATGCTTTATTATTTTTCGTACATCGATCATTCACACTTATCTTTCCTTCATTCCATTCATACAAGTATTCTCGGGTTCCAAGCCGCTTTCCGGTATCTTTAATAATGAGCGGCTGCTGATTCGCCCGGGTTGCTGCTTATTTCCGTTGCTTCTCTTTAAAAAAAATTCGATGCTCCACCCTTCTGACAAAAAGTTCTCATTTCTGATTTTAGAATCGAATATTTTTCCGCTTTCTTAGTAATCATAACTGATTTGTCCACCTTGTCGTTGTCTGGAGGCGAAAGTATATATGCAAAAAGAAAATTCAAAGTTTCGCGAGAGTTAGTTTTTTTATTGGGTTTTGTTTTTTTGTTTTATTATTATTATCTTTGTTACTACTACCGTTGCGTTTTAATATTATTATTCGCTTCCGTTCTTTTTTAAGTTTTTTTATTTATTTAGATTATACTTAAAATTACTGTTTCTTTTATTTTTAAATGAATAATGTATTTTTTTTTAAATATTTTCTCCAAGTTTAGTATATGAATAAGATAAAAGTTACGTACCGATTGAATTTAAATAAAGCAAGTAAATTTAATTGCATTTAAATAAATTAATAAACGAGTAAATAGTAAAAAAAAAGTTAAAGCAAAAAAAAACCTTGAGCCTTTTTTTTTTTTTTTTTTTTTTTTTTCATTTGGCAACATACATGAAATACGAACGTAACGAATTGCCATTGAAGAAAATGTATAGTTGACTAGACGTTAACTGATGTGATATGAATGGAGCTTTAAATCGGTAATTGTTTTCCCGAATTATCGATAGTCGCCGAGGATTCGTTTCTTTACTCAATGGTCGCTTTTAAGGTTCCCTCGATAAACGTGCGTCTACTGATGATATAGTTTTGGTTATCATAATACGTTCTTTCGAACGATAATTCCCATCATTACGCAGCAGGGGTTCCTACACTACTACGGATGTAGTTTCAAAATTGAAACCGCTAATTTTGGTTTCACATTTAAGTGTGCTTGAATTACATTTTCGCGGAGACAGTGTAAGGGAAAGACTTAAAAATATCTCGCACCTGCACGAACAACATTTCAGACTGAGAGGCGTGGGCTGAATGCTGTAGGATTTCCGTGGATTTTAATTAACATTAGAACTTTCATTCGATATAATACAAAATTTCGCGCTACCTTTGTGCCAGTTTCCGTCGATTCGTTCATTATTTTCTATGCTCTTATTAAGTATTCGCGCTTGTTTCCGCAATTCGTGTCTTCCGCTTTTGTTTGAACCCCTTTACGCGTCTTTTATCCGCTGTTGTAAATCGTTGCCAGTTTTTCGATATCCTAAACCGTTCCCGGTGTCGTGGCAGTATCTCCTTTTTCCTTTAATACCGTCTAAAATTGAAAACGAAGTTAAGAGATTTGATTGAAATGCATACATAGACGGTGAATATTATCGAAAATGACAAGAATACCAAATTAGCGCCCGCGTTACAAGAGCTGAACTGTTTACATCAAAAATCGGGAAATTACTATACTAAAGTGTACATTATTAATCTGAACCGTTGCGATAGGGCTGGAGCGATTGGATCGAACTCTGTTAATAGTTGTACACAAATAATAATTAGTGGAAAGAACGAACAAAAAAATATTGACAGCGATAAGAATCTCACAAGTAGAAACGGAATATCACCGCTAAGGAGAGAAAATGCATAAAAATTGATAAAGCATTACAATGTAAGGAGGAGGAACAAAAGTGTAGTTGGAGATAATGTTGACTAACAAAATCTCTAAGATTTTAATGCTTGACATAAAGTTGATATTTTATCGTCGAAATTAGGGATCCCGAACTTATTAAGAGCGGATAATAAGAAGTAGAGGTTAAGTTATTTTCGGAAGGAAGGGATATATGGAATCAATAGAAACAGAATTATAAATGTTTACAAATGTTTATAAACGTTTACAAATGTTTACAAATGTTTATAAACGTTTATAAATGTTTTCCTTTCTTAAATCGCTTATATATTATAAATGTAAATAATTAAAAATGACTGTTAACATATTCGGTTACTGATGTTATATTTTTTATATTACTCGAACGACATTCGACATTCACAATTCATGAAATATTATATATAACATTAATTGTAATACACTTAAAATTGTTCAAAACACATTAAAGCGAATGACTATTAAATGTATGTATGTAAAAAACACAATAAATACAATGAAATAGTCCGACTGGTTTTGTCATTTACGGGACATATTCAGAGGCCATGAATATGTCGCGTAAATAACGAAACTGGTCGGATGTATTTATTGTGTTTTTTACATACATATATTAGAATCATTCGTTTTAATGTATTTTGAACAATTTGAAGTGTATTACAATTAATGTTATATATATATATATTTTTTGTGAATTGTGAATATCGAATGTCGTTCGAGTAATATAAAAAATATAACATTAATAACTGAATATGTTAACAGTCATTTTTAATTATTTACATTTATAAGAAACAGAATTATTAACGGCCGGAGACATGTCAATATTCATTGACTTAGACGGAATTTTTGAATAGAAAGAAATTACTGATCGGGGTCTTTTGAAGCCGGCATTAATGGATAAATTGAGGTAATATTTGTCAAAAAGATTATGTGTTTTCGGTTGGGAGTGATGTTTTCGGGAGAGTCTAATGTACGAACAGAAGGGAAACTACCGGAATAATTTTGCCGCTTTCTTTTTGCGATATTAGAAGAGTCACATAAGACGAGGAAATTGGGATATTAGCAAAGGTGAAAGGAGACCAGCTTCTCTTGACTGATATTCTTAGTCTTGGAGTATGAAACATTTTGGAGATGCGTGTATTTCCACTTGCTCCTTAAATATCGGACAGGAAGGGTCAAAGGTAGAATGATTTTCATCGTAATGAATGCAGTGAAAAAAACTCGTAACTTGGTTATTTCGTTGGGTGATAAGTGCATTCAGAAGGACTACCAGAACAAAAGGAACAGATAGGTTTGCTGCGACATGATGCAATGGCCGAATCGGAGACAATTACGACAAAGTATAGATCCACAAATAACCCGGTCAACCTTGAGACGGCAGGTATTGTAGAAATTGACAAAAGACGGAAGCGTTAAGTACAAAAATTTAATTTCGACAACAGGAATCGACGGAAAAGATGTTTTGGAAATACGTTTCTGTAACCTTCGGATATTCCGGATTAGCACCTCCTCAGAGGTGCAATTTAAGAGAAGTTCATCGACGGACAAATCAGAGTTGGAATATCACGAAATATGCCGAAACAGAATAATAACGATTGCGGAATAAATTATCGTATTTTAAGTTCTTTATGGACGTTATCGGAAAGCGAGATTAGCTCTGCAAAAGTAGAGGAAAAGTTAGTGTTTAATCGAGTTCCTAAACGAGTAATTGTGGATATAAACCTCTAACATTTTTATAAAATATTTTAAGACATCGGCTGAAGATATATTTTTATTTTCTAAATTTCTTGATTAAAACCGCAATTAATCCTTCAAAATTATTTGAAAATAATTGTACGGTATTAGCCGGAAAAGTATTTTAGAGTTAATGAAAATATCCAATAGTCTAATTGATATTTACTACCGATACGATGCTGTCTTTAGAAGTAGATAAATTGGACAAAACAGTTTTATTAGTTTTATTAGTCGTTTTAACTTGTACGACGGGGTTAGTGACGTTTTTACCAACGGTGCGAGAAGCATTGGAGGGAGGTTTGCCTCTCTCGTCAGACGAATCCGGCTTTAATTTAAATTAGCGATCTAAATTAAAAACCGACTAACGACGAAGCGAGAAGTGAAACCGATACAAACGGACGAAATAAAATAAAATAATAGAAGGAGAAATAACTTATATAAATAAATTCAACGAGCTCGCCGATCTTTTTAATGGGAACAGTAGAACACACCGCGCGAGTAAACTTTATTGCCCGCGATAAGAAGCTTAGGGAGACTTAACGCTTCCTGGTAGTTTAACAAAAAGAGGGGATGCCATTGGAACTCTATAAGATGTTGATGATCGATATGGAACATTTTAAGAGAATTAATAAAGAGTAAATTATTTTACAATTGTAATTCTATAGACAAAAATCGGTAAAAAAATTTTCCACGTGGTACGTCAAAAAAATTAAAAATGCGATTTTACTAAATGGAACCTACCTGCATTGCGGCCATTGTTCCATATTTAAAAGTTGGATAATCACAATCTATATGGGATATTGTGTACTCTTCGAAAATTAATTAATTTCGACACGTTATTTACTTTATAACGAAAAATTTCCAATCGCTATCAGCATGAAGTTGCCTTCTTTATTGCGATCGTCGTAATATTACTGATTTACTTAATTCTTTTAAATCAGTTCTTTCTACCGATGGAATCTTATTATTTCTGTACTTCGATGTATGAATTTGATTATGTTTTATTTAATATAAAATTCGATAATTGACGTTAAAATTAGGCACTTCTATAGGCCAAGTTTACTGTTTTACGGTTTTATGAACTTTTGACTTGCGCACTGGAAATGTACGAAATTTTTTCAAAATTTGTCACTGACACGAAATTGTAAATAGTAAAATACAGCAAGCAGAAGTTTGCACGGGCGTAATCGATAATTTAGGTTGCATACATTAAACTGTCACGTCCTAACATTTTTTTTCTAATGTTTGTTCCGTTATTTTCGTCGATAAAATAACATTTTCTACCTGTCAATTCGATCTTTTCTCGCTGTTGCACAATTTTTTCTGCCTTTCTTTTCGTTTTTTTTGTTCTTTTTTGGGCTCGTTAACTGCGCACATTAAGCGAACGCAAGGGGAATTTTTTTTATATCTTCAGAGTACACAGCAGCGGGATTAAAATCACGTTCTACCGGTACGAAACAACCTAACCAACTACGCTTTATGGTAGCTGATTCATGAATTCTTACGGATTCGTTCGATGCTGCAATCGAAATTTTTTTTTTTGGAGTTACGAACTTCTCTTCTGTCTTATAGAGAGTTTCCTTTTCATGGGTCTCCCCCTCTTGACATCTGGTACAAAAATCCGAGTTAACTGTTTTTGTTTACCTTCTATTTATTTTTAGCCCGATTTAATGTCCGACAAAGAAAATACACAGGTCTCTTGGTCTCCCCAGCTCCATCACATCTATCATTTTGAAGTACATTCCGATGCTGTGCTTCAATACCAGTTACTTAGGGCACTTGGAACATTCAGAAAACAAAAAAAAATTTTCTATTACTATTTATTTACTTTACATTTTTTATTTTTTTTGTTTTTTTGTCATTTTACGTATTGGCAATAAACTCGGTGATAACTTTTCTCTGTATTTTCGCAGTACGGTGGCAGCGGGATTCTAATTATCGTTAAATAGAGATATTTGTAACACATTGTTTTTTGTTCCTTTAACATATAATAAATAAATAACAATAATATAAAATAATTAATTTATCTTTTATTTAACAAAGTTTCGAAGTCAATGCGCTTCATGATCACGGGTTGTTATTAAAAGTTAAAAATTCAATGAAGACAAAGACTGAAATATAAATAACGAATTTAAGTCAATTATAAAAGTCGATTATTGTACGATTTTCCGCATCATCTCGATTCAATCGGTCGTTTTCGTGCGTTTCGGTTTTATCTAGTATAACAGTTAATTGATTTTAATTTACCTCTACCGTTATCGGTTTTCGTATTATCATAAACTCCGCGCATCGCTATCCGTGACCAACTCAATCTCTTTTTCCGGCAAACTAAAATCTCGAAAACCTACCCCTCCTATAGCAGATTTCGATTTTCCTACAGAAGACCAAGGCGTATTGTTTCCATACGTCGAAAATGCGAATCCTTTAGACTATTTTAACGCCCTTAAAAACCTAGTAGGAGGTCCAAAAAACATAATTGCAGGCTCCAAAATTAGCAACAATCGAGTCCTCATTTTTTTAAAATCGAAAAACATCACAGGAAACCTCTTTCATAACGGAGCCGTTATTACCGTAAATAATAATACAATCACCGGTCAAAGGTTAAAAAACCCTACTCAAAAAATTATATTATTAAACGTATCTCCAACCATCCCAAACTCTGTTGTCAAAGCCTATCTTGAGGGAATATTAAACTTAAAACTAGTCTCGGCAATTTCTCTGCTCCGTGTTAAACCCAATGATCCAGAGTTTGACCATATAATCAGCTGGAGGAGGCAGCTGTATGTTGATAGCGCCAATCTCCCACCCTTACCCGACTCTTTCATAATAGTTCATAATGAACGTGAACATCGAATATTTATCCAAACGGGTGTGCAGAACACGCCGTCCATTGCCCCATCTGTAGAAGATAGTGTCCCCCCCGCTACAGACACTAAAGCCGCTCCAGCCCCGCAAAACATAACCGCCATCGCTGAGGAAAACACTCAAGCCTCTATCTTTGAAAATAACACAACAGTCAGCACCGAGGAAACCCCAGCAGCAACTAAGCGACCCCACCCACAAACCCCTGATGCTTCTCAGAAGACTACGGAGCCCGACTTTACAAATAGCACAAGAGCTATTCTTTTCCCTCTACAAATGCAGACAAACGAACCAGAAAACAGAGAGCATCCAAATGCGGTAGAAACCAGAGACAATGGAGCAAACGTGGATTTCAAACCTCCACCATCAAAACTGAAAAAACAAAAATTGCCTACTGTTGAGCTCCTAAAGCCCGCAGAAAGCAACATCAACAATAAAGACTATCCATTGTCTTTTAATGACTTCGTAGCCTTAATGGAAACGATTCAAGGACAACACGACCCGGCGAGTATAGTAGCCAACTTCACTGAAGACATAGATGGATTTATTCACATGCTCTCAGATAATTACTCCTTACTTCAAAACCGATCAATGAAGACACGTTTCACTAAGCTAATCAACAAACTTGCTAGACAGTCGGATTCAGATCAAACAGCAGACTAAACATATTTGAAAGCTAATAGTGGTCATGGTTCGTAACATTATCCTGCAGTGGAACTGTCGAGGATTCTACCCTCAACTTGCTGAATTAAAGCTGCTTATTGCAAATCACTCCCCTGCTGTGGTATGTCTACAGGAAACTCATTTGAAGCCCACAGATAACCCAGCCCTACAAAACTACTACCTTTTCAATTTCAGCAATGATCAAGGGTCTAGAGCAAATGGAGGGGTTACCATTATGGTCCACTCCTCTGTCCCAGCAACACAGTTGAATTTTAGTACCCCCTTACAAATGATTGCAGTAGTCGTCCATCTTCCTCAGATATCTGCCACCCCGATAACTCTATGTAACTGCTATGTGCCTCCGAATTATATAATTACTGCAGATATGTTTCAGTCAGTACTATCACAGGTCAGCCCGCCACTAATATTACTCGGTGATTTTAATGCCCACTCACCTCTGTGGGGAGCAACACTGGAAAACAGACATGGCTCTGTCATCAATAAACTGGTCCTAGATAACGATATGATACTGCTTCCCTCCCCAGGTTACACCCATTTCAATCTGTCCCATAATACATTCTCAACAATCGACCTACGACTTGTTTCCACTTCCATCTTCCCTCACCTGAGCACTTTTGTGCTACAGGACTTATGCTCTAGCGACCATTTTCCTATACTCATATGCCCGTCCAAAGCCCTCCCTACCCAACCCCCCCCCCCCCCACCTAAGCCTCAATTTCTATTCCACAAGGCGGATTGGGGTATGTTTTCAGTTAAAGTAAACGAACCCCAGCGAGCCATCCGAATCTTTATCAGAGAACATCAACTCCTTTATCGACGCTATTACGAATGCTGCTCTAGCATCCATTCCTAGGTCTGTCCCAACAAACAGATCCCGACGGGTCCCATGGTGGTGCCCCGAAATAGGAACAGCCATACGCCAACGTAAACATGCCTTTAGGAAGTTTAAATCAACAGGCTTATATCCTGATTTGATCGAATTTAAAAAACGCCGCGCAGCTGCGAGGAGCCTCATTAGGCGCAAAAAACAGGAATCTTGGCAGCAATTTATGCATTCAATCTCCATAAATACTTCTAGTCACAATATTTGGCACAAAATTAAGGCACTGAACGGTATTAATCGTGCGACCCCTTCCTTTTCGATAAACCAGAATGGTTCCATGTTATCTGACCCGTTGGAAGTCGCAAATGCTTTTGCGAATCATTTTGCAATGGAGTCATCCTCATCGTCATATTCGTCTGCTTTCTCTTTAAAGAAATATTCCACGGAACAACAACCAATAACTATCATCTCTGACTCCTCACTTTCCTACAATTGCCATTTCACCATTTCTGAACTAGACTATCAACTCCAGTACCATACTGCAAACAGCGCGCCTGGGCCCGATTCCATCCATCCTTATATGTTAAAACACTTACCTCCGTCAGCGAAAAACTTCCTCTTACATATCTATAACCAAATATGGTTCTCCGGATCGATCCCTGAGCCATGGAAATTAGCAGTTGTTATTCCTATTCTGAAGCAAAATAAAGATCCTCTTTTTCCACAAAACTACAGGCCTATATCCCTCATAAGTGTCCTCGCAAAAACGCTGGAAAAAATGGTTAACCGGCGTCTCCTTTTCTTCCTTGAACAGAATAATCTCCTATCCTCGTCACAAGCCGGTGGGCGTAAGAAGCGTACTACAGTTAATCATCTGCTGAGCCTACAAAGGCAAATATTAACAGCATTTCACAGACGCCAACATGTATACTCCGTCTTTTTCGATATAGAAAAGGCGTTCGACAGAGTATGGCGATACGGCCTCTTATCCAAGCTGACAACAGCTGGTATAAGTGGAAACATGGCCAAGTATCTGAATAATTTTTTAACAAACAGAACGTTCCATGTTAAGATTGGTTCGTCAATATCGAGCACCATTCAAACTGAGAATGGCTTACCACAAGGATCTGCCCTTAGTGTAACCTTGTTTATTTTTTATATCAATGATATAAATGATCGTATTGCTCCGCCTGTAAACGCCCGGCTCTACTTTGACGACTTAAACATTTCCCTGTCTTCCAGTTTTCCAGCAAATGCTCAAAAAATCCTACAAAAAACTATTTCAAAACTGCAATCCTGGTGTAACAATAATGGTCTTGTGTTTTCTCCATCTAAGTCTATCTGTGTTGATTTCTATAGGGGACGTCAAAACTCTTCCAGCATTCGCCTCAATCTAGAAAATTCCTCACTTCATTTCCACCCTACTGCTACTTTCCTTGGACTACTGTTCGATCAAAAGCTAACTTGGCGATCCCACATATCAAATCTTAAAGTTAAATGTCATAAATTCCTATCTATTCTTAAATATGTATCAAACACAAAGTATAATGTACCTCCGAAAACTCTCCTCTCCATATACAAATCCTTAGTCATTTCCAGAATAAACTACGGGTCCCAGGCGTATGCGTCAGCCAGTCCCTCTTTACTTAAATCCCTTGATTCAATACACCACACGGCGCTCCGCACGATACTTGGCGCACATAGAACTTCCCCGTCTGTAAGTTTGTGTGCCTTGTTAGGCACTCCCCCACTAAAGTATTTCCGAACCTATTATTACCACCGTGAGACCCTCGCTCTTTTCTCTAGTAAACGCGCCCGTCCTATTGACACAAATGACCTCCCCAACACCCCAGAGTTCCCTAATGACCCTCTCCCAGAAATCCTGGCTCTCCTATCACAGCACAACGTGAGCGTAATCCCTTTCCCTAACCTAGCTCCTAACATCATGATTCCGCCGTGGGCCCCTTTAAACATTGATGTTAACTTTTCCCTGACGAAGTATAATAAACCCCTGCACCCGAATATCGTTCAGCTGACAACAACAACAATGCAAAAATACCCTGACCACCTCTTTTTCTACACGGATGCTGCCAAGGCCACCCCAGAGGCTACTTCTTCCCCAACCGCCTGTTCCTTTGAAGTCTGCGACGTGATTCGAAGCATTCGACTGAATGACAATTGCTCGGTACTGGATGCTGAAATATACGCAGTATTTTTCTGTTTGGAATATTTTCTTTTTACAGAGCCTACATCACAGAAAGCCCTGCTGGTATCTGATTCATCCGCGGCCTTATTGACAATTTCTAATCCCCTCACCAAACATCCTGTAGCAATTCGAACCCAGCAGGTATTATACGAACTTATTAAGAGACAGTGCTCCGTATCCTTTCTGTGGGCGCCCAGCCATGCAGGGATTCCTGAAAATGAACGCGTCGATACATCCGCCCGAGCAGAAATATATTGCCCCTCGCCTAGTAACAGCCCACCTCCACCTTATCTCTCGAACATAATCTTGAATAATCTCACGTCCTTATGGAAAACCCATTGGTCCTCGTGTCAGACTTTCTCGTGGTTAATTAAATCCTCAACGGAACCATGGTGGCCAGAAAAAAGCATCTCCCGCAGAGATTTCTGTGCACTTAGCCGCTTGCGCATAGGCCATACGGCCATGTCGCATAATTTTATTTTGCAAAGAACCCCCTCTTCTACGAATTGTCCTTTCTGTGGCCAAGATGTTGCTCCCTCAACTCCTCATATACTATGCGACTGTCCAGCATTATCACCTCACCGGCCCCCTTTAATTAATAACAAAACAGTCACCAACATTCTTGAGAATTCCCCCGATGCAATTTTATCCATAACACAATTTATCAGAACTAGCGGAATAATCAGATATCTATAAAAAGAAACTGCGCATCTTCGTACTGTAATAGCCGCAGCAGTTAAACACGGTACAGGATGTTGCTTTCACAAAAAAAAAAAAAAAAAAAAAAAAAAAAATGAAAATGATACAAAATTTGAAAAATGATTTTAAAAATTAAGCAGTGTTTATAAAAATTTTGTGAATAATTAAAAACTAAAAAATAGCAAATGAATGAAGGAACCAATAAAAAAATTTAAATCGAATCATATTTAGATAAGACAATAAACGGTTATTAACTGTAACAAATAAATAATGTTTTATTAAGAAATTTAAGCATTAAATAACGGGTTACCTGTATTAGGATAATTATGGTTAATGCAATTGTTTTTAAATTTGTTTATATAATAGTTCTCAGTCAAATTTAATAGTTTATAATTATTGATGTATCTTAAAATTTGTAAGTCTGTATTAATGTTGAAAATTAGGGTATTTTACATATAATTAATAATATGTTCAGCTATAATAGATTTATCTATCCATATTCATTGTATGTTCTTTATATTTTATTTTAAAGTTTCTTCTGGTTTGTCCGATATACATATATTTTTTAACTTTTATGTATTCCTGCTTGATTAAATTTATTATTATTATTATTGTTAACATCATTAGTATTAATTAATTTATTATATAAATTGTTAATATCATTAGTATTAATTAATTTATTATATAAATTGTTAATATCGTTTGTATTAATTAATTTTTTGTATAAATTGTTAATAGCGATGTATGAAATTCGAAATAACGAATTAATTGTATTATTTATTTTATATGTTTTGCGGTTATTGAAAGTAAATTTAATACAACTTTTTTTGATATTTCTTTTTCTTAAAATCATATTTAGTATATAAATTATCGATTAATTGACACAATGGAAATTATTGATTTTAGCTATTTGTTTAATAATATTTAGTTCATTTTGTTTTTCTTTGTATTCTCCCCCCACGAAACACCCTTTTTCCCTGAACTTTTCTCCGCTGCGAGAACATTTGAAAAAAAGATGATAAAAGGGAAATAAAAAAAAAAAAAAAAAACAAAATGCAACCAGAAATCAACGTTTCTATAACAAATGCGTTTCCTCTTTTTTGATATTTTTTTTGTCTTTTTCATTACACTCTTTGCCCGCCAGATTTTTTACCGAGCGACAATCTTTCTCGCCTACGAGTGTGTCGTAGAATTTTTATTCTTCTTAATATTTACTTTCGAGTTCTCACGAAAAAAACAAAGTACGCGCGAATATTGTGTTGCGAGGACTACTTCGTTCGGTGAGTGGGAAAAAAAAATTATGCGGTCTGAGGGCAAAGTCAAAAAAAAGTTTTCTATTCGCTTCATTTTAATAAATTTACATTTTTCCATTATTTTATACGAGGCCGAAGGGAGCGAGCACATCGCCTCATATGTCTCCGCAGCAAGGGAAAAATTATAAGCGGCAACATTTCTAATTTATATGTTAACGAACCAGAACTTCTTAGAGCTGAAAGTTCCCCATCCAGTGCGTGTGGCACGAAATTGTTAAAACTTTAACGATTTATTATAATTGACAGAATTCCGTTAGCTTTGTTCTAAATTCCGCTTCACCCATTCCGCCGATTTCATAAATCCGTATGAGATTTAACTTTCGATTTTACGCATTTCCGAATGCTGTTGCTATTGCAGAAATGATGATTAATCTGAATTGAAAGATGGCGCCAACTTTTAATGCAATGCGTTTTGAAAATCATAGATATATCGCGCAAGTTTTTCCGTGGTACCAGTCAAAAATGATAATAATACTAAAGTAATGATCATTCCGCAAACTGACCATGGAGATTTTTGAAATGGTTTTTCTTTCTCGTCCGATCAGTTTTCCCCTTTTTTTTTGGACCAAGCCGCAAGCGTATTTTCATAACTTCGAACTTTACATTTTACTTCTTCTCCATGTCGGTTACATTCTGATCACAGCCTGCTTTCCTCG
This sequence comes from Icerya purchasi, assembly GCA_039619475.1. Lineage (NCBI taxonomy): Eukaryota > Metazoa > Arthropoda > Insecta > Hemiptera > Monophlebidae > Icerya > Icerya purchasi. The sequence goes on from CM077115.1 coordinate 218,038,866, forward strand.
CCCCGAATCGTTTCTAACATACAGACTCTACAATCAAGCATACACCTACACCATACTTTTCTTTTGCTACATCTATTCATTTCTATAACCGTTTCTCCTTCATTTCCAACATTGTTGATAATCTGAATGATCTGTACTGTTTTTCAGACATGGATCGATGCTTTTTGTCGGTGTGCCTCAAAGAAAAAAAATAAATAAAACACATTTGAACCAGTCGTACTTTTTGTAAAAAAAGTGCATTGTGTGACGTTTCTTTCCGATGGTGAACACGACTATTTTGTTTTAGTAAAAAAATTAACTTTCTCTTTTCCTTTTTTTTTGACCTGGCATTAAACACCATTTGGCCACTAACTAATCATTAAATTAATCCTTCAGCTTGTTTAATTCAATTTATACTTTTGCCGTCGCTGGGAATTGAACCTATGACTACTATTATTAATAATCTAAGCGTTCATTAGGCTGTCGCGGCGGTTAAAACATGAACTTAAAATGTTGATCACAAACTAAATAAAATAATTACATTACGGTTAAATATAAAAAAGGGTAACACTTTTGCGTGATGTATTTCCATGACGCACGAATGTTGCAATCGACCCCCAGTCATAAAATATATCCATACAGAGGAAGAAAAAAAAAAAAAAAGACATCAAAAATTTACCGCTTTAACTAAATTATCATCAGTAGAAGCACTTTGGAAGTACATTTAAATTTTTCGATAAAACGGTCGTCGGTTGATTAAAATAAAAACATTGAACTTTGGTGATAATTCAATGCAGAAGTGTAATATGCCGAGAATCGTTTCTAAACTGGCTGAATTAGACATGAAAACAGTGTAATTCATCGCGACAAGAGAACTGAAAAAAAAAAATTCGAAATTATTCTTTAGCTTTAAGCACTGTCGTGCCGTTTCAGTGCTACGTGCGATCTCGTTCGTGTTAAACTGTGCTCGCAGCAGCAGAAGTGTGAAATAAAATTCCTAGCGACCTTGAAACTTTTATTCTTATCAACTTGGCTGTCGTAATAAATACGAAATATTTACAGTCAGAACTTACGACGGCAACCGAAATAGAATTAAAAATATTAAAAGCAAAAAATTTTTTGTTTGTCACCGGCGGCGCAACTGGGAGAAACTTATTATGCGAGGCAGGAAGATTTGAAAGCGTGAATTTCGGTTAGTATAAAAAATTTCCAAACTGGCCCCATTCAGAAAAACTATATATTAATACGTGTATATTTACATAGAAAACTTATTTACGGATACATTTCGAAAAAAGTTGCGAGTTAGCGTCGGTGCATTGTAAATTATTCTCTTCGTACCGCTTCGAAAAAAGAATTTTGTTTAGAAAAAATTTAATGAAAACATTATTCTTACTATTATTTTTAATACTTTCAAGTGCGAGCTATGATCGTCAAGTACAAGTGACGTTTGCAGCATAGTCTAACAGCGGATCGTCGTCAATAATGATTTTCAATAAACAAAAGGCGGGATAATCTCGCTCAGTGGTCAAACGGTTCAAACCCGTAGTCTACGAAACACAACAAACAAACGAATTTTTTCCAACGTTTCAGCGACGACACCTAATAAAGAGTTATATAAGTATGCTTCTTCTCTTCCGCTGAAATTACTTACTCCTATCGCTATTCTACTCGTTCGCCGGCTGGATGATGAATTTAGACACATCATCTCCTTCCGTAGGCAGGTTTACATTGAGCAAGTGAACTGTAAAGAAATTCCACAGTTCTTCATTTTAAAACATAGTGGCATCGACAGCGTATTTTTATTAACTTGGTTGATCATGACTGCCCCAACTGCAAGAATAAAGGTCTGGAAGATCCCTCGATGGAGATCACCTCCCATAGAAATGAAACTGTCGAGGCAATGGATGAATGTCCGATGGTCGAGCAAAATAACCTTCAACATTAGAGACCGCACCCACCTACACCTGAGGTAGCACAACTACAATCGAATTTCTCAACGCAGCCCCTCGTAAAACGTAGAATCCCCCCCCCCCCCATCTCAGCAATAATGATGTCGATATTCCCCCATCTCCCGTCCCTCCTCTCACTACACTCCAATCTTACATCACCAACACCAGCCACAAAAACGTGAAGGACATTTATGTCCTGATGAGCGAAGCCAGTTCTTTATTCCTCTCTGATCATGCGCCCTTCGCCTTTTTCTTTCAGGAACCCCAAATTTTCATTGCAAAAATCAGCAGTGCCTCGGATTATATAAATTACGCGCGTAATTTTACATTACTTTCCACAGTCACGCCATATCTTGGAAGCGTAAGCATTAAAAATCGCTGCACTCGTGTAATTAAAAGTTTACAAGAACTCCCTCGCCAAAAATAACGTCGGACGACGACAAATAAGCTTGCTAACGCGTCACCTTTTTCTTCATTTTAGCTTAACGATTACCCCATACCCGCATAGTTTCCCTTATTTCCGTTAAAAATAGCGTGAAATTATGTTATTATACAGTGGAATTGCAGGGGCTTCTATAAGCGTATAGAAGAGCTCAACATATTAATACACGTCTATTCTCCTGCCACTATCTGCTTGCAGCAGACTCGTTTTAAACAGACACCCACAGGCCATAGTTAAACAACTATATTTCCTAGTGAAATAAATTTATGGACAACTGCGTAGAAAATGTAATGTATTTAATTCAATAATATAGCGCTTAACGTTTCGGTCAGCTTATACTGGCCATCATCAGAAGCGAACTGAGACACTCGAACGTTTCATAACTATATTTCCATTTGGATGACAAACAAGATGTAATCGCTTGCGGTGGGGTGGCAACATTTGTACATGTGAGCTGCCCTGCAGTCCATCTCTTCAACAATACCGCGTTGCAATCCTTAGCAATTTCGGTAAGAATGCTAAATTCTCGTATTTCCCCGTTGACTATCGCCAATTGTTACTTCAAATCCACCACTAATGTTACACAAATATGAAATCTAATCACTCATATCTGTACTAGACACCCAAGCGATTTTACTTGGCGATTTCAGTGCTCACTCTCCTCTATGGGGAGCCACTTATACGTATCGACGGGGTACTACGATTCTGAACAATGTCCGGTCCAGTGATTTAATTCTGCTTACACCTCCAGATCACACCCACTTCAATTCCTCTTAAAACACATTCTCTACAATTAATCTTATCTTTTCTTCTGCATCAGTCTTCCCACTTCTCACAGTAACAGTCCTAGAGGACTTATGTTCCAGTGATCATTTTCCTATCCTTACTTATTTCCCTAATTCTCCCTCTAGTAGTAATCCTCTACGAATCCCAGCTCACTTCCGGTTCCGGAAAGCAGATTGGATAATGTACAAATCTAAAGTAGTAGATCCCATAGATTTTTCGCTTTCGCTTGAGCACAATTTAAATAGACTAACAAACGCCATGAATTATTCCGCAGCTTTAGCCACTATCCCGAAATTCCGCTTCGTAAGACGATCCTGCCCTGTCCCGTGGTGGACGCCGGAAATCCAAGCAGCAATTTCTCTAAGAAAGAGGGCGCTGAGGAAATACAAATCTTCAAAGACGTTATCTGACTTGATCTGCTTCAAAAAGCGCAGAGCAAGGGCTCTGCTCTTAATCCACATAAGTAAACGTGAATCCTGGAAATCCTTTGTGAATTCGATTTCTTCATCTACACCTATAAGTACTGCGTGGAAGAAAATTAAATCGCTAAGCGGAATTCCTAGTTCATCCTTTTCACCATCTCTTCTAATAAAGAATAGTTTGGTTGCTGACCCGCAGTCAGTAGCAAATGCTTTGGCAGCACACTATTCCAAAGTTTCTTCCTTTTCCTCATATTCTGTTGACTTCCTATCTCTTAAAGCAAAAGCTGAGAAAACACCGATATCCTTCTCTTCCGAGAACTATGATAATTTTAATCTTCCGTTCACACTTTCCGAACTTAACTATCAATCGACCTATAAAACGAAGTATAGTGCTCCTGGCGCCGTCCATTCTTTCATGATCAAACATCTCCCTAACCCAGCTAAATTATTCCTTCTCTACATCTATCAAATATGGTAGTGACATGACACCAGCCTAGTTGTAGTTCCGCTCCTTAAGACTAATGATGATCCTTTTCTTTTTAATAGTTTTCGTCCGATATCCCTAATTAGTGCTCTGTCGAAGGTAATGAAGAAAGTACTATATAGACGGCTCCTGTTTTATCTCCGAATCGAACAATTTAATTTCCTCCATACAGGCTGGCGGCCGTACACGTAAATCCACTTTATTTCATCTTATTAGCCTTCAAAGGCAAATGTTCAATGTCTGCACTCAATATTTTTTGACATTGAGAAACCGTTCGACCGTGTATGGCGGTACGGCTTGATACTTAAACTGAAAAATGCCGGAATAAACGGCAAAATGGGCAATTTCATCCTACATTTCTTAACTAATAGAACAATGTAAGTGAAAGTAGGCTCTGCGATGTCCTTTTCTGTTCCCATGAAAAATGGAATCCCACAGGAATCCGTTCTGAGTGCGACTTTATTCATCCTATTTATTAATGACATTTCCTGCTGTATTAGGCCAGTAACAGCCCAATTATTTATTGATGATCTAAATATATCAATCTTATTCAATTTCTTATCCAATGCTCAGTCTATCCTCCAGACGACAATTGATAAGCTACATACATGGATTGTACACAATCAAAATGAAGGATTACTTCCATGCACGTATGATGACTGAGTAGATCAGCCAGTTGCAAAGGGAACCATCCTTTATGCAAAGCATAAAATCTACAGCCAGTCCGTGTGGTTTCCTTCTCTTTACCTTACGCGTCGGAAATATGCTGTGTTAAACAGGTTGCGTGTTGGACATATGGCGGTCTCGCATTATTATATACTTGAAGGTAATTCCCACCCCACGTGTCATTTCTGTTCCGGCTCTTCTTATCCTTCGGTACAGCACCTGTTACAACAATGTGCAACGTTCGCCCGTTCCGCTTTTTCCGGTGTGTTCCATTTTCAACTATCCTGTCAAATGACCCAACGCGCATACAAATGCTACTCGTGTTTCTTAGAACCAACAGTTTACACGCGTAAATTATTAAGTAGCCTTTTCAGCCTGGCCCATGTGCTGTAATGACCATTGCAGTTAAGAATGGTGCATAGGCGCCACCAGGAAAAAAAGTGTATGTTTTTTTTGTTTGTTCGCGCAGGCCTCCGTACGGATCAATTTTAATGATTTTTTGTTTATTCTACAGTATACCAGCAACACAGTAAGGTAAGTACGAATGAAAATCGATTAGTCATTTAAATAAACGTTAAAAGAGAGGAGGTTTCTTCAGTTTTTTTATTTATTAATATAACAGACACGACTGAAAATATTATCAATATTAAGCCTAGAAACGTAATTTTCTAATTCTGGGTACAGCCCTCGGCTAACGATCCTCCCAAACAGAAAAAAAAACAAAACAAAAAGAAAGAAAAAGTGGAGACGTAATTTGAAAAAATTAAAGTATTATTAATGATATAATTAATCACGAATAAATATAGATTCGAATAAAGAAAATAAATTCTGACACGGTTATAGCACAAATTCAAAATCTCGTCACTTTTTAAAAAGTTGATTTTTAGCGAGACAAAAAATTTTAAAAAAATTGTGAAATATTATATATATATTTTTCAAAAAAAAAATGCCAACCAACTATAAAAGTTTAATAAAAGTGCAAAGTAAAAAATAATTCTGTTCGATAAAAATAATATATTTCAGAGTGAAATACTTTAAGGTGATATTATGATAATTCTTAAAAAACATTCACATTTTAATTAGAGTCGAGATGAAAATCACAAATTGCAATAGTGATTAAAATTCGGAAAAAAAAATTCCTTGAATTGTTTCTAGATGTTGATGATTTCCGTGCCTATTCTAATTAATGCGCTATATAAGAATTATAATTTTCACCTTGCAGAATATCGTCATTCTAAAATTTATTGTTTTTTTGTCGAATAATTTTATACTTTTTAATGCGCTTTTATTAATTTTTTTTTAGAATTTTTAAAGTCGGTATTTTTATTTTAAAACATTTTTTTTTTTTTTTTGTTTTCGTGTCTGTTTAAACGCGATGCGTAAATGTCGAAAAGACGGTTTCATAGTATTAAACTGCGGCATTTTTTTTAAAAAATCGACTTTAATATAGTTACTTATTTTACATCTGGTTAAGATTGTGTAACATTTAAATAAATAAACAAAAATAAAAAAAATTGATCGTTAGAATACTTGTCAGTAATTACACATTAGCTTGCATCTATTTAAGTATTTGCGCATGGATGTGCTAGATTTAGAAAGTAGAAATAATAAATTTAAACTAGGTCGTAAGAATTAGAGAATATAGCCCGTAAAGTAGCGATATAATATAACAATTTTGTAAAATTTTTTTTCAAAAGACGAATAAACGGTATTATGTTAGGGATCCATAGACAGGCGTATACGCCTTGCGGAACTCACTAATTATTTAAAATAAAAATAAAAATACAAAAAAAAATCCAACACACTTTGCTTCCTCCAAAGAAAAGAATGGGGAACAGACGAGTAAAATATTAAGACCTAAAATTCCAGACTTACATTGCTCACGGAAATGGCCGGATACCGAGAAATAATGTACGTATTCCAACGACCAGTCGAGAAGGACCTCGTTCAGGCTGATAGTCATGGACACCTCCCCTTGCTAAGGATAGGTTTGATGAAAAAACTATCAAGAGGAGATCTGTCGCTGCTGATATTTTCAACTTCCGGTGTAAACTGAATACGAGATTAATTTCAGTTCTGATTTTCAACATCTTTCATTAATCAAAGCGATTATCAAGTCGAGAAAATTCAGAATGTCCAATAAAACTACGAGCACGAGGAGAGAGCTTACCGTTATTGAAGGAATTTACGATTGTAAACAATAGCGAGCATAAATAATGTAGGGAACTTGTTTTGATCGTTCTGCTTTTCATCAGTCCGTTTATAGCGCGTAAATTTGAAAACTGTCGCCTTTGCTAAGATGAACCTATTAGCCGTTTAAGCCTATTCAACTGGGAGCGTTCGGAGGGTTTCCTGGAAAATTCGCAGCCGCCACACCGACACTCCTAATTACGGCCTCGCTAGATATTGAGCGCCTAGTTTGTTATGATTTTTGTCGCACAACGCGTCTCTCTAGACGGCGTCAATCTCCGTTAAACTCGTTTGCTTCGACTGTTTTTTCATCTTTGTATCCGTCTCCTTCGGGAATTATTCATCCCCGTCTTGGTACTTCATTAGTCGTCGCTTCATCGTACGTTTTTCCTACCGAATTTGTACAAAAGGAAGACGCATCTCGGAAAACTTTTTCGTCGAGTTCTATATAAGAATAAAAAACTTTTTCTAGATACGCTAAAACGTATTTTCCCCGTTCAAAGGATTTTTAACGCTCTGCGCGGAATACTGACGAGTGCCGTTTGGTTCAACAAGATATGTTGTTTACCTACTCGTACCTCATCCGCTCAGATGAATTTCGAAATAGGTGTAAAAACGAATACGAAATAACGCTAACTAAACGATATTGGTAAAACATAGCTCGAAGAAATAAACGGAAGAATAAGGAAACGACTGAAGAATGAAAGTAGCATAATATTAGGGCCGAGGCGGTGCCCCTGGACGGCGATTTAACAACTAGTAAATTTACAAGCAAGCGAAAGTGAAAAAGTTATTGAAGAACTTCGCGGAAAACTTTAAACCTGACAACGCTGACCAATCCTGACACCAGCAGACAAAACGGAAGTCAGAAAAAGACTTTCAACTTGGAAAACTCTGACAGCGATCTCCGTAAACATTGAAGGCCCGACGGAAGAAAAGCCGGCGGCCCTGTGTTGGCCATCGCGTGTAAAGAATATAAAATGCGATATTTTACGTGTTCAAGAAACCCAAGTTAATGCTACGAAATCACCTGCACGAACAAACGGAATGAGACTGATTGGTGAGATACCGCAACCAGAGCACGGTAGCGCAATGTGTGCGTGGTGTTGAAATAATCTCTGTCGAAGCCTTCGCCTTGGCAGATACAGAAATTATAACGGAAAAATTAGAAAACTGTACGGTCACCTCAGTTTATAGGTCCCTAGAAAACATTTTTAGAGTTTTTGCGATTCGCCGAATTGGAAGAAAAAACATACAAAAATCGTCCTCGGTCATTTTAATAGTCGCAGCTGCCTCTGAAACTTGAACATATACTCAACAGCCGGTACAAATCTAGTTCACGGTGCAAATTTCAAAGCGAACGGTGGCAAAATGTTCTTCGAATAGTACAAACGGAATCAGAGCCGTCAAACTTTGACAAGATTATTAAAGCTATACTTCTTCTTTATAGTGCCATATTCAGTTTCTGAGCGTCAGCGACTAACTCTATTCGTACATTTCAGCTGTACAGACATAGGCATAGTGTACTACGCAATTGTTGTATGCAACTTGAGTGTACACATGCTAGACTGCATTCGGAACTGATTGCAAATGTATGATTTTTATCAATGTCCAAATGCAGTTCCATGTATATCTGCTGTGTACTAACTAGCGCGCATATGATTGCCATCGCCTTCCACGTGAAATAGCGAGTATTTAATTTAATTTTTCGTAATACTTCCGTAATGAAAATCAAGCGCTTCCGCAACTAGGCTATCCCGATATATACTAGAAGTATCGAAGAAAACAATCTCCCTCGCGGGTGTCGTAATCGATACATACCGTGCATAAATGCATGGGAGAAATATTCCGTAAGAAAAATACAAACCCTTTCAGTGGGAAAACCGTTACGGCAGGGGAAAAACTGATGGAACCGATTTCTGGGGGAAAACAGGACACGGATGGAACTAATTGGATTTTAGTAAAAACAGTTTCAAAGTCTGACGGTTAGTTATTAAGCTGTGAAAATAGCAACAGTGAAATGAAATGGGGTCTGGCCGAAAATGATAAATGTAAATGTGGACAACAGTAGAACCACAGCCACCTGTTCCAGTGCAGCCTGTTGGACATTACAGAGAAAAACCTTTTGAATAAAATTCCTTTGATGCATGGACTGAAAGTGTATAAATCTGTTTATTTTATTTATCATATTTAACACAATTTTTGCTATTTTCATATATAATCTGTCTGTTTATTAGCGTTCTCAAGCATCTCGGGGACGTGATAATTAATTAATGATAAAAAACAAAATAATTTAAAAATTCGGTACTTATACTAATTGCGGGGAAACGTGCGAAATATCTGGTAAAATAAAAAAAAAAAAAAGGTTATTGTTCTGAGCGTGGAAGTGTTTCTTCTTCTTTCCGGTCGTATTGCTCGATTCCGAGCATCGTGACTACCTATTTCTACATTCTAGCTGTACAGAATAGGTAGCTCTCATGGCAATTATTATATATGCAACGCAAGTACTGTACACACGCAAGAAGACTACATTCGGAACTGATTAATAATCGTTTGATTTATCGATATATACGAATACAATCCCGGTGTGTGTCAGCTGTGTACTAACCAGCGCGCATATGATGCTATACGTGATGGTTTGCCATTGCCTTTCACGTGAAATGGCGCAAAGAAATATTAAGGTCTCAGATGTAAACGATCATTTACAAGGAAGATATTTCAACTTTTTTACTTAGTGCCCGTTAGTGAACAGAACCGACTGGATAAGAACAATTTGTGTAAACTGTATCGCATGAATTTGTAATTTTTATCACCGATGAAAGAGACATCTGCACGTTTGGTGAATGATTTGTAATCGACCGTTTCCAGGTAATCAGGCCCACGTGACAACAGTGGTGCCCTTAAATAATAGCGTAACAAGTTTTATGCGGTATCGAACTTTAGTATAGTGGGAAGGCCTGTAGGACACATCAACACCAGTCTGGCCTTTGACTAAATAAAGAAGCATTTAAAAACCTCGATGCGGGCTATTCAAATGTAAGTACCAAGCTAACATGCCTGGGTGACGTCATTGGTCGCAGAAAGGTCCGCCGACTCAAAACATTAAATCTGTAACTCCCAAGTTTTCCGTTCGTCATTGGGAAGAAACTAGGTTTCGCTCCTATTATCTGCTGTGAAAAAATCCACAAATGCGCAAACAATGGTGTGTACTGAACATTATAAATACAAATGAAAACAAGTTGTTTACAATTTAATAATAAAACATTAAGAGCTCTCTCTCTGTCCGAAACATCTTCAGATTCGAATCACACATTCTGCGATCTCATCTTTTAACATTTCTTTTTCGGCTAAGGATAATTAGGTTTTATTTAGATTCAGGCAAGACCATACTATATGACTATATTTCCATTAATATATTCTTCTTTTCTAGTTTCTAGCCGAAGATGAAATTCCCGCGAAAAGACGTTTCTAAAATATTCATTTATATTCAACCTAGTTTGTTATTACGTTTGTAATTTTGATCATTTTTATTAACTATAATTAAGTATAAAAAGTCTACCAAAAATATATACGGCAAATCTGGTCGCAATCGAATACAGAAAAATCAACTTACAGAAATACGGGACCCTTATGATTACAGTAAAAAAAGAAGGCGGTATCTATTCATATTCTAATGAAAACGTGAATTTCTGCAATGGTATAAAGTGCATCAAATCGCTAAGCATTATAAACATACTTTTCAAGAGCCTATATAATGAAATGGCAGAGTATACTGAAAACTTTTCACTTTGACAGATGACGTTCGGACGCCAATACCAACCAGTGCTGCCAACCTGAAAAACTTAACTCTTAAAAAATCACCCGTTATATACAAAATAAATCGGATGAAATACAGAAAAGGAATAATATTATTCGAAACAGCGATGTTATATAAAGTCTGTTATTAGCATAATTTACGATGTTAATTTTTTTTTTTTTATTCTTGGGCTTGTCAACTAAGGGGACCTTCACTCAGAAACAAATAGAACGGAAAGAAGTCTCAGTTATATTTTAATCCGATCGGAAATCATTGCTAAAATGGAACAAATAGCGGGAATAATTAATTTTGGGAAGGAAAAGACAGGATATAAGAAGCACAGTAAGGAGTAGGAAGCCCAAGAAGTTTCAACACAAATAGGAATACAAAACGCTCCAGAGAAAGAGATGAACACTGGAAGAACACATGACCGGCGTCGCAAATAACTGCATCATCAGGATGAAGAGGACAGTGTGGGGCGGAAATCAGGAGAAAGACAGCAAAGAGTGGCCAAAACGCATACGAACAACAGGGAAACAACATCAGAACGTCGAAGAGAGGGATGGAAAAGAAATCGTGAATAGGGAGTAAGCTGAGCAGACAGATGAAATGAATAATTATTAGAAAACGAGGGAGGGTAGGTGCCCGACACCAATACCTGATATGGAACAGTAAGTGTACATTTAAATGCAACAATATAAAACGATTATTTAATTTTTTTATTAAACACCCGACGCGTTTCGAAAACAAAGCTTCATAATCACGGGAGTTATTATATTGTCATCGAAACGCGTCAGGTATTTAATAAAAAAATTGAATAATTATTTTATATTGGTGTTATTACAATAAACATAAACAATAAGTGTAACTTTAGCAGATATGTCTAATATGAAAGCTTTGACATATCGATAGAAGGTTGGCGGATGGAATTTTAAAAAAAAAAAAAAAAGGCGACAAGAAGCATCAAACCGGAGCCAAGGAATCAGCCGCTAAATTATCAAATATGCCGGAGCGATTAGGTGCCCCTGAGCAAATCAATGTTAATGGAATGGAGAGAGAGGAAAGATTATGAATGCGTGAACATATACGGAGGATAACAAAATCACACGATTAATCAGGAAGGGGAGAAGAAATGGCTTGAAGGGCGCTGAAGGAGTCAGAGATAATTAACAAATTGGAGGAAAGGTGATTCGAGGAAATGAAAATAATAGAGCGTAGGATAGTCAATAATTCGTTTATCAATATGGAACGGAAATAAGGAAGACGAAAAGATTCTGATAGGTTAAAATCAGGAAGAATGAAGAAAGCTCTAACACCACCAGGCCCGCTCGAACCATCCGTGTAAATGGTAACATGAAAGGGAAATAGGGAATTGATAGTGCTGTAGAATACCTGCTTAATTATTGAGGAAGGTTTTTAGAAAATGGGGGAAGAATAAACACCTTAGAAGGATGACAGAGATCAGTGAAGTTAAAGGAAAAATAGGGGAGATTATTGAAGGAGTGTAAGAATAAAATTAACTAAGCCAATGTGCAATAAATGCTAAGATATGGGTTTTGTACGAGTAAAACGATTATAAATTTAAAGGAAGGACTGTTAAAATTTAAAACATTTTAAAAATCACATTTTATGAACACTTAAAAAAGTAATAAACTATACAAATGCATTTGTTAAATTTACAAATAAAAAAACACGATAAAATATTCTCAGCAAAAAACTAAATGTAAATCAAAAATTCAACAATATTGCATGTAAAAATGAAAATCAGTAACGGAAATCAATTTTAAAAAATGATCAAAAACTCTATTATTTCCCAAAAATTTGAAAACACGCGATCAAATCGAAAACGGAAAAAGGTAAAAAGTTTCTTCCTAAAAAGATTAGATTCACGGATTACCTACAGCGAACAGTCTTTAACTCAAAATTAATATCAGCGCATCGAAATATTTAAAAATCTACCTCAGAGACAGTTTAACATGGACCGAAAATCGCATCATCACATATAATGAACAGAGTAATTTCCTGCTCGAGGATTTTACGATTAAATGATTATGAAGTTGGAGGAGATTAATTAAGAAACACAGGACGTATTACGCACCTTTATAACAGCCGCCCGACAATTCTTTTAATCGTGTAATTTTCGAACGGTTTTAGATCGATCTTTAAAACGAAATGATATTAAAAAAGGAATTATAGGATTTGACTTTTCTTTTTTCAGTAAATTTTTACGATGAACTTTTACGGCAAAGTTTATTTACATATGTCCTGTATATATATATATATATATATATATATATATATATATATATATATACGGTGAACTTTTATTTAACTATCTTTTACTGTATTTTTTTATCCTAATTTTGCTTTATTGATCATCCCGATATACTTTTGAACTTGCAATTATTGAACACACTACTTTAGGAGATAATTTATCGAAATAAAGTGTTCCCGATTAAATTGTATTTTTACACATTGGCCAAAAAAAAAAAAATAAATAAATAAAAATAAAATAAACCTCTCGAAAACTGAAATAAATAGATTATAAACTGATCCTATTTTTAAAATATTTTCAAACGGGCTACGCGAATGGAATAACGAAATGAACAAAGTTTCATATGTTAAAAGTGCGTCTTCACTCATGTAGATCATTAAAAAAGTTTGTACGAAAAAGGTTATTAGGTTGTCGTAGGCTGCTTTCGTTTGCAATCTGAGCAAAGAGAGACATGTGTGAGTTTCATCGTGCCCTGGTGCAGAAAAAATACGCTAGCAATTAACTATTTCCCCGATTCGATTTACAATTCTTCAACCTGCCAGTTCATTTCAACCAACAGGAAGATTTCTCCGCACGCTGATTCTGTTAACGAAAGTTTGTGACAACTTCGGAGAACTTTCGCTCGTCATTAGCTGAAACGGCGTACGCAAATAACTTTGCCCTATTAATCCGGTCGTCCTATTTTCTTAACTTGCTCATCTGCGACAGTTCTCGCGAGACCTCCTTCATTCTTTCTTCAGGCTTATTCGATAAATGTCGCATCCGCCGCTAAATGGGATCGTGGCGTGTTTTTCAGTAATTTCATTTACGTTTTTACGTATAGTAGAACTGTGTTCACATTCTCGTCACTCGGAACGCTGAATAACACGTAATTCGACAAAGTTGACAAACCCTTTTCATGTTGTTTCCATACCGACAGCAGCGAGACGTGCTAGAAGCTCGATTAATGGCCAACTACTACGCTGTCTACGTATAAGCGCGATAGGTCTACGTGATATGCGCGGAGACCTTCCGTGTTCGCGAAACGTAACAGCCCGATACTGGCAGCGCCGCGATTTAGCAGTTCTCTTGCTTTCATCTTGCCGACTTTCATCCGCCGTTAAATACACATCCAGTCAAATTACTTAGATTAGCCCTTTAATGCTTATTTTCAGTTCCCTCTTTTCTCTTGACTCCTTCGTTTTTTGTATTTTTTTTTTACCATATTTAAAAACGTCGGAATTTTCGTTTCGGCGTGAAATCTTCCCTGTGCTGCGATAACTGTTTAAAAGATTCTGATTGGCTCGCATAATACATAATTAAACATTTTAAACAGGACAAATATTTAAATATATACTAGTAATACTTTTTCGAGGGAATATCCATTTTCATTTATAGAGAAGGGGAAAAAAATATTCAACGGTAAATAATATTATTTAAATGTGAAGGAGATCTATCAAAAGAAAGATATATTAGCGAGGACAAATATAAATATTTTCGAAATCGAAAAAAAAAAAACACACAGACTATCCTCAGTTGGAAAAAAAAGGAATCTGATTAAAATTTTCAATTTTTTTTTTTTTTTATGAAACGGTGTTTTCTAATTCGCAATTTTATGAAAAAAATTTAAAACACTTGATAAAAAACGGTTTCTTCATTTTCCCAAAGGCGCGTCTGTTCGGAGTTTATGATTTATATTTATCCTTTTTTCCAATTTAGCATTTTACAAGCATTTCCATATCGTGTAGACTTTTTTTTTTCGGGGGGGGGGCGAGAGATTCTATCCTTTTTTCTGTTTCGAAGCATTTATAAATTTAACTGGCGTTATTTGTATATATAGTTATTTTGAATAAAATACAAATATGACAAACAAATTTTCAAAAATTTATAAAAGATTTACACATACAGTTTTTATTGGGCATAGACAATCAGCTACTAAAAATTAATAGTACAAAAATTAAAAACCACACAAAAACTCTAAAGAACACACACTAAAGTCAATATGGAAAACAAAGTATTTTTTTTTTTTTTCTTTTTTTTTTGGGCGCGCCAGCGGCATTGACCCAACGACAAGAAAACTAAGCTAAGAAATTAAATAACTAAGCGGTCCGAAATGGACGCAACAAAGGACAGCAGTGCGGACACCACAGAAGATGAAGGAAAGGAGAGGATAAAAGAAGAGTTGTACGGAGTAGGGAGACCTAATGATAAGAGCTGACTGCATAAAAGGGAGGGTTCGTTAAGAAACAGCAGGACACTCGAAGAAAATGTGATTAGCGTCACATATATACGAGAAGGATCACAATCGCGAAAAGAACAATCAGGAGAAGGCGATAGAGCAAATCGAAAGCGAGAGGAGGGGAGTAGACAATGATTTGAAGACGAATTAGGGAGACAATAGAAGAGCGACGACTGAGAGGAATAGAATGGAACCAAGACAGGGAACGAGGAATTGGCTGAATGAAACGGTAATGAGAATGACGATTAGAAAATAGGGAGGGATAAATATCCTGCCAAAGTCTGGCGTGATCGGAGGTGGATAGGGAAAGGATATCTGAAGAAGGAAAATAGTTGAGAATGAATCTAGGCGACGAGCCAAAGAATCAGCTGCGTCATTGCCATCAATTCCGGAATGAATGGGGACCCACAAAAAAGTCAATGAGAATAGAACGGGATGACTGCAAAGTGGAGGTAAGAGAACGAATTGAGAGAATAATACTATCAGAGGAAAGTGGAGAGGATAGGGCTTGAAGGACGCCCTTAGAGTCCGAAATAATGAGGAATTGGGAAAGATCGCTTAAAGAGGAAATATAAGAGATAGCCTGAAGGATGGCGATCGACTCGTTAGAAAAAATAGAGCAGAAGGAAGGAAGCCGGAAGGACTCAGAATGTCGAAGCGACGGAGCAGTAAACGCACCACCCACGCTGTCCTCGCTCTTGGAACCATCGGTAAAGATCAATACATGAGCAGGAAAAGAGGAATTCAACAAATGAAGAAATTCATTGTTGATTGCACCGTGAGAGGAGGAATTGGCTCGAAGTGGGAGAGAGGAAAATTTGATAGGCTGCCATAGGCTATTGAAGTCATGAAAGAAGTACGGGAGAGTGTTGTAGGAAAGGACAACAGAAGAAAAGTTAGAAAGACGGGTAGCAATGAGCGACAGGATTGGGATTTTATGAGGAGAAAAACGGCAGCAGTTTTTGATATATAGATAGGAGGAAATAAGTTTGGACGAGGAGATGGGAAGCCGTTTAATTAAGAAGCGATACCCAAGCTGAGAACGGCGAATAAACAATGGTTAAGAGTAATGGACTCTGATAGAACTGCGGGAATGGGGGAGGATTTCAAGGCTCCAATGCACAAACGGAGGCAAGAGTTCTGGATCGCGCCAAGTTTAGTGAGGAGAGACTTGGAGGAATTACCGTAGATAAAGGAACAATAGTCGAGCTTGGACCGGATGATGGCTTTGAAAAGAATTAGAAGGATAAACGGATCGTCTCCCCATCTGAGGGAAGAGAGAGATTTAAGGAGATTAAGTCTTTTAAGACAGGATTTATAGAGAAAATTAATGTGCTCATGGAATGTGAGGCGGCTATTTAAAAAAAGGCCAAGATAGCATATGGAATTGACAACGGGGATAGGAATACCAGATACGGTTAAAGGGTCGGAGAGAAAAAATGATACAAGACGACTTAGTAGGAGAAAGAGAGAGGTGAAGACGAGAAAGGGAATTATTAAGAATAGACAGGAAAGTACTTCCATATTGTTTAAAATTAACAGTTTGAAGGCGGTATAAAGAAATTTCAATACAGGCGGGCAGATGTTTACATTATTAAAGACGGTAGATTGTTTCTTCTCAGATAAATATTTGGTTCGATCGGGCTTGAATCCGAATTCCATCACGATACAACTGTTTAATGAACCAGACTAAAAACGAAAAGAACATTAGTAATAATAGTGTGTGTATTTTAAACACACACAACCACTTTTTACTAGCATTTCATGAAATAACTTTCGCGCTTCCACAGAGACACACACAATCCCTACATAACTTTTACGCTACGTCGATGTATTTTATTAATTTGAAAAAAATTTTTAATAAAAAGTGTTTTTTATCTGCTTCAGATTATTTATTCTAGTAGAAAGAAAATTTAAAATCACTATTAATAGATTCCACGATAAGCCGGTTTTTTTTTTGTTTTTTTTTTTGGAAAGGGGACTCACTAACTAAGAATCTTTGTTTTAATCGGATTAATTATTGACAGTAAATAAATGATAAGGGGAATGATAGCCGTAGAACAAGATAAAAGCAAGAGCGCATTCAGCAGAATAGAACGTTCGACGGAAGGTAAATCGTGGCGTTTAGAAACGAGAAATCACATGATTCAGATGCAGCGAAATTAAGAGAAAGAGATTGTGAAAATAGTGAAAAATTGACGGAGTTTCAGTTTTAGAGAATTAAGAAAACGACGAAACACGATTAGGAACATCAGAAGGAACATCTAGATTGGACAGAAAAAGCGATCATCCAAAAAAAAGGAAAAACAGAAAAAAGAAAAAAGAGAGCCAATGTCAGGAATATTTGGCCGAAATTTGAAATAAAATTGTTTTCACGCAGTGGAAGCTGGAATTTTTTCGAATTTTTTCGAATTTTTCTTCAAGTAGAAGCAGAAACAGTTTCTTAGAGGTTCGTAGACTTCAAGTAGATCGTACACGAATTAAATTACAATTTTACAAAGAATAACGACTTTCGCATAGTTCGCTGAACCATCATAATAAATAAATAATAATGTTGCCTCTAATTTAATTGCATGAAAATTGAAAAACACAAAAGTTTCTTTTGCCGGCAGGTGATACTAGTGCCAGATTTAAGGGGAGGCAGGGAGGCCAGTGGCCCCGGGCCTGTTACCATAATGGGCCCTTCACACCCGCTAATCACTTAAAAATTGAAAATTACAAGTATGAAAAGTTCGCGCGCTCAGATGGTGAAACGATATATCATTCTGTTTTTCTTCCGTCGATCTCCGTTGATCCTATCCTCAGTTATTTTATCTTATCAAGATCCTTTGTTAACATGCCCAAAGGAGGGGTTAAAAGAAAAAAAAAGATTTTTATGGTGATGTTGAGTTTCGAATTCGACATATTTCGTGAATTAAATTTTGGTGATCTAACTGAAACTTACGCTATTAAAAAATCTCAACGCGTGTCTCATATTTAGAATCAATTATTACGGATCGATTTTATTAATTTACTGAATAAATAAAATAAAAAATGTGCACTTCGATTAAATTAAGAGGGCTTTCAGCAATTATTTGGCCCCGGGGAATTTTTTTCTTTAATCCGGCCCTGGATGATACATTAGCATCCTAATCATCTTTTCCGATGTTCGGATTGTCGATTGGCGTATATTTTTCTTTCTGCAAACATACAGCAGGATTACTGTTTAAAATGACTTAAATTATTACGCTCAATAAATTTTCTGTATTTATTTTTTTAGGTAATACTTTTTTTTCTTTTTTCCCCGGAGGGAGTGTGTTATTTTTCATTACAGTTTTATTGCTAAAAAAAAACGGTTTTTAAACAATAATAATGATTTATAAAGTTTGTATTTTCAGAAATAAATATCTGAAATTTACTAAATCACCAGTGTCCCATTTTTTATATTCAGTCGAAATACGTTTGGTGTTTATTAAATTATAAACGTTATAAATTAATTTCGAAACTCAGCCATGAATAACTGACAAGCCAAAATATACATCTAAGATTAATGTTTTGACTGCATATATGTAGAGGTAGAATCACTACAAAGTATCCGGTCTTTTTTCTGATCTGAACGACAAAATTTCGTTGAGGAGTTTATTTCTCTCGCGCGTGTTTCATTTTTGTACAAAGGTTTGTTAATTTTTCTTATTCCTAATATAAAAGTCGCAGAACAGATCCCCCTTTTTTTCTTTATTTTTTTAATAATTCGCGCGCAAACGGGCGGGAAACGAAGCGCATTGATATTTTTGAATTTAGTATAACGAATGATAGATTATAACTGTTGAAACGTATTTCGTAACAGAAGATTTTTCACTAGTCTTGTTTGAGTTTTTGTATTAGACTCTAGAAAATACTGAAAACGACTAAGACCATCGAGGTATCATCGATACGCGCACAGAGTACAGAAATTTTCGACGAAATCGTAAAGATTTTGTGAGTTGATATGTTTATAAAACAGTGCGCTGTGCAGTAGAAATGGTTTCTGAAAAATCAAGTTGAAAAATCATCAATGTATTTTGGACGAAGCGAGCTTGGACGTACTAAAGCAAGAAACGAAGTATGTCACAATAGCGCAGTTGTATGATAAAGCATTTGATACTTCAAAAGATTACGGGGTTTTTTAGAACAATAATATGAAATCGTCACTATACTAGAAATCAAGTGCAAGGAGTGCTGAACCGAATTGTCTTATAGCTATCGAGGAAGAAATGCTTAGAATGTGCGACAATGAAAGCTTTGTTCTAGCGGACTACGATGTCAAAAGTGGTGAAGTATTACTTTTTGCTGCAACCCCAAAGGAGCTCTAAAGAGACATATATCAAAGAACATTTAAAAGCTGTAGCAAACAATTTTTTTCGCTAATTTATATCGTTCATATTGACTTGGAAAGCAGTTGTAGTGAAACAAATGGCGTTCGTGTTATATTTAATATTTTTTGCCCGCTATAGAAAAAAACTAACTTATTTACGATTATTTCGATTTATTTTTACAGAAAGTATCCCTATACTGTCCCGAATTGGTACATTTGGCCGCTTCTTCAGCTTTACAGCAGATGTTCCCCTTAATCAATATTTTTCGATATTTTTTCACTTTGCACACTGCCTTCGGAGACGCAAATACCGATGGAGCCTCCAACACCTATCCGCACCTGCTAATGATGGATCCGCACGTTGTGGCTAGAGGAAACGTATGGGTAACCAAGCCCATAGTGGTAACTTGAGCAATTACAACAAACGAGGAAAGCGAAAGTGTCTCACTATGAGTAGCTCGGATAAGGGCATTGTCTAAAGCAGTAATTATATAATAAACACAATATTTTTACGAACATCAATATAACAGGTAGGAAAAATTTCAAAAAAAAAACAAACCAAAAAGCATACAAAACATAAAACCAAAAACCAACTTGGTAGCAGGAATAAAATGTTATCGTCAATGTATGGAGAAATGTTAATTAGAAATAAACGTAAAAGGACACTGCCTGGTGGTCGCTAGAACACACCTAATGTTGGTGCTGGATGTGACAGTATACGAGCAACCAACAGTAGGGATTTAAATAGGCGGAACCCTACTGGTAGTCGGAGACAAGGACAGGAGGAAATGCCTGAAGAAGTTTCTGCACACCCACGGAATTTTGCATTATTGCTTTTTGCCGTTCATCTAAATTTTTCATTTTTTGTTTAAAAAAAAGTATGGTTTCTTAATTTGGTTTTGTTTGTACGATTATGTTAATTTAATTTCAACGTTTTTCTTTCTTAGAAAAGTACTGATTTACCACTAAATATACATATGTATATATATATATATATATATATATATATACATATAGATATAAAAATATAGATGTATGTACACACTTCCATTAGACTTTTACGATTTACTTAAACAAATAATACATCTTAAACATTTATAATAGAAGTTGAATAAAATGAAATTTGGTAGTTTTAATTAAAATTATATATCTATAAAACAAATTCAGTTACTTTTCTGAAAATATTATAAATTATTTCTAATAGTATACGTTCAGAAATGGGCACGAAGAACATGTATGTAAAATATTAACATATCAATAAGTACGTATACACAATTGGATATTGTTGGTATCAAAAAAGGAAGTGACAGCGGAAAAATAACGGGCAGAACGTAAGATTAAAATACGATTAAACCGGCTAAACTCCAGCTAACAGAATATTGACAAAAAAAAAAAAGAAATTCTAGCGGATTTCGAATAGAAAGATAAAAGTGATAAAGCAGGAGTGAAAATATCCGGCACTGAAATTCCAAAGGGTTATAAGAAGACTTCAATCTGGACTTTCCTTAACATAAAAGTAGCGGAGCCCCATTTCATTTTTCTATGTGACAAGATTAATTAAACATCGTTCATGTTTTTGTTTTTTTTTTTTGTCCTCGCTCCGAGTGACTTCCACAGAACAAATTTTATGGTTTTATGTTCGGCAGTCTTTCGATCTTCTAACGGTTGCCACACGTCCGGTACAACGAACCAAACTTTCCAAATGCTTCATGCAGACGCACAACTTTTGTTGGATTATCTTGGAAAACACCCAAACAGTCGATTATGGCCTAGCCCCTGAACGGGGACCGCTCTATCGGGCGCGATCGATCGGGCGCGACTCTATCGGGCGCAGCCTCTTTCGGGCGCAGGCGAACTCAGACCTTTTACAGACCACCTACGGTGATTTTCAGGTATCATCCGTTAAACTTAATCATTTGTGTTAGTGAGAAACACGAGTTACCAAATACTGCTATCAGAAATTCTGTCCAAAAAATACCGCTCTTGGTCAACGATTTATTTTTTCCGCGCCTATAGCATGTTATATATGCATATATAATCACAAAACACATATTTTACATGATTTTATTTCGTTATTTGCTTTTTTAAAATATTTTCTATTTTTTTTTGAAATAACGACTTCAGCGTGAAATACTGATAAACAGACTTTCGCGATGTTTAAGAGTTCTATTAGCAATAGTGATATGATACGGACGAATATGATTAATATTAATAATCGGTCAAATGCATTGTCGGTTCTTTTCATTTTTTTTTGTTAATGTAGTCAACTGTATCTAAAAAATTACAAATTATCAACTCTACGTTATTTAAAGTGTAACATAACTGGATTGAATTTGCTTCTGATACATATTCCTTATATTATTTTTCTTTTTTATTCGTATCTAGTAAGTTTATTTGAGGATACGTTTATTGAAGTTTTTTCTGTGATCTATGATTTTAATTATATATTTAATTCCTTGACGAATCAACCCTGGTTTCAAAGAAGTATCGAAAAAGACAAACAAAGGCGCAAAAATTTTTAAATATAAACACATTTATGTTAATACTGGGCGAGAAATATATACGATATTACAAATTAAAAATTAAATATCATTGTTTTGAATTTAATATTATGTAAATGTAAATTATGGTAATCTTTAAATTAACTCACAGAATGTTTACTACATGAAACATCTTGCCCGGCTAACTTTTTTTTTTTTTTGGTTCGTTTAGAAAAATTTCCAATCTTCAAAACACTGGACTAATATTATTTTCATAAAAATTTTAATACAGCTAATAAAGAAAAAGCTTTCAAACCTTGAATTTGTTTAAATATTCCCGATAAATTCACTGCGGGAAATTCTATTTTATAAAAATAAATAATTTTCTTCTGCATATAAATAGGCAAAGACAAAACGGTTAGTACTTTCTTCTC
Source organism: Icerya purchasi (assembly GCA_039619475.1). Classification (NCBI taxonomy): domain Eukaryota; kingdom Metazoa; phylum Arthropoda; class Insecta; order Hemiptera; family Monophlebidae; genus Icerya; species Icerya purchasi. The sequence continues at coordinate 218,061,320 of CM077115.1, forward strand.
CGCTGTTTATTAACCGATTTTCTTGCTTTTTTTTTCTGTTTAGTAACTATTGATTATTTTTAGAGCTATCAGTACACAAAATTTTGGAAACAATTATACTTTTTTTTTTGTATTTAAATAAAAAAGTAATACAAAAAGTGAAAAAGGAAATCGCTGCAGCCAGTAAATCTGTTGTTATTGAAATGTTTTAATTTTTCTTAATCTTTATCATTATTGGCTTTTTTACAAGGTGTCACTTAATTTTTGTATTGAAAGTATAAATAAAAGTATATGTTCTCAGATATATGATGAACGAACGTAAAAAAGTGGGAAAACAATTTTGGAAATATACAAATTCGTATATATTTTCTTAAAATTTTTAATGATAATTATGGTCGAATTTTGACCATTGGGAACACTAGTATTTATAAACACGTGACTGAAGTGGCAAACTGTAAATATATGAGATACATCTACACTGCAAAATGATTTAATCAACCCAGAATAACACCCCTACTGAATAGCATGAACTCATCAAATTAAATGACGAATTAAAATCACGGTTTTTATAATCTTTTTGTATTTACCTGAAATTGCGTACAAGCAAGAATATATAAATTGACACATTCCCCGTTTTTAGAATTGACTTAAAAATATTAATGACTTAGTAATTATATAATGATTCATTAACCTTAGTGTGGTGAACATTAACGTCCCAAGTCCGAGTAAAAACAGTCAGTGAAAGTTTTTATACATATAATAATTGAAAGTTTTTAGAATATTTATTAATTAATAAACTGACGTACCTTGGCGGATAGTTTTCACAAAATTAAAAATGCGATATCGTGATTTTTTGTTATTTTCTAGCTACGAAGGCTTAATTAGTAACCTTCATGTTTATGCCGGGTGGAGGAGTAATCACATTTTTTTATAATCTTTTTATACCTACCTGGGGAGTCGCATCATTTCGGCCGCAGCACGATTCGCCTCGTTACATTTAGACTTCGTTCTTTTTCCAAGTAAACCTAGTTTAGGCTTAGTGAGTTTTTTATTTTTTTTTCCTTCTATAATTATCATATTTAAGGCGTAATGAATCAAAAAAGAACACCCGTGAAATTAGTAATTAATTTGTTTGGAAAATAAATCAGCTGTTTTCAAAAAGAATCATTTTCGGTTATAAAAACTTGAAGTGCTGATTATGTATTTGTTTAACGGGTTATTTCAATAAAAAGTTTCAGAAAGAATTAGTAGATCATAGGAATAATTTGCCTCTGTGACAGATTTTCTGCTTTCAAAGGACATCTAAATGCTTTACAATAAATTTTTACATTCACAAAAAATTAAAATTAAATTAACTTTAGTGATTATGAAAATACTAAAAAAAATTGTTTATTACTTTTAAGATATTATTCTTCGATTTTTATGTTTATTTTTAACGGAACCCATTCGTTTGAGCCAAATCGACTGGCCCTGTTTTCAATTTAGTATTATGTAAATTGAAATTACGGTAATTCATACTTATCATATTAAATCCTTGGCGGTTGACACATTATGCTCAACTACTTTGCTGTATTTGCAATAAAATTTTATTTTATTTTTTTTTAATTTATTTATTTATTTTTTCTAAAACCTAGTTACCTGAAAAGTAAATATTTTAGAGCTAGATATTTAATCCTGCACGTTATGTAACACCGATTAATTACTTGGAATCTGTTTTTCTTATTACTGTGAAATATGACCTACATAAACCAGAATTCATTTTTAAAACATGCAAAAATATCAATAAAGCAGCTCATTTAGTAATAAAATTAACATAATTAAGTAACAAAAATTTTCCGATTTTTAAACAACGATTTGACATTCTTAAAAGTATATATTTGTTTTATAACCGTTATATGTAATTATTTTAGAAAACAAGTAAATATTGATCGCCAGTGAGTATTCCTAAAAAGTACAACAGCACTAAAAGCATACATGTGGAAAATAATTTTATGGATATATTGTAAACTGTTCATGTTTCTCAAACGGGCGTCAATTTTTTTTTTTGTCGGTTCGGTTCTCACCATGGGATATTTCCAAGAGGGAATGAATAGAACCTCGAATATTTTACAATATACGAATCCGTAGGAATAAAAGAAGAAGTAAAAGTGATAAAATCGTCATGGAATAAATCGTTTATTTTTCTTGGAATTGACTGTAGGTTTTATTGTAAAGCAGTTGTTATAATTTTGGCGGAAGAAGAATTACTAGAAAATTTTTCGAATAGACTATTCTTAATAATGGCCGTAGTACGGAGAATTAACGAATGAAACTGTTTTCTGTAAATAAGTGTAGTGCTTCAGTTTGTTTATTTTACCAAATCCTGAACAGCTTCATAAGAGGTGAAGTTTATTTACCTGCATTGTTCATAATCCGTACGATTGCCTATTCGGTTTTAAATTTCTAAGAAAATGGTTAGTTTTCCTAACAGAAGAACATAACAAAATGTGCAATGAATGCGTGTAAAACATGCCATTATTGTTATTTTTACTTCTTTGTTCCGAGAAAAAAAAGAATGCCGCAAAGGATGTTGACACATAATGGTTTCTGTCATTCGTCTTTGAACATGATATAATATCAACAAAATAAAGAAAACATAGTCTTATTGATAAAAGTAACCGAGTAAAAAAAAGAAACATGTCGATTGCGACAAACGTTTGTTGAAAGTCGCAACAAATTATAATCAGCTTCAGCTTGAAGATTATCTTCGTGGTGTAGCACATAATGTAATTAGTTAACTTTAGTGTTTGCATGTATTGTAGGTACTATTATTATTCTTATATGTAAGATTTCGAAATCGTTTATTTCTATATTTGTAATTAATGCTATTATTATTATATTATAAATGCAAACTCTTATTTTGTTGGGAAAACGTGAAAGAGGAAAAACATAATTTCTAATTCGATTAGCTGTATGAACACTCGTCGTACCTTGTAGGTATATATAGTTCGAGAAATTATCATTCCTGTGGAAAGGGGGGATAATTTTTTTGCGACACTTTTATCGCAATACACACACTATAGGTTTCAAATTGTTGGTAACTTAAATATTGTTTATGCGTGTTACAGAAAATACCTATTTATTAAATAAAACTGTATCCATTTCATATAAGAAAGATTGATTCCTTATCGAAGAATAATGAGGATATTGTTCCAATTTTTGTGGTTTTTGAAAATTTCAGTTATTACTAAACGACCAAACATTGTAATTTGTGTAGTATGCTGTAAGCTAATTTAACAGGCTCAGCTTGATATCGGCACAGTTGTGTTTAAGCCGTATGTGAAAAAAAGAAACAAAAAAAAACGACGGACTGGAATATTATTTTTCTTATAAATATGTTCAAAATTTATCCTCTTCTTTCTTTCATATCTACTTCATGTGACATTTTATGTTTTCGTTTACTACAAAACATGCACGCAGGAGCAAGTTCATTTTTTCATAAATATTAAACATTTTTTTTCTTTTTGTGCGTTTTACTTTAAGGCTAATAAGGTTAAATCTAAAAAAGCAACCTAAAGGAATCGAACAAAAATAAAAACAAATATACTAAGGCTAACTGACGAATCATTCTGAATAAATTAATGAAATAACTATATAAAAACAAATAGACGATCGTGCTCATTTTAACAATTACTCATTTATTGTTTTGATCACATTTTGCCTCAACGGGACTTTTCTGTTCAGCAAATACAAAAAGAAAACAAGCAAGCGTACGGATAATTTCGTATTTGCAACAACACATCATAAGTATCGAAATGCAAACTGGGTAAAGGTCCTTGATTGACGTGACCAAATAAATAAATAAGACTGAGGTCGAAAAAGGTTTCTCATTTAGGTTTGGCAGTCATTACCAATAAGCAGCTTCTTTCATATTATTCACTACCGTCACTAAAGAATTTTTTTTTTCGAAATAAAACCAAAAAACCTTTAGTAAAGAAAGCCGATATGATGAGAAACAGAAGTAAAATAAGTTACTATTATAAATATTTCATGTAAATCGATAGAACGATGATTCGAATAACGAATACCTGCGAATTATTTCTTTTAAAGCTTTGTGTTACTCAAATCCAACCCAGCTGAACTGACAATATTTAGAAAGTATTGTTGCAATTTAGTGTGATAAGTTAGTAAAAAAAACGAAATTTTAGAGAAAAAAAATTCGGTTAAAACGCGTTTTGTAACTAACAAACGTGTAAATTACAAAGTGGTTGTAGCCATTGACGGGTTTTTCCTTTTTTTTATTAAACACTATTTCACAGTGGAAAATTACTTAATCGTTTTTGTTTCTCAACTTACTTCTTTACTTTTTTCTTCTTCCCTGCAAAACACGCATCAAGTATTGCCGAGTCGATTTTTCTAATTATTATTATTTTTTTATGAGCCGCTCGCTTTATTATTAGACAAAACAAGAAAAGCTTCTTGCTTATTGGATTTATTAAAATTTTTACGAAAATAATATTAGTCCAGTGTTTTGAAGATTGAACATTTTTCTAAACGAACTAAAAGAAAAAAAAAGGTATCCAGGCAGGATGTTTCATGTACTGAACATTCTGTGAGTTAATTTAACGATTACCATAATTTATATTTACATAATATTAAATTCAATTAATTTGTAATATCGTACATATTTCTCGCCCAGTATTAACATAAATGTGTTTATGTTTAAAAATTTTTGCGCCTTTGTTTATCATTTGTGATATTTCTTTGAAACCAGGGTTGGATCGTCAAGGAATTAAATATATAATTAAAATCGTAGATAACAGAAAAAACTTCACAAATAAATTTGTTAGATACGAATAAAAAAGAAAGATAATATAAGGAATATGTATCAATAACAAATTCAATCCAGTTATGTTACACTTTAAATGACGTAGAGTTGATAGTTTGTAATTTTGTAAATACGGTTGACGATACGTTAGCAAAAAAAAAAAAATGAAAAGAACCGACAATGCATTTGACCGATCATTAATATTAATCATATTCGTCCGTATCATGTCCACTATTGCTAATAGAACTCTTAAACATCGCGAAAGTCTGTTTATCAGTATTTCACGCTGAAGTCGTTATTTCAAAAAAGCGAATAACCAAATAAAATCATGTAAAATATGTGTTTTGTGATTATATATGCATATATAACATGCCATACGCGCGGAAAAACTAAATCGTTAACGAAGAACGGTATTTTTTGAACGGAATTTCTGATTGCAGTATTTGGTAATTCGTGTTTCTCACTAACACAGATGATAACGTTTAACGGATGATACCTGAAAATCACCGTAGGTGGTCTGTAAAAAGGTCTGAGTTCGCCTGCGCCCGAAAGAGGCTGCGCCCGATAGAGTCACGCCCGATAGAGCTGCGCCCAATCGATCGCGCCCGAAAGAGGGTGACCCCCCTGAACGGCTTGTACGTTTTGTCATCTGTTATTCAAATTTATTGAGCGTTCCCTCAAGCTTGTTTTTGTTTTTTTTTTTTTTTTTCAGCTTCGGTCAAATTATACCGCAGATTTATTGAGAACAGATTTTTCTTCCATCTAAATATTCGTTAAGAAAATCGAACATACGAGTTAATCTTGAATATTATCCCTCTAACGACAAGAGCTCACCGTAGGTCGCATATCGATCTTTTAAAATCATGTTTAACACCGATATGTTATTTATAATCGATTCTGTGGTGCGAATTTACACGAAATTCGTTACTAATAGAGCTTCATTGAATGATGTGTTTTTTAAGGGGGTTGCTGTTGAGTTAACCTTTACTAACGAAATCGTGTAAAATATCGAAATCTTCATCGTAGAATTTCCGCTTTTTCGCAGCTTATTTAACGCTCACTGTGAATAAACTACTCGGTCGATTTCAGAGAGCTGTTACTGCTATTTTAACAATGTCATATTTCACGGAAATAGCAATAACGTCACAAAATACCATCTAGTCGATTCCGTAAAAATATTTCTCTTCGTAATTGCGTGAAAATTATTATATAAACAAAAACGAAAAATTTTTGGTGCGTTACTTTTTGCACCGGATACTCCAGAGTATAAGTTAATTTTGCAAAATAAAGGCCTAACTGGTTTACGTTAAAAATGGTACACCGATCGAACTGCGGCAATGCAGACCTTTTGCTTTTACCGACAAAACACTAAAATGCCGCTTCAAATAAGAGCTCGACATAATGGAATGTGTGCGAATTGTTGAAATTTAGAACGCGGAAATTCCGATAATTACACTCGTCAATTGGAGCGAAATTATTAAAGCTTCGGTGCCGGCAAAAACTAATTAATAAATACTTAAGCCTGTTAGAAATGTAACTAATGATCGCTAAATAACCGATTCCGGGTCGTAAAGGTTGAATTAACGAGTAGCTCGGCGACGAATAACTCGAGGTTTAATTTGTCAAAGTTTGTCTACACATCGAGTTTACGCTAGATTGTTACCGTTCCGCTAGATTTCTATTGTCCCTGTAACTCGGATGATACGAAAGAACAACGCAATCCACGCAGAAACGACCGCCGTCCAGGATAGAAACTTCCGTTTGCTTGCTAACCCCGTGAAAACCGCAATAAATAATTAGCCGATGCAAAAAGCCAACAAATCCATCTCAAGCTAAATCTCTATTCTACCTGGTTCTAAAATGTAACGGCAAGAATTACTACTTTTATTTCAACTACTGATTGTATGAAAAAAAGCGGTACTAAAATAAGAAATCGGAAAATGTGCTCAGTTGCAAAGGTAGCGAATTACTGTGAGATTTTTTGTCGGTTTTTTGGTCAACATTTCGTCGTCATTGGATAATATCGAAATTACTATTTTCATTAAAAAATCGGAAACTAAATAATATCTCAACGCCAGTTGAGGTCACCACTGCAGCGGGAAAAAAGTGAAATAAAATAAAAAAGTATTTAATATTCTACCAGTAGACTACAAAATACCGTGTTCCGGATCCGAGTGACTCCCGAGCATATATCTAATTTGAAACGAAATATTGCTTATACCAGGGAAATCTGGATAAAGGCGGGTCTCAAACAGAAAAAAACCGGTTCCAGTATTCCTTTCAGGAGATCCATTGGGCTTAGTACATTGCGAACTTTAACTGCACGATATCTTGTCAAAGATATATGGGGAATTTACTTTACTTATGTAATATTCTAATATTTTATACTATCTAGTGCGATAATTAGAATATAAGATAAATCAATAAAATGTTGTTCAAGGGAAAAGTTTTAATGAATAAATAAATAAACTTTAATATTACTAACCCTATATAAATATATATATATATATACATATGTGTGTACGAATATACATGTTTTTCTTTTAAATAATAATTTTCGGGTCCCACAAGGCACTAGTCCGTCTATGGGTTCCCAACATAATTATATCATTTATTTGTACAATATAACATCAACTAAACTTAAGTACTACTTTCTGTTACAACATAAAAAGTGTTAACTTATATATTACTATACTACAAAATCCACACTCGCATTATTTATCATTTATATTACAATTATACCATCATCTAAAATAATATTTCCTATTACACAATACCTTAATATGATAACACTTATATATTACAATAATACAATATAATTTTTATACAACTACCATTCTCTTATTAGCAGCTTAAAACTGGAAATAATAAGTCTCATGTCAACGTAGCGTCAATGTTATAAGTGGTTATTACTAGTATTAGGATAATTTTTTTTTTTTTTTTTTTTTTCTGTTACTATTTCTATTGCTCTTTACACCATGCTATCAACCACATTTTAACCTTGTTTTTCCATCTCTCCAGATTTTTTTCATTTCGAATTTCCTTTGGTACGTTCCCCATTAATTTTATTAATACCTCTTCCTCTACATTGGGTCTATTTTACTGTTAATCCCCCTAGATCGTACATAGCAAGGTTTATCGCAATTTGTAGTCCTGTACGTTCTTGTTCTAGTTGGTAACTGCCTATCTTCGAGTTTAGCACACTCAGTAATTTGCTGTAATAATATAACATTTTTGGTGACATTTCGTTATTTTTGTTCCACCAAGTGATGTTAGATAATGCGTTCGTCTTGCTCTCGTTGTGTAAGACCAGTTTTTAAACATTTTTTTTGAAATTTGTTGATTTTCCTCATTTCTGTAATTTCTGCCTCATCCCAAATTCCGATTCCGCATTTAATTCTGGACATTACTACTACAGCTTCGAAATATAACCTTACGCTTTTGTATGTCATACCTTGTTTTAATTTATATGGTGCAAGAATATAGTTTACCTGACTTTTCCCGCAATATTGTCAATATGGTTTCTCCATGTTAGATCTTTATCTAATGTTGTCCCAAGATATTTAAATTCATTCACATTTTCTAACGTTTCACAACCACATATTTCCTTTCTATGTAAACACTTTGTATTGTGTAAAATTAATTTGGGGACGAACGTTCTAAACCGGCTTGGCGTTCTTATATGCATCACTTTTGTTTTTTTAGCATTAATTAATAGTTTTTTGTCGTGCGCCCATTTGCATACATTATTGAGATCTTCTATTAATACGAATGTCCTCGAGTCCCTAGTTCGAATGTCATTCAATATAAATTCTTCTTCTCGAAGATTGATTGTTATTCCTTAGAACGAATCGTACGAATTGCTATTGTGTTTTTGCCTCGTTTCGTTTAGAGTTTTAATTATGCATTATGCTGTTATTTTTAGTGGAAAATTATATTACGTTTGTTTTTACTTTGTTTTGTGACACATTTGTTAGTTAAGCGGTTAATTGTATGTGATCGGTTGTAACTTTATTACAAATAAACGTTGTAATTGTGGTGAGAACCTACAGATGGGCGGTTTCCTTGTGGGTTATCCATACGTTATTTAATAAAAAAAAAAAAAATCCCTCTTCTAAGACGGCATTTAATACGAGTTCTGTTTCGAGTTTGTTGCACTAGTAAAATGCCCAAGCGACAGAGCTAATAGCTCAATATTTCTTCATGAGAAATCCGCGAAAATATTATATATTTATTCAAAATGTTCGTATCATATAAAAGTTTATTAAGTTTTGTTAATAATATAAGTAAAAAAGAGTATGTAAGAGTTCGGAAATTTAACGTACGTACGAGATGGAAAAAAAATCGCAGACTAACTGTACCGGGCAATGTCCTACACTCATCGTCAAGTCCATTGTCCTACGTAAGGACGTGGTGGCATCATATTTCTTTTACCGTTTCCTTCCATTTATTTCGTTCCATTGCTACGTGGAATGCTTCTGACAACTTGTATCTGATTATTGTATTTACTTGATCGGCCCACCATAGTGGGCATCTTCTTCTGGGACGTTTTCCTTGCACCTTGACCTGTATAATCTGACCCGGACTCAGGATGGCTCCGATTACCAGTACACTACATCCTTCAAAATCCCTAGCCAGTAAATTAAATTATAATTTTTTATACAAGACGAGAACCGAGCATATTTTTTTTTTTTTCTTCGCTTATTACTTGATTCGTATCAATATATATATATATATATATATATATATGTTACCGGCAATATGGGCATTGCCTAGGCATTACCCAGGCATTGTCGAAAGTGACTAGTGAATGATGGCATTGCCGGCTAAAATACTTTTTCTGTAAATGCAAGCTTGATTTAGGCCTTATAATAGCGATCTATCATTAATTATTTAAGGTTACTGAAGTTTTCCGCTTTGTTGTTACAAAATCTAATTATAATCTGATACACTTATAAGCCGTCCGTGAATTCAGATGAAGTCATTCGTTCCGGAATATCGGTCAGCTATGCTTGTCATCTGTCTAATTGTAAGTGCGATTAAAGTTAGTTGTGTATATTAGAATTGTTGGGAATATTGAAGGCTATTTAAGCTATTTTGTGATAAAAAAGCGGAAAAATTCAGCAGTCTTCTTAAATAATTAATGGATAGATCGCTATGATAAGGCCTAAATCAAGCTTCGCATTTACAGAAAAGCTATTTTTCGGTCACGTTGCCTACTGGAAGCCCGACAATGTCGACATTTACTAGTCACTTTCGATAATGCCTAGGCAATGTCGACATTGCCGGTAACATTTATTGTGTTCTATTTGAAAAATAAAATTACCAAAAATGTTTTGTACTTTATATCTTACTTTTTTTAATAGTTTGTCATATCGACTTTAAATCTGATTGTATTGATTTATTTTCGTTTTTACTAATTTTATATCGACAATAGTACACCATGAATATAAGTTTATATGTACGAAATTAGTCGCTGTTATTAAAATTTATTTATTTACTAAAGTTTTTTCTGCGAATGGTGTTTCCGATTGATGTATTTTACACGTTTCATGAACAAACGACAGATATTGAGAAGACTGGATTCGGTTAGGGGAAAAAAAAAACTTAGCAACCCCTTCTGAAGTGTAATTCAACAATTTCCAAATTACCGCGAATAAACTTTGGTAAACTAAAGGGGAACTGCCACCGCGTCTCAGTTTTGCTTTATGCTTTGAACACAACAACACTATTAGGCGCCCTGTTTGTATGTGTATTGCGCCCAAAATTACTAGCGATTTCCAATTGGATATTGAAATTTTATGGTAAGCAATTTAATTTCAACAGACCGTACTGTTAATTTTCTCACGCTCCGTATCAGCTTCAGTGAATTTCGATGATATATAGAAATTAATGACTACAAAGCATTTTCGCCTGAATAATCACTCTTCTTCGGGCGACTATCGATCTTGTTTTCCCTAGTGTCTACGTACGGACGATTATTTCGCATCAACCTTCTCATTAGTGACACTTTTAGAGACAATCTCAAGGTATTTCCTTAATCCGATTTTCGCCTAATATGACCAGCTTTTCCGTTTAAATATTACGTGCAAGGTAACACAGATAACTTTGAATTCTTTAAAATTCACTGTAACGTTCTCTTGAGACGGCTTCTGACGATTTATTTATTTTAACGTATAAGTACGAAAAATTTTGCGCATTGGAATGGAAACTATTCTGAAATTTTTGACTTCATTTCACGCTGTTAATGAAAAATCAACCTCGACATTTTCAAAGGCGGTAACCAATTTATCTTCGTCCTCTTTCCTCGTGATCGCCCTTCAACACACATTCACCACACATCATACATTTTCATCTTTAAATATATACATATATATTGTCATGAGCCTGCTATGGTGTAACGTAAATAAAATTCTAGTTTTGGCGTTTGGAATTCTGGTTTTACTACGCTGTGGGAAATGAAAAGCGTGAATGAAATTTTACATTTTTATCTTATTTCTTTTAGATCTGTACACGGCATAGTATTGATCCTCCCTTTATATGAGACCCCAACCATATCCTTTTTGAATGCCCTGCTCTTTCTCCCGAGTGCTCTCATTTATACGCCGAACTTTTGGCGTTTGATCTTCCTACCCCTTTCAAGGCTTCCTTTATCCTTTCCTTCCCATCTCTAGCCGTTATTCTCCTCCTTCTTTCCTTTATACTCTCTATCACCGATCGCCTCAAAATCTGAGTAGGTGATCTCAGCTCATGTAATTGGGTCATTGCTGTCACTAAGTCCATTAAAAAAAAAAAAAAAAAAAAAAAGTATTTCGTATATATACTAGATTTTACGATTAATATTCGAACTGGGTATAGTAACTAGTTGATTAACTGGTTCGAACGGTTGGGAAGTTGGAATCTTATTCCGATGTCGCACCAACACAATTAAAATAACGTAAATTAACAAAGGCTAGACGGTCCCACTATAAGCGACGTAATTTTGGAAAAATTACGTATGTGATAGGAATGATGTGTCGGTGTGACTGGTCGGGCAGTACAGACAGTTGATCGACTAACGGGGTTTTAGCGACTCTTTCGGTTCGTCGGAAATTAAATCAATTTAATCAGTTTAGAATCAGTTTGTGTTTTACGGTTACCGTTGTCGAAGCGATTGCGTAGACGGCGGACTCGTTTCAAAATTCAAAGTAAATTTACGCCCGTTGTCGTAATAATTAATACGCGTTGAAGAATTTTTTTTTTAATATTTTCATTTTTTGCCATTTATCTGTGTTAGATGTCTCGATCACCTGCTCCTTATCTCAAAGTACTCTAGTCACCGAATAACTACGCATTGTCTAATTGTGTGTGAATATATATATTTTAATTTATTAACAATTGGAACTTATTCGTGTCTATTACGCGACTCATAACGCAACTTGGAAGGACACGGTGGCCCGAGCCGCCGTGAGATAGCTATTTCTTTAACTTCACTGGTTTTTCTGTCCTTTATTTCTTGATACAGTCGTGATACTGAAGGAGTTTGGAGAAGCCAGAGTCACAAGCTATCAGAATTGAGAACACAAGAATATATATCTATATTATTTATCAACTGATCAACCAATATCTCATGATGTAGCCTCTTCTTGAATTTCAGATTAAACGGCCTGTTGTTCATTTAATTTTTCCTAATTTTGGGTAATTCTGGTCTAGGTGACCCCTAGTTTTCGTCTGAATTCGTAGTCCCACCTCAAATGCGGTCGTTTCCGCGGTCTTTTTACTCCTCGTGGAGAGCACTGTAAAATTCTTGTTGCCCGTCTTTGGTTTAAAAATAATTGAATTCCGTCCAAGCGCTGACCATTTAAGTCTGATTCTTTTGGTTATTTCTTGGCTCAATAATTCCGTAATGCTTATTTGTTGTTCCTGACATATACATTCTTAAACTGCTTCAAGATTTTTATGTTCTAACTTACAATTGGTATCATTTTGAAGTATAAATTTACCTAACATTATTTTAGTTCTCTATAGGTTAATTTTTAAGCCTACTGTTTATTTCATTTAATTCTTCTATTTGCTTTTGTAATTCTTCTATACTTTGTGCTATCAAGATTATATCATCAGCAGAATTATACAGTTCTTTGCATTATGAGAATATGACTATGTATGTATGTGGAGTTATTACATTTGAATGGTAATTTGAACCTTTTTCGAGTGAATTTTCAATCGAACATTTCTCGCGAACTTTCAAATCAACATTTTAATATTTAATATTTGTACTAAACAACAAGACTAAGCCTAGTTCTATCGGGCATGGATATAGGTGAGTAATTTATCGTAAGTCGAAGACCGTAAAATTGTAATGTGTCTCGGCTCTATTTTATATAGTCAAACTGTTCGTTTAAATTGAATGAAATCATAACAAAACTTTTATATAAAAAATTAAAATTTCTCAAAAAAAAAATATTAAAAAGCAACATTTTCTTGCAAAGCTCCTATCTTCAATTTAATAAATACAGTAGTTCTTTTTTGTTTTGTATTTGTCGAGCTGAACAGGTAGGCTTTGCTTGAAAAAATTTTGCAATATTTATTCTAAGAAATTTAATTTACTCTAAAAGTTCCATTATATTGTTATTTATTTTACAGCTGTGTTTCGTTCCATTTTTAAAATTCGATATTTCTGTTTTTTAATTTTTTTTCTAACCTTTTTTTTGTCACTTTATAATCCCCTCGGCCGGAACATTAACTCGGATATTAGTATAAATTTTCAGATTGTTTAAATAACGGATGAAAATGTTCGATAGTTTATCTTAATATACTGTCGTCGTTGAATTACTCAATAAGCTCAAATTTCCAGTAAATAAATTATAATTACAAGTTGAAGATGATGATTTTAATGTTTCTTCCTCAAAAGTAGTCCGTGTCAATTGGTTTTATTACCGACATTAACCTTTTTCTTAATAGCTCACTGTTCCCAACGGAATCTAATATTTTAGCCGCGTGAGAACTGAAAAAAATCCGAGTTTCGAATGACTATTTTCAAATAGCACTCTAGTTTTAGATGTAATTTAGATCCTAAGCTACGTTTACTTACATGTAAAAACACGTTAGTCCTTTGCAACTACAGTCGCTAAGGGTAACATCTAGAATACTCAATCCAATTAGACTAAAAGTCGTAATTCAGCAATTTACGTAGTAAGATGTCATGACTGACTACATCAAAAACTTTTTTCAAATCTAAATAGAATGCTGCAAGTTAACAGCCTACTTTCAAATTAGATGCAATAAACAAAATATAATCAATGAAAAGTGTGCAACGAACGAGAAAGAAACCATACTGATTAATAATAATAATCATTAATAATTAATAGTTAATAATAATATTAATAATTAATAGTTAATAATAATAATATAATAATAATAATAAAACAAAAAAAAAAGTTTGAAATAATACCACTTATAATGTCAGTAACTGGAATCATACCGAACCGCATTAGTGGAAGGTTTAAAAACATTACAGACTTCAACATATATACACGGTAATATACAAAAAGCAGTCATATGAAGTACCTGCAATATAGCAAGAAAATCTTAAGTAATTGTAACTTGATGTAATCAGTCACAAATTATAGCACCGGGATTTATTAAACCTGAGAAAATAACAAAATAGTAAGATAATAATAATAATAATAATAAAATTTACGTTTTTCATTTAATATTAAATTATTTATTATAAAGGTTTTAACCTACCGTAAACTGTTTTATTTTACTAAATAAACAAATAAACAATAATCCACGTGATGCAGTTACTTAATGTTATATTTTTCGTTATATAAAATGAAATTCACAATTCACACATATACACAGGGTTTGTTAGAAAGGGTATTAGCCCAAAAAATGGGCAGGAGGAGCAATAAATTTATATTCTTACGTGTTTAAGGACAAAAAATACTTCGAGGGTAGAAATAACCGAAACAGGAAAAAAATCAGAGAATTTTTTTTTTTTTTTTTTTTTTTTTGCATACCGACTCGTAGGTCATCAACGCAAGTGATCATTAGTTATTTTATGTGTCCTAGATAACGGCGCATCCCAATAAATGAAGGAATATTTATTGTTGTAATTAAAGTTGGTTGTCTCTCCGCGTTATTGTTAATTCGAAACGCCGATTGTTATCTGTTATCTCTTATCAGCTTACTCGGTGAGATCGTTTTAATTTATTTAACTGCGGCGTATTTATTTCATTTATCTATTTTTACGTTCGTTCGATTTCAATTTCATATTTCAGCGATTAATTTATTTTCTTTTTTTTTTATTGTTCACGTTTTCTACATCTCCTCGTGCTGGTAAATGAGCTCGTTCAGTGGGGGCCGCCCGGCGGCCTCCGCCAAGGATGCTAAAGCCAGCAAAAGCATGTCGCTCAACCTAATGGAGGTTGACGTTGCTGCTAAGCGTAAACTCTCCGGTCCCCTCTCGCCGTCTTCGACTTTACCTAACAAGGATCTGCGGCTTTCTCAGCCTGATCTTCCTAATCTGGTTAGTTTACCAAATTCTAATAGCGTTAAAGCCATTGAAAACTGTAATATAGATTCCCATAATATTACTAATATTAATAAGAATAATATCAACCAAAGCCAAAACTCGACCTCTTCCACCTCCAATTATAATACAAACGACAACAATACTAAAAAGAAAAATAACAATAATAATAGCAATGGCAATAAAAATAACAATAACAACATTAACAACAATAATTGTAATAATAATAATAATAATAACAACCAAAATAGTAGTAGTAGTAACAATAATAGTACCAATACTGATAATGATAATACTACTAATAGTAATAGTAATGATAATAACAGTAATGACAATGTTAATGATAGTAATAATGGCATTAATAGTAATAACAACACCAGCAATAATAATATCACTGGTAATGATAATACCGTTAATATCTCTGAAAATCTCTGCAGCGATCAGGGCATTTTTCCTCCAGACCACCCAGGTCCTTTTTCAATTCTTGTTGAAAATTCATCCCCTGATAAGAATATTGGATACTTTCATCCGCTAGCCTTGGCTAGATTAATCAACAAAATTTCTACCTCTTTTTCAGATATTGTCCCACAGGGTAAAGGGCGTATCTCTGTTTTGTTCCCCTCTGCCTCTTCCGCTAATGAATTCCTTTCTAAGACTCCCTTCTTTAAATCCCATAATCTTAACGCATTTATCCCGCATAATGCGTTATGTAGGATTGGAGTTATAACCGGTGTCCATCCTTCCTTTCCATTGGAAGACATCAAAGAAGGACTTGTATCCTCTATTCCGGTCATTTCATTACGACGTATTCTCCGCTCTTCAGAAGGTTCTAAAATTCCGACTAGAAGTGTCGAACTGAAATTCGCCAAATCCTACCTCCCTCAATTCGTATCCATATATGGACTTCGCTTCTCAGTCTCTCCTAGCATTCGTTCTCCCACCCAGTGTTCCAATTGTTCTCTTTTCGGACATATTGCACGCAATTGTCGCAGCTCCCACTCCATCTGCTCCCATTGTGCATCCAAACACTCCTTCTCGGAATGCCCCAATCTACAGGAACTTCCTTTCTGTCGCAACTGTAAAGGTTCCCATGTTTCCTCAGATCGTCGCTGTCCAGAGTGGCAAAGACAAAAAGATATAAAAAGGATCATGGCCTTTGAAAATATCTCTTTCCATGAAGCCGTCAAGATCAAATCGTCTAATTCTGTAACTCAAGCCTTTTCATATGCCAACCGGGCTGCAGCCCCCATTCCTTCTCAAAACATGTCCATCAACTCTTCTAAGGTTCCCTCTCTTCCTCGTCCAAAATCTCCAACATTCCATAAATTTCACAAGTCTAAACCGCATCATAAACCGCTCCCCCAATTTCCTTCTATCCCTTCTTATCACCCTCATTCACCCTCAGTTGGATGGGCTCTAAATAAAGTGTCTTCCCCCTCTTTTAATCCACTCTTGCCTGCTTGTCCCTCATCTGTTCCTCTTTCCAACACTTCGCCTTCTCCCACAGAGTTCACTTCAACCATCTCCAGTCTCTCTGCTGCTATTATGGAGCTTCTTGCATCTTACAATATACCTTCGTCCTCTTCTTTCATCGACAGTCTTTCATCCTTGTTGTCTAACAGCGTTAACTCCAAATAATTCAACCTATTTTTGTTTCTCTTGTTTTCTACTTCCTTTATTTTTTATTTTCTTTTTTTTTTCTTTTTCTTCTTTTTCTCCTTCTACCCTTCAATACCCTTCTTCTTCTTTCTGTATTTCTTACAGTTCAGTACAATTGCTTACTTGCACGCTTTACATATGGAATTTTCCACGCTACGGTTCATTCCAGAAAATTATCATCTCGTTGGTGATGGCGTTAAGCAGAAGGAGGCCTACAAACTGGTCCTACACCAGTTCGTGCAGGTTATTCTATTCTTGCTTTCGCTCACTCTGTTCCGAATTTGGCCGCAATTAAACTTGAAGGTTGCTAAACTGGCACATAACCAAGATTCCGCGAGCCCATTTTTTTTTTTTTTTCTTTCATCGCCTTAAATTATTTTTATTGTTACGATTCCATTCCTCCTTGCATTCCTTTTCCTATAACACTCATTCCTTACCTTTCTCCACCTCCTAAACCACATGTCTCAGAATAATTCTTTAAATATTCTTCAGTGGAACTGTCGTAGCATACATGCAAATAAACAAGCGTTAGAGGGGCTATTAGACCTCTACAACATTCAAGTAGCATTGTTGTCTGAAACTTGGTTAAAATCCACTTCAAAAATCCACTTCAAAGACTTCTTCATAGTACGTTCTGATCGTGTAGACGGGTATGGTGGAGTGGCTATTCTTGTTAGAAACGACTTACCATACCAGTCGCACAGTATTTCCTTCCTTCCTCCTCCTTATCCTAATCTCCCTAATATGGCACATATTTCTCTATCAAATCTCCTTCCTACCCCTATTCACATCGCTTGTGTGTACAATCCACCAAATTCTAGTCTTGCTCAGCTTCCCCTTCACCCATTCCTTTCGACTCTTTCAAATCCATTCATCATTGGGGGTGATTGGAATGCCCATTCTCCACTCTGGGGCTGCTCTGGTCACGACAGCAATGGCTCTATCCTTGAAAACTTCATCCTAAATCATAACCTCTTCCTCCTTAATGATTCTTCTCCTACCTGCTTCAAAAACCCTTCATCTCCTAGTGCAGTCGATCTTTCTTTCTCTTCTCCCAATTTTGGTCTAAACTGCTCTTGGAGAACTCTTGATGGTACTTTTGGCAGTGATCACTCTCCTATTGTTCTAACTCTTAATGACGTCCTACCTCCTTCATGCTTCAAACCTCTTCATTCTCCTCATTGGCTTCTCTCCAAAACTGATTGGGGCAAATTTCGTTCTTTAGTCGATTCCTCTCTCTCTCCTATTCAGGCTGATTCCGATCCTCTATCTCAATACAACCTTTTCACCCAGTCTCTCTATTCTGCTCTTTCCCTCTCATCCCCTCCCTTCCCTTCTAATAACTGTCGTAAAACTTCTGCTGCCTCCTCACTCTGGTGGAATGACGAGTGTAAAGCAGCCTTCAGGAAGAGTACCGACACTTTTAGAACTTTTCGCTCCTGCTCTTCTATGTCTAACTTCCTAGCTCACAAAGAAGCTAACGCTAGAGCCCGTAGCATCCTAAAGGCTGCCAAGAGGAATTCTTGGAGAAGTTTCTGTTCCTCATTTTCTAGAGATACGCCCTTCTCTCAAATTTGGAAGTTAGCTAGGGCCTTTAGATTTCCCTCCTCCGAGCGCCCTCTTCATTCTACTCCTGCGTTGCCACATCTTCATTCCTTTTTGGACTTTATCTCGCCCGCTTATGTTCCTTCTCTTGAAGAAATTAGTTCCCCCTCTTACTACTCTACCTCTGAAGACCATTTTCTTTCCTCTCCTTTTCGTTACGATGAGCTCCCATCCGTTCTTAACAAATCCACTAACTCCACCCCCGGACTAGATGGCCTCTCATATCCAATCCTTAAAAATCTCTCCTCTTCCTCGTTGCATTCTCTCTTAGCTATCTATAACTCCTTTCTAATCTCTGGTCACACTCCTAAATCCTGGAATGATTTTATAATCATTCCTATTCCTAAAAGAAACCAGTCTTCTTTCCGACCTATCTCCCTCACCTCTTGTCTTCGAAAACTTTTCGAAGGCTTAATCAACAATCGTTTAGTCTGGTGGCTGGAGCATAACAATCTCCTCCCTCCCAATATGTTTGGTTTTCGCCCTGGTCTTGGTCCAATCGACTGCATTAGTACCTTTCTATCGGACATCTACAAATCATTCCTAGATAGAAAGTTTACTATTGCCACATTCGTCGACGTCGCATCTGCGTTTGATAATGTTCATCTTCCTTCACTGGCTTCTAAGCTCATTTCCCTCAATATTCCTCCTATTCTCGTTACCATTATTCTTAATCTGTTCCAAAATAGATCTCTTTTTCTTTCTGTTCCCTCCTTTTCAACAATCAGACGTTGTTACCGCGGCTTGCCTCAGGGTTCCTGTCTTAGTCCTTCTCTTTTTAATATTTATCTCCTTGATATCGCTACTCTTCGCATTCCTTCTTCTTCTCTCCTTTTTGCGGATGATATCCTTATCTACTCCACTTCAGACGTGCTAGCTACAGCTAACGAGGAGATTAATTGTTCTCTATCAGTCCTCAGTAGTTCCCTCTCCAGTGCTTTTCTTTCTCTTTCTCCTTCCAAGTCTTCTTCTATTATTTTCTCCCTCCGCCCATATAATCGTGCTCTGGTAAACATCATCTCCTCCAACTATCCTATTCCTATTGTTAATTCCATATGCTATCTTGGTCTTTTCCTAAACAGTCGACTCTCTTTCCAAGAACATATCGAGTACCTTTATATATCTTGTCTTAAGAGACTAAATCTCCTGAAAGCCTTATGTCCTCTCAAGTGGGGCGGTGATCCATATATTCTCATAATTCTCTACAAATCCATCATTCGTTCCAAACTAGACTACTGTTCCTTCTTATACGGCAATGCCTCAAACTCCCTCCTGCGCAAACTTGATAGAATCCAAAACTCCTGTCTTCGGCTCTGCATTGGGGCCCTAAAGTCTTCTCCCATTCCTGCTATTTGGTCTGAATCTAATACTAAACCCCTGTTTATCCGCAGATCTCTGCTTGGTTACCGTTTTCTAATTAAACGCCTCCCGATCTCTTCATCTAAACTTATTTCTTCCTATCTGTATATCAATGACCACTGGCGCTTCGTTCCTCACAAAATCCCGGTTCTTGCGCACATAGCTGCTCGGGTCTCTAAGTTCTCTCCTTATGTCTTTTCCCGCAATAAGCTTCCTTACTTTTCTTTTGATTTCAATAGTACATGTCTTCCCGTCTCATTCTCCTCTCTTCCTCTTCGTGCTAACTCCACTCCTCAGAGCACAGTGGTCAGTGAATATGTCCACATATTAAATTCTTCATTTCCCCGTCATGTAAAAATTTTCACTGATGGTTCCAAAAATGATTGCGGGGTGGGCGGTGCTTTTACAGCCCCCTTGCTTAATCACTCGGAATCCTTCAAACTTCCTTCCTTTTGTTCCATTTTTTCTGCTGAAGCAGTCTCCATTCTCCGTGCTGTCTCCTTTATTTTCTCTTCAAGAGGGATCTGTAAGTTTCTCATTATTACTGATTCCAAATCCGTGCTGCAAGCTATCTCTTCTCCTCCTTCCCACTCGACTAATGACATTATTCTTTCTGTTCGTGCCTCTATCTCCAACTTGCGCTTAGCACGTTCTATCCTTATTGACTTTTTATGGGTTCCTGGCCACTCTGGCATTGAGGGCAACGAAGCAGCTGACGTCCTAGCTCGCTCAGCGTCTCTCAATGGTCCATTCCTTCCGCATTTTCCTGCCTCAGACATCCTTTTCCTCTCCGCAAGTCTCCATACCAGACTGTGGGTTGACATCTACCCTTCCTTTTTTGCCAATCGCTCCTCTTTCTACCTCCTCCTACAGCCTACTCCCAATTCACAGCCTTGGTACCAATTTCTTCCTTTTTCTTGGCGCTCGGCTATTGTTTCTTTAATCAGACTGAGACTTGGCCATTCCCTCCTTCCCTTTTCTCGTTTTTCTTTTTCTCTTTCACCTTCTCCCTTTTGCCCTCTCCACTCAACTGATCCTCCCTTTATATGTGACCCCAACCATATCCTTTTCGAATGCTCTGCTCTTTTTCCTCAGTGCTCTCATCTATACGCCGAACTTTTGGCGTTAGATCTTCCTACCCCTTTCAATGCTTCCTTTATCCTTTCCTTCCCATCTCCAGCCGTTGTTCCCCTCCTTCTTTCCTTTATACTTTCTATCTCCGATCGCCTCAGAATCTGAGTAGGTGATCTAGGTCCATGTAGTTGGGTCAGTGTTAACACCGAGCCCATTTAAAAAAAAAAAAAAAAAAATGAAGCCGCTAGTCATAGATTAGTTTTCCATTTTTTTTTTTTTTTTTTTTTTTTTTTTGAGCGTTTTGGTATTATCTTTAATATTAATAATGAGCGGTAAGCGCATCTCTGCATTGTTTTTTCTTTAGTCGTCTGACGGGATTGTCAGGAAGACCGGTAGTTTTCATACGCGATATTAATGGGTTTAAATTATAGCTGAATGCCGCATGCATTTTGGTATATTGCTGCTTGTATATCGCCAACACTGAAGGAACGTTGAGATCATTCTCGATTATAGTATTACGAACATAATAAGGCGCATTGGTTATGATCCTCAGTATCTTCGACTGGAACGACTGTATTTTTTTGAGATGCGTTTTTGCGGCTGATCCATATATTTCTAAACCGTATTTCCAGACAGGAGCTATGATGGTGTTATACAATAACATTTTATTGTTCAGACTGAGTTTGGATTTTCTTCCTATTAGTGGATATAATTGTCTCAGTAGCGACTTCAATTTTTTCTTTGTATTAATTACATGCAGATTCCATACTAAGCGTTTGTCGAAGGTTAATCCCAAATATTTAACTGATTGTATCTGCGGTATTTTACAGCTGTTATGAGAATACAAGAAGCACTATGAGTAGTAGAGATATCAAGTTTAAACGGTGAAAAATAGAAGGACGATTGTTCAGCAGAAAAGGTCACACATTCAAAAAAAAAAATGCAATCAGCATCACGAAGAAAGTATATGAAAGGGGGTTGAAAAATGGAAGGGTAGGAAGAAAAAAGCGAACAGGAATAAATAAGCAGGCGTTTAACCAAAAAGTGATAACACAAATAGAACCTACGAATAAAGAGAGGAGGAATATGGGATTCAGCAAGGACAACTAGTACTGGAGTAGATCTCAGGGCATCAAGGCAGAGGCGAAGATAGGTATTTTGAATACGATCTAATTTTAAAAGAAGAGACCTGGAAAATTGCCTTAAACAAAGCAACCGTAGTCCGAGACAGAGCGAGTAAAGGATTTATAAAACACGATAAGGATGTACCGGTCGCGTCCCCAAGTTTTGTTTTGACAGCGAATATAATTCGTAGTTTAAATGAACGAATTTCTCTAAATAGCTAATTTTTTAATCCGTTAAAAAGCCATCGTTTTTACTTCGTTGTCTATTCATTTTCGATTGGCGATGTTTTGAATTTTTGTTTGTCTGTTTTATATCATCGTAAATATTAATTAATTATGCGATGCAGCTGCTTTAGTTCTATTAGTATTAGTAGCGGTGGTTTTTAAGTGAAACATGTGTTTAGAAGAAAAGTTTGAAAAATCGGACAAACAGTATTTCAGTGAATATTTATGAAAAAACCCAAAAAAGACGCTAAATCACGCTCAAGAAAGACCAAAACGGAGACTCCATTAGCTAAGGAGAAGTTAGTAATGAGAAAAAAAAAAAAAAAGCGTGAAATGGCAAACCAGATCTATTTTTATTAAGTGATAAATTAAAAATGTCTATAATAAATAACATCAATATGATGGTATGTATGCGTGAATTGTGAATTTCAGTTTTTATAACGAAAAACAGAACACCTTAAGTAACTGCATCACGCGGATTATCGTTTATTTACTCGTATTCTGTTTAAATTACTTACTTCTTCCGCGTTTCCCCAATTTTCGATAATGACAATTGTTTTAAAAAGCCAAGGCTCTTTCTAACAGTCATTCAGAACCCTCCGGACTTCAACCTTCCTCCTGGCTTCCGAAGCGGAAATTTATAGGAACTTTTGTTTCTTCTAAATTTCTCGAATACTCGAAAAAATAATGCGACAACGTGTTTTTGTGCGTTTGTTTTCTTTTTTCTTTCAATTCCTTCTCATTATTTTCACCTGGAATTATTTTAGGACGGAACTATTTAAATCGATCGCAACAGCTACTTTCCGAAATGTGTTTTATAATTTCTTTCACGTCATCAAAGTTTCACTGTCGCTCTTTTCTCTAAGCTCTTTGTACAACTTCATCACTTTGTTTTCTTTTCAAGAGTAATTTTCTGCCGCTTATTAACGGTTTTTACACCGCTAGCATATACAGCAGTTTACGGCGGAGTCAAAGCTACTCTCCAGGGTAACTCCCAACTTTAATTTAATTATCCTGAAAGCGAATAAAGTTTTTCCTTTGATTCCACCTTCTGCTAATTAGCTGTTGATTAATTAATACATTCTTATAATTTTAATAACTCATTAAGCCTAAAGAATGAAAAGGAATGCCTATTAATCTGTTTTTTTTTTGTTTTTCTTTGTTCTTCCTTTAAGAAATTCTGATAAGCATATTTAAACCCCACTTCTGGAGCTACGTCGTAATTGCGCGTTTTTATTATGTTTTTATTCCTATATCGGTTAATTATTAGCGCCGCGGTAAAAAATTCTTCGTTCGCCTTCACTTTTTTATTATCCACGTTGCTATTGTTGGTAATCTTACAGACAATTAATTACCCTCTTCTGTTAAAATGATTTTACCTGACCTATTCGGGTGATCGAAAAATATCAAGAAAAAATGTTTAATAAAATTATTTCCGGATAATTCCATTTTCATTTTAGAGATTTTTATTTACCGGTTTATTAGGTTTACGAACCCTTGATAGCTGCATGAGAAGGGCTTCCCGATAGAAAGTAGGTAGGATTAAACAAAATGGTAACGATTAATTTTGATGAAAATCGCACCTGCGCAGCGCGGTCAAAATTATTATTGTTCCGTTTTTTAATTGAAAAAATTTAACCTTATCTTGCGGATAATCTAAAATAGAGATAAGTGCACGTGCATCATCTCGCTCATTTATCGCTGCGTTGTCAATAGTGCATCCGAATATTAATTACAACGTAATTCTTAGGCTACCCCCTATTCGAAAAAATGTCCCGAAAAAATGTCCCAATTTTATGTAACGCTAAATGTCCCAAAAAAATGTCCCAATTTTATGTAACGCTAAATGTCCCAAAAAAATGTCCCAATTTTATGTAACGTTTGTTATATTTTGTAGGATTTTTGTTATTGTTATTTAAAAAATGTCACAATTTTATGTAATGAAATATGTAACGAAAAATGTAACGAAAAAATGTCTTAATTTTATATAACGGAAGGTAAATGTTAGAATAGGATTTTTGTGGTTATGTTATTTTTTGTGTGTGTTGATGCCAGTAAGAATTACGTTGTAAGTTTTGATAATTTTATACAAAGTATAGAAAAGAAAGAGACAGAAATGAAAGCAAGAGGGGTCAAGGGGCACAGCCCCTTGCGGGGCCAAAATGGCCGAGTTATATATATATATATATATATATTACATATATAATTGGTTTATAGTATGCTATGCATACGCGATCTAAGAATGAAATTCACGCGTACATGCGAGTGTGTATCGATGTATAATATTCTGGAATATTTACGAATGCCCTTGTGCGATTTCGTATTTTTCGTATTTTAAGAATGCACGAACGAGGAAGTCTGTACTTTCTCACAAAACTGGCCATTAATTTCATTTGCGAGAATTAATATTTGTTCGTTCAGGCTAGAGTCGCCTCTGAACTGTCGCCGAGTTCAAATGTTCGTTTTCCGGTTGGCAATCGTTATTTCCACATTGTGTAGTCGACAATTTTTTTACGCCAAACCTCGTTTTAAATGCTGTTCCGGTCATCACGTTAAACGGAATGTGAAAGACATTTTGACCAAGTTTTATATTGAAATTTTTCTATTCAAATTCGAGAATTTTAACGTCCTTTGATCACGCACCGTGACATATACGGCGATATCGCGTGCCATGTTGTGAATTTTTGCCATTCGCTTTCTGCGGTGATGTGTAAATATTATTAGCTGTTGTTGTTTTTTGCAAAAGTAAAAAAGTGAAAAAAAAAACTACATTGCTTAGAATGTTTTTAAAATTAAGTGTTTTTTTTTGTTGTTTTTTTCGATCAGCAAAAATTTATAATCGGTTAAAAACTCAGTTGAATCACTGGAAATGCGGCAGGCTAAAACCGGAACTGCTGAATTTCTTGTAGTTCTCGCGGTATGAGAATCGTCGCGATCTTGAATTTCGATAGAACTCGGACGAAGAGTCGTCGGATAGATGTTTTCGTGTAAATCAGCCAGCCCCCAAGACACAATAAGCACAATCAGGGAAAAATAAAATGTTTCTTACTTTATTTTTTCGTGTATGTGTGGTAACTTAATTTGTTCAGCATTACTAAACTTTTGATTTTTTTCTTTAAGGCTTTTTTTCATTAAGGCTTTATTTTTCCGTCGTGAAGAAACGTGGCGAAGTTTTTTATGATTTTCACATGTGCCCCCCCCCCAGTCAATAGCCTAAAAGATAATGTCTTATGCATGGCGCAGTGTGAGTGTTTCGTTCAATTTGCGATCAACAGTCTCAGGTTATGTACTAAAACGAGAAATAGTCGTATTATTATTATACTGGTACACCGTATCGACAATGTACTTCAGTACGAAAAGTAGCATAGGGCTAGCCCCGCTTTTGTATCCTTAATAATGTATTATTTTGGTTTGGTTTGGCATCTTCGTATTCGGATGATTCAATCGAAAACGACGAAAAAACGGAAAGAATGCCTCTTCTTTCCTTCAAATGAAATGATATGTTTTACCAGTTTTCAAGTTATTTTCCGACTATATAATAATCAACGAAGAGGTTTCCGATAACCAGAGTTCGTCTAGAAATTTTTCATCTAAATTAACACTTTCCGCCTAGCTACGAGACGGGGTAGTATTTGTTATTTTAAGTACACTTCTCGGCTTATTAAAATGTCCGGCATATACGAAATGCTATCCGTATCAGAAATATCAACATGCATGGCTTTAACAAGCGACCGTATTCGCGTATCTGTATCGTAGCTCTAAAAATCATTAACATATTCCAACATCCTTCCGCATAGCTCGCCTTCAATTAATTCACACGCGTACCTCAACTAGATTATATTATTATCGCGTGTACGCTGGCTGACGCATGCATTCTGCACGACAGGAGAGCGCCTCCGTTGATGCAGAAATAAGGGCGTTATGTAAACGTATCAACGCGGTAGAAGGGAGTCTCTGCACCGCATGGTATATTTAACAGCCGAATGGAATCAGCGTGTACCACCGCACGGAGAAGGTAAATAAGAGTTTACGTTAAAAAAGTTGGACTAATTTTAATTTAAAATCAACATGGAAACAAGTGACCCGTTCTTCACTGTGCTCAATTTTGTTGTTGTGCTATCGCGTCCGAATACCGGAAAGTGCTTTCTTCCGAAATTAATAATATGTAATTGAACGGGCGAACGTTTAATACGGTCTAGGTTCGTAATCCATATGTGCTCCAGACCTCCTCCGATAACGGCGTAGTCAGCACAACGTCGAAATTTCATAGTCACCGATACCCGCGATTCCTCTTGGTGTACCGCGATCACTCTACTCTATCGGAATTTAAAAATATCGCGTATGTATTCATCAAAACCGCCGTGTGTTATGATGAAATCGAGCTCACCCTGCGCGGCTCTTCAACGTAGTACAATCGAGCAAGAGCTTAATAGTATATATATTTGTCAAAATCACCGTAGTACTTTCTATAAAATCATTTTTCACGAAAAACAAAACATCATCTGGAACGTAAAATCCGCCGCTAAAATATTTTTTTCAGAACCAAGTTAATTTTTTAATGAAAAAAAAATTAATTCTAAAAAGTGCACCCCAAAAAAAAATCATTAAAAAAGAATAAAATAAATTCCTTGGCACATACAACTTTAAACAAAATTTTCAAATGAAAAATTAAAATGAAAATTGCGGGCGCTGGCATAAAATGTTCGGACAAATATATTATATACTACACATCGAACAAATTCATCGTGTCTAGAAAATATAATATAACTACACCGCACGATATTTACAAGTACATATATGCTAACTTTCTGATAAATATTACACATATGCTAACTTTCTGATAAATATTACACATATGCTAACTTTCTGATAAATATTACACATATGCTAACTTTCTGATAAATATTACACATATGCTAACTTTCTGATAAATATTACACATATGCTAACTTTCTGATAAATATTACACATATGCTAACTTTCTGATAAATATTACACATATGCTAACTTTCTGATAAATATTACACATATGCTAACTTTCTGATAAATATTACACATATGCTAACTTTCTGATAAATATTACACATATGCTAACTTTCTGATAAATATTACACATATGCTAACTTTCTGATAAATATTACACATCGAGAAAATTTATCAATCGAAAGAAAATGTTAAATTTACTGCACCACATCTTAACTGCAGTTTCGATTCTTCTTATAAATGCGTGAATTTAAAAAAAAATTGACGGTTCACTAAAAATTCTCTAACGACTGCCGGATTCAGCGCTAGGATTGCAAATATTCAGTAATGGCTAGGAAATCTCAGACGCGCATCGTGTTCAACAGAAGATAAGTGCGTACGCTATAAAGATTAACGAAATTTGCTACTCTAGAGGAAAAGCGGATTTGAATCTAAAGTTGAATTACAGTTTAATTCCGAATTCGTTTCTCGGAAGATCGGAAATTTTCTTTTTGTACTTTTTTTTTATTCTTTCCGAACGACTTGGATCACAGCGCAGAAGTGGACAGGTAAAACCGTGAAAAAAATCAAAAAAAAAAAGTACAGGTGAAATTTGAATTTGTCGCGAAAAGAAAACACGAATAATCAGAGAAGCGGTCTTTTCGTTTTCGCAATTCTTAATAAAAATAACGTAAATCATTCAACTCTCGGGTTATTGCGAGCGACTGAAAAATTTTAGCGTCTTTATTATTCCACCGAGAAAATAAAAAAAAAAAAAAAATATATATATATATATATATATACATATGTACAATAAGAGTATCGAGAAATTTTTTACAACATTTATTTTTTACAAGTTGATGATATAAGTTTCTCTACCTGTTTCCCTCAATGAGAAAGCAAAACTTTTTTCGAATAAGCTGAAAACAAAATTGCATAGTCGAGACGACATTCGGCTTACGTAAAGATTTTAATATGTATAAGCGGGAAAGTTTTTTCTGTTAAATACGAGCAAGTATGAAATACGGCGACTTAAGAGGGAAGAAAAGAATATTTCGGGTTTTTAAAAATCGTCGATTTTGACATCATTACTAATGCTTCGGATAATACTTTTATACACCTGCTTCGAAATAGCGTTTTTGTCTCTAAACACATTAGATGATAGATAAAAAATGCTTTTAATATAGAGTTGAACCGGATAAAAAAACGTCTAACAAATCTATCTGTTTTTCCCGACTTCAAAAAGAAACGGCCTATATATTCACCTTGTGTGTTTCTTTTTGCTGTGTTTTTTTTTATATTTGCTTGCGCATACTCATGTGGACCGATTTCGATGATTCCTTATGATCTCCAAATTCAGCGTTGGCGCAACCAATGCAGAGTTGAAGTAACTTCTGTTCGCGTGGCTGAAAATAAAAGTTTTCACGAATCAGAGCTTAAAGAGTACTTGTCATAACAGTTTAGTTCCCAAAGCATATTCAAAATACATTTAAATTTAAAGCGCCTGTCTCGTTCGCATTCGGAGAAAACAGAACAAGAAGCTAATTTCATTGCATTCTAGTGTATATTTAGGTTTTCCTTTCTGTTTTTGTTTTTTATTTATGTTTTTTTTTTTTTTTTTTTTTGTAATTATTACTTAATTTAAATATTTATTTAATTTTATAACATATTAAACAGTGCGTCCCCCCAGGTGTTCATTCTTGAATGCCGAGTTGTACGGTTTTATGTTATATGCTTGCAATCTACAGCCTTAGCGCAAAAAAAAAAAACAAAAACATTGCTAGCCGCGGATTACCCAGCATCTTTACAACTTTTATATCAAACGAAGCATGTGCTATTCTGTTCTGATTTTTATCGATATTTTTCGTTTTATATTTTAAGGTTTGCACACAGCGACCAGAATCGGTAAAAAGTTCTGCGGCTCAAAAAATTATCTGATTTTTTGCCTTTACTACTAAATTACTCCTGCGCCTTAACTTGTTCGTTCTAATTTCCCATTTGCTTTATTCATTCATTTTTATTATTTGAAATAATTAATTATAAAATTAAATAATACGATAATATGGATTAGTTGCGATGACGTTCATTTAACTTATATCTATATATACGAGGTCTGATAATTAAGTAATGAGACTGAGTCTATAAAAACCGCGTATATTTAAAAATTATTCAACAGCAACATGATCGCCTTCGAAGTAGTTTCATTGGGCACCGACACAGTGATTCCAGCAATTTTTTCATGCATTGTAGCAATTCTGGAACGCTTCAAGTGGAACGTCCGATAGTGTACCCTCGTCACGGTCTCCTCGATGTCGTTAACGGACTCAAAATGCGTACCTATTAGCACTTGTTTGACCTTGGGGAATGGAAACAAGTCACATGGTGACAGATCAAGCGAATACGGGGGCTGCGGCAACACTGCAACCCCTCTAGAAGTTCAAAACTCAGTAACACTGAACGCGCTGTCACCATGAAGAATCCGCACTCTGTTGACCATTTTCGAAGTCCTCCTAGTACATCGCGGTAGTAGACCTGATTAACAGTCTGTCCAGTTGGAACGAACCCCTCATGGGGACCATGCCGCGACTGTTAAAGAATCAGATGAGCAAGGTCTTCACTTTTGACTTGCTCATGCGAGCTTTTTTCGGTCTCGGGACGCCTAGAAACAGCCCCAGTGTTGACTTCGGCGCTTTGTCTCGAGGTCATACTGGGAAGAAAAAAAAACAGCTTTCGTCATACATAATAACGCGGTTGAACAGGATCGTTTTCTTCTACCTGTTCCAAGCAAACTTGCGCGATTGACATTCGTCGATGGTGTTTTTGCTTCTCAGAAATGTTCTTTTCGGTACCATCTTTGCGCGTACAGCTTTTTCATCGCAGAATCATGGCTCAAAGCTGTCTAACGGTTTCGCGGTTGCAACTAACGTTCGAACTGTTAAACGACGATCTTGGTGGATTAGAGTGCGCACTTCCATCGATATCCCGGTTTGCGCCTCGTCTTCCGCTTTCTCACGGCCGTTTTTAAATTCTTTATGCCAACGAAACACCTGCGCAGGACTCATAGAGTCACTACCATACACTTTTAGCGATTTATCGTACGTTTCGGTCGCCGAATCGCCCAGTTTAACACAAAATTTAATCGCGACGCATTGCTTGAAATTTCGTTTCTCCATTTTTGTGACGAGCACCTCGAACACACTTGTATAAAACACGACACAGCTTGGGAATTAATGATCGCGCACGAGGGTCGTAAACACGTCTATCGATAGCGTAGGGATGCCAGACTGCCGCGTAGAACTTTTAAGGTTGCAGTATCACCACGAGCGTGTTAATCGTCAAACCTTGTGTATTCCAAAATAATTCTTCTTCTTCGAGTCCCGACCGTTCTCGATCGTAGGTGACCTTATTAAAGAAATCGTTCGTATGCAAGGTGGACTAATTGTTCGGCATTCATTCCCGACCATGCCTTGATGTCGCACATCCATGAGCGCCTCCTTCGTCCGACCTTCCTCTTGCCCGATATTTTTCCGAATAATATTACTTGCAACAATGAGTATTTGGATCCACGTATAAAATAGCCAAAGTATTTCCTCTTCCTGTCTTTTATGATGCCTGTTAATTCCATATCCTTATTTCCCATCATCTGCAGCACTTCCTGATTCGTCTTCTTTGCTGTCCATGGAATTCTTCCTTCGATAGCACTACATTTCGAAAGCTGCCAAGCGATTCATATTGCTCGTCTTTAAGGTCCAACTAATCTCTATTTAATGTTAAAGAAATCTGCGGCAACTGGGACAAAAAGAATACACGTGTGTAAAGCAAAAAGAAAAAATGTCGAGCGATAAAAAAAAAAAAATTATTTTGATTTTCGTACCTTTTATTTTTGCCCGATATTCGACGGTCCGAAATTAAATAAAAATCGAATCTAACCGAGTAAATAATAGTGCCTTTGAAGAAGCATCGACTTAAATGTAACATTAATTGTATTTATTAATTTAAAACCATAAAATTCCTCATAACGTAACTGTATTTTGAATTTTAATTATCGGAATTGATATTTCCTGGTCAAGAACGGAGCGAGTAACACGCGCTCCGTTTGGAGTCGCGAGCGAAA
Source organism: Icerya purchasi (assembly GCA_039619475.1). Lineage (NCBI taxonomy): Eukaryota > Metazoa > Arthropoda > Insecta > Hemiptera > Monophlebidae > Icerya > Icerya purchasi. The sequence goes on from CM077115.1 coordinate 218,092,741, forward strand.
AGCTCCTAGCCCGAAAATAAAAATTATTCGGCTATTACCCCGAGTGGTAGATTAACTCATTTGTCGTACCGGATCGGGTTCTTTATTCTTATTTTAAATTGATTATGTAAAGTGAGGAAAAGAAAGATCCATTCGAGCAAAAGGAAATTTCAAGTTGCACTCATTTTTTTTTTGTTTTTTTTTATTTACCTTTCAACCTTGGTTAGACTCTGGGCCGTGTATAATATCTAGACTATTACGGCCCAAGAGTCCCCGGTTACAGGAGTGCCTTAATCCATTGTCCCTGACGAACTGAAAAACTGCGCTCTGGTTCACTTCTGAATTCGAGAGGACATGGCTGAGATTATCAAATCCGTGTCTCGTTCTGGGGAGTCGGAATGTAGGGCAATTTATGAGAATGTGATCAACCGCCAGTGGCTCTTGTGCACGACAGAAAGAACAAGCGGTTGGAGGGTGACCGCCCTCCAACAAATAGTCGTGGGATAGTCGCGTGTGGCCTAGGCGTAAGCGGTTGAGCGCACGATAATAAACTCGTAAAGTCCCCTGGGGGGCCACCATGGCTCTACGGATTTCTTAATACTCTAGCGATGGAACGGGGTGGAGATGTGTTCTTCGTTCTACTGTTCCATTATTTGAGTTTGTATTGCATCTGATATTTGAGGGGACCCAAGGATGTTTTGCGGACTGGGAGCTGTAATGGTTGAGTGAGCTGATGTGTTCGCCCTTTTATTTCCTGAGATTCCAGCGTGACTTGGGACCTACAACACGATTAGATTATAACCCGTTGACTACCGCTACATGATGAGTGTTAGGACATGGTTTGTTAACCTCCTCCCCGGAGTTCCACTTCCTATCATCTTAGCCGCCACTAATGAGTTTGTTATCAATAGTACGTCACGGATTGGCTCTATGGACGCCCGGATCATTTCCAGACATAAACGTATTTCGTATAATTCGGCGTCTAGAATTGAGCAGTAATCGCTCTGACGGGTGTGTTATTGCTCCCTCCACTTCGAAGGTGCAAGCGGTTGGTGACATCCCTTTGGCGGGTGCTGCTTTTGCTCCGTCTATATAACATTGGATAGCGTTGCCGTACTGTGTTATTATGTTTCACACGCGTCTTGGGTAAGTTGCTCCGACATGCCACACACATTGTAAGTAACTTAAATCATGTTTGCGATAATTTTCGTTTGCGGGACAGTCTGTTAATGTTTGGCATATTGAGGAAGATCCGTAAATTAGCAAACATTTGCACAATACTTAGTCATCGCGCAAAAACCCAGTAATGAAAGGCGTTCTTAAACGGTAATATTTGAAGCGAAAACGCTTTAAAAATCACGTCTAGAAAATTAGTGCGTTTATAACTAAATAGAGTCACAGTTGTAATTTGATTTACATGTGCATTTCTGTTTGATTTTCTAAATTCGCACTCGCTCATCAGAAATAATCGGATGAACACAGAAGTCGTGTTCCGAATAGAGTCGATATTTAAGTAACGAGATGATTAAGTAGAATTGCACGCATATCAAATTACCATTGCGATTTTACCGCGCCTTCCGAGATTGCAACGGTAAAACTAATTGCCCTACTTTAAAATCAAATATAGGTATACGAATTTTGAGTCTATAAAAAGGCTCTGTATGTTCCGAAGTAAAATCGACGCATGTTTTTGTTCAAAACGTAATCCCAATAAATACACTTTTATTCGCAAATGATTACAAATACTACATTCAACAATCATTCCGATTTTCTGGTTTCTCATTGGTCTATTCATTAGTATTATAACGTATAATCTTGTTAGTTATTATAATCAATTCTATCAGAAAACGAACAAACACTCTCGTTAAATTACTCAAAAAAAAAAGAAAAAAAATGGAATTTGACTTACATTTTTAAGCCCTGTTTCTCTACCTTGATCGGCGGGGGTGGGGTAAATCTGGAGTGAATCTAAACACCTTCGAGGCCCCTAATTATGTATAAAAAACTTTAAAAACTCGATCATTCGAACCTCATCATGAGATGAACTTCCAGCTGATTTTTTCGTTTATTCTTGTGCTAATATCCTTGTAGATAAACCCGTAAAAAAAAAAAAAAAACTTTTTTACACATGTTTTCGACTGGAGGTCATTCTAAGTGTTGTGTCACTATTGAGAAGTTTTGCGACACCAACGGTTATTTACAATTGAAAGAAAAGTCAGAAACAAAATAACAAAAAAATTCTGCATCAAGTCCAAAAACGAATGAAGTAAGTTAAAATATAATATATATATATATATATATATATATAATATATATATACACACACACAATTATTGACAAATCACTGAAATAATTAAGTGTATCGAGCTAAAAATCTACAGAAGTTTAAAAATCAAAAAAAAAAATCCGTATTTTCTGATGGTGAAAAAAGAGGGGTAAAAATCAGCGAATCGATTTTTATAAAATTAAAAATCAGGCTACAGCTGACACCGTTATTCCCCAACCCGAACTCCTTTTTCTTGTCTATCCAACCTTCCCTTCCAGGCTTTCCGTGGTTTATTAACTTTCCTTCTATGCGCCGTTCCAGTCTCTCTGCGATTTGCCGCTTGCGTTTTGGGCATAGTTTGCTCCCTTCCTCATTGTTCCGTTATTCTCTCGTGCCTTCTCCATATTGTCCATTGCACCCTCCCGGCGATCAATGTATTTCTGATCCCTATCATATAATGTTCAGTTGTTCGTCGCCTTCAACTGAACAAGCTTCTTTTTATTCCTTCCTCTTACAAACCGGTATTCCCGCTCCATTCTGTGCTTCATTCATTCTCTCCCTTCCTTCTCCTTCGGTTATTCTAGCTCTTGATTCCTTTCTGTCGGCTATCTCTGATCGCATAAGGATCTGAGTCTCTCTTTTCTCTCTGTTCTGCTGTTCTTGGGCCAATGTCCATGTTGACGAACCCATTAAAAAGAAAAATAAACGCCTGATAATTGAAATTCCAAATGAACATTTCGCGTAGTTCGAAGATGTAGAATGAGAAAGCTTTCGGAAAATTCAAACTTGAAGAAGTGAAAAAGGAATAAAGATTGTTTTTTTTTAAAAACCAGTGAGGTTATGGTTTTTCGGAGCAAATACGATTATTTAAATTACAATTTTATATAAAGATTGCTTACATAATGCACTAAAATGTTTAAGAGCTTTATTAAAAATTTTCTAAATTTTAAAACTGTTGAAAGGGTGCGTCTTAAATTGTTATAAAAAATGAATGATACATAGGTACATGTTTTTAAGATGCGATGAAATATTTAAGCAGGGCTTTAGCGAGCACTTAGTACCTTTTTAATAAATTTAAATATTAAATCGTATTTACGAAGACACGTCTCTTTACGTTTTTGTCTTTTATTTTTGATAATAATATACGCCTGTTTAAATATTAATAATAGAGAAAATCTATTGATTTATATATATATATATCACTTTGGCCTCGCAAGGGGCTGTATCCCTGACCGCTCTTGCTTACATTTCTGCCTCTTTCTCCTCTATACTATGTATAAAATGATCAAAATTTACAACGTAATTCTTACCGACATCGACACACACAAAAAAAAAAATAACATAATCACAAAAATCCTATCCTAACATTTAACTTTCATTACATAAAATTAAAACATTTTTCCTTACATATTTCGTTACATAAAATTATGACATTTTTTAAATGAAAACCACAAAAATCCTATAAAATGTAATAAACGTTACATAAAATTGGAATATTTTTTGGGACATTTTTTCTAATGAGGGGTAGCCTAAGAATTACGTTGTAATTAATATATATTCTCCTCACAGAGATTTTGCGTATTGTTATATATATATATATATATATTGTTGTTCTTAATGAGAAAACGTCATTTGAAAACTCGTATTCATTAGTATTTTTTTTTTTTTTTTTTTTTTTCCCCTACCCTGGGCGCGCCAGCGGCCTTGACCCAACAACATGAAAAATTAACAGTTATAACTAAATAACCAGGCGGTCAGAAATGGAGAGGACAAAGGACAGTAGCAATGGGATAACTGAAGGCAATGGGAAGGAAAGAATATAGGTAGCGTTAAAGGGAGTAGGAAGACCCAAAACTAGAAGTTGGGTGTAAAGAATAGAGCGTTCGTTAGAGAGTGCTGAACATTCGAATAGGATGTGATTTGAATCACAAATACAAGAAGGCTCAGAAGCGTGAAGAGAGCAGAAAGGAGAAGGGGACAAAGCGAATCGAAAGCGAGAAGAGGGGAGAAGAGAATGATTGATTCTAAGCCTAATTAAGGAAACAACAGTGGAACGACGACAGATAGGAATAGATTGAAACCAAGGCAGGAAACTAGGAACCGGTTGAATAAGACGGTACTGAGAAAAGCGATTTGAGAATATAGATGGATACATGTCAGACCAAAGTCTGGAATGATTAGAGCGTGATAGAGAAAGAATGTCTGAGGAAGGGAAAGAGTCGAGGAAAGGACCAGTGCGGGCGGCTGAGCGAGCTAAGGAGTCAGCTGAGTCATTTCCCTCAATATTGGAATGACTAGGGACCCATAGAAAGTCTATGGAAATGGAGCGGAACGAGAACAAAGAGGAGAGTATTCATTAGTACAGTTTCATTGGTTTTTTGTAATTCGAGTAGTGTCTACGTTGTGTTTTGATTTAAAACAGTTCGTTAATTTAATCTAGATCGTTTCTACATTAATAATTTGTCGGATATAATCGTGTATTCAATTTCGATTTAATAGTGTATCAGTTTACAGGTGTTTTAATTACTTCTCGCTTAACGCATGCCCGGAGAAACATACGCCAAGAAGACGTAAAAGTAAACTGTTTTAATTTTAATATTTGTGTTTTTAATAAGGCAGTTGCGTATAGTGAAATTATAATTATTATAATTATTTGAATCGGCAAAGTAGGAGTTTCTCGCGAAATATTTAGTATACCTGCTTCAGCCTGTGCCTCTTTTTCTTCGTATCTATTTACTTCACAGTGACGCATCAATATGGCTGCTTAATATGTCGCACAATGGGAATTTTTTTTTTTTTTTTTAACCCCTTTTAAAAATGTTTCGTCAGATATAATTCGACGGAGTGTCCTTGAAGGACACTGTGGGAATCTAATATAATAAGGACGTCATGCGAAACTAGGGAAGAAGCAACAAAAAAACGGCACGCCCGATAGCAGTAGACTCGGCATAGAAAACTGAATAGAAGGAAGGAAGTTTGAAAGTTTCAAAATAATGTAAGGAAGGACAAAAGAAGACCGAGCCAACTTCATTGGGTCATATGGAACCGTCGGTGAAGATCGCAAAATTATTAGGGAAAAGAGAGCCAAAGGTATTTAAAAACTCTGATTTGACAACATGATGAAGGAAAGGTTTGGTAGGGTAAATTAAGAATAAACAATTAATAGGATGTAGATGCGTGGAAAAATTGGAAGAAAAGTATGGCAACTTGTCGTATGGATAGATGTACAGAGAAAACTAAGAGAGACGGACGTAAATGAGAGATAGTATTGGCGTTTTGTTGATGGCAAATCGTCAGTTGCGGTGGATATAAGAATAGAAATTAACGAGAGAAGAAGAAGAAATAGGAAGACGTTTGATTAAAAAGCGGTAACCTAGATAGGACCTTTGAACGGAGAGAGGAGGGATGAGTGATTCGACATGTAAAGCGGGGATAGGAGTAGACTTTTTATCTGCCAGACAGAGACGAATACAAACATTTTGGACGCGGTCAGGTTTGGAGAGCAAGGATCTGGAGGAATTTCCATAGATAAAACAACAATGTAAAGGATTTGTATAACATTAGTAGAATGCATGGGTCTCCACCCTAATTAGTATGGGAAAGAGACTTTATCAGGTTGAGCCTTTTGAGGGAAGACAGGTAGAGATGGTTGATGTGATTATGGAACGAAAGACGACTGTCCAGAAAAATGCCTAAATAGCAGAAAGTGGAAGAAAGAGGGATCGCATCGTTATTTATGACGAGATTAATTAGGGAGGGATCAAAAAAGGACGGAGAGTAAACACAACAACAGAGGACTTAATAGAGAAGTTGAAAGATGGATATTTGATAGAGAATTTTCTAATGACGTTAAAGAATTTTGAGCGACCGAAATATGGTGATGGGAGGAATAGATGAGGATGTCATCTAAGTAAAGAAGAGAAGGTGAACTTAGAAGAATGAAGCAATATTGATGAAGTAAATGTTGAACAGAGTTGGGCTAAGGCAAGGGCCTTGTAGCAATCTGCGGAATACTAACCTAATGTAGGTCTCAGAAGGAGTAGAAAGAATAACAGTTCTACATTTAAAGAGATTACTAATGAGGGAAGAGAAGTGAGCAGGTATATTAAAAGAAAGCATTATATCGAACAAAGTAGGGAGGTGGACATTGTCGAAAGCCGCAGTGATGTAAACAAAAGAAGCAACAAGGAAATCTTTGCGGATGAATGCCGAGTAGACGTCTACCAAAAACGAACTGATACAATCTGGGAGGCCGCGACCAGGACGAAAACCATACATGTTTTTAGACAATAAATCATTATGTTCGAACCACCAAACAAGACGTCTATTAATTAAGCTTTCGAAAAGCTTCCCAACGCAAGAAGCAAGAGAAATTGGACGAAGAGCTGAAGAGTTAAGCTTTAGGATCGGGATGATGATAAAGTTATTCCAAGAGGAAGGAGTAGCAGGAACGAAGAAAGGAGTTAAATAAGTTCAAAAGGAACCGAAGAGAGTATTCAGAGAGGTTTTTGAGAATGGGAAAGGAAATTCCATTTTTTTCGGGATACTTCCAATTCTGTAAAAGTAAATGGAGAAACCAAAAAAATGTGAGGAGGTGGAAGTGGACGACATGAGACAGGATTCTTGAAAGCTTGGAACTTAACTGGGAGCTATAGAATTCAAAAAAAAGGATTAATTTATCGGGAGGAAGATTCTGATTAGAAGGACGTGGAGAAAGAGAGGACTTGAAAGACTTGGCCATACTCCAGATACGAGAAGCAAGAGTGGAGCGTGAAAGGGAAGAATAGAAGATTTTCCATGAGTTTCTTTTCGCCACTTTCAAGGTAAATCTAGATTTAGCGTTGGCTCTTTTATGAGCGAGAAAGTTGTTAAGAGCGGGGGAGGAACGGAAAGTTCTAAATGTGGATAAACAAAGGTCGAAAGCTGCTTTATAATCCTGGTTCCACCACAAGGAGGAAGACGTTTTGGAGTTTTTATGGGCAGACGGGGAAGAACAAGTTGATGCAGCAGAAACGGAGTCAATGAAGAAATTATATTGAGAGGAAAAATTCAAATTTGTTGGGATTGAAGAAAGTGAGGAATTAAGAAAGGAACGAAAGTTGGATCAATCTGCTTCAGAAAGGATCCACTTTGGAATCTGAAGACGGTCGGGAGGACATGGAAGAGAGATTTTATTGAAGGAAATAATTATAGGAGATTGATTACTACCAACGGTACCGTCCAAACTACTCCATGAACCGCTAAAACTGAACCCAGGAGAGGTAAAGGAGAGGTCAATAGACCTAAGAGAGGAGTAACTTCGGATACAAGTAGGGGAACCCCGGATGGGAAGGGGAAATATTTTCAGAAATAATTCTGAGGAGAATTTAATAGGTTTCGGCAAAGAGGGTACAAATTTATATCGTCGAAACCGCGCGAAACAACCATATTACTGAGACGCAGTATTGAATTGTCGGATAACCGTATTAATTCTGCGAAAAATGTTGTAAAAAGTTCTTCGCAATAATACTTTTTTTTTGAATTTTTTTTGAAACATTGGGCAACGCAGTTTAGTAATTAGATGGTGCATTAGCCGCACTCGATTAAGAAATCGACTTTATTAGGTTATTTTAGAAATCAAAATTACAGAGATCATATTAAATAGTGCTACAGCAGGAGTTGCGAAAAAAAGTCTTAAATCCTCTTTGATTCTTATGGTCTGCTGTCTTTGACTGTGATCAAAGTGTATTTTAATTATTATAATACGGAGCTCTGAACGGAGAGGAAAAAAGAAAGTACGTTGAAAGAGGAAGCGAGAGAAGCACTGTATGAAGAAAAAAGGGTATGAAAAGTGCAAGCAAAATTGCGGGCTTCAGCTGTTAATGTGATAAATTAGACCGAGATTTTAACTAATAGACGGTATAAAAAATTAACAAATAACAAATGTTCTTCCAGAAGCCGAGGCGTTCAAGATATTCATAAATTTCTCTGTGTAGCGGTATCACGGTTGCTAAATAATTTTAAATTAGAGATATAATAAAGTATTCTGGCTGCGACAGGGGATTATGCGAGTATAAAGCATTGTAGAGATTTTTACAAACAAGTAAAAACAAAATCGAGGTTAACGGTAATAATTTATTTCAAAGGCAGCGGCGACATAAAAGTAAAGCGAGAATTGTAAGCGAAAGGAATCATGTACATTTTTGCGAATAAGCCTGAATTCTGTACAAGAACCGGCGCTCATAGGGGAAAAAAACAGAAGAATTTGGAAGCAGCAAAAATGTTACAAAATATGCAAATTTTAAACTTATTTATCCCGAGACATATGTAAGAAATTTAAAATTAGCTACTTATATTCCAAGATTTCTAAAGAGTTATCTCATAATTTCATGAAATTTTTACTTTAAAAAAACAAAAACAAAAAAAAACATTTTCAACATAAAAAATATCGTCATTATTATTATTCAAATTGTGCAGCAACTACGGCTAGAAGAGCAGGAGGGTTAGATTAAGAAATAAAGACCGGAATCTATGAAAGAATAGGATTCGATTATCTAGAGAGGAGTCAAAGAAGGAAGCTGGAGAGATGTCCTACTATGTGAGGAATATAACGAGCATTCGTCAAAAATTCGCGCAACCGAGAAGATAATGCATCACACATGACGCATCGAAAAGCTTCGGTTTCGTTGAGAAGCTACTACGCATGCGTGAGATCGAAGTTTCTTCGGCTTGAAAGCAAAGTTTTCCGAAGCTGTATTGTGGGTTTTCGTATATGACGAAGCTTATTAGGGGGCTACATTAGCTGCCACTTTTTTCACCGGAATATCTTCAAACGTGATTTCATGGATTTCTTTGAAACGTAACTGGAACGTTTGGCATTGTACCGAGTGTGGCTCTTAGGAGCTCATTCTGGGGAACAGGAAGGAATTCGTAGAAAAGTCACTGGCTTTACGGATATTAATTTTACACCATCTCCGGCTGCTGTATCACGATTGAAAACTCGTTTCGAGACCGCTGAGTTTGACCTTACTATTGACGATTGACGACCTTAGATATACCTATTTTCGTTTCTGCAGGTTTCATTGAGAACTTTGTTATTTCCATCATTAACGGAACTAACTGATTTTAAGTGATTTTTTGATACCCTCTATTCTGTTAATTTTCATCGGTTGACGTACCGTTTTTGTAATTTCGTTTAGAGCTACGTCAATGAATTGGCGTACATTCGCTCAATATGCGGATTCTAAACTATTTCTACATGTAAGTTCGCCAGAACTTTTCATCAAATTCAAATCGCTATTCCATGCGTTAAATAACATATAAGTTAAAGAGCATATACAAAGTGTACAATTGTATTTGTAGAATTTTGTCCTGAGGGGTCTAAAAATAGGGCGAGGGGGAAACTTACTCTAAAGACCTTCGGAGTAGTCTTGGTCTCAGGGTCGTATTCGAACATCCAAGACTCATCCCCCGTGATAATGGACGACATCAGCGTCAATTCGATCAATCATGTCCTGACAGATGGATATCCGGAGCTCTTTTTACTCAGCTATGAGCAGTTTTGAAACCATCTGGGCGCACAGTTCGCGCATCCCTAGATCATCATTTAAAATCTGCCGAATGGTCTCGCGGTTGATGTTTAACTCTTCTTCTAACATTCGACAACTTACTCGACGGTCTTGGAGGTCGCACATGCACACACGTTCAACATTTGCCGCCGTTTTTGCAGTAGAAGGACCGCCGCAACACGGATCGTTCTCGACTGATTTACGGTCGTGTTTAAACCGCTTAGCCCACTTGAAAGCAGCCGGTTGTCTCATAGCGTACTCCTTAAACGCGTCTTGTAACTGTGTGAGGATTTTTGACGGTTTTTGACCAAGAATTTGATCACGATACGTTACTCAGTATTTACATCGCACATTTTCACGACACGTGTAAAAATCTTACTGTTGAGCAAAGTATCGTTGGAAGCGTTTGCCTGAAGTCCCCGTATGGTAACAACAATAATTCACCAAATGGAACAACCTGATTATTTCGCAAGTCTTTCAATGTATGTTTTTCAATGCTTCCAATGACTTCTTGTAAGCCATTGTACACTCATCTATGTACACATACGTTTACATATACAGTTTATGAAATTGAATTCCAAAAATTAATTCTATTACAATCTCTTTTTTGATTCTGGCTTATTTTAAAAACACTCAAGCAATCGCGTTGAAATTTAAAAAAAAAAATTAAATGTTTATATTTTTGGCTATATATTATGTTACTTTATCTAATGTGTATCCCTTCAGTTAATTACAATCTATAGGCAGGATATACATCTGCACAAATATATATTTTAAACAGATACATGCAGATGCAAAGGTGAATAATTTATTTATATCGAACACTTCATCGGCATTTTCAATGTACTCGGTAAAAATGAAGCTGTAAAACCCTGTATATTAATCTTTTAATTAGTGACTATATTTCAAAAAAAAAAAAAAAAAAAAAGAGGAAAAAGAGATAATAAAAGTTAGAATTGATTAGAAGTGATTTGATTATATGTCACTTTCATTTCATACATTCTCCGATAATTTAAATTAGGCTTATTTATTTTACGTTACAATTTTATTTTTTCATCTCCATTTTAATGTTATTTTTGTATTTCAGTCGTTCGGATCACGTATTTTACAATTACTTTTTTCTCTCCGTTACATTTTCATTTTTTTCGTGCAAATTTATTAACCTAATTTTTCAGATACAGTATATTTTATTCATTTAATTTATTATTGATGTGACATATTTATTTTACTATGCGCATTTAAATAAAAGAAAACTGCTGAAAAAATGACGCAACCCTTTGGAAGAAAAAAAAAACCGTACACAATGCAGATCACAATTTCAAATGCCATGCGGTTCAACTTCCTCCAGCACTCTACCCCTCGAAATCACAAACAGTGTCCTAAAGAACAAGTTTTTCTGTCTAGCATCATCATCAACCTGTTTGTTTACTCGACGATGAAGATCGTTTCCTTGCAACAAACCTGTTGCAGCGCATCTTCTCTTTCACCCATATATATATATATATATATATATATATTCTTTTTCACTCATCTCATCCCTGATTGGAGACTATCGCCGCGTATTTGTATTTACACACACTTATGCAATTATATATACTTCCGCACATTATACAGTCGCGACATGTTTTTCTGCAATTCCTCTCTATAATGCCGAAAGCCAATCATAGATCGCGCCACTTAAATGATTTTTCGAAACGCTTAGAATTTCCCGTTCTCGGAGGACTTAGGGATAAAAAGTATATACAAACACTTTTATATAGAAATGCAATGTTGTGTAAAAATTTCAGGACAATCCATTCACTATTTTTCGGGTTTTGCGGTCACAAACATACAGTCGCTTCTTTTTTATATATACATATTTAAAATTCGGTTCTTCAAACGTGCGGGAAATAGTCTAATTTCAATTTTTGGTCTCTGCAATTATTCATATTATCACTGTTATTCTAATTGTTATCAATTATTGCTACAAATTATTGTCAAAATATCACTCTGTTCTTATTAGTTATAGTTAATAGTTACTGTTACAAACAAATGCGAGCATGTGTGTAGCTATAACAAACCTAATTCTAGAGCTCCATATTTATGTAATATTGTAAGCGTGTGTCCGCAGTGAAGTATATATTTCAAAAATAGTGAAAGAAAACGGGTAAAGACGAAGAGGAGGCAGAAGAAAATGATAAGAAAAAGGGTAAACGGTCTGTACACATGATACCACGGCAGCATATGTAAATAACCAAATAAGGATTACTTTCTTTTTTTTTTTTTCGTAAATATTATTGTTAATATAACTAGAATTATTACTACATCCGATATTTGTAATAATTACATAAAATGTGCGCTAGATTCTGTTGGGATTCAGTTTCATGTTATTTCCGACGTTGTTGTATTGTTCGCGTTCATATATTATTTCGCTGATAATAATTCGTGATAACGTCTAGATATCGTATAACAACTTAGTGTAAATTTCTCGCGATCGGCTTGCTTATCGGCAAGCCGAATTCTATTATTTTCTTATCATATCAAAATGTCGGCTTATCGCTCGTCGATTTCTAATGGAAGCTCGCTGACCTCTAAATCTTCTAACAACAACAAATCTACAGCTGCGTCTCAACTGCACCGGCCGAAATCAGGTGATATTGTTCCTACCTCTACTAATACCACTAACGTCGATTACGCACCTTCGACCTCTACTAACAGTACCAACATTAACGTCAGTAATAAAATGCTAAGTGATATTGTTGTAAATACTGCCTGTAACGATGGTAAAAATTTGACTAACTCGAGTGTAGCATGGTCAGACGACACATACAACAACTCGCACACGCAACACACTGCTGATGACGATATGATAGGAAATGATAATTTTCAAAACAATTCTATAAATTGTGTTACACAAAGGATCTCCCCGTTAATGATTGTCAAAAAGCACAAAGACGATATCGATAATATTCATCAACTTGCCCCTGAATGGCAGGTAGTAAATTACAAATCAAAAACTGTTAAAAGAAACAGAATAAACAACCCAACATCGCCAGAAATTGAAAAAAAAAACGCTGAAACTAAATGAAAATAGATTCTCTATTTTACAAGATCTCGACGAAAATGTACTTGGAAACGACAACGTACAAAACTCTCAGTCAAATGAATCAACAAACAAAATACAGGAAAACAACTTGCAAATTAAAGAAATAAAACCCCCTCCAATATTCGTACCGAGCGTAAATAACATACAAGTAATTAAACAATTAATCGAAAGCACGTTAGGCTCAGACGTATTTACTTATAAAACAATTAATGCGAAAGGATTAATCAAAATAGTCGCAACAAATGTTAAGAACTATAGAGAAATAATCAAAATATTAAACAAACAAAACGCAATATACCACACTTATCAATTAAAGCAAGATCGTGCTTTTAAGGTTGTGCTGAGAAACATTCATGCCTCAGTAGCTGTAGAAGACATAGTGTCAGCATTATCGGAAAAAGGGCACCAAGTGAGACACATAATAAACGCAAAGCACAGAGTGGGGGGAAGTATCCACTACCATTATTCTTCATTGACTTAGAGCCTAACGAGAATAATAAATATATTTACAACATTCAGTATTTACTCAACGCCAAGGTAACATTCGAACCACCTCGGAAAAAGAATGTAGTTGTTCAGTGCATCAGATGCCAACAATATGGGCACACAAAAGCATACTGCACACGACCATATAGATGTGTTAAGTGCGGTGAAAATCATATATCCTCTAAATGTAGCAAAGACATTAATACTCAACCAACATGTGCACTATGCAATGGTAATCATACTGCGAACTACAAGGGATGTACAGTATATCGGGAATTGTTGAGTAAAAGGGAAAAAATTAATCCGACTCTTCAGAACAATAACAAAAATAATTCTAGTCACCTAAGCTCGGCTATACTAAGTAACATTGCTGAATCACAACAAACAAATCAGAATTTGAACAGTAACAGGTTATCATATGCTCATGTTGCAAACAAACAGTCACACGGATATGCAAACACTATGTATGATAGTCGTGGTCACAACAATCACTCTGAAAACAGTGCTAGTATTCCTAATATTAATAATGCTATTAATGCTATTAGTATAGAAACGACTATAACTAAATTCCTAAAAGATGTTAAAGAACTAATTATGGAAATGATGTCTCAACAAAACCAAATGATAAGTGGTCTAATCCAAACATTAACGTCACTTCTAATTAACAAGAAATGAAAATCTTAAAAATAGCTACTTGGAATGCCAATGGTCTTCCTAATCATAAATCAAAAGTTGAATTGTACTTAATCAAAAACAAAGTGGATATCCTTTTAGTGTCAGAATCCCACCTGACGAATGCAAATTATTTTCATATAAATGGTTATAGTACATACTGTACCCCACACCCGAGTGGCACCCCTCGAGGCGGATCGGCTATAATCATAAAAAATAATATCAAACATCATGAAACAATCAAATATCAACGGGATTTCTACAGGCTACTAGTGTTTCTATTCAGAGCTTGGATAAAAACATTACTATCTCAGCAGTTTACTGCCCACCCAAACATAAAATCCTAGAATATCAATTTGATGACTACTTAAAAACCCTAGGTAACTCCTACATTATAGGTGGAGATTACAATTCAAAAAACACATACTGGGCATCTAGAATAACTACAACTAAAGGAAGAGAGTTATTTAAAGCTTTGGAAAAAAATGGATGTCAAGTATTAAGCACCGGCTCGCCCACATACTGGCCAACAGACAACAGGAAATTACCAGACTTGCTCGATTTCTTCATAACCAAAGGACTAGACACAAGATTCATGGAAACACAGCCCGACCACAGTCTGTTCTCTGATCATTCAGCGATTATTTTAATACTAAGCACCAGCATAATTAAGAATCATCCCAAACCAAAACTACACAATGAGGAAACAAACTGGGAAGTTTTCAGACGAGTAGTTGGAGAGAGCATAAACCTAAAAGTCCCGTTGAAGACAGGCGAAGATATAGAAAACGCGCTTCAAACTTTAATCTTAATCTTACAGAAATCCGCATGGATAAGTACACCAAACAAGCAAATTAGATCTCCGATAATACACTACCCTAATGAAATACTAAAAGAGGTAGCAAAAAAAAAAAGAACTGAGGAGAATTTGGCAATCTAACAGAGATCCATCAATTAAAACGAAGTTAAATAAGCAAATGAAAAAAGTTAAAATCTTACTATCCAAATTCAAGAACGATAGCTTTAAAAATTACGTGTCGTCACTATCTCCTCAGGCTCATGATTACACATTGTGGAAAGCTACACGAAACTTTAAAAGACCCAAAGAACGATCACATCCGATAAAAAAGTCAAATAACAGTCGGGCACACAGCGATAAAGAGAAGGCTGATGAACTTGGGAAATATTTTGCCGCTGTGTTCAGCCCACTTCCAGGCTCTGATAATCTACCACAGACCTCCTCCAATATGGATATGAGTCGTCCTGTAAAGCTAACTTCTCCGCAAGAAATCAAAGCTATTATTAAAAACATGAGCACCAGAAAAGCTCCAGGATATGACCTAATAACAGCAAAAATGCTAAAGGAACTGCCGCGCAAAGGACTAGTTATGCTAACATATATCTTTAATTCAATGATAAAAACTACATACTATCCTATACAACTAAAGTTCGCTCAGATAATCGTGATACAGAAGCCAGGAAAATCCCCCTCTGAAATGAAATCTTACAGACCAATTGCGCTATTGCCTATAATTTCAAAGCTATATGAAAAGCTGATATTAAAAAGAACAACTGAAATTATAATTGAAAAAGAACTAATACCGGAACATCAATACGACTTTAGAACAAATCACTCGACTATTCAGCAGATACATAGAGTTGTCCAAAAAATAGAACGCAGCCTGGAGGAAAAGAAAGTCTGTGACTCGGCATTTCTAGACATCAGCCAAGCGTTTGATAAGGTGTGGCACGAAGGACTTATTCACAAAGTAAGAGCAAAATTTCCATATCCGTACTATAAATTAATAAATTCTTTTCTCCAAGAAAGACACTTCCAAGTAAGAATTGGAAATGAAGTATCCGACATCCATCCAGCTACTGCTGGAGTTCCATAAGGGAGTGTGCTGGGACCACTCCTTTACTTAATATATACCGCAGATCTCCCAGTGCTCGAAGGAAGCCTAGTAGCGACGTTTGCGGATGATACAGCCATACTTTGTGATAACCTCTGTCCTGATGCTGCTTGCAACAATCTCCAAAGTTCAATCAATGAAATATCCGCATGGTGTAAGCAGTGGCGGATAAAAATCAACGAGGAGAAATCAAAACGTGTACTTTTCACCAACAGAAAGATCCTACCTAAGGACGTTACCATCAATCATAAAATATTGCCACCAAGTGACAGTGTCAAATACTTAGGCATTCATCTTGACAAAAAATTAACCTGGAAAAAACACATCCAGACTAAACGGAATGAATTACAATTAAAAGTACGGCAGATGTACTGGTTAATTGGACGTCGCTCTAAGTTATCATTAGAAAATAAAATGCTAATCTATAAACACATTTTAGCCCCAGTATGGAAATATGGATGTCAAATTTGGGGCTGCAGTGCCAGGACAAATTTAGCAGTAATACAACGGCTTCAAAATAAAATATTAAGGATAATGGCAAATGCTCTTTGGTTTATATTCAATAAAACCCTTCACAGTGATCTAACCGTTTCGTATGTTGCTGACGTTATAAGAGAAGAAGCGACGAAACATGCTATGCGATTACACGATCACCCAAACAGGACAGCAGTCAATCTGCTCGATAATTCAACTGAAGTACGACGGTTGCGGAGAATAAAACCACTAGACTTAGTAGAATAAATAATTAGGTATCCCTTTGCTGGAAGGAATGCCGTTCAAGTGATTTAAAGTCAAAACTTCCTCTGATAGCTCTAGCAGCTAGGTGTGGAAAAAAAAAAAAAAAAAAAAGATTCTGTTGTTTTATTTTTATTTTTTGTTATACTTTCATCTTTGTTTTGTTTAGAAATCTGGAAGTTTCAAATTTTGTTTAGTATTATTTTTGTTTAACACATTGTGTTTCCTTTATATAACTTTATCGTTTCAGTTGTTTCGTTTATATAACTTGTATCATTTCTAGTTGTTTCGTTTTGTCTTCTTTTATTTCATTACCAATAATTGATCTAGGATTTTTTCCGCATAGTACTGTTGTGTAATTTTACGCCTTCTTATTAACTGCGCATTCATTTTCCTTAATATCGTATATCGAACTATACTGTACGTAAATAAATGAATGATCGATTGAACAGTCGACAATGAAGCTTAAAATAAAAAGTAATCGTACTCACAGCGCAATAGTGGCCATCTAACTGGAACTGTTTAGCTTCTAGATTAATCGATAGTAAAAGAAACTGAAAACCAAATGTAAATAAACTAGCACGAATGTAAGACAAATTCACTTTTCAACGTAGTTAACGAGCTTTGGCTGAAACAGTAATTGTAAGTTTGCTTCGAAAAAGGCGCGTCGACTGCATGCGCCGAGCCAGTCAATAGAAAAAGAGACGGGGGGTAAGGTAAACAAAGTCAAATTTAATTCTGCCTATCGTCGTACATTAACCTTGAAAGCAATTGCCATTGCGCGCAATTACTTCGTCGCTCATGCCACACTTTCATTCCGTCTTCAATTCGAACGCAGAGCTGTTTAAACAGCACGAACCTGGCTGCGCGATATACAAATTACATTCTGCTGTAATGAAACTAGAAACTGGATCGGACATGGAAAAGATAGCTTTTTTTCTTCTTCGTTTTTCACGGCAGTGCTGGCAAATTCTTGGCCCCGTCAAAATTCACAAAATATTCTGCTTCCGTCAAACGGCGATGCGTTAAACGCGTCCTTTTGCACGGACAATACAGCTTTCATTAAGTTCCAACAGCTACCACTCTTTGCCGTTAAAATTACTGCTCCAATCTGCTCTACCTCCTTTTTTTTTTTTAAATTTTTCCCCTATTCCCGAAACCCTACATTTATTTACTGAAATATTAATTTATTATAATAAACGAAGAATTAATATATATCCCATCCAATTAAGTATTTGGTATTATATTAATTTCCATTTTACAGTTTTTTACATACTATATTTTTACTATTTACTTAATATAAATGTACATTATTTTTTCGGAATTTTATTTCTAAATTTGTTAAATTCATTAAAATAAAATTTTGTAAAAGTTGTTTTATATCATACTTACAATGTCTATTATTATTATTATTATTATTATTATTATAATTGCATCCATGCAGTATATGAAAAACATCATGTCTAAAATTACATATTACGCAGTTTTCAGAGCCAGAAATTTTAAATTTATATAAATATATCTTAAGTAGACCGTGCCCTGTTATAAATTGGATATTAAACCAATTTGGCGTATATTGATTATTTTTAAATCTATCTGTTGTACTTGGGAAAAATTGATAAGTTGTTCCATTATAAGTATTCCATATTTCTTGAAATTTATTTATATAAAATTTATCCATAAATTTCTTCATTTGTTTTAAACTTTTAAGTATTTTACCTTCATATTCGAAAAATGGTGTCTCATGTATTACGTTATTGAACGGATAATCTATATTAAAGCTTATATGTTTTTGTATTTCCTATTCAATTGGCTTAATTAACCAGCTATAACGATGACCGACAAATAACTGATCGTTCTACATGGT